>JAQPPZ010017159.1:0-1406721 GCA_028583015.1 Wollemia nobilis | reverse complement strand
GTAGGTTGTGGGTGCAAATCATGCATTCAATACTTGACATTTTGAATTTGCCTAAGTGTTGATGTCATCTTGCACCTTGTTGGGTTTTGAAAGTCCTTACTAATAGTACTACACCAAGATGTGAATCTAGTGTCCTTTTTATGTTGATGTAAATTCAAACATCAACTTCTCTCGACCAACCTTTCACATAGATATTTTCTCATGGGGATGCCATGCCATATATTGTGATATCTTATCTAGTTTGTGGTTGGTTGTAAGGTTGTTTCCCACATCTCACACCTCCACATAGATCCCTCCATGATATTTATTTATGCTACATATGTTTACCTCCTATAAATAGTAGTTCAACCCTTAGTTTCTTATTTTACCATCAACAATTACAAAGTCTAATGCATTTATACATATTCCAACTTTGAGGCTATTTCTAGGTTCATGACATCCCCACCTACAATTCTATCCTACTTTACTTGACATCATTTTCTTTGTAACTTTGGTAAGAGTATTTCCCTTTGTAAGATAGTAAAATATCATCTTTTATCTTATTAATCCCCTGCTTTTTGTGTTTCCTTAGGCAAAGGTTTTAATTCATCTCTCTTCTTTATCCATGTCACAATCCTATTTGTTTGCAAAACCCTTCATCAATTAATCTACTTTTTTATGTTTTTTTTGTAGTCGAATATGAACTTGCATATTTTGAATTGTCAAATGTATCATTGCAACTCGCCCCACGCCATGTAGACTCCATGCACATTTACACAACCTTTTTACTCTCTTGTTTATCAATGGCTTTGTCGGCTTTAAATACGCACTCCATAAATCCATTTTCCATAATGTGAAAATTTACCTAAGTGTTTTGTGTGGTAAGCATGCTGATTTCAACTTGTAGAAATACTTATTTGATCTAAACATTGTCAATATTATTATCACATATCCACTTGTCTTCTGCACCCTGCACATCTCTCATTTGCATACCTTTTACTCCACAACATTCACATCTCTCCTCTCCTTGTGAACTTGTTCTCTCAGATGCGTTCATTCTTTAACCTCCCTCATACAAAGTCACTATCAATATTCCTCATCTTCATTTTATGTCTTCAATAAAGAAGAATAATTCTATGGGTTCTATTGGCTAAGTCTACTATCCTTCATTCTTTTACAAGTAAGTTTAGGAGAATTAATGAGCATATCAAAACATCTTGGGACCTTATATTCTTATAAAAGGATGAAATTCAAGTATAAAGTGTGCTTAAAATTGAAAAAATTAAACAATATTGAAATGGCTATGGGGATTATGAAAAATGTATCAAGGATGTGCTACTAGAAAAAATATAAAAAATAAAAGAATTCAATTTTTTTTAAAGTATATATTTGTCCTTGAAGATACTTTTATCTCCTAGAATTAGTATTACTATTTGTCGAATATTTAGATGTGGATATTAGAAATATTTTCACACTAAAGTATAAACTATTTGTCAAAATCATACCAATGAAAATATCTTCAGTTTTCAAACTTGAAGAGCTATGAAAGTATGTTGTGATCACAACAAAGAAAAAAAATGGAAGTTTGAGAATGAAATCAACAATATTTATTAAAACTCATAAAACGGAATTGACTTCTAGTCTTTAAAAATTAGCTCTTCTATACAATTTTAGAAATCCTAAAAGAAGATTTTGGAGAAGAAATTGCATGCAATATTCCTACTTAGTAGGATTTTTGGAAAGATAGTCTTATCACTTTAAATCTTGGATGTTTACATTCCTCAAGTTCATCTTTGAAGATAAGAAGGCAATTGATTGGGCATACCTAATCTTCTAGGAATTGTTTTATTAGATTTCAAAAATCATAACAACAAAGACATGTTATATGTATTCTTATCTTATGCACATTTTTATTAGATTCTACTAAAATATTGACTATATTGTCATTGAGAAGAAAATTTATTAGGAGCTTCCAACTCCCCATTGGTACCCTAACTTCTATGCATGAAATTGGCACAAGAACAAGGTTTAGACCCCCAATAATTTCCTTTTGAAATAACTTCAAGAGATAATAACATAATACTTTCAAGAGAAGTAATGAAAGAAATCCATTCATATGTAGATTGGTATGTGCAAAATCATACATTTTTGTAAAGTAGGGTATTTTAAGAGATTGATGACACATCTAGTTAGGTCAACTATTGACTTGGTCATTATAAATTTGTATGGATTAGTATAGTCTTTCCATAATAAGTACAATGGAAAGCACCTTAAGGCCTTGATAGATTTCCTTTTATTATTGGTCATTATTATTGCAATTCTTCGATAGATTTGAGTAATTTTGAAAAAAAGATTCATGGATTTTTTTTTAGTTATTCAAGGAGAGCTGGAATTATGATATAAACAGGTAAGACCAAGGAATCACGCCCAAAAGAGTTGATGTATTGTTTAAGTGCCAACCAAAAAATGAAGAATTTTGGGTAAATTATGATGACAAACAAGGTGTTAAAGATCGAGTAATTATGAAATCATGTCTTCCTAAGTGGACCAAATGGTGAATAGATAAAATTAAATTGAAAAATAAGAGGTAAAGAAAGAATGAGAGTCAATAATTTTGGGAGATATAGTAAATGAATTCATGTCAGTAAAATCCATGCAAACTACCTCAAGCTTCAAATTGTTGACTATTGTAAAAGAGGTCTATGGAGAATGTTCTCCTTGTGAAGAAACCAATTTAGATGATGATGTGATATAACTAAGAGTAGATGTAATCCAAATGGCGATATCATCTCCACAAAAAATGTTGGAAGAAGTGATAGGAGTAAGATCCCTATTTAAATCTCCTAAACATGGGAAGTTATCTCATCAACATTCTTCTATGGGAGATTTACAAAATACGTTAGCCATTGTTTCTTCAAAATCTAGGATTATAGAAGACTCTAGTCATTGTTTTTTCAAAATCTAGGAAAATACCAAGGTTAGGGGGAGTTTTAGATGAAAGTGGTGATTGTGATAGTGATGATGACGGGGATGACCTCGAGAAGAGAAAAAAGAGGCCATATTCTCTTGATAGCTCAAAGAAAAATAAGTAAAGGAAAAGTGAAGATAAAGAGAAGGCTCCCAATGACATAAATAAGTAGATAAAGGAAAATCTATCACAAAGGGAGGTATCCAACAAGATCAAGCTTTGGAAATACCCAAAAAATTTCAAAGTGACTATGATGATTTCTTATCTTATGATGAAAATTATCAAGGACTATGGGTCTGAAGACTACCTACAATTATTTTGATTTATCCCACATATCATTGGTGAGGTTGAATTATACTAACATTATTGCCAACTAGGTATTACTTTGATTTCATATGAATTAAATTTTTTAAGAAAATCTTAAACTAGATGATTTTAAGACTTAAGTTGATTGTTCTTTATGGCACATTGAGAATTGATCTAATTCACAATCAGTTCAATGCCATCTTATATTCTTTAGTTTTTGATTCCCATATTTATAAAATTTCTCAAACTAGTGTATGTTGACCCTTAGTCTACCTTATACTAAAATTCATACTATGCTATGTTATTGGTATATAGCCATAATGGGTTTTTATACCTTGAGGATCAATGAATTGTATGCCAAATCCTATTACATTCTTGGTTTAGGTGCCATAAAAGTACATAGTCCATATATTATCAGATCTTGTACTTGTTAGTATGAGAAGGTTTGAAGGAGTTTCCATGATAAGGTAGTTTTCCATCTTAGTTTCTTCATATTCGACTTTTGGGTCTCTTTTTCATGTTATAATATGCCAATTGTCATGTCTACCTATGGATCTTGGTTCCCTTATAGATATTCATCATCCTCTATAAATTATTATAACTCATTCTTGTTCATTGTATGTTCCTCCTCAAGCTTGTCCAAGAGATAGTTGTAAAGGTGAATTGTTCTTGATCTTGATTATTTCCATGTCTTAGGGTACATTCATATGCATATAATCCATTGCTAGGTAACCATCCCATGAATGTTGGAATTATGTTGAATGTTTTCCATGTTATTGAGGAGGGGTTCTCTGAAAGGACTTTACACTCCATAAAAATTTTCTCGCCAGGGTTAGGGCTGGGCCGGGCCCTGAGCGGGGGTATGAGTGTGGCAATCCTTGTTTGGGAGTGTAGGGGTGTTAGCCCCTGGGGAAATTTTTTTGGGGGTTTAATCTATTTTTAGACCCATACAAGTGTTTTTAGCTTAATGTAATGTCGACCCATGGTTTGTGCCCATGGTATTGTAAAACCCCTTCTTGTGTTGTTGGTATATAAAGCAACACTTGCATGACGGTTTGATAATGAATTTGCAAAAAATGTAATCACAAATGAAAAACGAGTGAAAGGATATAATGTATTGAAGATGACAAGTTTATACAATAAGGAAATATTCTTGCTGGGGATTTTTTCAAAAGGGTTTCCTAGGATAAATTCTTGTGTAATGTGTTCTCTATTTTTCCTTTGATTTTCCAATTACTATTTTTATAGAATTTGTTTATCGAGGTGTTATTTCTCTTCATTTGGCATCAGAGCTAGGTTTTAGCTTTGTCTAAGGAATAAGGGTTTCAACCCTATGATAAATTGATTCTTGAGTGAGAGTAGTGCATGAAAAAATTTGGGTGAAGGAAAAATGACGGGAAGCACACGGGTAGAGATCAAAAAATTTAATGGATAAAATTTTGAGTTATGGAAACTCAAGATGGAGGATTTGTTGGTGGATAAAGATAAGTGGGTCGTAGTCTTGGGAGTAAAATCAACAAGAACGACAAATGAGAAATGGCTAAAGATTGATAAGAAGGCAAGGAGCTCTATCAAATTGTGCTTATCTGATCCAGTATTGTTGAATGTATTGACAGAGGCCACAAAAAAGTTATTATTGGATTATTATTGGAAAAGCTGGGAGTACTATATTAGACAAAGTTATTGGTAAATAAACTTTTTCTCTAAAATAAGTTGTCTTCTCTTTGGATGAATGATGATGACTTTGTGACTGAACATCTGAGTAGTTTTAACACTGTGGCAAGTTAATTAAACTCTATAGATGTAAAAATGGATGAAGAGGAAAAGTGGATTACTTTACTTTGTTTATTACATGACTCCTAGGATAATCTAGCTATGGATATCTCCAACATTACTTCTACATTGAAAGTAGAGGATATAGTAGGAATATTGTTATATGATGAAATGAGAGAAAATATTCTAAGGATTATCATTATAAGGATGCCTTGGTTACGAGAGGTCATTCTCAAGAAAGAAACAAAAAGAAATTAAGAAAAATGAGATCAAAATCTAGGGGAATATATATTGTTCCTGACAAAAGGAAATGCTAGAAGTGTGGTAAAACATAACATTATAAAAGATATTGTAGATCTAAAAATGCTGGTGAAGGACCATCTACAAAAACAAAGACCGCAAATGAAGATTCATGAGACCTGTTCATAGCTACAACACGCTGAAGTGAACACCATGAGTCATGGTTGATTGAATCAGGCGCTTCTTTTCATATGACTCCTCATAGGGAGGGGTTTTGTAAATATGAAAATATAAATGGAGGTGAAGTCTTCTTGGAAGATAATTTGACACAAAAATAATAGCTCAAGGAAGAGTCAAATTAAAGTTAAAAAATGGAACAGGAGGAAGAACCTATGGTAGAACCTAAAATACAGAGATTGTCGAAATAGGAGGAAGAACTTATGGTAGAACCTAAAATACAAAGATTATCAGAAGAGGAATATTCAGAGGAAGAAGGTGAGGAGGAAGCTAAAGATGCAAAACTTGAAACTTCAATTTTGAGGAGATCAAATCGGGTGATAAGAATCCCAAAATGGTATAGCCCTTCAAATTTTTGTTTTGCATTTAATTTATCATATACTAATGAAGAACCCAAGACTGTAAAGGAGGCACTTCAATCAAGTGAGAATAAGTCTTGGAAAAGGGCTATGGAAGAAGAAATGGAGTTCCTAGATAAAAATAAGACATGGGACTTGGTGAAATTACCCCTTGGCAAAAAACTTGTTGGTTGTAAGTGGTTATTCAAGAAAAAGTACAATGTAGAAGGAAATTTAGAGAAATACAAAGCTCGTTTGGTAGCAAAATATTTTTCTCAAGTTGAGGGAATTGACTTTTATGAAATTTTTTCTCTTGTGGCTAAACTAACATCAATTAGAGTTCTATTGGCTATTTCTGCTACTTTTGATTTTGAAATAGAATAGATGGATGTAAAGATAGCTTTTCTACATGGTGAACTTGATGAAGACATATATATGTCACAACTAGAATGCTTTAGGGTAAAAGGTAAGAAGGACTTGGTATGCAAGCTAAAGAAGTCTCTTTACGGGTTGAAGCAGTCTCCAAGGATGTGGAACCAAAAATTTGACAGGTTTTTTTTGACACTCAGGCCTAGAAAAAGTAGAGTAGATCCATGTGTATATTTCAAAAAGGAAGGTGAAAAATTTGTTATCATTGTATTGTATGTGGATGACATGTTGTTAATTGGTAACAATAAGGAGATGATAAAGTTACTAAAATCTCAGTTATCTTCTGAATTTGACATGAAGGATTTGGGTGTTGCAAAATTTATTTTGGATATGGAAATAATAAGGGATTGTACAAATAGAAAGTTGTGGTTAAATAAAAGGAAATATGTTGATTTGATACTACAAAGGTTTAGAATGCATGATTGTAAACCAATATGTACTCCATATCCGGTTGGTCAAAAGTTATCTACTAAATAGTGTCCTAAAATAGATGAGGAAATTGAAGAAATGCATCATGTTCCTTATGCTAGTGTTGTGGGCAGTCTAATGTATGCAATGATCTATACTAGACCTGATATTGCATATGCAATGGAAGTAATTAGCAGATATATGTCTAATCCAAGAAAGGAAAATTGGACTGTTGTGAAGAGGATATTTAGATACTTGTGTGGAACTATAAATTATGCTATATGTTATGAAGAAAAATATGGAGACAATGATATTGTAAATGTACAAGGATTTATGGATGTTGACTGGGTTGGATATCTTGATAAGAGAAGATCCATGAGTGCTTATGTGTTCAGGCTATTTGGAGGGCAGTAAGTTGGATGAGTAAAAATAAATTAGTCATTGCTTTATCCACTACAGAAGTAGAGTATATTACAATAACTCATACCTGTAAATTAGCAGTGTGGCTACAAAGACTGTGTTCATTAGTTGGTATTAAGCAAAAGGTTGTGAGAATTGATAGTGATAGTCAGAGTGTAATATATTTAGCAAACAATCCTAGTTTTCATGATATAAAAACATATTGATATCAAGTACCATTTTGTGAGAAATATGGTTGAGGAGAACTAGGTGATATTGGAAAAAGTTGATATAGAGAAGAATATTGCTAATTTGTTAACAAATGCTATAATTACTCAAAAAATTTCTTGGTGTAGAATATATATGGGTATGGTTGCTCTTGACAGTTGACAATGGCAGTTATTAGCCCCTATGGAAAGTATTCAACAAGTGGGAGAATATTGAAATTATGTTGAATATTTTCCATGTTATTCAGGAGGCGTTAAATTTGAAAGGAATTTACACTCTGCAAAATTTTCCTCATTAAGAATTTTTTTTGGGGGGTTTAATCTATTTTTAGACCCATATGGGTGTTTTTGGGTTAATGTAATGTCGACCCATGGTATTGTAAAACCCCTTCTTGTGTTGTTGGTATATAAAGCAACACTTGCATGAGGGTTTGGTAATGAATTTGCAAGAAATGTAATCACAAGCGAAAGGATATTATTGTATTGAAGACGATCAAGTATATGCAATAAGAAAATATTCTTGCTGGGGATTTTATCGAAAGGGTTTTCCAGGATAAATTCTTGTGTAATGTGTTCTTATTTATTTTTCCTTTGATATTGCAATTACTATTTTTTTGGAATTTGTTTATTAGGGTGTTATTTATCTTCAATGAAAACTTATGCATCCACTCTCTAGACAATAACATGCTACAATACGAGAGTAGATCCATTCTTAGAACTTCTTATACTGCTATAAATTTGGGATATTTAGCTATAGTTATTATCATATTTTTGAGAATCCTAACCATGTTGACCCATGTTCCATCCATTTGAATCAAGTGCCTTACTATCTTAGTATAAGGGAGACCCATTTATTTGCAAATAAATCTAGGCGTATGATAAGGGAATAACCCAGAAGCAAACAAGACTGAAGAATTTGCACGATCAAGAACTACTGAATGCATTACAAAATGGGTTATTGATAGCTGATTACATCATATCTTTCAGATAAGATCAATAGTTGTCATAAATATTTATCTAAAATACTAATATGTAAATATATAATAATATGAAAACAAATATTATTATGGAAATAAATTAGACGTATGAATCCCTATCATTCCTCCCCTTCATAGAAGCATTAGAACCCAATGCAGACAAAAGAGAAGGAAAATATTGAACCATCTGGTTGTGAGAGATCCATCGAGCTTGATATGGAAGTTGAACTCATATGGAAACAAGGTAGGAAGTGGAAGAACCCTAGTGGGTGTGGTGGGTCCTGGTGTCGAAGAGATGATCATCCTCTAATGGAAGCTAAAAATTAGGAACAATATCGGTAGGATGATTGATGGTAGGTGATGTATCCAATGTAGACTCATGGTATGGTTTGAGTAAGTCAACATTGATGACATCATGGATGCCCAAGTGTGCTAGAAGATCAAGGTAAAAAACATTCTTGGACACCTGTTGCATGATAGTGTAAGACCCAAAGCGAAGATATTTGATCTTGCTATGTGCCTTCACCTAGAACTTATGGTGATCAAGGTGCAAATAAACTCTGTCTCCAACCTGGAAATTATGTGGGACACGATGTTTATCCATAGCCTACTTCTATTGTTGCTGAGTTTTCTACAAAATATGAATAACATTAGACTGAAGATATTGTAGATGCTGAATAAAGGATTGGGTTTTATCTTGTTCTTTGTGCATGTGGACTATGATAGGATATGGAGGTGATAATTTTTACTCATAATATGCTAAAGGCTGAAAACCTAGACATATTTCAAAGGATGAATGAATTGTGGAGGAATGGACAACCTGATTATATGCATGCTCAATGTGGGTAATACTTAAGTCCCATTTGGATGGAGATAAATGATGAAAATACGAAGACTCTGGACAAGAGTATGATTGACAACTTTAGTTTGACCATTAGATTGTGGATGAAAACCAACGGAAAAGTTAAGAGACACCCCTAAAATTCTCCACAAAGAATGCCAAAAATAACCAAAAAAATGAGATTCATGATCAGACATGATACTAGTGGGTAAACTAAAAGAACGCTAGATAGTATCAAAGAAAATTTGGACTAAGTGGGTAGCAAAACTATTTTTTTGATAAGGGATAAACTTAGTTATTTTACTAAAATGATCAACTACGACAAAAACACAGTCATGCTGATGAATTGTCATAGGAAAACCACTGACTAAATCCATAGAAATACTTTCCCACAGATGAGATGCAAGAGGCAAAGTCATATTGAGGCCCAACTTTATGTTAGCTAGCTTGGATCTATAACAAGGGGTACACTGTTGAAGATACCTCAAAACATCACGCTGCATGTGGGGCCAATAGAAGAATATTTGAAAGTGATGGAGAGTTATATTTTCTAAAATATCCACCATAAAGGGTAGAATGTGCTTCCTTCAAAAGAGATGGTTGGTGCTCATGGGGTACACAAATTTTGTCCAAGCGATAAAGCAAACCCTCCTTAATATGATAGTCTTGAAAAGGGGTCAAATTGGAAGAGGAAGGATGCTGAAGATGCTGGTAAACTTGTGCAAAGTCATGGTCATGAGGATACTCAGAAGGCCAAGACTGAAAACCCAAGTGTGAGGTAGTGACAATAGTTAAGGCATGAGATGAAGGAGGATGACTTAGACAATCAGCCACAAAATTTTTACTACCCTTTTTGTATTTGATGACTAGGTGGAATTGTTGAAGGTAAGAAGTCCATTTCATGTGGTGAGCTTCTTGGATCTTATTTTGAGACTTAAGGAATTGCAAAGGCAAATTATCAATATGGATAATGGTTTCTTTACCTAAGAGGTGATGATGCTAGTATTTGATGGCTTGGACTAAGGCATAAAGTTCCTTACCATATGTGGAATAATTTTGCTTGACTATGGAAAAGGACTCTGAATGATAAGAAATAGGATGACCATCAATCTTAGTGAAAAAATTTGCTCCCTGAAGTTGGTCTAAGAGATCATCAATGCAGGGGAGTGGATATCTATTTTTTATTGTGATTTTTTGAGTTCCCGAAAATCAATGCAAATACACCAAGTACCATATTTTTGAGAACAAGAAGAATAGGAGAGGCATAAGGTGAAATACTGGGTTTGATAAAACCTTTATCTAACATATATTGAATTTGCTTCTTAATTTTATCATATTGTAAAAGTGATTGCCTGTACATGGGTGCATTAGAGAGAGGTGCTGCTGGAATGATATCAATGTTGTGATTAATGGACCTCTTTGGAGGTAAATAAGTGGGTTCTTGAAAAGCACTTCTATATTTTTTCAATATGTTATCAAGTGCTTTGGGTCTAGTGGACTTAGAATATTGAGTTGAAGATTGCTTATGTTATGGGTAAATGAATATGAGGGCAAGTGCTTGTGCTTGATTTGTTGCTTTTCTTGCCTGTTTGCAACTGAGCAATAGATTAGTGGTGTGCTTGGTAGATTCTTTGATAGCTTCAATGAGATAGTGTTTATTGTCTTGCTAAAGTGTGTAGGTATTTTTATAAGCATCATATTGAGCATGCCTATCATATTGATAGGGCTTACCAAGCAATAAACCACAAAAATCCATGGGGGTCACATCACAAGTGACATTATCTCTAAACTTAGTACCAAAAGCAAATGCAAGGGTGGAGGTGTGTGTAATCTATGAAGTGGTCTCACTATCCTTCCATCCAAGAGAGTAAGGATGAGAATGTGGTGTAGTAGGGAGCTTAAGCCTATCGACAATGGACTGTGTGATCAAGTTCTTTTATGAGCCATTATTGATAATATAGTCAATCGTAAAATCATGACGTAAGTGAGCGCACGTGATGAACAGATTATCACGGCCTGTAGTGACTACATGATAATTCATCAAAGTGACAAGTTTAAGTTTTCCCTTTAACTCCTCATATACCTTCTCCTCTCCAATAGTCTTGATGGGGTTATTATTTGTGCCTTCATTAGACTGTACAAGTAAGATATTCTTTTGTAATTGTCTACATTCAAATTTAAGATACCCTTTTCTTTCACAATAATTACAAATTTTTTGAGACTTAGCATTAGAATAAGAAGAAACATGAAATGTATGCTTAGAAGCAGAGGATTGACTAGAAATGAGAGGAGGAGAAGAGTGAGAAGGGGATAAGGTAGAAGATCTCATTGGTTCCTGCTATTGAGGATGAGGCGATGGCTTGGAACCTCCTAAAGAGTATCAAGTTCCTTTATTCTATGCTACAAGCTTCTCCTCTCCTAGTTGTGTCTCATTAAAAACATCATCAAGAATAGTGTAAGAAGTGTATTTGATATATTTATAGAAGTGTGCTAGAAGTCCACTTTGAAATTAGCAATAAGGGAAACAACATGATCTGATACATGAAGCAAGATGCGTAATCGATTGAACTGATGGACATAATACTAAATGGACTAGTGCTTTCCCTATTTAAGTTAGAGCCATTGGTTGAGAAAATCATCATCATAATTGGATGGATAGGAGTTGGCCTTCAAGGCCGTGACCAAAGCATTCCAACTGGTGATGGGGTTTTAAGTTACTTGGCATTCAATAATGAGAACCTTAGCCATGCTAGAAAGTTTAAGTTTGGTGAAAAAAAATTTATCATCGTCCAGGGTTTGACTAAATTCAAACCAAGTCTCCATATCTAAGATCCAACTATTGAGGACATTAGGATCCCTAGAGCCTTCATATATTTTGACTTCACACTTTGCATGGGGGTGGTTAGAGGAGGAATACTGTAGTTAGAGGTATCTAATGGTGTTGGCTAGGTGACCTCATGTAATTTGTCTACTATTGCCATATTGGTTGCCATATTTCTAGTAGACTGAGCCAAGGGAAATTGAACTAAAGGGCTTTAAAAAAGAGATTTATAATGAACTAAAGCAAATTATTATTATTAATATTATTATTATTATTATTTTAAAATAATAAAAGAAGCTTCCTCTTCTATATATATATATATATATATATATATAATAAAAGAGGTATAAAAGAAGCCTCCTATTTCTTTTTCTTTTTTTTTTGGTGGAAAAAATACAAGTAAAACAAAAGGCCTTAGAAAGAGACATAAGACCTTTTGTGAATATGGGCAAAAAATCGTTATTAAAAAATGATAAAATAGGTTATACCTCCTGTGTGAGTGTAAAGGCTTTAGAGAAACACACATCGACACCGATGAGTTTGGTAGGAAGTTGGACGGATTTAGCGTCACAAGCCAACAAATAGTGCAGAAGCAACGAACGTGGACAGGGTGAACAATGGGTCATCAAATGGATTACCGTGGAAGGTTGAAGGCCATGAGGGTTTGTGCTCCTTGATTTTTGTGGATGGTGCATAGATGGATCTTGCTATAGATCAAATGAAGAAGCATCGAGCTTATGGCAGGAATGTGCATTCAAAATGATAAAAGTGAAGGAGAATCTTTGTCTTCATCGACGATCTAGCAAACTTGTGTGAAAGTAGTGTGAGTTACTCCTCGCTATGCATCATCATATCCCTCGATGGATTTGCAACGGGCCTTCCTCACTATCCTGGAAAAGTAGAAATAAATAATACCTACGTCAAAAATAATTTAATTTTTAATATTTTGCATCACATAAAATAGGGTGTCTTTAGCATTTTTGGTTTTGGAGTATTCTATATATCGGATGTTGACATGGATGTTTGGAAAATGTTCCACCATCAAATTTTGTTGCTTTATTATGCTGGCTAGGTTTAACTTTAACTATTTTTTCTTAGCATAACTTTGTTCTTTCTCTTCAAGAGCTTATTGAAGTAGATATTTCCATCTTGGTAGGGCTAATGATTCTAGCATGTTGACTTTGGCCAATGTTATTTTTATCTTCTTTGCAATTTTGAATTTGAATTTGATAGAGGGGTATTTTTTCTTGATGTAAAATTTGGAGATTTCTTAGAGGCTATACTTTATCCTTTACTAGTGGAGAGGGGTATTTCAATAGTCTTTCAACCTCCTTTTGAAGCAAATCCCTCCCCTTGCCACCTTCCTTTTTCGTGTATCTACCAATTACCTCTCTATCTCCATTTATCTATCATGGGTTTCTTTCCTTTATCTATTCTCTAATATTTATAATTTTGCATACTCATTACTTTATTTTCTATGTTTTCCTTCTTATTTTGTTTCTCTTGTCATGTTGTGATAGACCCTCTCTAGTTTAAGTATAAACACGACCTCTCTCTTCTAAGAACCATCATATATTTTATAGTTCTAGTCTAATTATTAGCAAATTGCTCTTCAAAAACCTTCCTTTTACCCCTGGATTTAACTCCTTGCTTATTGGTGTATATGTCATTGTCTTCAAATGTTGATCCCTCATCCATTTCTATAGCACTAAAATTTGCTAGGATTGCATTATTAGAATTGGGTAAGGCAAACACTAATAATGGAGCCTAGAGCTATTGGTATATAACTGAATTCATTATGGGGATCACTTGACCTATGATGGAAGTTTACTAAATTTGAAACTACTAATTATTAATAGTTTTAGAATATCAAGACACCCATACATTTAGAAAATTTGTGCCTATCATTGCAAGGAAGATATAATGCTAGTTTAATGTCTATGTTGGTGTTAACCATATGATTGCAAGTTTGATTTGATATATTTTTAGCACATTGCTAAGGGACCTAATATTTTGTTAGGTATGTGGTATTTTAAGGATTTTTATTCTATGATTGTTTCCACTATTGATTTGTAGCATTATTATAATTTACCAAATTCTTAATCACCTCCAACATTTCATTCATCATAAAATTGTTATTGGTTTTGCTACTAGAGTTAGATGGAGTGAGAAGGGCTGGAAGTTGTGGCTAAAAGGCTATAGTGGATGACATATTTGGTATTAGATGTGTATTAATGTATGGTGATATAGAAGGCTGAATGGAAGCATTTGGTTGAGGACTAGCAATCATTGAATAATTGGGAATGAAATTTGGTATAGACATGTTTAGGGAAATTATGGATTATGTAGGCCATTAGTGAAGTAGGGGGTATCTTCCCTTCTCGAATAAGAACATCCTCTCCTCTAGCTGGTTCTTTAAATGCTACAACTAGTGTGTTATTATGAGCATTACAAACTATTAAAGCAAAGTCAAATTATAAACCCTTAATCTTATATGAAAATGCTTGCTCTTCATTTGACCTAACATTTTGAGGAATTAGGTTTAGGGTATTCAAGAATCTAGTATTGAAACCATGTATAGTTTCTTGAGGGTGTATTTGTATTGCATTCAACTAAAATAAAACTAACCATTACACATATCTCCAAATATATACATAAATGGTTCTACTATTAATTCCCAACTCGTAACCAAATTATCTGGTAAGGCTCTATACCACAAAGTAGCTTCATCATAAAGTGAATAGATTAGTAATCATACCATTATGTCCTCTTGTATGTAATGAATTGATTTGAGCATTAACAATTCTCTAGGTGATTTAGTGTTATTTTATTTCCATTTTCATCAAAGGTAGTTAGTGCTTTTATTACTAGAAAATCCAAGAATAGACCACTAGTTTAATAGTTTTTGCTAGGTCCAATGAGGAAGTTGGTTTTACGGCCTAAGAGGTGCTCTTGGATTGTTCTATCAAGGAGGAGATTGACCATAATATTATTTATAAGGGGGTACACTACATAGCCATGAGGCAAATATAGAGAGTATAGAGGATAATAAGATGGAAGATATTGAGGTGGATGATTTAGGTAAGCCCTTTGATGGTTGGGATATGGTTGAATATTATATTGCAATGGGGGACAATTTATCCCTATGTATGGAACTTAATAGTTTTTAGGAGGGTAATCTTGCATATTTTGTTATGCTTCACTAGGTAGAGGTAATGTTAACTCTTGGGGTTTTCATGAGGCTGATCCTGAGCCGCCATCCAAGCACGAATACCTTCGTTCAAGAGAATATTTTTTGTGTAAAAAGTCTCAAATTCAGGATCTTCTGCTGCACGGATCTCCTGGGAAACAAAGTCATAGGCATGTAAGTTTAGAGCTAGACGTTTTTGGCATGAGCAAGGACAACGAAATATAGGGAGCATTTTTGCTCTCTGACCTATGTGAGCAGACAACTCACGTGGTCTTTGGCACCATGGTTGTGCTGTTGAGTGGGCAGTGACGAGGGTTCGATTCCCTCTAAGAGATTTCCAAAATGGTTTCTTCATATTCATAAAAGGTATGGGCACCTTCTCCTATTGATTGATTATGGTGGTTGATTTTTGAAATATCATTGAAGAGAAAATGATTGATTGTGGTTTCCTTTTCGAAAGTGGTTGGTTTAATGCTTCAAGGTTTTCTAGTTTGAGAGTTGTGGTTAAACCTTGTTTTATAAGTATAGTTGTTGAAGCCCATTGGTTATGCAAAGAACTTGAAAAGAACATGAGTATCATTGTTATGTGAAGAATATTTTATTAGCATTGTTGTTGAAGCCCATTGGTTATGCAAAGAACTTGAACTTGAGAAGAACATGAGTATCATTGTTATGTGAAGAATATTTTATTAGCATTGTTGTTGAAGCCCATTGGTTATGCAAAGAAATTGAACTTGAGAAAAACATGAGTATCATTGTTATGTGAGATTTGTGGTTGAGCATTGTTGGAAACATTTGAGTTGGTTGATACATGCTTGGACTAGGGTTTGTAAGAAAGAGTTGTTCCTTGTGGTAGTGGTTGAGAAGAGTTATTTGAGCCTATTCAAGTGATTGTGTGAAGTGGTTGTTCAAGTTCCATGAAACAAACTATTCTATATTCTGGATTTAAGTTGAGATTGAGATTTGAGGATAGAACATATTGAGTCTCTAAAAATTCTATTTATGCTTCTATAAGATTGTCTTGAGTTGAGAAAGATATTGGATTTGAGTATAGAACATATTGAGTCTCTAACAATTCTCTTTATGCTTCTATGAGATTGATTTGAGTTGAGATCATTGTGGATCATAGTTGTCATCCTTTGAAGAGTGTATTACCATTCATTGTTGAGTTCATCTTTGAGCCTTGCCTTCATAAGATTTGTGGATGAGATTTTAGTACTACTTGAGTATGATTGATTGAGCCTTTGAGAAGGCTTTTAGGATAGATTTTTGGACAGCTTTGTGGATAGTTTTTGGGAAATATTTGGACAAGTTATGTGTGAGCTTGTTGAGCAGATTTGGACAAGTTTTGTGTGAGCTTGTTGAGCAGATTTGGACAAGTTCTGTGTGAACTTGTTGAGCAGATTTGGACAAGTTCTATGTGAGCTTGTTGAGCAGATTTGGACAAGTTCTGTGTGAGCTTGTTGAGCAGATTTGGACAAGTTATGTGTGAGCTTGTTGAGCAGATTTTGACAAGTTTTGTGTGAGCTTGTTGAGTAGATCAGTGGAATGCCTAGCTGAGTAGATCAATGGATTTTCTACCTAAGCAGATCAGTGTGTTGCCTAGCTGAGCAGATCAGTGGATTGCCTACTTGAGCAGATCAGTGTGTTGCCTAGCTAAGCAAATCAATTGATTTCCTACCTGAGCAGATCAATGTGTTGCCTAGTTGAGCAGATCAATGTGTTTCCTAGTTGAGCAGATCAGTGTGTTGCCTAGTGGATTTCCTACCATTATGAATGATCCAAAATAATTTTTTCTTTATGAAATCCTCACCAGTCTTAAGAACTACTAGAATGGGAGAACCTTTGGTAAGAAGTTGATAGCGAACAAGGTCTTCAGGACTTTTGTTCTCAGCATATTTAGCAAGGAGATTATTGGCCCAAAGAGCATTGGGGTTATGCAACATCCTCCAATATAATTTAGCAGCTAAAGCTTTGTTGTTATTAATTGAAGACCGGAATCCTAACCCCCTTCACTCTTAGGAAGACATAAAGTATCCCATTTCACCAAGGCCCACTTTCTTTTCTCCTTAGTACCACTCCAAAGGAAATGATGACTGATTTGATCCAATTCTCGAAGAACAACCTTTGGGATATTCAAAACGAAAGAAACATAAATAGGAATAGCTTGAAGGACTGATTTTACCAAGGTGATTCTACCCCCAGAAGAAAGCCACTTGTTGGTCCACTTTCCAATTTTCTTCTTGACTTTGTCCAACAACCAATTCCAATCTTTATTTTTCTGCCTTTGAATATTTATGGGAATACCTAAATAAGTGATTGGAAGAGATGTCTTCTTATATCTTAATTTATCCAAGACCATGGATTCTATCTAGTAGATAAGCGAAAGAAAATAACTTTAGATTTGTCTTCATTGATCAATAGCCCGATAGCCTTAGAAAAACAACTAATGATTTGCTTAATATTAGAAGCTTCCTTAACTGTAGCTTTACCTAAAAGAGTAGAGTCATCCACAAATTGAAGATGAGAGATAGGTCTAGCTCCATGAGAAATGGTAACTCCCTCAAGGGTTTTTTTTCCCTCTTTTTGGTTATAGTCCTACCCAAGCATTCAACAAGAATGATGAATAAATAAGGGGATAGCGGGTCACCTTGCCTAATACCTCTGGAAGTTGGGAAAGACTGAGAAGGCCTGCCATTGATAAGAACTAAGTAGGAAACTGAAGAGATACATCCCATAATCCAATCCATCCAATCCTTAGAGAAACCAAATTGCCTCAAACTTTGATAAGGAAGTGCCAATCCACTCTATCATAAGCTTTGGATAAGTCTAACCAAATGAACATGGAAGGAGATTTTTGCATATCCATGGAATGGATGGCTTCCTAAGCAAGAACTATCTCATATACTATTTGACGTCCTTCCACATAACCCCCTTGCTCGGGGAAATAATCTTATGCAAAAGAGGCTTCAACCTTTCTGCCATGATTTTAGTAATGATTTTGAGAAGAACATTACATAAATCAATAGGTCTAAAAGCTGATATATGATCAAGCTCTTGAGCTTTTGGAACAAGAGTAATATAAGTTTTATTGATAACCTTCAAAATTTCGTTGGCTTTCCTGGCTTCTTCCACCACCTCTAATAAATCAACATGAAGGATATCCCCGAACTCTTGGTAGAACTCAATAGGAAAACCATCAGGACTTGGGTTTTCCCTTTTTGTATTTTAAAAACTACTTGTTGAAGCTCATTGATAGTAACGAGGAGCGATCAAAATAGAGTTCTCCTCGAAGTGATAAGATAAGGGATTGCTTGAAGAACATTATGTTGAGAAGTTAAGTCAAGAGGAGTAGCAGCAAAAATATTGGAAAAGTAATCAACAACAATAGAGTTCATGCCATCCCAAGTATAAACAACATCTCTAGAATCTTATTTTAAGGAAGAAATAAAGTTGTGAGATCTTCGAGCTAGAAGAGACTTGTGGAAGAAATTTGTATTTCGATCTCCTTCTTTGAGCCATTGAATTCTAGATTTTTGCTTCCATAAGATTTCTTCTCTTTTTTCCCATTCCTCTAACTAAGTTGTAAGTTTAATTTCATCTGCACTTCTCTTCTCTGTTAGGCCAACTAAACGGATTTTCTTATTCAAATTTTCAATATGAGCAATAACTTCATGTTTTTTTTATGAACATCCCCAAACTCTTTCCAGTTCCAAGTCTTGATTTTGGATTTAATGTATTGCAGTATTTTGGCAAAACAGAACATCTTAGTCCCATGCCTAGGTTTACCTTCCTTCCACCATTGTTGCACACGAGATCTAAAGGAAATGTCTCTAAGCTATATTAATTGAAAACAAAAAGGAGAGAAACTCACATTGGTTTTCCACATTTCCACCATGACTGGACAATGATCCGAACCGACATTATTAAGAGTCTTCACTTTAGGAATGTGACCATGGATTAAGAAATTTTCAAAGAGCAAAAACCTATCCAATCTCTCCATTATACAAGCTAAGCCTTGCCTTCTGTTAGACCAAGTCATAAGGCCATTATTCAGTTGGATATCCACAAGATGGAGGTTTGCAATATATTCGCTCATGAGGTTAGTGCTTTTGTCTAAATTTCTATTTCCCCCCTTTTCTCATCCAGAGAGAGGATGGTATTGAAATCTCCTCCGATCAAGATCCAAGCTTTAGGAAAATGAGAGATAATATGAGTAATATCCTTCCTTGGCCCATGTTACTGTATAAGAACTAATGATGTTGAATAAAATAATTGATTCACTCTCCAACATTGGTATTAGAGCAATTCAAATTCTAGGTATACTTCCCAAGACATAATTCCTATGTTGCTATTAAAATTCATGTGATATTTTTGGGGTAACGTAAGGCTATTTTGACCATTGTCTAGAGCATCCAATCCAATGAAAATGCAGTGGTAAGGTTGTGCAATAGTGGAGTTCATTTGAGTCGCATCATAGAAGGTGACTAAATAAGAAGCCACACAAGATGGAATATATAATTCCTAGGTGGTGCAAGTAGTGAATGAACTCATTTTTTAACGTGGGAAATAAACCAAACTAAGAATAAATAAATTTGATCTGTCCAAGGTAGAAGTGTTCAAACATCATGGAGGCTTGAAGAGGACATGATTCAGTGTTTGTTTTGTTTGTTTTTATAAAGTTTAATTTATAAGGAGGTTGGATCCACTCATATCCAACTAGATTAGCTTATGGGTTTGACAAACATGACCTTCATACATGGAGAAACCTAATGCAATTAGAGCATTAAAAACACAAATTATTTGCATGGTTTAGTGAGCGTGGAGTAACCCTATGATGAATGCACCTTGCACAAGAAATTTCCCTCCATGGCAACCATTAATGCATGCAAATGGAAACACATTGCAATCTTCTCCATGAATCTTATTTAGTACCTTCTTCGGCCATGCAGGAACACAATTAATCACATGTAAGTTAATGTGAACATAGACAAAGGAGAGAGCGACCAACATAGAACTTGGTGCCAAGGTTAGTCATGATAGCTATAGTTATCATGAGTATCCCAACTCAAGTTCATTCATAACGATTAGGATCAAGAAGCGGTAGAGCGAAGCTGGGATTAAATCACTAGCAAGTTTCTCCATGAACGAAGTCTTCAAACGAAGGCAAGCATACATAGTTAACCTAAACTGCTGACCTCAAGAGGAGATATTTTTTAGACATATTGTTTTATCTCACACATATTGAGTGGGAGAATGCCCACGATTTAAAAGGTGGTGCTCTCAGAAAAAAGAATAGCCAGCCTAGGCGGGCTGACATTGGATAATGAATTATGCTTGGTGAGGCACATGAGACAAGAGTCTTGTTTGCTTTGTTGTTAGTCGAAACATGGGAGGAGCACAATTGGTTAACTATGGAGTGAAAACCAGGTTTTCTAAGGCCCTCTGAACATATTTTTTTGCATTTTTTAAAATATTTAAATTGATTAATTAAATAATTATTATGTTTTAATAAATTTGTTTTGATTAATTAGTTAACCTAATTATTTTTTTGATTGATTAGTTTAATTTAGATAAATGTATTTTAAAGGGTAAATTCAATTAAATTTGTAATTATATATATATATCAAAATTATTGCAAAATTGGCATAGTAAAAGGTGCATTTTCGATGGAAACTGACAACTTCAAAATAAATTTATGGGCATTATGAATGATTGAATGTATTTAATTTATTGTTTCATGCATTAATTTGTGACAACAAGTAAAGGACCCCAAATTTTTACCCTATTTTTGTGCAAATTGCATAAGGCAACGTTCAAAAATGATGCCTTTGGCTTGCACTTATAGGTAATGATGTTGTGATAGGGCTATTGCATTTAGCACCTAATATAGCTACAACAACGATATTTGGGATCTATCCCTGTAAACCATCAGGGACAAGTAAGGAAAGCCTATTTTTTTAATTTTTCACTCCATCATTACTATTATTCATTTCTATCGCTTGATGTAAACCCTAAAATAAAGTTCCTTCAAGCATTTAAAGAAGCTGGTGCCCTATGTATGTAGAAGTATTTTTAAGCAGGTGTTAAAGATAGAGGAATCCCTTTCAATACTGCGTATGTACCACATATCGTTTTGCTCATGTACCTTAAAGTCTCTCTTGAATACAACTACATATAATGAGGGGACTAACTTCTTCCATGTACCAACATTTATTATAGGAAGGGTGGGTGTATTAGATGGATTGGTCTATTAGAATGGAGTTATAAAGAAAGGGAGACCATTTGGAGATATAAGGAACCCTCATAATGTCCATTCCAAAGGCCTATATTTTAGATTCTTAGCTCTTAAGAGGTTTGAATTTTGTACCATGGAAGACAAATATGTGGACCATATTGGAAGGTGAAAATCTATGGGACATCATGATTTGTAGATTCACACACCCAAAAGTTGAAGATGATGCACGAGAAATATACGATGATGCAAATGCCAAATTCCTTATGATTCTTTCCACTGCTGATGAGATTCGAATTCATATTTGAAGTAGAAAGTGCTAAAGATGCATGGGATAAATTGAACACCATTTATTAAGGGAATAATCAAGCAATAAATATTAGCCTTCAATCCTAGCTTCACACTCTAAGCATAAAGAATTTAGAAAGTATAGAGGTATTTCTTTGCAGAGTTGTTGATTTATGCAATGGGAGAAAAAGTGGATGATAAGCTCTTAAATTCCATCATTTTGAGAGCTTTACCAGATTATTTTAGAGTGCTCATAAATTCTCTCCAAGTCTTCAATAGATAATTATATTTTGAGAAGTTGGTTAATTTGTTGCAATAAGAAGAAGCCACCAACAACCTAAAAGACCAATCGTCCAACAATGCACTCATTTCCAAGAAATATGGGTACAAGAAACAATGTTCTTTTTAGAAGGGTTCTTCATCCAAGGGTTCTATCACCTCAACCTACTCAGAAAAGACACCTCAAAAGAAAAAGAGGTACTACCACATTTGTGAGAAGTGAGGTCATGATACAAAACAATGATGGTATAACTCTTTCAACAAAGGTGATAATAAATGTCAACCACCAAAGAAGAAAGGACAATACAAACCACATCCTAAATATAGGTAACCAAAAGATCATTGCTTCTATTGAAGAATTAGATTGAGAATTGGACAAAGCACACAAAGTGCTAATGACTTACACTTATAATGTTTGGTACATAGATTCAAGTGCAAGCAAGCACATGGTAGGAGGAGTGGTTTGATACTTTTAAAGCAAAAGAAGATAAACTTGTGATAGTTATATATTATAAGACCTATCAAGTCCTAGGGATAGGTGATGTCTCGGTTACTCTTCCAGATGTATAGTGCTGAATTGAAAAGGTCCTTTATATACCGGATTGACCAACAATTTGTTGTTAGTTATACAAATCTTGGAGAAAAATATGGTGGTTGATTTCAAAGTTGTTGATGAAAAGAAGCATTGCTTCATTACAAAAAAATATAAACATATTACCATTACTTCATACAAGCATGGCTTGTTTGCTTTGGATGCCCTCAATTCACCTCATGTTTCCTAGGATGCCACAACCAAAGAAGCAACCTCCTTGTGGCACAAATGGTATTGGCATCTTAGTTCAGGATACTTACTCCAAATGAGTAAACATGAAATGGTTTTAGGCTTACCCAACCTCTCACCAACATTATCAGTTTGCTTGGATTGCTTAGTAGGGAAGAAACACTGAGTACCTTTTGAATTGAGTTCTTCTAGGGCTAAAGCACCATTGAAGCTAATATACACTAATCTTTGTGGACCCATGGAAAATAATTTTGGTGGAAAATGTTATTTTAGTTGTTTGTTGATGATTACTCCAAAAAATGTGGGTATTTTTATTACAACTAAAATCTAATGTCTTCCTGTATTTTTAGGAGTTTCAAAAACATGTTGAGAAAGAATTCAAATGTTCAATTATGATCCTTGTTAGCTTTTGATGCTTAACTCTTAATGTAAATAACCACATAATCAAATATAAAGTTGCAATATAAAATACTCAATAATAGAAATAATTTTCACAAGTATAACTCAGAAATAAATTCAAAAATAACTCATAAAATAGTCACATAACAAGGCTCACAAAAATAGTAAAATGATATAGAATAAAGGTCACACATACTCTCTTATTTACAATGCTTAGTAACATATATTTAATAGAATGTGACTCTTCGTATGGAGTACTCTTGTCCTTCACTATTTTTTGAGACTTCACTTTCCTATTATAAGGACACATGTTCACTCTTACATAATGGACACTTGTGCACATTTACACTCACCACACTTGCACACTCAATTACATGACACTTATGTATTTCCTGCACATTATTACATTACATAAAATATTTACTCACACTCTAATCTAGGACACACTCTTAATCTAATATTTACAATGATGTACTTAAGGTGGTACATTAGCATGTACCAAATAATGTAATATACTCCAACACCCCCCTGTATTACATTATTTGATTATTGAAGACTTTAGTATTCAATATGGATCTCCATCTTGATCTTAGAACTTGTACTATCCTTTCCTACATGTATTTATCTTTGAGTCTTCAATCTTCCTCTAGTAGACTAATGTTTGGATCCTTTATGTAAGAGTCTTCAACATGATCCTAGAACCTGTATTGTTCATCCTTGCTCTCTTCAATTTATTGCCTTTCTGTATTTTGATCAAATGAATGGTTAGTATATTCTAGTGTTTGTGCTTTCAAGATTACAAGTCTCTTGAATTCTTTCATAGTTATCATATTCTTGCATAAGAACCTCAAAATTATATGACTCTTTTTTTTTTGTATGGAGTCTTCTACTTCATCATCTCCAATCTTTGATTCTTCATTATTTGGTTCACAACTTGCTTAAGCTTCTTTGATTTTTGGTGCATGAATATGGAAGATAAATTTGGATCACAATTGATCCATTTTTCTTTTCCTTGTTTTATAATATGACATTGTTTTCTTCCATTGATAATTTTGAATTCTATTGTCATATCTTGATCCATGAGTTGAGAAATTGAAAGGAGGTTAGTAGTCAATCCAGGAACATATAAAACATTGTTAATTATTCCTTTTCCATTTATTAAATCAACTAGAACATTTCCTATTCCTTTTACTTCATAAGTCCTACTATCTGCTATAGTAACTAGTTTCTCATATTTTTCTCGTAGAGAGTTAAACCATTGTTTGTTTCTAGTCATATGTTTACTTGCTCCTGAATGTATGTACCAATAATCCATAATTCTTTTAGCTTTGAATAATATATCTTTCAAATTCCTAAACCTTTGAGGTTGACTACCTTATGTCTCCCTAGATTTTGAATAAGAACTAAAGATAATTTTCAACTTTTCTAGTCTTTTAATTCTCTCTAAGTTTGAATATATTATTTCTAAACTCTAAATTTCACAAAACTATTTTGATGTTGAATACCTTATGGCTCCCCAATTAGAAATTTAGAAGTTTTGTAAAGGATATTTGCAAATTTAATAATCCAAATTTGATGTTGAAAACCTTATTTCTCCAAATCTCAAATTATTTGCAAATATTAAAATTGAATTTCAAATTGAATAAATTAATTACAAAACTTGTAATTAAATTTTTAAAACTTCAAATTGACACTTCAAAAACTTTAAAACACTTCAAAAGTATTTAATAAGGTTTCTAAGGTATTAATTTTCCAGTTTAATACCTTATCTCTTCAATCATTAAATTAATCTATATGAAATTAGATTAATTCTCTATAACCTTAGACAAATTAATATTTATCAACCTTATACCTCCTATGCTTAGCAAAAAATCAAATTCAATTTGATTTACTTTACCTCCTTAATGAGGTGCGTAGAATTTATGGTAAAAAATGTTTGACCTTCTCCTAAAGTAGCACTCTTTTACAAAACACGTCATTTATGTTGTGCTTAGACTCTTCACTTGGTGCTTGGTGAATGTGTATATTATGGAACTTGGATCCCATACATTTATGATATGCAGAGACATTTCAAAGTCCCACAGAGGTGGTTGGCGCTCCTTCCAACATGACAAGTGGTAGTTTATCTCTTCAACTCCTTAGAAGTACGTTTCAAATGACACTCTTCAAATTTAATGTTTGAAATTGATTCTTTCTTCAAATACTATGGATACTCTGTTGCAAGTATTTTCTGAGTGAGTGATGGCCTATAACACCCCAGATCTACTCACTTGGTTGCTCAATATCACAAATATTTTTTTGTTCAAATCTAGTTTGCACCCAACATTTTAATTGGTACATATGTATTTGATATTCGTTTCAAGGTATTTGACTGCTGGAGACAACCTTCTTAAACGATCGAGATTGGCCAAATCCTGCAAATAGTGTCATTATGAGAACACGTTCATCTCCTTTACTAGAGTTATATGTTCATGAAAAGGGGTTGTCCTTTCAGGGCCCATAATACCTGAAAGGGTGAACGCATAGCTTCCCCACCCATAGCATAATATGTTTTGACTTAATCCCTTTCCCATTATTTGTACACGACACGTGCTATGGTCTAGCGTTTGAATACCTAGTGTTTAACTGAATGCCCACCTTCTCTGGATCTAGTTAAGGCTCATCATTTCTCTGGATCAGAACCAGGTAACCCAGTCTTCACTACGAGTGATGAAGTGCTATCCCATTCCAAAACTCACTAGAGCTTTTAGCTTCGAGGTTTAACTACTCTTGAACTTGCCAGATACTGCTAACGATTCCCAACTCGAGTTTGGATCATGAGATACCCTCATGTACCACTCGCGTATCAGTCTAGTGGATATGTTCCATTCCACCCACCATCACATGTTCAAAGCAATAAGACCTACTTGTCTAGGATTGAATTACTTGAAAGCGACTGAGTATGATCTGCGACAGTTGCCATTTCTACAACCGTCGGTGTTGGGTGGAATGCTCACCCTTTCTCGATGAAGCATTCATTTGAAATTACATTTTGAATACCATTAAAAATAATAATTCTTCACTTGGTATGGGCAAATGTTTATCTACTATAACATCTATATAAAATAATAAAATAATAAAATATAAATAATAAAGTATTAGTCATTAGTAGAATGTATAGAGACTAACCTTAAAAAGAAAGTTAATATTAAAACACCTTTATACAAATAAAATATTAATCATGATTATACTCATAGAATAAAACTCATCTATCCAACACATAGTTCTAAGATAAAGGCAATGTTGTTTCATAATAAACCATTTTTCTAACCACTTAACCATTCACAAGGGGTTCAAATAATTTATATTTTAATACCTTTGTTCCAACCATTGGTTAATCTTCTTCATTAAGAAAGCTTAATTAAATTATGGAAAATGTGTTTCATTTATTATTGTCTTGTATTTCCTCGAAAGGTCCTTGGTTTTAATATAGTTCTTCAGGTTTTAATGAACTTCAGCAAAACTCATTCAGTCTACTTAATAGTCATTTGTCTTTGTTTTAAAATATTGGTGGAACAAAATGGAGTGGTGGTTTGTACATTCCATGGTTGTCGGTATCCCTGTTTGGGCTTATTGTTCTGTCGTGGCCGAAAAGCGAACACCACTTATGTTTACTAATAATAGGTTGCGTTGAATTTCGTACACCACTATTTCGGATAAAAGCTATAACATATACAGAGGTTACCTTCTATGTTCAAGGCTTCCATTAACCACGGGTGAAAAAAGATGGTCGTGTCTTTGGTTTGAGAAATTACGATTAAGGGATGAAATGAAATGAAATGAAAGATTTTAATTACGTTCGCGAGACCCAAATATGGTTTATGGGACCTCAAATATGGAAGTACAATTACTCAAATCATATCATATGATCTTTAATATCTTTGAGAAGGTTGTTCCTTCTCATGCTGATTTGTGTTAGCAATTCTTCAACTTTTTTTATTTTACTGTCTTCAAATAAATTTGTAATAAACTCGTTCCCAAGTGTTTCTTTGTATTTGTCACGAATATTTGAAAAGCTCGGGCATTTATAGATGAAGTGTTCCTCTGTCTCTACTGCCATTTCCATTGTTCTTTGGGCGTTGTCCATCTCCTTGTTTCACATCTAAGCCTATGAGAGCTAGTCCTTATCTGAGCAATGAGTATTTTTTCCTTCCACTTGATTTCAGCGCCTATATACGCTTTTTCCTTGTGGTCATACATTGGGTTAAAATTTGCAATATAATATTGTCTTTTTTTGCTTGCATTTTTCCACATTCCACTTCTGAACTTTTCATTCACATAATTTTTTATGTCTTTGTTGACATTTGGGCATTCATTTATGTTGATTTCCCAACGTTTCATCCATTCCTGATTTTGTTTCATCCACGTATTCTTTCGCCTATGCAACTCTTCGTCCCTAGCTACTCTAGGCCATCTATCATTTGTCATGTTTTATATTTTTTCAAGTAACATAACAGCTTGGTCATAGTAATTGCTTCTAAAGGGAACATTCCAGTTTCAACTAGAATAATTTCATAAGGGGTTGTGGCCTTAATTTTGAGAAAGTTTGTGATTAAATATTTTTGAATCCTTTCTATTTGCCTCCATTTTGCATTTGTTGTGCCACTAGCCCACACCTCGCAACCATACAAGAGAACCGGTGTAACAAGTAGGCCAAATAAGACCTTGGTGGTCTTCCAGTCCCACAACTCGGCATTCCTACACCTGTTTTGAAGTGCATATAGTGCTCTCCAGCCACTTTGAGTTCTTTTCATCCTACATGTATTCCAATTAAGTTTGTCATGAAAGTCTATGCCCAAGTATTTGTATTCTACTACTACATCAAGTGGTTCTCCTGCAAACTGAAATTTGAGTTGTTGCTTCTTCTTTTTGCTTGAAAAAATCATAATTTTTGTTTTGCTCATGTTCACCTGCATCCCAACTTCTTTACAAAAGAGTTCTAGAGCTTGAAGGTGATCTTCTAGATCTTTGGCTGTTTTGGCCACAAGAATTACATCATCTCGCATACATGAGGAGTTTTACCACATATTTGGCTAAATGCACATCCTCTCCCCCAAATTTGTTTATCCATTTTTCTAACTTGTCAATGTACAGCCCAAATAAGGTCGGAGATAGAGGGCAACCTTGTTTGACACCTATGTCACTACCAAAACATTCAAATAACCCTTCTTGTGTTCTGATTCTAGCCTTTACATGCTCATATAGTCTGTGAACTGCTGCCCTGTAGTGAATTGGAACCTCTAGCTCTTCCATTTTGCTCCATAATTTTTTCCTTGGCACTGTGTCAAAGTCACTCTAGAGCTACACTTGGTATTAATCGAGCCAACATTATCAATTGGATTTTAGGTATCTGGTAAGGAGACCTCTTTGAAGGATTGCCCTCTCCTCTCCTCTTCAACTCACTTACAACACCTAGGTCTTAGATTATTTAATTTGATTTTGGATATTACCAACCAAGGGTGTTTCGACACAAACGACATATGGAACGATAGACTCCAGGCATATTTTTCTTGGTTTTACAAAGTTCAAGCAGTATTCTCCTTCTAAAAGATGATTAACTATGAAAGTCTTCTCATAAACTAAATATTATAACATGAAAATTTGCTACGCCCGAACACATAATCATTCCACAAATACATGCACATTTTTAAGCGTCTTCATGATGTTTGCGGTCGACAGCAATATCCATTCAAGCTAATTTCGTGTTTTCAAAATATACCAATGAGTGCTGCGAGAGTCTTTTTAGCAGGGTAAAATTGAAACATCTATCCCGGATGGTCTGGTTGTGGTCACACATACTTAGCAGCACAAGACAAAAAAGAGATGCGCTTTTATGATTTTATAAACCCTCTGTTTCATTATCTTCTGTTTTATGTTTTCGAGAGAGCAACCATAGTATGATTGGGACACAAACTTTTCATTCATCTTTTGGAATTTCCTCAACAAGTATTTGTTACTTGATGATGCCAGTCATCCGACCATCTCACATGTTAACACGCTGCTCAGACCAATGATAACAGTATGAACCTCGAGCGAGGTCGTCATCTCACATTAAGGTAAAGGAGATCCTACAGGATTATAGGGGTAGCCCTCCTTGATAGTAAAAAGTGACTGTTGATGTAACCGATTCTTGTATTAAACGTTCTCCTATTAAAAAAAATATATTATATATATATATTTTTAATAGGAGAACGTTTACAACAACAACCACTCTCAAGAGGTTTGAACACAAGACCACTTAAGAAACAACTACCATCTTAAAAAGTCTAAACACAAGACCACTTAAGAAACAACCACCATCCTTAGAAAGACCACGTCCCAACACAATTGTCATTCACTTTCTTGGCGTTGGTTAGCTAGACATTAAAATCTGACGGCAAACCTCTATCCTTACACTCTCTAGTTGAATTGAAATGGGTTGGAAAAAAGTACTCAAAACGATACACTAGATATAGTACGATTCTTCCCTACAGTTTTTCAGTATGACATAGACCACATTTCATCGGATTAAACCAGAATTTTATACCAAAAATTAATGTTTAAATTTAACACAGTATAAATTCTCCACATTCATCCCTATACATTCTTTTTCATGATAAAGCACTGACGTTATTGATTACTCCTATTCTAAAGTTACCCGAAGCATGGTAATCTACCGTCAATTAAAAAAAGTACCAAGTACTTCATAACTTAAAGAAAAGTATCAAATATGCTACACATTAGCATTAAATAAGAATAGCTATCCAGTCATTCGTTTATTAAAGAAAGAATACTCAGATACATCATAAAATTTTTTATACATATTTAATTCGAACAAGTTTTATGTTCATTTTGCGCGCTAAACTGCGCTCTGTCATCCGCACCCTAGAGGCCGGTGGAAAACCTTTTCACACACAAATTCTGAGTACAGCAACAGGAGTAAAGCCAGTCTATTTTTTGTATTTAAAAGAATTTTGGTTTTTCTCCAGCTTTCAAGGAATGGGGGCCAAACAATTTCCTGGCAAGCTATGGCAAACTAGTAAATCCATAGTGAATGACTCCGTAGGGGTCACCTAAGTAACCTTGGATGCAGCTATGTCCTATATGCATATAGCCTAGATGCATGTCTCTTACTTTTATACAAATTAAATCTACCCAAATAGCAATTATTCTCATACAAAAGCTTAATATCCAATTTTCTATCACAGATTCAATCTGTTTCAGTATGCATTCCTCTTTATATTTCTCTAACAATACACAATTTCATAGAAAGAAGAATAATACTTTTCAAAGAAATATAAGAGATTAACTTGTTATGATTCGTTATTCTCCTACCTTATTTAAAGAATATTAATTGATCTTAGAGACCAATTAATGCCTAATAAAAGGGGCATGACTTTAAAGAATCTTACAAAAATTTTAATAGAAATATTTTTATCAGGGATAAGAAATATTAATTAATTAGGGCTATTTATGGGGTCAGGTAAAAAATAAATTAGAGAAATTATCTTTTACAAAATTATAACCATATAGCAAATTATATGCATATTTTGTGGACCCTATGTAGATGGGACCTAAAAAGAACTAAGAAATTTTTAAATAACCTAAGGGTCATCCTATCTTTTGGAAAGTACTCATGTGGTTGGTGAGATTATGAGAGGAATCTCATAGCTTATCAAAAATAGTTCTAACCTTGTAACTATCCTATGCCTCAATAGTATGAGATTTATCACTCATCTCATCCCTAAAAAACCTTTAAAGGACATGATGAAGTCATAATGGTCTTAGGCATATTTTTAATATTATTATAATGTGGCCACTATTTGGCCCATGAGTGGAGAATTTTCCTATAAATAGAAGGCATTTTAGGAAGAAATGGCTATATAGGATTCGAATAATCCTATTGGTCTAAGGAGTATGCTCTCCACCCTCAAGGTGGATCAGAAACCAAAAAACCTATAAAAAATTACTATGGGCATTTTGCCAATTAAATTAAGGAACCTTTGAGGCTAGACAAAAATGAATAGATGGAAAGAAGGAAGATAAAAAAAAAAAATGGCTGGAGAAGCGTTTGGTGACCACAACTTGAAAGAGGACAGGTTGGATCTTCCTAAACCAAGTTATACTTACATTTATATTGCAAGAATGAATGTTGTGAATAGTTCTTAAAAAGGAGTTTTGATTTTGTTAAAATCCTTGAATATAAATATTATGTTGATATGATATAGATTAAATGTTTGAGAATTCGATTGTGGTCTTGAACAGAGTTTCCTATCTATAGCTTTTATTCACTTTAACTGAAATGAATGATTTTTAAGAGCTGTTAGAAATCACAAAACCCTCTTACCTACCAAATACTCTATCTAAGCATTAGAGTAGGGGTTTAACTGTTATAATCATATGATGAAAGGATGACCTATCCTAGGATGTAGAAGCGTGATAAGGGAATCTCAACATAGGAAATTAACTACACCCAACCGGTTTTTGGAAATTAACTACACCCAACTGGTTTTTGGATACCCTAGACATCAACAGAAGGTCCGATAGTAGTTCATCTGTGGCCATCATTTGGTAGTTGTCTCCAACAAGGGTGAAAATACCTTTATGGAGTAACACGTCTTAAATCCAATCCATGTAACAGAATGCAACATCTCCACTCAAACCCCTGTAAGGTAGCGTGTTGGGGATGGAGTGAGAATATTGAGATGGGTAGTCAGGTGCAGAGGTTCGTCGGAGTCCACTTGATTGAAATCTTCTTACCTTTGAGAAACTTCCACATACTATATTGGACAGAAGCTCTAATCAGCTATTCATGGGAATCACGAACCAAAGTAGTCTCTTACATCATGTCCTCTTCGGACGATGAAACCTGCGTATTTACTAAAATGCCTTAGTTCTGTTGTGTGAATGTTGAAGTCGAGCAATGTTGCCTCTTCAAAACCAGCAAAACCCCTATAACTGCATGAAGGTATGGGGGAATTAACCTTGTGCCGTTGAACGACTCGATCCATGAAAGCTATTTTGCTAAGAACCTTTCCTTTCATGAACATGGCGTAGGAACCCTGTCGAGCTTCCATGACAGAGCAATCTTACCTCACCGACCCGACGAGATACGTCAGGACCAGTTAGTCTCTTGACAATTTGCAGAAAACCTAGGGGTGCCTATGTTAGAGTCGACACTATGTGTGGAATGGGGAAACGTCCAACCGGTAGGCCCATTACCGTATGCACTACTGGTGTAGTTGAAACCCTAACAATTCCTGGCAGACCGTCGATCGCCATCGGGGCTGAGTTCCTCCTGAGATCGATTCAGCGCTAAACACCTATCAATGAGGGTTTGAATCATTTTCGAAATCCCATCCTACGGTGGTATGACGAATAGCTAAGATCTATCTCCGCCTAGAATGCATAAGGGATTTCCCTATTCACAACCTTAGCCTTTGAGAGAAATATCTGAAGAATGTATTGGAATTACCATTTGAGGTCATTGTATCGTTTATACCTGCAACCCCTGCTGATAGGATTTGGCCTCGGAATCACTTGCCACTTGTTGTCATTCGATGTCGTCGCCTGTGTTACATTCGTCCCTGATTACAGTTGCATTGTCACTTAATTACATAGGCTCATAATTCCATAAATCTCCTAATAGGGGTCTTCGTGTGAAGCTTAGATGATCCAATCGCTTTAGCAATGACAAGTATGGTGAGAAGTGTGAGAAGGACCTGTTATTTAAACCCTTTTTCTAAACTGCGTGCTATGAATAGCCACTACGTAGGATTAATATAGGAATCATTAAACTAATGCTTCCACAAATGCTGGTTTATTCCCAGTGTAAATGGTGGAAACATACCAACCCGAAACACCCTGTGGATTCGCTCCTATGCAATTCACTCTGACCTTGACCTTGACCATGTGGGACCAGCGAGCAATAGCATGGTCGATAGACGATACTCCCAGGATTACCGCCGAATGTCCAAATCACATATGCTTTGTATTAAACTATTAATAGTCAGAAACCTTGCCCACCTCATTCTTATGCCGTGAAAGGTACACGCTGCCGCGATGTCGGAGGAAGCCTTGAAGGCCAAAGGTAGGTAGGGCACCCTATTCAAGGTTGGGTAAATACCACAGGGTGGAAATGTACCATAAAGAGTCGACCTTACTAACTCAGGTGGTAACACTCGGTCGATGGGGTTTAGAGTTTTATCCTCATGGAAATACCTTTAGAGTAAAGGTCATGTAAGGCCAAACCTTATGAATAAAAGTGTTCCATAGCGAAGATGTTAATTTATCACCTTTATATGGTGTATCTGGTGCGCAGTAGTTATGCCACAAAGGTGTGGTGAGTAATGAAATCTAAATAGAAGAATTATGAAAGTATAGATCGTATAAGCATTGGATGTGGTTATACTATACTGAAGTTACTACAGGTCATGGCATTAAGATCTTAGAATTACTTCATAAATTTATTAATATAGTATGGAATTAGACGTGTATAAGGAATTTTGTAGACACTACCAGAAGAAATAATGAGGAAAAAATGTGTATAAGGAATTTTGTAGACACTACCATAAGAAATTATGAGGAAAAAATATTTTGGTTGAATTTACAAATGGATACTCTTATATGATGAAAGGTTTATTTCAAAGAAACTCTATTATGTTTAAGAAAGGGTTTATGTGGATTAAGTATATTAAACATTAAGAGTAAACATTTTATAAATTAGAGGTATGAGGCTCTAAATTATAAAACAAAAGTTAATTATTTATCATAAAATGATGTAATTTTGGAATTCATTCTTAAGGAACGGTTATTGATGGATTTAAAGGTATGGGAATTTAATCCATTGCTCAAGGGACTGATTATAAACTAAGTATGAAGAATGAATTTAGGGATTCATTCTTGAGGGAAAGCATGGAACTCCCTCGAAATGCAATATCTTCAAAATATGATTCCAATGACTTTCATAAACCATGTAAGATATTAAAAGACTTAGAGTAAGGTACCTAAAGGAATTAGAGATTCCTCAATGATATTGTGGATTGATGTTTTAGAAAAAGGAATTGGGTGATTCCTCAATTACATCAAGAGATTATTGTGTTCCTTGATCTATATTTGAGAAAAAGGGCCTATAGATGCCCTGCTATCATTGTAAATTCACCATTTAAGTTTATGAAAATGAGGAAGAAACTATTTTGGAGGTTGGGTTTTTCCCGTCAGGGTTTCCCAGGATAAATCTTTGTGTCAATAATTTGTGGTTGTCTTATTAGTTCTTGTGAATGTTACATTTGCTTTCAAAAGGAAAATGATATATGTAATGTTTATTTTTATGCATTGAATGTATGTTAAAATTTTAGTAGTTTAAACATGTACGGATGCTGGAAAAGCAAACTCAATTTTTTGATATGTTGATAATTTAAAGTAATTTAATTGTATCATTTATTTTTGGATTATAGTGGGTAATGATGAATTATTTTAGTAAGTAGTATTGTTCAAATAATAAATTCATGTGAAGAATGAAGGTTTGTTTAAATGCGTTAGTGACTCCAAGAATTTGTCTAATTTATTAAAGCATTGTGGGATGATTATTTATGAATGATACACCTTTTCATATACAACACTGATTATGTTCATATTGTTGGATTCCAAGAACTATTATGCAATAGAGACCAAATATTAAGAGGGAAAAATTAGATTTATGCAACACAAATCTTGTTAAACAGGAGTCTCACATAATTCTTCAAACCTAAGGATAAGATGTAATGAATCTTGCTTCATGGATTAAATGCACTCAAGATGGTTTAGTTGAAATCATATTGTGGAATGAAACTCTCAAGAGGGCACTTTGACCTTGATTTACAAACCAAGATAGATCCTCCACTCTACACTAAAGAATTAAATTTACATGGGACTAGTATTGTCCATTTAAAAGGAATTCAATAGAGGGATTGCCTAATCAAGGGTGTAATAATGTGTAAGATAGATGTTCCATGGATTCTTATCACAATAGTGATATAGTAGTCTTAGAACTCCTTTCTAGATGGATTGGATCGAAGCTAAGATTTATGAATAACCATAGGTGTGGTTATTCCATCTATGATGGTTTACCATTGATGTGGTTCACCATATTCAAGACATTCACTTGGTTTGGGTGGACCACTTGGTGATATCCTCCTTTTATGAGGATGAAACCAGTATGCTTGGCCAACATACTCATACCAAGTGAGGTATGAGGGTTTCATAGAAGTTGATCACTTATACTTAAAAAGACTCTGATAAAGTCTCTATAGCTCTTAAAGCTATATGCCTTGAAAGATATAATTCAAATGAAATATGTCTATCTTAGGTTATGGATTAGGTATTTGCCACATGAAGATGAACAAAAAAAAAAAAATTCTGTGGATAAGAAGGGTAACGATTGGGGCTCGTTACAAACCTATAAATTCAAATCACACCAATCCTTTAATTGAAACTCTCTCTCTTTTTTTTTACTGCTACCCATAACCTATATTGTCCTTGCATTATTAAATAGATGTTTATAATGCAAGTCTTTCTTACATCTGTTAAACCCATGCACAAGGCTAACTTTATCATTTTCCAGTTGGATTATATGTAATTTTAATAATATTATTTTTATTTAACACATCATAGTGGCTTTGGTGTTTAATCCGTAATTATTTTTTCATAAATTTCATATGTTTCCTATTTTATTATCATTGTATATATATTTTTAAATTTATTTTATATTATTAATTTTTTTAACCAACAAAACATTTAATTAATCATAAATAATAAATGTAGCATGGATGCAACTACATGAGACCGTTGACAAAGGTATTTCTAGTAGGGATTTTCTTCCCTACACTGCTAAATACTTTACCATTCATCATATCCCCCGTATTACCTTTTCAATTTTGCCCATCATTTTCCATCAAGAGGAGGTATCTGATTCCCTCGATCGATCCTTTAACACGGTTCACCTGTTCCTGCAACCACCAATTGATTAGGAGGACCTCATTCATGCAAATAAAATAATAAAGCTAGTAGGCAAATTTGGAAGGAATGTTATATGGACCTTCACTATCTACCTTCCAATGATCTATTCAACTTCGTATGTAGCCGTTTTACCTTCCAAACTCGATTTGTTTGCACTATATTTTTCCTCCAAGAAACGCTTTGTCTCCTTTTTCAACGTGCCAAATGACATGAAATATCTTCACCTTCTCAACCAACCCAACAAACAACGATTATACTATCTTCAATGTTTGCACTCCTGGTGGCATTCAAATTCTCTATAGCACTCGATTTTGCCTGCACCCTTCTTTCTTTCTCAATGCTTGACTAACTATGTAACCTCCTTACCTTACCAATCAATAAATACGACGTTGTCTCCTCTATATTGGCGATTACAGATGCCAAATATTAGCTTCTCCTTGTGGATGTTGCAAGCCCTATCATTTGTTTTTCCTTTTGATGACATTTGATTTTGTTGCCTTTTTGCGTCCAATGTGTCATCCAAATGTCTTTTGGGTTGATGCTTTGTTTTTCTTACTTTGGTAGACCTTACTTTTCAACATTTCTATCCTAGGCATTATCTCCAGGCTCTCTCTCCCTTTACCGATAGTGCTGCACTTTGGGAACTTTTTTTCTATGGCACTCTATAGCCTCGATGGTGCTCTTTGAAACTGATTTCCAATGTAATGGTGTTATCTGACCTATACATTATTTTTAAATGATTTATATTACTAATGATGCTGCTTCCAAATTCTGCTTTCTCTCAATGGTGTTGGTCTCTTCTTGGGTGCTTGTTAACGCTGCTGTATAATGGTACCTATGTTTAACTTTAACTTGCAGTGATGCTTTCTTAGATTGATGGCACAAAAGATAATGTCTTTTCACCTTTCTACCTTTTCATCAATATTGCAATCTTAAATATTTTTTTATTCTCATATTTCTTATGTTGTTGTAGGTCCAAACATCAGGCTTCACTATGGTGAAACATATTCTATGAATTTAAAGAAAAACTTTATGCTTTCTTCACTACACTAATATTTATATTTTTCTTGAAACCTTATGATCTCCTTATTTACTCCAATGCTTACTCTTCAACCAATGCTATCCACTAACGTTCTATCTTCTCCTAATAATGTGCTCTCCTAAAAAATGATGCTCTATCTTCTTATCAACGACTCTTTGATGTTCTCCTCTGGATAACGCTCCTCCTTGGTGCTTGGGCTTCCTTATTCAATGCTACCTTCTCTTTGCATGGATAACACACTTCCTTGGTACTTGGCATTCCTTTCCTATGTTTCTCCTTGCATGGCTTGTTGGTTTTGAACTGCACTTAATGTTTTTGAATATATTTTCTATTCGGCTCTCTTCTCTTACTTGTACATCAACTTTATACTCCTGACACTGTATTTTTATGCAACTAGTGCAGGTCTAATGACAATGAAGATGCTTTTATTTCAACTTTAAAAACTTGAAACTTCAATGCCTCCTTCTTGCTGCCTTCAATGCTGACTATGGTGCTTACAAACTTGCTATAAACACTCTTTTTGAATGCTTAAACAAGATGCACTTTAAACATAAACTTGCAGTCCTTTTTCTCCTTCTTTTCTTGCTTACTTGCTAAACTCCTATATTTATTCACTATCCTAATATGCTAAAAAATTGTAGCTCTTCTCCTCCTAATTCTACCTAAACTTGTTGCTCTTTCTCCGGTTAGCTTTTAATGCTATATATTAAAAGAAATGCAACCACAAGGACTAAAATAAGCATGCAATATTATATCTATGATAATGAAAATATAATAAGCAAGTAAATAGCATGAGAAACTTCTAAAATAACTCATAAAATAGCCATTAATGAAATCTCAAAAAAATAGGAACTTCATACAAAATGTGGAGATCTCAAATGCTTCATGCTTCATACAAGTTCTACATTGTATCTACTCTAGTCTATCTTACGCTTCTCTCTATCTTACTCACTCACTTATCAAAGTTCTATATATAATGAGACATCACTCTTGGCCTTCCGTCTTCCTATGGCTCTTCATATTCCTATCCTCTAGACTCATGTACATGTGGACAACATGCACATTTACATCATTGCACATTCTAATAATACTTGTGCATTTATTACATTGCATAAAGTAAATACTCAAATCCTAATCTAAACATGTACCCATGGTGGTACATTGGCATGTACCAAATAATGTAATATATTCCAACATCTCCTTCAAATTTCTGCCCAAACTTTATGAAATTTGCAGCTCTATTTCTTCTCCAAATACTGCCCAAATTTGTTGTTTGAAATACCTTCAAATGCTTTCCAAAATTTCTACCAGCTTCTCCTTCAAATTTCAAAACTTTAGTCACTAGTGGCTGCTTTCACAAATATCAATTGGTGGCTTCTTCAATCCTTTTTATCCTCCTTAGCTCTCGCTAAATTATATCTTAAACTTTGGCATCTTTTGCTGGCCTATTCTTCAATATTTTCAATGTCTTGAAGTCTTCAAAAACACTTTTTTAAAAACTGACAAACTCTTTGCCAAATCCTTCCTCCTTGAATCAATTTCACAAATACTTTTGGTCTTGTCATTGGATGGCGATGATTATCCCAATTTTGATGTGATTACCTCTTTTTAGGAGTTTCTTCTTCTTGCAATATTCTACCTTGAACTTTCTTCAAATATCCTCCAATAGCCACTTCAATTTTTCAATAGGGCATCTTTATTCTCTTTCTCTCTTCTTCCAAATTTCAATGGGACCTTTTTCCTAGGCCTCCTCATTATTCTCTCTCAAATATCATATCTCCTTTCTCAAATCTTCAATGAGACCTCTCTCGTAGGCCTTCTTAATCTTTAATGTCTAATATTTTGCTACAATTCCAAAATCTTGTGCGAGGAAAGCCCATATACAATCAAAGGTGAAATTATTATCTATTTATTGTATGAAGCTTCTCAAATTTTGAGTATAATTTTTTGTAACAAAAACTTAGATAGAAATAATCAAATACATTCAAATATTCAAAAATTCTAAAATCAATTAACTTCACTAGTTGTTTTCCAATCTAGTGGTAAAAACTATGTTGAGTCCTAGTCTTCACGAGTTATTTTGCAACCTTGTGGAAAGAATCTGGCCAAATGCAACTTGGAATATTCTTCTACCTTCAATTTGTTTTCTCTATCAAAATTTCCAATAGGACCTCTTTCTTGGGTCTCTTAATCTTGTCAATGTCAAGGTCTATCTTCAAGACCTGAAACTATGTTGTAGATTGCCTTCTATTCCGAATTTATTCTTGGAATAGGTAAACTCAATCTATCTAAAATTTTCAAATATTGAATCTCCAATATTCACTGGTTTTTCTTCAACATAGTGGAAATACTATCTTCTCTGGTTTTCCTTCTCTAGAGGTAATATATTCAACTTCACTGGTTTCTCCTTAACTAGTGGAAATATCCTTAGACTATTTGCAACTTTTAAAAACATGTGCAAGAAAAGACTTATTGTAGCTCTAATACCACTGTTAGCTTTTGATGCTTAAATATTAATGTAAATAACCATATAATCAAATATAAAGTTGCAATATAAAATACTCAATAATGACAATAATTTTCACAAGTATAACTCAAAAATAACTTCAGAAATAACTCATAAAATAGTCACATAACAAGGCTCACAAAAATAGTAAAATGATATAGAACAAAGGTCATACATACTCTCTCTTCTTTACAATACTTAGATGTGACTCTTCATATGGAGTACTGTTGGTCTTCACTCTTCTTTGAGACTCTTTAATTTCCTATTCTAAGGACACTTGTGCACATTTACACTCACCACACTTGCACACTTAATTACATGACACTTATTTATTTCCTACACATTATTACATTATGTAATATATTTAATAATACTCTAATCTAGGACACACTCCTAATATAATATTTACAATAATGTACCCAAGGTGGTACATTAGCATGTACCAAATAATGTAATATACTGCAACAATCCTCTGCTTAGATTGAGGGGAGGAATTTACCTCCAACTAATTCTTAAGGTTTCTTACACATCATGGGATAAAAAGATAGCTTACAACAACTTATACTCCTCAACAAAATGGAGTTGCTGAAAGGAGGAATCATTCCATCATGGAGATGGTTTGATGTATGCTCATTGGTGCTCACCTTGGGCAACAATATTGGGTTGAAGTTGTCACTATTGTAGTGTATCTTCTAAATAGAGCACCAACAAAAGCTCTTCAAGGAGTAACACCTGAAGAAGCTTAGAGTGGAAGAAAAACATCAATTTCTCATCTAAGGATATTTAGTAGCAAAGCCTATATGCACATTTATAAGAAGAAAATGAGTAAACTAGATGATAAGTCCTTGCAATATGTATTTCTTGGTTATGATGAAGAATCAAAAGGGTATCAATTGATTGACCCTATTACCAAGAAAATTTATATCAGTAAATATGTGATATTCGATGAAGAAATTGATCCCAAGTGGAATACAACAAATTTTGAAGAGTCTAGCAAATGCACATCTCCTACTGTACAATTGGAATTTGATCAAGTCCAAAATAAAATTCATACCCTTATTGATGATCATACAATGGTTGCTCTCACACAAAAAGGAAAATTATAAAATGGTACACAAGCATAGTGAGAGTTGCAAAACTTAATGCACCTCCTACCCTCAATTCCACTTGGCCACATACTCAAAGTATGTCATGCTAGAAAGAAAATAGGGGTTTGATATCTTTAGTGATGGAGCATGCAAAACGTACTTCAATGAAGGATGCACTTAGCTTACCTCAATGGAAGGAAGCTAAATATAAGTCTCTTATGAAAATAATACAAGGGAGCTAGTTGATATGCCTACTGGAAAGAAACCTATAGGATACAAGTGGGTATTCAAAATTAAGTATAAAAATAATGGAAAATTTGATAAGCATAAATCTCAACTTATTGCAAAGGATTATGCTAAAAATAAGACATTGATTACGAAGAAACATTTGCACCAACAAAAAATATGACAACCATTCGTGTTCTCTATGCAATGGCAACTTAGTTCGGATGGAAGCTACATTAGATGGATGTAAAGAGTACCTTATTGAATGATGATCTCAAATATGATGTGTACATGGTTCAACTTGAAGGTTTTGTTGTTGAAGGGCAAGAGCAAAAAGTTTACAAATTGATAAAATCTTTGTATGGATTGAAACAAGTTTTGAGAGCTTGGTACATCAAGATTGATTATAAACTATTGTATCATAGATGTAAAATAATTCCCTTAGATGTAAATCTCTATTCCAAGAAGGGTGGTTCTAAAATAGTGATACTTGTATTGTATGTTGACGATATGATCATCACTGACAATTCAAATGAGATGGTAGACACTGTGAAGAGTGACTTGAAAAAGTCATTTGACATGATAGATCTAGGACTTCTAAAATATGCCAAGAAGAATTGCACCAATATCTAATAGATAAAATATGCCAAGACACTAATAGAGAAATATTAGATGATAGAATGAACACAAGGCAACTCCAATGGAACTAGGGTTATAGATGTCCATATATGAAAAATCACCTTAGGTATATGGATATCTCTATCGACAACTTATTGGGAGTCTCATATATCTGAAAAACACCAAGCCAAATATTAGCTTTCTTGTGAGCTATCTTCAAGGTCCATGTAGGAGCCAAAGGTCAACCATTGGAAAGCAATGAAGTGAGTTTTGCACTATATCTATGGTACAGTAGAATATGGCTTGGAATACAAGAAGAATGATAAGTTATTACAAGGATACATAGACTCAGATTGTGCAGGATCCCTAGATGACAAGAAATAAATGTCTAGATACATATTTCATCTAGGATCTGGATGTGTCTTGTGGCACAACAAGAAGAAACAACCAGTTGCACTTTCATACATAGAGATAAAATATTATATCGCACAAAGAGCTGTGTGTGAAGCGATATGGCTACATCACATTCTTCCAAGTATGGGTCTTTAGAAGAATCTATCAATACATATGAAATACGATAATCAAGATGTTTTGAAATTAGTCAAGAATCCAGTGTTCCATAAAATAATAAAATATATTGAAGCTTAGTGTCACTTCATTTATGAAGTTCAAAAATAAAAGATCTAGGTCTAGTATATTTCCATCGACAAACAAGTTGCGGATATTTCAACAATGGCACTTGTACGTGTCAAGTTTGAGTTGTCTCACAACTCTCTTTGTACTTCAATTAATGTAATAAGGGGGGATGTTAGGATAATTTATTTATGACATTATTTAGGTTTTATATATTCTAGAAGATTTGGTTAGTAGAGAATATTATTTTTTTAAATTTAGTCTATGTAAATATACTTGATTAGCTTTAGTTAGTTATTTGATAACTATCTGAGATAGTTTATTTTGGGCTAATCTTGGTCCATGTTGTATAAGAATTGATGACGTTGAATAAAATAATTGATTTGCTCTCAAATAGATCAAAATGGTGATTGAAAAAGAAGAGGAATAATAAGAGAGAAAATATAGAATATAATTTGGATGATTATGCAACAACATTTTCCACACAATCAATGTAGACTACCTCAAACATCAAATTAACCATTGGAAATGAAGAATCTCTAAAGAAGAATATTCTCCTTATGAGGAGGTCAATTCAATTATGATGCTAATATAACTAGTATAGATGAAACCTACATGGAGGTATCATATCCTTAATAAATTATGGAAAAAGCAAGAGCCTATTGAAATTATAATCTAATTCATGGACAAGAGTCAACATTATGATAATTCTTCTCATGAATGATTGGAGTTTTTCTCCACTCTTCATATTAAAGCAATGGAGTTGGATTTAGATAAATAGAATTTGATTATAATTATTTGATTCATAGAATACCTGTAACTTATTCCATGCATCTTTGGATATGGTTGAATCCTAAATGTATGGTTTTACTTAATCTACTACTTTGAACATGATGGTTAATCTTACCTTTTGTCTTCCTTGTTAAAATTTGTCTAATCTTCACCTTTTGTAGTAGGTTGGGTAATAGTTTTATCTACAACTTGTCATACTTCTTAAAACTTGAGGAATATTCTATGTTTGGTCTTCTATGAAGCATAATTATTTTTCCTTAATAGTTGGGAATAGAGCAATAGAAATTTGGTGCTCCACTAGTCATAATAAATCTTTACAAAATTTGATTTTTTTCTTTCACTAAATCAACCACAAAAAATGCTTTTCGATGAATATATATAAGCCTATACTAATGAATTAGTTTATGCCTTAAATTATGATAATAATAGTGTCTTGTTGAACCAAAATACTAGCTAAATGGAATATTCTTACTTAAAGGAATATTCTATAGAATATTCCAATATTTTTATTTTCTTTTAAAAAATGAGTATTTTCTTTTATCTTGTAATTTAGATAAAGGAACGGATGGAATTTAATTTCCTTCAATGTTCTTCCTACTACCAATGTGGGATATTTTCCTTTAGCTTGAGCACACCCACATAGACCGATTTATTCACATATCCACTTGTCATATCCTTGGCAAAAATTTCATGCATATATTTGCTCTTTGGGCATAAGTTTTTTATTTTTTGGTGTCCAACCTATTTAGACAATACCTTGAGTGGTGTTTTTAATAAAAGAGGATGCTTTTGATTTTTTTATATAACTTTTGAAAATTTGTTCCGACTTCATAACTTTTTGTTCACTTGTCTTGCCGTTAATTCAACTTTTTCAATAATCTGGACATTCTGAGTTATATTACTTTTGTTTTCTTTTGATGGGTACTTAACCTGACATATGAAAGCTTGCTTATTAGATGGCCAAAATGCTTAATTTTTTTTGCCTCATGATGGGAGATTTTTAAATGTTTGATCCTATGAAGTATTTGAAGGTGTAGATGAAGTTAGGAATAATTGCTTTTATTGAAACGTGTCTTAGATAAAGTATATTTTGTGCTAATTAACATAATCCTATGATGTAATAATTGGAATCCCTATTGTGGAGACTTGATATATTTTGGTTCCTTTATCAGGTTATGAGATAGTTCTCCCACTGGTTCAATTATTTTAAAGTGGTTAAATCTATTTGAACATGGGGCACTCAAGACAAAGTATGTTTTAACCAAATGTTTATTTGTTCTCATGGGCAAAGTTGAAATGTGCTTGTTATTTTTATCAAACATGAAAACTCATGATTGATCCAAGACTTTGTCTACATGGGTTTAGAATTGTATGGTTTGCTCCTTGACATAGGGCACCCATGGTTGGATAAGAGACTTGTTATGCATGAGCTTGTCATTATTTGTCATGGATATGCATTGGTTTATTTCACCTTATGGATTATCAAACAAATATCATTTGATATCTTCATGTTCTTTTGGATCACCTACCTTCTTATTGATTCCTCACATTCTTGTGAGAATGTAATATCAAAATTTTCATTGGTAGACCTCGATTCTTATCCGGGCAATGTCTAGAAATTATCTAAAATTTGAGTTTTCCATGAAATTTTGCTTCACTTAGATGATTACCTCTCCTTGGAGGTTTATCCAAATATATCATTTTTCTTTCATGGAGAATATGCTTACCTCTTCTTTTGAGGTTAACCTTTGTTGCAAGTGTGAATAGGGTTTCTTCTTAAGTGGCTTAGAAAAATATTTTTCTAGTCCTAAGTGTGAAAACTCTTTCCTATTCTATCCTTTGTCGGCAAGCTTTGTCGGCAAATTTTCCCTCTATCCTATTCTCCCTAACTCCCCTCCTATTTCTTCTCCTATATTCTTTCTCCTTATCCCTCCGCGCCTTCCATTCTTCTTATCCCTCCAACTCCTTCCCTCTATCTCTCCAACCACCTTATCCCTCCATCCTTTCTTTTCCATTCTCTATAAATTATTAGTGCCTATTATGTATTTAGGTTGTTGTGTTTATTGAAGGGCATATATTAAAATAAAATCATTTTTATTGATGCGTCAAATGTTTAAGTAGAATCCTGTTCTAGATCGTTCACTGGTATCAGAGCCCGGACACGATTTACGAGGCAGATTCTGACAGCAGACGAGGTGAGGCCAGTCGGGCACGAATCCCGAGGCAAGATTCAACAGGCAGGTTCGGTCATAGATCTCGAGGCAGATCGAGCACGAATCCCGAGACGGATCATGCGCAGGCTCGGCACGAGCGGATCCCGAGGTGACACGTGGCAGCAAACAGCAGGCTCGGCATAGATTTCGAGGTGACACGTGGCGGCTAGCGAGGTGCTGACTGGGCAACATGCGGATCGAGGTGGCTGACGTGGCGATGCTGAGGTGGCAGTTGACAGCACGTGGATCGAGGTGGCAGCTGACGTGGCGGAAGGTTCTCGGATCGAGGCGTAAAATTTTGCCATGTGGCGGTCGACGTGGCGAGTTGTCATTGGCTGTGTTGGCGGCAAAAAGTCACGTGTGATTGCCCGAAGGCAGTCGATTATCTTTGTGCACCTTTGGGTTGATAAACCCCCTTGCGCCTCCCACACAGCGCATGTGGGATAAAGGAGATTGATTTTAAAAAAAAAAAAAAATGCCGCGTGATTTTATGTATACCCGACTTCCTTTGTAATCCCGTCCGGACGCCTAGCGGAGTTGGCTAGGGTAGTGGCTAGCGGAGAGGAGGTCCCGGGGTCGATTCCCACCGGGAAGAAAAAAAATTTTTTTTTTAATTTTTTTTTAAAACGTTCGGACGCGAGGGTTTATTAAGGTGGCCGTCCGCTTAGTTTCCAGCGGAGCCGCTTGGTGCAGCGGCAAAGCCCGCCTGCCGTGATTGGGAGGTCGCGGGTTCGAATTCGCCCGCGTGAAAAAGGTAAAAGTAAATTTTTTTTTTTTAAAGGTTTTAAAATTTTATTTAAGTTTTTAAATTATTTAATAATTTTAAATTATATTTTTTTTAAAATTATCTTTTTAATAATTTATTTAAAAGGTAATTTAAAAAAATATATAAAAATTTATTAAATTTTTTTTAAAGACTTTATAAAAATTTTAAAAACCTTGTTTGATGAGCATTTGAAAAAGGAGAAATAATGTGCCCTTGAAATGTTAGATGATCCGGTCAGTGGGGTGCTATAATGCACTTCTCTCGATTTTGAGAAGAGAGACACCGGAATCCTTTGATGAAAGGGTTCGACGATCAGGTCTCCATACAGTCTTTTGTCAGCTGGAAAATCAGGTGATTGCTCATCTGAGGAAACCGGATTCAAGGTACGAGGGAGATTACGAAGACAACATCTTCGGACAAAGGATTGAAGAGTCCGAGACTGTGGAAGTTGTACCGAGAGGATCAAGCAAGTGCCGGTCATACACCGGTGTATCGGTAGCAGAATCAAGTGAGAGCTATACACCACGCTCTCCTGAACCGGAAGCGAAGAAGAAGAAGAACGAAGAAGAAGAAGAAGAAGAAGAAGCAGAAGAAGAAGAAGATCCAGAGGAAGTGGATCCTGAAGAACCTGAGGTCATAGTCATCAGCAGTAGTTTCGAAGCAGAACCTGAATGTTCTAAAAAGGTGAGATTTGATTTGAATCATTAATCTCTTTGTACTACTTTATATTGCCTGTTTGCTTCAAATAAAGTTTGTTTTTTATTCTGCAATGGCATCCAATACTAGTCTACCGATTCCTGAGTTCAATGGAGGAGATTATGAGTATTGGTCTATTAAAATGAAAACCCTTTTGATAGGAAAAGGTTTATGGGATGTAGTCGAAGAGGGCTATACTGAACCTATCTGTTCTTTGAATGGGCAACTTTCTCTAATGTTGATAAAAAGGCTAAAAAAGAAGCACAGAAAAACAATGCTTTTGCCCTTTATCACATACATGTTGCCCTAGATAAAAGTATCTTCCCTAGGGTTGCCTCTTATGTAATTGCACAAGATGCCTGGAATGCCCTAAAAGAAAGTTATAGAGGTAGTGACCAAGTAAAGCAGGTAAAGCTGCAAACATTGAAATGAGATTTTGAAAATCTCAGGATGCAAGAAAATGAAAAAGTGGGAGATTACTGCGTGCGAGTGAAAGCCGTAGTTGATAAAATGGTCACACTAGGGGAAGATATTAAGCCAGAGGTTATGGTGAAGAAAGTGTTGAGAACACTTCTTCCTAAATGGAATTCTATTGCAATAATTATTGAAGAATCCAAAGACTTAACCTCATTGTCTTTTGATGCCCTAACTGGTTCACTTCTCTCACATGAAGAGAGGTTACAGGAAACTCCTACCACCGGTTATGGAGGAGATGATAAAGCTTTTGCCACACATGAAGGAAGAGGTAGAGGCCGTGGTAGAGGACAACAAAGAGGCAAGAGGAAGGAATAATCAAAGAGGAGGAACTCCTAACGAGAGGAGGATAATCCAACAGAGGAGGAAATCAGAATAGAGGAGGACAACGACAATATAGAGGGAAACAATCAGGCAAAGGAAAAGGAGGAGATAAATCAAAACAAGTTTGCTACAATTGTGGCAAACCTAGCCATTATGCTCGAGATTGTTGGTCAAAGTCTTCGCAAGGAAGCAACAACAACCAGAGCAGTCGGTTTGGAAATTTTGGAGAAGAGGAAGAGTCCACAAATCTCTTTCTTTCTTATGGCCAGACAGAGCAAAATATGAATGATACATGGATTTTGGACATTGGGTGTTCAAATCACATGAGTGGCAAAGAAGAACTCTTTGCTACTTTAGACTCCTCATACAAATCCAACATCCGATTGGGAGATGACAAGTCATTGGCAAGTTGAAGGCATTGGAGCCATGGAGGTTCCAACGAAAGAAGGCGTCAAGCAAGTAAGTGATATCTATTACACACCCCATCTTCAACACAATCTTTTAAGTGTTGGTCAAATGCTAGAAAAGAATTACAAGTTGATTTTTGATGAGGGTAAATGCACCATTTTTGACAAGAACAATAGTAATAGAATCATTACACAAGTGCCAATGTCAAAGAATAGATTATTCCCTTTAAAGTTTGGCCAGCCAGGAGGAAATAAGTTAGCAAATGTTGCTATTACCAATCCAAGTGTCCTATGGCACTTGAGATATGGTCATTTGAATTCAGCAAGTTTGAAAATGCTAACTTCACAAGCAATGGTAGCTGGACTTCCCAAAATTCAAGATAGTAAGGAAGTCCGTGAAGGGTGTGCCTTGGGCAAGCATGCCGGATCGAAATTTCCTCATGGACAAGCATGGCGGGCCAGCTATCCACTCCGGTTAGTGCATTCGGATATCCGTGGTCCGATGCAGACCAAGAGTCTAGGTAACCACTCTTACTTCCTACTTTTCATTGATGATTGCACAAGAATGTGTTGGATATATTTTTTGAAGCATAAGGATGAAGCATTTGCATGCTTTGTTGATTTTAAAGCAAAAGTTGAAAGTGAGAGTGGATATTATGTAAAATGTCTTAGATCAGATAAAGGAGGAGAATACTCCTCTAATCGGTTTTTGAATTTTTGTAAACATCATGGCATCAAGAGGCAGTTCAAAACTGCCTACACTCCACAGCAAAATGGTGTAGCAGAAAGGAAGAATCGCACCATTGTGGAGATGGCAAGATCAATGCTTCAGACAAAGCATTTGAGTAATTCATATTGGGGAGATGCAACAAGGACTAGTGTTCACATCTTGAACAGAAGTCCTACTTCAAGTTTGAAAGGGAAGACACCTTACCAAGCCTGGTATGGTAAGAAACCAAATGTGAAGTATTTCAGAGTATTTGGTTCATTGGCATATGCTCACATTCCTGATGAGCTGAGAAAGAAGCTTGATCCAAAGAGTCAGGCATGCATTTTTGTAGGATATTGTGAAAACACAAAAGGTTATAGACTCTACAATCCTACGACTCGAAAGATAGTGATTTCAAGGGATGTGATTTTTGATGAAGGGGGAGAGTGGGGTAAGCCCCAAATATTCAGTGATGTTGAAGCCACTGATATAGTTGCTCAGCAAGTGCAACCGCAGATACCACAGAAAGGAAAGCAGTCTCCTCCCACTCATCCTCCAAGTCCATCTTCTGATTCAACTTCTTCACCAAGTCCTTCTCCACAGCGATCAGTAAGTTCCTCACCAATGGACATTGATTTTCCATCCAAAGGTAAGAGAACTCTACAGTATCATCCATCATCTCAGATGTTGGATAAAATTTTTCAAGAAGATACACTAGGAGTCAAGCTAGTGAAATGGAATCTGTTTTACACAGATTAGAAAGTATGCACTTGTATGGTGATGATGAATCCCAGCAGGAACCTAGGGGAGATCAAGTTAACTATGCTTTGTTAACTAGTGCACAACTTGAACCTTCTAGTTATGAGAAGGCATGTACTCAGAAGATTTGGCAAGATGCCATGAAAGAGGAGATAACCTCTATAAAAAACAATGACACTTGGGAGCTCGTGAAGCTTCCTAAAGGAAAGAAATGTGTTGGCTGTAAATGGATCTTCAAGACCAAGTTTAATGCTGATGGAAGCATTGAGAGGCACAAGGCAAGATTAGTAGCAAAGGGTTTTACTCAAAAATATGGAATTGATTATGAAGAGACTTTTGCTCCTGTAGCCAGACAGGAGACTATCAGAACAGTTCTTGCCTTAGCTGCACACAAAGGATGGAAAGTCCAACACATGGATGTAAAGAGTGCATTTCTCAATGGTTACTTGACAGAAGAAGTGTACGTTGAGCAACCACAGGGATTTGAAGAGCAAGGTAAGGAACACCTTGTTTACAGATTGAAGAAGGCACTCTATGGTCTTAAACAGGCACCAAGAGCTTGGTACTCACGCATTGATGGGTACTTCAAAGATTATGGGTTCACCAGGAGCAAAAATGAACCCACACTCTACTACCTAAAGCAAGGTAATGACATCCTCATAGTTTGCTTGTATGTGGATGATCTCATTTTTATGGGTAGTAATGAAAAAATGAATATGGAGTTCAAACACTCCATGATGACGCGGTTTGAGATGAAGGATCTTGGCTTAATGCACTACTACCTTGGAATGGAGGTTCATCGATCGGATACGAGGGATCTTCATCTGTCAACATAAGTATGCTCGGGATATGATCAAGAAGTTTGCTATGGAGCATTGCAAACCAGTTGCAACTCCAGTTGGACATGGGATCCAATTAAGCAAAGATGATGGAGCACCAAAAGTTGATGTGACCACTTTCAGAAGCATGGTTGGGAGTTTGATGTTTCTCGCCAACACCAGACCAGATATTCAGTATGTTGTATCTCTTGTTTCTAGATTTATGTCTAACCCATATGAGTCTGCATTTGCAAGCAGCTAAAAGAATTTTGAGATATGTGAAAGGTACATTGGATTTTGGAATCCAGTACCATAAATGTAACACTATCAAGCTTGTAGGCTTCGAGTGATAGTGATTGGGGTAGCAATATTGATGACGGGAAGTCAACATCGGGAAAGCTGTTTTAGTCTTGGATCGGGACTAATAACTTGGAGTTCCAAAAAGCGAGACAGTAATAGCGCTATCTTCAATAGAAGCTGAATATATAGCGATTACTTATGCAAGTACTCAAGCCTTGTGGCTAAGGAAAGTACTAGAAGAGATTGGAGAACAGCAAAGTGGTCCGACCAGAATCTATTGCGACAACATCAGTGCCATTCAGTTGGCATATAATCCTATCCACCATAGCAGAACGAAGCATTTTGATATGAAGTACCACTTCATCAGAGATATGGTGGAACATGAAATTGTTGAGCTTCAATATTGTCACACTTTGGAGAACGTCGCGGACATCTTCACCAAGGCGATGACTAAAGCTCAATTTGTAAAGCTGAGAGACTGTGTAGTCAGTCCTCTCAACTTTAAGGGGAGAATGTTGCAAGTGTGAATAGGGTTTCTACTTAAGTGGCTTAGAAAAATCTTTTTCTAGTCCTAAGTGTGAAAACTCTTTCCTATTCTATCCTTTGTCGACAAGCTTTGTCGGCAAATTTTCCCTCTATCCTATTCTCCCTAACTCCCCTCCTATTTCTTCTCCTATATTCTTTCTCCTTATCCCTCCGCGTCTTCCATTCTTCTTATCCCTCCAACTCCTTCCCTCTATCTCTCCAACCACCTTATCCCTCCATCCTTTCTTTTCCCTTCTCTATAAATTACATGTGCCTATTATGTATTTAGGTTGTTGTGTTTATTGAAGGGCATATATTAAAATAAAATCATTTTTATTGCTGCGTCAAATGTTTAAGTAGAATCCTGTTCTAGATCGTTCAACCTTAAAAAATATTCTATAGGATTATTTACCCTTGAAAATTATTTTCAATGGAGTGCTTCTTGAGCTTGTCTGTATTGAAGTAAGAGAAATATTATAAGGAAAAATCATTTTTCCTTCTACCTAATCTCATACCACATGTTAGAACTCAATGCTTCGATCCATTGCATTACGAAATGGTAAATATTTAAAGATATAATACCCAAATTTGGCACTATAACGTACTAACTAAACTTTCAACTACCCTAATTGTCCTATAGTGTATGCATAGATCTTGTGATGGTGTTGGATTTTTAGCCAGATTATCGCATGTCCTAAATATCCAGGATCTTGAGTTACCTCAAATATTAGAATAATTTAAATATCCAAAATTAATGAACATAACATTCATGAAATAACATGAATAAAATACTTACAATAATATTGCTCAAATATTGTATTCAAGCTTGAATATGATTCTTATCTTACAATAAACGAAGCTTTATCTCCATAATATAACCTTAGAAAGGTGACTCTTGGATCCTTGACTATATCACTCCTCATATATCTGGGAGATACATCCTTTCCTATTCTATGCACACACTTTGATACACAACACTTGTGTACATCCTACACATGAACACATACATAAGAGAAAATATTAATCACACCGATAAACTATATTCTTACATCGTATTCTAATATTTACATTTGTACCATAAGATACTTTTATATTTAAACCAAATAATACAATATTTTCTAACACCCCCCTGTATTACAATATTTGGTATGAAATTATTTTGATGTAATTAGAAGCCTCTGAAACATCTGATATTTATTTTGACCAAGAGCTTTTGTAAAAATATCTACAATTTGATCTTTAGTAGATACATGCTTTATCTAAATATGATGTTCCTGAACATGATCTATAATAAAGCGAAACTAGGCTTCAATATGTTTTGTTTTTCATGAATCATATGATTTTTGATTAAATTAAGAACTCCTTGATTGTCACAATTTAGTATTATCATACATTTTTTTATGTCCATATATGACAAAAAATATTATAACCAAAGTGCTTCACACACTACATCTCTTGCTACCTAATATTTTGCTTCTATTGATGAGAGATCTACTACATGTTGTTTTTTACTAGACCAAAATATACGTCCTGACCGAAGATAAAACACATAAATTGATGTTGATTTCCTATCATATATAGATCCAGCATAGTCATAATCTAAATATCCCTATAAGAAAAAATATTATTTCTTTTGTAGTTCAACTCATACTCTGTAGTTTTGCTAATGTATTGTAGTATTCTTTTTGTAGCTTTCCAATGACTTTCGCTAGGTTTTTGTATAAATCTAGAGAGATTATTTATAGCAAGAACAATATCATACCTGGTATTTTTTAAATACAAAAGGCTTCCAATTAATTATGGATACATAGAAGCTAAAAATAGTGATGTCTCATCATATCTTGATAGCTGCAATCCTTGATCTATAGTTGTGTCTTTAGGTTTAAAATTTGTCATTCTATATTTTCCAATAATGATTTTGCATATTTTGTCTAAGTGATTGTGATGCTATTATAATTTTAAAAAATTTCTAAACCAAGATAATAGTGTATAAGTCCTAGATCTGTCATCTTAAAATCCATTTCCAAATATTTTTTTACATCTATCAAAGTTTTTGAGCTTCCTATGATTATATCATCAACATACACTATAAGAATTATTCTCTCAGATCCAATAATTTTTATATAAAAATTTGATTATGATGTACTTCATTTAAAATTGTGTCATAGTAGATGATCTTAATCTTAATGTACTATGATCTTGGTGATTATTTTAAACCATATCAAGATTTTTTTAATTTAAAGACCTTTTGTTCCTATCCTTTGATGATAAAAACTTCTAGCTGAGTCATATATACCTCTTCTTAAAGATCACTCTTAAGAAATGGACTTCTAAAATAAATTTGATGAAGTTTCCATCCAAGTTGGACTGCTAATGCACATGTTGTTTGAATAGTAGTCATTCTTGCTACAGGGGCAAAATTTTCTTCATAATCAATTTCTTTTATTTGAGTATAGCCTTTTGCAATTAATCATGATTTATATTTATCAAGAGATACATATGATTTATATTTTATTTTGTAAACCCATTTGTACCCTACTCCTTCTTTCCTTGTGGTAGATAAACTAAATCCCATGTTTTATTTTTCATTAACATTATATATTTTATCTCCAGGGCCGTTTTCTACTCTGATTGTCTTATAGCATCTTGTGTAGTTTCAAGTCCTTCTACTAAACTCATTAATCCCATATTTTTCCTTGTCATATTGTGAGTTTGAGGTCTTATGGTGGTAAGATCTGGCATTTGCTCAATCTATAAATTTTTGAGTGTATTTATATATCATTTTGTCTCTTTTCTTTGAGGTGTCATTATTGGTTTTGTATTCTCAATCGACTCATTAAATATTTCTAATTTTGATTCTTCACTTGATGAGTTTTCTTCATCTAAAATATTTAGAATAGGTCTTGTATCAATTTCTTGATCTTTAACAATATTTTTGTTTCCTTCATCAAAAACTACATCTCTACTCACATAAATTTTCTTTGTGATTGGATCAATTACTCTATACCTTATTGAATCATCATCATATCCAATAAATATCCCACATATGGTTTTATCATCTAATTTTGTTCTTTTTTCTTTTGGAACATGCACATATGCCTTACACCCAAATATTTTTAGGTGTTCTATTGAAGGTTTTCATATTGACCATACTTATTTAGGAGTAATATTTTTTTGATTGGTAAGAAGGGTTTTGAAAGGGTCCTGTCACCTTTTACAATTCTTAGATCAAAACCAAAATCTTTGTAGAGAGCAAAAAATATTTATAGGAACATCCTAACTCCCCTAGGGAGAGGCCACAACCGTAATACATATCCACAAAAGGAAAAGGCCCATGTAGGGGCCGTATGGAAAGAAATAGAACAACTAAACCATACTAATTAACACCAAAAATGTGAATAAGAGATAAGACCACACAAGGGTAAACATGAAAAATCCCAAGCTTAACACATAGGGCAACCCACAGACCATACAATAGAAGACATACGTTGAAGACAAAAATGGAAGGGACCCTCCCTAAAATCCGCCAGTAACCATTCTCAGACGGTGGACCTGGATCCATTATCAGTAGGAATCTCCCCTACCAAGCTCTAAGACTCCTTAATGATTTCAAACTATCCCTTGTACTCTTCCAAGAGGGAGTCTGCCTATGTTAGGAGGGAGTATATGGTTCTGTCTGCCCAACCTAGAGCCCTAAGTAGGACCCACCAAACCCTAACATCCTTATTAAAGAAAATAATGTTGATGTAGTTCTTGATTGATGGCAACACCATTCCCTCTATCTTAGCAGGATCCCAAAAGCACAAAAGGCCTCTAAAGACATCATTGGATGAACTGAAGTAGGATGTAGAATCTCTCCAGATGTAGTTGGAAACATAAGAAACATTTTGGAAATCCAATTTGGTTTCTTGGAGAAGAAAAATTACAGGTCTGTGTTCCTTCCTCATGGACTTAACCAAGCATTACTTGTTTTGTCCATTGAGGTCTCTCACATTCCATGAGAGGATCTTCATTTAGTTATTCTGGTTGATGTGCACCTTACTCTACCTAATGGGGAAATATTTGTTTAGTGTTGGTCCTAATCCTTAGAAAGCTAAGAGGACTCTTTGATAGTGATATGGGTGTCGTTGGTAACATCGTACGAGGCTTCCATGTTTTTGATATCCTGCAGTGAGGGCCAGCCCCTCTTTTTGAGTTTACCTACATCCACCATGGATTTCTTGAGGGAGCGAAAGGGGGGACTGGGGGGCAGGTGAGCAGAGAAGGGGGGTAGATAGGGATATCAAGGCTCAAGAGGGGGAGGGGGAGGGGGAGAGGGAGGGGGATGCGACAGGTGAGTGAACGAGTCAAGGGGTTCATCAGAGGACAAAGGGGATAAATGGTTGGACACATGGACCATTGGGCTACAAGGAGGGGAGGGGTCCGATTAGGGGGACCAAGGGGTATTGCCCATCATCAGAGCCCTTCTACGGGGAGCCAAGGGAATTGGAATTGGGGATGGGGACCTTGGTGGAGGGTTTGAGAATTGTAATGGTTCTTTTAGGCAGAAGAAGCAAGGGGCTGAGAAGGGCATTAGGAAGGGAGATGGCCATGCGAGCTACAATGACTATAAAAATTAGGCATATTCTCATATTAAATAGGTTGGGTAAAGGAACAGACCTTGGAGATAAGGTTGATAGAAGATTGCAGGTGAGTATCCAATTTAGCATTCACACACATGCAAGCCTGAGTCATTCGAGTCCTAGAATGCGTAGGGAGGTCGAAGGTGATCAGATCTCTGATGTTTCTCAGAATTTCATGGAGGATGTGATCATGCCAAAATTGAATGGGGAGGTCTGGAAGGTGCACCCAAATTGGAGCAACATTGATGCTTTAAGTGGTTGGATTGAAATCAACTTTCCATTTACGAAGGAAAAGGCCCCTTCAACCGAAAAACCATGGTCCTCCAGAGAGAATTTGCTGGGAGTCTATAGGACCACTTAGGCGAATAAGGAAAAATCCTCTAGTGAGGGCAATCAGCTCCAAAGATCCTTTCGGCCGCCAAGAGGTACTAGCCTAGTTGTGGATGGATTCCATGTCGGGGTGGGAGCCTAGAAATTTACCGATCAGTGAGTTGGAATTTTGACCAAGGATCCTGGACATAATTTTGCAAGGAATTTTGATGTTGACATTGGAGGGGAGCAAATCAATTTTGGGTCCCATAAATTGGTTAGGGTTTAATATGTACGTGTAGGTGCAAGAGATTTTGGACAAGTCGACCTTCACTCCCGGGGTGTTATCTCCCCGACCAGGAGGATTTACTGGAGGTTCAAGAGCTGCATCAAATTTTGGGTGTTGTGTTCCTATAGCTGTTATGAGATGTGGACCAAAATCTCTTGGTTGATTTGTGTTGTTGCTGCTCTAGCTAATATAGGAGACTTGAGTGGGAGGGGGACCTTTTTCTAGTCTATAGAGAGATCTTTCACCATTTCGGTTGGCTGTCAAACCTCGGCTCTTGCTTTGGGAGCTGTAATCCTTGTTGGTGCATTCAAGGGAGATTCTAAACCCTTTGTCGGATTCCCATTTTTTTGGGTTATGGTTCTCATCTATTGAGGCTAGTCTCTCCCGGTTCACTGCTGTTGCTTTTTTCCATGCTTCTGTTGCTGCTACTTTTCTCCCTGCTTCTGTTGCTGCTACTTTTCTCCCTGCTTCTGCTACTACTCGCGTTCGCTCCTACATTCGATCGCTCATACCAAAGTATTCATGAAAATTATTAATTTTAGATCTAGGAGTATTCTTATGGGTGATATATTTTGAATATTTACTAAAATTTTATAGCTTCTACCCAATATTGCCAACCAATATGTGCTTCTATTAGAATAAAGTGAACCATTTCCATAATAGAATGATATTTTTATTTCTACTATACTATTTTGTTGAGGTGAATAAGTTGTAGTAAGTTGTTTTTTATGCTATTAGATTATAGAAATAATTCAAATTCTTTTGATAAAAATTCACCACCTCTACAAAAACCAATATTCTTGATTGATTTCCTATTTCTGTTTCTACAAGTTGCTTGAATTGTTTAAAGTAGTTAAAGGCTTTAGATTTAAGTTTAAAAAAATATACATACATATTTTTGCAGTAATTATCAACAGAGAGATGAAAATATATAACCTCTAAGACTAGTAACATTCATTAGTACACATAAGTTTGTATAAATTAATTCCAATGGTTCATGAGCTCATAATTTACTAAGTTCAAAAGGTATTCTATGCTATTTTACCATAAGGAATTCTCCACAAACTATAGATTCCCATGAAATTTTGGGTAGTCCTTTGACCATTTGATATTTATTCATTTCATTCAAAGAAGATGCACTTGTATGTCCTAACCTCTTATGCCAAAGTTCTTTGATTTCTAATATTTTTGCTGATAGAGAAACATCTAACAATGTGTCTAGAGAAAATAGACCATTTATATAAGAAACATGAGCTATAAGTTTTCCTTGTTCAGTAATAAGACATTTCTTTTTGTTGTTAATCATTCTGATCTCAGTTTCTAGTCATTGATCCTTCATTTGAGATACTAAAAGGAGATCAATAGTTAATATAGGCACATAAAATACATTTTTAATTGTGCCTTTTATTTTTCGACAAATTTATGAGAATATATCCTATCCCTTTGACCTCATATGTCTTATTATTATATATGGCAACTGGTTTCTCACACTGTTCTTGAAAACTGTTAACATTGTTTGTTTCTTATCATATGTCTGCTTGCCCATGAATCAATATATCAATAAATTTGACCATGATATTTTTTAATTGTTGACATGAATTATTCCTTTGATGTAAAATACCATATGACTCCCAGATTTTAAATAATCAATCTCTAATTTGCAAAATTTTTAATCAATAAAAAAAATTTAAATTTTATTTTGAGGTAAGTGTTAGCTTTTGAAGCTAAATACTAAAGATAAAATAACTTCAAGATCTAAAATAAAGTTGCAATATGAAACATAAGATAATGGTAATATTCTAAATGTATAAAAATCATAAATAACTTCAACAATAACTCATATAATTACCATTAACAAATGCTCATCAAAATTGTATCTCCATTGAATAAAGATCTCAAGTACCCATATTTACAATCAGTCTCAACAACAATGCATGTCATGTCATTGTCATTGTCATTGTTATTGTCATACACACATAGATACACATGTAATGGAATGTGACTGTTCATATGGTGCACCCTTTGGCCTTCACTCTTCTAGAGACTTCATCTCCCTATTATATGGACTTATGTGCACATGGATTATTATGCATATTTACATTACCAAAATACTTTGCACACTTGTGCATTTATTACATTGCATAAAGTAAATACTCACACTCTAATCTATGACACACCTAATATAAAGATACACCCAAGGTGGTACATTAGCATGTACCAAATAATGTAATATATTTCAACACCCACTGTATGACATTATTTGGTTTTTGAAGACTTTAGTCTTCAATATAGTCTTTGTCTCTTAACTCACTTTGCACTGTATACCTCCTTTATTAGATTATTTCTCTTATTGCTTGTCTTCATTATTGATGTCAGTTTGTAAGCTTTTTGATGATATCACATTGTCATTTGATTCCTACAAAAATATTTTCTCTTTGCCTTTGTCCTTCATATCACAAATCTTATTTTGTACAAAACCTTTTAAGCATTCACTTATAACATCATGATAGGACCCTAAATTATATGAACTTGAAGCATCAATATTGCATGAAGAATGAAATAATTTTTCTAGAAATTATTCATCCACTTTTGCTTTCTTCTTAAGGGATTCAATCAACTCCTTCTGTTTCAAATTCTTCTCTTTGTAATATTTGAGTGTAAGCAGTTCCATGTATATTATACTAGCAATGTTTAAAGGAATCATAATACTGTCTTTGTCGTTGCCAATTGCTTCAAATATTTTTGTATGCAGATAGTATTCTAATATTTCAAAATTTTCTTCTCTTGATTCTTTCTACATTAAAATTGAAACTAAGTCTAACTCCCCTTTAGAATTTTCAATAAATTTTTTGTTTCCATATCTTATAAATTTTACTCTTCATTTTCTAATTTTATTTTCCATTTATTTATTCAATGAAATATTTGGAGTAGACATCCTTTTAGCTCCTTAGTATTGAGTATAGAAAATAATTCTTGAGAGAATTTTTATTTTCAAAAACTTTGAGGTTGACTACCTTATGACTCCCTAGTTTTGAATAGTAAGCTAAAGATAATTTTGAATGCAATTTTAAAATCTCTACTTTTATTTCACCTTAGTTTTGGGTGATAGACTAAGAAAAAATTTCCAATTTTTAATTTTAAAATTGACAACCTTTTATCTCCCCAATCTCAAAAAATATAATTTCTTTTAATTCTAAATTTCCCAATCCTATGTTGGTGTTGAATTCCTTATAACTCCAAACTTAGAAATTTAGAAATTCCATAAAATAATATTTGCAAATTTTAAATTCCTAATTTGATGTAAAAAACCTTATTTCTCCAATCTCATCAAATTGCAAATATTTCAAATTGTTTTGTAAACTTAGATAATCAAATTACAAAACTTTAAATAAATCCTTTAGTTCTTCAAATCAAATTTCAAATTTTCATAAATTTTCAAATAGCAAAAATCTGGTTTCTCTTTGACCTTAGAAAATGATAACTTTATGTAGCCTTATACCTCCTATTTTGAGTGTATAAATAAATTTAAATAGAATGGAATACCTTCAGTCTTGAATGCGTAAATTCTCTTGGTCAATAGTGTTTGACCACCTCCTAATTGGTGCTCCTCCTTTTATGTTGTACGTATGAAGATCTTGTAGTACTTTGGCTTACCTTGGAAATATTATTTTATCTCTCCTCTATGATTGGTCAACTCAATTCCAACCTTATAAAGGTGCTCTAAATAATTATTTATCTCTGTTGTTTGTATTTGGAATGCAAACCTCTTTCCAGTCAACTCCTTTGTTGCACGTATCTTGAATGGCTCTCTTGGATAAGCCAAATGGTGTAACTCCTCTTACTTGCACTTCCATTAGTATGCTTCCTTGCACGCTCTCCTATTTTTGATGCTCTCTAAATTTTGCCTTATGCTGTGCTATATTTGGCTATTCAAAAATTGCAATAATGTATCCTCCTTGACTATTTTAATTGCTTCAATGTTGTGGCTCTCATGTGCCACTTGGAACTAAAACTCTTCTATTACTCCCAATTCACTTCCCTTGTTCTCCTCAAGCACTTATAATGTAACTCTTCCCAATTTGGTGAACGTATGACACAGTGAGCATTACACTTTACAAGTGTCTCTCCTCCAACAAGATTTCAAACATCTCCCTTAGCCTTGGTGCTATCTTCCACTTGAAATTTTCCCTAGCTTGTCCTTCCAATGCTTTGTCTTCTCCACACACGTCCCTTCACCATATTTTGAATGAAACACTTTCTTAAATATTTGATGCTTGGAGTTTGCTCTAATTTTCTAATGCTTTATCTCTTTTATGTACGTTCCTTTGCTATATTTTGTAGAAACAGCTTAGTTACATTTGTTTGGGCTTCTTGGGTGAAATTATAGCATTAGACCTTCAAATTGATAGCTTTCCTTTGTGTTTTTGGTGGTGGCTCTTCCTTGAGCAATAGTGGTGCTTCCTTAGACTATGGTAGCTTTTCCTTGAATGGTGTTGGCTCTTACTTGAGCTATAGTGGCACTTCCTTGGACTGTGGTAGATTTTCCTTGAATGGTGGTGGCTTTTACTTGAGCTATGATGGTGCTTCACTACTCAAAACCATTGCTTTCACATATTCTTTGCATGGTGGTTTTATTAGTGTATTTAGACACTTAAAAATCTGCTCTATTTGATATTCTATTTGCTTAGAATAATACCCTTATTCGGTTTATTAGTGTACTTTCAAAGGCTTATAAAAATAACATTTAATATTAATATTATTTCTTCCTTATTTCTCCTTTTCAAATAAGACTTAACTTAGATCTTTGTTGTTTTACTTTTGAAGATTTTAGGACTCAAATGCTACCACCTTATTTTACTTGAAGACTCTCTATTTCAACTTCCTTTTTCAGAATATAATAAAGCTAATATGGTGCTCTCAAATACTTAATGTAAAACTGATTTTAATGCTCAAATAATAGACTTATATTGCACCAATATCACATACCTTTTTGGTCTTCTTTTGTAGCTAATTTCTTTGGTGATTTGGTTCACCCTTTTTCTATCTCAATCTTGTAAATTTTGCAGCTTTACCTCCTTTCACTTTGCTTCTCTAAACTTATCAATTGTGCAGCTCTAATTACTACACAAATATCAACTTGCTTGCTACCAAAAAATTCTCTTAAAACTGCCCCAAAGTTCTCCAAAAATATAACTATTTCTTCTCATTCTAATGCTGTCTACAAATATGATTTTTGTGGCTTAAAAAATCCTCTGAATTTTTTCTATTGCAGCTATTAGTGCTGCCCAAATGTTATAAAATTTTTTTGCAACTTTCCAGATAATTCCTCTTTTATTTTGCTGTCCAAAACTATAACGAAAATCTCAAAATTGCTGCCTTCTTTCACTGTCAAGTCCTCCTTCAATCTACTATTCAAGGGCACTTTAAAACCTACCCAAATATTCTTCAAATAATAGCTCTATACCTTTTTCAATTTTCTGTCCTATGACCCTTCAAATTATTCCTCGAAAAATATCAACCTTCTTCTTTTCAAATCAACCTTCAAAATATTTGTGGCTGTCCTAAATTTCTCAAAACTGTGGCCTCTTCAATATTTCTTTTTCCTTCAATATCCTTGTTGAATTCTGACTTTAGATTTGATATCTTCCACTGTCTTCTTCCTCAAGAATTTGAATGTCTTGAGATTTTCAAAAATCTTCTCCAAAATTTGACAACTTTCTTACCAAAAATTTCTTCCTTTTGGGCTTGTTGTTGGATGGCAACAATTGTACTCAATCATTCTTATAAGAAATAAATAATGTAATATATTCCAATAGTAAGCTTCCTTATCTCTCCACACTTATAAAATTTCAATTGAATTTTTAAAAAAATTCAATATTTTTTTTTCATCAAATGTAGAATTCCTTTTAATTCCTTACTTTTAATTTTTTCTAATTTTAAAAATTTCTAATATAACCTTATGGACCCTAATTCCTTTATTTTATTTAAAAATATTTTGTCCAATATTTAATTTTTAAGTCAACATCCAAAAAGAGACATATCGTTATGCACACACTCAATAAAATTTAAACAAAAAGGATTAATACATTTTCTCATGCATTGTCACATGTGGTTCTTCATGCATACCTTCTTCTTCCATGTGGATCAACCTCTAACATGCAATGGATGTTTCCCTGGTGAAGGTATTTCAATTTCCAACACTGCTTATGCTCCAAATCTGGAGTTTCAATTCCCTTAGGTATTTTCCAACCTACAGTCTTGAATTTTGGTATTTATATTCTTTATCTTTAGAAATAGAGGACTCAATTCTAGTCATAGAGAACAACTCTTTCTACAAGATCGACTCAGGTCACAAATTCACTGGAAACTCTCTAGTTACTCTCTTCTTCTACAACAAAGTCATCATCTACTTCCAACTGTAATAGTTATGTCCAACTCTGATCTCTTTGATCTTTATATTTATCAAGCACTATTGTAACTCTCAGGCATAAACATTTACTTTGAACATTATTACTAGGATATGACACTGCACTATCTTCTGGACTCCTCTTAATTTCATGATTCTGATGGCACTAAGTATTCTTAAAAAAATTTCTTTTCTTTTGTGCTTCTGATGACACTTGAATATTCTACGTTCTCTTGGAATGTCCCTTTGCTATCCACTTTTTATTTAGACAGGAAGATATTGGAGATTCTCCAACTTTAATGACTTTTTTTGTTCACAGGCTCTTTATTTATCTTTTTTCTTTCTTTCACTAATTCTATTCTGACCAATGATCCACTTCAATTTTTTTTCTTTTTCTCAAGTTATTCTATATCAAAGATAGAACTATGTCATTAACTCTTGGCCACTCTCAACTTGTTCTCTTTTTGACAACAAATTCTTCAAAGTTGACTATATCTCTTTTAATTATAGCCCATGTTTTTTTAATGTACTCAAAAATTTTGCTTGCACAATATCAATTCTTCAAAAATAGTGTCAGGGTCATTAGTAACCCAAACAAGTTATTCAAGGAGATTTTTGAAATGGTAGCGATAGGGAAGGAGTCGAGCAATGAGGTGGTATGCGATGAGGCAACATGTGACAAGGTTAGGAGCAGGGATATTTCTAGAGGTAGAAAGTCTAACCACTTGGTTGTGAATGAGGTTAGTAACCCTTCTTCGGTGTCTCCTAGAATTTCTTTGGTTCATATTAGGGATCCTCTATTATCAACTGGAGATGGGGACCCCCCTTAGGGCATGCTAGAAATTTTATTTTCTTTTTACCTTGAGATTGGGTATTATGTGAATATGGTTGTGAAATATTCTAAAGTTAGAAATGTGAAGCCCTCTAGGAGTTTTATTTTTGATCTTAAACCTGTGGAAAGTTAACTGAGCATTCCACGTGATGGTTTTAACTATGGTTGAAGGAGCTTTTAACCTAGTTAAATTTTTATTAGCACTCGACCAAATATTGATTCAATTAGGAAATGAGCCTCCTCCAAATGGTCTCCTAATGGTCTAAAGGGTATAGTTTCTCTACCCAAAGGTTTCTTCCTCATTAAGCTTAACGAGGAAGTTGCACATTCTGGGAGGGGGTCCATGGTTTTTTGGCTGTAGAAGTTTGCTTCTCATAAGATGAGTGAAATTTTATTCCAATTCCTAGAAGATTAACATGGATTATTTATGGACCATATTCCTTGGTCTTCCTTTTTAACTTTGGAATGCAGATATCCTAAGAGGAATTGCTAAAATTTTGGGGTAGTTAGTTTTGATTAATGCTGCTACAAGATCCAAATCTAGAATAATGTATGCCATAATGTGTGTTAATGTGGACCTGGCAGTGAATCTCCAAAATTTGATCAAGCTTATTTTTTATTTTAGTTCTATAAATAAACTTGTGGAGTATGAGAACAAACCCATAGTATGCTCTGCTTATAAAAAGTTTGGACATGTGAACAATTAATGTCTTGATAAGGTGATTCAGTCTAAGAATCAAAGTTGGACCAAAAAGAAAAAAGTGGGTCCCCAAATTAGTGGAAAAGGGAAGTTTCTAGACCTTTTTGATCATTCTTCTACTAAGTTTTCGTATGTCAAAAAAGTTCCATTGGCATATGACTTGGAAATTCTTGTAGATCCTGTTGTTTAGGTTTGTGTTCCAAAGCCCTCTTCTGCCATTTTTTATCCTAATCCTTTGGTGGGTAATCCATTTGAAAGTTAAACCTCAAGATCTAACTCTACTATGGAGAAAGATACCCTTGTATCATTTATTTTGGCTTTTCCCACCTTGATAACGAGAGTCTCCCCACTTAGGTAGGATAAAATATCAGACTCATTTTTTATAGAACCACTTAACTTAGTGTTGGGTTCTTCCCCATTGAAATAAAATAATTTCTTTGACTCAAATTATTCTAAGCTCTCCTTCCAGGGGAAAAATATTGGGTAGTTTTGGACTTAGGCCCCCTAGACCTATTACAAGAAATCTTAAGAAATAAAGGGTGGTTGTGGGATCTAAAAGGAAAGTGGAGAAACCCTTGATAAAAGAGCTAAGGAAAAAGGCCACTAAGTTAGTTATTGCTATTGGAGATCAAGAAAATTTGAAGCTAGAGGCTTTGAGTGCACCAACTAAAAATCCAAAGAGCTCTCAAGTTACCAGATCTAAACCCCTAGCTATTGCTAAAGGTGGAAAGGATTTTTTTTCCAAAACTTGGACCTTCGAGATGGATATTGACCTTAGTCCTCAAGAATACCTGAAGGCTAAATTTCCAAGGGAGAATATAAAGAGTACGCCTACACTTAGAAGTCAACCCTCTTCCAAGGCTGGGGGGAAGAAAAACAATTTCAAAAATCATTGATGAGAATCTTTTATTGAAATGTGAGAGGTCAATATGGCTTGTAATCCTCTTAAGACCCTTGTAAAGGCTTGTAAAAATGCTAATATTCTTCTCTGTGTTCTCTCTAGGTTATTTATTTTATCTGCCATTTTCATGAAATATGTTTTTGGTTTGTTGTATCACTCAAATTTATGTGTTCCAATTTTGAGGAGGAAGTAATTTAGGTAGCTTTGTTGGATTTCAATGTTGTTGGGCCCTCTCAATTGTATCTCTATGTTTTATCTCTTTGTTTTGTTTAAGGGCTAGGCCCTTCCCATCCTGTTGGTTTATCTTTTTTTCCCTGTTGGATCTATTCTATATATTTTGGTTGTTCTTCTTTAAAAGGTTTGGGGACCCTTTAAAAACCCCTTCTTTTCTATAATCATTTTTTTTTAACCTTGGAATACATTTTCTTGACATGGATCTTCCTACAAATTCACATTAAATCTTTCCTTTGATGATAGCTATAGAGACTACTGAAATTAGCTCTGAAAGAGTCTACGCAATGTAGCTTTGATGCTATTGTTGAATTTTTAGCTCGATTATCATAGGTGCAAAATGTCCAAGATCTTGAGTCGTATCAAATATTAGAATAATTTAAATATCTAAAATTAATGAACATAATATTCATGAAATAATATGAATAAAATACTTACAATAATATTGCTCAAATATTGTATACAAGCTTGAAAATGATTTTTCTCTTACAATACATGGAGCTTTATCTCCATAATATAACCTTAGAAAGGTGACTCTTGGATACTTGAATATTGCACTCCTTACATATCCAAGAGATGCATCCTTTCCTATTATATGCATAATACAAACCTCTCATACCTCTTGGCTTCTCAACTTGCCACTTGTATAAATGAATCTTGAATTTACATTAACTTGCACACTTTAATACATGATACTTGTGTACATACTACACATGAACACATACATAAGAGAAAATATTAATCATACCTCTAAACTATATTCTCACACCATATTTTAATATTTACATTTGTACCTGACCTATCCAAAAAGCATGCACCTATCTAGAAGATCAATAGAAATCAACATAAAAGCATGAAATAAGAATAAAGATTTCATATGACAATAAAATGGATGTTTCTTTTATTAATATCGAAAGCAAATCTTGGTTACAATCATGCCCTTTTTATTGTCACCCAAATATTGATACAATTGATACAATTCCGAAGCCCCCAATGGGGTAGGTGCAATACTAATGCTCTCTAAATAGTCACAAAATGCTCTAGGGTGGAGTTGACCCTCTTCTTCATATTGAGGAAGGAATTAGATGATTGAAGCTCCTTTGAACCTGTTTCCTGTGATCAAAAAACAACACAAGAACATTAAAAAAATAGGCAGCCTCTCGTGATGAGGCCCTTTAAAGGATTTATACATGTAAAAGCCATAATACTAATGAAATCAAGAAATTAGATAAACTATGCTAAAAATATGCAATTCTCATAAATATTGATGGAAACATGTAAACAATAAGTACATCTATCAATATGAAGGATCAGTTGCATGAAATAAAGCATTAGAACATGAAAAGAAACTAATTATGTCCTACTTGCTAAAATGAAGTAAACCTAATGAAATCTTTAATATGGTTAGTCAGAGTCTCTAAAATACCAAATAAACCATTAGAATGATTAATCTAAACTAGCTAAGAACACTTCAAAAAGAATAGTAAGGGGATCTTATACCTATTGAAAACCACAGCTCTGGTGAGCGGTCTGCACTGCAAGCCGTGACTAAAAGCCACGGTGAGAAACCAAGTAATTTTGATCTCCAAATCAGGGGTTGTGGGATTGATCCTCCTTATCAAATTGATGATCAAGGGTCACCTCAGTGTCCTCTAATAGGTTTGGCGGTTGAATTTCTCAATAGGGCATTCGTTTTCCCAAATTAGCATTTCTTGGCATTCTAGCTCCTTAGGGCATCCATGACATACTTCCTCATGATTCTTTGGTTGGCAAAGTGATAGCAAAAAATATCTCTTAGTGCACTCAAGTGAGTCCATAATTCGACAGGGTTTCGCTGCTCTAATATCCAATGCTCTATCATATGATTTGCCCTAATTCAAAGGGGTATTTATAGGACTACCCAAGGGCTAGGGGTGGCTTCATGGAGAAGTCAAGAACAAGAAGTGGTGGTTAGGACATTCGGATTGGAAGCTTTCATCCTTTAGTCACCTTCTTCTAGATCAAATGGCTATTCAAACTAATTTGGCTCAGATGAAGGCCAACTAAAATTCAGTTAAGACCGTAGGTGACAGCTGCGGTTCAGACTGTAAACCGCAGGTGTCAGTCGCGGTTCAAACTGTGGACCACAGGTCTTAGCTGTGGTTCAAATTAATTAGGCCAAGGAGCCCAAATTGAGTGGTTAGAACCACTACTCTATCTTGGAGTTTGTCCAAGATCTTCCATATGGTCTTGTAGCATGTCCATATGAGTAGTCGCCATCGACATGACGTGTTTTAGGTGTCTACAAATACCCTTTTGATATGCATTGTGATATTGAACAATACATGAGCAAAAATACACCACTAGATGTCGAAGGTTCTATGATGATCATTAGTCATATCAACATTAGATACCCCAGGTCCTGCAAAAGGATGCGCATCCTAGAATCATTGCTTCCAACTGAGTGAAAGGCTTAAATTTGAAAATATTGTGCTCTTCTCATCTCATTCGGTGTAGCTGTGCATTCCATAGGTATTTTCTGACCCATAGATCTAAAATGCAAAGAATAATAAGCAAAACTATCATATTTGCTATTTATCCCAAGCAAAGGGGTAAGCTTATGATAGCTATTGACAATGGTTTGTAAGACAAACACAATTTTTGACAAGATCAAGGGATCTATGATCTTAGAGATCTTCTATTGATTTTGATTATGATTATGATATTATGACTACCCCCTCAAGAAATGAGTCGATGAGGATAATGACAATGTATGAAATGATGAGGTTGCTTGACCTCAATGAATGATCTAAACAAATTTACAATTGAGCATTTAATTACTTGGCTAAGCCTAGTTCAGCGTATGATTACAATTGTTAATAGTAATTGCACATTCCTATCCCATGGAGCAGTTGGGCTACAATAGCCATCTTAAGGAATAAAAATGATACAAATCCAATTAGATTTATGTTGAATCAATTTGTTGATGATCTGTTTAATGTATGTCATAGGAGAAATGACATGAAACACCTCATTGCCATGGAGTGGTCTACCCTCGAAGGTCTTCTTCGGGATTGAAAAGAATCATATCAAATAAATGATGAAAATTTTGCCCCAAATGTCCTTATGGTTATTTACTCATCTTACCAGATTGCATGGATCGTCAATCGCTACACCCGCCAAGTGTATAGAATAAATAACTGAATATGAGGTGCATTTGGCTCTTGATTATTTTAAATGTTTTTTGGATTTTTTTAAATTTTTTTTAATTGATCTTGGTGCTTGAACATCACCAAATTTGCAAAATTGATTACTCTTATTGAGATTTGATCCATTAGGAATCATTAATTTATCATTTAAGATCTTCCCATGGTGGTATTTTGTTGCATTTAATGCTAGTTACAAACCACGGGTTTAGTCTATGGTTGAAATTTGTAAAATTTGAGAACCGTAGGTCAGACCTGTGGGTACAAAACCTTAATTCTGGGACAACGAGTGTCAGTTGCGGTTCATCAAAATTAGGGAAAGCTATAAAACGTTTTCCCATTTGAAAATTTCATTATTGTCTTGAAAGTGACTGTAATCTGGAGAGCTCTGAGAGGTGCAACACATTTCCTGACCTAGAACATTGTTAAACCTTAACCTCATATCGCACTCACACCCCAATGGTGGACCTTGGACAACCCTCCACTAGCAAGGGCCTCGGTGCGGGTAAGGTAACTCAAAATTGAGTCCTCACAATCATTTACCAAATAAAATAAACCACATTAATTAATGGGGAAAATCAATCTTATTAAACTGTTGGCAATGAACCACACCCTAGATTAGGCTAGCTTAGGATTTACTATTTTTTTTGTTTTATTGGCTAGGAAATGACCCCAAAAGAGTCGTATTACTAGACCGAAACTACAAGCTGTGGTTCCCCTTTGACATATTGGGGACCGCAGGTATCAGCTGTGGTTAGATTTAAATTACATGCATTAGGTATCAATGGATGTTTCCCTAGTGAAGGTATTTCAATTTCCAATACTGCTTATGCTCCAAATATGGAGTTTCAATTTACTTAGGTATTTTCCAACCTACAGTGTTTAATTTTGATATTTATCTTCTTTATCTTTAGTAATAGAGGACTCAATTCTAGTCATAGAGAACAACTCTTTCTATAAGATCGACTCAGGTCACAAACTCACTGGAAAATCTCTAGTTACTCTCTTCTTCTACAACAAAATTTTCATTTGCTTCCAACTATAATAGTTATGTCCAACTCTGATCTCTTTCATATTTATATTTATCAAGCACTATTGTAACTCTCAGGAATAAACATTTACTTTGAACATTATTACTAGGATATGACACTGCACTATCTACTGGACTCCTAATTTCATGCTTCTGATGGCACTAAGTATTCTTAAATAATTTTTCTTTTATTTTGTGCTTCTGATGACACTTGAATATTATACATTGTCTTGGAATGTCCCTTTGCTATCCACTTTTTATTTAGATAGGAATATATTGGAGCTTCTCCAACTTTAATGACTTTTTCTTCTCACAGGCTCTTTCTTTATCTTTTTTCTTTCTTTCACTAATTCTATTTTGACCAATGATCCACTTCAACTTCCTTTTATTTTTCTCAGGTTATTCTATCTCGAAGATAGAACTATGTCATTAAATCTTGGCCACTCTCAACTTGTTATTCTCTTCTTGACAACAACTTCTTCAAAGTTGACTATATCTCTTTTAATTATAGCCCATGTTTTTTTAATGGACTCAAAAATTTTGCTTGCACAATATCAATTCTTCAAAAATAGTGTCAGGGTAATTAGTAACCCAAACAAGTTATTCAAGAAGATTTTTGAAATGGTAGCGATAGGGAATAATTCGAGCAATGAGGTGGTATGTGATGAGGCAACATGCGACGAGGTTGGGAGCAGGGATATTTATGGAGGTGGAGATTCTAACCACTTGGTTGTGAATGAGGTTAGTAACCCTTCTTTGATGTCTCCTAGAATTTCTTTGGTTCATATTAGGGATCCTCTATTATCAACTGGAGATGGGGACCCCCCTTAGGGCATGCTAGAACTTTTATTTTCTTTTTACCTTGAGATTGGATATTATGTGAATATGGTTATGAAATATTCTAAAGTTAGAAATGTGAAGCCCTCTAGGAGTTTTATTTTTGATCTTAAACCTGTGGAAAGTTAACTGAACATTCCACGTGATGGTTTTAACTATGGTTGAAGGAGCTTTTAACTTGGTTAAATTTTTATTAGCACTCGACCAAATATTGATTCAATTAGGAAATGAGCCTCCTCCAAATGGTATCCTAATGGTCTAAAGGGTATAGTTGCTCTACCAAAAGGTTTCTTCCTCATTAAGCTTAACGAGGAAGAAGATTCATTGCACATTCTGGGAGGGGGTCCATGGTTTTTTGGCTGTAGAAGTTTGCTTCTCAAAAGATGAGTGGAATTTTATCCTAATTCCTAGAAGATTAACATGGCTTCTTTATGGACCAGATTCCTTGGTCTTCATTTTTAACTTTGGAATGCGGATATCCTGAGATGAATTGCTAAAATTTTGGGGTAGTTACTTTTAATGCTACTACAAGATCCAAATCTAGAATAGTGTATGCCATAATGTGTGTTAATGTGGACCTGGCAATGAATCTCCCAAATTTGATCAAGCTTATTTTTTATTTTAGTTCTATAAATCAACTTGTGGAGTATGAGAACAAACCCATAGTATGCTCTGCTTGTAAAAAATTTGGACATGTGAACATTTAATGCCTTGATAAGGTGATTCAGTCTAAGAATCAAAGTTGGACCAAAAAAAAAAAGTGGGTCCCCAAATTAGTGGAAAAGGGAAGTCTCCAGACCTTTTTGATCATTCTTCTACTAAGTTTTCTTACGTCAAAAAATTTCCATTGGCAGAGGACATGGAAATTCTTGTAGATCCTTTTGTTTAGGTTTGTGTTCCAAAGCCGTATTCTGCCACTTTTTATTCTAATCCTTTGGTGGGTAATCCATTTGAAAGTTAAACCTCAAGATATAACTCTACTATGAAGAAAGATACCCTTGTCTCATTTATTTTGGCTTTCCCCACCTTGATAATGTGAGTATCCCCACTCAGGTAGGATAAAATATCAGACTCATTTTTTATAGAACCACTTAACTTAGTGTTGGGTTCTTCCCCATTGAAATAAAGTAATTTATTTGACTCAAATTATCCTAAGCTCTCCTTCCAGGGGAAAAATATTGGGTAGTTTTGGACTTAAGCCCCCTATACCTATTACAAGAAATCTTAAGAAAGGAAGGGTGGTTGTGGGATCTAAAAGGAAAGTGGAGAAACCCTTGATAAAAGAGCTAAGGAAAAGGGCCACTGAGTTAGTTATTTGTATTGGAGCTCAAGAAAATTTGAAGCTAAAGGCTTTGAGTGCACCAACTGAAAATCCAAAGAGCTCTCAAGTTACCAGATCTGAACCCCTAGCTATTACTAAATGTGGAAAGGATTTTTTTTCCAAAACTTGAACCTTTGAGACAGATATTGACCTTAGTCCTCAAGAAGACCTGAAGGCTAAAGTTCCAAGGGAGAACCCAAAGAGTACACCTGAAATTAGAAGTCAACCCTCTTCCAAGGTTGGGGGGAAGAAAAACAATTCCAAAAATCATTGATGAGAATATTTTATTGGAATGTGAGAGGTCAATATTTCTTGTAATCCTCTGAAGACCCTTGTAAAGGCTTGTAAAAATGCTAATGTTCTTCTTTGTGTTCCAGTTTTGAGGAGGAAGTAATTTAGGTAGCTTTGTTGGATTTCAATGTTCTTGGGCCCTCTCAGTTGTATCTCTATGTTTTATCTCTTTGTTTTGTTTAAGGGCTAGACCCTTCACATCCTGTTGGTTTGTATTTTTTCCCTTGTTGGATCTATTCTATTTATTTTGGTTGTTCTTCTTTAAAAGGTTTGGGGACCCTTTAAAAACACCTTCTTTTCCATATAATCATTTTTTTAACCTTGGAATACATTTTCTTCACATGGATCTTCCTCCAAATTCACATTAAATCTTTCCTTTGATGATAGCTATAGAGACTACTCAAAGTAGCTCTGAAAGAGTCTACGCAATGTAGCTTTGATGCTATTGTTGACTTTTTAGCTCGATTATCATAGGTGCCAAATGTCCAAGATCTTGAGTCATATCAAATATTAGAATAATTTAAATAGATAAAATTAATGAACATAGTATTCATGAAATAATATGAATAAAATTCAATAATATTGCTCAAATATTGTATACAAGCTTGAATATGATTTTTCTCTTACAATACATGGAGCTTTATCTCCATAATATAACCTTAGAAAGGTGACTCTTGGATACTTGAATATTGCACTCCTCACATATCTAGGAGATGCATCCTTTCCTATTATATACATAATACAAACCTCTCATACCTCTTGGCTTCTCAACTTGCCACTTGTATAAATGACTCTTGAATTTACATTAAATTGCACACTTTAATACATGACACTTGTGTACATACTACACATGAACACATACATAAGAGAAAATATTAATCATACCTCTAAACTATATTTTCACACCATATTTTAATATTTAGATTTGTACCTTACCTATCCAAAAAGCATGCACCTATCTAGTAGATCAATAGAAATCAACATAAAAGCATGAAATAAGAATCAAGATTGCATATGACAATAAAATGGATGTTTCTTTTATTAATATTGAAAGTGAATCTCGGTTACAATCATGCCCCTCTTAGGGTCACCCAAATGTTGATACAATTGATACAATTCCGAAGCCCCCAATGGGGTAGGTGCAATACTAATGCTCTCTAAATAGTCACAAACTGCTCTAGGGTGGAGTTGACCCTCTTCTTCGCGTTGAGGAAGGAATTAGATGATTGAAGCTCCTTTGAACCTATTTCCTGTGATCAAGAAACAACACAAGAACATTAAACAAATAGGCAGCCTCTCGTGATGAGGCCCTTTAAAGGATTTATACATGTAAAAGCCATAATACTAATGAAATCAAGAAAGTAGATAAACTATGCTAAACATATGCAATTCTCATAAATATTGATGGAAACATGTAAACAATAAGTACATCTATCAATCTAATGGATCAATTGTATGAAATAAAGCATTAGAACATGAAAAGAAACTAATTATGTCCTACTTGCTAAAATGAAGTAAACCTAATGAAATATTTAATACGGTCAGTCAGAGTCTCTAAACTACCAAATAAACCATTAGAATGATTAATCTAAACTAGCTAAGCACACTGCAAAAAGAATAGTAAGGGGATCTTATACCTATTGCAAACCACAGCTCTGATGAGCGGTCTGCACTGTAAACCATGGCTAAAAGCCACGATGAGCAACCAAGTAGGTTTGCCCTCCAATTCTTGGGGTTGTGGGCTTGATCCTCCTTGTCAAATTGATGATCAAGGGTCACCTCAGTGTCCTTTGATAGGTTTGGTGGTTGAATTGCTCGATAGGGCCTCCGTTTGCCCAAATTAGCGTTTCTTGGCATTCTAGCTCCTTAGGGCATCCATGGCATAATTCGTCATGATGCTTAGGTTGGCAAAGTGATAGCAACAAATCTCTCTCTTAGTGCACTCAAGTGAGTTCACAATTCGATAGGGCTTCACTGCTCTAATCTCCAATGCTTGCTTCATATCTTTGCCCTAATTCGAAGGGGTACTTATAGGACTACCCAAGGGCTAGGGGTGGCTTCATGGAGAAGCCAAGAACAAGAAGGGGTGGTTAGGATAGTTGGATTGGAAGCTTCCATCCTTTAACCACCTTCTTCTAGATCAAATGGTCATTCAAACCGATTTGGCTCGGATGAAGGCCAACTGAACTTCAGTTAAGACCGTAGGTGACAGCTACGGTTCAGACTGTAAACCATAGGTGTCAACCATGGTTCAGACTATGGACCATAGGTCTCAGCTGTAGTTCAGACTGATTAGGCCAAGGAGCCCAAATTGAGTGGTTAGAACCATTGCTCTATCTTGGAGTCTATCCAAGATCTTCCATATGGTCTTGTAGCATGTCCATATGAGTAGTCGCCATCGACATGACGTGTTTTAGGTGTCTACAGATGCCCCTTTTGAGATGCGTTGTGAGATCGAACAATGCATGAGAAAAAATACACCACCTAAAATGATGTCGAAGGTTCTATGATGATCATTAGTCGGATCAACATTAGATGCCCCAGGTCCAGCAAAAGGATGCGCATCCTAGAATCATTGCTTCCAACTGGGTGAAAGGCTTAAATTTGAAAGAGCTTGTGCCCTTCTCATCTCATTCGAGTAGCTTTGTGCATTCCAATAGGTATTTTTGACCTATATATCTGAAAGGATGAGAATTACAAACAAATTATCATATTTGCTATTTACCCCAAGCAAAGGGGTAAGCTTATGATAGTTGTTGACAATGATTCGTAAGGACGAACACAATTTTGACAAGATCAAGGGATCTACGATCTCAGGGATCTTCTATTGATTTTGATTATGATTATGATATTATGACTACCCCCTCAAGCGATGAGTCGATGAGGGTAATGACAATGTATGAAGCGACGAGGTCACTTGACCATAATGAATGATCTGAACAAAATTTAGAATTGAGCATTTAATTACTTGGCTAAGCCTAGTTCAGCGTATGATTACAACTGTTAATAGTAATTGCACATTCCTATCCCATGGAGCAGTCGGGCTACAATAGCCATCTTAGGGAATCAAAATGATACAAATCCAATTAGTTTTATGTTGAATCAATTTTGTCGATGATTTGCTGAAAAATATGTCATAGGAGAAATGACATGAAACACCTCATTTCCATGGAGCGGTCCAACCTTGAAGGCCTTCTTCGAAATTGAAAAGAAGCATATCAAATCAATGATGACAATTTTACCCCAAATGTCCTTATGGTTATTTACTCATCTCACCGGATTGCATGGAGCGTCAGTCGCTACAACCGCCAAGTGTATAGAGTAAATAACTAAATACGAGGTGCATTTGGCTTTTGATTATTTTAAATGTTTTTGTTAATTTTGAATTTTTAGTTGATCATGGTGCTTAAAAATCACCAAATTTGCAAAATTGATTGCTTTTATTGAGATTCTGATCCATTAGGAATCATTGATTTATCATTTAAGATCTTCCCATGATGGGATTTTACTACATTTAATGCTAGTTGCAAACCATGGGTTCAGTCTACGATTGAAACTTTCAAATTTTGGGAACCGTAGGTCAGACCTACGAGCGCAAAACCCTAATTTTGGGACCACGGGTGTCAGTTGCGGTCCATAGAAATTAGGAAAAGGTTATAAAAAGTTTTCCCATTTGAAAATTTCATTATTGTCTTGAAAGCGACTATAATTTGAAGAGCTCTGAGAGGTGTGAGATAAAATTTGACCTAGAACCCTGCTAAGACCTTAACCCCATATCACACTACACACTTCACGATGGCGGACCCTGGACAACCCTCCACTAGCAAGGGCCTCAGTGCGGGCAAGGTAATTCAAAACCGAGTCCTCGCATTCATTACCAATTAAAATGAACCAAATTAATTAATTGGTTAAATCAATCTCATTAAACTATTGGCAATGAACCACACCCTAGATTAGGCTAGCTTAGGATTTATTATTTTTTTTTGTTTTATTGGCTAGGAAATGACCCCAAAAGGGTCGTATTCCTAGACCATAACTACCAGCTATGGTTCCCATTTGATATATTGGGGACCGTAGGTATCATCTATGGTTAGATTTAAATTACAATGGTAAAAAAATTGACCATTGTGCGGACCACGGGTTTGACCTACGGTTCCCTTTTTTGAATTTTTCAATTTTTATTTTTTTGATTTTCTTGGCAATTAATGCCATTTATTGCACCTATGAGATGTATTATAAAATTTTTGATCATGCTTAGCATAATTTTGCATTGTTAGCTATTTTTAGCTTGATCTATCTCTTTTTAGGTCATTTTATAATTGTTTAGTTAGCCTTTCCTTATGCATTGTGTTCTTTTCAGAGATTGACTTCTAGGGCTAGAGAGCTAGACCTACTTAACACTCTCACCCTCTATTGATAGAGAGCAGAGTGGTTTGGGGTCATGGGTTTTGGCTATGTCTTGGATCTACCCATGATTAGGGTAGATCAAGCTTACATGACTACGTTGGCTTAGAGTTGGAATGCTTGGACCAACATATTTCACCTATCGATAGGTGAAATGACTATCACACTTGAGGATGTCTATAGGATCTTTAGGATCCCTATTGATGGTGAGCCCATCACCTCCTCTACCTTTTGGAGTAGGGGAGTTATGTTTGATGAGATCTTCGATGATCGGAGCCTTGGAGGCCTAGTGTAAGATCGACCATGGAGGCGTTCACATTGGATACTGGTATGGGGAGGAGGTCTTCTCCATCTGAGAGGTAGTTTTTATGCACCTGGTCATGCAGATTGTGCTTCCAGACTCCTCGGGTATGAGGATCCCCTAGAACCTTCTGGCTAGTGTCAGGAGGGTCATTCAGAGCTCCACATGATGACCATTGCTCCTAGCCTGGGGGAGCACTTTATTATGCTAGCTCTATCGAGAGTTATATCAGATCACTAGCAAGAGTTGAGTAGGCATTAGTTGTAGTCTACTCCTATAGATCTGGGGTTGGTAGCACATCCGGATTGAGAGACCTATAGAGCTACCCCTAGAGATTACTTCTATTGATGATGCACATCAGTGTTATACCACATGCTGGCCTCATGAGGAGGAGGGGTTCTAGAGTAGGTCCCATGTAGGGGATATCGAGCATTATATTGATCGATTTGTAGCACTATGACCTGATGATATTGAGTGGCATCCATATATGGATTGCCCTATATGGTTGGAGGCTTGCGAGTGGCTGCACTAGGCTCGATGAGATAGATGGCTTCTGGGCCATAAGGATGAGATTTAAGAGTACTAGTTCTACTCTAGAGTCCTATGATAGTTTGACATAGTTTAGGATATCCTAGAGCTACCTATTATCTATAGGTGGCTAGTTCTAGAGGTAGATCTATAGTGGGTGCAGCCTACACCACTGGGTGATACTATGGATGATTTCTAGGAGTTAGGAGTTGTTGTGGTTGGGACCACCCTAACATATGATACTTGGTGGTCCCTACTTTAGTGGTAGGGATCTGGGCCTCTCGATTGGGTAGATGATGAGGTGGAGGCTGATCCATAGGGGTGCAATGTGCACCCATGGATTGAGGGTGGATGGGGGCAGAGGTTGTGGTAGAGGATGCACCATCGATGGAGGTCAAGGAGGAGGCCCTAGATGAGGGTGAGGTGCCTCTAGATAGTGAGGTAGGGTAGCTGCTAGCCTAGGTGGTAGATCTATAGAGCCATGTTGGGAGGTTTTAGTCCCAATTATTATAGAGGGATACTAGCATCGCCACCTTAGAGGTGAAGCTAGCTCATAGTTAGAGATAACTGGTAGGAGTATGAGGAGGAGAGGTCTCTAAGGACAATGTACTATAAGAGAGACATTAGGGTTATTGAGCTCACTAGGATGATCTGGCACATATGTGACTGGTATGACTAGAGAGTGAGATGCACTAATGGTGATGAGAGGAGCTCCTCATCTTCACAAGTAGTTATGGTACCACCTAAAACTCTAGTGCTCACACTACCAGGAGGTCGTGATCCCATGGCAGAGATTAGATGACTCACTTCCCTCGTAGAGGAGGGAAATGCATGATCGACTGTGAGGGTAGCTCGCATCTCTCAATTGGAGGGCTACATTAGATTGAGAGGTGCTAAAGGATACATTTACCATAGGTACTCATAGGAGTAGCTCTCGGACTAGGACCAGAGATACCAGATAGTCTTTTGCTAGTTTGAGCCATAGGTCTCACTAAATAGAGGGGATTGGTTCTCATGTATGGAGCCTCTTTGGATTAGGTAGTATACAGGACCCTCAGTAGGGTATACAATAGGTACTAGAGTAGAGAGGTCTATAGGAGGGGCTCCTAGAGATGGGGTGAGGGAGGTGAGAGAGAGCTTCAATAGAGGAGGATTAGGCTGTAGCTAGGGCTCTATTTGATACAGGCTATCATTTTGTATGTATCATTTTTGGTGTGAGGTCTGAGGACCTACACGATTGTAGCCTATGGGCATTTTGATGTACCCTGATGTACTCTTTGACACATATATATATATATGATATTTGATCATTTATGGCTCATTATGTGTACTTGTATATTTTTAATTTTATGTTTATGTTATGCACATGGATGCAGATGTTTATATTGATGCTATGCTTATGTAATGTGATGTATGGATGACATGCACTAGATAGCTATTTTAATTTATGATGATGATGATATGCAGTGATCTAGATGCTTAGATATGCTATTTATGATGGATGCATATGGATGCGATGTTTATTTAAATGCATATTTAATTTTGCTTTATTGTATGCATTTAATTTATGATGATATCACGATATGGTGATGCAATGTATGTAATGCATTATTTACATGATGGTAATCTAATGTAAATGAACCTTGTATGCTTTAATCACTTAAAACATAAGGAATGAATGCTATATAAGTTTAACAATCTAATGGATGACACCACAGAATGTGTAAAAATCATGAATGTAATTGAAAGATCCTCATTACAAGAATTTAATCAATTAATCACCCATATATGAAATGCAATGGTATGAAGTTGTATGATACGAATGATATAATATGTCATTCTATATTCTTTTTGCAATTTTGAAAAGTATGCACAATATAGTCAGTGGTCATCTAAATATCATTTTTGATATCCATCCGGTATCTATCCTATATCTTGATTGTGCTTTATGTAATGATGTATCACTTTATTAGATACTTTGCAATTTGATGATTTGAATGACTTTATTCTATATGGTTTGTGATATTTGGTATTTTGTTGCTATTTAGAGAAACTTTTGAGGTTTTCCATGAGACTCAAACACCCTAGTAGACTTCTCAAACATCCCATACTAATTGTACAAGGCTTTTTTTGGACAAGGCTTTCATCATGAATGACCCAACTATTCATTACCCCTGTGTGTGCATGTGAGTATTTTTAGATAGACCATAGGCATACCCCAGATGTCAGTCGGGACTCTTTCAACCCATATGTGAGATCGGGTTCCTCTTATGTTCGTATCATCCTTGTTTTAGACTTGATTGGACTATAATGCTAGACAACCCCAAGCACCCAGAGCTAGCTCATCTCGCAAATTGATCAGGACTACCCCTCCAAAAATAGTTGGGACTCTTTCAACCCATTGTTGTGTTTGGGGATCACCCAATAAAACTACTACTCTGAAAGTAGGCGGGACTCTTTCAACCCATTGCTGCACTCGGGGTTCATTCTATGGCTTTGAATGGTGAACAATCCAGGGATTCAAGTTCTCACCCTTCTTTTATTTTTATTATATTTGCTCATATGTAGTGATAAAAATCATTATTTTTCATGTTTTACTCTGAGTGATAAAAATCACTGTTTATTCTCATTTTTCTTGAGCAAGGGATTTATATAGTGCTTTTGATTCACTATATCATTTTAGATTTGAACTTTGAAATTTTTATCTTCATTTGATTTTTGAACTTTGGGGTTTGAAATTTAAAATGTAATTTGTATTAGAATGTATGGGTAGGGGAAATCTTGTCCTTTTGCCAAGGTTCACCATTCTAGACCAAACTATTTGCAAGATAAGCAAGTAATAAAACCCATCTCTCTAAATACCCAGGACCACTTTCATAACTTTCATCCTCCCTTATCTTAGCAGGATTTTAAATGTTTCAATTAGTGATGGGATCTTGATATGCCAAGCACTATCACAACTAGTGACCTCATCTACAAAAGCAAAGCAAGCTTTCTATGACGTCTGAGAAACCCACTAGGTATGGTTGAGTGACTGGAAAACTTTGGTATACACACATATCTCATAGCAATAGGTGTTGTGTATGAATGCAATGGATTATGATAAATGTAAAGGTGCATGATTAAAACACAAATGTGGCATCATTTGTAAGACTGACAAACACAATCCCTCCTACTATGGAATGCAATGGATGATGAATGCCTATTTGCAATGCAATGAAATGAATGCATGTGTAAATGAAAATGCATAATGCAAATGCAAATGTTTTTGGATTTTATGCTTTACCAATTTTTTTGGATTTTATTGATTTTATAATTTTTATGGATTTTGAGCCTTTATATTTGACCAAATGGTGAGTACATGCCTTTGGAGCCTTTAAATTGACCAAGCAATTTTTAAGAATCCTTGGAGCTTTTTAGGATGATCGAGCGGTTTTAAGAAAACCCTCGGAGCCTTTGGGGTTGACCAAAGGTTTGAAATACCTTGGTGCTTTTGGGATGATCGAGTGGTTATAAGAAAACCCTCGAGGCCTTTGACTGACATGACCAAGCGGTTTTAGGAACCCTTGGAGCCTTTTGGGTTGACCGAGCAGTTTTAAGCAAACTCTCAAAGCCTTTTACTAACATGACCAAGGAACCCTTGGAGCTTTTGCTATACTCTCAAGCATAAAATGCCTTAATATGGATGATGTTGAGAGGTTCAGGCTCTTCAACACCCCCTAGCGATGTTAGGTGATAGGTACCTAGACCAATATTTTTAGATATGATATAGGGTCCTAGCCAATTAGCCATGAATTTGTCTCGCATATCTAGTGGTAAATTAGAGTTCTGTTGGTTCTCTTTCAAGACAAGATCCCCAACTTCAAAGTCTCTCTGGTGGACTTTGATATTGTAAGCTCATTTTAGTCACTCTTGATAAATGCAGAGATGCTCTAGGGCATTCACATGATGTTCATCAAGCAACGTCAGTTGATCCAGTCGAGCTTGTCATGCGGTGTCATCATCGATGAACTCTTTCAATGCGATGCACAACATTGGAATTTCCAATTCCAAGGGCATAATGGCCTCAGTGCCATATACTAGTGAAAATGGCGTTGCCCTAGTGGGCATCCGAATGCTAGTCCTGTAAGCCCATAATGCAAGGGGTAGCTGGATATGCCAATATTTGTGGTTTTCTTGGACCATATTTTTCAAGATGGCCACCACTATATTATTTGAAGCTTCAGCCTGCCCATTTTCTTGTGGATAGTATGGAGTCACAAAACTATGTTTGATTCTATATTTAGATGTCAAAGCTCTCATAGTTTTGTTCTTGAATGATGTTCCATTATCCAATATTATTTTGGATGGAATCCCAAAATGACTTATGATATGCTCTAGTATAAACTCTGCTATACGAGCTCCAGTTGTCATTGTTAAGGGTATTGCTTCCACCCACTTTGTGAAATACTCAGTAGCCATGATAATAAATGTATGTCGGCCCGATGATGGAGGAGAGATCTTGCCTATAAGATCTAATCCCCACTGAGAAAATGGCCAAGCCGCTTGGATGGGTTGTAAGGCCTATGATGGCAAGTGCGTAAGATTAGCATGATGCTGACATTTGATGCATTTCTTGACATACACATTGCACTCCTTCTCCATAGTGGGCCAATAGTAACCCATTCGAAGGATGCACTTGATGATGGCCATGCCACTAAAATGGCCACCGCACGTACCATCATGAGCTTGTGAAATTGCCCAAGATGACTCTTGGGGCTCTAGACAATGAAGGAGAACTCCATCGTAACCTCGTCGGTACAAAATGTCTCCTATCAAGACATATTTAGTCACTTTCTGCTTGAATGTGCATTTTGTGGCACACGATAATCCCTCTGGGATTACACCAAGTTTTAGGAAGTCTTGGATTTGTGACATCCAATTTTGATAAGCCTCAGCTTTGACTGCTAAGATGACTTGCTCCCCCTACGTATTTACTTTTGCAAATGCAGACTAGGAAACAACCTTATGGTGAATGGTGGTACCACTCCCCATCGGACTCTAAGAGGTTAATGACCCCTAGGGTGCCTTCTTCAGAAAGTCTTCAGCTCTACAGAACCATTCAGCTTTTGGTTCTACGCTGATCATGTTGATTGACATTTTATTATCAAAGGCTTCACATTCTGTAGTAGGATGTGAAAGCATTTTAACATGAATGGTAGTGAAATCAGTAGATGGATTCTGAGGGATTAAGGATCCCAAAGATGCCATGGTGTCTACGAACCTATTTGATGAATGAGGGATTGCCTCGATGTCATACCATTCCAATTTAGCTAAATATGTAGTCACAAGATCTTTGTAGGCTTTCAATACTGGACATCGACACTAAAAGAGCCCCTTAACTTGATTTACTATGAGCAAGGAGTCACCAAAGATGTTTAATATTTTAATGTTCATGGTGATGGCTGTGTGGAGGCCCAATAGTAGGGCTTCATACTCAGCATTGTTGTTGGTGCATAGAAAATCTAATTTAAATGACAAGGGCATTGGAGCTCCTTGCGGCATGAAAAACACTATTCCTACACCACCTCCTTGCTCGCACTTTGAACCATCAAAGAACAGAGTCATATCAACATTATTCTCTGGTTCTTCAGGTTTGGGAGCTTCGGATATGATGAAGACTACATCATCCGAAAGCTCAATGGTCAGAGGCCTACTATTTGATAGTGGTGCCTCAACCAGCTGATCAGCTATGACTTGTCCCTTAATGGAATTTTGGCTTATGAATTCTAGATCAAATTCTATCAGTAGCATGATCCACTTTGTAGTACGTGTATTATGATACGTCTTACTCATCATGTACTGCAAAGGATTTTGTTTTGATATAACATATGTCGTATGACTTAGCATATAGTGTCACAATTTCTTGGTAGCGAACACTACTGCTAAACATAGTTTCTCCACATATGCATACCCTAGCTCATAACTCACCAAGGTTTGACTAATATAATATATGGCCTGTTCTTTGCCTTGCACATTATTTTGGGCTAACATGGTCCCTAATGCAAAGTCGGTCATCGATATATAGTAGAAAAGGCACATCTGGCCTTGGTGGAGCTAGCACTGGTGGCATCGCTAGGTATTGCTTTATTTTAGTGAAAGCTGCTTGATAGTCCTCATCCCAATTGAATGGGACCCCCTTATGTAGCAATCGATTCATGGGTCGACATTTATCCGATAACTGAGTGATGAATCACTTTATCGATGCTACTTTGCCCTGAAGGCTCCTTAACTCTTTAATATTGGAGGGAGGATGCATCTCTAAGATAGCCTTGACCTTCGTTGGGTCGACTTCGATGCCTCATTTTGAAATGATGAATCCTAAGAGTTTACTAGAAGTTACGCCAAATACACACTTCTTAGGATTCAACCTAACATTATACTCTATCAGGCGATCGAAGACCTTCCTTAAGACCTCTGCATGCTCTTCACGTAGCAATGACTTGGCCAACAAGTCATCCATATAATCTTCTAGAATCTTATGCATATAGTCATGAAAGATGTATGTCATGGCCCACTGATATGTTGCACCAGCATTTTTGAGGCCAAATGGCATAACTTTATAGCAAAATGTTCCCCATGGCGTTATAAACATGGTTTTATGTTGGTCTTCGGGTTTAATCCGAATTTGATTGTAACCAAAAAAATCATCCATTAAGGAGAGCATTTCATGACCTGCAGTTGCATCTACAAGAGCATCAATATTAGGCAATAGAAATGAATCTTTGGGTGTTGCCTTATTTAGGTCTCTAAAATCCATACAAATATGGATTCTTCCATCAGGTTTTCCTACGGGTACCATATTGGACACCCATTCCGGATAGTCGATGGAGATTACAAATTCTACATCCAACAACTTTTGTAGCTCATATTTCACCATTAAGGCTACTATTGGATGCATCTTTCTAAGCTTCTGCTTGACCGACTTCTTCATCAGATCTAGTGAAAGGTTATGGGTAACCAATTTTGGGTCTAGACCTGGCATATCTTTGTATGTCCAAGAAAAAATATTAGGTCTCTCTTTCAGTAGAGGGATGAGGGTGGCACGCTCATCTGGAGTGAGACTCTCTCCAAATTTAACCTTCCTTGGATTAGTGGGATCATTACTGATATCCACATCGAAGGTTTCCTCTACTGACATGTGTGATCCCTCCTCAAGCTGATGAGGCGTAGGAATCAAATGGATGTCATCCATTGGGTTGATAGGTTCCACGTTGGAAGCATCCTTAGCATGATAGACATCATATGCATAACCTGGTGCAAAATGAAATGGTTGTAACATTTCTTCGTTAGGGAAGAAATATTCAGGCTCTATAGGTGAGTCAGTGTGATCCTAGTCGATAGCATCTACATTGAGATGCAATGGTTTGGATGGATCTATTGGATTGTGGAGTGGAGTGGTCAAATCAATGGAGACCATATTGATGGAATGGAATTGATCTCTAGGACCACATGGACAAACTTCTACATAATCGATGTAGTCCTCATACCCGAGATCTGGCTCTAATGGCATAGGCACAAATGGGTCCTCTCTATGAGGACTATGAACTATTGGATCCTCTCTATGCACTGATTGCAATATGGGATCATTCGGCTCATGGAGCTCCATGTAGGTAGGTAGATGGGGAAACAACATGTGATAAATCACATTAAAGTTTGGTGGTATTCCCCTAAGGTGAGGGTCAAGATTGATTTCTCTTCACATGTCCTCGATCGTATAAGGTGCATTGTGGTGACGTAGGTAAGGAGGTCCTAGATAGGCTCTCTATTTCATCCTCTTCATCACTATCATAATACAATCCTTCATTTGCCCCTATAGGTGGGGGACGCTCTGGTAAGTGCGGTCCCATGAATCTCACTTCCTGGTCACTATCATCCATGTCCAAAAAATTAGATAATAAGTCCGTATGTATGATGTTGATGAGAAAATTGGCTCTGCTTCTTCCCCCAAATGATCAATGTTGGGAAGAATCTCTTCGGTAACATGTACCGACTCTATAGGCAGTAGGTGATGCACATACAAAGGCCTTAGATAGCCCCCCTTAGCTTCATCCTCAGATTGATCATTGTTTGAGGATTCATCATCGACATCATAACTTGGTCCACTTATCTCGGAGGTGGACTCCTCTCCATCATCGTTGTAGAGATCTCCTGACTCGAGATCACCTAAAACTATGGGGTTATGCCCCTACACACCTCTGTCATTGGTTGCATTATAGATTTGATGACCCAGGTTGCCTCTGGGGTTCTGCTCTATATCAGTCTGCTCTAAGAGCCCTTCATGATCTTCTTCAAGTGGCTCAGAGGTGATGATAGATACCATCGGGTGAGTCCTCCAGAAGTTGGATGGATTAGGATGATATGGGTTAAAGTCCACATCATCCCCCAGACTAAGGTACAAGTGATCTAAGGATGCTATGAGCAAGTCATCTTGTCCTTGTATCTGTAATCCCAACCCGAACCTATCAGTTGCTAGCTGATAACGTGGCTCAAGTGGAGTCCTACGCCCTTGTTCAAATAGGCCAAGTCCATACCCATGCCAGTGATATAACTCAAAAATATGCATGGAGTACTCCGGGTTGGATAAATAATGAACATTTACTATGAAAGGTTCATCACCATCTTCATCCATGGGCGTTCACGTTGGAAGCTGATCCAGCCTAGTGTAGATGAAGTTAGTCTGATTGGGTGGCTCTCCCAATGGTACCATCGATCCAACTAAAAAATGATGAGCATGCGGTCGGCCCATCTCTTGTGCAGTCTCTAAAATCGGTCCGAAGGTTACATTCTACACAATATACTCACCTAATCCTATGTTGGTGAGATGTACAATCACCCATGGTGTGGATGACCCTACTGACGATGCAGGTGAGGTAGGCTGAGGTACCTCCTCGACTATGTCTTGGGCTTCCTCCACTTCCATGGGGATGGGAGCCTCCTCGGTGACTGGTTCGGGCATATGTTTCTTCTCTTTTTCACCCATTTTCACCTTTAACTTCTTATCATCTCGAAGCATCACTGATGCAGTCGGTTTCAATGAAGTAGCAGTAGTGCGCTCAGATCTATGCGATACAGATATCGATGGTTGAGCACGTACTATTGGTTTACCTCCTAGATTTTTAATCGATGATGCAGGTTGAACGTCCAGGTGCATTGATGGGAGTATGAAACCCCCAGGAAAATCTGCTAGGTTCACGAACTTAAAAGGTTCTTCGTCTGATGACACTACATGAACCCATCCCTCATGCAGATATTTTACACATTGGTGTAATATAGAGGGAATGCAATGCATTTCATGAATCCAAGGCCTCTCGAGTAGGATGTTATATTGCATAGCACCCTCGATCACATGACACATCATAGAGATGGTCTTTAGGCCTACCTAAATAGGTAGGATGATTGTGCCAACCATCGAGCATAGGGCATCATTAAATGCTCTCAACGTGAAGGTGGTGGGCACAATATGTGACTTTGGTAGCTTTAGATGATTCAATGCCTTGGTCATTATTATATTAATTGATGAACTAGTGTCGATCAAGACCCTCTTGAAAGGCATGTGATTGACACATGCGATGATATGCAACGGTGGGTCAGCCGTATCTATGGGAACCATCTTGATTTCATGATCATAAAATTGGATCATGGGCTCCTGGCACTATTGTACATGTCCCACAAAATTGGTAAATGCTTGAGCATCTTGAGACTGTACTTTGATGGACCTTAGAATATCCATAAGAGTCTCCCTATGCCTAGGGGACTATTGTATCAGTTCATATATAGATAGCTTCGTAGGAGCTATCTGTAGGTTTTGGACTAGCCTACTCCGTATGGTCACCATCGGTCTCGTTGGTGGGCCTAGAATATTCTACGTTGGCCATTGATTCGGCGTAGCTTGTATCCTAATGGGAGCGCATGGTTGATTTGGTTTCTCATATCTCCCATGTCTGGTAACAACATTCACCATGCCTACGAACCCCTGGGTAGGTGGTTCGACGCGCACTTGGTTGACCTGGCCAACGTTGTTGCATGGTGCCTCATGGTTTGGTAATGGATTTTTGTAAATCCCCATGTTTTGGTTGTCAGGTACTAGTGGATTACTTGGTACTACAAGCTCACCCTTTTCAATCATGTTTTGCACAATATGCTTGAAGGACCAACATACTTCGATGTCATGGCCCTTCATGCGATGGTAAATGCAAAATAAGTCATCCTGATACCCCTTCGACTTGGGCTGATTTGGATCGACTAGCTTAACCTCGGGTAGTCTGATCACCTTAGCCTCACATAACTGATGGAATATTGATGTCAATGATTCTGTTAGAGGCATGAATTGGTGAGGTGGGCATTGTTATTTGTTTTTTCCCTTATAATTATTATTGCACTTTTTGTACTATGCAGGAGGAGGTTGGGCTTGATAATTCTGCTTTTGCTGCCCTTTATCCTCTCTCTGGAGGTTTAGCACCACTTGGTTGACGTGGGCCTGCTTGCCCTTATGTTTTGTGGAGCTCTTCTTGGGCCCCTCTTTCCTGTTCTTAAGCTTCAAGTTGCCTTCTTGCAACTTGATATCTTCAATTACCTTGGCTTGCGCCAAAGCTTCCTTGAATGTTGGATACTATTGTAGTTGCAATAGTAGTGAGATGTGCTTGGCACAACTCTTGGTAAACATTTGGGTCAATTCTATAGTAGGAATAGGGAATGGTAGCTTCACCATTAATCTCCTCCATCTCTTTTTATATTTTTCAATTGGCTCATCATCATGTTGAGCTAGCATAACCAAATCGAAAAGGTTAGCCTATTTCTTGATGCCAAAAGAAAAGCGTTCAAGGAAAGCATCAGCTAGTTGCTCAAAACTGGTAATGTTGTACCTCTTTTGCTGATTGAACCACTCTCGGGCTGGGCCTAAGAGGGTTGTGATGAATGTGTGCAAAAGTAAGGCATTATTACTCATAATTTGGAAATAGGCATCCAAAAATCCTGTGACATGCTCTTGCGCATCTTCGTCACCTTTAAATTTGTCTAGCCTGGGCATAACAAAATGCTCAGGATAGGTAGGAGTAGGTATCGAGGGGTCCAAAGGCTCATTATGAATCTTTCTTAATGTCAAATTTTGAAGAGTCATGCCTTGCCTCTCAATCGCTTTTACTTTCTCTACTAGGGCTTTATAAGCCTCTGAGGATAAAAAGTCCTCCTCCCTAAGCTGACGTGAGGGTGGTCTTGGAGGTACATTCTTCCTCTATCGGGGTGGAGGACGTTGCTCTTCCTCCTCCTCAACTTGGGAGTCTTTAGGATACTCTTGATTGTTTCCCTCTCCCTCTTCTTCCTCATATTGTTGTTGCCTCTCATGTTTGAATGGTGGTGGTCATTCTCTTTGTAGGGCACTAATATGAGTGTGAGCGTCTCTGCGCTCCTGCTGCACATCGACTTGTGAAAAAGCCTTTCTCTGAATGCACTCTCTATTCTCTATGTGAGTGTATAGACCAGCCCTGGCTAGCCTATCCTCCTGCTCTACGTGCTCCTTTTGGGTAAGGATGCATTCCTCATGCATGCACTGCTCATATAGTCTTTGTCTGATGAGCCTCTGTGATTGAAGATTCTCTTCTTCAATGCGCTACCTTTCTAGGTGAGCATCCTCCAATTGATCTTGGAGGAGCTATCATCGTTGCTCAGATACCAGTCTGTGTGATCTATCAAGGTCATTGGCCATGATAGGCCTTTGGTATGCATGCTTTATGTGAGCGACCTTATGGGTTCTGTACCCATCTGACTGATTTGTGATGCTTTTGCCTTTGTTTGTAAATATGACATTGGCATCCTATTGAGCTCTATGCTCTGTGCCACCATGCATGGATGGTGGATGTATCACATGAGGGTGCTTAGAAGCCTCTCCATGCTCTCTAGTAGTCCTAATAGAACTCCCACTATGCTCACTCGGGGCATGAGTGGGTGGAGCTGAAGGCTTATAGCCTAGCTGCTCAAGGATGCTACCTAAGCCATCCAACTATCTAGATCTCCATCGCTCATGCGGTGGTGTGCCATTGGCTCCCACCTTAGCCATATCAATAGTGATATTTTGATGTTCACTACGTGTGGGAGTCTGCACAGGCCTATGCTCAGTGGTGGCCTTGTCTACATGCCCCTGAATGGGTGGATCTCGATCCTGTCTGTACTTCGAAGGTGGAGCCATGGATCCTCCTGTAGACCTATGATGTAGGGGTACTAACTTGGACCCCTGGATAACATACTCTTTGGTCGATCCCATGGATGCACATGCAATGCGATCTTGGTAATGGCTTTCGAGTGGAACACCCTCATGTTGAGAGGCTCCCTGCTCTATTCTGTGTCTAGAAGAATGCATATAAACTCCTCTATTGGGGGTATGCTCAATAGGTTCCCCTCTTGTCGAGTTGTCTCCTCTAATGCTCATCGAATGATGTTTGAGAAGCGCATGTGGGTGAGGATTCGACATGTGTTGATGTGAATCTATTGGGGCTTGGTCATGGGCATCAGGCTTATGCCTTTGTCGACCACCCCGTGTCTCCACCATGGTGTACCTAGTATCTAGATTTATTCTTTATTACACAAACAAGGTATACAATGGTGTTTATCTCGTATTAATTTTTAAAAGTGAGCCCTAGACTGTTTGATGTTGTTTCAAGTTTGTTGTATCAGTAAAGAACTCCTTATCATGTTTTGAAAGCTTGTTGGATGATATTCTTAGTTTAAATTGGCTTTCACCTGTATGCTCATAGCTCGACAACTTGGATGTGACTTCCAGGCCATGTAAATCCCCCGTGTGTGGTAATGAAAGTCCACACCTGGACAAGGAGCACAGGTCCTCCTAGATCCTCACCCATTTTCCCCTAGTCAGTGTTATACCCTCCGAAGAGAAGTACATGCAAATTTTCTAGAGTATGAATGGTTCTTGGATCTGGTATTGGTCTAGTATCCAAGGGTACGTAGGATTTGGGCCAATGGATGGAAATTACGCCCACCATCGTTGAACCCTACTAGTGGTTGGATGTGACTCCCAACTCACTAGCGTTTAAGTGAAACATGGTGTGTGTGGTTCATTTTATTCTTTTGCATAAAAGGAAAATGCATAATATAGCATAAATGATTGTTTTCTACATGATATGCAAAAATAAACGTTTCATTTTAGAAAATATGCATGCTATATCCTAAATGATTTTTGATAATGCAATTATGATGATATAGCCTCTGATTGGGCCTCAAGCATGCAAACCAAACACACAATTCTATCAAGCACATTGTATTCTAGGGTGGACTGCACTCAGAGGTCCATTGTTCCTAGCAGCACCTTTCTAATAATGCAAAAATGAATACAACTCTAGGACCTAAGTTCATTTCTTTTTTTTAATTTCCTAGTTGTATTGCAAATTTAGCATTCTAGAAAAACACAGAGACAAAAAAAGTTATAGAGGGTGAAAAGTGGGACCTACCTCAGGTCCACATTCGATCTATGTTTTATTCTCTATTGTCTGATCTGTCTGTTATGAACCGTAGGTCTGGTGCATGGTCTACACTGTAAACCACGTTTTGTAGTCATGGGCCAACAATTGAACCACAACTGTCAGCTGTGGTCTGCACCTACAATTTCAAAAACATAAGCAATGGCAGTTAGATAGCTTGAATTGTGGAGTTCCACCGTGATCACCTTCTGACCTATCCAAAAAGCGTGCACCTATCTAGTAGATCAATGGAAATCAACATAAAAGCATGAAATAAGAATCAATATTGCATATGACAATAAAATGGATGTTTCTTTTATTAATATTGAAAGTGAATCTCGGTTACAATCATGCCCCTCTTAGGGTCACCCAAATTTTGATACAATTGATACAATTTTGAAGCCCCCAATGGGGTAGGTACAATACTAATGCTCTCTAAATAGTCACAAACTGCTCTAGGGTGGAGTTGACCCTCTTCTTCGTGTTGAGGAAGGAATTAGATGATTGAAGCTCCTTTGAATCTATTTCCTGTGATCAAGAAACAACACAAGAACATTAAAAAAATAGGCAGCCTCTCGTGATGAGGCCCTTTAAAGGATTTATACATGCAAAGGCCATAATACTAATGAAATCAAGAAAGTAGATAAACTATGCTAAACATATGCAATTCTCATAAATATTGATGGAAATATGTAAATAATAAGTACATCTATCAATCTAAAGGATCAATTGTATGAAATAAAGCATTAGAACATGAAAAGAAACTAATTATGTCCTACTTGCTAAAATGAAGTAAACCTAATGAAATATTTAATACGATCAGTTAGAGTCTCTAAACTACCAAATAAACCATTAGAATGATTAATCTAAACTAGCTAAGCACACTATAAAAAGAATAGTAAGGGGATCTTATACCTATTGCAAACCATAGCTCGGATGAGCGGTCTGCACTGTAAACCATGGTTGAAAGCCATGGTGAGCAACCAAGTAGTTTTGCTCTCCAAATCAGGGGTTGTGGGATTGATCCTCCTTGTCAAATTGATGATCAAGGGTCACCTCAGTGTCCTTTGATAGGTTTGGTGGTTGAATTGCTCGATAGGGCCTCCGTTTGCCCAAATTAGTGTTTCTTGGCATTCTAGCTCCTTAGGGCATCCATGGCATAATTTGTCATGATGCTTAGGTTGGAAAAGTGATAGCAACAAATCTCTCTCTTAGTGCACTCAAGTGAGTTCACAATTTGATAGGGCTTCGTTGCTCTAATATCCAATGCTCCATCATATCTTTGCCCTAATTTGAAGGGGTATTTATAGGACTACCCAAGGGCTAGGGGTGGCTTCATGGAGAAGCCAAGAACAAGAAGGGGTGGTTAGGATAGTTGGATTGGAAGCTTCCATCCTTTAACCACCTTCTTCTAGATCAAATGGTCGTTCAAACCGATTTGGCTCGGATGAAGGCCAACTGAACTTCAGTTAAGACCGTAGGTGACAGCTATGGTTCAGACTGTAAACCATAGGTGTCAGCCATGGTTCAGACTATGGACCATAGGTCTCAGCTATGGTTCAGACTGATTAGGCCAAGGAGCCCAAATTGAGTGGTTAGAACCACTGCTCTATCTTGGAGTCTATCCAAGATCTTCCATATGGTCTTGTAGCATGTCCATATGAGTAGTCGCCATCGACATGATGTGTTTTAGGTGTCTACAGTACCTTAAGATAATTTTACATTCCAAGAAAATAATGTAATATTCTCTAATAGATGGGTGGTTATACCTCATGCCATTTTACATGGGCTATGATGTAATAGCTCCTAACATACCTTACATACTGTGTTAAGTAGCTACAAAACTTACATACACATTATATATGATGTGAGAAGATTAATTTTAAGATGGTTAGATGTATGTTACGTGCCAATTAGATGAAGCCCAATTTTTGGGGTGAGGCAATAACTTATGCAATGCATATCATCAATTAAAATCTAACTCAAGTCATTTATGGTATGACTCCTCTTGAGAGATTTATAGGTGATAATCCTAACGTGTCTTGCTTCCATATCTTTAGATCCACTATAGGGCCCATATTTTCATGTAAATGTGAAGATCCATCATTGCATTTATGTGGAATGTTTCAACACCTAAAAGGCTTATTGCTTATATGATCTCTTTAGTCAAAATATTCTCATTCAAAGAGACATGATGTTTGATGAGGTTCTTTCAATTGTTTTTTTGTTATGAACCTCAATTCTTATTAGCAAAATTATTTAATAATTATAAAAATAATATAATATTCAACCACAATAACAATCCATTGTATCACTTCTATAAAATGTGATATAGATATAGAAAGTACCCTTGAGGTAGGGCAACACCAATAATATTTCTAAAGGAAGGAACTACTCCAATATCTGCTCCATAAGCCAAGACACTTACAAATAATAATTGACATAACTTATGTTTTACAATGACAATCTCTCTTCTTTATATACCCATCTTTCTAAACCCTTGTCCCACTCACTAATATAATAAAATATTAAAATATATCCAACCTTGGGTTATGGGTGGCCCATGCCAACTATCCATAAGACCCATACACAATATAATATTATATTCCATATCCCTATCCCCTAGGTACCTTACATTCCATCCCCCTTACAAAATGTTTCATCCTCAAAACAAATGAATAAACAAGATAATATGGTTTGCTAATATATTTTAGAAATTGGTACTAATCTTGATCATCCATTCATCCTAGTGAAACTTTTATTGGTGGTGGTCTATGTTGATGTTAGTGTGCCATTTTTCCAATTTAGCATCCAAAACTACTTCATTGGCTCCATGCTTCTATTGCTCTACTATGATAATTCAAATTATGGGTCCATTTGATCCTTGATGCTACTACACCACTCTTATAACTAGAATCATTATGCTTTCTTTGCCAAACATTGTTATATTGGTGTCCTTCTGATTCCATTATGAACCATAATATTGTTTCCCTAAGACAAGACTTCAAGATTGTTGTTGCTCTTGATGGTGTGGATGATGATATGTTATAACCTTAACCTAATGTTCTACCTTTCTTGACTTCTCATTTGGTTCTATTATTTTAAATTCCTCTACACATTGTTCTCTCATGCACCCTTTGTTTGTTGTGTCCTTATGCTCTTCTATCAAATCTTCCTTGGACTCTACTGCTACTATTTCCATGGATTTTACTGCTACCACTTCTTCCATATAATTTTTTGCTGCAACTTATTTCTTAGATTTTGTTTTAGGTTCTTCTAATTGTTCTTCAATTTGTTTTCATACAACCACTTCATATTTTTCCTTGGATCCTTCCCTCGTACAATGAGAAATATATTGTACTATTATTTTATTTTTTCTATACCAAAAATTCATACACTTATTTTATAAATCAATGCTAACAATACCCAAAGAATGCAACCAAGGATAACCTAAAATAATATCCCTCCCTCTCAATGGAATAATAAATAAGTCCAAGATATATTTATCCATCGGAACCTTCAATTATTAAAATATTTGAACATTTTTACCCTCAAGCTTTATTTCTTTGCTTGTACTTGCAATTTCTTAGCTAAAGTAATATTAATAAAATTATATCTACTGCTAGGATTTATAAAAATAATTACCTTTTCCCTATGTATGTGGCCATAAACCTACAATATATATTTTTTAAACTTAAATAATTCTACTTGATCATTACTTGGATTATTTGAAATCAAAGATGTGCTTCCTTCTGCATGTATATTATTATCCCTTTTCTCCAATCTCCATTTGCTTAAAATACAACTTCAAATTATTCTCATATGTAAAAATCATTGTCATAACTAAATTTTAAATCCAAATTAATGTTTCAACTTGAAAAAAAATCCAAGTCTTTTATTTCTATTCCAACTTAGAAAATTTTTAAGATATTTTTTTCAATTTCATCAACCATTCTTTAGTGTTACTATCATCCCTTCCAATGAATATAGGCAAATCCATGACCTCAACCTAACTTTTTTCCCCTAGGTAGCTAGGGTTTTGAGAAAAAAACTAAGGTTTTTCAAAAATAAAAATTCCTCAAATTTCCTCTTTCCTTTATATCAATAATACATTCTTATAGATTTTATTCAAAGTGGATTAAACTACAATATATTTGCTTACTGAGACATTTCTGCAATTTCATTTTTTTGATAATTTGAAACATTGTCGTTGCACTTGTTCCATATGGTTGAATTTATAGGGTTTTATCTCCCTCAATATTAGTTGGATTCCTTTATATGACCACTCATTTTAAAGCTCTTCAAACTTTGCATAAATTGGTCCAAGAATTATTTGAATTGGATAACTCATCGTAATAATATGAATTTCAAAAGATGAGAATTTTTTTGGAAAACATTGCCCTAACTCTACAATCCACCAATAATAGAAACCCCCACTTTGCCAAAATCGTTGCTCTAATACCACTTCTTATGAAACTCAATTCTTATTTACAATTAAAAAAAAATATATATATAGAAATATTACAACATTCAACCATAATAACAATCCATAGTGACAATTCCATAGAATGTGGTATAGATATAGAAAATTCCCTTGAGACAAGGTAATACCAATAATATTCTTGAAGAAGGCAAGTACTCCAATCTCCACTCCATGAGCCAAGACTCTTACAAAAAATAATTGATATGTTTTATAGTGAAAATATCTCTTCTTTATATACACCTATTTCTAAACCCATGTTGCACTCACTAATGTAATACAATATTAAAATATATCTAACTTTGGGTTATGGGTGGCCTATGCCAATTATCCATAAAATGCATACACAATATACTATTATATTCCATATTCCTATCCCATAGGTCTCTTACATCCTAGCCCCATTCCTATTCTTTTGTCTAAAAATGTTAGAACTAAATGCTTCGATCCGTTGCATTATGAAATAGTAGATATTTAAATATATAGAATGCCCACATTTTGCACAACAACCTACTAACTAAACTTGCAATTAACATTGTCCTATAATGCATGCATAGATCTTATGATGGTTGGTTACACCACATGCCATTTCACATGGGCTATGATGTAATAATCCTAGAATACCTTACATACCATGTGTTGAGTAGTTACTCAACTTACATACACATTTTCTATGATGTAATAATTCCTCATATTCTCCCCATATTACATCATATTTTTAGCTCTAGTTTTGTCTTCAACTCTTGACTCTCACTCTAGCTTGTGGACATCGCTTTGGTTCTTGGATTTTGACTTTGGCTCTCGAGCTTCTGACTTGATAAACTACTTTGGGCGATGTTGGAATTTGAGAGAAATTCTTCCCTCAATGTATACTTTATACCATAATACTAATAAGTGTCAGCTTCCACCGATCATTCATTCCAAAAGCACATTTATTACAAATACTCATTTAATAACCTTGTATACTTATAGAATTCAATGCACAAATTATGTGCCTCCTATAAATAAATATATGCTACAATGCATCTTTTATTAACCATTGTATTGATTGGTTGTTAATTTTGTCTTGGATGTGATGGGAAAAAAGTTGTGTATGTCTTCTTCACTTTATTTTGCTTTTCATTTCTTCTAATGAGATCAAGTTTTGGCTTGTTTGCAATTTCTCCTTTTATCATAGGTCCTTTGATATGATACATAGGATATATGTTTTGAAAATGATATTTAGTAATTATGCATATATATTTCAGTCCCTTGTATGATGCTATAACTACCACAATTTTTCCTTAAACAAGAATGTGACAACCTACCAAGTTCTCTATAGCCTTTAGAGTTGAACCATTAGGGCCCAATTACTGCTGATATTGTTTAACAAATATTCCTTTGTTTTGTATTATCTTTCTAATGATATCATAATGCATCTTATCATCTATTCTTTTGATTTCTTGTAGCACTTGTATACTCCTTGACAACAATTTTATGATATATTGGGATTTTATAATGATGTAAGGACCTCTCATTTTGTGCTTTATAAAAATAGATAATATTTTCTTAACATGATTATTTTGCAACAAACACATGTTCTTCTTCTACATGATCTTTTTCTTCTTCTTTAACCTATTTTTCTTCAACTACATTATTTTGTTGTACCTTTATCTAAATCTAATTTTGCTTATTTGATGATGACTTGTCTTGCTACTGATTCATTTCTCATGAAGAATACCCATTTATAAATATATTATGCCAAAAAGCCTTCACTATGTGGCCACTTATACCATAAAGTTCACACATGTTTTGTGTGTGGAAAATATTTCTTTGAGAATCATTTCTTTGATTTTGATATCCTTGAGAATTATTTCTTTGTTGGAAGCATTGTTGAGGTCTTATACCTCTTCTAAATGGTTGCTTCCTTTTTTTATGTATTTATAAGCACATGTTCTTATTCTTTTATTGAATATGACGCCTCTAATTTTTGAAGTATATTCACTAGATTTTCAAAGCTTGGTGTTTGCTCAATGATATTTAATGTTGTTATAAATATATCGTTTTGAGAAGGGAGAGATCTTAAAATAATAGAAACAAGAGTTTTGTTTGATATTTTTTGTCCCAAAGCTTGTAATGATGCACATAGTTCAACAATTATTCTCATGAATAATTGGAGTTTTTCTCTATTCTTCATCTTCAAGAAATGGAGTTGACTCTAGATGAATAGAATTTGTTTTTTATTTTTGATTCATAGATTGTTTGTAACTTCTCCCATGCATCTTTGGCCATGTTTTAATTCCAAATATATACTTATACTTTGTTTGCTACTCTGAACATGCTGATTATTCTTACTTTTCTATATTCCTTATCAAACTTTGTCTGATCTTCACCTTTTGTAGTAGGATGAGTAATGGTTTTTTCTATAACTTGCCATACTTTTTCAAAATCAAGCTATGTTATGAGTTTGGTATTCAAGGTGGCATAATTATTTCCCCTTGATTATTGATAATCTAGAAATAAAAACTTTGGTGGTCCATTAGCCATAGTAAATCTTCACAAAATTAAAATTTTTCTTCCACTAAGTCAACCTCAAAAATGCTTTTTTATGAGTATATATAAGCATATACTTATGATTTAATTGATGACTCAAATTACAAGAATAATAGTGTATCCTCAAGCAAAAATAATAACTAGAGGGAATATTATTCCTTTAAGGAAAATTCTCTAGATAATTTTGATTTTTTTTCTTTTCTTTTAAAAATATGAGTTTTTCCTTTTATCTTTGAATTCAGATAAAGGAATGAATGGAATTTTATTTCCTTCAATGTTATTCCCACTACCAATATGGGATATTTTTCTTTAGACTAAGCATGTCCACATAGATCAAAATTTTCACATGTCCACATGTCGTATTGTTGGAAACATTTCATGCATATATTTGTTGTTCAAGAATAAGTTTTTGATAATTATGGTATCCGAGCTATTCAAACAATACACCGAGTGATGCATCTAATCAAAGAGGATGCCTTTAATTTTTTGATGCAACTTTTGAAGATTTTCTAGCTATAGAATTTTTTGCGCACTTGTCCTACCATTAATTCAATTTTTTTAGTACCACAATCATGTCAAGTTATGTCCATTTTTATTTATTTTGATGGGTTCTCATCCTAACATGTGAAATATTCCTTATTACTTGACCCAAATACTTAATTTCATCTGCCTCATGATGGGAGATTTTTGAATATCCGATCTTATGAAATATTAGGTGTATTGAAGATAGAGATGAGTGCTTTTACTGACCTATATATTGGACAAAGTATCCTTTATGATAATTAGTATACTTCTATGATGTAATACTTGAAATCCCTATTAGATATACTTGAGATAGTTTGATTCTTTTATCAAGTTATGAGATCGTTCTCCTATTGGTTTGATTATTTTAAAGTGGATAAATCCATTTGAGCATGTGGCACCCAAGACAAAGGATATTTTCACCAAATATTTGTTTGTCCTCATGTATGAAACTAAAATATGCTTGCTATTTTTGTCAAACATGAAAACTCATGATTGAAAAAAGAATTTATCTAAATGGGTTTAGCATTGTATAAGTTGCTCCTTGATATTGGGCACCTATGGTTGAATCAAATATTTGTTTGTGCATGAGCTTATTTTTCTTCGAGATGGATATTCATTAGTTTGTTTTGACCAAAAGTTAGTTTCTTTTGCCTTGTATATTATTAGACAAATATAATTTGATATCTTCATGTTATTATAGATCATCCACCTTCTTGTTTCTTCCTCATGTTATTATGAGAATGTAATATCAAAATGTTCACTTGTAAGCCCTTATTATTGTCTAGGGAATACCTAGAACTTATTTAAAATTTTGTTCTTCCATGGAATTTTACTTCATGGATATGATTACCTCTCTTTTGATATTTGTCCAAATATTTTTATTTTCTTTTGTGGAATTGCTTCATGGAGAAAATAGTTGCATCTTCTTTTGAGGTTAACCTTAAAAAATATTCTATAGGATTATTTACCTTTGAAAATTCTTTTCAATAGATTACTCTTTGAGCTTCTCAAGATTTAAATGATAAGGGTCAAAGGGAGAGATGGTTCTTCCTTCTACTTGATTTTGACTCATCTTGAGAGATTTATAGGTGATAATCCTAATATGTCTTACTTATATATCTTTAGATCCACTACATGGATCCATATTCCCAAAGATACATAAAAGGATGTAGATATGAATATACTTCATTTTATTTTTGTGGAGTCTTTCAACACCTCAAAGGATTATTACCTATATGATCCCATCAATTAGGATATTTTCATTCAAAGAGACATGATATTTGATGAGGTTCTTTCAATTGATTCTCCTAGCCCTATTCATATTATTTTGGCTAAAAAATATTCTTTCACAACTCCTCTAGTATTTTTTGTTGCCCCTTAGGAGATTCTTATGAACACCATTTTAATTATTCTAGCTTATTCACCTTCCAACGAAGATACTTTAATAGGATATTCTAATTTAAATTCTATTCCTTTTGGTTCTTCTCTAGAAATTATAATTTTATATCCTAGAGTAGATTATCTTGATCCTCTTATACATTTTGAAATTATGATATATTTAAAGTGTATAATTATTTTTGATTGGATACTTTATTATTGGATTTTAATGCTACTTCCCCATAGGATATCCCATAGTATTTCCTAAATTATCTAACACCTAAGTGAGTTTGGATTTTATTTATGAATGCTTAGCCTATTGCTTCTTAGTAGAATCATTAGAAAGATTCCTATTGGGCCATATTACCAAGGATTGATGATTCTAGATATCCCATATCATATTCCAATTCAAGGGCTATTTGGAATGGAAGGATGCTATGTTTATCAAGTCTAAGTTATTGGTAAAGAATTAGACATAGAAGCTTGTTACTCTTCCAAAAGAGAATAATATTGTTGGATATAAATGGATATATAAGACCAAGTACACTTTTGATGGTAGAGAAGCACAAGATATGCCTTATTGCTAATATATTCTCCTAGAAGAAGGGAATTGATTACTCAAAGTATTTTTCTCTAATTTCCAAGATGGATGTTGTTTAGATGATCATTTTATAGTTGATTTTTATGGTTAGAAGGTGCATCAAATGGATGTGGAGAGTGATTTTATTCATAGTGAGCTTCAAAAGGAGATCTATATGCAACAAACACCTAGTTTGAGCATGATATACGTACTCCCTTGGTATGTCAATTGAAGAGATCCTTGTTTGAGCATAAGAAGGCTTCTCATTCTTGGTATAAGAAGATCCATTATTTATTTCATAGTTTTGGACTTAGGCAATGCAAAATAGAGCATGATTTTTACATCAAACATCAATATGATAGAAATTTGGTGGTTTTATTGTATGTTAATGATATTTTGCTTAGGGGAAGTTTAATATCATTGATCTAGAAGACAAAGTCATGGCTTCATGACACCTTTGGCTATTTTTCATAATTTTTAGGGATTTATATTGATCAAGCACTCTTTAGGATAACCATTTCTCAACTCATGTATGCCTTGGATATTTTTATAGTGGTTCAATATGAAGGATTGTAAACTTATTTGCATATATTTTACTTCTAGTTTGAAGCTATGAGAAGATTTCATTACTCACTTGGTGGATACTACTTTGTAATGTTCATTTGCTAGGGGCCTTGTCTATCATACCCACACTCAACCAAATATTGCATTTACCATCAACTATTATTCTAGGTATATGTAGGCAACTTGAGAGAGTTAGTGGATAATGACTAAGTGGATAACTTCGAACATGAAAGGTGTATACGATATGGGTATTTAATATGTAGTTATAAAGCCTTTAATTTTGTTAGGAATTTTTTGATACAAATTGGGTTGATTATTTAGACTAATGATTCTCTACTACCAAGTTTATTTTATTTTGTATTTGGACCTATTTATTGGCATTGTAGATGATACACTATATATTAATCTTCTACAAAATATTAATACAATTCTACTAATGAAGCCACCAAAAACCTATTATAGATGCTAATGAATTTCAAGCAAGTAGGTATTCCTCTATAGTTTCTAGTCACCCTTCATTATTATAATCAAAGTTTTATAAATCAGATCAATAGTGCAATTTTTTATTAACAAAATAAGCACATTGAGTTTTAGATGCACTTTGTGCAATGGATTTATGCTCATTGGATTTTTGGTCAAGTTTATCTATCATAAATAGAGTATAAACAAAATACCCTAACCAAGGTCATGGATAAGGTATATTTTATACAATTACAAGAGTGTCTTGAATTAGGAAGTGACCCTTAATAGGGGATGATTTATAAGGGTCTCTCCATGTCCCTTGTTTAGGTTAACAAAATATGTTGAAATATGTGGTATTATGGTTCACTTGAGGCCATGACCATATTTTGTAAACCTTGTATAGGAGGGTTTATTGTAATATTTTATTAACAAACTTGAAGGTTGCTTATTTAACCTTAATCTAAAGGTCACTTGTAATTGAATATTTATACTCCTTCAAACCACATTAATATTAGTTAGATTTCTATTCTTTTATTTTAGTGAAATTATTTTGGTGTCTACAAACACCCTTCATATTATTTATGTTTTTTCAACATGTTATTTTTGTTTATAGGTAATGTGTTGATTTCATTTATTTTGAAAAGTACTATCAGTCGATCAAATCAAGGGAGGCACTACAATATTTGCTATAAGTTATTTTTCTTAGGCTTGATGAGGTTTGGTTATCATTTGATTAGTGCATTATTACATAGGCATAACTAAACATACACTGGTTTATGAAGAAACTAAGCATGTCAAAAATATTTATTTTAGAAGTGTGTTACATTGAGCAAATTGTGCCAAAAAATTTATAAAAGAGATGAGCCATAGAATGTTGTAGTTTTTTTGTGCCAAAATAAATTTAAGATCTAATGCATAGGAATATATAAAAATTTTGGAAGCCGAGGAAAAATAGAATGTAATATGAGATAGAAAAGTATACGCTTGTAAACAGGTTCGTTCTCTTTCAAAACCCTTGGTTTTTCAATATAAAAAATAAGTGGATTATGAAAATATTATATTCCAATGTCACAAATGTTGTGAGATTGGAGTATAATAAGAGATTGCAAAGTAAAAACTATGGATAAGAAGATGGAAACTTTTGGGCATGAGAAAAAACTTCAATATGATGCAAGGAGATCATATCATAGTAGAAGCTAGTTCAAATTAAGGATTTTACACTCTTAAAAGTGATCGCAAGACCCTTTTGCATCATCAAACGTTGAAGTCCATTGTAGTTTACTTGAATCAATCATTAGAAGAAAAATTTGACACAAGGGATGCAAAAATACAATGCACATGTTCCAATTCAAAAGGAGTTAAAGGTGCAAATAAATATGGGAAGATATGTTTTAAAGCAAATGAGGCGAAAGAGATCAAGATATCAGGTGAATCACCTTCAATTTTCTCAAGTAGAATAAAATCATCTCCTTGTAATAAAAATGATACTATAGGATATATCTATTACACTTTAGGATTTCAAAAGTGACATAATAAAGAAATGCATATGAAGGGTATCCATCAAAATTTAGGATTTTTGGGATAGCATAGGAAAGTAACTACTACGGAGGATCATCCTTGTACTTTAGGGTTTTTAGGAAAACATTAAAAAAATATTTATGAGGGTATCATTTCATTGCAAATTCTCTAGTGTAGTATACATCTTTAGAAGATAAGTCTCGTTAAAAATAGTATGGAAAAATAGAAGGCATTGATGAATATGAAATGGTTGGTGTAAATAGAAAATGGAAAGGAAGGTAATCAAAGCATGAATAAAGATATTTTTTTCAAAGGGATATCAATTTGGGAAACCAAAAATAAATTTCACATGCGTCAATAATAAATGAGGCTAATCCTAAAAATAAAATTTAAATTTGATAATAAAAATGGTACTAGGGAGTGTTAGGGGTATGAATAAGACCCTAGAAAAGAGTTATCAATGAATTGATAGGTTGTTATAGTTTTGAGTTTATTTTCATATAAAACATAAAATTAAGTAGTGAGGAAGGTAATGATACATTTAAAAATATTTTTAAGATAGGGTATTATCGACCAATTTCTTCTATAGGATATTTCATTGGTACTGCAACAATTTAGGACAAACACAAATGGGATGAACAATTGGAAAAAGTAAAAAGTAACTGGTTAACTAAACTATTTTATGGGAAAGAGGAAAACATAAAAGTTGGGGTTATCAATGTAAATGCTTCAACTATAATTACTCCTTATGAAATATGGTGGAAGAAACTTAGCATATTTTTTTCAAATACAATATGATTCATATGATCTAAGGATTCTTAGGGTTGACTTTATCATAGTCTCTCTCCTTCAGAAAAAAGGGTGCTAGTCTAGATGAACTATATCAATTCATTAATTTGTTTTATATTCTAGTTCAAATGGTCTTTGGGATACTATTCCTTCAATATTTCAATATACATGGGATAATAGATGCATTGGGTAAACTCATATAATAGAAATATTGGATGGAAAATGCTCTGTTTTTCAAAATATAAATGTCTAAAGTTGCAAAAAAATATGTGGAATACCAAATATGTTTGTAACATATTTAAAGAAAATAAGGAAATTGAATCTAAGTTCTTAAATTTACAAGGGATAATAGAAATCAATGGAATAGACCTAGATTCTTATAATCAAGAAAAATAATTACTTTATTATTAACACAATCTATTGAAAAAGTAGTCATATAGGTTCCAAAAATCTAGGGGAAAATGTCTCAAGGAAGGAGATAGAAAAATAACTTTTTTATGCTATAACAAAAATAATTTTTTTATGCTATAACAAAAATAATTTTTTGTTTACGTTGCATCAAAAATATTTTAACTCCAAATGGAAGAAATATTGAGGAAGAGGAAGATATTAGGAAGACAACAATTAATTATTTCAAAAATAGTTTGTCAAATGTTAGGTAATATAAGGAGGCACAAAGAAACCATTTACAAAATATTACATCAATTATCAAACAAGAAGTATAAAAATTTAATGGAGAAGAGATCTATGAAAGAGCTACATGAGGTCATTTTTTCTTTTCATCATAACAATGCACCTAACCTAAATGGATTTTTTGTAATTTACTTTAATTTTTTTAGGGTTTATTGAAGAATGATATGTTGGTTGTGGTTGAAGAGGCCTAAAAATTAAAGGCTACAATAAGTAATATCAATGCCACATTTATTACATTGGTTCCCAAGAAAAGCAAGACAAAATATTTTGGTAACATCTGTCTAATAAGCCTTTTTAATATGTTTTATAATATCATTTGAATATTTATAGAAAATAGGTTGAAAATATTGAAATATTTGGTAGTTAAGATTCACTTAAGGCCATGGTTGAATTTGTATTATATTTTATGTATAATCTCTTTGGGCCCTTTAAATCTTGTAAAGGTATTTGTTGTTATATTTATTATTTAACCTACAGGTCGATTTCTTAACCTTGAACTATAAGTAACTTGTAATTGGGTATCAATATGCCCTCCTATAAACCATTCAATAATCAATTGGAGTGTATTGTATTTTACATTATTGAGATAATTTGGGATCTACAAGAACCCTCTTATATTGTGTGTACTGCTTTTTATGTGTTACATTTCAATATTTTTGAGTAATGTGTTTATTCCATTTATTTCTAGAAACTACAATTAAATATGGTATGGTAGAAAAGTGGGTGTGAATATGAATTACTTGATTGCTTGTGTTCAATAAATCAACTTATACGACATATCCTAGGGGAAATAATGTTTGGAGCAACTAGATAAATTTTTGTGTCATCGACAAATTATAAAATATTTTTTGATAAAATCCTAGGTGGACTTGGATTGTGAGGATCTCACTAGATATAGTAGATTTGCACCAAGGGAAATATTCACTAATACATTCCTTTGTTCCTCTCTTAGGACTCAATCCATTTATTTAAAGGAATACCATAGTTTTAGGATTCAATTTTTTGAAAACCTCATTTATATTTTATGGAAAAAAAAACCATTTCCTTTTGTCTTCCAATATTTTATTTTTAATATAACCACAAACTAGAGGAAAGTCTACATGGACATCATGAAAAGAAGAAAAGACAAGGCTAAATACTTTTTGACATACCTTTGATGCTACTTTTTGAAAATACCTTTGAGCTATTTGACAAATTTGCTAAAATGGTCTGACAACTTTTTTGTTGCATTGGCATGAGAGGATGTCCTGATTGGTTGCATTTAATAAAAATGTTGTATAGGTAAATCCATGATAGCTATGAACAAATAATTATTTTTTTAATTATTTAAATTATTTTGAGGGGGGCTAATTTAACACTTTTCTCTAATTTACCTCTAGGTACATGTTTTTCTATGTTGATTTTTTTGTATATTTTTTCTCTATTTTTTAAAATCTTAATTTAAAAAGAGAATATTCCATGAAATATTCTCTTTATGGTAGGAAAGATCATGCAACATGGTTCATGAAATTGGGATGAAGTTTACATCATCATAAGGGGAGGGGCATGTAGGAGAAGGCATGATTGGAGGGAAAAAGGAAGTATGCCCATTCTTTTTTTGTCTTGGACTTTTTATTCTTAGAGGCCACCTAAACCAAGGTGGCTAGTGGATCAAAATTTAATATAGTGATCCTAAGAGGTCAAGAATTCAAACCCCATCGATCTATCCTTTTGAATAAAATTGAGGATGTTAGCACCTTGATGTTTACATCAATAAATCTAATATGATAGTGTAGAGGGGGAAAACCACCCTACTGCGTACGATTCTCAAGGCTATATTCGTAAGATAAAGCCTTAAGGTGAACCATAGGGACTACATTTTTATCTACATTTGATGTAAAATACGGGGGGAAGGATTCACCAGGAATGGTTTTAGGACTCGCTCGAAGTCCACTAGGTTTTCAAGAATGTTTGATGTATTCGATTCAAGACAATCACCTATGTTTGGCTTTTCTAGATCTATGCTATGAAAGATAAAAGACAATGCAAAAATAAAATATGCAAGAAGACAAGAGCTAACCCTATAATGATTCTTTATTTGAATTTTTTCTAACCCTAGGGTTTCAAGATAGAAAATATTTAAGCAAGGGCTTAATAAAAGGTGCACAAACAATATTAACCTTAAGTGCACACTATATGTTGTTTATACTTTAAATGCATAAAAATAAATTAAATATATTTATTTTAAAATTAGATATAGGGCTTAAAAAATAATTAGAAGGCACTCAAAAAATAGCCTAAAGACTAATTAAAGCACTTATATTATTTAGTGGTTGATCTTAGCTTTTATCCTTTGTCCAACGATACCAACAATTTTTGTTCCTATAATATAACTTGGCAAACACTTGGAAAATATAATAAGTGTTAGGGGGCCTACTTAGGCCATTGTACAATAATACTTGGAGGTGTAGTAGTCAATCCCTTAGGTCCTTTTAGCTAACCTTCAAAAATAAAAAATAAAGTTAACCTTTGGAAAGTGAACAAGCATAACCAAATATAGCATAATATAATGGTAAATTTCAATATAGAGTGCAACAATATGTTCTATATGTAGCCTATAATGTAGATCTAGGATATGGGGATAACAAATTACCCCCAGACGTGGTCTGGGTAAAATTTCACCCTACAACAAGCGATTGTGGTTTTGTAGACCGATACAATTATGCCTCATAGAGATTGGGTATGATTTCATAGGAACTATGTGAAAAATAAAATATAAATATGAGAACTCGATTATGTCACCTGGAAAATTAGTACATGCATGAAAAAGAGTGAAAACACCTAATAGTTAGTGCAGAAGAAAACATAAGGGTTGAGGCCTCTCGAATAGTCGATCTCTCCTTAGGGCTCCAACACAAATCCACCAAAGTGAGTAATAGCAATAGATAATACAATGTAGTGGATCACACTTTACAATTGAAATTTAGCTTGCTTGTAAATTAAAAGGAAGGATGCAGATCACTTAGCAAGCACTTTTGAAGAAGAAATCTTGCAAGAGATTAGTATTTCAAAATCACTTGCCTTGAAAGAAGATTTCAAAACATCCTTATATAGCGGATTTGAAAATAGAATGGGCAAAAAAACCAAGGAGAGTTGACACCAAACATGCCAAATTTGAGAAATTAGGGTTTCCTTAGGAGAAAATCCTAAAATGCAAAATTGTGCCCCGTCAGGGCCAACCACGATATCACTTTATGCAAAATTGTGCCCCGTCAAGGGTGACCACGATTTTTCATAAAGGAGAAAAAACAAAATAAAAGGGGGGAAATACCTATCCCTTGCCCTAGGCAAGTCTAAGGGGTTTCCCAAAAGGACTCAGGGAATATTGCCCACTAAAGTGGGTCAATTTTTTGTGTCTACATTTCACCCCCTCTTTGATGCATTTATGGCCTAATAAATGTGTCAAAGTAATATGTAAACACCCACAATCAAAAGAAAACAAGCAAAAGTGGGGTGGTTGGTTTAGAAGAAAGAAGTGGTGCAAAAATGGTGTTATTATAAACACTTTTTTATTTTACACATAAATCGAGGTATCAGGGACATTAATACCTCTTAGGCCAGGGTGCCCCCTCGAGTTTTGTGAGGGAGGACATATCCCAAAAAAAAATCAAAATGATAAACATAGAAGAAGAAAAAGGGATAAAAGGAAATGAAAATAGAAAAATACAACAATAAAAAACAAAGATAAAAGTGAAAAATGGGTAAAACCCTAATTCATTTTTATCATGCAAAAGGGGAGAAAGGAGCTTTGGAAAAAACTAGAGATGGCGTTACCAGTGTACTATTCAAAGATTGTGAGGGGTGAGGATGATATGAAAGTGAAGCGAGCAAAGGGTATGGTTGTCATTGGGAGTAGCTTGGCTAGCGATGGGATCTGCCTTCTTTAGGTGAAACTATGAAGGATAGGACAAAGGTTGGAGGTGGCCATTCAAAAAGCTACCTTCTATGAGGCCATGTACTACCAGGTGGTACCAGAGGGATAGATGATGATACTCCTTCCATCCCTACAATCAACTAGCAAGTCACAGTCTCAATCATGGATAGTCTCAGACTCATCATCCATGGGTATGCAACTGCCTAGACCACCTCCTCTAGATGGAGCAAAGACGACAAACTTTTAGAGCTAGGGCTAGGGATCAGGATGACATACCAATTTTAAATGTTGTATGCATCCCTAGGGATTGGTTGAGTGTAGTATGATTGGAATATGGTACACCAACCAGAAACTTATGTATCTCTCTCTTACTAAGTAATACTAAGCTAATTTTTTATATTTTGTGTTTATGTATGTGCATCTGATATGATTTGATTAAGTGTTCTTTTGATTTATATTTATGATGTTTTATATATGAAACACTATCCAATGCAAAGCTATATGAAATTCATGGATGAGAAAATAAAAGAAGAAGAAACATAAGAAAGAAGGAAAATAAGAAGGAAGAAGAAGGAAGAAGAAGAACCAAAGTTAAACCATCAAAAATAGATAAGGACAAACGAAACATAGTATTTGAATCAACATAGATCATGGCAGATCAGTGTGATCAAACACTATGAATTAAAATAGAAAGAGGAGCTAAACCCATTATGGGTGTACTACTCATCATGAGTGATGAAGTGTTGGAGTCTGACCTGCTATGGGTGGTTGCTCGCTAATGGACTACTATGGTGTGATTACCCACTAGGATGTATATCGTGGCCTAATGAAATGGCCAAGGAGATTATAATGTAATGGCGTGTTGAGTTCGCTGAGTCAAAAGGAGTATAACCTTATAGGGGATCATATCTGATAAGATATCCACTAGGATGTATATTATCCCATGTGGGGTGCAACATAAGTAGATAAGAATTAATAGGCGAGTGCTACCCACGATAGGGATTTTAAAAAATGAAAAATACTTTGTGAGTGTGTGCAAATGTTTAGAAGGAGATAATATTTGAGAAGAAGAAGGAGAATATATATATCCTTGTCTAAACAAAAGACAGAAAAATTCAAGAAGAAGAAAGAAGCATCAAGGATATATTAACAAAATATCATCCTTGACCTAAGAAAAATGATGAACCAAATATTATAAGATCAAGGAATAATAGATTAAAAAAAAGAAAAAATAGAAAAATCAAGAAAGAAGTTGGAGAAGAATTCCTAGATGGGGATTTGTCTAGGCATCAAAACCCTAGTGAAAGTGCAATGCATGTGAGCTATGATCTAACTAGGTATTATCATATGCCATTGTCGCAAGATCCCCAAATATATATATATATATATATATATGATAAAGCAGTCATGAAAAAACAATCATGCAAAATATAATACTCAAACATGTAGGTTGTGTTAAATATCAAACAATTAATGCAAAAAAAAAAAAGGTAACAATGCAATATGAAGAAGTAGATGGATGCAAAAATAATGCAAATGCATAGCTAAATTATGATTATTTATTTGATGATTTTTATTTTATTATTATTATTATTATTATTATTTTAGTTTAAATAGACAGGATGATAGTCAACACAAAATCTTAATGTCTCCTTTCTTGATAAAAAGAAGAGGTGTACCATGAACTATTTCATAAAATAAATCTCTAAAAGGTAAGCCATATCAATAACTAGAATCACGGAGAATCTCCTTCATAGCTCTTTCTTTGATATCCATAGCATGATAATCAATGCATTCTCGAACATAACCATTTTTCTTAACATAAGGAGGAGCAATTCCTAACTTCATAAGATCACTATAGGAAACCGAAGTAGGTTCCTCTTATAAAGTAAAAGGCTTATTTTTGGAGCATACAAAACCAATCATATTACAAAATAATATATCAAAAGAACAAGGGGGACCATCATCCTCATCACCCACTCCTAACTTTTAATAATCCATGTATTCATCATAAGTCATAAGATGATCATCATCGTCAAATGGTAAAGGTTGGTCTTTGCTAGGTATGAAATCTATGCTACATATCCCAAGCTAGATATTGACATCCAAAGGCTCTTGAAGTTCCTTATGGTCCCAAAACTTTATCTACATATCCCATACTCGATAGGATATATTTAGGAAGTGGGTAGTCTTTGGAAAGGTAACAATGAGCAAAAAAATGCTCAACGGGAGAGTTGTTGCTACCACATATATTTTCTTCAAAAGCAGTTCCTGTGAAGATAAAGGTACACATGCCAATGTGTAAAATTTCACCTTTCTTATGGGGTAAACCCATGGATCTAGGTGAAGGTGGTATCTTGGCAAGATCTAGAAGAGGCTCTTGAAGAAATTGATTATCATGATCCTGAGATGAGAAGTTTAGGATATGTTACTCTCATATTTAAATTTTAGAAATTGCTCTAATATCTGAGATGAGAAACATGGAGAAACCATGGAAGAAATAGAAGGACAAAGGTTGAACTTGGATTGATATCACTCTATATTTGAGAAAAAATCAAATGGCCGAGGATCACCTGGAATGGTGATAACTTGATTTTTAAATTTAAAATTTTGGTATTGATGAAGAGTAGAAGGGATGGTCTTCATTGCATGGATCCAAGGACGTCCAAGAAGAATATTAAAAGACACAAGGTAATGTACCACATAGAACAAAGTGTCCAATATTTTATGCCCAACCATAAGGGGAAGAGATATGATACTACAGGCCTCTTGGGACTCATTTTTGAAAGCTTTTATGATGATATCGGATTTTGTTAAATCTTCCTCTTTTAATCCAAATTTTTGAAAGAATCGATGTGTACACAAATTGAGGGAGGAACCATTATCAATAAGGATTCGCTTAGTAAATGTATCCCCAATAAGTGCGGTGATGTAAAGTGAAGAATCTTCTTGTAAGTTTGAGGAAGGCTTATCATCATCTGATAATGATATGTGATGTATCTCAAAAGATCCTACAACATCAACTACGACGTTAAGAGATATATCTGAGGGAACCAATTATTGTTTTAGAAATTTCATCAAAGCATATCTATGGTTGGAAAAAGTTTTTAGGAGTTCTAAAATGGAAATTTTAGCTGGATTATTGGCCAATTGCTTTTGGAGATCAAATGAAATCCTATGTTGTGGTTTCAACACTAAAAGTGGAGTCCCTGTCTCCAAAACCTTTCTCTACTTATTATTTAAAATCGAATTGGGCTACAATGTAGAATTCTATCCTTGCTAAGAATACTAAGTAAGTTGAGTTTGAGCTTGCCTTCTTGTAGTTATCCCAACCATACCAACCATATTATTGTAAGGAGGAGGCTCATTATGATGATCCACCTAATTAGCTGCTTGTTGATTATGTTTTGGTAATGGATCCTTAAATATTCCCAGGTCTTGAATTGTTGTTGAAGCTTGCTAGGTAGGAGCCTAATAATTTACTGACTAAGAACTCCTATATCAATAAGTCCTGCATCGATCAAATCTTGAACCACATGTTTCAACTTCTTACAAGAATTTGTCCAATGTCCTACTCTATGATATGTACAGTGCTGACCTGCCTTGTACCAATGAGTTGTAGTATTTGGTTGCCTTATGAGAGGTAATTCAATTGTGTTGGCTTCTAAAATCTATTTCAAAATTGCTTCCATAGACATAGTAAGCTTTGTAAAATTCCTTTGTGGAGGCTTTTGAAGTATTATCTTTTGTAGGTTGTTAGTAACATTATTAACAGGCCTACTATCTATTACACCATCACCTCATGTATGTTTATTATTGTGTTGAGACTTAGTAGGTTTATCTTCTTTAACCTTGAGTTGGCCTCTTCTAATAAGAGACTATTATATTTTTCTAGCTAACTCAATTGCTTGATCAAAGGATATAATAGTAGTAGTTTAGTGCATAAGATAATTGCTCTTGCAAATTTCCAATAAATATCTCAAGCATATCCTTGGGAGATAAAGTATATCTCAAGCGTCCAACTAGACTTCTCCAATGAGCCAAGAATTCTAAATTTTTTTCCTCTTTACCTTGTTTTAAATTATAAACATCTTTAATTGTTAATTCCTTTTCAATATAGGCACCAAACTGTTGAACAAATAATTCTGATGTTTCTTCAAAAATATTCAAGGAATAATCAGGTAATTGATAGTACCACTCTAATGCCATGCCACAAAGACTCTTAGGAAATGTTTTCAACAATAACATGTTATCATATATGAGATCATGGTATTTTGTTCTAAATAATTTTAAATGCTCTATTGGATCTTCTATCCCTTTATATATAGGTAAAATTGGCATAGGAAAATGCTTAGGATAAGGTATAGTAGCAAAAATAGGAGCCAATGGTTGATTACACATTTCCTTATAACTGTAAGTGAAACTTGAAGACCGAATCATATCAAATTTTGAAAACAACTACTTTACCACATATGTTAAGTTTTGCACTTTTGGATTAGTGTTTTGCAATGTCCATAGATTGCCTAAAGGAGAAATATATGTGTGTTGAGAAATGAGCACTTGGATTAGAATGGATGTATGGATACTATTGTTATATGCATTACTTTGTGAAAAGGGGTAGCCAACATTGGGTGAGACAAAATCAAAAGTGTTGATATGAGGAAGAAATTAAAAATAATTTTGAGTGACACTACTAATTAGAGGAACTTGTAGATTTATACCAGTATTGGTGGTTATAGTAGTGACATCAGTTACCTGGTTTCTTAAATTATCAAGATGCACTGATTTGGACAAGGGGTTATTTTGATTGAGCACAAGAGAGCTCATTAGGGGAGGAGGTGGGGAGACTCACCTCTTTCGATATGAGCTTCTCATTCCATACCCTCCAATACCTTGTCTCTATTACATTTCATGAAATTCCAAATATGCTCAAATGATGAGAAGACAAACCCACCATTGGGTCCTTCATAAGGATCAAAAATCTTTTCAATTTCTATATTATCTTGTTCTTCTAGATATATGTTAGGATCCTCTCTATCAATATGATCATATTACAAAGGAATATAACCAAACTCAAGGCGCTTTCATTTACTTCTAAATAAAGGAGCCATTAGAAGAGGTGAACGGATAGAAGAGAACACTAAAAACAAGTATACAGAGAAAGATTTTTAAATATGTTATTAATGTTATAAAACCAAAAAAATAAATTAATAATATTGCTTAGGGTTTTTGAAATAAAATGAGTTGTTCACGTCAGATTCACCAAAGATGTAGAGGGGGAAAACCACCCTACCGCGTATGATTCTCAAGGTTGCATCTGTAAGGGAAATCCTTGAGGTGAACCACGGGATCTGTGTTGTTCTCTACACTCAATGTAAAAGAGGGGGAGGAAGGGTTCACCAGGAATGGTTTTAGGACTTGCTCCAAGTCCACTAGGTTTTCAAGAATGTTTGATGTATTCAATTCAATACAATCACCTATGTTTGGATTTTCTAGATATATGCTATGAAAGATAAAGGACAATGCAAAAATACAATATGCAAGAAGACAATATCTAACCCTATAATAGGGTTTAAGATAGAAAACCTTTAAGCAAGGGATAAAGAAAAGGTGAACAAATAGTACTAACCCTAAGTGCACAATATATGGTGTTTATCCTTTAAATACCTAAAAATGAATTAAATATATTTATTTTAAAATCAGATCTAGGGCTTATAACAGAATTAGAAGGCACTCAACAAAAAACCTAAAGACTAATTTAAACACTTATCTTCTTCGGTGGTTGATCCTAGATTTTATACTTTGTCTAGCGATACCAACAATTCTTGCTCTTGCAAGATAACTTGGAAAATACTTGGAAAATATAATTAGTGTTATGTGGCCTACTTATGCCACTGTAAAATGATACTTGGAGGTGCAGTAGTCAAGCCCCCTAGGTCATTTTAGCCAACCTTTGAAAATAGAAGAAAAATTTGACCTTTGGAAAGTGAACAAGCATAACAAAATATAGTAGAAAAAAATGATAAATTTCAATATAGAGTGTAGCAATATATCCTATATATATCCTATAATATAGATCTAGGGTCTGGGGACAACAACTTACTCCCAGACGTGGTCTAGGTGAAATCATGCCCTACAACAGGCGATTGTGATTTCATAGACCAATAAAAATTGTACCTCATAGAGACCAGGTGTGATTTCGTAGAAGCTATGTGAAAAATAAAATACAGATGTGAGAACTAGATTATGTCACCTAGAATATTAGTACATGCATGAAAAAGAGTGAAAACACCTGATACATAGTGCATAATAAAATAGAAGGGTTGAGACCTCTCGAATAGTCGATCTCTCCTTAGGGCTCCAGTACAAATCAACCAAAGCGAGTAATAGAAAAATATAATCCAATGCAGTAGATCACACTTCATAATTGAGAGTTAGCTTGCTTGTGAAAGAATAAGAAGAATGTAAATCATTTAGCGAGCACTTTAAAATCACTTGAAGAAGAAAGCTTGCATGAGATTGGTATTTCAAAATCACTTGCCTTGAAATAAGATTTCAAGCCCTCCTTATATAGTGGATTTGAAAGTAGAATGGGTAGGAAAACCAAGGAGAACTAACACTAAATACACCAAATTTGAGAAATTAGGGTTTCCTTAAAATAAAACCCTAAAATACGAAATTGTGCCTCATTAGGGCCAACCATGATTTTGCTTTATGTAAAATTGTGTCCCATCAAGGGCGATTGTGATTTTGGATAAAGGGGGAAAAACAAAATAAAATGGGGAAAAGACCTAGCCCTTGCCCTAGGAAATTCTAAGGGGTCTCCTAGGAGGACTCAGGGAAGATTTCCCACTAAAGTGGATCAATTTTTTGTGTCTACAGGTAGTATGCAAAGTTGATGTGGCACAACATGATGACACAGTGACTGATGATATTTTTGTATACTCATGATGACATGGAACATGATGATGTGGTGCATGATGGCATGGTACTTAGTACTATATGCCATTATGACATGGTAGGTGATGTGGCATATGTTGTGGTGCAAGATAACACAATAAGTTATAACATAACGATTGCTATCATGGAATAAGATGACATAGTAAGTGATGATGTGGTAGGTGATGATATGGTAGAGGATAACATGTTAGAGGGTGATGTGGAAGGTAGAACACAACATAGTAAATATAAAAAGAGGTTCAACCTTTCATATTTTACGATCTCATTAAATCCATTAACCAATCACACAATTATTAGTAAACATGGTGAAACATAAATTTTAGAGTAAATTAGAGAAACAAGTGGCACAATCTAGTTTGTAGGTTGCAGAGTGAATTAGAGTGTAATAGGTAGCATAGTTTGATTTGTTGGTACACAATCTAATGATATACATAGTCAACACCCAATTAGCAACCCCTTGTTTTAGACAATAATAAGTGGTGACACCTCATTTATCGGTATACACTATCCAATTAATATCCAATTGGAACCCCTTAAACTACTCACACAATAACTCCTAATGGACTCCAATTTGTTACAGATACATAAATAGTTTTTTAAAATTTCAAATATTTTGGAGGTATTTTATATGTTTTTTTAGCCAAATTTCTAGGGATCATAACTTTTACATATGGAAGCATTTTGAGCCCCTTTTTTAAATAACATGACCTTTAAGATCTCTATATTGATAATTTTATTTTTGGTGACAATGGCATGTAGGATTTTATATTTTGATAGAAAAGTTATGAACTAGCACATGTCCTTCTTGAATATTCCTAGCTATACCACTTGGAAAATGAAGATTGAAGCTCTCTTCCAAAGTAAGGGTTTGATCAAATATATGAATAAGGAGCATCAAGGGACTGATTTTGAAGAGAGAAAGTAGTTGTTAAGGGATAAGAAGGATGATGATGTTAGTATGATAAATCTTCATGTTGATAAAATCTATTTTCTATTAATTATTAAAATCAATTATCTATTACACTATAATATCTTCTACCAAGATTCCAGACTCTTAAACACATGAAACTAAATATTTTTTCTACATTAAACAATAAAATATTAGTCCTTATGAGGTAAATTAGGCATATTATTTTATTTATAAGATCTAATTCCTTGAATAAGTCCTTGTATATACTTAAGCAAGAACTACATGCTTGGTATGAGAAGATTTGTTCTTTCTTTCTTGGTTGTAGGTTTAGTGATGTGATGTCAAACATGTTTACATCAAACATCATGATGGAAAAATGTTGGTGATTGTGTTGCATGTGGATGATCTTCTCATTATTAGCAGTTCACCTACCTTGATTCAAAACATGAAGTCATGGCTTTATGCTACTTTTGATATGACTTATTTGGGGCTTTTGCACTATTTATGTACAATTTTTTTTTGGACTTGGTTGTTGTAAATAAAATATATGTATAGTCTACCTCACAAGGACTAAATTTATTGTTTAATGTAAAAGAAAATATTTGATTTCATGTGTTCAATGCTCCAAAATATTGGTAGCAGATATTATATTGTAATAATCAATTGACTTTAATAATTAAAAGAAAATAAAAAGAAAGAAACAAAAAAAACTAATGCCAAACTCCCAAATATGTCATCTCAAACCTAGAATTGTTGTTGCATTGCTCTATTGTAACTTTATGTATTAGGGATTTAATCATTTTTCCTCTCTCTTTAACTCACAAAGGTTTCTTCTCTTTAGATTTCTTGTTAAAAATACTCATATTATTTTGTGTGATTGATATTTTGACACTTAATAATATTAAATGGTATTTTTCTTACATATTCCTAATAACTTTGTTAAAACAATAATTAATTTCTATCAAATAATATAATTAGTATACATACATACTCAATCCCATAGTTATACCTTATCTATTTAAAAAAAACTATATATAGATTTGTACTTAGGATTCTCCCATACAAATATTCAAAACTATTTTATTAGGTCAAATTTATTAACTATTCCTAGATATTAATTTCATTAAATATTTTTCATATCCATGTTCTCCATATTTATGGACTACCACTTTTCATACATCAATTTCATGATAGCATTCTCATTCAAATGTAGAATCTCCATGAGCTAGTTAAATTTTATATGTTGAATCTTCTATAATTTAAATTTCATCTAATGAAATTCCAATAGTAAGATTCATTAATTTATGTATTAAATTATTAATTTTCTTATAGAAATGGTGATATTTATAGGATACTATATCCATGAATAATTGATAGACATAAATATTATGAATGTTGTTGAATCCTTTTCTATAATTCTCCTCACTTGAAATATATATATCCATATTTTTTTTCAGTCATTTTTTATAGTTATCCATTTAAATACCATATAATTATGAGGAACTGAAGAGAAATTTTTAACATCAATTAAGACAACATTAATCTTGTGAAAATTCCTATGTTTTTCTTAATGCTTAGTGAAACAAAATTCTAGCTATTTCCACTCTACCACTTGGACACAAGTCCATTAGTTGTAAAGTATTCATATATGTGATTGAACCTTGACATGTTATGTGAAATTCCTTGCTTCCCATTGCTTCATCTAAACCCCATGGTCCAAAAAAGATTTTAAATATTGTACTTATATTTTAAATTTACTATATCTTATTATTTGACAACCTCCTTTTACAATGCCATAACTTATTAATATAATTTTATAAATAAAATATATTACTAGTCTATCTTATAAGGACTAAAACTTTACTATTTAATGTAAAAAAAAAATATTTAGTTTCATAAGTTCAAGACTTCAAATAATTGGTAGAAGGTATTATATTGTAATAGCTAATTGATTTTAATAATTAAATATTAAATAAAGAAGAAAAAATACTTCTAGACCAACTAAGATCTAGTTCACACCATCTCAAATGCAAAACTGGGAGATGGACAATTTCTCAAGAGGCATGGTTAGAACAAATATGTACCTTTTGCATAACAGGAGTAATGAGACCAAAAAATATTTTTTCATGGATTTTTTTTTTGTGTGGAAAACATCCCAAAAGGGATGCCACTTTCGGGTAAGACCCAAGAAGGCAGGGGTATCCATTCCGCAAAAAAAGCCCAGGAATCAGACCTGTCCTACCACCTTTGACATACTCAAGGAGCAAACAAACACAAAACCAATTTAAAAATAAGTAAATAACAATAAAAATAATAAAATAAAATAAAAAACATGTTCCTTGAGTGTGTCAAAAACAAAAGCACAAGCAAACACGCACAATAAGATAAAAGAAACCACAACACAAACCACATAGAAAAAACACAAGAACCACATAACAAAACACAAAAAAGATAAAAACAACAGAACACTACAAAGACATAACCCGAAAAAAACATGAAAAATAAACACAACCAAAACCTAAAAAATTAAAATAAAATAAAATAAAATAAAAATAAAAAACAACCAAAAATAGACAATAAAAAAAAAAAAAAAACATAGAAATCACTCACACATAAAAACACAACTTAACACAAACAAAGAGAAACCCAAGAACAAGAACGAAAAAAACACAAGAACAATAACAAAAAACATGAAAAAAAAATCACAAACAACAAAAACACATGAACAACAAAAAACAACACAAAGAACACAAAAACAAAACAAAACAAAAGAACCCACCCACCTTAAAAAACTAAACAAAAAAAACAAAAAACAAAAAAGAAAAAAGAAAAAAAATTGAACATAACAATGACCTATCTAGACCAAAAGACTAATAAGGCAAGAATCAATAGAGGAAACAAAATAAATAATAGAATGAGCTAGGGAACTAAAAAAACTGAATGAACCAAAGAGAAGCAAAAAAAAAAAAAAAGCAAGAAGAAACTAGGTACCTTCAGAACTGGAACCATCCAAAGAAATGATAGAAAGAATTTTTTCATGGAATTTGAAGCTTATAAAGACATCTAGATTGCATATGAGAACACTCTAAAAGTAAACTCATTAATGAAACTTTTTGAAAAAGTGAGAATAGAAAAAATAGGGAAACTTCTCATCAAAATCAACAATAAAAAAACACACTCCAAAAGATGATAAGAGGATGTTGAGTTTTTTGAATTTATTGAACATTTCTCTTTATTGGATGTTATTAAATCTTGGAACTCTAGAGAGGAGGTCCAAGGTTTAAATTCAAAAGGGAGTAGGATTATACACCATACCCCATATTGTATTAAAGATCTTGGTCCCATAGACTATTTTGGTCTCATGGATGTAATTAAAATAATTTTATTTTGTTTATTTGTTTTATTTCAATTCAATATTTGCATAATCATAGCTTAAGAGTTTTTTGAGAAATACCTCCAAGTCAAGGATATTATATATTTTAAATACAATATAACATTAAATTAATAAACTTATTTAAAAAAAATTCAATCCACAAACTATCATTACAATTATAGATGTTTGAATTGTAAATCTATTTCAAACTAATAACATCATTCTAATATTTTAATTAATAAACTAAGTGAAATTTTTGTGTATGAGAGAGAGAAGCTATATGTGAATTCTATTAGGTCCACTCCCATTAAAACACAAAACTTCAAAATATTACCTCTATTATCATGTCAATTAAACCATTTCTAGCTTTTCCTTTTATCAATTATTTCCTTTTCTATCAAATATATTCTTCATCTTATTTAGAGTACTATGTTTCCTCTATCATCTTCTTGACATAATTTTGATTAAGAGATAAAATCTCACTCAGTTAGTTGCATTCTAAAACTTGAATTTCATCAAGATGAAGATGAATACATGACTAACTAAATTATCTGCTACCCAATTTTTTCTCTATAGATATGCTCATATTTTCAAGAGATTACCTCTATCAATAGTTGATCAATATCAACTCTATTTTGTGTTCATTCCTTATTGGAATTATGTTGAATATTTTCCATGTTATTCAGGAGGGGTTAAATATGAAAGGACTTTACACTGTAAAAATTTCCTCGTTGAGTTTTGGGGCCAGGTTGGGCCCCAAGTAGGAGTATGGGGGCAGTAGCTCCTGTTTGGAAGTCCATGGCCTTTAGCTCCTAGGGAGTTTTTTTGGGGGTTTTAAGCTATTTTTAGACCCATATGGAAATTTTTAGGTTAATGTAATGTCGGCCCATGGTTTTGCACCCATGGTATTGTAAAACCCCTTCTTGTGTTGTTGGTATATAAAGCAAAACTTGCATGAGGGTTTGGTAATGAATTTGCAAGAAATGTAATCACAAGTGAAAAGCGAGTGAAAGGATATTATTGTATTGGAGATGATCAAGTTTATACAATAAAGAGATATTCTTGCTAGGAATTTTCCCTAAAGGGTTTCAAAGGATAAATTCTTGCATAATGTGTTCTTATTCTCTGTTTTTTCTTTGATTTTGCAATTACTAAATTTTTCGATTTTTGTTTATCAAGGAATTATTTCTCTTCATTTGGTATCAGAGATAGGTTTTAGATTTGTTTTAGGAATAAGGGTTTCAATCTTGGAATAAATTGATTCTTGAGTGGGAGCAGTGCATGGAAGAATTTGGAAGGAAAAATGATAGAAAGCATAGGGGTAGAGATCAAAAAATTTAATGGATAAAATTTTGAGTTATGGAAACTCAAGATGGAGGATCTATTGGTGGATAAATATTAGTGGATCATAGTCTCGAGAGTAAAACCAACAGGAACGATAGATGAGGAATGGTTAAATATCGATAGGAAGGTAAGGAGCTCTATCATATTGTGCTTATTTGATTCAATATTGTTGAATGTATCGATAGAGGCCACGATAAAGTTGTTATGAAAAAAGCTGAGAGCACTGTATAAAAAAAAGTTATTGGTAAATAAACTCTTTCTTTGAAAGAAGTTGTATTCTCTTTGGATGAATGATGGTGACTTTGTGGTTGAACATATAAATGCTTTTTAACAATGTGGTAAGTCAATTAAACTCTGAATATGTAAAAATGGATGAAAAGAAAAAGTGTATTACTTTACTATGTTCATTACCTGACTCTTGGGATAGCCTAGTTATGGCTATCACCAATACTACTTCTAAATTGAAAGTAGAGGATATAGTAGGAACATTACTATCTATGAAAATGATATGAAAATATTTCGAGGATTATCATCAAAAGGATACCTTGGTTGTAAGAGGTCATTCTCAATAAAGAAGCAAAAAGAAATTAGGAGAAAGGAAATCAAAATCTAGGGGAAAATCTATTGTTCCTGACAAAGGGAAATGTTGGAAGTATGGTAAAATAGGGCATCATAAAAGAGACTGTATATCTTAAAAGGTTGATGAAGGAACGCCTAGAGAAATAAATACCATAAATTAAGATTTAGGGGATTTTTTCGTATCTGCAACATGCTCAAGTGAACACCATGACTCATGGTTGATTAAATTAGGTGCTTCTTTTCATATGACTCCTCATAGGGAGGGGTTTTGTGAATATGAAAAGATAAATGGAGGTGAAGTATTCTTGGGAGATAATTTTACATAGAAAATAATAGGCAGAGGAAGAGTCAAATTGAGGTTAAAATTTGGAAGAGTTAAAACCCTTTCTAGTGTGTTGCATATTCCAATTTTGGTAAGGAATCTAATATTTGTTAGTAATATGAATGACGTAGGTGTGATTGTGGAATTCAATAAGGACAATTGCAAGATGGTTTGTGGATGCTTATAGTTGGTAAGGGGAGTTCATATAGAAAATTTGTTCAAACTTGAGGCTAGAACTATAAGTGTTGATTGCAATAACGCTTCAGTTGTAAAGGAAATTAATAAGGTAGAAGAAGCTCCAAGTATTCCTATAGAAGAGATAATATTATGGCATCAATGCATGGGGCACATTGGTGAGAAAGGCATTTGAACATAGAAAAAGAAAGGTATGGTTGAAGTATTTTCTAATTGCCCATTAAATTTTAATTTTTGTTAGCATTGTATCTTTGGAAAGAAAAACAAAGTTAAGTTTCTAAGTAGTGCTACAAGATCTGAAGCAATTTTGCATCCAGTTCACAGTGATGTGTTTGGACCTACAAAAGTGCCATCATTAGGTAAATCCCTATATTATTACATTTATATATGACTTCTCAAGAAAGACTTGCGTATACTTTTTACTATACAAATTTGATGTTTTCAATAAATTTAAAGAGTTCAAGGCTCTTGTAGAAAATTAGATAGAGAAAAAGATAAAGGTTTTGAGAAGTGATAATGGCGGTGAGTATTGATCTAATGAATTTGAGCAGTTTTGCAAGGATTGTGTTGGAAATATGAGCAAGTTTTGTTGTCATTGATGTCAAGAGTCAGTTTCAGTGAGCAGTATGAGGTCAAGCATCAGTTTTCATCAACAGTGCAAGTGGAAGATTGCTTCTAGGCCTAAGGAAAAATAATATTATAATATACCTATTATAATATTCAAGGTGGTCAAATAAGGTCTAAAGGAGCAATAGAAAGGCCCAAGAAAATAATATTATAATTTGGTATTATAATATTAAAGGTCTAAAGTATAGACCTAAAGTAATTAGATTAATTATAAATTAATTATAATAACTTTATTATAAATTAATTTAATTAAATAACCCTAAGGTTAGGGTTACAAAGGGCAAGTGATTAAAATTAAGGCATCGACGTCGACTATATTTTTCACCCATCGATGTGCTATAGGGGAGAGCACATTGTATATAAATACCATGTGCCTTGGAAAACAAAAATTATCCTTCGAACGAATTAAATCGGAGTGCATGCGAATTGCGAACTATGTGGAAGAAGAGGACAAGGTTTTTGCTTATGTGGTGGTCATCGAATGCATAAGAGGAAGGAGGCTTGGAGCCTCATAGCCAACCATGGTAGTTGGGCCAACGGTAGGCGGTTGTGTGCTTAGGGCGCTAACAGGCGAGAGGTCCCACGATCAAAACCCGATGGCAACATTTTGGTAGAGATTCACGTTTTTGGTTTTGGTGCCAAGGCAAAGCAATAAAGCGCATGAGGTGCTTCTTGCTTCTAAGGTGAGCACCTAGCTCACGTGGCATGTGGGCCATGGCTAGGGCACTATGGAGGTGCAAGTGGGAGTTCGAATCCCATCGAGGGCAAAGGTATTTAATTTTTTGAAAATTAAATTGCTTCTAAGGTTTAAGGTGGCATGATTAATTTTTGCTAAGGGGGAGTTATAAGGTTTTTAAGGAATAATTATTTTATTGTGATTTTTGATAAAGTGAATTGAGATAGGAGTTATAAGGTTGAAAAATGAAATTATATTTTTGTTGGGATAAGCTATGATGTGTTAAATACTTTGAGAAAAGAGTTAAGGGTTCATAAAGAAAATTATTGTGATTATTTTCTTTAAACAAATTGTTGGCTTATATTTTGAAGTGTGGAGATTATAAGGTGTAATAGAGATTTATTGCTATGTATGGTGAAATATTTTGAGGGATCATTTGAGTGAATTTTTGAGAAGATATTGCTACCTAACCTTTGAGATTGGCAAAGAGTTGATTGTGATTGAGACAGGTGTTTGAGGTCAAATCTTCTTCAAACAAAAGGTAAGGGCACATTATCCTTGAGAGTGATTGTTGGATGTTGTGAATGCTAAGTTGGAGTGAAAAGGTTCTTGTTTGATAAGCATTGTTGAGTAAGCCTTTATATGCATGATTGAGTGATTTTTTGGAATGAAAGTTGATACTAGAAACTTGTTTGATAAGCATTGTTAGAAATATTGAGTAAGCTTTCATATGCTTGATTAGGATTTGTGAAATATCATGAGTATCATTGTTATGTGAGGTTTTTTTGATAAGCATTGTTGAATAAGATTTCATTGAGTGATTGGTTGAGTGGAGTTGATTGAGCCTAGTTGATTGGAAGTATTGGAGTGATAGTTCAAGTTCTATGAAACAAATTGTTCTATTACTAATTTGAGAAAGAGATTGAAAGTGATTGAGTGTGAAGGGTCTCTAACCATTTTTTCTATAGTTAAACAAAAGAGTATTGAAAGTGATTGAGCATTGTTGTGAGTGTGAAACATATTGAGTCTCTAACCATTATCTATATGTTTCTATAGTTAAACAAAAGAGTTTGAAAGTGATTGAGCATTGTTGTGAGTGTGAAACATATTGAGTCTCTAACCATTCTCTATATGTTTCTATGAGATTAAACAAGATTCTGTGTGAAGCTTGTTTGTGTGATTAAAGAAGTTTTCTATGATAGATTGAGTTGAGTTGTATAAAGCTTTTGTGAAAGCTAGTGAGCTAGATTTGAGTAAGTCCTAGAGTGGACTTAAGGACTGAGTTGAGTAAGCTTTTGTGGAAGATTACAATGTAGATTTGAGGTAAGTCTTGGAGAAGACTTGTTGAGTAGATTGAACAAGTTCTAGTGAGGACTTGTTGAGCAGATTTGAGGTAAGTCTTGGTGAAGACTTGATAAGATTTTGAGAGCATATTGGATAAGTTCTTGAGAGGACTTGTGGATAGATTTGAGGTAAGTCTTTGAGAAGACTTGAGAGTAGAGTTGATTGATTGATTTGTTCAAACTTTGAGTTAAGGTTTGGGGTAGATCTAGCAGAGTTGATTTGTGATTGGATCAAGCTTTGTGTTAAGGCTTGAGGATAGATTTGAGGATAGATTTTGGTGTATATTTGAGGATAGGTTTGTGCTAGATTAGATATAGATATTGAGTAGATTTGTGCTATATCAAAGGATTATGTTTAGTGTAGATTAAAGATAGATATTGAGCATATTTGTGCTAGATTAAAGGATTATGTTTAGTGCAGATTTGAGATAGAGATTGAGCAGATTTGTGCTAGATCGAAGGATTGTGTTTAGTGTAGATTTGAGATAGATATGAGAGCAAGCTTTGGAGGTGATAGAGTAGAGGATAGTAGTCTCTAGTGGATAGAGATCCATTAGCTAGGGTAGTGAGGACAGAGGTCTTAGTGAGGTAAGAGTCTTCTTGGAGAGAGATCCACAAGCTAGTGTAGTGGAGGCAGTAGTCTTCTAGAGGATCACCATCCAAAGCAGAGGAGAAGGAGTTCTCTTGTGGATAGAGATCCACAAACTAGCTGAGGGGATTGGTGTCTCTTGTGGATAGAGATCCATGAACTTGATTAGGGGATTGGTGTCTCCTTTGGATAGAGGTCCATAAACATTGTAATAGGGAAAGGATTCCCAAGAGATTTGTTGAGAAAATTTTAGTGAAATATTTTCTCTATGGAGTAGCCCACATTGGGTGAACCACGTTAAATTGGTGTCTCTATTGTGTGTGGTGATTTGTGCATTGCTTTGATTACTGTTGTTGATATTGCCATTGATATATTGCATAATATTGTTTGAGAAAAGAAAAGTAAAAAGTGGTCTTATACTGTTCACCCCCTCTCAATATAAGCTTGTGTTCTTCAATTGGTATCAGAGCAGGGTTCCTTCGAAAGAGTTTAATAACTTGAAGGAAAATCTCACAAGAACACAGATGGATTCTAAATATGGATCCTCAAGGAATTCAACACCATTGTTTGATGGGAGCAATTATGTACTTTGGAGTGTGAGAATGAAGATTCACCTGATGGCACTTGGAAATGAGATATGGGAAGCAATTGAGAATGGATACATACCACCAGCTACTCCACCTACAGATAAATATGGTAAGCTTCTACATCATTACAATTCAAGAGCAATGAATGGAATTTTGAAAGGTTTGCGTGAAACAGAGTTTATAAAGGTTATGCACTGCAAATCAGCAAAGGAAATTTGGGATAAGTTGCAAGGCATATATGAAGGAGATAAAAAGGTCAAAAGGGTAAAGTTGCAAAATTACAAGAGAACATTTGAAGACCTAAAGATGAAGGATGAGGAAAAAATTATTGCATATCTACTTCGTGTGGACGAGGTTGTTAACTCCATGCAAGGACTTGGGCTCAAAGTTGAAGAATCTGATGTTTGTGATAAGATTTTAAGGTCACTCCCAAAAAGGTTTAGTGAAAATATTTCAGCTATAGAAGAGTCAAAAGATATTGATCTTTTGACAAGGGATGAATTACATGGCATTCTCACAACTTTTGAGATGAGAATAAAAGAGGAACCTAATCCCCAAAAAGAAGCAGCCTTCAAAGCTACTAAGAAGACAAAGGGTAAGAAGTCAGATTCAAGCAATGAGTTATCCAATGATGAAGAAGCAAATTATGGCAAAAGGAACAAGGACTCAAGAAAGTATAAAGGTACAAAATCAGTTAGATGTTTTCATTGTGGAAAGTATGGTCATTATGCATCTGATTGTCCAGAAGCTAGAAATAGCAATGATGAAGAAAAATAGGATCATAAGAATAGGGAAACAAGAAAACACAGGTACCAAAAGAAAAGTAGGGATGGACAAGGCAAGCAAGGAAATAAATTCTTCCAAAGGCATAAGAAGAGTTTCTATGCAGACAAGGCAGGTAAGAGCTCAAGTGATAGTGATGAAAGTTCCTCAAATAATGATAAATATGAAGTACTATTTCTAGCAAAAGAAAAAGAAGTGGTTAGAAAAAGGTCACCAATGATTCTCAAGTGTTTTAGATGTGGTAACTTTGGTCATCTTGAAGATAGTTGTACAAAGAATGGATTCAGTTTCAGTGATGATGAATATGAAGATACACTTGAAGGACCAGAAGAAAGTCTTCTTATAGAAATAGAAGAAGGAGGAAGTGCTTCTAGTGGAAATAAATCAGAAAGGAATAAAGATGATCCCAAAGGCAAAGAAATAGAGGAAGAATCAGAGAAAGGAGAAGTTGATCTTGAAGGTGAACTTATTTCTGCCCTTGATGCACTAAGGGAGGTAAGAAAGCAAAACTCAAAACTCAAGCTTAAATTTCAAGAATGTGATGAAGAGAAAGGAAAGCTTATAGAGGATCTAACTAACTCAATAGCTAAGACAAGGAGATTTAAAGAGAAGTTAGAAGCTAAGGTTTTAGAATGTGAAAGGTTAGAGCAAGAAGTAGCTTCACTAAGGAAGGAAGTAAAAGAGTCTAAAGATAAGCTACACAAGTTTGGGAAGAGCTCAAAAACCATAGACAAGATTATCAAGGTACAGAGACGTTCATCAAACAAAATAGGACTTGGATTTGAATAGGAACAAAGAAAACAAGGAGAGGAGTCAATCTCAAGCTCCGAAGAAGAAGAAGCTTTAGAAGAAGAGAGTGTAAGAGAAAGTGAGACTTCTGAGGATGAGTTGGATAATAGAGAGTTCAATAGGAGAAGGAACAATGCACAAATGAGGAACATATGGAACATGAAGCAACATAGGGTAAAAGAGACTAAGAGACCAATGGGGTCAAGGCAAGGTAATTTCAATGGATGATGCTTCTCATGTCACAGGTTTGGGCACAAGGCTACACAGTGCAGGACACATGGAAGATAGGAATATGGGAATTTTAGAAACATGCATCTTTTTCAAGGGTATTGCTACTCTTGTAATCAGTTTGGTCACAAGGCAGTTAATTGTAGGGTTCATGATAGGAATGGATATGGCTTCACCAAGAGAAACCCTAAGATATTTGCACCTTCAAGGAATAACAATATTAAGTGTTATAAGTGCAATAATTATGGGCATACAACAAAGTGGTGTAGAGAAGAAATTCTAGAGACAAGTAGGAACAGGAATAGTCAAAGGAATCAGAAGGATCATATGAGGAAGAAAGTGGACAAAGGTAAAGATCAGTGTATGTTGGGAGTAGAAATACTCCCACCCCAGAACTAACCACCTCAAGAGGAGGTGGGGGAGGGGCTAAGCTAAGAGACTCATTCTTAGCCCCAAGCCCCAAAGGTGACCCTTTGCCATTGATGTCAAAGGGGGAGAGATTTGAGTTAGGGGGAGAGCATTCAATCAGGGGAGCAATTTCTCAGGGGAGCATAACAGAAAAAGGTAAAGGAAATGGTAAAATGTAATTGGGTTGCCATCAATGACAAAGGGGGAGATTGTTGGAAATATGAGCAAGTTTTGTTGTCATTGATGTCAAGAGTCAGTTTCAGTGAGCAGTATGAGGTCAAGCATCAGTTTTCGTCAGTAGTGCAAGTGGAAGATTGCTTCTAGGCCTAAGGAAAAATAATATTATAATATACCTATTATAATATTCAAGGTGGTCAAATAAGGTCTAAAGGAGCAATAGAAAGGCCCAAGAAAATAATATTATAATTTGGTATTATAATATTAAAGGTCTAAAGTATAGACCTAAAATAATTAAATTAATAATAATAACTTTATTATAAATTAATTATTAATTAAATAACCCTAAGGTTAGGGTTACAAAGGGCAAGCGATTAAAATTAAGGTATCAACATCGACTATATTTTTCACCCATCGACGTGCTATAGGGGAGAGCACATTGTATATAAATACCATGTGCCTTGGAAAACAAAAATTATCCTTCGAACAAATTGAATCGGAGTGCATGCAAATTGTGAACTGCGTGGAAGAAGAGGACAAGGTTTTTGCTTACGTGGCGGTCATCGAACACATAAGAGGAAGGAGGCTTGGAGCCTCATAGCCAACTATGGTGGTTGGGCCAATGGTAGGTGATTGTGTGCTTAGGGTGCTAACAGGTAGGAGGTCCCATGATCAAAACCCGATAGTAGCATTTTTGTAGAGATTCACATGTTTTGGTTTTGGTGCCAAGGTAAGCAATAAAGTGCATGAGGTGCTTCTTGCTTCTAAGGTGAGTACCTAGCTCATGTGGCACGTGGGCCATGGCTAGGGCATTATGGAGGTGCAAGTGGGAGTTCGAATCCCATTGAGGACAAAGGTATTTAATTTTTGAAAATTAAATTGCTTCTAAGGTTTAAGGTGGCATGATTAATTTTTGCTAAGGGGGAGTTATAAGGTTTTTAAGGAATAATTATTTTATTGTGATTTTTGATAAAGTGAATTGAGATAGGAGTTATAAGGTTGAAAAAGGAAATTATATTTTTTTTGGGATAAGCTATGATGTGTTAAATACTTTGAGAAAAGAGTTAAGGGTTCATAAAGAAAATTATTGTGATTATTTTCTTTAAACAAATTGTTGGCTTATATTTTGAAGTGTGGAGATTATAAGGTGTAATTGAGATTTAATGCTATGTATGGTGAAATATTTTGAGGGATCATTTGAGTGAATTTTTGAGAAGATATTGCTACCTAACCTTTGAGATTGGCAAAGAGTTGATTGTGATTGAGACAGGTGTTTGAGGTCAAATCTTCTTCAAACAAAAGGTAAGGGCACATTATCCTTGTGAGTGATTGTTGGATGTTGTGAATGCTAAGTTGGAGTGAAAAGGTTCTTGTTTGATAAGCATTGTTGAAGTTTAGTTTTAAGAAATCCAATATTGATTGATGTGGGTTTTGTGGAATGAAATTTGATATTAGAGACCTTTTTTGATAAGCATTGTTGGAAATAATTGAGTGTTCATATGCTTGAACTAGGGTTTGTGAAAAGATCATGAGTATCATTGTTATGTGAGGTTTATTTGATAAGCATTGTTGAATAAGATTTCATTGAGTGATTGGTTGAGTGGAGTTGATTGAGCTTAGTTGATTGGAAGTGTTGGAGTGATAGTTCAAGTTCTGTGAAATAAATTGTTCTTTACTAATTTGATAAAGAGATTGAAAGTGATTAAGTTTTTTGTGAATTGAGTGAAACATATTGAGTCTCTAACCATTCTCTATATGTTTCTATAGGTAAAAAAAGAGTTGAAAGTGATTGAGCATTATTGTGAGTGTGAAACATATTGAGTCTCTAACCATTCTCTATATGTTTCTGTGAGATTAAAACAAGATTGTGTGAAGCTTGTTTGTGTGATTAAAGAAGTTTTTGTGATAGATTGAGTTGAGTTGTATAAAGATTTTGTGAAAGCTAGTGGATGATTTGAGTAAGTCCTAGAGTGGACTTAAGGATTGAGTTGAGTAAGCTTTTGTGGAAGCTTACAATGCATATTTGAGGTAAGTCTTGGTGAAGACTTGTTGAGCAGATTGGACAAGTTCTAGTGAGGACTTGTTGAGCAGATTTGAGGTAAGTCTTAGAGAAGACTTGAAATCAGATTGGAAAGTTCTTGAGAGGACTTGTGGATATATTTGAGGTAAGTCTTTGAGAAGACTTGAGAGCAGAGTTGATTGATTGATTTGTTCAAACCTTTAGTTAAGGTTTGGGGTAGATCTAGCAGAGTTGATTTGTGATTGGATCAAGCTTTGTGTTAAGGCTTGAGGATAAATTTGAGGATAAATTTTGGTGCAGATTTGAGGATAGGTTTGTGCTAGACCAGAGATAGATATTGAGAATATTTGTGCTAGATCGAAGGACTGTGTTTAGTGCATATTAGAGATAGATATTGAGCAGATTTGTGCTAGACTGAAGGATTATGTTTAGTGTATATTTGAGATAGATATTGAGCAGATTTGTGCTAGACTAAAGGACTATGTTTAGTACATATTTGAGACAGAGCTGAGAGTAAGCTTTGGAGGTGATAGAGCAAAGGATAGTAGTCTCCAGTGGATAGAGATCCATTAGCCAAGGTAGTGAGGACATAGGTCTTCTAGTGGAGAGATATCCACAAGCCAGTGCAGTGGAGGTAGTAGTCTTCTAGAGGATCACCATCTAGAGTAGAGGAGAAGGAGTTCTCCTGTGGATAGAGATCCATAAACCAGTTGAGGGGATTGGTGTCTCTTGTGGATAGATATCCATGAACTTGATTAGGGTATTGGTGTCTCCTTTGGATAGAGGTCCATAAACATTGTAATAGGGAAAGGATTCCCAAGATATTTGTTGAGAAAATTTTAGTGAAATATTTTCTCCGTGGAGTAGCCCACATTGGGTGAACCATGTTAAATTGGTGTCTCTATTATGTGTGGTGATTTGTGCATTGCTTTGATTACTACTATTGATATTGCCATTGATATATTGTATAATATTGTTTAGGAAAGAAAAGTAAAAAGTGGTCTTATACTGTTCACCCCCCACTCTCAGTATAAGCTTGTGTTCTTTAGATTGTGGAATAGAAAGATATAGAACAACTTCATCTAATCCACAAAAAATGGATTTGCAGAACGAATGAACAAAATATTGATGGATAAGGTCAGAAGCATGCTAAGAAGTGCAGGGTTAGAAAATAAATTCTAGGTAGAAGTTGTGTTAACTGCTTGCTACCTCATTAGTAGATATCCTACCTCAACTTTGGTGGATAAAAATCCATAGGAAGTGTGGATTTGTAAGAAATCCTCTCTCAGTCATATAAGGGTTTTTCGTTGTGAATCTTATATGTATGTCCCACAAGAGAAAAGGACTAAGCTAGACTATAAATCTGAGAAATACATATTTCTAGGTTATAGTAATAGTGTGAAAGGATATAAGTTGTGAAATTTAAAAATATAGAAGATTACTTATAGTCATAATGTGATCTTTAGAGAAACAAAATGGGTTCCAAGATATGAAATGCAACCAAGCAAAGAACCAAAAATAGTTCAGGTAAAATTGGAATAGGAGGAAGAACCTATGGTAGAACCTAAATTACAGAGAGAGTTTGAAGAGGAATATTTAAAGGAAGAATGTGAGGAGGAAGCTAAATATGCAGAACCTAGAACTCCAATTTTGAGGAGATCATATTAGGTGAGAAGACTCCTAGAAAGGTATAGCCCTTCAAATTTTTGTTCTACATTTAATTTATTAGTTACTAATGAAGAACCCAAGACTATAAAGGAGGCACTTTAGTCAAGTGATAATAAGTCTTGGAAAAGGGCTATGAAAGAAGAAACAAAGTCCTTGAATAAAAATAATATATGAGACTTGGTGAAATTATCCCTTGGTAGAAAAATTGTTGGTTGTAAGTGGTTATGTTGTGGTAATAATAAATACTCAAACTTTGATATATAGTTATCATCATCAAGCACAACAGAAAAAGATGATGAGTGAAGCAATGAATCCTCTTGTATATTTAATTGAGAAAAATATAAATCAGAATCCAAATGTAGTAGATTCATCAAGAATTGTCCAATAATGGATTGCCAACTTGCCCAATCTAGAGAATGTCATCCTAGCAAAATTTGTTAATTGTAATGATGAAGGTGAGGAGATTCTTGAAGAGTATATAATCTTGGTTAATCAACAAAATGGGGTGATATCTAGGATTAAATGTAAATTAATAGAGTACTTATCCAAATAAGCATACTCTCAAGGCTAGATAGAATAAACAGTGTCAAAGGGTCACCACTAAAAGAATAAAGCAGAAAATAAAGTCTAAAAGTGTGATGGCATTAGTGAGCAATAGCATGGGGGTAGTTGGGGAAATGGAGATAGTGACAAAATATTTGAATAATTATCTATTGAAAAAGGTACACCAAATATTTCTTTCAATAAATGGGTGACACATGTAGAAGCTATCACTTCTTACACTATGCAACTGACCATAACCATCTTATTCATAATATCCGTTTATTTTCCATATTCTACCATATCTTATATTTTCCCTTATTCTCAAAAATTCCCTCCTTATTATTCCCCTTATTTTATTGCATTATCATCTCCATCTACCATAAGTAGGGCCACATCACCCACAACCTACATAACACCACAATTTGTTATTTTACCTTCTACTTCATCCATCTCTGCATCTTTCACTTTCACTCCACCACTCACTATTATACATGTCACCACATAGACCATGTCCACCATGGCATAATACACTTGGTAATCCTATACATATCCATCCACCACCCTCAATATTGAGAAGGATAAACTCATAGCAATCTTTGGATTTACTTCTCAAGAACTTGTTGCCAAAGCATCAAAGGATACAACCAATGAATAAGTGTCAGCGTAGGAAGTTTTACTAAGGGATGACACCCAATTCCAAAGTAGATCCAACTAGATTCGATCCTAAAAAGATATTTAGATGCTACTAAGGGGTTCATCTATCCTTTGCATGCTATGACTAGTTGTTGTTATAGATTGTTCTTTGTCCCAATCAAGCAAGCATGGATATAGTTGAAAATTACTTGCAAAGGTCGAATAGGCCATTGAAAAAATATTTGTAGGTGAATTCATAGTAAACTAATGTACAATAATCCTTAGAACACAAGTAGTATATAAGGGGAAAATAATCATATTCATTAAATTTCATTGGATTGATCCTAGCCACCTTGTTACAAATTCCTTTAACTGTATGGCTAGGTTTTTCAAGCCTACGTTTGTAGTGGGTAAGCCACATTGGCCTCATCCACTTTTTTAAATGGGAAAACCTAGCCATATTGTACAACTACATAAGGTTATTTTTTGAGAATCAAACATACATTAACCATAATAAGGGGGTCACCATTACCCTCTAATAGAAAAAAACTAAGATATGTCACGAAAGGAGGAGATGAAAAGATTGAAAATAGATCTAGAGGCTACTAAGGAAATAAATGTATAGGTTGTAGTACCTTGTGGAGAAAATTAAATAAGAACAATAGAAATGGTAGTAGGAGAAGGATGATGCAGTCATGCAAAAGGATGATGCTATCTCCCAATTAAAACAACTAGAAAATACCTTGATATTAGATATTGAGTCCATCAAATTTAAAGTCTCAACCATATATCATAACTAATATTTAAGATAAAATATTTGCTATATTCAAGTATTTTGAGCCATACCTACAATGCATCCAAGCATGTGATGTGTTGCTATCCAAGGAAAAGACTACTATGGATAGTGGGGAGTATGATCTAACATAAAAAATTAACCAAATGAAAATAATGAGCTAGACCCATAAGGAAACCAACCAATATTTGTATCAACTAGGAGTTCCATCTAAATAGGTGGTGTAGATAGAACTAATATATATTCCACTCAAGTAGCAAATCCTCATGCCTACAAGTCATTTTATGATGGATTAAAGAAAACTACAAACAATTTGAAATGTCATATCACTTAAGGAGGACTTCCCAATCCTTTTTCACTAAGCTTCTATCCTTTTCTTCAGATGAAGACACTTAATAAATTGAGGTAGATAAGGCTTTCCCAGTTGATGCAATAGCTAATGACTACAATGTCATATATTAGTTGGAAATATTTATTAGAGGGTGTGATTGCAATCCCTAAATATGATGAGGAGTTGTTGCAAGAATATTTTGATGATTTAATAGCAATAATGGACAAATGGAGAATGTAAAAAGTTTTTCTAACATAGAATGGTCTCCTCTATATAATTTGTTAGTAAGTATAGCTTATAGTCTAGTTTTGAATGTTTTTCTTCATCAACTCTTTAGCCCAAGGAATAAGATAGTCTAGGGTTCTTTCCCAACTAGGCTTTGCATCCATACAAGTCATCAAAAATATAGATTAATGTACTACCTTTAATTCATAGCAAGTGTCTTGATGGTAGAGGTTAGGCATGGGAAGCATAGAACTCCAAGTTGGATTGGGAGGAGTTAGTAGTTTTAAGATTTGAGGCAACCTGAAACAAGGAAAAAATCTATGTTGTAATTAATGATTCATTAGAATATGATCTATCAAGCCTCGGTCCATCAATTTTTTAGTGAATCAGCAACACATCTTGCTAGAGGGAATCCAAGCTGAAAGCAACTTATTTGTCTTCTTGATGTAATTTAAAAATGTTATATTTTTTTACTATAGTAAAAATTATAAATCCCTTACTATAAATAATATCCCAAGGCTCAGTAGAAACATATTTTAGCTATTTTAAGAAAATATAGAGCTACACTCTTTAAATGTCCTCTCTTACTCTTCAAAGAATAGAAAATTGTGCTTGGCCTTCATATAGGACTATGTTTTGATTTGTTGGATCTCTTCTTATGTGTATATGTGAGTGGTGATGCACTACATTTACATGTTAGTCCACTTTTTTTTTCTTGCATCTAAGATATATTATGATCATTATTATTTGGTCTTCCTAAAATGGTATAATTGATCACACATTAGCCTCATTATGGAATATGTTCATATTTTCTTGTCTTATTTTGCTTTCAATATCTCACACTCTTACCTCACAATGTCTTATTTTTTGCATTTATTTTTACTTTACATCTAAAATAGATTAAATTAGCATAAGTTAGTGAGTATTTGTCCCAAAATTGGACTATAAGAAGACTAAAAATCCCATTTCCATGGTGTTAAATCAACCAGCCCTATGGATCAACTTTTAGTAAGGATTTAACATCTTGAATTTATTTCTTCCTTGTATCAATTCACTTTACCACATTAAGACATTTTATATTGGATCTACCTTTTAAAACATTATCCAACTATCAATGTTCAGGTCTAGATGATGTTATGAACCTTTATTCTCATTAACATGAAGCATTCATCATATACTAAAATAACAACACATCCATAAAAAAATAATTATCTATAGTAACAATATGCATGATGAGATAGTAATTATCTTAACGTGAGGCAACACCAATATTATTCCTTAAGGAAGTAACACTCCACAATATCTCTCGAGATGAGAGCCACTCCATGAGCTATGATTGTAATAAGAGAATACTTGATATTATTCTTTAAAATGACAATATCCTTTCTTTATATACCCATCTTCCTAAACCCTTATTCCATGCATTAGTATAATATATATTTACAATATAATCAACCTATGTGTGGCCCACACCAACTATCTATAATACCCATACACAATATAATATCATATCCCCATATTCCTATCCCTAGGTATCTAAAAAATGAGGATTGCTTTTTAAAATGGACCACTAAAACTTTAGAATTAGGTTCCACTTCAATACTAGTTAGTTGTCTTATTTTGACCCCTAATATTGCTTGGTGAACTACCATTATCTATAAAACATTATTGGTTGCTCTTCCTAAAATTTTTGCAAATAAGAAAAATAACTTTGGTTTTATGGTCCTAATAAATACCTCCCATACTTGCACTACCTAGGTTTCCATGAGAAGCACTATTAATAGTTATTTTAACATACTTTGGAAGAGGTCTCTTCCACTAAATGTTATTGTTTCCTTGATTTCCATACTTGGAATTAGGAGGATTAGCAACTGATGAGCACCAGAAATGCTCATATTTTGTACACATTTTCTTGATCATTATGCGGTTGTATAATAAGGATTGCATACTTTTATAAATGATTATATAGATATTTGATGAAATTATGCGTGTTATCTAATTTGTGTGTTTTCAGTGTGTTTTGTGGAATTGCAGTTGGTTTAGTTAGATTTGGATCAGTCGAGGTCTTTTGATGGACCTGGCACTTTGTTTCTTTGGGGGTCAATGCAGAGAACATAGGTGCCTTCCTCTTCCAGGAAGGCACCAAGAGAAAGTAGGTGCCTTCCTCTTCCAGGAAGGTGCCAAGAGAACGTAGGCGCCTTCCTCTTCCAAGAAGGCACCAAGGAAAGAGAAGCGCCTTCCTCCTCCAGGAAGGCACCAAAAGGAAGGAAGTGCCTTCCTCTCATAAGGAAGGCACCGACGGGAAGGTGCCATGACAGGCAAAGCACCTTCCTCCCATAAGGAAGGTGCCACTAGAAGACGCACCTTCCTCACAGAAGGTGAGCACCTTCCTCCCACAGGAAGGTGCCAACAGAAGGTAAGCGCCTTCCTCTTCCAGGAAGGCGCCATGGCAATAAGATACCTTCCATATAGGGAAGGCACCCGATATACTTAGGCACCTTCCTCATAAGGAAGGCACCTCTGTTCTTCGCCCGTTGACCAGATTTACATGATGTGGATAGTAGCGGCTAGTGCAGTTCCAACTCTACGTCATGTAGAGCTAAATTGGAGATCGCACCAACGTATGAAAATGTCTTACCAATGCCAGGTGAAGCACGAACCAATCAGTGAACACGCCACCGTTAGAACCAAATGCCAGTTTTAAGGAGACATCGATTGCATTCACTAGACTATCTTAATTTAGTCTGGGATGAATCGACTGTTGTAACCTCTTTGTAATAGAAGTTCTGTGGGTGTGTTATATAAACACGTGCAGACCGTTCTGGGAGATATAGATTGATATAGATTCATATAGAGATACAGAGATAGATAAATATTGTAACACTTTGATAAATATATTATAGTTCTAAGAGTTCTAAGCACGTGTTCAGCTGGGAGGAAGCTGATGGAGCTTGGGCCCACTCCAAGCCAGTATTTCTTCCCCACTTTTCTCCTGCTTTCTAGAATAGTCCATTGCTTTTGAAAGGTCGTTTACCTCATTACTATTCCCAGTATTTGTAGTAGATTCATTTTCAGGAATGTGTGAATGTTTCATTTCTATAGATTTAATTATTTTCTTCTTACGTAAATTATTGAGGAGTGCATGAATGATTGACAACCATTTTGAAAACACCCCCCAATAGTAGGATTAGCAGATTCATCTCAAGTGGTATTGTAAGAAATCTTATTCAGACCCTTCACAAGTTTACGAAGCTCCCTGGGTTGATAATTAAATGCACGGGCATGTGACAAAAGTAGGAAAAAGTTAACCTTGTTTGGCCCGCAACATTTTGGCACCGTTGTCTGAGGAAGCGTCTCAAGTAGATTATTTACAATACCCTAAAACCTTCCATCTGACCTTGTATGAGTTCTTCGAGAAGAAGAGGACCGAACGGTCGGTTTGTAAGAACCAATCCAGTAGAACCAGAGTCAGCCGAGCATTCTGAATTTGAATTAGACTCACCCGACCCACCAACAATCCATTGGAGTGAGGAACCGCACTTTGTGCAAAGTGCCTCCTCATCCCATCAATGTGGGGAAGAACGAATCATCATAAATCCCCTGTTTAATAGGACTCCCTTAGAAGAAGCCCTATTGTGGAAGGCTATAGAAGATCGGACGATCTCACCAGACAACCTTAGAGATTTGACTCAGAAAGTCTTAAACGACCGTAAGGCCATAAGCACTGCATTAGAAACCACATTTCCTAAAAAAATGGTTGATAATGATGAGGTCTCATCTAGCTTTAGTTTCTCGATAGAGGAAGGAGTAGGAGATGCTAAAATGAAAAACATATCCCCTGCTCACCTTTCGTCCTTCAGAGGATACCCGACTGAGGACCCTGACCTATTTTTATTTAAGTTTGATGTCTTATGCAGGTCTATGGACTACAAATCTGATACGCAGAAGCTGAAACTCTTTCCTTCTACATTAGACGATGCAGCTCTGTGGTGGTTCATCGGTCTGGGAGACAAACACATTGCCACTTGGGACCAGATGAAGAGGCTCTTTTTAGAACAATACCAAGATTTTGGGAGAGCAAGAGACTCCAGGGAGGAGGTCCTGAGCATGACATAGAAAGAAGATGAGTCTCTCGAGGAGTACTAGGAGAGATTCAACTTTAATCTTCAACGATCTCCTCACGCGAGACTATCTGATAAGTCCCTCAAAAGCATCTTCTTAAGAGGACTTACCAATGAATCACTGGAGGCTCTTAACATGATCTCCGGAGGTGATGTCTACCAACATGCTATGGAAGACATCCGGAAATTATGCCGAAACTACTCAAGAAGGTGAGGCAAGGCCACCTCCAGAACCATGAAAGCAACTGCTTCAGTCACAAAGATAGAAATAGGTAACATGCTGGAGGATTTAAAGAGCGAAATGCTCTCATCTCTAGCATTGCAGATGGATACATTTTTATTAGAGAAAAAGAAGCAAGAGAATGACGCAACATTAGCTTATTTCTATCCAAAATGTAGAGGGAGGCATGCAAAGAATGCATGCCCGAAGAAAAAAGTCAGAGTATGCACAGTTTGTAGGCTGAATCATAAAACTCGATTGTGCCCACGACTGCCCAGTAATCAGGAGGAGGCTGAAAGCACGGATGCCTATTTCATAGGCAATAGGAAGAGTTGGCCACAACCCCCTACGGGGAATATGCCAATCGAAATTCTACCATATGGGGGAGGGCCATACATGCACCAAGGACCACCTCAACCACCTAACATGGGGTGGTGGGGGCCATCACCCTGGTCTAACGCACCCCTAGCAACATTCCCGAACCAGCAGCCATGGATGCCATATCCATATCCTAGGCAGCAGTGGAGAGGCCATACTACGTGGAATCAGGCTCCATAGAATGTAGCACCTGCTCACCCCCAATAGAATTTATCGGCATTTCCAGTAGTGAGACCTGCGTAGCTACCCGCACAACCGACGATAAATCCGAACAACAGAGTGAACCAACCAACATACAACGTGGAGGGTGAGATGTATCCTATGTACAATATTCAGCTTAGGTCAGGTAGGCAGCTAGGAGTAGGAACACCTCCACTGGTAGAAGAGGAGGAAGAGGTAGAAGAAACACCTTTGGTAGAAGAGGAAGAAACACTTGAGAGAGCGAAGGCTCCATTTCCTAGCTAGCTGCAAGAACAGAGAAAAGTAACACAGCTGGAATTCGACATCTTGTCAAGCTTGAAGAACCTCACAATGACAATTCCATTATTTCAAGCAATCCGAGATGTTCCCATATATACCAAGGCAATCAGAGAGATGTGTCTGAGGAAGCCAGGATGAAAAGCAACCCAGACTATCAATGTCATGGGTAAACTGGCAGATTTGATGATGGGTAGAACATGCCATCCGAAGTATGCAGACCCAGGCAGCTCGATGCTGACTGTAAAAATTGAGGGACATTCCCTATCCAATACGTTGGTCGATCTCGGAGCAGCCATCAACGTAATGCCTCAGGAGACCATGTAGAGGCTACAACTCACAAACTTGAAACCCACCATGACAGTGCTATAGCTAGCCGATCGATCGACCGTATCATCGAAAGGGATGTTGGAAGACATGATAGTAATGGTCAGTGCATGGGAATACCCAGCTGAATTTTTAGTTTTGCAATCCAAAACTAGGTTGGGCGGTTACCCGCTCATCTTGGGGAGGCCATGGCTGGCAATAGCTGACGCTTACATCAGCTGCCGGGATGGGTTGATGACCATCTCCGATGGGCGAAACATTAAAAGGCTAACCATTTTGCCTCCAGCACAGTCTGTCGACTCAGTAGTAGAACCCATGATCACCGAGCATGGAAATACGAAGTTGTCCATAATCCAGTCGATGATGACATTGGAGGAGTTGACAGAAGAGGATGAAGATGGTGCTATTGTGGAGTTTCTCCATGGAGAACCCTCCATCTCCGCACCTGGATCACCGTTGATTGGCACCCAGGATCACCACGTCCGACAGATACACGTTGAGCCAGGAAGAACATTAAATGTCAGCAGTAGGTTGACGCCCACACAACTGAAAAAATTAGAAGAGCTCCTGGTAAGGCACCAACAAGCGTTTGCATGGGATTACTCGGATATGCAGGGCATCAGCCCAGAGATCTATACCCATCGGATTTACCTAGATGATCAGGCAACTCCAAGATGGCAATCGCAGTGAAGAATGAATCCGACAATGAAAGACATTGTCAAGGAAGAACTACACAAACTCTTGGCTACCGGATTCATATATCCAATTTTTGACAGTGAGTGGGTATCACCATTAGTGGTGGTCCCTAAAAAGAATGGGAAGTGGCGAATCTGTGTGGACTACAGAGCATTGAACAAAGCAACCAAGAAAGACCACTTCCCGCTCCCGTTCATTGATCAGGTCTTGGACACACTCTCGGGAGGAAGTACTTCTCCTTTCTGGATGGATTCAGTGGATACAACTAGATCCAGATAGGAGAAGAAGATCAGGATAAGACAACGTTCACCTACCCATGGGGAACGTTTGCCTATAGGGTATTGCCTTTCGGACTGTGCAACGCACCTACCACCTTTCAAAGGGTGGTGCTTAGCATATTCTCAGACATGATGGGAGATGGGGTCGAGGTATACATGGATGACTTCACCGTCTATGGAGAAACCTTCGAGGAGGCAATGACGAATTTGGAAAGAGTGCTCGATAGAAGCAAGGAAAATAATTTGTCCCTAAGTAATGAAAAATGTTTTATGATGATGCAAGAAGGCATCGTACTGGGACACCACCTCTCTGTAGAAGGAATAAAAGTTGATAAAAGGAAGATTGAGGTCATCAGAGACCTACCCAACCCCAGAACGTAGAAGGAGGTAAGAAGTTTTCTTGGATCAGTTGGATACTATCGATGATTTATTGCCGAATTTAGCGAAATTGCCAAACCACTGCACACTCTATTATCTAAGGATGTGGAGTTCAATTGGATGGAAGACTGCGAAGAAGCGTTCCAATTGCTTAAGGAGAAACTGATATCTGCACCAGTTTTAAGAGGACCAAATTGGGCCATACCGTTCCATATTTACTGTGACGCATCCAACGGTGCGATTGGAGCAGTCCTCGGACAAAAATATGGTAAAGAATTTTATGCCATTTATTATGTCAGTAAAAACTTGGCAGGAGCAGAGCTCAACTACACAATGACAGAGAAGGAATTCCTAGTAGTTGTCCATGCTATAAACAAATTCCACCACTATATCACCGGATATAAGGTTTTTGTCCATACGGACCACGCGGCTATCAGATACCTAATGAGCAAGCCGGCCATTGGCGAAAGAATTATCAGATGGTTGTTGCTACTACAGGAATTCGACATCACCATAGTCGACAAACCAGGCAAGGATAATGTCGTGGCAGATTTTCTATCCAGATTGATACCAGCAGACCATCAAGAAGTGGAAGACCAGTTTTTGGATGAACATTTGTTCACTATTAGTGAGCAAACCCCGTGGTATGCAGATATAGCCAATTACTTGGCCATCGAAAGGACCTCACCTGCTCTCTCTTACCGAGAAAAGTAGGCGGTCATAGAGAAAAGTGCATCGTTCCTATGGATGGATGGTCTCCTATTTAAAATAGGACATGACCAAATTATAAGAAGATGCATAGTAGAACAGGAGTTCTCAGAAGTACTCAAAGCATGTCACGACGAGCCATGCGGAGGACACTTTGTAGGGAAATGAACTGCCTACAAAATCCTACAGGCTGGGTACTTTTGGCCCACTCTGTTTAAGGATGCGGTTGCGTATGCCAGCAAGTGTGACGAATGCCAAAGGATGGGTAGACCAACCCATCGAGATGAAATGCCCCTCCAGCCTCAGGTACACCTGGAACCTTTCGATAAGTGGGGCATGGACTTCGTGGGACCGTTTAATCCACCTTCGATGGGGAGGAGGTTTATTTTGGTCTGTATGGATTACGTTACCAAATGGGTTGAAGTACAGGCATTGAGGGATTCAAAGGAAAGAACGGTCATCGATTTCTTATTTGCCCATATTTTTACATGATTTGGGGTCCCTCGGGAGATAACAATAGACCAAGGGCCTCAATTTACCTCCAAGTTGATCGAGGAACTGATGGAGCAATATAGAGTTTGGCACAATAAAACTATGCCCTACCATCCGTAGGCAAATGGGCAAGTGGAAGTGACAAACAGAGAAATAGAGAACATCCTGATGAAGACCATGCAGCAACACAGGAAATATTGGGCTACATGGTTGTCGGAGGTAGTCTGGGCATATAACACCATGTGGAAATCCACCACAGGATTTACACCTTTCCAACTGGTCTATGGGAAAAATGTGATGATGCCCATCGAATTTGAAATCAAGACACTGAGAATGGCTTCAGAATTGAACTTGAGCTTGGATGAAGCTCAAAAACAAAGGATTCGATAGCTAGATCAGCTAGACGAAATCCGATTAGATGCTTTGCAGAGGACAAAAATTATACAAAAGCAAAGAAAGTGATGGCATGATAGCCACATTAAGCTGAAGTAGTTCCAAGAAGGGGAATGGGTACTGTTGTACGATTCTCGATTCCAGGAGAGGAAGGGCAAATTAATGTAGAGATGGATGGGGCCGTATGAGGTGGTGGAGCTCATCAAAAATGGGGCGGTGCGCGTTAAGACAATTGATGGCAGCGACACCATGTTCACAGTCAATGGCCACCGACTACGCCCCTATAATACGTTTGAAATGTTATAGGTAGAATCCAGAATAGGCGTGGGGGAGACCCCATCTTGCTAGATCTGGACCGAACTCTCATAGGTGAAATGGTGGGCATGGAAGTGCTCACCCAAAATTAGTTAATATAGCTTTTATATATAGTGTGTTTTTGTAGGGACGACGCCCGCATGCAAGCTGCAGGCATCCTAAACCAGGGCCTAACAGGCATGGAATGCGTCTAACTGCCTTTATTTTCCTTTTTTTTTTGGTTGCTTTTTGTAGGTGGAGGACCTGACAGCACGAGGAATAGGTATCTGGGAAACCAGGCCTGATTCGGCTCAGATTTTGACACCGGCTCGTAGGTAGAAGCTGAGGCAGCATGAAGCAAGACTGGGAAGGCTTGATCACCCTTTTTCCCAGTCAATCGCAACATGATTTCCGAGAAGAAGGCGCCTTCCACATCCAGAAGGTGCCCAACCAGAATAAGGTGCCTTCCTTATAAATAAGGCGCCCGACAGAAGAAGGCACCTCACTGTAAGAAGGCACCTTCCACATCCAGAAGGTGCCCATCTAGAATAAGGCACCTTCCTTATAAAGAAGGTTCCCAACCAGAAGAAGGCACCTTCCACATCCATAAGGTACCCAACTAGAATAAGGTGCCTTCCTTATAAAGAAGGCACATTCCACATCCAGAAGGTGCCTAGCCAGAATAAGGCACCTTCCTTATAAATAAGGCACCCATCTAGAAGAAGGCGCCTTCCTTATAAAGAAGGCACCCAGCAAAGAAGGCGCCCAACCCAGTTCTAAGAGTTAAAAAAATATATATATATATATATATATATAGGCACCTTCCGTGGCTGGAAGGCACCATAAAAAAAAAAGCCAAGGTGCCTTCCACATCAGGAAGGCGCATCCAGCAAGAGGCACCTTCCACATCGGGAAGGCGCATGCAGACCAAAGCGCCTTCCACATCGGGAAGGCGCATGCAGACCGAAGCACCTTCCATCATCGGGAAGGCGCATGCAGGCCGAGGCGCCTTCCACATCGGAAAGGCACACCCAATCAGGAGCACCTTCCGTAGCAGGAAGGTGCCATCATCAAGAAGGTGCCTTCCACCACCGGATGACACATCCAATCAGAGGCACCTTCCATCATCGAAAGGTGCATCCATTCAGAAAGCACCGACAACATCGGGAAGGTGCCACATCAGCACCTTCCACATGGGGAAGGTACCAAAGAATGCCTTCCGTACAACCAACACTCACGCCTCCCGAACACCTCAAGCAGAATGAAGCATCACACGAATGAGCGACACCAGATGACCATACCCCTCCCTCGTGTCACAAATCGATGAATCAACGGCCTTCACGATGCCTAAAACATCGAATCAGGTACGCGCATGTTAATTCAAATTTTTATATAATTATTTATAAAATATGCAGTACCAAAAAATATACCACCGTCATAAAGATCATATCCCCCCATAGCCGAAACCGCGTGCCAATGATATGGCACCTTCCATAACTGCTAGGGTTAGGTGCCTTCCCTATAAGAAGGCGCCTTCCTGAGGAAGGAAGGATAGAAAAAAAATAGCAGTAGTAAGGGAAGGCGCCATGGGAGGAAGGTCTAAGAATCACGCAGTGAAGAAGAATGAACCAGGTGATACGGATAGAATCAGAGGAGCGGTGAAAACATAGTTCGAGGCCGAGGGATGGCTCGAATACTATACCCTGGTCAGTCAGGGCCAGGACATGGAGGTAGCCAAGGAGTTCGCTACCTCCTTGAGGGGCGATGTGGCCCAAGTACGAGGAGTAGAAATTCCAGTCACCCCTGAGTTCATCTCACAGGCGACTGGATTGCCCCTCATAGGGGAATGTGTATACAAAGGCGGACTGTTGAAGCCGTACGTCGAGGTGCTGCTACCAGGAGAGAATGTGTAGATAGACAAGGAGGGGTTACCCAAAAATAGCCTCCCCATGAATCTACGAAAGATATTCGAGCAGGTTGCTCGATTCTTCACATGCACCAAGAAATATACCCATCTGCACGCTAATCATGTGCAGTTTCTCAATCACCTGGTGCATGGAAGGAAGTTAAATGTGCCCTTCTACCTGGTGAATGCTCTGAAGGATGAAGCGGCTCGGTACCAGAAGGGGGCACCGTCTACCTTAGCCCACCATGGGCTGATATCGACACTAGCCTGCCATGCAGAAGCGTAGAGGTAGAACCCCGATGCAGAGGGAGATGGTGGCCAAGAAAGGCAACACGATACTATTGCCGAAGTAGGGCAAGATGAGGGATGCCCTACAGAGGAAATAGTGAGCATCGGGAAATTGGCATTGCCCTATTTCACAGAGGAAAGAGGGCAGTCACCAGTGCCCAAAAACATAGAGGAAGGAGGGCAGTCACCAGTACCCGAGAGCACGGAGGGAAGAGGGCATTCCCTAGTGCCTGAGCATGAGGAGGAAGGAGCACCGCTTGTTAGCGACGAGGATGAGTTTCACCCGATAGAACCAGTCCCTAGGAGGAAATGTCTACGGTGACTCCTCTCGACAGAGGAAGAACAGAGTGACCCGAAAGTAGACGTTGCAGCCCAAACCCTCCGAAATTTGATGAACTGGAGCCCACAAGATGCAGGGACTTTCGGGAACAATGACCAGGTCGATGCGGCCTTGGAGGAGGTGCTCGAATGGCAAACCAATTGCTGGATGACCCAAAAAATTTTGGAGGACTGCCAGAACAAGCATGCAGGGGAGTTGAAGGAACGAGACAGATGGATCACCCAGCTTGAGCAGCTGGTCCAGTAGTTGTGGGAGGAAAACTAGCTGCTTCAGGATAGGGGAATGAAAAGAAGGGATGCGTACACTCAAACTGATTGGGTGAAAGAAGTCCCGACGAATTCTCCCACATCTACCGAACGAGTATTTTCTTCGGGGGAAATTCGATCGGACGCCCGATAGAGCAGCCCAGAGGTAGGGGAGAATTCCTCTGTTTTTGGGAGTGAAGGGGAGAGAAGTCCCACAATACCCCCTGTCATCATCCTAAGTGATACAGAGTAGGACGAGGGCCTCCAACAGTAGATAGGACTAGAAGATAAGGAAGAACTCCTCGAATTTGAAGAAGGAGAAGAGCCTGAGGGGTCGACACCGGATAGACAGGAGAACGAAGGATCACCCCCAAAAATAGTAGCACATAATGAAGAGAACGCTCCAGAGCAGGCCCCTCAGAGCGAGGAGACGCCCGCCAAGGAGAAAGAGAAGACCCCTATTCGAGCCACCACATTTTCCGTAGAGGCCAGAGGAAAAAGGCCCAGGACGGCTCGAAAGAAGGTGAAGGTGACCTTCACCGAGCCAGAAGAGGACGAGTGGGATATGCAGCCATTCATAGAAAGGCAAAAATAGTTTGAATGGCTGCTCAAGGAGATGAAAGCAGCCAAAGAGGCCAGGAAGGTAGCCTCGAGGATGAGAGGAGACTCTGGCATCTGCGTTAATCCGATAGAGGACAACCAGTTCTGGGATATTTACGGTTCATCCCGGGGATGACCCTCCATGATGAGGAAGTATTTGGAATGATGGGGGGTATATGGCCCCCAATTGGAGGCCACGACCATTACAAAGGAGAACGCAGGGCTTACTCCTAAAGCGACCAGATTATACAAGGCCCAAGTAGTACCTTCCAGGGGGATAATTTAGATATCCCTCTGGCAGCGGTCAGACCTCCAGACGCTGACCTCTGGCAAGCTGTCGAAGCTGCATTCCAGTCAGTAGAGATGACGTTGGCTAGATCATCGCTAGTAGCAGCCAGAATGAGAAAGGGACAATCGACAGCCGCACCCTCAATTCTGCATAGGAAAAGGTGAGCCACACCTTTAGATGCCAACGCACAGAAGAGACAGAATCAGGCCGTAGGGGCAGCCGAACCCTCCAAGAAATGGCAATGATGAAGGATCAATCGGGCTATCTACAGTTTTGATGCCACGAGGGCGTGGCATATGTTAGGCATGGGGGGATGATGAGCACCAGAAATGCTCATATTTTGTACACATTTTCTTGATCATTATGCGGTTGTATAATAAGGATTGCGTACTTTTATAAATGATTATATAGATATTTGATGAAATTATGCGTGTTATCTAATTTGTGTGTTTTCAGTGTGTTTTGTGGAATTGCAGTTGGTTTAGTTAGATTTGGATCAGTCGAGGTCTTTTGATGGACCTGGAACTTTGTTTCTTTGGGGGTCAATGCAGAGAACATAGGCGCCTTCCTCTTCCAGGAAGGCGCCAAGAGAAAGTAGGCGCCTTCCTCTTCCAGGAAGGCACCAAGAGAACGTAGGCGCCTTCCTCTTCCAAGAAGGCACCAAGGAAAGAGAAGTGCCTTCCTCCTCCAGGAAGGTGCCAAAAGGAAGGAAGCGCCTTCCTCTCATAAGGAAGGCACCGACGGGAAGGCGCCACGATAGGCAAAGTGCCTTCCTCCCATAAGGAAGGCGCCACTAGAAGACGCGCCTTCCTCATAGAAGGCGAGCGCCTTCCTCCCATAGGAAGGCACCAATAGAAGGTAAGTGCCTTCCTCTTCCAGGAAGGCGCCATGGCAATAAGATACCTTCCGTATAGGGAAGGCACCCGATATACTTAGGCACCTTCCTCATAAGGAAGGCACCTCTGTTCTTCGCTCGTTGACCAGATTTACATGACGTGGATAGCAACGGTTGGTGCAGTTCCAACTCTACGTCATGTAGAGCTAAATTGGAGATCACACCAACGTATGAAAACATCTTACCAATGCCAGGCGAAGCACGAACCAATCAGCGAACACGTCGCCGTTAGAACCAAATGCCAGTTTTAAGGAGACGTCGATTGCATTCACCAGACTGTCTTAATTTAGTCTGGGATGAATCGACTGTTGTAACCTCTTTGTAACAGAAGTTCTATGGGTGTGTTATATAAACACGCGTAGACCATTCTGGGAGATATAGATTGATATAGATTCATATAGAGATACAGATATAGATAAATATTGTAACACTTTGATAAATATATTACAATTCTAAGAGTTCTAAGCGCGTGTTCAGCTGGGAGGAAGTTGCTAGAGCCTAGGCCCACTCCAAGCCAATATTTCTTCCCCACTTTTCTCCTACTTTCTAGAATAGTCCATTGCTTTTGAAAGGTCGTTTACCTCATTACTATTCCCAGTATTTGCAGTAGATTCATTTTTAGGAATGTGTGAATGTTTCATTTCCGTAGATTTAATTATTTTCTTCTTACGTAAATTATTGAGGAGTGCATGAATGATTGAAAACCATTTTGAAAACACCCCCCAATAGTAGGATTAGCGGATTCATCTCAAGTGGTATTGTAAGCAATATTATTCAGACCCTTCGCAAGTTTACGAAGCTCCCTGGGTTGATAATTAAATGCACGGGCATGTGACAAAAGTAGGAAAAAGTTAACCTTGTTTGGCCCGCAACAGCAACATTATCCTATAAGTGGAAGAGTGAGTCAGTTTACTTTTCATGTTTCATTTTTTTTGCATTTTATTTCATGCAACTATATTATATTAGTTAGATTTAGCAAATATAGTTAGGACTCAACCTAAATATGGTGGTTGGAAGAGGCATTTCCCCTTACATCTAATCTTGTTGAAACTTGAATTAAGGGCACATAAGAATATGGACAATTCCCTAATTCAACATATTTTTTGGTATGCTTGGTGGGAACCTAGTCATTTTAATCCTTTATTGAATAAATTTATTTATTTTAGTGCCAAATTTACATGCAACGGGAGAATAGTATTTGGTCCAATTTTGAGGAATTTCTATCAAGTCCTCATTTAGATAGTAATTCGCTCTACTTGAGGTAAATCACTTAAAAGTTAAAAAATATATCTCTAAGTCAAAATTAGAGAGTGATTCACTTTACTAAACTAGTTATTTGCTTTGAAAGTGTAAAAATTTTACAAATTGAATTCAAAGCAATTATTTTGGGATCAAGGACTTGATCTATCAATTCCAATCCCAAATTGATCTTTAATTTAACATATATTATATTATTATTTTCATTTTTTACATGTGCTTTGCAAATGGTGACTCTATTATGAACTTTAGAATATAATTTTTTCATGAGGTAAGGAAGTAAGGTGGCACTAGATTGATACATATTCCTATTTTTTATACAAATTTACATTTTCCACTAGCCAAAAGTAGTTAGAATGAATTTGGGAAATTTTTTTCAAGTCCTCAATTAGGAAGCTATTCACTCCAAAAGATGAGAAATTTGCTTTGCTTCTAAGAAATCACCAAAAAAAAGTCTATTTTTTTTTTAATTCTAATCTAGCTAGTGATTCACTCTGATCAATTAGTGATTCACTTAAGATAGCTATCAATTCACTCCACATCAATAAAATTATTTCAATTAGAGACCAAAGACTGATTTTATTGAGTTCTAAGGAGAGATCCACTCAAAAGATCAAGAAATTTTTCCATATCCTCCCAAGAGAGTGATTTTCCCTAGGATTGAAGTAATTTACTTTGTGTAATTTATTTGGACCTTGACTTATAATTTTTTTGTAATGTTTAAGTTTTGAAATCAATTTTCTCCAGTTAAGTAGTCATTTGCTCTAACTGGTGAGTGATTCAATCCATAGACTTGATTTTTATAAAATTTTAGAATTTAGCTATAAAATTCTATCTTTATACGTATGTACATGAGGAAATCCAAGATTATAATACGTGCTCAAAAATACAATTTTTAGGAAAAGAATCCCAATAAGTGGAATTCATCATATATAAGTGAAAGAATTCAAAGAGGAAAAAGAAGGAGCAAATTACCTAAGATGAAGATATCAAAGAGAGTCCTGTACTAAATCCCAATTCATTAAAAATAAAATATCCATGATTCGTTTTTGCTTGATCAACATGTTTCTTCTCTTCATTATTTGTGGATTCTTTATGTATGGCCTTTGATCCATTTGACGATTCTTCTTCATCAAAACCCAAACCAAATTTTATGCTTGTAGTCTTTTTGTTATTTATGATCTTATCCAGCTTCATAGAAATTTCTTCACATTTGTGATAACAACTAATTTTCTGATTCATCTCTTCTAGCTGCATTCTTAAACCAACAATCTCTTCTTCTAGATTGCTGCAATAATCTATTTTCATGGTTATTTGCACTTCGAGATCTTCGAATATTTTATTGGATTCTTCTATCTATACTTTCAAATTTGTTATGATTTCATTTGCATCCTCAAGCTTTCTTGAAATTTTCTTATTCTTTTTCTTTCTATCTTCAATTCATCTAAAATTGCAGTTAGTTCCTCTTCCAAATTCACTTCTACGTCAATTTATTCTTCATCACATTCCTGTTCTTTTTATGGTTTTTCTTCTTTGAGTGCAATGAAAAGAGCTTCACCTATTTCCTTTTCAGAATCCTCACTGGAGCTATCTTCTGATGAATTGAAATTCTTGGAGATGAAACTTTTCTTCTTGAAGTTACCTTTTCTAAAATTTGTTTTTTTTTTTTTTCAGTCACTTCTTTCTTTGTGCGATCCTTCATCACTTATGTTCTTCTCATTAAGTGGACATTTAGCTGCAAAATACCCAATGCCTCCATAGTTGAAACATTTAAACTAAAACTTTCCTCTGTATTTTCCTTTTCCCCTTTTTAGTTTTCGAACAAAGTTTGCTTCCATTTCATCTGATGTCTCTTCTTCCTCGGATTCTTGTTTTGCTTTCATATTTTTATGGGCTTTAAAAGCATCTTCTCTGTTTGTGGGTTTATATTTTCCTATTCTCATCTCATATGCAGTCAAAGAACCATGTATCTCATCCATACTAAAAGAATTTAGATCTTTAGCTTCTTCTATTGCTAAAATTTTAGAATCAAATCTTTGGAGAAGGGATCTAAATACCTTTTTCACGATGATAGAATCTTTGATTTCCTTGTCGAGTCCTCTAATCGCATTAATGACTTTATTTACTCTAAGCATATATGCCTCTCTATTTGTCATTCATATTTAATACTTCGAACTGAGCTCGATGTGTTTGTAACTTGGCCTCCTTGATATTAACGTCTCCTTCATGAATGCTCTTCAGTTTGTCCCATATTTCCTTTACCGTTTTACAACCCATAATCTTTATCATTTCATTGTCCACTAATCCACACATGATAGCATTCTTTGCTTTTGAGTCATTCTCAAACAGTTTCTTACCGACAGCATCGGTTGGAGAAGTGGTGGGTATTGTGTATCCACTATCTACTGAATCCCAAATGTCGTATCCCAAAGCACAAAGATATGTCTACATCCTGAGTCTCCAAAATGCATAATTATTTTTGTCAAACAATGGTGCTTTGTTTGATGATAAACCTTCACCACCTACCATTGTGTCACTTCCAAGATCACCCTGGCTGGTTAAGCCTGTTCAAGAACCTTGTTCTGATACCAATTGTTAGTCTCACAATGACACTGAGAGGGGGGGTGAATCAGTGTAGCTCTTTAAAACTTAAATATTTAACACTCGAAGCCAGAACAATGAAAACATAAAACCAAATAAAGCAAGTATAACAAGAGAACATCACACAACACAAGATGTATTGAGGTTCACCGATTTGGCTACATCCCAAAAAATGACTATTTGGACTCCCATCCAAATCTAGCCTTTGCAAAGCACCAACTTTACAATCAATTTACCAGCACCCACTGGAAGGAGCACCAACCCCTGATTTATCTGCACCAACAGAAAGGAGCACCAACCCCTTATTTATCTGCACCAACAGAAAGGAACACCAACCCCTCTACCAAGCACCCACTTGATTTTGATATTGATAATAAAATTACATATATGAATGTCTTCATTGAAAATTGAACCCTCTATGGTCTGTAAGTTCAAAATCTAAAACTTTCTATTTCACCTAGTATAACATCCCTCTCTCTGCATTACTCAGAATTTGAATCTTCTCTTCTCACAAAAAAATTGATTGTTCTCTTATCTCGTTCTACCAATTGCTAAACGCTTTTTGGGTATTGTGCAACACTTTGTATGTGAACTCCACTCACAATTTCAGCTAAAATATATATCATATGAGAAAGTTATGCCCAAAATATTGAAGTGACATTTTTCACCACTCTCCAAAAATCACGGATTTTCACTCTTTATTTTTCTCCACACACACTTCTCTCTTCACAAAATAAAGTCCCCACTTTTCAATAAAATCCCTTGTAACTTAAAAAACACACACTTGCATTCTTTTTTCCCTTCTCAATTTTAAAAATATTTTCTTTAATGAAGCTTCTTCAAACAATATAACCTCCTTTTTTAATTTTGAGAAGGCATTTCGTCAAACACATCACATGCAAAGAATTGACACCTTACTCGTTCTCTTACTTCGGAGCCATGTGACACCTTGAAAAAAAAAAAAAATATGCTCTATTTGATGCCTTGAAGGTGTAACAACACTGAAACTGAAACTCTAGCGACTCTGCAAGGTCAAAACGGCCAACTGAAGGATTTTGCACAAGTGGAACAAATTAACATAAAAGTGACCTGTACCATTTTTACAACAATCATAACTCTCACCTCGTAACTCTATTTTCTCTAAAATTTGAAACGTAGAATCTCTGTAATACTTACTACATACAGTATAAATCTTGCTACATAAATCCTTACGGTTTACCTGTACCACCTCCATTAAAACTGTTACTGACACACTTTTTCCAAAAAGAGCATTTTTTTGACAGTCTTGCAATGCTTGTAATATTCGCCTCGTTTCTCCATTTTGGTAGAAATTTGGAACACATGTTATTGAATATAATGACCACATCTAGTTTGAATTTCACTATCAAAGTCTTCTTGGTTTGCTCATAGTGCTTCTGACAAAACTACCCTTTTTGACATGTACAACCACTTGCCAAATCATCCGCCAAGATACCAAAAATGTCACCGATCAATACAAACACTGTGCTGACACCTCAAACGCTATTCTAGACTATTTTATAACATGTTGGCATGTTTCAAACTGATCCATCATGTCCAACTACGCCCGTGACGACTTTTGCAATTTTTTTACAACTTGATTTTTTCAACTTTTGCAAATTTGCACGAACAACCTATAACAACTTTACCCGAACATCAAAAACATCATCATAATCATTGAAAATCAATGTACATACTCTAAAAAACCTCCGAATAATTGTCCACTACATCAACCTGTCCATCTGAGTGTGTTGACAACAATGATAATACTATCGCTGCACCTTGCTCAACAAGGCTGGGAAAAGTCTCATCCCAAATTGTAAATGATCTTTGTTTTAATACAAGTTTTTCAAATTATTTTTTGAAAAAAAAGGTCTATTTTTGTGGTACAAGAAGGCAAGCTACTATGACATGTAGCCTCAAAGTATAGCCTATCCATAGATCTCCATAGGATAAATACAATTCAAAATCTCCCAGATTGACATCCATTAAAGGAATTTGTTCCTTTATATGTCAAATCCAATCTATAGCCAAGTTTATAACCAATTTTATACATCTAGTTAGACCAATCACCAAAATGCTAGTGGGGATTGATGATAGTAAAAAAATAAATTTTGTTAGCTTTTGAGGATATATGTAGTGGAAGAGATATAACACGGGTCCTAATAAGATGTAATAAATATGAAAGCAAGTGAGTCTACAATATGACTTAAATATAATATAAATAGAAATGACAAAAATACAATGCAATATGGAGGAAATGGTCACTCCATTAATATGAGCTAAAGAGCTACATTGTACTCCATACAGGAGCACTACCACTATCTACTACAATGCACTTGATATCTGATCTACCACTATGAGGACCTTTATATAGGAATATAGATTCCTTGACCAAAACTCTACCTAGTTGTACAAGGGGACACCTTGCACATTACAACTTGCACATTGCCACTTGTGCATTTATTACATTGCTTGAAGTAACTAGATAACTTCCCCCTAAAGTAATCTCCTACTCTAACTATATACCTAAGGTGGTACATTTACATAACCCAAATGATGTAATATACTCTAACTCTAACACTTTTAAGACATAAAAGATGCTATGACTGAAGCACCAATCCCCATCAATCTCTACTTCTCCAAATATTTTAGACTATGTGTTTAGGATAGATGAAAGCATTGTTGCAATACTAATTTAGAAAAATGATAAAGATGAACAACATCCAATTTCCTTCATCAATCAGGCCCTTTAAAAATATGAATAAAGGTATGCATTGATAAAAAATCATATGCTTGCCATCATAAAATCTCTAATAAATGTTAGGTATTAACTATATTAAAGCGAAATTATTGTATTTGTGGTTTATCCTGATGTCTGAGTTGTGGTGCTCTACTATGAATTAGGAGAAAAGAGGGCATGATTAAGTAACAAAATTTAGTAATTTGACATAGAGACTAAACCCATTAAACTAATTATATGTATAGCCTTATATGAAAACATTGCAATGTCTACCCCAAGAGAAGATGTAGCAATAGTAGAAGAAATATAACTACGTAATCAGAAATGATGGATTGGGATATTAGAAGGTATAGGATATCTAGATAGGTTCTAGATGGGCTAACATCTAAATAAAGGGCTTAATTGAGATAAAATGCAACATGCTATGCATGGATGGAAATATCCCTTTTTGAAAAGGATACAATGGGGTCCTCTTAAGATGTGTTTAAGAGGAAATGATGGAAACCCTAATTAAGGAGTTATAAAATGAGGTATTACTTTGATCTATGACAAGTGACTTGATAGTAGAAGCTAAGAATAGATAATGATGAGTTATAAGCTAAATAGGGAGGAGGGAATAATTTTTTAAGCCACTACTAGCTTTGATATATCCAATAGTTAAGCAACAAAAAACTAAGTCAAGTAGTCGATAATTTGTTAGACTATGATATGTTGAACTACTTATATATCATATTTCCAAAGAATTGGTGACACAACAACCTAGAAAATGAGATTTAAGGTTGAAAGCAATATATTTTTCTTCTTGCTATAAATTATAAATATGAAACATTTTCAATCATGGTGAAAGGGGATAGTCCTATACTATAAATAATATACTTGGTCTCATTGTAAAATATGTTTTCACCATTTGTAAAAAGGCTAGTGCTACACTCTAAATGTATTCTCTATTTTTAATTGATGGAAAACTATGATTGGCATTCATACAAGATTTCATATTTATTGGTTGAACATCTATCTATAGGTATGTGTGAGTGGTGATGCCATACTATTACTTGTTAGTTCTATTTTCCATTGCATGCATACTTGAGATTATTTTAAATTGTTGCTTTTTAGTTTTCCTAAGATGGTACAACTGATCACACACTAGAATCACTATGATATTTGGTCATATTTACTATCCTCACATTTTATTTCAATCTTTTAGTCTCTTGCATTATTATGTTTTAATTTATATATTATATTATCTTAGGCTAGCGTAGGTTAGTGGGAATTTATCCCAAATCCATAGTTCAAGGGGACTAAAAACCCTTTTCCAATGCATTTGAAGTGAGATCATGGGTGCAATCTCTAATCAATCAATTCCATAGATCAACAATTCTTTTCTAGCATACCTGATAGGACATGTCCCACCCCATATTGAAACCTTCAAACTTAGATCTACATTTTTTATGTAATATCCTACAAGATCAATCAAAGTATTTGCTCTACTCATTAATATTTATCAAACCCAAAAACTATTCTATAGATTGTTGCATTGAGCAACCTAGATCTAACTTTTTATTTTTGCTTCAAGTCTAAGAAATTTATAAAAAAAAATCTAATGGAACATAGTAAATAGTGAATCCATTAAATAATTGAATCCAAAATATTATTCTAATTCCTGAGCCTAATAATTCATTGGGATCATCTGGTAATTCTTTGAAAGTTACCTACGATAATATTACATCATCTTTCATCATATTTTAAACTATTTTTTATGTTAAGTCCAAGCTCTAGATATTTGTCAAAAGGGTTTAGCAATTCACTAATAGACTTCTATTGTACTAATAATATCATTACCTTTGTTTGAATTTATAAGACTAAATACCAACTATAGCAATTCACTAGAAATATGTCAATTCATTGAATCATCTAGCTACTCACTAGAAAACAATCTACTTTACTTTTCTTGATAGATATTTTCTATTTTTTAGTTTCATACTTTGAAAGTAACAAGAATATAGGTTGTTGGTTAAAGACCCCTCTTATGAATATGAGGTCCAAAGCATGAGACAGAGGCAAGAAACTAGAATAGGTGAAAACCATTGAATCCCAATGAAGAGAGAGAGAAAAAGGAAATCATCCCTTGCTATCTAGATACAAGGGTCGAAAGAAGATCTCATAGATCATTTAGAACAAAATATCATGGCCAATATAGACTTTCCTAGAATTTAAGTTCCATACACATCTTGGATAGAGGTAAATATCCTTGATCTCCCACCTATAGTTCATCAATATATTATGTTAGGTATTAGACAAACTTGGGCTAATATGCCACCTATTGTTCCAAATGTTTTCAATAATCATCTAATTGGTATGGATCAAATATCCCAATCTACTCTAAATCTATCAAACACATTGATATTTTTTGATAGGGTATATTAAGTAAACATTATGACTTTCCTTATTGCTATGCTTCTAAAGAACCCACCATCCCAACTAACTAAAATTTCACAATCTAGATTATTAATACTAGTAATATAGTAAATATGAATTAGCAGATTATCAACACAATCCAAATGTAACTCCTCATGTTGTCTCATATCAAAACCCTAGTGGTAAAACTCAATCATTCACTATCATTCCCATAAATCAAGTGTCTCAAGCCTTACCAAACTTGATCTACTAGAAAATATTATAAAATACACCAAATCTTAATATATCCAAAGGTGCTCAAAAATAATTTTCACCTAATTGAATGCCAAACCAAACTATTACCCAAAACTAATAGTACCAAACATACAAATAGGGACCCAAAACTTGCCACATTTCTTTAGAGGTTATCCTATCCAATATTTTCAACCTCCATATTTAACCCAAAATACACCAATAGATCCCTAAAGGATAAAACTAATAGGTTCCACCTAATCCACCTCTAGTACAAAGCCTGAATTCATTTAATATAGCTATGCCAAATACAATTCCAATAACGATCTATAACCAACAACAAGTGCATCAAAATGGTACCTTTTGTCCAACAACTATAAGGTCATGTAGCTCCTCCATACAACATATGTATTATCCTCTACAGATTCCATGTTATAACTCTTTTTAAAATCATTAGGCCCAAGCAAATTCTAGATCACAATAATAGTTACTTGTTGGTTTATTCTCCCATACCTACATTTTCCATGAAAGCATAATCTACTTTTGAAAATAATGGGAATATGACTACCCTAGATCATTTAAATGAGTTATACACTTTTAAATTAGTACATAAGATCCAAGAGGAGGATGTAATGGTGTGGTTGATCTATTCATTCAAAGATAAAGTTGTTGTATGGTATAGAAGCTTGCTTAACAACACCATGATTGGTTAAGATTTAATAGTTGAACCATTCATGAGAAGGCTTGGAAATCCTAAGAATGGGTCTTCTATCATTTTTATTTAAATTTCATGCAAATACATCCCTAGGAAAACATACATAACTATAACTCTAGATTTATGAGGACATTGTACCTAATTCCACCTAATATTAATCCTTCTAATGAGAAAGTCTTTAACTTATTATATCAAAGATCTACAATATGACTTGGTTATAATGGTTTAATGAATTCCAATATTTTTGAAAGAATTTTGCATGAAATCCAACGAAGCAAGTGTCTTGTTAGGGTGAAAAGAGAAAATTACCTCCTAAATCTCCTTTGTTGACATATTCCTCATGAAAGTTTTATTTTATCCCCATATGATAATTTATCGACTATTTTGCAAAGCTTACCTTGATCCTTCTTACCTTGTACAACATCTAATAGAATATCTTTGAGATAACTAACTACTTCTTTCTATATTTCTTCTTCTTCTTGATGTTTTTTTTATTCAAAGTTGAAATATTTTTATAATACAAAAAGAAAAATATTTTTTTGTTGTAGCAAGAAAGAATTTGGTATTTATATCCCCTTCCTTGAGCCATATATACCTATATTTTTAGGACTAGTATGACTCCTTTTTCAATACATTATGATAATTAAGAAAAAAATATTTTTCTTACACATAATTATCCTAGTCCATTTAATTGATTTATACTCTCTTGTAAATTTTTGAGCTTATATTTAATTTCCTTTACTTTATATACTTTACCAAAAAAATTGACATTCCAAATCTTCATATATCCCTTAAAATATTTCATCTTCTTAATAAATTTGTACATACATGATCCTTAAAACTTTTCTTTGTCCCACCATAGCATAACCATATAGTAGAAATTTGGGTCTTGGAGCCATATAGACTAAAATCAAAATGGCCTTGGATGACCATTATTGAGTAAATCACATATTAAGAGAATTGGTTTGTGATGTGATTCCATCTGTAATAAAATCTCTAAAGAGATTGTATCTCTATTTGTGATAATATATTAGATAACAAAAAACTATCCAATATTTCTACTATATTAGTTTGCCTAATGCATCTATTATCCCATGCATATTTAAAGCTTCAAGGAATAACATCCAAAAGGCCATTTGAATTGATAAATGAATCAAAATATTATATTAATTTAGACCATCTAGTATTACCATCCTTATTTTTGGAATGATATAGAACTATTTTGAAGTCCCCTCAAATAATCCATAGATCAAATTATGTACTATCATTGTATTTGAAAAATATGTTAAGGTCCTTCAAACAACTTTCACAAGGAGTAAATATGGTTGACACATATACATTTATAGGCCCAGATTTATTATTTTCCTCTTTCCTACAAAATATATCAACAATCCAATTACTTTTTACTTTGAGAAATTGTCCATCCCATTTGCATGTGTCTCACATTGTTGTAATACCTTAAAAACTCCTAGAGAAGAAACTACCAAATAATCCTCCATCTTCCAAACCTTTTTTAACACATCCTTATATTCCTTACTACTTATTTTTGTTTATTTTCTTAAAATAAACTCAAGACTATAATGACCTATCAATTCCTTAATAACTCTTTTTTAGGCATCTTATTCATACCTCTAATATTCCATGATACTATTTTCATAATCACTTTTTATTTTTATTTCTGGGTTTAGCCTCACTTATTTTTCAATGAGTTTTAACAAGCTTTTATGATGGGTCCTGATCCCCTCATACTAAGTGGAGTTTGAAACTTGGACCTCTCAAAGAGAGGCCAAATCCCTTACCACTACAATAATATTGCAACTTAACTTAGCCCCACTTATTTTTAATACCTAAAATATTAATTTTGAGTTATATTAATACCTTTGAGTTTCCTTTTCTCTTTGTTCTTACTATGGGGATCTTCCTCTCCTTTTTCTGTTCCTACCAATACTTTCATCTTCAACAATATTTTCTATTTTTCCATATTGTTCATAATGATAGTTATCTTCTAAAGGTTTATGTTGTCATGGATAATTTGAAGTGCAAGGAATAGACTCACAAATATTTTATTCTATATGTGTCCCGAAAACCCTAGACTACAATAACGACCCTCCATATTAATTACTTTTTATGTTGTCTTGAAAATCCTAAATATTGCCTTGGAAACCCGAAAGTACAAGGATGATCCTCCATAAGAATTGCTTTCGTGTGCTACCCTAGAAATCCTAAATCACTATGGATATCTTCCATACTTATTTCATTATTATGCTACTCTTGAAACCCTAAAGTGCAAGAGATACACTCTATACTACTTTTATTTTTATTGAAAGGATAATATTTTATACTTCTAAAAAAATGAAGATGAATAACTTGGATTATCCATGGTCTCTTGTTCCTTATTTAATTTAAAATTTGTTTGTCCATATTCCATTTCATATTTAGTTCCTTTTGAATTTGAAATCGCATAGTATATTTCCTGATCTATTGTGTTCATTGATTCTTCTAATGGTTGATCCAAGTAAGTTGTGATGGTCTTTGTCGATCAATGATGTTGTAGGGATTTTTTTATGACTTTGTTAGGAGTGGAAAATCCTTGATATAATCCAAATTATGGTATGATATCATTGCTTCATACTAAAGTTTTCTCATACCCAAAATTTTCTCTCTTTTACATCATTTTCACTTCTAAATCTCTTAGCTATGTGTCTAGTATCATGACATTTGCGACATCATAATGAAATATTTTCATAATACACTTATTGATTTGATAATATTGATTCATATTTAATCCTAATGGATCATGATGAAGGTTTTGAACAGTTATATGACAAAACACATTCTGGTATACATAACATGCTTTCCTTAATTTTTGGTTTCTCTTGGATGAAATCCCATATAGTATTGTCAATATTATTCAAAACCTCCTCATAAATAAGTTGATATGGAAGTCCAAAAAGCCTTTAAATCATACTAGAATCCTTTTAATAATATTTGTATCCATAGATAAATTCTCACTCTATGGTTTGATTCTCTTGATTCATATTTAATCCTAATGGATCATGATAAAGGTTTAAAATATATCTATGGCAACTTACACCCTAGTATATATAGTATGCCTTCCCTCCTTAGTAGTGGTTCCTCTTGTATGAAATTCCCTAGAGTATTTCTAATATTATTCCAAACCTCCACATTGATAAGTTGATATGGAAGTCCAAAAAGCATGTAAATCATACTAGAAGCCTTTTAGTAGTTTTTGTCTTCATAGAAAAATTCTTACTTTATGGTCTTAAATATAATGCATCTCTCCCCCAAACCATAAACGACCAACCATTATTTTATCTTGAATTTTTAACTAGAGAATATAATGAGGAAAGTTCCTTTAGAAAGAAAAGTCATGGAGTAATTTGAATTCAATCCCTAGTTCCACTAGATCTATGGAACTTGCATAATAACATGTAGATATTAAAAATTATTATTCCATACTTGATCATCTCATCCTTGATAATCACTTTTGGTATAACATCTGCTACTTGGGTAGGATTTTCCATGGATTTGACCTTCCTCTTATCCCCAACTATGATATCCATATTTCTAGCTAGGACATTCTTATTTTTAGTTATGACTTTCAAAAATGACTTTCTTGTCATGCTACCTATAATTTCCTCATAAGAATCCTATTTTTTTTAAATTTCCAAATATTTGGAAAAAAAGGTGACACACACTCCTTGCTCATACTTTATTCCTGCTTGCACTTGCAACACTTGATTTTAAAATAAAAATGGTAAGGCTTATCTCTAGCTTGCACTTGCTTATGATTCAAACCATAGTCTCTTTGATTTAGTACAAATAAAACTCATATTTTTAATCACTTACTCTCATATTTGATAAAAACAATTCAATGAGTTTACACAAGTTTTTATGAGGGGTCTCAGTCCCCTCATACTAATTGGGATTTTAATCTTACATATCTCAAAGAGAGGTAAAATATCTTACCACTACAATAAGGTTGCAACCTTCAAAATAAAGTTTACATGGGTTTTTATGAGGCATCCCAGTCCCCTCGTATCGGGGTTTGAACTTGGATCTCTTGGATGAAAACCTAAGGACTTACCACTATGGTATCCCTCATGGATCTAAAAAAATTTAAGTTTACACAGGTTTTTATGAGGGTTCCCAATTCCTCGTATCAGGGTTTGAACTTGTGTCTCTTGGATGAAAACCCAATGACTTACCACTACGATATACCTCATGGGTAAGAAATTATTGAGTTAAAAACACAGGTTTTATGAGGGGTCTTGGTACCATCGTACTGAGTTGGGTTTGAACCTTGGACCTTCCCAAAGAGAGGCCAAAGCCCTTACTATTGTAGTAAGCTTAAAACTAAAATGTTAGGAGTAAAGCATAAGATTTTTATGAGAGGTCTTAGGCCCCTCGTGTATTTGATAACATTAATTTGCATTCACTAATAGATTCATTTTTCTTTTAATCTAATATAATATCTATCTTACAACTAAAATTACAATTACATAGTCTTGTTATATATAAAATATTTTTTAAATAATTAAAATATTGCATTGAAAATTACTTCTAACATTAAAGTTATTGTTTAAAATATAAACTAATAAAAAATATTTTATATTATTTAACTAATTAAACATTATCAATTTATTACTCAAATATATAATAAAATTAAAGTTTCCATAGCTACAATATTATTGCAGGGGTAAGGGCTTTGGCCTCTCTTTGAGAGGTCCAAGGTTCAAACCCCACTCAGTATGAGAGGACCGGGATCCCTCATAAAAAACTATGTAAACCCATTGAAAAAAATAAAGTTTCCATGGAATTGCCCCATGAGGGATACTGTAGTGTTATGTCTTTGGGTTTCATCCATCAAATCAAATTTTAACCCTTGATAAGAGGGGACCAAGACCCCTTTCAAAAACATGTGTTTTACCCTAAAATTTCAATCAAATGGCATTAGCTCAATCGTGTTAGAATATATTATATTATTTGGTACATGCCAATGTACCACCTTGGGTACATTATTAGATTAGGAGAGTATCTTATATTAAGATTTGAGTATTTACTTTATGTAATGTAATAAATGCATATGTCAGAATGCACATGTAGTCCACATGTACATGAGTCATAGAATAGGAAGATGAAAGGCCAAGGTTCATATATATCTATATATAGGTCTTTTGATAGAAGAAGTATACATAGAATAGAGTGAGCATATAGGATAGTAGGGCTTATTGATGAAAAGAGAAGGAAGATTCAATATAGATCATTCAAGAACTTTTGGAGTGTTCATGTCCTCCATTATATTACATTGTACTATTTTCGTGAGCTTTCATTAATGGCTATTTTTTGAGTTATTGCAGAAGTTTCTCATATAGTTTTTCTGCATATTATATTGCCATTATCATATAGTTAACATTGCTTGCTCATTTTAGATCATGTGGTTGCATTTCCTTTAATATATCATCAAAAGCTAACAAATCAGTTAGATTCCTCAACATTCTAGGAGGAGATCCAGGTTTGGATATTTCCATGCAATACGTGGATAATATCCAATCTTTGTTGTAATACCACTGCATGGTGATGATGTAATATAGGTGGTGCCACTTCCATCCGATATAACCAATTTAAAAATAAATAAATAAATTTTCCATGGAACTCATTTTACTTGTAAATATTAATATTTTTAGTTATAAATGTTTTAGAGATACATTACATGGAACAATAATAAGCTACATGTAGCTTCTACTAGGGACCACTCCCATCAAAATACAAAAAATAATACATTTATTGTTAGGTCAATTACACCATATCTAGTATGTCTTTTTATCATAGATATTTTTCATTTCTTCTTCTATTATGTATATTCTTCATCTTCCTCAAAGTGCTATGTTTCCATAATTAGCTTATTGAAATCATTTTTATTAATATAAAAAATCTCACTTGGCTAGTTGCCCTCTAATATTTAAATTTCACCAAGATGAAATTATCTGCTACCTAATTTCCTTCTCTATGGATATGTTCACATTTTCAAGAGAATAAATGATGAACATCAGTAATGTTATATTTATCCTACTACAACATTCTTTTTTTTTAAATAAATTATATGTGGTTACTATTGGGGGCCACTCCCATCAAAATACCAAAATATTACATTTGTCATTAGGTAAATCAAACAATATCCAGCATCCTTTTTTGTCACATTTTTTTTCATATCTTTTTCTATTGAAAAATAGTGTATTATTCCCTCCCCCCATATCCCAACATCCATTTTTGTTGATGGCATTGATTATAATTTATGAATTCCTTTTTCAATTGCAATTTTAATCCTTATAAGAAGTGTCCTTTACATAGTTATTGGTTGAAGTTCCATATGATTCTGAGTGAGGAGGATTTTGTCTTCATTATTTCAAAAACACCACCTCCATTAAATTTTCCTGGATTTTTTTAGCACCCATAAAAATTAATTTTGATAAGCCCAATTTGTGGATATTTCTATTTTACCCTAGTTCAAAGTAGATCCTTTTTTTTATGCCATTATCATAGATGACTATTCTATTTATGTTCAAATCTTGTAAACAAGTTGTTACCACCTCTTTTTCTACACTTCATACTTCCCGTGATGAACACCATATCTATAATTTTTTTATAAGAAAGGCAATGATACAATTCCAAACTTGGGTATGATTTTAAGATTTATTTGTTATTCCTTTCAACCACAAATTCCAACAAATAATGGTAGGACCAATCCTCCGTAAAATACATAATGCTTTAGCTTTGAAATAATGAATCCAATATTTTATCAAAATTTTCAATGTTGATGGTGCTACCCAATATATTTTCATATTTTTAAAAAATATCCCCAAATGGTGTGATCAAAGGGACAATGAAAATTAAATGGTCTAATGTTTCTAAATTCTTCTTACAAAAGCCACATCTAAAAGCTCCATGGTATCCTCTTATTTGTAGACTCTCTTTTATAAGAATCTTACTTTGAACTGCTAACCAAAGGAATGTTGAGGCCTTAGGGAGAGTCTCTAATGACCAAAAATTCTTCCAAGGAAAATCTTTGGGAGGAGGAAATTTTGATTGCTCCAAATCCTCATATCCTAAATTGAAAGAGTATCCACCATATTTTGATATATTACAGATCAACTCATCATTTTGTGTAAAAATCAACAAATCAAACTCTTGAAACATATTTTAGAATTCACCTATAATTTTTTTAAGTTCCTCTCTTTCAACTAATGGAAATCCTTGATCTTGGGTTGTTGCTCATATTAATATACTCTTTGACCTTTTGACCTTTACAAGCGAGGCATGCCCTACCCAATGGTTACCTTTTTGAGCTAGATATAAGATGATAACTATTTAACCAAGCATTAGATCAAAAAATATATATAATTCCCCTTATTGAGTAACCATCTAATATCAATTGCAAACTATTTGATATAAAATTCCACAATGACAATTCTTTGGATAGGGTGTTTTTTTCTAAACAATTTTATCACATCAAGAGAACCTATAAATTTTTTAAGTAAAAAATATTTCCATTTCTTTCATTGATCTTTGAATAATCTCCATCCAAGATTTGCCCCTAAGGCCAAACTCACAAGTCTACAATTTTGCAAGCCTACTCGTTCAATATTCTTTCCTTTACAAACCCTATCCCACTTACAAAGAAGAAACCTAACTTTTTCCTTGTAACCTTCCCAAGGAAAGTCTCTTTGAGTTTCATAGATTTCTAATGCTATATCAACTAGCAATCTTGAGATGGACATCATATAAATAGGGATAGATTAGAATGTAGTATTTATGAATTGTATCATTCTGGCCATGTTTAAGAACTTACCTTTCCAACCTACCAAAAAAGCTTTCATTCTATCAAAAAAGACATCTAGATATATTTTTTATTTTGTTTATAAGACAAAGGAATACCCAAGTAGGTTGATAGAAATATTTTTCAATTTTAAACCCTAAAAAATCCACAATAATTTTTTGTAAATCTAGGGTAGTGTTAATAAAAAAATCCTAGACTTTGTAGTATTATCCAATTGTTTTATAGTCTTATCATAGCATTAAACTCCATGGCCTCACTGATTGAGGGATGACCTTAAAAAAGTATCATCAACAAATTGGAGATGAGATTCGAAGGGATCATTTTTTGCAACTTGAATATCTTTGAATTTTCCTTCCATTTTTGCTTTTGAGAAATATCTCCCTAATACCTTTGCAAGAATAATGAATAGATAAGGAGATAGTGGATCACCTTGGTGGAGTCCACAAGATGACTTAAAGTAATCAGCTAGAGAACCATTGATCAAAATAGAATATTTTGCAGTGCTATAACAACATCTAATCCATTCACACCAATTATAATCAAAACCAAACTTTGTAAGAATATCATGTAGAAAATTCTATGAAACCCTATCATATGTTTTGTTCATATCTAATTTTATAAGCATACCTGGTTTTTCATGGAATGAAGAGAATGTAAGGCCTCTTGTATAATGATTACACCATCAAAAAAAATTACCATGAATAACACCATCTTTTTCCTTTGAGATAAATCAATCTAAAACATCTTTAAACTTGTTTTCCATAATTTTTGAAATGAAATTACAAAGCATATTATAAAGGCTTATTGGTTAAAAGTTATCAAAATATTTTGTCTTGCTTTTCTTGGGAACCAATTTAATAAATTGGTGTTGAAATTACTTATTGTAGTCTTTATTTTTGGGCCTCTTCAACTTCAACTAGCATATCACTCTTTATTAAATTTAATTTTCTTATATAAATAATTGTAGAAAATCCATCGAGGCTAGGTTCCTTGTTAGGATATACAGAGAAAACTACTTCATGTAGCTTCTCCAAAGATATCTACTTCATCAAGCTTTCATTTTATCCTTATGAGATAATTGGAATATTTTGCAAAATCTTATCTTGTGCCTATTTATCTTACCCAATGTCTAACAAAATATTTTAAAATAATTAACTGCTTCCTTCCTTATATCTTCTTCTTCCTTAGTATTTCTTCCATTTGGAGTTTAAATATTTGTTAGTCAATAAAAAGAAAAAATTTCCTTGCTGTAACATGTTTTTTTCTTATATTCTATCTCCTTCCCTAATCCATTTTCCCTTAGATTTTTGGAACCAATATGAGGGTTCTTTTTTCAATGCATTATGATTATCATAAAGTAATTTTTTTTTCACATAAGAATCTTGGTTCATTCTATTTATTTTTATTCTCTTGTATATTTTTTTAACTTATTTCCTTACGCTCTTTAAGAATGTTATCAAAATATTTGGCATTCCAAATTTTCATTTGCTCCTTCAAATATTTCATCTCTTAAATAAACCTATATATGTGATCCTTCAAATTTTTCTTAATCCCAACATACATAACCATTTTTTAAAAATTGGGGTCTTAGAGCCACATAGACTAAAAGAGAAATGGCTTTGGATGACCTTTATTAGGTAAATCACAAGTCAAGAGAATGAATTTATGATCTGATTTTACTTGCAAAAAATATTTGAAGAGATTGTATACTCTATTTACAACCATGTGTTGGATAACAAGAATCTATCCAATATTTTTGCTATATGAGTTTTCCTAATGAATATATTATCTTGTTGTGAAGCAAGGAATTGTCTAGACTTCTACTTAAGGTTTTGCACCCCCAATTTGAGTTTCAACAAGGTTGGATGAGATTTCCAATGGATTCTCCCAGTATTCAAATTTAGGTCATCTCCCCACTAACCTCATATAATTTCCTACACTAATATAAACTAATTCCATGAAAACAAAGTGTAGAAAAGGAAAAATGCATGAAAAGTAAAATGTAAAATTAAAATTGTTTACAATTTTAGAGTGTGAGAAATTAAAAGCAAATATGAGTTTTACACTATAGCAATAAAAATATGTGATCATTCAACACATGAGAACTAAAATAACATAAATGTACATCCATTTTCTTGATTATAAAATTGATAACCAAATGACAATATGGGATATAAGGGCCATGCCACAACCACCACACACTTAGCAAACTAGGAGGAGAGGTGTCACTGATAGAATGCCTGATAGAATGCCTAAGTACTTGTCAATTTATTACAACCTCATGAGTGAAAATAACAATAAGGATTTTATAGATTGTAGCTCTAAATTATCATGGCCAAAAGAATAATATAATGAGGGCCCTAGGCCCCATTTTATATTTAAAGTTTACCCTTGAGTTACCTAGGGTGAGAAATAATTACTCCTAGTAAAAATAAATATTTAGGGGTAAATTTAGCAAAATGTTGCACCTCCAAATGTTAAATACCTTGAATTATACCTCTAATGGGCTTAGAAGGATTCCCTACATGCCAAATATTTTTCCAATATATTTTCCTTGGAATCTAGGCTTTTAATCTACCTTTGTGACTATCCAAGTTATTCATTCAAGATTAATGAGTGAATCACTAATATTTTACAAGTGAACTACTTGCATTTACAGGAATATTGGCCAATTTAGCTAAGCAAATAGCTCCCTTAAATCAATCGGTATTTTTTATCAAGAAAATTAGTTCTTGGAGCCAACTAGCTAGATTTATAAGTGTATTGGTCCTTATCCATAGTCAAATTTTAAGAATTTAGGGGTTGTTTTACCACCTAATATCGATAATGCATTCTCATTCAAAAATGGTAAAATTTATGGCAAAGGTAGTGCAAAGGTACTACATTTATATCAACTTCATGTGAAGCCAAGCTCAATTAGAGTAAGATCCCAGATCATACCTTTATCTTTGGGCATGGAGTATACAAAATTAGGACCTACACTACAAAATTGCCAAAGCTATTGGTTCTCATTCAACTAGTATTTGGAGTTAGTAGCTATAACAACTTATGTAACTAATTATAATTTAAAATTTTTATTACTTTAATGTCTTCTACCTCACCCATTAGATCCTCATATTATTTTTCTAATAATTCTTTTTGTTTTGCAACTAGCTCCTCTAGTATGGATTGAATTTATTTTAGCCTCTCATAGGTTTTAATTGCATTTTCTTAGTTGACATAGTGTTTATATTCCTTGATCATAATGCTTATTATATCATCATTTCTTGGGTTTATTTAACCATTTCCTACACTTAGGTTCTTAAGGATGTCAAGTTATCCTTATAGGTTTGAAGGTTTCTATGGACATCTAGGATTCTTCTCAATTTCTTAACTAAATATTTGTAGTCTATTCCTTGTTTTTATGTGTATTGTGGTCATCGATGCAAGGATTTTTAAGACCTGATATTACCCTTTTAGATATTTTTCTTTGTACATGTTTGATGGTCTTCTCGATCTATTCTAGGTTTTTTTAAAGGAGATCAATTGTAAGTATTTGTGTGTTCATATCCTCTTTAATATAGTCCTAGAGGAACTTGAACCTTTCAATTGCCTAAGCTAATTTTAGTTCTGTAGTTGCTTCTATAGGTATTAAGACGATCAACATTGTAATTTGTTGATCCTTATTGCTCAAGCTTTTATGGATTCAATTTCTTGATTAGCTGCTTTAGCCAAGATTGCTTCAACCCATTAGTAAAATAATCTAATAACGATAAGGATCAATCAATAACTTTCACTTGACAATGGATTAATTTTACCTTTGAAATCAAGGCTCCACTATTGGAATGGTTCAATCATAAGAATGGGCTTCAAAGGCATTGGAGCTCTTCTTTTCGTTCACTTAAGCATGTAGAAATATTTGCGGTCCTTGACACATTAGTAGCAATTTGTGAAAATGGTAGGCCAATAGTACCTATATATCAGGATCTTGTGGGTGGTCGTAGGTGTAGAGAAGTGTCCTTCATCATGGTACTACATTTAGGCTTCTTTCTTGTCTTATTCTGCATATTGGAAGGATTCCATCATGTCATTTTCTAAAAAAGATACCATTTAGCCAAATATAATGCATTATATTTTGTTTAAATTAGGCCTTTTATTTTATTTTTAATCCTTCTAGAACTTGTCCTATAGCCATATATTTGCACATGTAACCCATCCATTAGTTTCAGATATGAATATCTATCTCTTCCACTAAAAATAATTGATCTTTAGAGATTATTCTTGCTATCCTTTCAAATAAACCCTTCCCTTGATCAATATGGTGGGTTTTATAACAATATCAAATTTGTAATATTATTGATCTCCAACCCTATTTTCTCTTGTTTAACCATGTAGTACAATAGACCTAACATTGGGTGTACTACAAAGATAGTAGTCTTACTCTATGATAGATAGTAGTTGAACTTCTTTAGAGCCTTCATGATGGTGAATACCTACTTTTCAATCAAGGTGTACTTCTCTTCATAGTTGTAAAGGGATTGGATCATGAAGGATATGAGGTGCTCCTTGTCCTAATTATTCTTTTGGGTTAGGACAACTACAATGCTCTCATTAGAATCAAATACATAATTCCAAGTTCTTTGGAGAGATCTAGATTGATTAAGTCAAAGGATTTTTTTATGGTATTTTTGATATCTGTGAAGGCTTTCTTTCCTTTGTTGATCTAGTCTAGAGAGGCATCCTATTTTAACATCTTGGTTATCAGTTTGATTGTTTGAGTAAAAATAGCAATAAACTTAGCTACAAAGAGGATTTGACGTAGAAATGACCTAATCCCTGTGACTAATGTGGGTAAGGGTAGGTCTTGGATGGATTTTATGTTAACATATAAGCTATTTTCAATCAATATTTTATTATTAAGTTTCTTATAATATATATAAAATATGAGATACACAATTATTCAAACAATCTCACAATATTCTTGTGGATGATAAACATGGTATTCCAATAAAAATGAAGTGTTGAAACTTCTTACATTGAATTTTACACATTACATGACTTCTCTACAAATAGCCTTTACAAAGACTCTTGACATTTTAACTTCAACTAACTCTTCATCTCCTCAAACTCATAGGATATATGACTTCATATTTCTCATAGAATAAATATATTTATTGACTCTCTAATAATAAAAAATCTCTAATGATTGCTAAATGCCAATGTTTACAAGAATCCTTCATGCCACATATTTACAAAGTATTTACAAAATATTTACAAGGTTCTTGCAATGTATTTGCAAGGTACCAAATAATGTAATAAACTCCAATATTTTATTTGATCGGGATCTATAGCTAAGATTTATTTTGATACTATATTCCCTATCAATTTTCCCTCTTGAACCATGAAAATGAAGTCTTAGGCTTTAGAGAAATACTAAACTTCTTGCACCTCTAGAACATCAACTTGATATGGTACATATGTTTAATCCTAGTTTTTAAAATACTATGAATCATCAACATATATTAGAATGGTTTCATCTCTGACCCTGATAAAATATGTGTTTATAGCCTTATTGAAGATTTTCCCCATTTTTTATAAACCAAACAATATCCATCGGTTGGCAAAGTTTTTCCATATGGTGGTAAAAGCTATTTTATGTTGATCTTTGTCTTTAACCCAAATCTGATTATATATTGAGAAGCCATCTAAGAGTGATAACATTTTTTATCTAGATACCTTTTTGTAAAATCTTACCAATGGTGAACAATGAATAGTGATCCTCTAAATATTCCCTATCAAGTTCCTAAAGTCGACACATAGCATTATATCTCCATTTTTCTTGCATATTGAGACCAAATTGGCAACCTATATAGAGTGTTTAATTTGGAATATAATCTAAGCCTATAACAACTTTAATAATTCCTTCTTCATTATTACTTCTATTTCAGATTTATAGGTTTCTGTTTTTTTCTAAATATCTTGTCACATGATCTAACTTGATAGTATGCTTTATGATATTTTGTTCATAGACTTTAATATCTTTGTATGACCAAGCAATAATATCTCTGTACGTACTACAAATATTTTTAAAAATATCATTTTCTTCCTAAGTGTAATATTTCACAAGCAGTAGAATCTTCCCTTCAACTACCTTGACTCGATGATATGAAGAAAATTTTGCCTTAAGACTAGTTTTCCTTGTACCATCATCGGGGTTAAATAGTCTCTCTAGGATGATCAAGCCTTTGGGTAACTTTTTTGATTTCAATTGTATGAATCCTTTCTTGATGTCATACCCATTTTCATTCTTTTATTCAATGTGTTAGGATTCCCTAATTAGGAATGTTAGCAAGTGAGCCCAAATATTTCATAGGTCTAGGTTTCTAGGATTGTAGAGCCACTCACACAAAATCACAATCAGTAATACACGAATATTGCATAATAAGAACTTCAATATTACATTCATAAATTAGAAATTATTACATTAAAAATCCTTTACATTCTTTTGTTTCATAGCATGGAGCTTTGTCTCCAATATATAACTTCACATAAAATCTCTTCAATTCTCTTGACTATTGCTCTCATCAAACTCTCAAAAGCTACAATTTTCACATGTCTTATCTTATGACAAAGCTTCTTATGATTACATAATATTCTACTTCACACCATGACACATCATGTATGACTCTTCACTTCCACACTTAATATCTATCACTTATGACTATTTGCTTGCACACTTACAATCATACTTACACACTTGACACCATTCACACATAACTACATAATACATAATGCTCTTTACATATTGACACTTATATTTATAATAGTACTCCATGGTACACAATGGTACCAAATAATGTAATACTTCTAATAGCCCCCATATTACATTATTTGGTTTGAAGACTTTTAGTCTTCAATCTTCATCTTATGTCTTCATTCACTGATTTTGTTATTGATGTTTCGTTATTTGTTTCTTTTCCATAAGATATTTATGCTCAATATAATACTTCAAAATATTTTGATCCTATGGAAAAAGCTAATTTTTTTTGTGATATTCCCATTACATCCAATGCAAATATTCCACTATTGATAGAACCCATGGCCTGAATTTTATTGTCTCTTGATGAGGCATTTTTGTTTCTATTAATATTTTTAATTTCCATAGTCCTTCCTTGGTTTACCAATTGAGATATTGAAATGAGATTATTTATTATACCTGGAATATACAACACATCCTCTAATATGACTTTAGAATATAATAAACCAAGTGTGATATTCCTAGATACTTGTACATGGTAAACCTTGTAATTTGTTATCTTCATTAGAATATTTGTTTTAATGTGTATCAAATCAAACCAATATAAATTTATTATCATATGGTGACTTGCACCTGAATCTATGTACCATGAAACATCTCCAAATTATATATTTGGTTTTGATTGTATTTTGCATGGCTTATTATATCTTGTTACATGTTCATAGAAATATATTTATCTTTGAAAATTTATTTTAATGGAGTTTGGTTCTTTGAGTCTGTATGATTTTGATGTACTCATTTTAAATAAATTAAATTCCTTCGATATAGAATGTCTTATTGCTTTCAAATTTAATGTTTTTACTCTTTCTTCTTCAATTTATTTCTTACTCGGTTTTTCAATTTCATTTTACTTATATATCTCAATAAATCAAATCAATTTCAATTAATTTTCCCTCTTCTTATAACTCCCAAATTTTTAACTTCAAATTATTCCTTCAAATTTCAAATTTTCTCTTTTAAAGATCTCAAATTTCTTTTTCAAGCAATTTCAAATTTTTATTCATCATTCATTAATTTTCAATTTTCAATTTCCTCTTATATCTCCCTAATTTTAAAATTCAAAATTTTAAGTCTAATTTCATTTCATTTCCTCCCAATTATATCAATCAAATTTCAAATTTAAATAGACTGTCTCATTTTCTTATACCTCCATTCATTAATTCATTTCATAAAAAAAAAACTCCCAAATTTAACCTTATAATTATCAATATCTTATAATGACCTCAATTTTATCCTCAAAACCTTATAACTCTTGAGATAGAAATTATCTCCTTTAAATAAATCAAACACCTAAAATATCTCTTTAACCAAATCATAACCTTTAATAATATTTAAATATTTAAAACCTTACCTTAATTTTTGCCATGTCTCACTTAAATTTTAGAGCATTCGAGGCATTATGCACTATTCTTGCTTTTAGTAAGTGTTACTACAATCTATCTGGTCCACTTTCTCAATTCTATTGCACTATCTTTTACTTAACACTGCTTCAGATTATGCTCACAACTTGACAAAATATTCTTTGTCTTCCTCTTGTCTACATCCTTTGGCTCCCTCTCATCCTTTGGTCTAAATATTTTGACTTCCTCTCATTCTTAGGTCTTTCAGGTTCCTCTCATTATTGGGTTTGAATATTTTAGCTTCCTCTCATTCTCTGGTCTATATCTTTTGGTTTCCTCTCATTCTCAAGTCTTCATCCTCTGGATTCCTACTCATATCTATGTCCTATGGATTTATTTTATCCTCATTCCATATCCTTCAAGTTTCACTTATTCTTTAGGTCTACCTCCTCCAACTTGCACTTCATCTACTCACTCGCAAACATCTTTACCTATATCCTATGGCTTATGCTTTACTCACAAAAAATATCTTCTCCTAAATTTAATAAATTTCTTGTAGTAGACTTCTAGTAGATGTCCAAACACAAATATATTCTCCTCCAACCAATATTATCTTCAATACCTTCAATAATCATCCTTCACTCTTTTTTAAATATTTCTCTTATCAACAATTTCTTCAGCAATATCTCATCCCACTCAAACATTATCCCTTCAATTTGACTTCTTTGAACTTCCTCCAATCATCTTCGACCAATTTATCTCACATTCACTATCTTCTTCAATCCTTCAATATCTCTGCTTCCAGCTTCAACAATCCTTGTTCAATTCAAATATCACCATAACAAATTCATTTCCTTATTCTTAAATCTTCTCACTCTTCCTTTCTCTCTCCACCCTAGATAGAGCTAACTAGAGTGGCTTTGATACCACTATTATCAAGTGAGCCTAAATATTTTATAGGTTCAGGTTTCTAGGATCATAGAGGCACTCATAAAAATTTACATTCAATTATAACACAAATATTTCATAACAAAAACTTCACTATTAAATTCATAAATTAGAAATTATTATATTAAAAAACCATTACATTACTCTATTTCATTGAATAAAGCTTTATCTCCAATATGTAACTTTACATAAAAACTCTTCAATTATCTTGACTATTTCTCTCCTCAAACTCTCAAAAGATGCAACCCTTCACATTCCTTACATTATGAGAAATATTTGCATGATTACATAACCTCCTACTTCACACCTTGACACATAACATATGAATCTCCACTTCCACACTTGGCACCTATCACTTATGACTCTTCACTTTCACACTTGACACCTTGCACACTTGACACATTTCACGCATAATTACATAACACATACCACTCTTTACATCTTGACATAGGATTTTGACACTTCTAAATATTTACAATAGTACTTCATGGTACCAAATAATATAATACCTCTAAAAAGGCATTCTATGCTTTGCTCATCATTATTGAAGACTTGCAAATGATCAAAGTTATTAGGTATCAATGATCTAAAAAGAACCTCTAATTATTTTTATTTATCCCACATATTATTGGTGGGTTTAAGTTAGGATGTCATTATAGATAACTCATTTACCTTTGTTTTTAACTCTCTCAGTATTGCTTTGATTTTATATGAATCAAAACTTTCAAATAAATCTCAAACTTGATGTTTATAAGACTTTAGGTGCTTGTTCTTCATGGTGGATTAGGAATTGATCTTATTTATGATTAGTTTGGAGGTTCCATATATTCTTAAGTCCTTGATTCCCATATATTTAACTTTTATTAAACTAGTGCAAAGTGTTTCATATTTTACCATATTATTGATACAATTAAACAATAATCTACATGCATAATAAGTGTATGCACCTTGTGGATAAATGACCTACACACTAGCTCCTACTTAATTATTGGTTATGCCATCATCAAAGTACATAGTCCATGTCATTTCAACTTCTTGACTTGTTAGGGTGGGAAGATTTCAAGGAGCCTTCTTAATAAGGTAATTTCATAACTCAATTTCTACAAACTTGACCTTGAGGTCTTCTTCATCTTGTAACACATTGATTATAATGTTCACTTTTGGATCTTGGTCACTTTCTAGATATTCTTCATCTTCTTTGAGTTCTAATAGCTCACTAGAATTCATTGTATTTTCTTCCTCAATATTCTGTAAGAGATGGTTGCAAGATGGTTCGTTCTCAATCCTAATTATTTTTCCATATTTAGGTACCTTAATATGAGTATAGTCCATTATCAAGCAACCATCCTCTAACAACTCATATGTCTACTCTATGAACAATAGAATCCCAAAGTACAGGAATAGGTCCATGACTATCACTACCTATGCTACCATGAAGTCTATATACTTGGCTATATTTATGATTAGGTCTTTGAGTACCCTAACAAATTTTATCCTTATAACATCCATTTGGATTGGATGCCTAGTTGTCTTAGTATAAGAAACATACATCTCTTGTTAGGAACCTACTATTAAAAATAAATTCACACAAATACAGTAAATAAAATAAATATTCATGAAATAACATAATATCACAATGCAAAAAGTAAATGCAAATTAAATTAAACAAGCTCACAACAACATAGAATCGTAGGCCTCTTTGAGGGGGCAACCTCAAAATAATTTCATTAATTTGAAAAAGATACATTTTTTCATGGATCCATGTCTTTCAAAGATACACTTCATGCAATCCTAACCCTAATATCAAGAGTTGGCTTACATGCAAAATGTCACTCGATCTAGAATCTTCTACCAAATTGCAGTTACATTCTTGATAACGGTTACATGAAATGGTCCCACTTGTCTAGGTATATTTCTTGCCATACACCACTACAAAATATTATAAAATAACATTATAAAAGGACCCCCACATTGGAAGTGGGTCATTACAATCATCAAATGAGAATTAAAAAATTATGTTAGGATGGGGTCCTAACATGCCCTTCCCCTTCAAAAAATCTTTGTCCTCAAAGTTGTAGATGAGAAAACTGGTGTTGTAGCCGCTATAGGGATTCTCATGTAGCATATTTTCGTTGTAAACATCATCATTGAACAATAACCTTGATGATTACATGGTTGCGAAGAGTACGCATTCTACGGTCCAAAATATATTATGGATCAAGCAAGATAGAACCCTCTTCATATAATTCAAGTAAATTAGTTTTAATAGGTACTTGATTGTTAAGTATCTTCTTGAGAGAGGATACATGAAAGACATGATGAATCTTGGATGTAGACAGTAGGTCCAATTTGTATGTAGTGGCACCAATTCACTGTAATATCTGGTAGAGACCATGATATTTGAAAGTAAGCTTTTGGCACCTATGAAGTTGGAGGGATGATTGTTTATATGACTACAAGCGAAGGAAGATCATATCACGGATTTCAAAACTATGCTCCATACGATGTTGATAAACTTGTTGGCACATTAAATTCTAGACCAATTCCAAATTCAACTTCAATTGATAGAGGACTTTGGCATGTTGGTGGAGTATAGTGTTAATAACATGGACCTTGGAGCTACTTGGAATATAAGAGGAGGGTGTTGATAGAGGTCAGTCATAAACTACTTCAAAAGGGGTGACCTTGGTCGTAATATGATAAGAAGTGTTATACCACCACTCATATAAAGGAAGCCACTTCACCCACTATGTAGGATGATCAAAGGTAAAAAAATGAAGATAGGTCTCCAAACATTTATTGACAATCTCTATTTGACCATTCATTTGAATATGACAAGATGAAATCATTTTGAGTTGATTTCCCTGCAACTTAAACAATTCTTGCCAAAAATTACTGGTGAATGTAGGGTCACGATCAAACACAATGGATATGGGCATGCCATGAATATGAAATATAGAATCAAGGAAAACTTGGGTGACTACGGAGGTCATGTAAGGATTGGAGAGGGGATAAAAATGAGCATACTTCATGATATGATCACCTACCATGAAAATAACTTATTTGCCTCTCGATTTAGGTAAACCTTCAACAAAATCTATGGAAATATTTGTCTAGATCTATTTTGGAATAGACAAGGGTTGAAGAATTCCTAGAGAAGGCATTTTTTCTCCTTTTATTCGTTGACAAATTTCACACTCGACCATAAAAATTTGAATATCCTTCTTTATACCCTTCCAATTTTTTTTAATCCTTTCATATGTCTTGAAGAACCCTAAATAGCCTATAGTGGATGAGGTATGAATTTTCATCATAATGAGTTCCTGAATTGGAGATGTGCGAGGAACAATAAGGCACTAGAGATAGCGCAAATCTAGTCCATCCCAAGTGTACCCTAAATATGATGTAGCCTCTATTTGAATCAAGGTAGTCAAAGTTTGCAATTCTAAATTCTTAAGCACCTCACCTTGAAGAGGATTTATCCATTGTAGTATGGGCACAAAAATGGTACATGGCATACTTTGAGCCTCAAATTGGTGAGAGAGTACCTACCATAATGTTCTCTTTGCCCTTTTATAGGTAATATCATAATCATAGACCATGAGCTTAAAGACCCACTTTTATTGTTTGAGAGTAGCAACCTGCCACTCCAAGAATTATTTAAGACCTTGGTGATCCATTTTAATGGAGAAATGTCACCCAATGAGATAAGGTCACTAGTGAGTAACCACATACATAATTGCAAGCATATCCTTAGCATAAGTTGATTTGCCTAGACTTTTTATTGAAATTGCTTTACTAGTGAAGGCCACAAGATGCCCTTCCTACATCAACATGGATCCAATGCCATTGTTGAAAGCATCACTTTCAATTACAAAGGACTTGGAAAAATCAAGCATCACTAATATGGTAGTGGTTGTCATAGCATGCTTCAAATCAAGGAAACCCTTCTCGGCTAGACCTATCCAAGTAAAAAAATCTTCTTTAACATTGTTGTTAAAGGAGCAACAATTTTGTCATAGTTATGAACAAATTTGTGGTAATACCTCATGAGGCTCAAAAATCCATGAAGACCCTTTAGAGTGTGAAATTTTGACCATTCTTGAATGGCATGAATCTTCTTAGGATCAGCTTTAACTCCATCCTTGGTGACAATGTGTCCCAAATACTCTACTTCAATCAATCCAAAAGAACACTTGGACCTCTTATCATAAAGTTGATGTTGTGTCAAAATTTGTAGAGTTTGGTCCACATGGATGAGGTGCTCTTCCCAAGAATAACTATAAACCATAATATCATCAAATAAAACTAAAATTAATTTATGAAGAAATAGGTGAAATATGTTCATAAGGCTTTGAAATATGGAAGGTGCATTGGTTAAGCCAAATGACATAACCAAGAATTCATAATGACCCTCATGAGTGCGGAATGATGTTTTGGATATAACCTCATCCTTAAGCCTGATCTTATGGTACCTTGAGCGAAGATCTAATTTGGATAAAAACATAGCCCCATGTAGCTCATCTAGTAATTCATCCACCATAGGGATAGGAAACTTATCCTTAATGGTGAGATTATTGAGCTCACAAAAATCTACACATAATTGTTAGGACCCATATATCTTTCAAACCAATAAGACAAGAGAAGAGTAAGGGTTGTTACTAGGCCAAATGACTCCAACTTTTAACAACTCTTGTACTAACTTCTCTATTTTTGACTTAAGGAAATGATGGTATTAGTACGACCTAATGTTATGTGGTACATTGCCAGGTACCAATAGAATGACATAGTCGTAGGAGTTGACGTGATGGCAATTCCGATGGTTCGAAAAAATTGCATTGTACTTTGTCAGAATAAGTTGCAAATCTTCTATAATTTGTTCCACCTTTGAAGTAGTTGGTTGGATTGAAAATATTTGAGCGATGACCCCACGAGAATTTTTTTTTCAACTTCTCCATATGGTTAGAGTTGATAACCTAAGGAGGCTCTGCTTGTGAACCACAAAGAGTGTAAAACCTTTTGTTATGTGAAAACTTATTGTTAGAATTTTGCTTTAGCCAACCATGCCAAGCTTATGGTCTACATTATTGCTTACAGTTTGAACATCTTGATATCATCTTGGAGATCATCCTTTAAGCCACTAATGAAACAACTCATAAAAACCTTCATTCAACCCTTAGATTTTGTTAGCCAATTTTTCAAATTAAGTGTGGTAGTCTCAAACTATAGAGGTTTGTCTCAACTTGGTCAATGCTCCTTGAAAGTCATCATATTCACTAGGGCCAAAGCGAGTGACTAATTGGGACTCAAAAACTTCCCAAGAGGGATTAATAATTGTGTGTTGTAACCACTGGTACCATTGTAATGCTTTAGATTTAAAGTTAAAAGAGGCCATAGTGATCCACAAATATTTAGGGATATTATGAAGTTTAAAAAATTGATCCGCACAACATAACCACCCATCTGCATCCTTGTTGAACTTAGGAAAGTCCAATTTGGACATCTTAAAGGGAGTATCCTTGTCAAGGAAATTTTTAAGGTCTTCCTTATCCTTATGGATACTTTTCCCATTATCAGGAGGTTCAATGTTGTGATGCTTAAATACCTTTTGGCCATCCTTAATTTTTGCCTCAATATCTAAGAAGTAATCTTCAAAGTTGGCTTTGGAGCAGAGATAGTCACCTCTCAATTATTTTACATCATCTTGTATACCATTCATCACATTGAGAAGCATACCAAGTTGATAGTTTATTTGCTCTAGGGAGTGGGCCTATTCAATCTCATTTTGGTGTCCATGAGTGCCCCCAACCATTTTGGTGTGTTTTGAGCAACCTCGACTGACTTACTAAAAATAGAAGTGTGATTTTAGGAGTTACTATTTATAGTATGAAGACCAAAAAAGTACTTGGGTTTTATATATCAAAAGCTTGAAAATATGGTCACAATGAGCTATGTACCCCAACACTGATTTTGGACACCCTAGATTTTTTTACTATTATTTTGATGAGTCTATTGGTGTGGTCAATTTTTCTCTAGAGGTTAGGTTTAAAAGTTAGGTTTTGTGTCAGCCACCTATGCCTTGTTTGTTCTGAATACTGACCACTCCTAACACTGTTTTATGGTTTTCTATACTAATATTGTTTGTTCTATTTTATCATTAACAACTCTGTAATTGATTTTTACAAACAAGTATTACTGCCAACTAATAATCCTGACTATGTGGTTCCCTATATTGATATTATTTGTTTTGTTTTATCATGGATAACTTTGTAAGTACTGACTATTACAAATAACTGTTACTACCAACTGACAATCCTAACCCGATTGTTACTAAAATAAGATATTTTTAGACTCTACCTTGACTATTTTTGTTTGGTTTCCCAATTCTTTCCTTCGTGCATGTAGTTTATTTCATGATAGGTAAATCTCCTCCATATGCTCATTTTTTGTGGAAAAAATTATGGTTATAGGGTTAACATACATAAAAAAAAATTTTAAAAGTGGAATAAAACCAAGTAATCTAAGCCATGGAGTATGCAATACCCATATACCCTCTGTTATATGGCAGTGACGAAAAATAGTGTTTGGATCAATATTTTAGACCACCACTCAAGGAGAATTCCACACATACCCTTGAGTACACTGCATGCCTCTCTTATAGTATGAGAGGATAATATTTTTGGATGTTGTGTTTGATGTACTATGGATAATACAAGGTTGAAAAAGCTTCCTAGAGATAAAGGTTTATTTAATACTAAGTGATCTCCTCAGATACTTAAAAATATGTGGAAGCTCAATTTCATACTTAGGTAATATTTGAGGCCTGGGTATTGGAGCCTAATCACCCCTTACTTCATTAGACACTTTATGGGTTATCTAGATTAGCCAATAATGATGGCTCCTTCACGATATTTTAAAACCCCCAACATAAGGTTTCTAACCTACACAACTACTACTACAAAAAAGAAATGATTGTATTTTTGTTGGTTTTCTTTTTATAATTAAAGGACAAAAAAAATGAAAAACACAAGAAAATTATACCTAACATTCAAAATGGATGGGCAAGAATTGTCGTAGTTGCAACATAATTCAACCTTAGAAAGTGCTATGATATCACTTGTTAGAAACCTACTATTAAAAATAAACTCACTCACATAAACATAGTAAATAAAACAAAGATTCATGAAATAACATAATATAACAATGCGAAAAGTAAATGTCAAATTAAATATTCTCACAACAACATAGAATCATAGGCCTCTTCTAGGGGGAAACCTACTTCAATACTTTCATTAATATGAAAAATATATTTTTTTATGGATCCATGTCTTTGAAGATACACTTCATGCAATCCTAACCCTAAACTCAAGAGTTGGCTTACATGCAAAATGCCACTCGAGCTAGAATCTTCTACCAAATCATAGTTACATTCTTGATAACGGTTACATGAAATAGACTCACTTGTCTAGGAACCTTACTTACCACATTCCACTACAAAATATTAAAAAATAACATTATAAATGGATCCCCACATTGGAAGTGGGTCATTACAATAATCAAATGAGAATTACAAAATGGTGTTAGGATGGGGTCCTAACATCTCTTCACAAAATACTTTGGGCATGAGTGTGACTATTGCACCTGAATCAACTATGCAAATTTTGAGAATATAAATTTCAATCTTGAGTGTCACATAGAATAGAGGTGGTTTTAGCATCTTTTATTTTGAAGCATTCCACATTTTTGATACATTGACTTAAATATTTCAAACATTTTTTATCAGATTTTGTTGATTTGCTACATTATTTAAAGTGGAATTTGACTACTTACTCTTAGCATAACTTTGCTCTTGATATTTTAAAGCTTATTGATGTAGATCATGTTGCAATACTTCTAACATATTGGAATTGGTTGGAATTATTTTCATTTTGTTTATGATGTTGAATTTGAACTTAGTAGGGACACCCTCCTTGAGAAATTTTAATATTTATTTGTAGTCATATCTCACACTTCACTTGTGAGGGAGGGTATTTCAATCACCTTTCAACCTCTTTTTAAATTGAATCCTTTCCTTGATCCCTTTTCAATGGGTTTATTAATCATATTCTTATCTCATTTGTCCATTATGGGTTCCTTCCCTTTATATATCCTCTAGTCTATATTATTTTGTGTTTCTTCCTTCCCTTTTTGAGGTGTACTTTTTGCTTCCCTTTCTATATTCTCCTTATATTGCTCTTATTGTATTGTGATAGACCATTTATCCTTTAAGTTTAAAGGTGGTATTCCTTTCTAAGGATTGTTGTACCTTTTCTATTTTTTGCTTGCTTATTAATTGATTCTTCTTTAGAAGCCTTCCTCTTACACCTAGTTTCAACCCCTTGTTGATTGGTACATATGGAATTATATTTAAATAATTATTCTTCATTTGCATCCATGGTGTTAAATTTTGCTAGGATTTTGTTGTTAGTATTGGTCAAGATAGGTACCAATTGTGGAGCCAATGGCTATTAGTAAATAGTTAGGTTCATTATGGGGACCATTTGGCCTATGATGGCAACTTGTTTAATCTAACACTACTTATTATATTAGATATTTTTAGATGTCTAATGGTACCCATGCATTCAGTGGGATTGTATCTATCGTTACAAGGAAGGTACCATGTTAGTTATATATGCCTATGTATTGGTGTTAACCATGTGATTATGAGTTTGATTTACTCCTTGATTAGCACCTTGCCAAGGCACCTAATATTTAGTTATAAATACAGTCTTATGGGGTCTGTAATTCTATGTTTTTTTCCATTGTTTCTTTGCATCATTTTTATTACTCACCAAAGTTTTGATCACCTTCATCATTTTGTTCATCGTAAATTTTTTTTTGGAGTTATTGCATGAGTTGGATGGAGTAGGGAGGGCTAGAATCTATAGTTACAAGGCTATAATGGATGTGTTAGAGTATATTACATTATTTGGTACATGCTAATATACCACCTTGGGTACATCTTTAGATTAGAAGAGTGTCTTATATTAGAGTGTGAGTATTTACTTTATGCAATGTAATAAATGCACAAGTATTATTAGAGTGTGCAAAGTATTTCGGTAATGTTAATATGCATAATAGTCCATGTGGACCATAGTCCATATATTATGAAGATGAAGAGTCTCAAGAAGAGTGAAGGCCAAGAGTACTCCATATGAAGAGTCACATTCCATTAAATATATGTCTGTGTGTGTGTGAGAGAGACATAATGTAGAGTGAGAGTGTGTGGAAGTATGGTGTATTGGAGATCTTTATTCTATATGAGAATACTATTTTTGTGAGCATTTATTAGTGGATATTTTATGAGTTGTTGAAGAAGTTATTTATAAGTTTTATATGTTTAGAATATTGCCATTATTTTATATTTCATCCTGCAACTTTATTTTAGATCTTCTTATTATTTTGCTTTAAGTTTATAGCATCAAAAGGTAACAGTGGTATCAAAGACATAAGGGAGATTGATAGGAGATAGGGAGATCCACAAGAGAGATTGAGAAGAGATAGGGAAATTTTATTTCCAGAATTTTAAAGTTGTAATTTGGATAGATTTTTTCCACAAAGTTGCAGAAGATCTCATGAATACTAGGACTCAACATAGATTTCTTTTCCACTAGTTTGAAGAACAACTAGTGAAGTTTATTGATTTTAGATTTCTAGAATTTTGGATATATTTGATTGTAGGGATTAGTTTTTTGAGTTGCAGCAAGAGAGTGGAGATTGAAGATTTAGGAGACCCAAGAAAGAGGTCCCCATAGAAGATTTAATATTGAATATTTGAAGACCTAAGAGAAGAGGTCTCAAGTAAATTTGGAAGGATAAATAAGAAGGCTAGAGAAGCTATATTGAAGAAGTTGAAGAAGTGGCCATTGGAGAAGATTTTAAGAAAGTTAGGGAAAGAATGTTGCAAGAAGAAGAAGCTACTAAAAAGAGGTAATCACATAAAAATTGGGAAAATTATTGTCAATTAACAACAAACCCAAAAGGATTTGTGAAACTGATTCAAGGAGAATATTTTTGGCAAGAATTTTACCAAATTTGAGAAAGTAATTTTGAAGACTTCAAGACATTTAGATTTTTAAATAAGAGACCAACAAAGATGCTAGCTTTGAATATAGAATTGAGCGATATATAAGGAGGAGAAAGAAGATAAAAGAGACCACCAATTTGAGAAATTTGAAGAAAACCATTAAGAATTTGAAGGTTGATTTGTGGAGGAGAATATTGTTGATTTTTATGATAGAATTTGAAGGGTCACAAGACAAAAAATTGAAGGTGACATAGAGCTACAAATTGGAGAAGATTTGGGTAGATTTTGAAGTGCCCTTGAAAAACCAATTGAAGGAAGGCTTGAAAACAAACTAAGGTAGAGGATTTTGGAGTTAGAGAGATCAGATTTTTTGAGCAGAAATTTAAGATATTTGGGCTACAAAATTGGGTAGCAAATTGGAGGAGTCATAGAGCTATGAATTGAAGAACTATTAGATAGATTTTAAATTGTTCTCGGATAGCTAATTGAAGGGGGAATTTACAAGTTAACGTAGTGAATTAAAGGATTTAGAGGAATATTTTTGATAGTGAACAGGTAGCATATTGGAAGCATTTGTAGCTACAAATTTCAGAGTTCGAGAGAACACATTTGGAGGAGAATTAAAGCTGCAAAATTCAGAATTTTTAGGCAGCAAGTTAAAAGAAAGAAAGTAGTTTTTTGGGCAGCATTGAAAGCTGCAAATTCCATAAATATTGGACAACATTTGGAGAAGGAAATCATCTGCAAGTTTTAGAATATTTGAGCAGCATTTCGAGAAACAAAGGAGCTACAAATTTGAATGTTTTTGGGCAGCAAGCTAAGGCTGCAAATTTGAAGGTCTAGAACAACAAGTTTAAGTAGCAAGAAAGGCAAAGAGGTAAGCTACAAAAGAAGACCAAAAAGGTTTGAAATTAGGTGCATAAAAGAGTATTTCATTTTTATGAAAATTTTGATTTAATTCAAGTTTATTTAGCACCATATTTTTAGAGTTCAAATCAGGAAAAGAGAACTCTAAGTATATTATTTCCAAGCCAAGGAAGGAGACGTTCGAGAACCTGAAAATTATAACAAAGAGAAGTTAAAGATTGCTTAGAATAGGAGTAATAAGGAGAAGAATTTATATAGTGAATGTTATTTTTAGTAAGCCAACAAAGTGTAATATTATTAAAGCAAAGGAGATCAAGTAGTGCATAAAAGTAAGGCATATTTAGAGTGTCTAAATACACCAAAAGAAACACAATAATAGTTGTAGAAAATAGTGGTGAATAGGAGTGAGAAGAAGCCATCACCAAGCTAATGTGGAGGAGCCACCACATTGAAAAGAAGGAGCCACCATGTTGGAAAGAAGAAGCCACCATTCGATTGAGAAAGAAGCCAAGGAGGCACCACCATATTGAAGAAAAACCACCCAAGTTGTGGTTGCACCATCGTGAGAGGAGAGGCCATTGGAAGAGCCACCACATTAGATGGAGGAGATTGAAAAATTATTGGAAGAGCCATGACTTCACACAAAGGAGAACCTAGAAAGCCAAACATCAAATAATAAGAGAGAAAATAGAAGACCAAGCACTACAACACGTTGGAATATGTTGAAAAAAAGTGGAGCATTATCAAATGTATTGCAAAGAATAAGTGGAGTGTTATCAAAAGAAAGAGAACTCACTTGAGGAGGTGTAGATTTTGTTTTCCACTTGGTATTGCAAGGAATTTAACACCTAGGATATTATAGAATCATTGAATGTAACATTCCAGAGTTTGAAAATGTTTCCAGCCAAGTTTTATAGGAAGGACAACAACTTAGAGCATCAAAGAACATTGTATAAGAGGAAAATTATTTACATGCCAATTGGCAATTGGAAAAGAAGAGTTTCAAATATATTTAAAAGGATTCAAAGCATTTTGGAATCATCATTCATTTCATGGGCTAAAATTAGCACAAGGAGAGATCATTTGGAACGAAGTTTGTTGCATAATTGAGAGAGCATCTTGCAACATAGAAGACTGTTGACAATCCAATAGTGAAGTCATAGTATTTTACCCAGAGTAGCATGAATCCATATTCTTGAGGTAAATTCTCAAGTTTAATATTTGATTTATACAAAGGATTGGAGTAATAAGTAATATTTTATAATTTATGAAAGATTGAAGTTGATTTATAAGTTTTTTACATTGATTGATTAATGCTATTGGAGATATAAGGTTTATGAGTGGAAAAAAAAGAATATAAATTTTATTGTTGGTATTTGAAAATATTTATGAAGATTTGAAAAACTAATTTGAAGATTTGAGAAATCAATTTGAATTTTTATTTGAGTTTGCAAAAGAATTTGAAATATTTGCAAATTGATAATTTTGAATAAATAAGGATCTCAACGTCAAATTAGGAATACAAAACTTGCAAATATCATAGGATTTCTAAATTTCTTATTTGGGAGTTATAAGGAATTCAGCACCAATGTAGTTTTGGGAAATTTAAAATTGAGAAATTATATTATTGAAATTTGGGAGATAAAAGGAATTCAACCAAAAGATTTGAAGAATTGAAATCATTATCAAAATTATTGATTGTTATTCATATATTGGGAGAAATAAGATATTTGTCTTGAAGAATAGAAATTGAAGATTATATTAAGATTTTCATCCAAACATTAGAGAATATAAGGTATTCTACAAAATTTAAGACTTGAAGTTTCATCAAAATAGTAGTTGATCATATACTCAAATTCAACTCAAATTTAGAAGTTGAAAATATTTCATCAAAGTTTATTATAGCCATATCGGTTCATTGTTTAGTCATGTCAGTTCATTAATTATTTTCATCTATTAATAGGTATAATTATTTATTAAGTTATCATCATCGAAGAATAAAACTTATTTGTGTATATCATAGAGACTTTGCCCTCTCTAAGTGGCTAGATTAATTTCGGTTATTCTCTATCACATGTTTATTTTTATTTCTGCAATTGATATTTAGCATAAATATAAGAAGTTTTACTTCATTATTATATTCAAAATATTCAAGATTTGGAGATATAAGGTTTACAACATAAAAGTTTTTATATTTCATCCAAACACTAGGGAGACATAAGGTAGTCAACCTCAAAGGTTTAGAGATTTGAAAATTTTATCATAATTGTCCTACATTTTTTAGACAAGGGAGTTACAAGGAAGCCTACTCTAGAGGAACTATGGAAGAACTTATTAAGTATACAGGATTCAAGGAATAAAAATGGTTTGGAGATACACTTGATTCAATGGATAACAATATGAAAGAAATTGATAACAACAGAAATATTTATAAAGACCATTCTCAAAATATAGCAAAAAATCTACTCAAGAAGATCTCTTTCAGATTTATGAAAGAAGCAAAGGCATAATTACCTCAATCATACACAAATGGTTGTATCAATTTATCAAGAAAACAAATGAAATTAAAGTTTATAAAACAACAAAAGAAGATTTGAAATGCACATATTGTAATAAATATGGACATGAAGAAGTTGATTGTTGGAATTTACATCCTTGTAAATATTGTGGAAAAGAATCACATTCATCTACTTTATGTTATTACAAGGAAGAATATTACAGGAAATTTGAAAAAGTATTAACATATAGGTTAGAGTGTTTATTTCAAAATATTGTTTCTAAATATTTTACTAACAATGGAGACAAGCATGAAGAGCAAGCAAGAAGGTTATCCAAAGAATAGGAAAAACAAAAGTGGACTAGAGATGTAATTGGATCTCTTACTCAATAAGGCTATATGATGATAGACTATATTGAAAGTCCTAGATGAAAGCATAATTCAAAGACAAAGAAAAGAAATCAAATCAAGAGAGGGAAGATGAAGACTAAATCAAAAGAAGATACTTATTTGAAGACTCCAAATATAAATTTACTGGAGATAAAATTGAAGACTAAAGATGAAGATCCATATTGAATATTGAAGTCTTCAATAACCAAATAATGCAATACATGGGGGGTGATAGAGTATATTACATTATTTGGTACATGCTAATGTACCATCTTGGGTACATATTTATATTAGGATAATGTCTTATATTAGAGTGTGAGTATTTATTTTATGCAATGTAATAAATGCACAAGTATTATTAGAGTGTAAAGTATTTTGGTAATGTAAATGTGCATAATAGTTCATGTGCACATGAGTCCATAAAGTAGGAAGATGAAGAGTCTCAAAAAGAGTGAAGGCCAAGAGTACTCCATATGAAGAGTCACATTCCATTATGTGTGTGTGTGTGTGACATAATGTAGAGTAAGAGTGTGTGGAAGTATGGTGTATTGGAGATATTTATTCTATATGAGAGTATTATTTTTGTGAGCATTTATTAGTGGCTATTTTATGAGTTGTTGCAAAAGTTATTTATGAGTTTTATATGTTTAGAATATTGTCATTATCTTATATTTCATCCTGAACTTTATTTTAGATTTTTTGGTTATTTTGCTTTATGTTTATAGCATCAAAAGCTAACAGGATGACATATTTTGGACAAGATAAGTAATAATGTATGGTTATCTAGAGGGATGAATGGAAGTTCTTGGTTGGGGATTAGAGATTGGTAAAAAAATGAACATTGAATTTCGTATAGATGTTTTCTAGTAAATTTGGGCTACATTGGTTGTTAATGGAAAAGGGGGTATGTTCCCTCCTCTCATGAGAACACACTCTCCTCTACTCATTTCTTCAAATGTTATAACTAGTGTATCATGCTTAGCATTGCAAACCATTAAAGCTAAATCGATTGTAAACCTTTGATATAATATGTTAATACCTATGATTCATTTGATCTAATGTTTTATAGGATTAATTTCAAAGTAATCAAGAATCTAATATTAAAATAATGTATATTTTTCTAAGGATTTTTTGCCTTACATTTAACTGAAATAAAATTGACTAATTATTTCCTATGCTATAAAATATACGCATAAATGGTTTTACTATTGATGCAAAACTAATAACTAAATTATTTGGTAATCCCTTATACCATAAATCAGCTTTATCACAATGGGAAATAAAATAGTAAGCATACCATTATATTCTCCTCCTAAATGTGGTTAATTGATTTGAGCATTGACAATTAGTTGAGGTGATCCAATATCGTCTTGTTCCCATTCCTATCAAAGGTAGGTAGTTTTTTCATAGCTATTGGAGGAATGGGATAATAGACCACTAGGTTTAGAAATTCTTGGTAGGTCTATTAAAAGTTGTTTTTGTGGCCTAAGAGACATTCTTGAATTGTTCTATCAAGAATTTGGTTGACCTACTATTGTTGAGGAGGGTATACATTGCATAGTTGTGAGGCAAGTACAAAGGGTATGTTGGATATGGATATGAAGGATATTAAGGTAGAGGATACTAAGGTGGCTAATTTTGGTAATCCCACTACTCGTTAGGAGGTGGTTGAATATTATGTTGTGAGTGGGGATAGTTTAGCATTATTTTGTGAAATTTATTAGCTTTGAGGAGGTGGACCTTATTCATTTTGTTATAATTGATTAGTTGGAGGTAGTGTTAACCCTTGTGGATTTCCATAGGATATCTTTAACCCCATTTACCTAGTCATCGTTTGTGTATTTTATGCAAAGTTCATACTTAAGCTTGAAGATCTGATGGGAGTTTGAGGATTGACCTATCATGATGGTGGGCATATTTGTTAAACTAGATCTAAGGATCTAGGCTAGAGAATAACTCATAAGAGATATATTTTATGTACTAGAAACCAATGTGGGTTGTATAACTAACTCACAAATATTAGGCTATATGTAAGGTTATTCATGTCAACTAGTATTTCATAAAGAGGATCAATGTGAATCAAAGTAGAAGATAAGTTAGACCAAGTTTTATTTGCTAGAGATGATGAATAACTCATTTTTTTGCTTAAGTAATTGATTTATAGTGGCAAGAGGCTTTGACTAACTAGATTGGCCATGGGGATTTTGCCTTTTGATGGGACAGGATTGGATGCTATAACTTATTTGAATTTGTCCTCTTGATGCACCCAGACAATGATTTTTTCTTTTCTCTTTATTTTAGCATTTCTTTGATGGTTTATGACAATGTCTTTAATTTTTATTGTTATTTCTATTTTCTAAGCCATCAATTGTGTATTTATAAGCTTGTGAAAATTTATCTACACGGATGGAGTCTTTGGGTCAACATACAAAATTTCAAATATTTTTCTATTGAGTTATTTGCTCATAATTTTGGGGCAATGCAACAAGTAATATTATAAAATAATGTAAATGGATAACTTAACCTAAAAAATGCAGGTTATTTGCTTGCTATTTTCAAACAATTTGCTTACAATATTTTAAACATTTTGCAAGAAAAAGGGTTCCAAACATATCACTAAGAATGAACCATTTTTGAGACAAGAAAAAATGTTCTTCTCGTAATTAGGAGGAAGAAACTTATTTTTCCTAGTGAATCATTTTTTAGACTCGAATCAAATCATTCATAAAATTTATCTTAGATTAATTTTACTATGGTAGAGTAAATCACTCGCTTTTTTCAAGCGAATAGCTTATTGCTTTATCCTTTGACAAAAATGACTCAAAATCTACCTTAAGTTATATTGAGTCATATTTTTTATGAATAGATTTGAGTTTTGAAGATGCTCAAATATATTTGGAGTCATAATATTTGCAAAAATATTAAAATTCAAAAGATCGTATCAAAGTCGCCATTCACAAAATAACTACAAAATTTGAGCACAAATAATGAAAAATTGATTAGTTTTACTTCAAATTGAGATTGGAATTAAAAAATATACTCCTTAGCCTTATAAAATCACTCTACCATTAATCTAAGAAAATGTAAACTTTCTTGAGTGAATCACTTGGAAATTCCAAGTACATCGCTTTCTTTGGATGCCTTAGTGATTTTTGAAGTTTTTGCTCTAAATGAAGAGATGGCTCTAAATTTTGGAGTGGCTCACTTCCTAATTTTGACTTAGCAATTTTTTTTTCTAATTTCAAACCAATCCCTCCATCTATGATAGTTGCATTTTTTGCATGGAAATCAAGAAATTCAATACAAAGTTAAGAAAAAATAAGGGTTTGTGCCCTATTAGGCATGCCAAAAACTATGTTAAATTAGGGAATTATCCTAACTTGTAATTAAGGTTTTGTTCTCTAATCTGAGTTTCAACAATATTGGACAATATTTCTAGTTTCTTCTCTTTACCTCTAAATTTAGGTGGCTCCCCATGGACCTTGCATAATATTCATATACTAATCTAAACTAACTTGCATGAAATTAAATTTGCAATATTATTGCAGTGGTAATGGCTTTGGACTCTCATGGAGAGGTCCAAGGTCTAAACCCTACTCAGTATGAGGGGACCAAGACCCCTCATAAAAACCTGTGAACTTATTAAAAAAACTTGCATGAAATTAAAGTGAGAAAAAAAGAGAAATTCATGAAAAGTAAAATGCAAAAATAATTTTTTTTAGAATTTTAGAGTGTGAGAAATTGAAAGCAAATACAACTTTACATCATAGCAAGGAAAGTGTGTGATCAATAAATACATGAGAATTCAAATGACATCAATATCCATCCATTCATTTGATTGTGAAATTGATAAACAAATTACAAGATGTGATATAAGAGTCATGCCACAACCAGCACACTTTTAGCAAATGAGGATGATGGTGCCATTGATGGAATACCTAAGGACTTGCCAATTTTTTAGAACCACGTGGGTAGAAACCACAATGTGGATTTCATACAATGTAGCTCTAAATTATCATGGTCAAATGATGATACAATGAGGGTCCTACGTCCCTATTTATAGTAAAATTTTACCCTTGAGTTACTTGGGGTGAGAAACAATTACTCTTAGTAAAAGTAAAGATTTAGGGAAAACTTTAGCAAAATGTTGCACCTCCAAATCTTATATACTTCCATTTATACCTCTAATAGGCTTAGAAGGCTTCCAAAATGACTTAGTGCACCACTACATGCCAAAATGTCACTTTTTGAAAGATTCACCTTAGGATCCATGCTTTTAATATACCTTTATGATTGTTCAAGCAATTCACTCTTGCTTGATGAGTGAATCACTTATATTTGTAGGTGGTTCAACCAATTTTACTAAGTGAATCGATAACTTAGCCAAATAGTCCTCTTCAACAAGCAAATTGATTCTTGGAGCTAATCGATTGGTTTTTGTAAGTGAATCGGTCCTTGTCCAAACTTAGTCAAATTTTGAGAATTTTGGAATTTTTTTGCTATATGATATTTTTTGTTGCATTATCATTCAAAAATAAAAAAATTTCAAAGGTAGTGTCAAGGTACTACACCCATGTATACAAAAAACTCAAAGGACTAACATCCCAAAGGCCTTTTAAATTAACAAATGAAGCAAAAATTTTGCATTAATTTAGACCATATTAGAGTACTACCCCTTTTTTCCAAAGGATATAGAACTGTGTTGAAGTCATCCCCCAAAATTCATAGATCATATTTATGAATCATCATTGTGTTTGATAAAAATATGCTAAGTTCATTACAACATATTTCACGAGAAGAAACTATAGTTGGAGCATATACATTTATAACTCCAACTTTGATATTTTCTTCTTTTCTAGAAAATAGTCCAACAACCCATTTATTTTTTACTTCTAATATTTTTCCTTTCCATTGTTATTTATCCCATATTGTTCCAATATTGCCTAGAGCTCCTATAGAAGAAACTACTAGACAATCACCCATCTTCCAATTTTTTTGAAAAAACATCCTTACACCTCTTACTAAATTTTATTTCTTATATTAAAATAAAGTCAAGACTATAACGACCTATTAATTCCTTGATAACTTTTATTTCAGTAGTCTTATTCATACCCCTAATATTCCATGATATCATTTTCATCATGACTTTTTGTTTTTAATAATGGGCTTAGTCGCACTTCTTGTTAATAGTTGTGATATTTTTATTTGGATTCTCAAATCGATATCCCTTTGAGGTGTTTTTTCTGTTTTTCCAGGCTTTGATGGCCTTCCTCTCCCTTTCCAATTTCCACCAACACTTTCATCTTCACCAATCTCTTTTATTTTTCTATGTTGTAATGAGACTTATCTTCTAAATATTTGTGTTGCCTTAAAGAATCTAAAATGCAAGGAATATCCTCATAAACACTTTCTTCTATATGTTGCCTCAAAAACCCTAAAGTACATGGATGATCCTCTATAGTAAATATTTTTCTTATGATTTTCTAAAAACCCTAATTTTTCTTAGATATCCGTCATTTGCATTTTTTTATTATGTTGCTCTTGAAACCCTAAGGTGCAATGGTTACACTTTTTACTAATTTCATTTTTATTACAATGAGAATATTTATGCTACTTGATGAAAATAAAGATGACTTACCTAGATTAACCTTGACCTCCTCCACCTCATTAACTTTAAAATTTGCTTTTCCATATTCCTTTGGTTTAAAATTTATCTCCCTATTTACCTTTGCACCTTTAACTCCTATATTTTAACTTGCACATTGTACTTCCTCATCCCTCACGTCATTTTTTCTTCCAATGGTTGATTTGAGTAAACTATAATGGCCTTTTTCATTTGATGATGCAAGGGTTTTTTTCTTACCACTTTCTTAGGAGTGGGAAATTATTGATTTGATATAACCTCTATGATATGATCTTCTTGTTTCATATTGAAGTTTGCCTCATGCCCATAATTTTATATCTCTTTCACCATTATTTTCACTTTGCAATATCTTACCATATGTACAATCTTATGAAATTTGCAACATTAGAATGCAATATTTTCATAATCCACTTGCTACTCCCATTATATTGATTCATAATGGATTGTGGTAAAGGTTTTGAAAAATCATGGAAACACATATTCAAGTGTATACAACACGCGTTCTCTCCTTAGTAGTTGGTCCTTCCTAGATGAACTCACCTAGAGTATTGTCAATATTCTTCAAAATATCCTTATTGATGAGTTGATAGGGATGTCCAAAATCCTGATCCACACAAAAAACCTTTTAATAGTCTTTGCCTCCACCAAAAAATTGTCATTCCATGGTCTTAAGTATAATGCATATTTACCCCTAAACCAAAGGCCACCATCCTTTATTTTATCCCTTGTTTCCACAATGGAGAAGACAATGAGAAATTTTTTTTTTGGAAGAAAAGTCATAGAGTAATTTAAAGTCAATCCCCACTTCCGCTAAATCTAATTTTGAATCTAAGAAAAACCTAGCCAATAGCAAGGAAACTTACATAAACCCTCTAGTTTTAAGAACATTATATCATGCTCGATCATCTCATCCTTGATAATAATTTCTAGTGTAGTATTTGCTACCTGGACAGGGTTTGCCATAGATCAACTCTTCCTCTTATTGCTAACTAGGACATCCATACTTCTAACTAGGGCATCCTTACCTCTAGTAAGAAATTTCAAAATACCTTTCCTACCATGTTACTAAGATTTGTTTCATACGAATCCTTTAGTTTTTGAGTAATTCCTAATATTTGGAGTAGGAAGAAGTGACGCTTGCTTGTTGCTCACATTTTGCTTCCTGCTTCTTGATCACGCTTCCTGAATATGTCTTGTTGAGTGGTATTTTCACCCAGTCATGAAAGTACACTCTCCTTTAGGATTTGGGTTCCAAATCCCCTCTTGCAAAGAAGTCAAAAAAACAACTTCTCCAAGGTCTCCATTGTATTAGCATTTGCAACTGTGTATTAGTAATCTCAAATAAAGATAATCAATTTAAATGCTTGGAACACCTTAGTGATTGCAAGTAACTGTAAACAAGGGGCAATGTTGGTTTATTTCATCATGAAACTTTAATGACTGTTCATTGTTTTTTTTTGGATTTTGAATTTTTTAAATGTTTGTTTAATGCCTGAAAATAAGTTAAAATTTTTGGGAAAAATAAAATGCAGAAAACTGAAGATAAAATGCACTCAATATGATGTTATCCTATTCCAACAAAACCGAAGATATGAGGTCTCCATGCATGCAACCTAACCTATTGGACTTGCAAAACAAGCACAATCCCCATAGACTAAGTGTTGGTTCCTAGGGTACGAAATAGAATTCAGATTTCAAATATTCGCCTAATGTAACCCAAAAAAATGGCATTAACATTATCTATTTATTCGAAATCTAAAAAATGAAAGAATAAACATTAAATCCATAGCATGCAAAGAAAATATCCTTCTTTCTTGCCCACAAGATGCAAATTTCTGAAAACTTCTGCATTAAAAATATGTCATTTTACAATAGCAAAATTTTTGGTTTTCCCAAACCAGTATGTGGAAGAAAAACAACTTAAATAGGTCCAGAATGGCCTTCTCGCCTTCAAATCTGCAACTCTGTTCGCAGCAATTTTTGACCCCTTCTGGCCTCTTTGAATGGCGTATTTAAACTTCTAAAAAAATTGCTTCTCCTTCCATGACGGTTTGTTTCGTTTTTCGATGGCTGCTCATTTCACCTTCCCTGACTGTGTGTGCTTTGGTTTCCATTTTGTGGCCCTTCGCTGCGTTTTCTCCACATGGGCTCGCGTCTGTTTCCCTCCATGAGTAACGACCATCTTAAATGATTTCAAATCATTAAAGATTCCTTATGTAACGCATTGTCTTGTTCATTGGATTTTGTCCTTATGTCCACGTCACTATGCAGGTCCGTTACCTTGGCGAAAATGGAACATGTCGCGATATCGCAAAACTTTTGCCTCCTTGCTCTCTTTTGTTTCTTTTAGCCGTGAAAATGGAACATGTAGCGATATCACGACACTTTTCCTCCTTGCTCACTTTTATTGCTTTTAGCCGCGAAAATGGAACATGTCGCAATATCGCGACACTTTTCTTTCTAGTTCTTTCTTTTCTCATTTGGTCGCAAAAATGCAAAGTGTCACGATATCGCGACACTTTTTCTTTCTTTCTTCTCTCTTTGCTTTGAATTGTGAAAACGCAACATGTCGCGATATCGCGACACTTTTTCCTGTACGGCCACGAAAACGCAACATGTCACGATATCGCGACACTTTTCTTTCTAGTTCTTTCTTTTCTCATTTGGTCACGAAAATGCAACATGTCACGATATCATGACACTTTTTCTTTCTTCCCTCTCTCTTTGCTTTGAATCGCGAAAATGCAACATGTCACGATATCGTGACACTTTTTCCTGTACGGCCGCGAAAATGCAACATGTCGCGATATCGCGACACTTTTCTTTTCTTGTTCTTTCTTGTCTTGTTTGGTCGCGAAAATGCAACATGTCGCGATATCATGACACTTTTTCTTTCTAGCTCTTTCTCTTTGCTTTGAATCGCAAAAATGCAACATGTCGCGATATCGCGACACTTTTTCTCTTTTGGCCGCGATGGTGCAACATGTCGCGATATCGCGACACCTTTTCTCCTTTGGCCGTGAAGGTGCAACATGTCGCGATATCGCGACACTTTTTCTCTTTTGGCCATGATGGTGCAACATGTCACGATATCACGACACCTTTTCTCCTTTGGCCATGAAACTACAACATGTCGCGATATCGCGACACTTTTTCTCTTTTGGCCATGATGGTGCAACATGTCGCGATATCGTGACACCTTTTCTCCTTTTGGTATTTTGCTTTTTTCCCTTGATCTTTAGCCTATGGGCCACTTCAGTCTTCTTGGAACACATGCAAAAAATGTGGGTCCCCAATTTTGGGGTACGTTGTGGAGCAACCACAACAAATGGTGACTCTACTGGGAAATGCTCTTGAGCATTTTGGTGAGAACTCAACCTGAAAACACACAGACTCAAATACAAGCGTTAGCAAATATCCCAAGAATGAAACTAGATGAGAAATACATGAAACATTAGAATTATTAAGCATCAGCTCGGTGTGTGCAATGTGCTTCATTCCCTATCGTTTGAAATTGATCAACATTCCATTGTTAGTTTCACTTATGATTCGTATGCAAGGCTATGAATGATTTGTGCAGGATTTGATGTATGACAACTATGCTAGAGATATAACAACCTGCTTTGCAAAGGCTCAAACCTTCTAGTATCATGAACAAACATATTAAAACTGTCAAACCCTCTTAGGACCAAAAATGTACATACTGAATTAATTTATTAGATCCCAAAGTTGGTTATGTGTCACTACCATCTTGAAACCATGTGCAAGTGTAAGTGAAATCAGATCTTTGGGGAATAGGATTCCCAACCTAAGCAAGATGGGAATTTAACCCTATCCTTACTACTCTGATCTGGAATTCATTACCTCATCTTGAACAAAATGATTTAACCTGTTATGGATGAAAATGCCAGGCTAGCCTATCCCTTTGAGTAGTTAGTGGTCTTGTTTTTTAGACAAGACATGTTGCCACGCATGAGCATACTCCACTGCCAGCCAGGTGTCTATAGCCCCGATGGAGATCAACCCCATAATCCAGGATTTGGCTCTACTTTAGATTTCTTGGACCTTGGGGATGACTACCCATCCTTGCAAGGGACATGTAGTACGATCCTTCCAATCCAATATTAGTAAAAAATGAAAAATATTTGCTTTGGAATTTCAAGTTCTTGAGTGGGCCAAATAGAAGCTTTGGGGAATCGAATTCTCAACCTAAGCGAGATGAGAATTAGACCCTATCCTTACTACTCCATGAAGGTCAAATCAGAGCTTTGAGGAGTTGTATCCTCAACCTAAGTTCGATGAGGATTTAACCCTATCCTTACTACTCTGATTTTAGGCTTTAAGCATTATGGGAGTGGTAAAAACCACTATTTTAAGGATTATGTTGCATGATAGGATAGACATGAAATATTCCTTTCACCTCACCTTTTCTTCCAAGTATGATTTTGACCATTTTACTCAAGATCCTCTTTAATATGTGTAGATCGTGCTTGGTTCAAGATAGTTCGGGCATCAGTTCCCAACCTTAGGATCCTTTTAATATATGTTATGTAATAACCCTAAGAGGATTCGACACCTTTTCAAAGATTGTACATGAAATGAAGATGCAACTGAGATGAAATGTATATGCAATGCGAAATGAAATATGAGATATGAATGCATTTCTCCTTTTGAAATGCGGATGGAGTATATATCACCTACTTTACCATAATTTATAAAATTGAAAACTTCATGCATCACAGGTTCCAAAAAATATTCTTTAATGTGTTTGCGATACTCGTGGAGCTTTCTGCAATACAATTTCGATGTTTCATATTCTCCTAGTCTTAGTCAACATTCATAAGGACCAACACACAAAACTTAAAACCAAAATGAAATCCAATCCAAAACCAAAACACGAAAACCAAAAGTATATACAAATGTACAATATAATGCAAGATGGTGCAAAAGTTTGGATTATCATTTTCCCGAATCCCAAACCTGATTGGAATTCTTTAAAAGATGTACGACGTGATACACATACCAAGTTTTGTAGGAATCCAACAAAAACAATATCAAACCAAACAAAGAAACAAACTTCCACTTGCCCCTCTCACCATACCAATTTGATTTAGTTTCATTAATAATCCTATGGTGGAGTTTCCAGTTTTCAAATTGATTAGACAATGATTGATATTCAATTCCTTTATGTCTATTCTTTAAGATGTCCTTTCCACACTTTGATTCATGGTGTAGAAATAAGCTTTCATTTTCATTCGATAAAGCCATAGCATTAATACTATTTGAATCAAACCAATCATTAGGCAAACCTTCATTCAAATTTTGCATGGAGAAATCGAAAAGGTGAGATTTTACCTTTGGCATGATTTCATTTGACCTTGCTCGGAGCGGATTTGAAGATTCCTCTTTTCTCTCATGACATTCATCAGCATGTAGCATTTGTTCTTTCTCCACGACTTGTTTATCAAAGGCACCAAACTTAGGTACCCAATTGAAAATATGTCTGTACCTTTCAAACCATAAGTCTTGTTTATCTAGGGGTGGGTTAACTAACACATTTCCGTGATCAATCACTTGGGTTGTTTTGGGTAACGTGAGATTTTCAATTGGATCATCAATGATATCAAATCCAAATTATTTAGGCTTTGTAACAATACAAGTAAGTGGATCAGGATTTTCAATTTCTTTTCCTTCCAAGGAATCTAAAGCAAATGACTCTCTTTCTTGATTCATGGTTGTAGAATCCTTATCATGTTCCAAAATTTTATGAGATTCGGATTCCTCTTCCAAAACTTTCTCAAATTGTACAGGATTTATAGTATCCCCATGTGAGGAAGCAATTGAGTTATCCTACATATTAATTGATGCAACAAGTTTGTTAGAAGATTTAGATTGATAATGTTCTTCCAATTTCTTCCACGAATCATAGTAGTCATCTTCCAAGTTCAAGTCGTGACACTCAAGTACTTCTTCTTCATATTCTGACTCATCAACATGTTTCTCATCCCATTCATCACCTTCCTCATTCTCACCCTCTTGACGATATAGAGTTTCCACCACCAAAATGTTGTCCACTCCTTGTTGATGTTGGGGTGGACCCTCATTTGGCACAAGTTCCAAATCATCTACTTGAGCTTGGAGACAATGGGTATACCTAGCAATTTCAGGACAATTCCTTTCATTATGCTCCTTTGTATTATGCAATCTACACCCCTTTTCCCATGCAAAATCAAAAAGATTAAGAATGGAACTAGAGTGACTTGGTCCTGCAGAAGTATCTATCTGATTAACAATAGGGGAAGGCATACCCCCATTGTTTGGCTTCGTATTCCACTGTCTCCCTCTATCTTTGGAGTTTCGATTTGGGTGATGGGCATGGGATTCATACTTCTATTTTTGAACCAAATCATTACTCAATTTGTGAACCATATTTTTGAGCTCTTCAACCTTTGAATAAATCTCTTTTGGTTGAGCTATGTTATTGCTAGTTCCAGTAGGGTTTGCGTAATTGGTGAGATCTTGACTTAACACTTGAGTTGGATTTTGAGCCACTTGATTTGCGTAGGGATTCACACTTTGAATCGAAATTGGATTGGGTGCGTAAGCGGGTGTTGATGAATACGACTGTTGATAAGGGAAAGCATTTATGCCTAATATTTGCAGTGCCATGATCTGATTCATCATAGGAGCTTGACCATATGGACCATATTGTCCTACCATAGGCATCTGGGAAACCCATAACTTTGTGGTGTCATTTGTTGTTCAATGGTCATAGCTTCATTGTAGGTTAGATCAAGCGTGGTAACTTGAGGATTTTTCCTTGCAAACATTGTCTTCATAGGATCCAATGCCCCAAAATATATTTGCAAAGCTACTGCGGGATCAATGGCAAAATGCCGAATTGCTCTATTAGAGCACTTCTGAAATCTCTGATTAAAAGTTCGGATTGGCTCACCCTGGCCTCTTTTGCACGTAATGAACTGATTATAGATTATTGTGGGATCTAATGGTGACCTGAATTGGTTGACAAAAGCATTCTCCATTTGCATCCATGACGTAATGGAACCATTAGGTAAGCAAATATACCATTCGTAGGCCACTTGGTCTAGGATCATGGGGAAGAGTCTACAAGCCACATCTTCATGTTGGACTTGCAATCTTATCAAAACATCCCTATAGGCCTGAATATGTTCTTCTGCGGTCCTTGGGCCATCCGATTTGTATTTGGGCAAAAATCTATCTATATTCCTAGGGATCTCATGAATATCCCCTGTAATATTCAAAGGAATATTATGGGCTCCGTACCAAGGAGCTGGTGGAGGTTGGGCCATTTGATTCAAAATCGATGATGATAACCCTACAAGAACCTGATAAAACTCTCAGTACCTCAAAGAAAACCTGCGACACACAAAAAATCCTGCAATTAATGAAATTCAAAGAATAACTTCAAAATCAATTCGTTAGTCATGACAGAAGGAACCTTGACAAAGCAGTATTCTAAAAATGAAGTTTCTGATTCACCAGATCGCATATGCGCAAGTGAAGAGCATACTCCTAGTGTTGTAGGCTTTCTGATTCACAAGATCGCATTACGCGTAGGTGAAGAGCATAATACCGACAACAAATACATTTTTAGACAAAATAATTCCTTACAAATTAGCATTAACCAAGAGGTGTATCCATTAAAATCAAATGAAAGTAATTGCATGGAGACAACCTCGTTAGGCAAGACCAAATTTTTTTTTTTGTTTTTTTTAAATCAAATCAAATTTCTAAAAACTTCTGCATTAAAAATATGTTATTTTACAATAGCAAAATTTCTGGTTTTCCCAAACCAGTCTGTAGAAGAAAAACAACTTAAACAGGTCCAGAATGGCCTTCTCGCCTTCAAATCTGCAACTTTGTTCACAACAATTTCTGACCCCTTTTGCTCTCTTTGAATGGCGTATTTAAACTTCTAAAAAAATTGCTTCTCCTTCCATGACGGTTCGTTTCGTTTTCCAATGGCTACTCGTTTCACCTTCCCTGACTGCGTGTGCTTTGGTTTCCATTTTGTGGCCCTTTGCTACGTTTTCTCCACATGGGCTCGTGTTTGTTTCCCTCCATGAGTAACGACCATCTTAAATGATTTCAAATCATTAAAGATTCCTTATGTAACGCTTTGTCTTGTTCATTGGATTTTGTCCTTATGTCCACGTCACTATGCAAGTCCATTACCTTGGCGAAAATGGAACATGTTGCGATATCACGACACTTTTGCCTCCTTGCTCACTTTGTTGCTTTTAGCCATGAAAATGGAACATGTCGCGATATCGAGACAATTTTCCTCCTTGCTCACTTTTGTTGCTTTTAGCCTTGAAAATGGAACATGTCGCGATATCGCGACACTTTTCTTTCTAGTTCTTTCTTTTCTCATTTGGTCACGAAAATGCAACATGTCACGATATCGCGAAACTTTTTCTTTATTTCTTCTCTCTTTGCTTTGAATCGCGAAAACGCAACATGTCGCAATATCACAACACTTTTTCCTGTACGGCCGTGAAAACGCAACATGTCGCGATATCGCGACACTTTTTCCTGTACGGCCGCGAAAACGCAACATGTCGCGATATCGCGACACTTTTCTTTCTAGTTCTTTCTTTTCTCATTTGGTCGTGAAAATGCAACATGTCATGATATCACGACACTTTTTCTTTCTTCCCTCTCTCTTTGCTTTGAATCACGAAAACACATGTCGCGATATCGCGACACTTTTTCCTGTACGTCCGTGAAAATGCAACATGTCGCGATATCGCAACACTTTTCTTTTCTTGTTCTTTCTTGTCTTGTTTGGTCGCAAAAATGCAACATGTCGCGATATCACGACACTTTTTCTTTCTAGCTCTTTCTCTTTGCTTTGAATCGCGAAAATGCAACATGTCGCGATATCACAACACTTTTTCTCCTCTGACCGCGACCAAGCAACATGTCGCGATATCGCGACACTTTTTCTCTTTTGGCCGCGACGTTGCAACATGTCGCGATATCGCGACACCTTTTCTCTTTTGGTCGCAATGGTGCAACATGTCGCGATATCACGACACTTTTTCTATTTTGGCCGCGATGGTGCAACATGTCGCGATATCGCGACACTTTTTCTCTTTTGGCCGCGATGGTGCAACATGTCGCGATGGTGCAACATGTCGCGATATCACGACACCTTTTCTCCTTTGGCCGCGAAACTGCAACATGTCGCGATATCATGACACTTTTTCTCTTTTGGCCGCGATGGTGCAACATGTCGCGATATCGCGACACCTTTTCTCCTTTCGGTGTTTTGCTTTTTTTCTTGATCTTTAGCCTATGGGCCACTTTAGTCTTCTTGGAACACATACAAAAAAGGTGGATCCCCAATTTTGGGGTACGTTGTAGAGCAGCCATAACATGTCTCTTCTTGCTTCCTGCTTATACCTCCTACTTTCTCTCTGCTTATGCCTCCTACTTGCTCCCAGCTTGCTCTCACTCTTTCATATTTTTATTTGCTAGTGGACAAGTAGCCTTCCATGGAACAATATAAAAAATTGGTTTAAATAGATTATTTACAATTAACAAAATAAACATTATAATTTTTTTTTGAGAAAAAGGTAAAAAATTTATTGAAAAAAACTCAAATTATACATTTACTATTAATAACATACCTTTTTTGGCAAGGCTCAAAATGCGGCACAACTTTATTCCTTTGACTATCAAAATTTTAGAAGTTTTAGTCCTTGCCGTATGACCCCTAAAGGTGCTCCATTTACCCTTTACTTTTAAATCCATAGACTTCATCCTAAGTCCATAAAGCCCTCTTTCTATTATTATCCTTCCTTTCTTAGTTCCCATATTGCAGTTGTTTCTAGAGTTGTGTCTATATATCTGCTTCATCCACTACCATTTGAGAGTCCTCTTGGGATCTATCCTTCACTGTCTCTAAAAGTTTCATAATTAGAGTGCCTCAGATTCTCTCCTCTGTTCTAAATTCCTCGTTGAAAATCATGTTATTATGTTCCAACCAAATTTATCAGTAGACGAAACCCAAACCCAAATCTCAAGCTATCTTCGAGGTCTTTGATTTGAATCTATTGGTCTTCCAATAGTCCCAAAATTTGTTCTCAATGAGAAAGGATCTTTCTGATTGAAAAAAATATTGTACCACAAACTCCAGACTGTTTGGGCATAGAGACACAAAAAAGGAGGTGGCCCATTGTTTCCTCCTCTTTGTGGCACATTACACACTAGTTGTTGGAAATTTTGATTATATTGTGTTGTCATTGATGTCAAAGGATTGATGTCATAGGTTGATGTCATTGGTTGTCATTGATGTCAAATATAGTTTGGTATGGAAAAAAGATAAGGTTTATAAGTTGGATAATTATGCAAGGCAAGGTTCATCCCAATGCAAGAAAATTGATAAAAAGAAAAGGTTATAATATTTACTTTAAATATTATAAGCCAAAGAGGTTTAAAAGCACTTGGGACAAAGTTCTAAGTAATTGAATAAAAGGTTTGAAGGCCCAAGTTTAAGACCATGGTTCAAAAATAAAGCAAGTGACTAAGGCTTAAAAGAGATAATATTATAATATTTTAATATTATAATATTTGGGATAAAATTTTGAAGACAAAGGTTTAAGTGTTGCAAGGGAAGTTAAAAAGTTTATTATAATATTTTTATATTATAATTTAAACTCAATATGGGTTTGGTGCCAACGTGTTCAAAGGTTTCAAATAAAAAATTTAATAAAAGTGTCGACATCAAGAAAGGAGGTGAAATCCATATAAATGTGGATTAAAATCATTCACTTGGTAGTGTGGTTTTTCGTTTAATGAAAATTGATCTCCCTCATGCGCAAGTGTGAGAAATAAAGAAAGAAGAAGACAAAATTTAAAAAGGAGAGAGAACGTGTGAATAAGGATAATATCATGGGCATTTATTCTCAAGCGGACGATTGGCCTAGCAGCAGTCTAGGCAGCACTAAGGCGCAAGGCAGGCAACAGGTCTTAGGGTTGAAACTCGGTGGTGATGATTTTTACATTTTTGTTGACAAAGAGGATTCACCGAAAGGTTTAACATCTAATTCGTGCATATTCATTTTTGTGCAGGTGGTTGGCCTAGCGGTAGCCCAAGAAGAACTAGTGCACGGGTAGGTAGGAGGTGTCATGGCTGATTCTCACCCGCGGAGGTTTTAGCAAGTGCAAAAATTAATTTTTTGTTGACTAAGGTTGAATTATTATGAGGTATAAGTTGGGTTTGGTCATTGTGTGTACTATTTGACTTAGGGAGTCATAAGAGTAATAAGATTTTATTTTGGAAAATATTTTAGGATAAAATAAAAAAGGAATAAATTACAATCTTTTAAGGTGTTATTTTGAGGAGTAATAAGGTGTAATTAGTGGTTAATTAATTTGTATTTTGTGTTGTTGAAATATTGTTTTGGCTCTTTAGAAAGGAGAAATAAGGTGTAATTTAAGTCTATTGATATTTGTATTTTGGCACACCTTAGAAAAGAGAAGGTTGAGGTTTTAGTCTTAAAATTCAAAGCTTTATCATTGCAATACTAAACGAAAATTATAGAGTGTCTTTAAGCACATCTTTGAAGAAAATTTTTATGATTGTTTTGAAAAGAAGATTGGCTAACCTCTTGAAGTGGCAAAAAGAAATTTTATTTTTGAGATAGGTATTTGAGGGCACATCTTCATCAAGCATTTTGAGGTATGGTGGTTCAACTCTTTATCTAGGTGGTTGCATTTTGAGAAAGTAATTATGAGGTGGAGTTAAAAGGGTTGATTAGTGTGCATTGTTGGAAATATTTGAGCTAGGGTTTGTGAAATAAATTTTGCATCATTGTTGAAAGAAAGTGGAAACAATTGTATTAGGGTTTGAGATCTACATGTGCTTCATTGTTGAAAGAAATCTAAAATACTTGTGCTAGGGTTGAGACCAAGTTTGTACATCATTGTGAAACATTTTGAGCATTGGTTTGAAAGACATTGAAAGTAATTGTGAAGTGTTTGAGATCAATCTTGTGAAGGAAATTTGTGCATTATTCCGTTTGACCCTTGAGAGTAAATTTACAAGAAAGATAGACCAGTTTTGTGAAACAAATTTATGCACTAGCCTTGATTGATATTGAGATAAATTTGCAAAGGATAAAGGATAGTTTTTGTAAAGCAATTTTGTGTATTGGCTTGAAGAGAACATATTGGGCATTGGCATTGCATGTTATTCTTTATTCTGAAAAGAATTTTGGGTAGAATATGTCTGAATTGTCTAGTAGAAGAAAGCAATTTTGAAAGAGATACAAGAATTGTTTTGGGCATTATTTGTATGTAATATTTGGATTGGTTGAGCATTTTTTGTGAGTTGTTTTGAGCATGTGTTTGAGTAGAACAGAGAGCAGGTTTTATTGCTGATTTGAGCAAGCCTTGTGAGAAGGCTTGAGGCAGAGATAGTGAGCAGGTTTGAGATAGATTTTTTCTAACCTTGTAACAAGGTTTGGTGTAGATTTAGGCATAGATAGAGAGCAGTTTTGAGGAAGATTTGTGCTAACCTTGTAACGATGTTTGGTGCAGATTTTGATAGACTATGTGAGCAGGTTTGAGATAGATCTGTGCAAGTAATGTGTGTAAATTTAGGACAGTGTTGAGCAAGTTATTTGAGTAGATCTTGATACAGATTTGAGAAAGTCTTGTGTTAAGACTTGGAGCAATTTTGAGTAGAGTATTGAGTTGGTTTTGGAGAGAGATCCATAAACTAGAGCAGAGGGGTTAGAGTTCTCCTATGGAAATAGATCCACAAACCATATCAGAGAGGATAGAGGTATCCTATAGAGATATATCCATAAACCAGGGCAGAGGGGATAGAGTTCTCCTGTAGATAGAGATCTACAAACCAGAATAGAGGGGATAGAGTTCTCATGTGGAGAGAAATATACAAACCATAGTAGAGGGTATCGATTTCTCTTATGGAAAGAGATCCACAAACCAAAGCAGAGGGATAGAGTTCTCCTGTGGGGAGAGATCCACAAACCAAAGTAGAGGGGATAGATTTCTCCTATAGAGAGATCCACAAACCAGAGTAAAGGGGATAGAGTTATCCTATGGATAGAGATCCATGAACTTGAGCTTAGGGGATTGAGTTCTCCTTTGGACAGAGGTCCATAAACATTGTAATAGGTATTTTGTTTCCAAGAGATTTGTTGAGAAAATTTAGAAGAAATATTTTCTTCGTGGACATAGCCCACATTGGGTGAACCATGTTAAATCTGTGTCTCTCATGTGTGTGATGATTTATGCATTATTTATTTTACTGCATTGATATTATTGTTGTTATCATTTGGAAATAAAAGTAAAATTTGGTCTTATACTGTTCACCCCCTCTTAGTATAAGCTTGTGTTCTTCAATTAATATCAAAGTAGGTTCCTTCAAAAAAGTCTAACATCTTGAAGGAAGATATTATAGGAACATAGATGGCATATCATAATGGATATTCAACAAATAAGGCTCCATTGTTTGATAGGAACAATTATGCTTTTTAGAGTATGACGATGAAGACTTACTTGATGGCATAAGGATATGAAACATGGCAATTTGTTGAGGATGGGTTCACACCTACAACTACTCCTCCCATAGATAAGGATGGTAAGCAGTTACATGTGAATAATTCCAAGGCTATAAATGGAATCTTAAGTGGATTACGTAAATTAGAATTTATGAAAGTTATGCAATGCAAATAAATAAAAGATATGTGGGACAAATTGAAACAAACACATGAAGGAGATAGCAATGTCAAGTTGGCAAAACTGCAAACTCACAAGAGGAGGTTTTAAGAGTTGAATATGGAAGATGAGGAAGATATTGCTAAATACTTACTTCATGTTGATGAAGTTGTTAATACCATGCATGGACTTGGATTCGAAATTGAGAACTCTAGTGTTACTCGAGTGATATTAAGATCACTCCCTATAAGGTATGATGCAAAAATTTTAGCTATAGAAGAGATGAAGGATATTGATAAGTTGACTATGAATGAGTTACATGGAATTCTCATAGATTATGAGATGAGAACAAAAAAATATCACAATTCCAAGAAAGAGGCAGCTTTCAAAGATTCAAAGAAGACAAAGGATAAGAAACCATAATCAAGTGATGAGTCAAGCAGCAATGAAGAAGCTAACTATGTGAGAAGAAATAAGGACTCAAGAAAACAGATATAAATACTATGAAATGCTTTGATTGTGGTGACTTTGGTCACTATGCATCTAATTGTCCACAAGATGGAAGTAGTAGCGGTGAAGAGAAACAAGATTATAAGAAAAAGGAAGAAAGAAAATTCAGCCATGAAAATAAAAACACATATGGTCAAGGCAAACATGAAAAGTTCTTTCAAAGTCACAAGAAGATTTTCTATGCTAAAAAGGTAAGCAATGCTTCAAGTGATAGTGATGAAAGACTCTCAAATAGTGAATAAGAAGAGATTCTATTTTTGGCAATATAAGAGCAATGAAATTCTCTTGTTGAGGGTAAAGTAGAAGAGTATGAAGATGCTCTTGAAGACCAAGAAGAAGAGAAATATTTATAAAAATAAGAAGGTACAGTTGATCTAGAAGAATAACTTATTGTGCTCTTAGATAGTTGAAAAGAGTTAGAAAGCAGAATTCAAGACTGAAGGCTCAAGTTCAAGAATATGAGGAAATAAAATGAAAGCTTCTACAAGACCTCACAAAATCAAAAGCTAAGGCAATGAGATTCAAAGAATACATGGTTGAAAAATTAGAGGCAAAAATTTTAGAATGTGAAAGATTAGAACAGGAAGTAGTTGCTCTAAGGATGGAAGTAAAAGATTCTAAGGATAAGTTGCACAGGTTTGGGAAAAGTTCAAAAGCTTTGGATAAAATTATCAATTCACAAAGATCTTCATTTATCAAAATAGGACTTGGTTTTGAAGAAGGACAAGGAAAACAAGAATAAGGATCAAGCTCAAGCTCAAAAGAAAAGAAAGTTTCATAGGAAGAGGTTGAAGAAGAAACTAAGACCTATGCGGATAAGTTGAAGAAGGGAAGATTCACTAAGAAAGAAAACAATGCACAAACAAGAAATAGGGATCATCACAGAGAAAACAAAGAAAGGACTAAGAGATCAGAGGCTTCAAGACAATATGAATATTTCTTCAAAGGGCATTGTTTTTCATGTAATCATTTTGGTCACAAAGCTATGCATTGTAAGGTTCATGGAAAGAAGGAGCATGGATTCACTAAGAGGAAATTCAACTCATTCAAATATGGATATTTCTTTCAAGGGTATTGCTACTCATGTAATCATTTTGGTCATAAAGTGATCCACTGCAGGTTTCATGACAAAAATGATTATGGCTTCAGTAAGAGGAACTTCTAGTAATTTACACCTTCCAAGAGATACAACATTAGGTGTTACAAGTGCAATAATATTGGGCATAAGGCCAAGTGGTGTGGAACAGAGTTTCCAGAACTTATAGAGTCAAGCAAGAACAAGGACACTCAAAATGATCAAAAGGGTATGATTACAAAGGTGTTGAAAAAGAAGGTTGACAAAGAAAAAGAGCATTGTATGTTGGGATTAGATTTACTCCCACCCAAAAATTAATCACCTCAAGGAGAGGAGGTGGGGATGGGGCTGAGCTAAGAGTATTATATTTATCCCCAAAGGAGTCCCTTTGCCATTGATGTCAAAGGGGGAGATATTTGAGTAAGGGAGAGAGCATTCAGTCAGGGGGAGCAACTTCTCAGGGGGAGCAGATTTGGAATCCAGTGGTTGGAAAAGATGTTTTTTTAGAAAAGGTTACCATCAATGACAAAGGGGGAGATTGTTGGAAATTTTGAGTATATTGTGTTTTCATTGATGTCAAAGGATTGATGTCATAGGTTCATGTTATTGGTTGTCATTGATGTCAAAGATAGTTTGGTATGGCAAAAAGATAAGGTTTATAATTTGGATAATTATGCAAGGCAAGGTTCATCCCAATGCAAGGAAATTGATAAAAGAAAAGGTTATAATATTTACTTTAAATATTATAAGCCAAAGATGTTTAAAAGCACTTGGGACAAAGTTCTAAGTAATTGAATAAAAGGTTTGAAGGCCCAAGTTTAAGACCATGGTTCAAAAAGAAAGCAAGTGACTAAGTCTTAAAAGAGATAATATTATAATATTTGGGACAAAAGTTTGAGAATAAAGGTTTGAGTGTTGCAAGAGAAGTTAAAAAGCTTATTATAATATTTTTATATTATAATTAAAACTCAAAGATGGGTTTGGTGCCAACATGTTCGAAGGTTTCAAATGAAAATTTTAATATAAGTGTCGACATCAAGAAAAGAGGTGCAATCCATATAAATAATGTTAAAAATCATTCACTTGGTAGTGTGGTTTTTTGTTTAATGAAAATCGATCTCCCTCATGTGCAAGTGTGAGAAAGAAAGGAAGGAGAAGACAAAATTTAAAAAGGAGAGAGGACATGTGAATAAGGATAATATTGTGGGCATTTTTTCTCAAGTGGGCGGTTGGCCTAGCAATAGTCTAGGTAGCGCTAAGGCATAGGGCAGGCAGTAGGTCTTAGGGTCGAAACTCGATGACGATGGTTTTTACAGTTTTTGTTGACAAAGAGGATTCACCGAAAGGTTTAAAATCTAATCCGTGCTTATTCATTTCTGTGCGGACGACTGGCCTAGCAGCATCCCAAGAGATGCTAGCGCGTGAGTAGGTAGGAGGTGTCATGGTCGATTCTCACCCATGGTGGTTTTGGTAAGCGCAAAAATTAATTTTTTGTTGACTAAGGTTGAATTATTAGGAGGCATAAGTTGGGTTTGGTCATTGTGTGCACTAGTTGACTTAAGGATTCATAAGGGCAATAAGTTTTTATTTTGTCAAATTTTTTAGAAGAAAATAAAAAGGGAAAATTGCAATTTTTTAAGGTGTTATTTTGAGGAGTAATAAGGTGTAATTAGTGGTTAATTAATTTGTATTTAGTGTTGTTGAAATATTATTTTTGGCCTCTTTAGAAAGGAGAAATAAGGTGTAATTTAAGTCTATTTATATTTGTATTTTGGCACACCTTAGAAAAGAGAAGGTTGAGGTTTTAGTATTAAAATTCAAAGATTTATCTTTGCAAGGCTAAACAAAAATTATAGAGTATCTTTGAGCAGATCTTTGAAGAAAAGTTTTGTGATTGTTTTGAAAAGAAGATTGGCTAACCTCTTGAAGTGGCAAATAAAAATTTAATTTTTGAGATAGGTATTTGAGGGCACATCTTCATCAAGCATTTTATTGTATGGTGGTTCAACTCTTTATCTAAGTGGTTGTGTTTTGAGAAAGTAATTTTGAGGTGGAGTTAAAAGGGTTGATTGGTGTGCATTGTTGGAAATATTTGAGCTAGGGTTTGTGAAACAAATTGTGCATCATTGTTGAAAGAAAGTGGAAATAATTGTATTAGGGTTTGAGATCTACATGTGCTTCATTGTTGAAAGAAATCTGAAATACTTGTGCTAGGGTTGAGACCAAGTTTGTACATCATTGTAGAATATTTTGAGCATTGGTTTGAAATACATTGAAAGAAATTGTGAAGTGTTTGAGATCAATCTTGAGAAGGAAATTTGTGCATTATTGTGTTTGATCCTTGAGAGAAAATTTGCAAGAAAGATAGACCAATTTTGTGAAACAAATTTATGCACTAGCCTTGATTGATATTGAGATAAATTTACAAAGGATAAAGGATAGTTTTGTAAAGCAATTTTGTGTATTGGCTTGAAGAGAACATATTGAGCATTGGCATTGAATGTTATTCTTTATTCTGAAAAGAATTATGGGTAAAATATGTTTGAATTGTCTAGTAGAAGAAAGCAATTCTAAAAGAGATACAAGCATTATTTTGGGTATTATTTATATGCAAGATTTGGATTGACTGAGCATTTTCTGTGAGTTGTTTTGAGCATGTGTTTGAGTAGAACAGAGAGCAGGTTTGATTATTTACTTGAGCAAGCATTATGAGAAGGCTTGAGGCAAAGATAGTGAGTAGGTTTGAGACAGATTTGTGCTAACATTGTAATGAGGTTTGGTGCAGATTTGGGCAGAGACAAAGAGCAGGTTTGAGGCATATTTGTGCTAACCTTGTAACAAGGTTTGATGTAGATTTGGATAGATTGTGTGAGCAGTTTTGAGATAGATGTGTGCAAATTTGGAATAGTGTTGAGCAAGTGATTTGAGCAGATATTAGTATGGATTTGAGCAAATCTTGTGTTAAGGCTTGGAAAAATTTTGAGCAGAGTATTGAGCTAATTTTGGAGAGAGATCCACAAACCAGAGCAGAGGGGATAGAGTTTTCCTATGGAGAGAGATCCACAAACCAAAGCAGAGGGGATAGAGTGGATAGAGTTCTCCTATGGAGAGAGATCCACAAACTAGAGCAGAGGGGATAGATTTCTCCTATGGAGAGAGATCCACAAACCAGAATAGAAGGGATAGAGTTCTCCTATGGAGAGAGATCCACAAACTAGAGTAGAGGGGATAGAGTTCTCCTGTGGAGAGATATCCACAAACTAGAGCAAAGGGAATAGAGTTATCCTATGGAGAGAGATCCATAAACTAGAGCAGAGGGGATAGAGTTCTCCTATGGAGAGAGATCCACGAACTAGAGCAAAGGGGATAGAGTTCTTCTATGGATCGAGATCCACGAACTTGGGCTTAGGGGATTGATTTATCCTTTGGACAGAGGTCCATAAACATTGTAATAGGGATTTGGTTCCCAAGAGATTTGTTAAGAAAAATTAGAAGAAAGATTTTCTCTGTGGACATAGCCCACATTGGGTGAACCACGTTAAATCTGTGTCTCTCATGTGTGTGATGATTTGTGCATTATTTATTTTACTACATTGATATTATTGTTGTTATCATTTGGAAAGAAAAGTAAAATTTGATCTTATACTGTTCACCCCCCTCTCAGTATAAGCTTGTGTTATTCACTAGTTGGGTCTAATAAATCCACGTCTCCTCATGTTATCCTAAGTCATAATATTATTATGTGCAATAAACCATATAAATCCATTTATCTGTAGCCATCCTATGGGTTGTCATAATTGCAACCAAGGGGGATTTGGACCAGTTTGATTGCTTTGGATAATATTTCTATAACCTTCTTTCATAGTATAAATTCCTAATTGGTTATGTCCCCAACCAAGTTGATCAGATCCATTACTCCTTGGTCACTTTCATCTATTCAATATTTCTTTTAGTTCTCTTTTCTCCTCAACCCATTCTTCCCTCAACTTCTTTGGGACCTACCACTGACTAATTTTATCCTGCAATTGATCTGGCATTTTAAAATAGTGGCTTATGATATTCCACCATTTCGTCTAAAAGGTTTCCTTGATTCCTATTAAGTGGTGGTATTGGTCAATTATGGGGAGGAAATATTCCCAAGAATCTTCCCATAGTCTAGAAATTTTGTCATCTCCCACTTTCTAGTATAACCCTTTTTCATAAGTGATACCCCTTTCTTTATAGCTTTCCAGGTCTCTAATCCCTCTCCTATTACTAGAAGACGAGGAAGATCTTTTGTATTTTTTGAGGAATAGTATTTAGCTTTCAATAATTTGCTCCAGAGTTGGTCAGGATGAGTTAGCCATCTCCAATAAAACTTGGTTGTTAGAGCTTGGTTGTTTGTCATTTTTATTCTAATTCCCATACCTCCAACTTACTTAGGCTTGCAAACCTTGTCCCAATTGAGTAGTGTCCTTGTGTGGTTACCCTACACTCCAAACCAAAGAAAGTGTCTCATCATCTTGTTCAAATATTTTAGGATGCTCTTTGGGGCTGCCAAAATGGAGAATTTGTACACTATAATTACTTGTAAAACTAATTTAAGCAATGTTACTCTTCCTCCAAAACTTAACCACCTATAGGTCCAATGCAAAAATTTTGAGTGGATTTTGTCTCTTATTGATTTCCAGTATTTATTTTTTAGGCCCTTATATGTTAAGGGGATACCCAAATATTATAAGGGTTGTGATGCCTTTGAGAATCCTAGGATGTGGGTTATCCATTCCCTTAATTTTTTTATTACATTAAAAAATCACTATTGATTTTTCTTCATTTAGTAGTTGTCCAATAGCCGCTATGTAGCACTCCAATATTTCTTTGATATTGGTTACTTCTCTTATTGTTGCTTCCTCCCACATTCCTATGTCATCCACAAATTGGAGGTGAGTAATATTTATGTTCCTACTTATTCTTACCCCTGAAATGGTATTCTCTGCATTCCTCTTTTGTATGAGTCTTCCTAGGCCCTTTGCAAAAATTATGAACAAAAATTGTGAAAGTGGATCCCCTTGTCGGATTCCTCTAGAATATTTGAATAGTTGGGATGGATTACCATTGATGAGCACTAAGAAAGAAACTATAGAGATGCATTCCATAATCCATTTTATCCATTCTTCGCTAAAACCAAATTTTTGCAGTATTTAGGCTAAAAATTCCCAACTTACTCTATCATATGCCTTGGATAAATCTAGCTTAAGAAACATACCTTTATTTCCCTTTTGGCTATGCTCGTAAGTAGTTTCTTGTGCTATAACAAATCCATCCAAAATTTGTCTACCCTGCACAAATCCCCTTGTTTTGGAGAGATTAACCCTGATAAGATTTGTTTCAACCTATTTTCCATAAATTTGCTTATGATATTATAAACCACATTGCATAGAGCAATTGGTCTATAGTTAGTGAGATTTTCCATATCTCCACCTTTCGGGATGAGATCTAAAAAAGTGTGATTCAAGGCTTTAAGGATTCTTCCACTAGTCCTAACTTCTTTGACTACTTAGGTTACATCCTTTTCACTTATATCTCAATAGGATTTATAGAACTCTACTGGAAATCCATCTGGACCTGGGGCCTTCCCTGTTTGCATATCAAAAACTATTTTTTGAACTTCTTCCTCTCTAATCTCTCTTAAGGGCTCCTCATTTTGTTTATGTGAAATTAATATTGGTATGCTTTCTAAATTTCCTCTTGGTGTGAAGTGGAAAGGTGTGTATTTATGGTAAATAAAGTTGAAAAGTATTGATTTGCAGTTTATTGCATACCTAGGGTAGTATTTTCCCTGATTCCATCACCTGTGGATAAGACATTAATTTGATTATAGTGATTACATGTTGTGGCTGAGTGATGGAAAAACTTTGTATTCCTGTCTCCCTCTTGTAGCCAGATTATTCTTGCTCGTTGTCTCCAGTATGCTTCCTATTTATTGTCTAACTCTTCTTCCTCTTGCATCAAAATATTTTATTTGCTTAGAATTGCTTAAGAGATGGATTATGAGCGGATACTTTTTGCTATTTCTTGCACTTGAACTGAAAGATTTGCTCTCTATTGCTGGAAATCTGTTCGATGAAATTTACTCCATTTTTAATTTACCTTTGATAAACTTTAATCTGGAGTGAAGCTGAAACTGTGTTATCCCATGTTCTGGTTTTTATTGTTCCAACCATTATTTCATTAGCTCTAGCAAGTCATTATTTTGGATCCAAAGAGTCTCAAATCTAGAAGTATGATTCTTGACCTGAGGTATTTTTCCTATGTAGATAGATACTGAAAAATGGTCAGATTCTAACCGGTTTAAAATTTGTGATCTTTCTCTCCCACAAGAAACCTATCTAATCTATATTTTATTGTGAATGCTCATTTTATCTTATTAGTCCATGTGTTGCTGCATCTTGGTGGGGGTATGTCAATCAAATCTAGGTACTCTAATTGAGCCAACAACAACCTATCCTTCTCATTAATATGGGTCAAACCTCCTTCTTGATCTTGCACTAACATTTTAGCATTGAAATCCCCTCTCACTATCCAAAAGTCTTCCTAACGGGGTTCCCTCAACTATTGTACTACCTTCCATTGGATTTTTTGAGCTCGTACCTCTATCATCCCATAAATATTAATTATCATCCAAACCAGCCTAGAGTCCCTCTCCCTAAGTTTGGTCATGAGGATTCCTTTGGCTGAAGCTGAATCGATCAATTGGAAGCAATTTTTTTTCCATAGAGTGGTTATTCATCCTAAAAATCCTTGAGGGGCTTGAGCCATAAAATATGCCTACTCCCAATATTTCTTGGCAATATTTTCCATAGCTTCTAAGTAAGTTCTAGTTTCTTGTAGCAAAACCACATCTAGGTTATTTTCTAAAATCGTTTTCTTAACAACCAATTGTTTAGGGTGGCTATTTAAACCCCTTACATTCCATGTGTTTATAATCATTGAGGGTTTGTATTGCAGAAGTTGGCAATGAACTTCACCAATCCAAATTCTCTCATTTGTTCTCCTTTTTGATGTATTTGTTCTTATTTGTTTTTATTCACATCCTTTGTGAACTTGCATTCTTTGGTCGCTTCTCTATCTGGTTGATTCCTAGTGTTGGCTTCTCTCTGTTTTTCTCTACCACTCCCATAATGATGTATTTTGATCTTGTACATGCACTACCATTGTCCCTACCATATCATTTTGTTGAAACATAGATATCTCTAGTGTTTGTTGTTGCTCTTCCCAAGCCCCTAACAAGTCAATTTGTTAGGGCCTAGATGTCTTTGATTCTTGTTGTTGTGTCATAATATTTTGATTTTATTGACTCTCTAGTTTTAAAATTTTTATCAATCATAATTTGGGAGGGGTTTGTCTCCTATGGTATGTGGGTGTACTCTCGATTAATTTGTTGTTCTCTTTCTTATTTTCGGCCCTTGTCATTGACCAATTCCACATCTGAATCCTCTTGTCCTTCCATTGGATCATCTAATTTAAGGATTTCATATTTATCAGAAGATGCCCTCCAATCTGGGCGTTTGTTCATTTTTCCTAATTTAGTTGAATTTCGTCCTCTTGCTTGATAATTATTTCTTTGGACTCTCCTTATTACTGTTTGAAACCCTTCATCATTTTCTTTCTGTGGGGAAGGGTTTTCAAGATTAGTTTTAGGTTGATGTATCTTTGCTCTCCCTATTTTAGGGTAGTTTCTTACCAAATACCCATACTCATGGTAAGCTCTACACCTAAAAGGAATCGATTCATAATCCACTTGTTGTCTCCATGTATTTCTTCCCACTCACAATTTAATTTCTATCAAGAGTGGCTTTTCCAGGTCCATCTCCACACATATTCTTGCATATGCTGCTGATCTACCCTCTATTATTCTCGTGATATTCCTATATATGTGCCCAGGAGGTTACCAATCATCCCAAGGATATCCTCTCTTCAAAATTCAAGCGGGAGAGCAAAGAGCCTTAGTCATATTGGGATGATCAATGGCTCCACATGAGGATCGAATGCAGGTCGCTAGGGTTTGCTTGAATAAACCTACTGATCCAATGTTGTATGGCCCCCCTTCAAAAGTCTTGTTCCTATCTGATACCAATATAAAATCTGCTACAAAGTACCCATTTCAAAGAAGCAAAATATCAACTTCTCCTTGGGGATCCCAATGTTTCCTTGCCCAGTTGTAGAAGAAACGATGGGATGGTCTCAACCCCATAAATTTACAAATCAAAGCATGGGTGGATTTGTACATGATGTCTTCTACAATTAATTCTTCTACAATCTCAAGGGCAGGAACTGAGTCTTCTTGAGGAAAATACGCATTTCTCCATGTTTGCTCTAGTTTTGTGTCTTTTTGTTTGTTAGATTCTTGCATTTATTTTCTAGCTTGTGCCTCTGTATGGACCTCTCTCCTACTGTTACCCATAATTGTTTTTGCAAAAGATCATTGGTTGAAGGACATATCTCCCTGATTGACTTGTAAATCATCAGTACTAAATTTTTTTGGGGATGCTATGTGGATTCCATTTTTGCTTATCTTCTCCTCAATATTTATAGCGCTATTTAATGGCCCACCAGGGTTGGGGGCCATTCAAAACCACAAAAAATCGAAAAACCCTAACAATTCACACCAAGAGAAAAATAGACAAACAAAAAGTACCTGCAATTGTTTTGAACACAGTTTGATGCAAAGAAGTCTCAACCTAAACCTTACATTATGCCATCGCTTTGCCTCAAACCCTAGTTTTCCTCCATCAATATTTTTGTATACATACTTCACCACTTCTTTCAATAAACATTATAGTTTTTATTGTACAAATATTTTAAAATTAAAAACTTTGTATGCATGAATATCATTTTAAAGCCTAACATTAATATTATAACATCAATGTAGTGGAATTACTTCTAGCCATTATACATCTATCAACATTTGAACCTTGGCATCCATACCTCGTATCAATTGATAAAATGCTAAGGTTAATCAACTAAACTAAAACTAGAGTTTATTGTGTGAAACTCTCCACTCAAAGTTTAACTCCAAAAGCCTTGGCCTTAAACTTATCATTTTAACTTCATAAGTTTTGTAAATATCAATATTTTTAGTTATGCCTTGGGCTCTCATCTTAAAGATCCAAGACTCAAGTACGTGAGTATGTTTACAAGGAAAAAAAATGTTACACCTTGGGCTCTCAAATCTAAGAGACCCAAGTTCAAACCATGGTAGGCGTGTCAGTGTGTTAAAAGAAATAGGTACAAATATTTTTAAAATACATTTTAGGAAACATTTATTGAAAATTGCTCAAATAAATTATTTACAAAAAAAAGTAAAATAGTAAATAAAACAAATTTTATTATTCAAACATTTTAAAAAAAAAATTACATGTAAAACTCGCTTAACATTAATTTTGTAACAAATAGTGTAGTGGCATTACTCTTAGAGATTGTTACTCTTAGAGATTGTGCATGTAGGAGTATTTAAATCTCTATATCGATATCTAGTATCATTTAATAAAATGTTAAGGTTTTAAAAGGAGAATGAAATTAGGGTTTATTGTGTGAAACTCTTCATTCTTCTTGTTTATTTCAAATTTTGATACTTATCCTTTTAAATTCAAAAGATATAAATCATTTAAAAATAAACCTTGATTTTTATTGGGAAGGTTCAAGGTTCAAACTGTGACATGTGTATAGTTGTGTGTTAAATTTGTATTGATAAGCTCAGCTCTCCCCCTTATGAGAGGTTATTGTGAGATGGAGATACCGGGCCTTGAGCAATGGTAGTAGTGGTTTCTCACACTAACCAAATCTTAAAAATAAAAACCAAACAATCACTTTATAAATATTAATTATCAATGCATAACAAAATTATAGTTAAACTAATACCATTTAATTATAATAAAAACATTTTCTAAAAATAGTGTGGTTGTGACCAACTCTCCTATATAACCCAAAATAATAATAATAATAATAATAAATTGAATAAAAAATATTTTAAATTTTTTTATAATAAAATCGCTTCATGAACTTAAGCTTTAAAAAAAAATTAACAATATAATTTTCAAAAATAAAATCAACAGTTATAAAAACTAAAACTAAAATAAAATATTAAAATTATAAATATAAATATAAATATAAAGTAAAATTATTTTTAATATAAAATATTTTAATTATATACGTGCTTTACTAAATTTAATAATATAATTTACTATTTTATATATATAAAAGGTCAGCTATATTTTAATAATAAAATATTCTTGTGTAGTGATTGGAAATTTATTTAAATCTGCTAGTATACCTCTATGAAATTAATTATAAGACTGAAAATCAGGCAAGTCAAAAGCAGTCATTCTCTGCTCATTCCCTTTCGCGCCTATCAAATTTAATTTGAGGTACGGTGAATTCCTGTTTCACCATGTGTGAATTATCTTTTCCTTTACACTAAAATTTCATGACCATTTCCTGCGAACGGTGTCTGCTGTTTTGAACTTGAACTATTAGCGACTTATTTAAATACCAGTTACAATTTGTGATCCTAAATTAATTGTTTTAGAAGTATTCAGGCCCATTCACATAGGGCATTGATGGCTACAACTGAAAATCTTCAAATGACGTTTTGCAACAGGATATTTTTATGTCTGCCTTCTAGGAGCAGGTTAATCATTGCAGTCTGTTGATGGACATAAATTCCTCCATGCGTCATGGTAGAAGTGCATCTCTACCGTCTAAAGTTTTGTCTGAGTTAATCTGATTGGCTCATTAATTTTATTTATTTTTTAAATAATTTATAATTTATAATAATTATTATTTTTTATTGGTTAGAGTGAAACCGATTTTACCCTTTCCCTAATAATATACCAGTATAACATAACAATATTTAAAAGTTAATAACTAATATCATTTAATAAAATTTAATATGGTTATTATTATCGCTGAAAGTTTCTCTAAATTTAAGAAAGTAAAGATTTTTTCCAAAGAATGTTTTTAACTGATTTTGAAACGGTTTCAGTCGGCATACACCATAAAATGAACAATGTCCAGGCTCGTTTTCACCACCTCAAATCCAATTCATTCTGCTAAAGGTGCTGTTCTGTCACAATTATTATTGCTGTCTTGAAAAAAAAAGAAAAATTACAAATAATGTTTGTGATTGGTTCTATTTTCATTATCATTAAAATGTTTAGAAAACAAAGTTTGAAAAAGTTATAATTCTTTCAGCATTTTTGTTTGAACTAAGATGAAAAAGTTACAATTCTTTCAGCATTTCTGTCTGGACTAAAAGTTCTTTCCATTTATCTTAATGTGAAGTTTCTTTTGCTACGCAGTTAGTCAATGGGCTCTCTTGTTCCTTCCTTATTAATGGAACAAACATCATTGTTTAAGAATTTTGTTTTTAGAAAGCATATTTTTTTTAATTATCAACTGAGATTTATTGTTTTTAGTTGATTTTTAAAAATTTGTTTTATTTCAATGGTGCAGTGGTTAGGGCTTTGACTTTTTTTTAGGGAGGTCCTAAGTTCAAACCATGAAATATCCATAAAGAAATAGGCTGACGGTAATTTGATACCTTGGAAGGAAAGTTGAAACCTTGAATACATTAAAAAAAATTATTTTATCTAAATTAAAATGATCTATATTCTTTCAACCATAAAATATCTATAAAGAAATAGGCTGATGGTAATTGGATGCTCTTCGAAGGAAAATTGAAACCTTCCATACATTAAAAAAAAATATTTCTCTAAAATAACATGATCTATATTCTTTCTTTTGACTTGGTTCCTGTAAGCTAAATCTATAGGAAAAGATTTGGTAAGATGAAAAGATTTAATCCTGGAGGGTCAGGACCTTTTATGCATAAAAAAATTAAATTTATGTATTATTATTAATTTGATGTTTTGAAGGGTCGGAACTTTTATATATAAAAATTTATTTTATCCAAAGTAATATGATTTATATATATTTTTAGCTTGGTTTCCTGCAAGCTAAATCTATAGGAAAAATTTATCTATAAGTATTTATGTATTTATATATGTATATATATTTTTCCTTCCTGTAAGCTTAAAAGATTTATGTATCATTATATAATAAAATAATTTTTATTCCTTAAATTTTTTTATATATAAGCCACATAAGTACCTCCACCCTGCAGCTATGTTTAAATCTCATAGATCCTTAATTTCATGTTAACCCTCTCTCCTATATATTTATTAATTGCAAAATGTTAATGTGTGCTTAGTAGGTTTAGAAAACTGAATGGAAAATTAAAAAAAGACACAGAAGAATACAGATATTAAGGTCAACTGATTATAAATATTAAGAGTTCTAATAAAAAAAACTTCTTTGAGCGGTTTTGTATAGTTTAACTTTTCTAAGCCTTTACTTGTTTTGCTCTTATCCAGTTATTAGAATTCTTCTTGATTAATCCAAATTTGTTGTACATGTGTTTTTCAAATTCTTATTAATATATTATCAATTTTTTTGTAATCCTGATTAACTATAGTAATATGTAGTTTAAAGTCCATTTTTTTATTTTGATCTCTCACAGATATTAATATATATCTTTCTTTATTGCTACAGAAACCAACGGTTTGTGGTGTTCCTATGATGGGTGAGAATGAATCAAGGTTTTTCTTATCTTGTGACATTAACTCACCTGTTGCATATCAAGTGGATAGATTGGAAGGCTTTGTTAAGAAATCTTCCTCAGGTAATTTTAATAATTATTGAGGTATATAAAAGACTTTAATGTATTATTTATTTTATTTTTATTTTTATTTTTTATTTTTTATTTTTGGGAAAATAAGGCATTCCAAGGCTGTTTTAGAAATTAGAAATGTTTTCATATTAATTGGGCAATTGTGTATATATGTCTTCATCAAAATATTGAAGAACTATGTGCTCTTGTTTCTAATAAGAGATTTTAAGGCTCTATATTATTTTTATTAGATAGTTTATGATTTGTCAATATCATTTAAATCATCTCTCTAATAACTTATGAGAAAAGACAGCATTTACATATTTTTCTTTTCTACACAGGAAACTTTCCTAAATCACTTTGTTTTACTTTTTTCTTTCCTTTGCATATTTTTCTAACTTTTTTTTTTAAGAGGAAAACTAACATAATTTTTTAACTAAAAAAACAATTTTCTTAAATCACTTCAATACACATGAATTTTTAACATGTATGTATACTTTTTTCTCAATTGGTTATATGGGATTAAAATAGGTCCACCCATATTACATCATTACCACATTGTGGTTTCACAACAACTTGACTTTTATTTATGTATTGTTTCCCAAGATTTGAATTTGGGTCTCCTCCTTAAAAGTTGAGGAATCTAATCTTTGCTAATGCCATTTGATCATGCATGCATACTTTTTACGTTCTATATACTTTTTTTTAAATAGTGCATGCGAGCATGATCTACACATCCAATAACCATCACTAAATAAAATTAACAGTTTACTATTCTATGCTTTGTTTGGGCCTCTAAACTTTGTGGAACCATGGTATGCAGTACCATGGCCATTATCTGAATTTGACCGAGAAAGATCCAAAGTAGGAGGGGTCCTATGGTCTTGTTTCCTTTTTATACTATTTAAGTTCACATTTTTTGGAGGTTCATCTTACAGTTCTGATTTTATAGCTTTTTTTAATGTTATGATCTTCTCTTGATTTCTTTGTGGTCGTATATGGTTATTATTCATTAGACACCACCTTCTCTTTATTATGCGGTGCCACATAATAATATAATGTTCTTCTGAAGCACCTTTCCCCCAATTAGACTCTTTGCCTTATTTTTTGTTGAATCATTTAGAAGTCCTTGTATTTAGAAACAACATTATCTTGAAACCTATGCTAGAGTTGTTTCTTTAATTGTGGACATGGATTGGCTAGATGTCCATATTTAAAATGTTGCCTGCATCTAAAAACAATGTCTTCATAATCCACTTTTTGCGTTTTGGTGGAACCCCCCATGCTAAAATAAAGGCTACTAGAAGGCTTTTGCTCAGATCAACATCCACACATACGAGAGCACATTTAGTCTTAAATATTTCTTCCATTGATAATCAAGGGAAATGAATTTTCCAATCACATTACCATTTTGTTCTAGGGTTGACAACATCCGCAAATGCAAACGCTAATTTGACAGTCTCGCCCATATTGGAACAAAAGAGAGAATTTCCTTTAAAGGATCAAAATCGGGAAACCATAGTTTCATAAACAACCCAAACCCACCATGAAACCAAGGTCCTCTATTGTAAATTACATCTTGATCTACCTCTTCTACAAAAAAGCCCATGAAAAACCCTTGGGCACATGAATAATTTTAAATATCATCCAATATCAGAGGTAACTAGTTTTGTTGTATCCACTCACTAAAGACAGGAAGAGTGGGCCAAAAAACATTAAATCTACAAAGTAAACCTCTCTCGAGGAGTGATGAAATAAACTCAGAAATCTCTTCCTCCTGTAAGCAAAGAGAAAGGGGACCAAAAGATTTTTCCATGACAAACCCTTGCCTATAAGTAAAAAGGGGGTAATACCTAAGTAGTCATATCAATAGATCCATCAAATAACCCTCAATTGTGCAACCCAATATTTCAATTGGATATATCCTAAATTGCTTTGTATGCCACCTTGAAATAGCTTTTAATTTAAATCTTCAAGGATTGCGGATCAACTTTGGTGCTATGAACCTTATAGATGATCGAGCCTTCATCATCTAACTCAGGGAGTGTTGACTGGACTTGAATGTGATTGTCGAGTACCTTCTTGAGACAAGAGACATGGAAGACTGGATGGATCTTGGAAGAAGGTGGTAACGCAAGCTTATAGGCCACTTGTCCAATCCGTTGCAATATCTGGTAGGGTCCATAAAATCGTGCTGCCAATTTTTGATGAGCTCGAAGTTGCACGAAAGATTGTTTGTAGGGTTGGAGTCAAAGAAAGACCATATCGCCTACATTGAAGTTGTGCTCAGAACGGTGTTGGTCAGTCTGTTGTCACATCCGGTTTTGAGCCAGCACCAAGTTCTCCTTCAACTACTGCAAAAGTTGGGCATGCTCCTAAAGAGTTGCATCCACCGCCTGAACTTTGGAGTTTCCAGGAACATATGAAGAGGGCGATGGAGGTGGGTACCCATAAACTGCCTCAAAAGGAGTCATTTTGGAAGCTGTGTGGAATGAAGTGTTGTACCACCACTCAGCCAAAGGCAACCACTTAGCCCACTGTGTTGGGTGCTCGGAGGTAAAACAACGAAGGTAGGTTTCCAAGCACTTGTTGACAATTTTAGTTTGCCCATCCATCTATGGATGGTAGGCTGAGCTCATTCGTAGTTGCGTTCCCTATAGTTTAAATAATTCTTGCCAAAATCGACTGGTAAAAGTGGGGTCATGGTCAGACACAATGGATTTGGGCATACCGTGGAGTTTGAAAATGGAGTCCATGAATATTTGAGCAATGGTGGAGGCATGGTAAGGATGGGCGAGGGAACAAAAATGAGCATACTTTGAGAGACGGTCCACCACCACAAGAATGACCGATTTTCCTCCAGATTTAGGAAGCCCTTCAATAAAATCCATGGAGATATCAGTCCATACATTGTCTGGGATTGGCAATGGTTGTAGAGTGCCTAGAGTACGAACCGTTTCTCCTTTCATCCATTGGCAAATTTCACATTCGGCCACAAAAGTTTGAATATCTTTTTTCATTCCCTCCCAATAGAATGACCTTTTAGCTCTCTCATATGTCTTCAAGAATCCTGAATGGCCTGCAGTAGGTGAAGCATGCATTTCCCTCATGATATCCTCATGGAGTGATGAAGTTTTGGAGACCACAATGCGACCTTGATATCTTAACAGGTGTCCATCCCATGAATATCTAGCATGCGAATTGGGATCCCTTTGGAGTTGTTCCTGCAAGGTCTATAAGGACTGGTCCTTGGTCGCGTCTTCTTGAAGTTGGGAGACCCATTGGGGAAGTGGGGATGAAAGGGCACACACTGTCACTTGATCCTCAAACTGATGGGAGAGGGCATCTACCACAATATTCTCCTTTCCTTTCTTATACATGATGTCATAATCATACCCCAACAATTTTGAAACCCATTTCTATTGTGCTGGAGTAGATACCCTTTGTTCCAAGAAATATTTCAAACTTTGGTGGTCCATTTTAATAGAGAAATGTCTCCCAATGAGATATGGTCACCAATGATTAACAACATGGAGGATGGCCATCATTTCTTTTTCATAAGTAGATTTTCCCAAATTTTTGCCTGATAGCGCCTTATTGGTGAAAGCTAAGGGTCGCCCTTCTTGCATTAATATAACCCCAATGCCATGACCCAAAGCATCACTTTCAATTATAAATGGTTTGGAAAAATCAGGAGTGGCTAACATCGGGGTCGAAATCATAGCCTCCTTAAGATCTACAAATGCTTGTTCTGTTGGAGCTGACCACATAAATGAATTCTTTTTCAACATGGCCATTAAGGGGTGACTATTTTTCCATAATTTTGTACAAATCGGTGGTAATAGCCCATGAGACCCAAAAATCCTTGAAGTGCCTTGAGAGTTTGTGGCTTAGGCCAATTTTGGATAACTTCAATTTTCTTGGGGTCAACCTTGACTCCCTCTTGTGAAACAATATGCCCCAAGTATTCAACCTCCTGCATGCCAAAGGAACATTTGGATCATTTGACAAATAATTGATGGTCTTACAATAATTTCAAATTTTGATCTAGATGTTGTAAGTGCTCGGCCCAAGTGTGATTATAGATGAGAATGTCATCAAAGAAAACCAAAATAAACTTGCGAAGAAATGGGTGGAAGACATTATTCATGAGGCTTTGAAATGTTGATGGTGCATTAGTTAGGCCAAATGGCATGACCAAAAATTTGTAATGGCCCTCATGAGTTTGGAATGTTATTTTGGGAATATCTTCCTCCTTGAGCCTTATCTGATGATAGCTAGAGTGGAGATCCAACTTGGAGAAAAACTTTGCGCCATGTAACTCATCCAACAATTCATCGATCATAGGGATAGGAAATTTGTCCTTAATGGTGAGCTTATTGAGCTCACGAAAGTCTATACATAGCCGCCATGACCCATCTTTCTTTCTAACCAATAGTATCAATGAAGAATAAGGATTGTTACTAGGTCGAATTACCCTTATTTTTAGTAACTCTTGAACCAACTTCTCAATTTTTGACTTAAGCGCATAGGGGTATCTGTAGGGTCTGATGTTAGGTGGCAAGCTACTTGGTACCAATGGTATTGCATGATCATGGGAATGATGTGGAGGTAATTCCATCGGTTCCACAAAAACTGCATTATGTTTAGTCAAAATGAGTTGCAAATCCCCTTGGGGTTCATCTACTTCTGAAGTCTGCGGTTGAATTGCAAATAATTGGGCTACTACCCCATGTGAGGATTTTTTTAATAACTTCTCCATACGACTTGAACTGATAACCTATGAAGATCCTATCGGTGAACCATAGAGAGTGTAGGACCTCCCATTCTGAGAGAATTGCATCCATAATTCGGCAAAGTTCCAGGCTACTGTTCCCAAGGTACGGAGCCATTATGCTCCCAACACAACATCACATCCTCCAAGTGGAAGAGCAAACATATCAGTTTTGAGTTCATAGTCCCCTATCTTCAACTTAACATTTCGACATTTACCCTTACAAGGTAATGTTCCTCCATTTGCCACCATGACTTCAAAAGAGTTGCAAGCATGTATGTAATAATTCGCTTGCTTAGCTACTCGAGGATCAATAAAATTATGTGTACTGCCTGAATCAATAAGAATTATAATTCTTTGCCCTTTGAAGAATCCTACTACCTTCATAGTTTGAGGGGTTAAGATTCCTGCAAGTGCATGGATAAAAATCTCTGTCTTGTGCTTCACCCTCATCTTGAGGCTCTTCCTCTTATGGTTCTACTTCTTCATCAGGTATTTCATTCATTATTGATTCATCCACATCCAACAAAAACAATTTTTGTTGTACACATTTATGCCCCAACGAATATTTCTCATCACAATTATAACATAAGCCTTGTGCTCTATGGGCATCCATTTCCTCCCTAGTCAATCGCTTGATTGGTGGAGATTTATTGCTAGTATTTGATGTGAACTTGGATGGAAATGTAGGTTTGGCTTATGGGAATTTAGATGATTACCTCTGGGCAGAAAATTTTTCCTCTGCTAGTCTAGCCAATCCTATGGCTTGCATCATAGACTATGGTTTGAACATTTTTACCTCTGCCTTGATATCATCTTTCAACCCATTGATAAAACAACTCTGAAAAAATCCTTCATTCAAACCCCTTGTCCTATTAGCCAATTTCTCAAATTGAGTCTGATATTCTCGAATAGTAGAGGTCTATTTCAATTTTGTTAAGGCTCTTATAAAGTCCTCATACTCACTAGGGCCAAAATGAGTGAGTAATTGGGACTCAAAGTCTTCCCAAGAAAGGTCAAGAGTCATGTTCTGTAACCATTGATACCATTGTAGGGCCTCAGATTCAAAGTTAAAGGATGCCATGGTGACCCATAAATATTAGGGGATATTATGGAGTTTGAAGAATTGATCTTCTCGACACAACCAACCATCAGTGTCCTTTCCATTAAACTTGGGAAAGTCTAATTTGGGCATTTTAAATGGGGTATTAGTGTCAAAAAGAGCATGATGGGTTTCTTCATCTCTATTTATTGAACTACCACCTGGTCCTTCAGTGTTAATCTGTTGGTATAATTTTGGGCCTTCCTTTAACCACTCTTCAACCTCAAGGAATTTTTCCTCAATCCTTGTTTTGACTTTAATCTGGTCAGATTTTAGGACCTGCATGTGATATTTCATATGTTTAACTTCTTGTCCAATGTGTGACATTTGGCTTTATAGGTTACTAAGTGTTTGATTTAATTGTTCCATATATTGGTTTTGTTCCATCTCCCTCATTGCTCCTCTAGTCCCTCCAACCATATACTTGTGATTTGGACCACCCCAACTGACTTACTAAAAATAGAAGTGTTGTTCTAGGGGTTACTATTTTTAGTAATGGTCCAAAAAAGTGTTTGGGTGCTATATATCAAAATGATCAGTTTGAAAAGATGAATACAATGGACTAGGTCTCAAAATGATATTTTTGGCACCCCATTTTTTAGTAAGTGTTGTCTGTTTTTCTCCTAAAGCTTTCCTTCACCTAAAAAAATGACTTTCTTCTCTGGTCCTTGACAATTGCCATATCAGTTACTAGTCAGTCTGTTATCCCCAAGTACCTTGTTAGATTCTATCACTAACATTGCCTTGTCTAACACTATTACTGATTATTATTGACAACTGTCTTGACAGACTCTGTTTTGACTATTATTAACAATTGCTTGTATTTCATTGTTTTCGTTTGTCACTAATAACTACCTTGACAATTGCCCTGTTTGACTTTGTTCTCGACTGTTACTAAATTTTCAACAAGGAATTTTTATAGTATGGTCAAATTCGTGATAGGTGTAGTCTTCTTAGTATGCTCAAATTTGTGGTTAGGGTTTTGGAGGTGTAACATATGATTGTAATAGGGTAACACTAGGCCAAGGTGTGTGCATTGTCCATAGCCCTCTATTATACTATAATGATGAATGATAATGCTTGGACCAATATTTTAGGCCACTACTCAAGGAGGGTTCCACACATACCCTTGAGCGCACTACTCACCTCTCTGATAATATGAGAGGGTAATCTTCTCGAGTGTTGTGCTTGATGCACTATGGATAGATACATGGTCAAAAATCTTCCTATGGCTAAAGGTTTCTCCTAATCCTAGGGGGTCTCTCGATATACTCAAAGATACGTGGGAGCTCAAGTCCGTATATGGGTGTTGTCTGAGGCCTGGGTATTGGAGTCTGATCACCCCTCACTTCACTAGATGCTTTACGGGCAATCTAGCTTAGCCAATAATGATAACTCCTCTATGATATTTTAAAACCCTTGACATAGGGTTTCTAACCTATTAAACTAAAATAGAGGAAAAAAATGGCTCGATTTTTTTCTTTTTTTTTTATAGGAAAATAAGTAAGAAAATGAAAACAAGGAAAATTTATACCTAACAAGTCGAAATGGTAGAACATGAACTGTTTGCATTGTAGTAGGATGCGGCCTTGGAAAGCGCTTTGATACCACTTGTTATGAACCTTGTAGTAAAATAAAAACACATCCACACAATATTGCAATAATAATAGAAAATGAGCTTGAAATTAACAATATTGCAAGATGAAATGGAAATGCAATAGATTATATTGTAGAAAGCAAGAACACATTATAGAATCATAGGCCTCTTCGAGGGGGCAACCTCCTTAGAAGTAGAGCTTTGATACAACAAAATATGAGATGCCTTCATCTATGCCCCCTTGCCTTTTTAAAGACTCTTCGTAACCCTAACTATAATGCTCAAGGGTTGGCTTCACATGCAAGTGGCCACCCAAGCTAGAATCTTCTACCAAACAAGCAGTTACATTCTTTATAATGGTTACATTAAATGGCCCCACTTGTCTAGGCGCCTCAAATGCCACATACACATTACAAAACATTACATAATATTATTAAGATGGGGTCCCCACGTTAGGAAGGGGGTAATTACATAATAAGGTTAGGATGGGGTCCTAACATTTGCTTGGCTCTTGGTCTCCATTAGAGACCTCACATGTTATTCTAGGTTATGATGTTGGCTATACCTCCTTTAAAATAGTAGAAGCCCTTGTAGGAAGTCCTGTTTGCAGCATCAAAAATTTTGCATGTTACCTCAGGTTTTGTATTTGGTTCATCTTCCTTGGAAGAGTTAGAATCTCCTCTATGTCTATTGTATGCAGACTTGGATTTAGATTTTGCAGATTGTCCCATACTGGAACAGCTCCTAATATGGAGAAATTCTAATAATTAACAATAAGCTTCCTGCAGCAGATAAATCTATAACAGACCTTTAATCTGGACCGAACAGATCCCTTCATTAGTTGATTAAATAACCAGTGGCAAGTGACAGGTTCGTACATGATACACGGACCATCATTTGAATCATAGCTTAGCAAAGGGAGTTTGTGATCTTATTGTAGGACACTATGAAAAATTTCTAATGTATTAAATAGAATCCTATTCATAACAGATATATTTGTAAATTATATACAATTTGTTATATAGTAGCCATAGTTCTAAAGTTTATATAGAGCTAAACTTGGACTTTACATGCACAAAAAGCAACAACCATGAAGAAGGTATAGAACTTCTCATTCAATCAACAAGCATTAGTATTTTCACGATACTACGCCACTAATTCTTTGCTTATGCTTGCTTTGTCTGTTCATTATATACATTTATTGTTTCATTTTCCAAATGGGAAAGGAAAGAAGGCTAAATTCATTATGCACTAGATTCATTCTTGAGAAGAAGTCCAACAATCATCAGCACAACATAAGCTCAAGCAAATGCATTTTCAAAATCGATCAACAATATTTGTCTATGGAACCAAGAAGCAGCATGCATTAAAATGTTCATGTTTTGGTACAAACAACATACTAGAGAGAGAAAAATATCTGTTTTCCAAGAATGGAGACTCTAGGAGAGAACTATGGACTCAGGTCAGATCTTTTAAAAAGTCTATTGATGATTGTTAGTACACATTTGACATTCTCATAACAGGTGCATATCATGTGGTAATGCAAGATCTTCCAATCACAATAAAGGATTTTTATATTCCCAATAATACTATGCTACCAAAGGTGCACCATGAGAGATAAACTCCCAAGTTCAGAAAACAATAGAAATCAACGTCACATGACTAGGAATTCTATGATAACCAAAAAAATATGAAGTTTGAATCTTTCCTTTTCACTGTGATGCTTTAGCCAATGTGTAAAGGATTCAATCAGTATGACAGTCCTCTTTTCAATAATCCCAATGCATGGAGAAAAACTTATCAATTACAGTTTTAGTCTAATTTTATTTCAATGAACATAAACATACTATAGTCCTTATCTCATAAGGAAGACTTAAAATATAATAACAATTACTTTTTCACATTTAAGTCAGTGTATATTCTCTAATGCAATCATTTTACATATTATTGGTGCAGTTCCATTTTTTAATCAAAGCATGCAGAGTTTCATGTGCTTATGTGATCAAATATTCAAAGTCAGGACTCAGAAGAGTTAATTGAACCAACTGTAGAAGAACCATTGGAATTAAATAATGCTTGATAATATTGTGACTTGGCTTTGGCTTTTACTTTTGCGAAAATACTCTCGATATCGTGGCACTTCAACTTCTGTTCAGATTGTTTGCAGTTGGTCTTGATGTTATTTTTTTCTTTTCAATTGGTTATATGGGATTGAAACAGACTCCACCCATGTTCATCATCAACACGTAGTGGTATTACAACAACTTGGATATTATCCATGTATCGCTTGGCAAGATTTGAACTTGGGTCTCCTCCTTAAATGTTGAGGAATCTAACTGGTTGAGCTAATGCCATTTGATTAGTTTAGATGTTATTAGATCTCAATAAATGTTCCGATATTGATCTTTTGAAAATTTTATTGAAAACAATTTTTTGAGACATAATTTGCTACATTTATCCAGTATTTCATTTATAGACTTGAGTCCCTTTCATAATTCTCAAGCATTGATAGCATCCCTTACCTCTAAATCAGGTCTTCTGTAATAAATATTTAGGATCGCCAATGCCTACTGATTCTTTTCATCATATACATCTCACTCGTCAAGATTTGTACTGTGCTTTTTATCCTCACCTATGACAATACATTAAAGTTGTCTTTATTAAGAAATAGTCAATGCTCTATGTGTAAGAATACCATAGGATTCTCCAGTCAGTTTTTATAAATTGCTGAACAATATGCTTTGTAGATTGGCCATCTTGGGTTCCAAGCAAAATAAAATATCAATTAGAACAAATGTCTGGATCTCCATCGCTTCCCAGATTCTATTAAGCTATCAAAAAATAAAAACTGAAACATCTCCATCACCGCCCAGATGCTATAATTTTTTATAAAGAGAATTGAAAAAAAATTATAATTAACTTACTGTTTTGAATCTTGACAGAGGCTGATGTGGCATGACGTCTCCTTCAAATTTCTACATTTTTTGTGCAATTTTTTGGTAATTAAGGCACAATTTTTTTTTCAACTAGGTAACTACATTCATATTTTTTGCACTCTTATGCAATCAAGGTTATGATTTTTTTTTGTCCCTTCAAACTTCTACACATTCGTATTTTCCAACTTTTTTCAAAAAATTGTTTTTCCACGGTATCCAACTCTCAAATTTCTGGACATTAAGGGTATCAAACACACAATTTTCTGGACATTTTTGGAAGTTTTTTTTCTTTATCTAGGGCATAAAGCATCTTCTACAATTCAACCTCTCCTTTTTGGTCAACAACTTAAAATCTATAGACTCTACCCCATTCACCAGTAAGTTTTCCTAAATGCTTAACACCATGACTCTGACACCATATAACTTGTTGGTTACGAATCTGCCACTTAGGAAAGGATTTTAATCTATTGCACCCTAGATTCGCCCAACAGATTGAAAGGCCGGAAGGAAGGGATGCCTTCCGTGCCAATCTCCGGAGAAGGCCGGTTTCCTATACTAATCTAATTGGTTTTTTAGATAAGAGTGCTGGAAAGAGATAAATTTGCAAAAAGAAATAGAAATATCATTTGTTTCAGGTGGGGAAGAACAAGCAGCATGATTACAAATTTGCATCCAAACCAACAACAATCAAAACAAAGCATGTAACATAAATTGCAGCTGTTATTCTACCCTATGTATCCTTCTGTTTAGTATTCCAGATCCAAATAATCACCAATGGTCAAATCCAGAATTCAGAATTCAAATAGACAAAAATATAAATGGACATGAAGCAAAACTACTAGCAGAAGGCAGCATAAAATACAGAGACAAGAAGCAGAGCCAAGGATGCTTTGAATTAAGTAGAAGGTGATCCATCATAGTAGAGTTCTCTAGCAATATGTTCCCCCCCTTTTACAATCAAATGAACTGCCTTTTATAGTAGGAATTTTCCCCCAAAATACAATCATGCATGGATCCCAAGGACCGGAAAAAGCTGTAAAAAAGTTGCCTGGATGAGACCCCTATTGTCTGTACTTGTACTTGAGATATGGCCGTTCTGAAAACTGTACATCCCGGACAAGTCTGGTGGGTGGGAAAGCCAGGTCCGGTTGAATGCGGTAGATGAAGTACAATCTACTCTTCAATGTTCATCTACCCTGTACCTTGGCAACACACAATCTGTCACTTCCTAGCAGGCATAAATCTTGAAATCCATGCGGTTTGCTAATGTAGGGGGGCTGACCAAAGTCAACTGCTGAAGAGAACGCCTTCGGGAGTCGCTCCCAGATGGAGCGAACTTGGGAGGCACCCTGAGTTGAAAACTGTGGCAACTTGGTTCACTTTTCTGGCGCTTGTTGACTGGATGGGGGACGGCAGTGGTTGCTAGGAAATAGCAGCGATGATGGGCAGCGCTCAAGAATTGAGCGACAACGGGCGGCGCTCAAGAATTGAGCGACGATGGGCGGGGTGGGCGACCCTGAGCGACGACGGGAGGCTCTGGACTTAGAAACTTTTTGCCTCCCTTCTCTTTCCTTGCTCCGTCCACGGTCGCTCGAAAATGGGAGCGACGACGGGCGGCGCTAAAAAATGGAGCGATGACGGACGTTGCTCCCAACCTTAAACTTAGAGAATTTTTTGCTTTTTGCTTCTTTCGGGATTCGCTTGGAAAGAGAGCGACGACGGGCAATGTTCCAAAATGGAGCGACGACAGACATCGCTCCCTGCTTTGCACTTAGAAAATTTTACAATTTTTTGCCCTTTTTTCGAACAGGTGGGATACTTGAAAAGTAAAGCAAGACAAACAGAAAATGGAAGACATGACACATGAAAACTGCAGGAGGAAAACTGCAAAGAAAAGAAGCAGAGAAATAGCAGGATTTTCTTAAATTTTTCAGAAATTTTACCCCTTTACAAAATGTGACAACATTCCTGGTGGCTCGCGGGGTATCGAGCTCGCCTCGATGCAAGGGCCCATGCCTTTATCCTTTGGCGCAGAGTCTTCTCCGGTCCCTGCCTCCTTTTGCTGCTGCTGCTGCTTTTGCTGAATTCCTTTCTGAACCTCTTCTTCGCTGTCTTCGCCGGATTTTCTCCTTGAATCTTCCTCTTATTCAGTTTCCCCACCAGACTGGTCCTCGCTTTCTTCTTCTTCTTCTGGGGAATTGAGGCTATCACGGACATGCTCATAAGTGGCCCGAGCTTGGGCCCTGCTGCTTCTTGGAAGGGCTGTAGATTGCCGAGATCCCCCAACATAAGCTTGAACGCCTCAACCTGGAACATGTCAATCGTGGCGAGCCTTTTCCCCAATTCGCGGAGGCAGGCGCTGATTTTGCAGAATCGGGAGACCAGCTGAGTAACCTGCTCCTCAAGAAATGGGTCCGCCGAGTTGTCAATCTTTGATGTGTCTGCCTCGAAGGCTTCCCAGATCGGCATCAACTCCTCTCTGGGGCGGCAGTCTCCATTTTCTCCGACGAAGCTTGGAAATCCCAGCGAATTAAGGGTCTGGAGGGGAACCAGGCATATATTTTTCTCCTTTTCCAGCGCATTCAGGATCTTCCTGGCCCTCCTGATTTTCTCTGTTTTTTCAAAGTATACATGCAAGGTTGCCCTTGCAACGGCCCAATCTTGGGCAATTTGTGACATAGGGGGAAATTGGGGGCGTTGGCACTCAAATCTCTCAAGTTTGGTCACCACGCTGAGCCACTGCTGGGCTTGGCGTTAGGCCCCATCTACCGCAGTATTTCCATCAGCAGAAGCTTATTGAACTTTGATGATGAGCGTAAGGACAGCGAGCGACCTGGAGACGTTGGTCCTGAACCCCTTCAGCAGGTTGGCTCTTATTTCCTTGACCCTGTCTTTTGAAAAAGTAGCGGCCCGTGACGCTTTCTCTTTTAGCTGCCTCTGGGTCTCCTAAAGCAGTCCCTGCAATTGGGCAATATGCGCCAGCGCTCCTTTCTCCTCGGCCAACTTATCAGCGGTCGCCTTCTGTTCTTTTGTTTCCTGCTGAGAGGTTGCGAGTTGATCTTTCAATTTTTGGACCTCCTCCTAGGCAGTCTCCAGCTGCGCTTGTGACTTTGCTAAGTCCTCTTCCAGATGCCTCTTTTGGTCTTCGAGCTGGTAGAGATGCTACTTCATCTCCTGCTGCTTGACGAACAACGTATCAGCCCTTCGACGGATTTCGCCTATCTCATTCTCCTTGATGACATCATCTAGGCTTTTGTCCTTGCTATGGTAGTCATAGTCGTCATCAGTCATGTCTTTGATAGGCTTCTTCACCTTGGGGACCCTTTTCTCAATGTGGATCACCCTTCTGTCCAGGTCGAACCTGGTGCGCTTCTCCACCACAGCCATTTCTTCGCCTCTTCTTTTTCTGACTCCCTGGATAAACTTGAGGGAGCCTTGAGTTGCCTTGGCTGCCAGGGGCTGATCATCTGTTGTCTGCAGCTATCGTTCCACAAGCTCCAGCCCAGTGGCTTTACTTTTGACAGCATCCTTCTTTAGCCTACGGAGTTTGTTTTGTGGTCTTTTTTATTCTCGAGATTGTACTCAGCCTATATGCAGTAAAAATCTAGCCACGGTGGGAGCAACTGCATTTCTTCAATATGCCACTCCATATCGTGCCCTGTTCGGTTCTCCCTTTCTACCATGATCTCTTTTCGCAGGCAGGCGTGTGTAAATTTATTTATTTTGTCTATCGGATCGTACTTCCAGCGCTGGGGAAGCTCCACCAGGCCGAAACTCCGAAGGGTGGCTTCCAGGAATTGATGCTTCCCGCACTCATAGACCTCAATGTCGCCCCAAAATAATGGATACTGGAAGATGCGGCCTTTCCTTCACCCCTGGTCGAATTCTCGTTCCACGTAGTCCATCTGTCGTGCCGCCTCTAAGGAAAAGTGATACTCGGTGCAGATGTATGGCAGCAGAAAGGGCTTTCCCTTGAATCCGAACACCCTGATAACAACGCCCTGCGTCAGTTTGAAGGTGTCGCCAATTTCTTGTTCGACAAGATAATTCCTCATCTCTAGAGGAGGGCGCATCATTACGTTGTTCATGAGGGCTAGGGCAGCGCCCAAGAATTTGAAATTGAAATCATAGTACGACCCCCTCTTGTACAAGATGTCGGTCCACTCGTAGACCGGCAGTTGCACGCCACTTTTGTCCCTCTGCTGAACTGGAACAGTATTCATTCTGTTGTGCATGTGGAATAGGAACAACCATGCCAAGAACGAACAATATCTGAATTATGTGCTCCTTTCCTCCTTCAGCTCTACGAGGCTTGAGCGAATCCCATAGGCAACCCAATCTGCCCAGTTAAAGAATACTGGCCTCGTTCCTGATTTTTGGGTGTTGGGGTCGTAGTGTTCCTCGTGCAGGATGCACTCCGCCAGGGGAATTTGATATGGGTGCACTACTGCGTCAGTGCCGCAGCCTAACACCCAGGCCAGCATGCTATAGATAGCTCGGATTTTGAAGACCTCCAATGGTATGGGCCCCTTCGGCCATTCTCTGTCTCGCAATGGCTGTTTCAGCTGGGCGTTGAGGAATCTCCCCATTTTTTGATTATCAATGCATCTGTCTCTCTGCTCGCCCAAGCTGATTCTTTTGAAAACGCAACTCCGGTACGACAAGTGCCTTGGCGTGAAATCCATCTGAACGCTTTCTTTATAGATGGAGAACAACACCTTCCCCTCGTGGTCGCAGACTTGCCGTGTGCTCGGCTTGTAATATCTGGCGATGGCCTCAACCAGCTCCCGGAAGTGGTGAACAGGAGGGCACAGGAACCAGGATAGGTTCGAGTGGAATGCTATGCCGAAAGGGTGCGAGGACGGGACTTTGTTGCACCATTCCTTTATCACGAGTCGCATCTACGTGATGCTGAGCGTATAATCGCCGTCTCTGTATCCAGCCAGGCGGTCTACAAGTGGCGGAAGAGGACCTTTGTTCTTTTTCTTTCCTTTGCCCTTCTTCTCTTGTCGCGTTTCGATTGCAGGTGAGCCTGAAGCTGCCTGCTCCTGCGAATCACTTTGAGATACGCTAGAGGCTGCTTGCATGAGGGCTTTACCATTTTATGCACCTGATTTTCTCCATGGCAGCGAGGTAATTTGGATAATTCAATTGATTGCTGGTAAAATTCGTATCTTTCTCTCCTTGGCGCAGCTCAGATTTCAACTGGTTCAATAATGGCAGTAAAATGAGCGACTCAGCCCTTTTTACGGTGCAAAGGTGGCATTAATGTCGAATGCTAGAATTAAATCTCGGGTGCGCGAAGTGGGTGTGGAGCGCCGTTATTCTTTGTGGGCCATGCGCAAAATCTCCCTTGGTTAGGGCACCTTATTATTGATTGGTCCGACATTCGTCCTTGCCTTTAATGCAATCCGCCTTGAAAATCGCGCAGTCATCTGGATTTTAAAAAACATGTGCCCTGATGACGTCACCTGCCGCCACTTAGGCACGTGCCAAGAGGTTCGTTATTTTGAAAACTGTGCCGGGGGCCACTGTCACTGAAAAGTTGAGCGCTTTTGGGCTATTTGCGTTTTGGCGAGCGATCGGGGTCCTTGGGGACTTAGAAGAAATTTCACCTTCACTTTGCTTGAAGTCCCCCCACCTCGCCGAGTTTCGCTTGAAAAAGGGGTGGACGACCAGCATCGCTCGAAAAAACGAGCGACTGTGGGCAGCGCTTGGGAAATGAGCGACGGAGGGAGAGGCCTTGAAATTTTTTTTTACATTTTTTTCTTTCTTTCTTTTGCTCTGCCGAGTTTTGCTCAAAAAACCATGCGACGACGGTCATCGCTCCAAAATGGAGCGACGACGGACGCCGACACTTAGCGTTTTTTCTTCTTCCCTGTCTTGGTCCCGTCGAGTGTCTCTCAAAATTGGGAGCAACAACACACAACACTGCCATCACACTTAGAAAATTTTTGGCTGCACTCCTTTGTCGTATTGCTCAGGATCGCTGATTTTTCGGAGCAACAACAGACGGCACTTAGTTTTGGAGCTACAACGGGCGTTCGGCCCCCTTCCGTAGTCAATTTTTTTTGATTTCGCCTCCCAAAGTCGCTGATTTTAGAGGGAGACTCCCGGTGTCGCCGAAAAAATGAGCGACCACGGGTGCCTAGGGAGTTAGACAAATATTATTTTCTTTTGCTTTGAGCAGCCCTTAGCATATGGCTAGAGTTCGCTTGGAATTTGCGCAATGATGGGCGTCGCTAGCCGAATTGGGCGAAGCTCGGCGTCTCCCTCTTCGGACACTTAGTGAAATTTTCAGCTTTTTCTGCCTTCTCGCCTGCTGCTAGGCACTTTCTACACAAAAATACTTGGCTCTTTTCCTTAAACTAAAGCAGGAAATTATCTCTACGGAAAGCGATATTTACATTCAGCAAAGGAACAAAATTAAAATGCAGAAAAGGGAAATATGTACAAAGGGAACCTTTGGAACTACTTCAATGATGATAGGCTTTCAAATGAAAGCCATTAACCGGTATCGGGAGGATATGGCCCTCCATGTCTCTTAGCACGAAGGAGTTGAACTGGTTCACCCGGGCAACCTGAAAGGGGCCTTCCCAGAAGACGTCAAATTTATCATGGTTCCATGGTTTTGCCTTCAAGGCATCCCATTTCAACACTAGGTCGCCAATCTTGAAGACTCGGGCCGTAGTGCCTTTCGAAAACCAGTTCCGTGTAGATTCCATGTGCTTTAGAAAAGCTTCATAAGCCTTTTATCTTTCTTCTTCAAGCTGCAACAGCTATGCAAATCTGGCGTCAAGAGGGTCCATGTCTCCCTTTTCACTGTCGAGCAGCTAGAGTGTAGACATTTCAAGATGTGTCGGCAGAACAACCTCCTTCCCATAGACCAGCGCGTAGGGTGACGTTTTGATTGACTTATTGAAAGATATTCCGCATAGCACTAGGTTCAGGTGCAGATGCCAGGACCTCTTGTTCCTCTCCATAGTATTTTTGATGATTTTCATGAGATTCTTATTTGTGGACTCTGCCAGGCCATTTCCTTGCGGGTAGTATGTGGAGGACATTTTATGATAGATGCCATACTTGTTGGTGAACCTCGTGAGTACAGCTCCGACGAAACCTGGTCCATTGTTTGTCACTATAGCCTCTGGGATCCCAAAACGGGTGATCAAGATTTAAGGAAGGCGATGACCATCTCCTGGTCAACATGCTTGGTAGGTATCGCCTCAGCCCATCGGGTGGAATAATCGGTGGCAGTCAAGATAAACTTATGCCCTGCCGAGGAATTGGGCGATATGATCCCAATGAAATCGACACCCCATTGTTGGAACGGAGATTCAACTTGGATCGGCTAGAGTGGTATTGGTGCGTTCCTATTTTTGCTGGCGAACCTCTGACATTTTTCGCACTTCTGGCAAACTGCATATGCATCTACGAAAAGCGTGGGCCAGTAATAACCTGCCCTGAATATTTTTAAGGCCGTAGACCTTCCTGAGAAATGTCCTCCCGACATTCCAGAGTGGAACTCGCCTAGGACTTTCTGTTTATCAGAATTATTTGACGCATCGCAAGAGGACACCGTCTACATTTTTGAAATACAGCCCCTCGGGGCGCAGTATATACTTTAGAGCTTGGAGCCTGAACCTCCTTCTTTGCGAGGTGTTGAGCTGATCTGGACATCTCTCTGTGATGAAGTACCACATTATATCATCGTTCCAGTCGCTTTCCTCTGATAAGGAGTTGGCAAAATTACCTTCCATCATTGGATCTTCCCACTGGCAAGCAAAGACCTCCGCAGCAGCACTTCTGGCTAACTCTTGGCATAGGGCCCAACCTCGGATTAGCTTGGTGAGTCGCACCTCTATGTCGAATTCTTGGATTTTGGCGATCCATCCTGCCCTCTTGTGACCCGGTTCACCCTGAATGATAAAATTTCTGACATCGGGGTGTATTACAAAAACTGTAACCCGACTCTGAGATACAAAGTGCATAAACTTCTTCAAGGATCTCATGACCGCATGCACTTGTCGCTCAATAAAATTGTATCTTTCTTCTTGCGGCTGGATTACTTGGCTCAATGAGGCTATTGGTCGCTCTTCGCCGTCGTCTCCCTTTTGTGTCATGACTGTAGCATAACTTTCAAGCTCGCCTACCGCATACAGGATTAAATCGTTTGAATAGTTTGGGTTTATCAGTACGGGCACCTGGCCAATCCTTGCCTTGATCTCTTCAAAGGCTTGCCTTCTCTCTTTAGTCCTGAGAAACTCAGTATCCTTCTTCAGTAGTTCGGCCATGGGCTTTATGACTTGAGCAAAATCGGGCACGAACTTCCTTACGAAGTTAATCTGGCCAAAGAAGGACTGCAGCTCTTTCTTATTGATTGGGGCCGACAAACGAAGAAGAGTCTCCGCTCTATCAGGATCACCTGCAAGGCCCTTTTTTGAAATTACATGGCCCAACAGCTTCCCCTCCCTCACAGCGAAGATTGACTTTTTGGGGTTGATGGATATACCAAATTCTCGACATCTTTCAAACACTTGCCGCAGGTGGGAGGTGTGCTCTTCCCTCTTGTGGGAAAACACGGTCATGTCATCCAAGTAAATGACAATGATTTTATTTAACAATTCTCGAAATGCAAGGTCCATGGCCCTCTGGAATGTGGCCCCAGCGTTGGATAAGCCGAATAGCATGCGCTGATAGGCGAACGTCCCCCATTTGGCAGTGAACGTCGTCTTGTGCTGGTCCTCGTCTTTCACTCATATTTGGTCGTAGCCATAAAATCCGTCAAGAAGAGAGAACCGTTGGGCCCCTGCGACCACATGAAGGATTTGGTCGATCTGCAGGAGTGGATAGTGGTCCTTAAGCGAGGCCTCGTTCAAATTACGAAAATCCATGCAAAGGCGGATGTCTCCGTTCTTCTTTCTCACGGGAACCAGATTTGCGACCCAATAAGAATGCTTGATAGGGTATATGATCTTGGCTTCTAGCATATTCAAAAGTTTTGCTTTCATCATAGCCTCGATCTTCGGGTTAACCGCTCTTTGCTTCTGCCTGAAGGGTTTCACACCTTCCTTCAGCTCTATGGTGTGCTGGATAATCTCTCTGTCGTACCCCTTTAAGTCCTAGTAGCACCGGGTGACAATGTCTGGGTACTCCTTGCACAGGGCCCGAATCTGCTTCAGCTTCTCTGGAGTGCAGTCTGTGCCGACTTTAATCACCTTACCAGGTTCAAGCTCCAGGTCCATGTATTGTTTGGCATCTACCTTGATTCGGTGTGAGATGACCCTGTCATTCTGGTCAAACAGGCTCTCCAAGGTAATCAGTCCTTCTGGGACATGATTATTTTTCAACTGTATTAACCCCTCATATTGCTCGTCATCAGGGTCTCTACCTTCGATTGTGCTAGCTTCGTGAATTAGAAAATTGTCGATGTCTTCATCGCAATCGAACACCTGCCAGTGGGTGTCCTTATCAGGCACAAAAGGCCTGTAGATGGTACGAACCGACTTCGGCTTCTGGACAGTGTCATCAGCCGGGACGTACCTGGCTCCATTGGACACCAAGATGTCTGCATGTCTGTTCTTTTCCTTGGGAATAGATTTGACATTCAAGGATTTGAATGATTCCAGCAGGTCCTAGACCCGATTACGGTATGCCTTAAGATAGTGCTTCTTTGTAGTGCACTTGTCTGTGATTTCCTTGCACACTAACTTGAAATCTCCAAAGATCTGCAATTGCTTGATTCCCAATCTCTCTGCCTTCTTCAACCCTAAACACAGGGCTTCATACTCAGCCGCATTATTGGTGCAGCTCCACGCCAGCCTCTAGCAGTAATATTTTTGCTCTCCTGATGGCAAGACTAGGACCTCTACCCCTGCGCCGTTCTTGCATCTGGCGCCGTCAAAGTACAACTTCCACAACTCATTTGGGGCAGGGCCTATGTCTTCTTTTACCGTCTCCTTTGGCTTCTCGGTCTGGGTGATGGGGTAACAACCTATGTCTAATTCGATCATGGCGTTGAAGTCTTGCAGGGAGAACTCATCCTCCACTCGTAGCTGCTCTACGGCTTCTTCCATGTCTTTCAATTCTTCAGTGACCAGATGGACAGCATCATCTTGCAATCCCTCCCCTGGTATCTTTTCAACTAGGAAAGTTGAGGGTTTTCCATTGTAAATCTTGACTTTACTCCCTTTGAAGGGGATCTCCATGTGAGAGTAGTCTATCGAGAGATATCCACCTAGCTTGGCGGTATATTCTCTCGAGAGGCACATGCCGAAGTAGGGCTCCAGGTCAACGACCACAACTTCTTGAATGACCACAACCTCAGGTGCCTTGTGCAACCGGATAGGAATGTATTTGATGAAGCCAACTATCTTCACAGGAGTGCCATCTAGCTGTAAGACGCCTTGACTGCTTCTCATGTACTCCATGCCGATTTCTTCACAGACCGCCGTTGGCATGACGGTAGTTGACACGCCGGAATCAATAATGCAGTTATGCACTATGTTTCCCTCCATCTGCAGCGACAAGTAAAATGGCGGTGGTCTGTTCTTCCCCGTGATTGAAGTTGTTAGGGGTTGAGCTAGCACGGGCTGTGGTGGCTTTCCTCTTGTTGAGGTCTTCAGAGACTCGTGTAATAAATCTACTTGTCCAGGAAGCTGCTGAGCATCGTACATGTTGATCTTCGTCGGGGTCTTCTTGAGCTCATCAACTATGTTGTAAGCTAAAGTACGGGGCACTTTCGTTTCTTTTGTCGGCTCGTACTTGGTACGGTACTACTGCGTAGCCTCAACCCTCTGTCGCTTTGTCAACGATGGGTACTTGAGCTTTTCTTGAGCCTGCTCCTTGGTTTCCGCTGGCGGTTGATGTAATGTCCCTTTTTAAGAAACAACAAACCCTTACTACAAAAATGCAGAAATTAAGTACAGCAAGGAAATAACTCAGAAATTGCTCATAAAATAACACAAGTATGAGGAGAAATCAGCCAGTATCATATATTAAATATTGCCAAACCAATACAACAGCTCCCCAAGGCTGAACAGATGCAAAAACTCCTCAAAAATTACTCCAAATACAAGCGTAGGGTTTGGGGCTGCCAACAAATCTGAAACACATGACACAAATGCTCCCAAAAATGCCATGAACTCCTCATGGATGCCTCTTTTTTGTATTTTTGATATTTTAGGGCAATAACACCTGCAATGATATTGCCAAGACCCCAACCATGCACCTCCAATGCACTATGGGAATGAGCAAGACCTGCAATCTCAACTCATGGAACCTCTAGGGTTTCAATATTTAATTCTAATATCAACATAACATACCCAAAATGGGACGTCTCACTCCCTTATATAGGGTGAGGTTCTAATTTGGAGTTGACATCTCCCAACCCTAAAATCACTTAAAGTGCCTTATTACAACATAAAAACATAAAACATAAATAAACACAACTTAAGTTATGTCTCCTAGTCACATGAACCCCTTTTTCACTTTTATAATTAAGTGTAGGAGACATTTACAAAAATATTTATTTTTGGGACATTACAAGTCCACCCTCCTCAAATTGCTTGTCCTCAAGCAAAGTCAAAGCTGGAGCATCTAAAATTTCTGCACCTTCCCAAGTAGCATCCTCCATAGGCAAGTCCTTCCACTTCACAAGATATTCTTTGACGAGTCCTACTCCTAAGCTTTCTTTCCCTTGTCTCAAGGATCAATTCAAGTTCAAGAATGAGCTTTCCTTCATCATCAAGGGGTGGCAAATCTGAAGATGGCTGAATATGTTGGCCCAAGGCCTTCTTCAAACAAGAAACATGGAAGACATTATGTATTTTACTTCCACTTGGAAGTTCCAAAGCATATGCAACCTGTCCAACCTTACTCAACACCTTGTAAGGTCCATAAAATTTGGGTTTGAGTTTTTCTGCTCCACTTCTTTTCAATGTAGACTGTTTGTAGGGCTGCAACCTAACATAAACCAAGTCTCCCACCTCAAATGAGCGCTCACTACACTCGCTGATCTGCATACTTCTTCTGCTGATTTTGTGCCGTAAGAATATTGTCCTTCAAAGCATTAAGAATATCTTGATTTTCTGCTGCAAAGTCTTTAGCTTTTTGGACCCTTGAATCACCAAAAATCAGATCTGAAAAGTGTGGGGCATCATAACAATAAAGTGCCTTGAATGGAGACATTTTTATGGACATATGATAAGTAGAATTGTAGCAATATTCACCAAGGTGCAGCCATTTAACCCATGCCTTTTGTTGACCTGAAACATAATTTCTCAAATATCCTTCAAGCCATTTGTTAACAATTCAGTTTGCCCATCAGTTTGGGGATGGTAGCTAGTACTAGGAGTCAATTTAGTACCACATAGCTTAAACAATTCTGCCAAAACATGCTCAAAAATCTGTTGTCCCTATCACTCACAATGGATTTAGGCAAACCGTACAATCTGAAAACTTCTTTAAAAAACAAATCAGCAACTTGTTTTGTTGTACGAGTTGTTGAAATGGCATAGAAATGAGCAAATTTTGTCAATCTATCAACAACAACAAATATGCAATCCTTCATGTATACCTTGGGCAAACCAATAATGAAGTCCATGGAGATACTTTCCCATTTCTGATTGGGAATAGGAAGTGGCTGAAGTAAACCAGCTGCAAATTCATGTTCCCCCTTGTTTTCTTGGCAAATAACACATTCCTGAACATGCAAGAAGACATACCTTTTCAAACCCTTCCAATAGAATCTTTCTCTAACCTGTTTGTAAGTCTTGAGAAACCTGGATGGCCTACAAGTGGAGCATCATGCATGGCTGTAATTAAAGCTTGTTTCAGCTTTGATTCAGGTACTAAAAACACTCTTCCCTTGCAAAAAATCAGTCCTTTATGGCTGAACCTGTCATCTTCAACTTGCCCATTTATTAGTTTAGAACAAAAATCATTCTTTGCATATTTAGCCATAATTTTCACCTTCCAATCAGCAGAAATAATGGAAAGAGAATGAAAAGTAGGGTGCCTAGAAAGTGCATCAGCAGCTGAATTCTTCTTACCCTTTACAAACTCAATTTCAAAATCATATGATTGCAACTTTGTTACCCATTTCTGCTGTCTTTCATTCAGTTCAACTTGCCCCAAGAAGTATTTCAAATTGTTATGATCAGTTTTGACCACAAACTTGCCACACACTAAGTATTGCTTGAATTTGGTCAAGGCATGCATGATAGCTAGCATCTCTTTATCATAGATGCTGAAAGTTTTCTCCACATTTGAGAGCTTTCTACTCTCATAAGCAATGGGGCGTCCTTGTTGCATAAGTACAGCTCCAACTCCAACACCTGAACCATCACAAACAATAGTAAAAGCAACAGAAAAATCAGGAATAGCAAGTAAAGGAGTGGAAGTCATTACATCTTTCAGCTTTAGAAAATCTAAAAGAGCCTCATTGGACCATGAAAAGGCCCCTTTCTTAGTTAATTCAGTAAGGGGGGCAGCCAAAGAAGAAAACCCCTTAATGAACCTCCTGTAGTAACTGCATAAACCCACAAAACCCCTCAATTCCGTTAGGTTGGATGGTATAGGCCATCTTTGTACAGCTGAAACTTTAGTTTGATCAACCTTAAGATGTTTTTGTAGTAAACCTTGAATTTGAGGATGATAAGTGGCTAATTTTTTCCCTTCTGAACTGAAAATTACAGCTGCCCACTCAACGTCCTTATGCCTTATCATCTTCTCCATTCTTTTGTATGAAACCTCCAAAATTTTGCAAGAATCTTTTGACCCATTTTCCTTGATTCCTTGCAACACCACATCTTTCCCTTCAAGCACAAATTTCAGTTCTAATTTTTGATAATTAGTAACATAATCACCAAGTGAATACAACCATTGCACACCCAAAACCATATGTGGAATACCTCCTAAGGGAAAAACAAATAATTGCTCATCTACTTCCATGTTGCCAAAATTAATTTTTATGTTTCTTACCACTTTGTTGCATGTGATAAGATCACCATTGCCAATAGCAACATTAAAACCAGGAATGATAGCTGTAGGAAGATTCTTTCTAGTGGTAAACTTCTCATCAACAAAATTGTAAGTAGCACCGCCATCTATTAAAACAATAACCTTTTCATCAAAAGATCTACCTGGTACCTTAATAGTGCGAAACTGATTCAGCCCACTTAAAGTGGCTAGGAAACCTTCAGGAACTTCCTCATACTCCCTTTGTGCTTCCTCTTCCAAGGGTGTCTCATCTGCCTCATAAAAATCAGGATTATCAGAATCAAAATCAAAATGTAATTCAATGATTTTCATACCTCCTTCTCCGCATTTATGACCTCTTTGCCAAGGAGACTTGCAAATGAAACACTTGTTTTGTTTCCTTAGCTCATATTTCTCTTCTTGTGTTAAGCGTGGGCCATTTGGGGGCTTATTAGGTGGCTGAAAACCAGATCTGAAACCTTCTCCATGCGTGGGATTCCTGCCATAAAAATTTCTCTCATTTCCACCTTGTTGTGTGAGGTTTCCTTGCTGCCCATACTGCTGTCCAAAAACTGTTTTTCTAGCTGCAAAAGGTGGTCTAGCAGGTGGATTATGTGCAAAATATTTCTGTCTAGGAGGTAAAACAGATTCTAAGCTTAAAGCTCTCTTAATGGCATTTTCAAGAGTGGCTGGTTCAAAAGCTTTAACTAATCCCTTCACGGGTTCCAACAAACCATCCATAAAAAAAAAATTACCCTCTTGGGTGAAATATTTTGTACCTGAACTGAAAGTTGTTCAAACTCCTCCACATAGGCATGAATGGATGAAGTTTGCTTCAAAGTGGCAAGCTCCTTGAAATACTCTTCCACATTCCTCCTTTCAAACCTGCTCAAAACCCCTGGTACAAAATTCATCAAATGTATCAATATCACCATGCCCTTGGGTTACTAACCCATGATGCCACCATGAGTAAGCACTACCCTCAAGGTGGAGTGTAGCGATCTGAACTGCATCAGCTTCAAAAATAGGCTCCAAGGTAAAATACGTCTGCAATTTTTGAAGCCATGCCCTAGCTGTAAGACCATCTTGACCATTAAATGAGGGAATGGTCACCTTTTGATGCAAAAAAGGCTTATTTTTCTCTTTTTTAGCCTCGACAACAGATTTATCCACAATATTCAAATATTTATCAAAAGAAACTGCTGCCCTAAAACCCTCAGATTTATTACTATAAGCAGCAAACCATTCATCTAATTCATCAGTTACCTCATTTTCCTCCCGTGGAGGTGGTGGAACAAGGAACATAGGCTTGGACGGCCTAGGCAAGGGAGTGTGTTTGTTAGATGATGACTCATGCCCATTGTTGTTGCCTCCCCTTTCTCCTTCCCTCCTTGTGCCATTTGGGTTGCCCAAAGCTGCCCTCAATTCTTGTTGATTTGTCTCTTGTAAGGACACCATTCTTTGCAGCATGTCAAGTAGGGCATCAAATTTTTGCTCAATCCTATCAACTGGCCTTTGGGGCTCCTCAACCTCTTCCCCGTTTGACATTTCCAAAGCGAGTCTGTTTCTCCTAGTAAAATACTGATGAACAGGAGGACGATGCATAAAACCCTATCAAACCCTAAAAAGATGGAAATTTGAAATTCTGAAAATTCTGACCACCAAAAAAAAAAAAAATTATGAAACCACAAAACTGCAAATTGGTCAAAAGGGTATCCAAATCTGCAATTTTTATTTTCTAGAAAAATCCCTAAAAATCCGCGAATCCCCTAAAAATCCGCCATTTTCACTAGGGCACAACTTTTCACCACAGAAACACACTTATCATCACGAATAACTGAAAAAACACTGAAAATGCTGAAACTAACCACAGGTTGGCAAGATTCCAGCTTTGATACCACTTGTAATGTCCCTTTTTAAGAAACAACAAACCCTTACTACGAAAATGCAGAAATTAAGTACAGCAAGGAAATAACTCGGAAATTGCTCATAAAATAACACAAGTATGAGGAGAAATCAGCCAGTATCATATATTAAATATTGTCAAACCAATACAACAGCTCCCCAAGGCTGAACAGATGCAAAAACTCCTCAAAAATTACCCCAAATACAAGCGTAGGGTTTGGGGCTGCCAACAGATTTGAAACACATGACACAAATGCTCCCAAAAATGCCACGAACTCCTCACGAATGCCTCTTTTTTTGTATTTTTGATATTTTAGGGCAATAACACCTGCAATGATATTGCCAAGACCCCAACCATGCACCTCCAATGCACTATGGGAATGAGCAAGACCTGCAATCTCAACTCATGGAACCTCTAGGGTTTCAATATTTAATTCTGATATCAACATAACATACCCAAAATGGGACGTCTCACTCCCTTATATAGGGTGAGGTTCTAATTTGGAGTTGACATCTCCCAACCCTAAAATCACTTAAAGTGCCTTATTACAACATAAAAACATAAAACATAAATAAACACAACTTAAGTTATGTCTCCTAGTCACATGAACCCCTTTTTCACTTTTATAATTAAGTGTAGGAGACATTTACAAAAATATTTATTTTTGGGACATTACAGTTGAACCTCTGGGGCCTTCGTGGGTGGCGCCTTCTCTTTTGCTGGTGGAGGCAAAGGTGCTTTGTTAGGAACTTTTGCAGCAGGTTGCGCCTTTTCTCGCCTACTGTACACTTTAAAAGGCTGCATCTGGGCTGCCTCTACCTCTATCGGCTTCTTCCCGTCCCTGGTCAGGATAGACACTGGGTCTCCCTCGGAGACCGCAAAGTTGCTTCTTGCTTCACGAAGCATGTTGACTTCTTCATCCGGCGGGATGCTGCCTTCAAGAGTTTGAATATAATGTTGATGCAGCATACAAGTAGCCTTCCATGAGGGTCATTGCACATAGAGCACCAGTGCACATTGTCTGGAGTGCTCGGCTATGTGTTGTTGGGAACATTTCTCGCTGGCGGCCTTTGAGCCACTTGGTCTCTCGTCAGTGCGGGAGGAGGATAAGACCTCGAAACAAATTCTTGTTGGGCCTGTTTCTTCTTCATGATGGCCATATCATTGGACAGCGTTCGGTAGCCAGAAGAAAGGGTCCGCATTTCTTGCAGAATCTTAGTCTTTATGTCCATATCCGGTTGTGCAGGCTGGGCTGGCGGAGGCAATGCCGCTAACGGTGGTGGTGGAGGCAATGTCGGGTACTGCGAGGGAGCGGGAAGTAATGGATATTGAGGGGCAAATGGGAGTTGAGGCGTCGATGGATTTGGAAAATGCACTTGGGGCGGACCATACTGTGACATGACTGGTGCGGGTTTCCATGATGGATTTTGATATGCATTGGATGAGGAAGGCACTCCAGCAGACGCTGGCGGATATTGTGACTGCGGGAAATCTAGGTAGATAGGCAGCTGCTTCTTATGCGGAAGTCTACCTATGGCAATCATGTCTAGCTCTGCCCTCTGGGCTGCCTCATACAACTAAGGGAAAGTGTTCACACGAGCCAACTTGATGACCAAACAGATGTCTGAGTTAAATGCTCTAAGGTAGTAGTGAGCAGCTTGTCCGTCTGAGGGACACAGTTCAATGGGTACTCTTTTCCATGATCTCGCAAATCTCACATTGAAATCTAAGATCTCTTGTTGCGGATGCTGTTGAATGGTTTGAAACTAGTGCAGCAATGAGGATAGATCCGCAGATTCATTGAAGCCTTTAACTAGTCGTCCAGCCAGTTGAGCCCATTCCGTAATAGTGTTTTCCAGCAAGGATCTATACCAGTATAGAAGCTTCCCTCGCAGAGAGAGAGCCAACAGCCGGGTCTTGAAACTTTCATTAGTGATGGTGTGAAGCGCAGCCAAGGCCAGGATATCTTGAATATGCTCATAGGCCGTCTTCCCAGTTCCATCATACGTGGGAATAGCCTTCAATGCAGCAGGTGGAACAACATCTTGATCAACTAGATTGAGGGGTCCAGTGGAGTCAACGGCTGGGAACAGCTCAAGAGCATTCGGCTGAGGATTTGCCATATTTGCGTCTTGATCGAGTTGATCAATATTGTGATAATCTTCTGTGCTTTCTGAAGCTGTCTCCTCAGTCTTAGTTGTATGCTCAAAAACTTCGTCTTGATGGGCTTGATAATCAATCAACCTCGGGTACTCTCCAGCAACGTTGATGTCGAGCTCGTAAAACTCAGGCTCTTGTCCCACGTTCCCAACTCTCCATCATCTTGTATGCATGAAGGAGCTATTGATATTGGACCAGTCTTGAAGACTTAGAGATTGTTCAGGTTCAACAGAGTCGCTAGGTGTTCAGATTTGACAAGAATGAAGCGAACACCGATGCTTTGATTCTGTTTTTGGGGTGGAACACTCGGGTCCCACCGGGCGTGCCAGAGAAACTGTTGGTTACGAATCTGCCACTTAGGAAAGGATTTTAATCTATTGCGCCCTAGATTCGCCCAACAGATTGAAATGCCGGAAGGAAGGGATGCCTTCCGTGCCAATCTCCGGAGAAGGCCGGCTTCCTATACTAATCTACTTGGTTTTTTAGATAAGAGTGCTGGAAAGAGATAAATTTGCAGAAAGAAATGGAAATATCATTTGTTTTAGGTGGGGAAGAACAAGCAGCACGATTACAAATTTGCATCCAAACCAACAACAATCAAAACAAAGCATGTAACAGAATTTGCAGCTGTTATTCTACCCTATGTATCCTTCTGTTTAGTATTCCAAATGCAAATAATCAACAATGCTCAAATCCAGAATTCAGAATTCAAACTGACAAAAATATAAATGGACATGAAGCAGAAATACTAGCAGAAGGCAACATAAAAGACAGAGACAAGAAGCAGAGCCAAGGATGCTTTGAATTAAGTAGAAGGTGATCTGTCACAACAGAGTTCTCTAGCAATATGTTCCCCCCTTTTACAATCAAATGAACTGCCTTTTATAGCAAGAATTTCCCCCCAAAATACAATCATGCATGGATCCCAAGGACCGGCAAAAGCTGTAAAAAAGTTGCCTGGATGAGACCCTTGTCGGCTGTACTTGTACTTGAGATATGGCCGTTCTGAAAACTATACATCCCGGACAGGTCTGGTGGGCGGGAAAGCCAGGTCCAGTTGAATGCGTTAGATGAAGTACAGTTTGCTCTTCAATGTTCATCTACCCTGTACCTTGGCAGCACACAATCAGTCACTTCCTGGCAGGCATAAATCTTGAAATTCCTGCGGTTTGTTAATGTAGGGGTGCTGACCAAAGTCGCCTGCTGAAGAGAGCGCCTCCAGGAGTCGCTTCTAGATGGAGCGACTTGGGAGGCACTCTGAGTTGAAAACTGTGGCAACTTGGTTCACTTTTCTGGCGCTTGTTGACTGGATGGGGGACGGTAACGGTCGCTGGGAAAGAGCAGCGATGACGGGCGGTGCTCAAAAATTGAGGGACGACAGGCGGCGCTCAAGAATTGAGTGACGACGGGCAAGGTGGGCGACCCTGAGCGATGACGTGAGGCTCTGGACTTAGAAAATTTTTACCTCCCTTCTCTTTCCTTGCTCCGCTCACGGTGGCTCGGAAATGGGAGCGACGACGGGCGGGGCTCAAAAATGGAGCGACGACGGACGTCGCTCCCAACCTTACACTTAGAAATTTTTTGGCTTTTTGCTTCCGTCGAGCTTCGCTTGAAAATGGGAGCGATGACGGGCGGCGCTCCAAAATGGAGCGACGACGGACGCTGCTCCCTGCTTTGCACTTAGAAAATTTTACAATTTTTTGCCCTTTTTTCGAACAGGTGGGATACTTGAAAAGTAAAGCAAGACAAACAGAAAATGGAAGACATGACACATGAAAACTGCAGGAGGAAAACTGCAAAGAAAAGAAGCAGAGAAATAGCAGCAATTTCTTGAATTTTTCAGAAATTTTACCCCTTTACAAAATGTGACAACAAGAACCATTATCAAAGTAGAGCATTGCAGAATATAGTAACAACATACTCTGTAGAATATAGTTGTCTTTTAAAATTTTTTTTGATATTAATAATATAAAGAACAATTGAATGGCATAAACTTAAGGGGTTAAAAATGTGGGTTCTGAGTGGGAAGGACTAGGTTTAAATTTTGCCAAGCAACATATAATACTGTGATAACACAGTGAATATGCAATATGGGTGGGGGCATTTAAATCCTTAAGAACCAATTAAAAAATAATATATAATATGTTTCTAATATAACCGCTATTAAGTATTTAATTATATACTTTATTCTGAAAGTATGATACTCTTAGATTGTTTTTCTACTTAAAATAATCTGTATATTTTTTATTCATTATAGACTGCTACTTGTTTTGCTTCTAAGGTATAGTTGCTAATATCTTTTGAAATATTTTGGAATATTATGTATATTAGAAGCAACAAGGGGTTCTAATTGTTCTAATAAATTTGTTTTGATATTAATAATATAAAGAACAATTGAATGACAAGAACTTAAGGAGTTAAAAATGTGGGTTCTGAAAGGGAAGAACCAGGTTTAAATCTTGCGAAGTGACATATGATCCTGTGATAACAGAGTAAGTGAAGATACAGTATGGGTGGGGGTATTTCAATCCTAAATAAGCAATAAAAAAATAATATAAAGTATGTTTCTAATATAACCATTATTAAGTATTTAATTATGTACCTTATTCTGAAAGTAAGGTACTCGTAGATTGATTTTCTACTTATAAAATGCGTATATTTTTTATTCATTATAGACTGCTACTTCCTTGGTTTCTGAGGCATAGTTGCTACTATCTTTTGAAATATTATGTATATTAGAAGCAACAAGGGCTTCTAATGGTTCTAGTGGGATGATAAAAGAAATTTCATGATTATGCAGAAATAAAATGTGGTTTAGAGAGTTCCCCACCCACATTACATGTGGAATGTGCTTTATATATTGATGGTGATCTGTTTGGCCTTCCTTCAAGAACAAGGTTAGTAATAAAATATTACTTTGCTTCTTTTCTAGATGCTGTTAAACCTCTTAATAAAGTATATTAAATTTCTGATTCATCTCAATTATTGCTTCAGAGTTCAAGTTCAAGATTTGTGTTTATGTATGCTTTGAAGGGTAATATGCCTGATTTCCTGAAGGAGTACATTTTTCTTTTACACAGGCTGGAACCCACAGACAAATTAAAGTATCAGAATGATTTCAGGACATTGACTGCAAAGTATAGGGATTTGTCTGCTAATGCTCAGCTTGCTTTTACTGTAAGTTTGAGTTGGCTTTGTATTATAAGTTAAGTTCCACTGTTCTTGACCACAGAGTTTGTTTTTGACAAGAGATTAGCAACAAGGCTAATGGGATTGTATTGCTTCTGTTTAAGTGATAGTTTCCTGATATTAGTTATGTCTGCTTAAAACTATATGTGATATTAGACGGTGGTTATGACAATATGTGCAAATACTCTTCTTGTTCATACTCCTTTTTGAATGGTAGGGATTGATTTCTATAAAACAAGATAATTATTGAATAGGAGGAATAATAATCAATAATCATTCTTCATCAATAGTGCTGGAGTCAATTGCAGTTATCTTTCCAAAACAGAAATATTTTCTGGTTGATGGAAGGGCCACAAGAAATGAAGCTAGGGCTGTATGTACAGGTCTCAGGCCTTTGATATGAGACTTTCTTCTCCAAATTATTTAGAGTCTTCTCGCTGAAGCCTTAAGGATTGCTGTTAGTGATTGTGGTCTAAAGTTTGTTTTGCAGCAGACGAGGATGAACGTTTTTAATTTTCTCCAGATCCCATGGAAAAGTTTTGCTCCTTTTATTCAGATGCTGTTAAGGGACCTTCTATGGGTGTTTCCCTTACCTCAATTTATCTATCCAATGAATTCAGTGTATGATCGTCGACCAGTTTTCTCAAGGCTTATCCTTGCTCCTATGCCAAAAATTGACTGAATGATCTGTCTCAGTATTTGCAAACCTCTCCTCCAGCACATTGTTATTTCAATTTGATGGTTTTTGGCCTTCAATATTTTCTCTGTACGATTGGAATTCCATTTCATGGGCATGTTTTGACCCAGGATCTGTAGGAGCTAGTTCAGATGTGGTGCCATCTCAAGCACCATCACAAGAAATTTTGTTATGTGAAAGTTTTGACTGTTAGGATCTCACTATTAAAAATAAGCACACTCACTCAAAATACTGAAAAATAACTCAAATACATCAAATAACTCAATAACACTATGCAGAAATGGAACAATCTCACGATAACATAGAATCTAGGCCTCTTCGAGGGGGCAACCTCCTTCAATATTTCATTAGCTTGCAAAAAGATGAATTCGTACATGGCTTCATATATTTTAAAGAAAAACTTCATGCAACCCTACCTAAAGGCTCAAGAGTTGGCTTACATGCAAAATGCCACTCGACCTAGAATCTACTACCTACCATCGGTTACAATCTTGATAAAAACGGTTACATGAGATAGCGCCACTTGGCTAGGCACCTTACGTGCCACATACATTACAAAGTATTACAAAATAATATTATAATGGGATCCCCCACGTTGGGAGTGGGTCATTATATAAGTAAATGAGAATTACAAAATGGCGTTAGGATAGGTTCCTAACATGTCCTTCCCCTTCGAAAAGCTTTGTCCTTAAAGCTGAAAATGAGGGAACTGGCGCTGGAGCTAATGGAGAGACTCCCATGTAGCATCTTTTGCTTGGAGCCTGCACCACTAAATAAGAACTTTTGTGATGGTACGGTTGCGGAGAGTACGGGTTCGACGATCCAACAATTGTTGAGGTTCAAGTAATATGGACCCTTCTTAATCCAATTCTGGGAATGCTGACTGAACCTGTACCTGTGTGCCTACAACTTTTTTGAGAGAGGAAACATGGAAAACAAAATGGAGCTTGGAGGTGGGCGGAAGAGCCAGTTTGTAAGCAGTGTAACCAATCCGTTGAAGAACTTGGTAGGGTCCATAGTATTTTGCAGCCAGTTTCTAGCACTGACGGAGTTGTAGACATAATTGTTTGTACGATTGCAAGTGAAGGAAGACCATATCACCCACATCAAAGCTACGCTCAGAACGATGCCGATCAGCCTGTTGTCACATCCGCTTCTGGGCCATGTCCAAATTCTGCTTCAGCTGGTGGAGAACATGGGTATGTTGGCTGAGAGTTGTGTCGACTGCATAGACCTTGAAGCTGCCTGGGATATATGAAGAAAGCGTGAGTGGAGGGCGCCCATAAACGGCCACAAAAGGGGTGAGTTTGGTTGTATGATAGGAAGTGTTGTACCACTATTCAGCCAAATAAAGCCACTTCGCCCATTGAGTAGGATGATCCAATGCACAACAACGAAGATAGGTCTCCAAACATTTGTTGACAGTCTCAATTTGACCATCCGTTTGCGGATGATAGACTGAACTCATTTTGAGCTGATTTCCCTGCAACTTAAAAACAATTCTTGCCAGAAATGACTAGTGAAGGTTGGGTCTCGATCGGACACAATGGAGGTGGGCATACCATGAAGGCGAAAAATGGAATCGAGAAATATTTGGGCAACGGTGGAGGCTGTGTAAGGATGGCCAAGGGAACAAAAATGAGCATACTTCGAAAGGCGATCCACTACCACAAGAATAACAGACTTACCACCAGATTTAGGTAACCCTTATATAAAATCCATGGAAATATCAGTCCAAACCTGATCTGGAATGGGCAAGGGTTGAAGAGTACCCAAAGAACGTACCGTTTCACCTTTCATTCGTTGACAGGTATCACATACTGCTACAAAATCACGGATGTACTGTTTCATACCTTTCCAAAAGAATGTGCGCTTGAGGCATTCATATGTTTTAAGAAATCCTGAATGGCCTGCAGAGGGAGTAGTATGTAGTTCCTTCATGAAAAGCTCACGGAGTGGGGACGTGCGAGGAAGAACAAGGCATTGGCGATAACGTAGGTCATGGCCATCCCAATTGTAGCCTGGGAATGACGTAGGATCATCACGGAGCGAGGCCACCAAAGCTTGCAAGTTTGCATCCTGAAGTACCTCCTGTTGTAAGGAATCTATCCATTGAGGAACAGGTGAGGAAATGGCATATAACATACTGAGGGCCTCAAATTGGCGACAGAGAGCATCGGCCACAATATTCTCTTTGTCCTTCTTATAGGTGATATCATAATCATATCCCATGAGTTTAGAAACCCATTTTTGTTGTTCGGGGTAGCAACCCATTGTTCCAAGAAGCATTTGAGACTCTGATGGTTTGTTTTAATGGAGAAATGGCACCCAATGAGATATAGTCGCCAATGGGTTACGACATGTAAGATTGCCAATATCTCCTTGGCATATGTAAATTTTCCCAAGTTACGATCAGAGAGTGCCTTACCAGTGAAAGCCAAGGGTCTCTCTTTCTGCATCAACACTGCCCCGATGCCATGACCAAAAGCATCACTTTCAATGATGAAAGGCTTGGAAAAATTTGGCATGGCTAAAACTGGTGTTGTGGTCATAGCATGCTTCAATTCGAGGAAGGCTTGGTCAGCGGGCCCCGTCCAAGTAAAAGAGTCCTTCTTTAACATGGATGTGAGGGGGGCTGCTATTTTACCATAATTACGAACAAATTTGCGGTAGTAACTTGTAAGCCCTAAGAATCCCCAAAGTCCCTTGAGAGTGCGAGGTTTTGGCCAGTCCTGAACTGCCTAAATCTTCTTGGGGTTGACCTTGATGCCATCTTTGGAGACAATGTGTCCTAGATACTCCACTTCAGTCAGACCAAAGGAACACTTGGACCGCTTAGCAAAAAGTTGATGTTGTGCCAACAATTGTAATGTCTGATCCACATGGATAAGGTGTTCTTCCCACAAGCGGCTATAAACCAAGATATCATCAAAGAAAACCACGATGAACTTCCGCAGGAGAGGGCGAAAGATGTTGTTCATCAGGCTCTAAAATGTGGAAGGAGCATTTGTTAGACCAAATGGCATTACCAAGAACTCATAGTGACCTTCATGAGTACGAAATGCAATTTTAGGAATATCCTCGTCCTTGAGCTTGATTTGATGGTAACCAAAACTAAGGTCTAACTTGGAGAAGTAAATAGCTCCATGTAATTCATCCAACAATTCATCCACTACCAGAATGGGGAATTTATCCTTGATGGTAATTTTGTTGAGCTCACGGTAGTCTATACACAATCGCCACGAGCCATATTTCTTACGAACTAGTAAAACTGGAGAAGAGTAAGGGCTAGTACTGGGTCGAATGACACCAGCTTTGAGCAATTCTTGGACCAGATTCTCGATTTCAGAATTGAGAGCATGAGGATACCGATACGGTCTGATGTTGGGTGGTGCATTACCTTGTAGTAGTGGAATAGCATGGCCATGTGAGCAACGAGGCGGTAGGGTAGTTGGTTCTGAAGAAACACCATCGTGCTTGGTCAGAACAAGTTGCAAATCTGCTGGAATTTGATCCACTGTGGAAGTTCTTGGTTCAATTGAAAATATTTGTGCAATGACCCCGCGGGATGACTTTTTCAACAATTTCTCCATACGATTGGAACTGATAATTTGGGAAGGGCCTATTTTGGTACCATGGAGGGTGTGTGTTTGTCTATGTTGTGAAAACTGCATCCATAGTTCTGCAAAGTTCCAGGAGATAGTGCCCAAGGTGCTCAACCATTGAGATCCCAACACATTGTCACATCCTCCCAATTGGAGGGCAAACATGTCTTGCTTGAGTTCATAACCCCCCATATTTATTTTAACATTGCGACATTTACCTTTACAAGGTAAAGTGCCTCCATTTGCCACCATGACTTCAAATAAATTGCATGTGTGTATATAGCAATTGGCCTACTTAGCAACTCGAGGATCAATAAAGTTGTGTGTACTACCTGAATCAATAAGAATAGTAAGGCGTTGGCCTTTGAAAAAACCCACAACTTTCATGGTTTGTGGAGTGGTAATCCCGGCAAGAGCATGGACGAAAATTTCTGCTTGAGGTTCTTGGGTTTCCTCTTCCGTTGAGTTGGTGCTTCAGCTGTGTCACTCTCATCACTATGTTACTGCTATCGGGTTCATCCTGGAGATCATATTTCAACCCACTCATGAAACAACTCATAAAAAATCCCTCATTCAAGCCCTTGGTTTTATTTGCCAACTTCTCAAATTGTGTCTGGTAATCGCGAACTGTGGTTGTTTGTTTCAACTTTTTCAATGCTCCTGTAAAGTCTTCATAGTCACTAGGGCCAAATCGGGTGAGTAATTGGAACTCAAAGTCCTCCCAAGATAGATCAGGGGTAGTGGCTAGTAGCCATTGAAACCGATGTAAGGTGTCATATTCTAAGTTGAAGGAAGCCATCCGAACCCGATGATATACAGGGGACATTGTGGAGTCTAAAGAATTGATCAACCCGACATAACCACCCATCGACATCCTTTCCACTGAACTTAGGGAAGTCCAATTTAGGCATTTTGAAGGTCGGATCGTGATCATAGTGAGTGGTTTTTGTTTCCCTTCTTCAGTCTTCTGTTTCCCTTCAGCGACCTTGTTCAGAGTTTTCAGCTTGGTGTTCAGATGTGAGAGTACCTTGCAATTTGGTTTCCACCTCTGTAAGTTGTTCTGCCAAGTGGATTCTAGTGGCATCATGATCCGTTCGAAGCTCTTGAATCTCTTCTCTTATGGTGAGGTTTGTAGTGGTCAAGTAGTCAAGGGATTTTTGCATGTCGGCCAATATTGTGGCAAGTTCTAACTCCTTGTGTTGTCCACGAGTGCCCCCCGCCATTGTGGGCCCTCTTTTACTAAGTTACTAAAAATAGATGTGGGGTTTCGGGAGTTACTATTTTTAGTAAGGCATCTAGAAAAGTGCTTGGGTGTGGTATATCAAAAGAATCAGCTCGAAAAAATAGGCACAATGAGCTATACCCCACAACACTGATTTCGAGCACCCCAGACTTTTTTTTATATTGCTATTTTGACGAGTCTACTAGTGTTGTCGGTTTCTGATTCGGAGTTATGGTTCAAAAGTTGGGGTTCGGGATCAACTGTCTCTGACTTGTACTCTGCCCCCTGACCACCCTGTCACTATCCTGTATTTCCCTTGTCACCTGTACTGCGGTTACTGACACGGTTCCTGTTACTGACCCTGTGGATTCTCACACTAATAGTACCGTTTTTGAAACTGGAAGTCTGTAATTTTGGACTGTAATAGAGGACTATTACTATCGACCTGACTATCACTGTTACTGACCAGACTGTTTCTGTTACTGTCCTGACTATTCTGTCTTTGACCACGGGCTGTTGCAGACACTTGCAAAATCTGTCCTGATTGTTGGTGCATGCAAGTTTGTTTTCTATGATAAGGAATGCCTTCTCCATATGCTCACTTTTGGGGTTGTGAATGCAGGATAACAAAACAGAGATGGTGTTGATTTGCAGGTGGAAGTTATGTTTTGTAGAACCAGGGTATGCTAAGTAAGGGAGTATGCAATACCCATAGGCCCTCTGTTATACTGCAGTGACAAAAAATAGTGCTCGGACCAATATTTCAGGCCACTACCAAAGGAGGATTCCACACATACCCTTGAGCACACTATCTGCCTCTCTGACAGTACGGAAGGGTGATCGTCTGGGATGCGGTGTCTCGTGGACTATGGATAATACAAGGCCAAAAAGCTTCCTAATGGATAAAATTTTGTTTAAACCTAGATTGTCTCGCGATACACCCGAAGATGCGTGGGAGCTCAAGTCTGTGCGCGAGTGTTGTCTAAGGTTGGGTATTGGAGCCTGATTGTCTCTCACTTCACTAGACGCTTTATGGGCTATCTAGCTTAGCCAATAACGACAGCTCCTTCGCGATATTTTAAAACCCCCGGCATAGGGTTTCTAACCTACACAACTACTGAAAAAGAGACTGTATTTTTTTGTGTTTTCTGGTTTTTTGGACGAAAAAAACAGACTGTTTTTTTGGATTTTTTTAATAAATGAAAAAACAGAAACGAAAAACACACGGAAAATTAAACCTAACAGGTGGAATGGATGGCAAAAATCGTCTCAGTTGCAGCAAAACTCGGCCTTGGAAAGCGCTCTGATACCACTTGTTAGGATCTCACTATTAAAAATAAGCACACTCACACAAAATACACATCAAAGCTACGCTCAGAACGATGCCGGTCAGCCTGTTGTCGCATCCGATTCTGGGCCATGTCCAAATTCTGCTTCAGTTTGTGGAGAACATGGGTATGTTGGCTGAGAGTTGTGTCGACTGCATAGACCTTGGAGTTGCCTGGGATATATGAAGAAAGCGTGAGTGGAGGGCGCCCATAAACGGCCTCAAAAGGGGTGAGTTTGGTTGTTGTATGATAGGAAGTGTTGTACCACTATTCAGCAAAATAAAGCTACTTCGCCCATTGAGTAGGATGATCCAATGCACAACAACGAAGATAGGTCTCCAAACATTTGTTGACAGTCTCAGTTTGACCATCCGTTTGCGGTTGATAGACTGAACTCATTTTGAGATGAGTTCCCTGCAACTTAAAAACAATTTTTGCTAGAAATGACTAGTGAAGGTTGGGTCTCGATCGGACACAATGGAGGTGGGCATACCATGAAGGCGAAAAATAGAATCGAGAAATATTTGGGCAACAGTGGAGGCTGTGTAAGGATGGCCAAGGGAACAAAAATGAGCATACTTCGAAAGGCGATCCACTACCACAAGAATAACAGACTTACCACCAGATTTAGGTAACCCTTATATAAAATCCATGGAAATATCAGTCCAAACTTGATCTGGAATGGGCAAGGGTTGAAGAGTACCCAAAGAACGTACCGTTTCACCTTTCATCCGTTGACAGGTATCACATACTGCTACAAAATCACGGATGTACTGTTTCATACCTTTCCAAAAGAATGTGCGCTTGAGGTGTTCATATGTTTTAAGAAATCCTGAATGGCCTGCAGAGGGAGTAGTATGTAGTTCCTTCATGAAAAGCTCACGGAGTGGGGACGTGAGAGGAAGAACAAGGCATTGGCGATAACGTAGGTCATGGCCATCCCAATTGTAGCCTGGGAATGACGTAGGATCATCACGGAGCAAGGCCACCAAAGCTTGCAAGTTTGCATCCTGAAGTACCTCCTGTTGTAAGGAATCTATCCATTGAGGAACAGGTGACAAAATGGCATATAACATACTGAGGGCCTCAAATTGGCGAGAGAGAGCATCAGCCACAAGATTCTCTTTGTCCTTCTTATAGGTGATATCATAATCATATCCCATGAGTTTAGAAACCCATTTTTGTTGTTTTGGGGTAGCAACCCATTGTTCCAAGAAGTATTTGAGACTCTGATGGTTTGTTTTAATGGAGAAATGGCACCCAATGAGATATGGTCGCCAATGGGTTACGACATGTAAGATTGCCAACATCTCCTTGGCATATGTAAATTTTCCCAAGTTACGATCAGAGAGTGCCTTACTAGTGAAAGCCAAGGGTCTCCCTTCCTGCATCAACACTGCCCCGATGCCATGACCGGAAGCATCACTTTCAATGATGAAAGGCTTGGAAAAATTTGGCATGGCTAAAACTGGTGTTGTGGTCATAGCATGCTTCAATTTGAGGAAGGCTTGGTCAGCGGGCCTCGTCCAAGTAAAAGAGTCCTTTAACATGGATGTGAGGGGGTTGCTATTTTACCATAATTACAAACAAATTTGCGGTAGTAACCTGTAAGCCCTAAGAATCCCCAAAGTCCCTTGAGAGTGCGAGGTTTTGGCCAGTCCTGAACTGCCTAAATCTTCTTGGGGTTGACCTTGACGCCATCTTTGGAGACAATGTGTCCTAGATTCTCCACTTCAGTCAAACCAAAGGAACACTTGGACCGCTTAGCAAAAAGTTGATGTTGTGCCAACAATTGTAATGTCTGATCCACATGGATAAGGTGTTCTTCCCACAAGCGGCTATAAACCAAGATATCATCAAAGAAAACCACGATGAACTTCTGCAGGAGAGGGCGAAAGATGTTGTTCATCAGGCTCTAAAATGTGGAAGGAGCATTTGTTAGACCAAATGGCATTACCAAGAACTCATAGTGACCTTCATGAGTACGAAATGCAATTTTAGGAATATCCTCGTCCTTGAGCCTGATTTGATGGTAACCAAAACGAAGGTCTAACTTGGAGAAGTACATAGCTCCATGTAATTCATCCAAAAATTCATCCACTACCGGAATGGGGAATTTATCCTTGATGGTAATTTTGTTGAGCTCACGGTAGTCTATACACAATCGCCACGAGCCATATTTCTTACGAACTAATAAAACTGGAGAAGAGTAAGGGCTGGTACTGGGTCAAATGACACCAGCTTTGAGTAATTCTTGGACAAGATTCTCGATTTCAGAATTGAGAGCATGAGGATACCGATACGGTCTGATGTTGGGTGGTGCATTACCTTGTAGTAGTGGAATAGCATGGCCATGTGAGCGACGAGGCGGTAGGGTAGTTGGTTCTGAAGAAACACCATCGTGCTTGGTCAGAACAAGTTGCAAATCTGCTGGAATTTGATCCACTGTGGAAGTGCTTGGTTCAATTGAAAATATTTGTGCAATGACCCCGCGGGATGACTTTTTCAACAATTTCTCCATACGATTGGAACTGATAATTTGGGAAGGGCCTATTTTGGTACCATGGAGGGTGTGTGTTTGTCTATGTTGTGAAAACTGCATCCATAGTTCTGCAAAGTTCCAGGAGATAGTGCCCAAGGTGCTCAACCATTGAGATCCCAACACAATGTCACATCCTCCCAATTGGAGGGCAAACATGTCTTGCTTGAGTTCATAATCCCCCATATTTATTTTAACATTGCGACATTTACCTTTACAAGGTAAAGTGCCTCCATTTGCCACCATGACTTCAAATAAATTGCATGTGTGTATATAGCAATTGGCCTACTTAGCAACTCGAGGATCAATAAAGTTGTGTGTACTACCTGAATCAGTAAGAATAGTAAGGCGTTGGCCTTTGAAAAAACCCACAACTTTCATGGTTTGTGGAGTGGTAATCCCGGCAAGAGCATGGACGAAAATTTTTGCTTGAGGTTCTTGGGTTTCCTCTTCCTGTTGAGTTGGTGCTTCAGCTGTGTCACTCTCATCACTATGTTACTGCTATCGGGTTCATCCTGGAGATCATCTTTCAACCCACTCATGAAACAACTCATAAAAAATCCCTCATTCAAGCCATTGGTTTTATTTGCCAACTTCTCAAATTGTGTCTGGTAATCGCGAACTGTGGCTGTTTGTTTCAACTTTTTCAATGCTCCTGTAAAGTCTTCATAGTCACTAGGGCCAAATCGGGTGAGTAATTGGAACTTAAAGTCCTCCCAAGATAGATCAGGGGTAGTGGCTCGTAGCCATTGAAACCAGTGTAAGGTGTCATATTCTAAGTTGAAGGAAGCCATCTGAACCTGATGATATACAGGGACATTGTGGAGTCTAAAGAATTGATCAACCCGACATAACCACCCATCGACATCCTTTCCACTGAACTTAGGGAAGTCCAATTTAGGCATTTTGAAGGTCGGATCATGATCATAGTGAGTGGTTTTTGTTTCCCTTCTTCGGTCTTCTGTTTCCCTTCAGCGACCTTGTTCAGAGTTTTCAGCTTGGTGTTCAGATGTGAGAGTACCTTGCAATTTGGTTTCCACCTCTGTAAGTTGTTCTGCCAAGTGGATTCTAGTGGCATCATGATCCGTTCGAAGCTCTTGAATCTCTTCTCTTATGGTGAGGTTTGTAGTGGTCAAGTAGTCAAGGGATTTTTGCATGTCGGCCAATATTGTGGCAAGTTCTAACTCCTTGTTTTGTCTACGAGTGCCCCCCGCCATTGTGGGCCCTCTTTTACTAAGTTACTAAAAATAGATGTGGGGTTTCAGGAGTTACTATTTTTAGTAAGGCATCTAGAAAAGTGCTTGGGTGTGGTATATCAAAAGAATCAGCTCAAAAAAATAGGCACAATGAGCTATACCCCACAACACTGATTTCGAGCACCCCAGACTTTTTTTTATATTGCTATTTTGACGAGTCTACTAGTGTTTTCGGTTTCTGATTCGGAGTTATGGTTCAAAATTTGGGGTTCGGGATCAACTGTCTCTGACTTGTACTCTGCCCCCTGACCACCCTGTCACTATCCTGTCTTTCCCTTGTCACCTGTACTGCGGTTACTGACACGGTTCCTGTTACTGACCCTGTGGATTCTCACACTAATAGTACCGTTTTTGAAACTGGAAGTCTGTAATTTTGGACTGTAACAGAGGACTATTACTATCGACCTGACTATCACTGTTACTGACCAGACTGTTTCTGTTACTGTCCTGACTATTCTGTCTTTGACCACGGGCTGTTGCAAACACTTGCAAAATCTGTCCCGACTGTTGGTGCATGCAAGTTTGTTTTCTATGATAAGGAATGCCTTCTCCATATGCTCACTTTTGGGGTTGTGAATGCAGGATAACAGAACAGAGATGGTGTTGATTTGCAGGTGGAAGTTATGTTTTGTAGAACCAGGGTATGCTAAGTAAGGGAGTATGTAATACCATAGGCCATCTGTTATACTGCAGTGACGAAAAATAGTGCTCGGACCAATATTTCAGGCCACTACCAAAGGAGGATTCCACACATACCCTTGAGCATTCTATCTGCCTCTCTGACAGTACGGAAGGGTGATCGTCTGGGATGCGGTGTCTCGTGGACTATGGATAATTCAAGGCCAAAAAGCTTCCTAATGGATAAAATTTTGTTTAAACCTAGATTGTCTCGCGATACACCCGAAGATGCGTGGGAGCTCAAGTCCGTGCGCGAGTGTTGTCTAAGGCTTGGGTATTGGAGCCTGATTGTCTCTCACTTCACTAGACGCTTTATGGGCTATCTAGCTTAGCCAATAACGACAGCTCCTTCGCGATATTTTAAAACCCCCGGCATAGGGTTTCTAACCTACACAACTACTGAAAAAGAGACTGTATTTTTTTGTGTTTTCTGGTTTTTTGGACGAAAAAAACAGACTGTTTTTTTGGATTTTTTTAATAAAGGAAAAAACAGAAACGAAAAACACACGGAAAATTATACCTAACAGGTGGAATGGATGGCAAAAATTGTCTCAGTTGCAGCAGAACTCGGCCTTGGAAAGCGCTCTGATACCACTTGTTAGGATCTCACTATTAAAAATAAGCACATTCACACAAAATACTAAAAAATAACTCAAATACATCAAATAACTCAATAACACTATGCAGAAATTAAATGCAAAAATGGAACAATCTCACAATAACACAGAATCGCAGGCCTCTTCGAGGGGGAAACCTCCTTCAATATTTCATTAGCTTGCAAAAAGATGAATTCGTACATGGATTCATATCTTTTAAAGAAAAACTTCATGCAACCCTACCTAAAGGCTCAAGAGTTGGCTTACATGCAAAATGCCACTCGAGCTAGAATCTCCTGCCTACCATCGGTTACAATCTTGATAAAAACGGTTACATGAGATGGCACCACTTGGCTGGGCACCTTACTTGCCACATACGTTACAAAGTATTACAAAATAATATTATAATGGGATCCCCCACGTTGGGAGTGGGTCATTACATAAGTAAATGAGAATTACAAAATGGCGTGAGGATAGGATCCTAACATTGAAATTTTGAGTTGTTTTGTTATATGTATGTGTAATGTTTGATGAAATATTATATTTAATAGATAAAAATAATGAAATAAGTTATGAAATGTAAATGTAAATGTAAATCAAATGCATGTCAAATGTCATTCAAGAAAATAATGTGTCAAATATTTAGTTGGAGGGAGTTGAGGAAGCATCTAGCTCTCAAATTGTATAAATAAGACCCCTCACTCATTCATTCAGGGATACATATATAGATATAGAGGTGTATGCATGTGGAGAGATAGTGTCATACAAGGTACGAGGGTGTAACCAGACATGTATTCTTGTAGATAATAAGAATATTTCCATTCAGCCATTGCTATGTAGACTTATGTTATCATTGTGCATGTGCTTGTGAATTATTTTAGTAGCTAAGCAATGATGTATATGACTATCTAGACTATTTCCACTAGTGAATGCTCCCTATAGATAGATATGCAAGGCCGGTTGACTCTAGATCAGGCCGTTTGAACTGTTATGTTGAGTTGTTTGGACGATTGAACCAGACTGTATGATGCTGAACAAGGCCGTCTAACTTATGCTATGTGTGCAGGGCCGTCTAGATATAGTTTGTACTAGGATGTGTGTGCAGGGCTACTTGAGGGAGAGTTCAAGACTTGTGGCTGTTCCCAGATTTGTATGTTGATGTCAAGTGTTGGAGATATGTGTTGTTGATTTTCCCTATCATCATTCATTCTTTGTCCCTTCAATTGCAAAATACCATATTGGTGCTAAATTTGACATCGTTGCTGTTTGAAGTTCAAACTAGTGACCATGTGAATATAGAAGACGAGAGAGGTGGATGACAAATAACCTGACATGAGGATGTGAGAGACGTGGACACGTGAGGACAAGCAATAGTCAACGAGGAGAAGAAGATTGAGGATCACACAACAATAAGTGTGGGGAAAGTCTGGACGTGCGACACACGCAAAGGAGTTGCATGACGATGGAGTTGGTTATGTGTAAAGTACCAAAGTAACAATGGAGCTTGTTGGTGAGGAAATACACTCGCCATAAATTGAAGTGTGGAACCCTCAGAAGGAGTGAAGTTTAGATGAAGGACGTAAAGAAAGGTTGCAAATGTTGTTTTTGATGGAGGACGATATGCAAGTGAAGGTGCAATGTATAGATACAGGTCGGGTTGAGGAGAACATTCAAGTAAGTGGTGAAGCGCCAACATGGATTGTGTGTAAGACGAGGTAGAGCAACTGGTGAATCCAACACAAGTGTGAGGGAGAGTGCCTAGAGGTGTGAAGGATGGGAGTCAATCATGAGGGCAACCATGGGAGGGTGTGCTCGAAAGACTAGAGTCGATGCTCGTGTATTCATGAAGATCGCAAAGCGTAAGCGCACCAATAAGTGGCTAAATATTGTTTACAAATGACCAGTCTTCAACAGAAGGTTTGTTGAGCGGACACAAGACCAATGAATAGCCACAATCAGTGCCAAACATTGTTGTGGTTGTGGGCAAGCAAAAATGCTTGATATTCATAGGAGACGCAAGTGAGGATCCTAACACCATGAATGCAAATGGAGTAACTGAATAAGATGCATGGATGAGATTGTTCCCAACAATATTACATGGTGTAGTGATTGGTTGGCATCTAAAGAGAAAACCCTTCACAGATTGGATTGAGCTGAAGACTAAATTTAATTAGTTTCAATTGCTACGATGACACAAAGATCATTGGCAAATTCTATTCAAAAAAGCAGAAGGAAGAAAATACCAAGTCTTACAATTGTCATCTAAAGAAACTCATCAGCAAAATGGGGGCAAAGCTAGCCGACAGATTACAAAAGCGATGGTTCCTAGAAGGGTTGTTGCCAAGGTATAAGAAGAAGATGAAAATGGTTCCACCAATCACCTACCAAGAAGCATTTGATCTTGCACTAAAACTAGAAAGTGTGAAAAAGACAATAGGAGGTGGAGGAAGTATGAGTAATCAAGGTGATGATTTTGATAGTGATTGAGATGAGCTCAATGCAATTATCCAGGCCATGCAAAAGGACTTGGAAAGAATGATTAATGATATGAATGTGGAAAAGAAGAAAGAGAAGAAAGACATTTGTTGTTTGGATTGCAAATCCAAAGGGCATGCCAATGTGAATTGTCCAAAGAAAGCATATTGTAATTTTTGTGAAATTGCAGGTCATGCGATTGCAGACTGCCCATTCAATTTGCAAAAATGGTGATGTTGTAGAAGAGAAAGAGGAGAAACCTAGAACTTCAAGGAGTGAAAAAGGAGCAACTAATGGCAGATACCGGAACAACCGTCGAGGAAGAAAGCAACTGCAATATGGGAATTGGACTACAGGAAGTCGTGGAGATGGAAGATTACAATATGATTCAGACAAAAGGCCAATTGTATAGTGCAAAATATGTTAGGAGTGGGGACATTTTGTACTAAATTGTACAAATGCACCAAAGAGAGGAGTTGGGAGCAACACAACAATGATGTGTAGATGGTGTGGACCTGGAAACCACAAGGAGGCAAATTTTCCAAAGAAGACGAGTACAAGTAACTTGCAAAATATTAATTTTATTGGCATAGAAGAGTCTCAAGTGGACCAACAAAAAGAAAATAAAGACAAATAGGTTTTGGACGCGACTCAGCCATAAACAAAGAAGATGGAACAATACTTGAACACTGCCAAGGAGAAGGATAAATGGTAGGAAGCATGTGTGCCATTAAAGAAGGAAATACTAAATACTAGTCATGAGAAGAAGTTGAAGGAACATATAATTGTTGAAGATGAGATGTCAACAAAACCGTTGGCAACACGAGTGTTGGATACAAATGTTCCAATGAAGATGTCTAGTCTATTGTGCGTAGTGCTAGAGCTTTATGCAATGGTTAGAGAGATCATGCGAATGAGGAGAGGAGTAGAGCCACAATGTCAACTGGAGTTGAGGAAAGTGGCAAAGGATCATTATATTGACCCAATAGTGTTGATGATTGATGCCGAGAAGAAACCAACATTAATCCATATTGAGTTGGTGAATCATAATTTGACGCAAGTAATCATCAATGGGGGTTTAAGTGTGAATGTATTGCCTGAGAAGACGTGAAAAGACTTAGAGGAACCATTTTTGCAGTCTCCTAATTTTTGGCCATATGGCGCAAACCAATATGGCATTGAGATGGAGTTTTGATTGCGCAAAAGGTCATTGTTGATCAAATGTTCATTTGGGGCTTTCTAGTGATTGCTATGCAAAAACCAGCCTACAATGCATTGTTGGGACGTGGGTGTTTATGCATGACAAAGGTAAACCATAATTGGGAGAACGATCACTTAACATTAAGAAAGGCTAGCACAAGTACGTGACAATTTTAGAGAACCAATCCATTAGTGAATAGTTGGCAACGTCCGATGAATCTAGCAACTCATAGTCGAACGAAGAAGATTGGGCAAATAGACGGGAACCAAATGAAGGTGTGTTGGAGTTAGAAGTGCACAAAGGACAAAGGGCACCTGGATAGCAGACTTCTCCACTGGAAATGGAAGACTATGCAGTTTTCTAGCCTAGTTGTATATGCATCAATGCAAAAGAGGAAATCTAGGATGGACCTTGAAGTGTGTGTGAGGTTGGCTAGAGTAGTCAAAGCACCAAGCCACCCATAAAAGTTGAAGAAGAAAAAATGACCTTCCCACAAAATATGTGTAGTGTTGGCCATGCCCAAATCAATGAGAAGCCAACATGCCCCTTTGATGTGGCAAAAGTGGCGAAAGAACCTGACACCATAAAGTATGAAGGACCGAAGATGGTGTAGTTAAACCTCGGCAAACGCAAAGAAGAAAAGATGATCCGTTGCTCAGATGAGTGGGATCCAATTTTAAAAGCAACATTTAAAAAATTACATGTAGAACAAGGAGGGATTCACATGGACATACAAATACTTACAAGGGATTCTACTTGAGTTGTGCCTGCATTGGATTCTATTGATTCTAGGTGCACATTTTGTGAGAAGAAGGTCGTAAAAAATGAATCCAAAGTATGTGGCTTTGGACAACGCAGACATAGAAAAGATGTTGGATGCAAGAATACTCTTAAAGATTACGATGAGCGAATGGGTATTGCCCATCGTCCTTAACTTGAAGAAGGTGAGTAATCAAATCTGTATTTGTGTGGATTTTCAAAGTCTGAGTGTGGTGACCATTAAGGATCCCTTTCCAATTCCATTTACTAATTTGATTATGGAGGAAGTAGCAGGGCACGAGATCTATTCATTCTTGGATGGATTCTTAGGCTACAATCAAATCAGTATCGTTGAGGAGGATCGCTTGAAAACCACATTTGTTGTTGAGAATGGCATTTATGCATACAATCGAATGCCCTTTGGTTTGTGCAATGCCCCAACCACATTTCAAAGGATTATTTTGTACATCTTTGAGCAGATGTCAACAGGCAAATTCAAAGTATTCCTAGATGATTGGTCATTGTACGAGAGAAAGGACGAGCACTTGAAGGCATTGGAAGAATGCATGCGGTTGTGCATGAATGCTTGATTGTCCTTGAACCCAAGAAATGCAAATTGTTGATATCGTATGTGAAGTTGCTAGGTCACATGGTGTGTAAAGAAGGATTGAAGACTGATCTCGATAAGAAGTGTCGAGATGAGCATGGAGGAGCCATATGACGTGAGCTCAGTGAAGTAATTTTTGGTGCATGTTGGGTACTATCGATGCTTCAAAAAGAATTTTGCATACGTATCACACCCTCTTGATGCATTGACGCACAAAGGTGTTCTGTTTAGGTGGATAGAGGAGCACCATAAGGACTTTGAGGAGTTGAAGACGAAGTTGGTTTTTGCACCTATTTTAGTGTTTTTGGACTAGGAAAGGGAGTTTCACATCCACATGGATGACTTGCCCAGGAGGGGCGGTATGGGTTGGATCAGCCCATATTTTTCAAGTTGGTTGTTGTCTCGAGTAGAGAAGAACTACAACACAACATAGCGGGAAGCACTCGGGATGGTATATGTATTACAAAAGTCCAGACATACTTGCTTGCCAACCCTTTTGCTTTCTACATTGACCATCAAGCATTGTTGTACCTGATCAACAAGCCGACTATTCATGGACGAGTTAGCAGGTGGCTTGTGACATCACAAGAGTTTGTGTTTCGGGTGGTTGTGAGACCAGGAAAGAAACACGTGATAGGAGCAACGAATGGCGAAAATGCATGTTGGACAAGAGGAACTGTCAGCCTCAGAGTGAAGGAAATGAATACAAGGGAATGAGTTTGTTAGCAGCCATTGGACATGCACAACAAAGAATGTGTGCTGAAACAGAACAATAGTGTGCAAGGAGTGAATAGTTGAATGTTCTAATAGGTGAATTGTAGAGACAACATGCTCAAGAATTGATGCAACTGCAACAAGATATATAAGCAATTGGCAGGAGTTTTTCAGAAGGAATAAGTCCAGAAGAGACACTAGGAGGAGCATGAAAATCAAGCAAGTGTTGGGAGTTCCTGATGACTATGTGATGGAAATTGAGTTTTTGGAAGGGAACTACCCGTACGGTAAATTGAACCTCACCAAGACAAAAAGTGTTAGAAGTTGAATGGCGAGATATACATGAAGCACCATGGCAGACATCACCAAGTGAAGCGCCAAATGATGGCAACCCAAAAAATGAATCAAGTAGTGTGTCCTTGACAAGTTCAAGTAGTAAGGAGGAAGACTAAAGTAGTGCCAGTTCAAGCAGTAAGGAGGAAGACTAAAGCAATGTTAGTTCAAGCCTGCAATTGAAAAAGAGATATAGACAAGTTACACTGAGGAGGCAACCAGGTGGCCAAAAACTAGGTAATGTCATTGCATTGCCAAATGTTGAATTGTAGATGTACCTTGAACAAAGGTTCACCTCACTGCGGAGGACGAAGAAGTTGCAACAAGGTGGTGGATGAATAGGAGAAAGCAAAATATTATAGCCAGACTTAGGAGTCCAGGCCAAAGACAAAGACAAGGCCAAATTTTTGGATGCAGTCATCTGCCAAACAATTTGAATGGTTCCTTGGATAGTCTAAGTGGTCCAAGAGGGTCACTCGATGACCCAAGGCATGAATGCAAAACAGGGTGCTTAGGCAATTTGGATGGGCTTTCAAGACCCCAGGCCATCTGAGATGCTTGGCCAAGGGATGAGGTCGTTTGGACTCTTTCTCGACCATCTGGGGGGAAGCAATTTTCCCCAAACGGTCCAGAGGCCATCTAGCCAGTAGAGTGGGTTGTCCGACAAGGACAAGTAGTCCCTGAATGGCACTTGGACCTTCAGGACCAAGGGCAAGGCCGTTTGTGTCTTTTGGAGGCCATTTGGGGAGATTGTCTAAAGTACAGATTGCTTTTGGGCCATTAGAAGCATCAATTCAGATAGTAGAGAGAGAAGGGTCGTCCGACAGTTGGGCATACTTGGATTAAAGTGATGTCGGGTTGTCTGAGGAGGAAGTTGACAAGTTGCTAGAGAACCAAAGTGCAAATGTGAATGTAGTTGAACACAGGAGATCGTCGAAGCAAGGTTGGAGATAAAGAAGGCTTTCAGGATGACAAGGTATGTCATTTGGCCACTTGGGACTTCTAGGCCAGACAAGGGTCAGGCCGTTAGGATGGCTAGGTAGATTGAGTTGTCTTAGCCTACGCAGGCATTTTTCTAGACCAATAAGTAGGTTGTTTGCCCCCCTAGGCTGCTTATATAGGCAAGGGAAAAGGGCGTCTGGCCACTTGAGTAGTCTAGGCTGAACGAGAGAAGTATTCCGGACGTAGGTGCGCATGCATTCCCAACGGGCCTGCCATGCACAAGGTGTAAGAAGCCCAACATCTAGAAAAATTGAAAGAAGCATGTAGAACGGGTAGTTGCATGCAAGGCGATAATGGAAGATGAATTGATAGTTAAGGAGGGGCTGCCACATGCAAACCAAGTGTTCCCCTATCTTCATCTTACAAATAAGTACTAGGAGCTCTTTTTTATTCATTCAAGCAACCAGACCCAAAGTGGAGAAGCAAGGAGGAACACAAGGAGAGCACAGCTCGTAGCAAGTTTTGCGAGAACTCGGGTATGATTTAGGGCACATTTTAGAGTGTTGCAAAGAGAGACCAGGACTGGTCCATCTAGTGGAATTGTGAGTAGAACAAGAAGTTTTTTTTTGCAAAGGAGGAAGCTACGTTGGAGAAATCAAGCTAGGGAACATATCGAAAAGGGTTTTGTTGAAAATCCTTGCCCATTGTTTGGATGTTTTGCTTTTTCTTTGCAGGTTAAAAATATTCAGCACAAGGAAGGTGTGGCTAGAAGTAGAAGAAAGAAGAGAGGAATTGGCAAAGAAACCCTTATGCAAGGTAATGGAAAAAAGCAGAAGAGCAGAGAAGGCCATACAACTGTTGTGTAGGATTTTTCAAACAACCATATGGGTTGTATAGTGAGTCGTCCAAAAGCAAACAAAACAAGTGCACAAAAGAAGATGAATTGTACGGACCGTTTGGATAGGAGTTTTACGGCCGAATAGTTGAAAGAGGTTCGTCTAGAGACAAGTTTGTTGGAGAAAGTAGGTCATTCAGGAGTAGGCCATTTGGAGCCAAGTCATCCAAAAGTTGTTTAATAGAAGAGGTCGTCTAGAGTTAGGTGATTTGAGAACAAGCTATTAGAATTTCACGTGTTTGAAGTTGGACCGTTTGGAGCTTGGTCGTACAAGATTGAGCCATCTAGAGTTGGGTCGTTCAAAGTTGATTTCTATAGAGTTGGGCCATTTGGACAAAAGGAAGGGCATGCAAAATAAATAATTGAATGACATAGAGAGCAAGCGTGCCACATGGAGTTACAGTTGAAGGCCTAGTTAGCAAAAAAATAGTTGGCACAAATGGGAGTAATTGTTGTTGGAGTTAAAAATCCAAAGCCAAGGAAGTAAACCGCAGAGGCAATGTAGCGATGACCAAGGATTGTGTAGCAGATAGAATGGGTGCAGTTGAGGAGGTATCCTCCAAGATTCGTTCTAGAAGCAACGTCGTAGTAAGGACCCCAAACTCGTCGAGTCAACATTGGCTTTGTGCGAAGCCATCAATATAGAGGGGGAAGTCCATGAGATGGAGGTCGAAAGGGGGAGGGCGCAACAACATGGAGAAATATGCTTGTCAGGGTCGAGATCAAGAACCGAAACTCTGGAAGACTGACGAGGGAAAGGAAAGGAGTCGACAACTTTACCACAACAATGAAGTAAAAGGAAGGAGCAAATGCAAATTTCCTTGGATGAAATTACCTGGACGATGCTTGTAAGTGAGTTTGAGGACATGGTGGCTAGAGAATCTGCAGGACCACCAACTCAAGGTTGCTTTTTGGAATGCAAAAGTGCAACGCCCACTATTGATCAGCCCACCATTATGAATGAATACAACAAACAGGATTGTTCTATCGTTGTGCAGATCTGCGTGTGAGCTTGTTGTCTTGTGTTACAGGTATCCCAATGATGCATGCCATGGAATGTATTGCAAGCAGACTAGTGTTGTCATTGTATGTGTTGTGTAGAGTTGTAGGAAGGAGCTCTTAGGGATGAGATGAGGAGTTGCAGAGCAAGATCGGAATTGCAGGAGTTACTCATCTGCAGCCATCAGTCATCAATTCGTCTAGGGATAAACAGTGTAGTTTGACATCATGGTTGGTAGTCAAGTTTGCTGGTCCTTTCCCTCCTAAACCTTTGTCATTCCCTTGTCCTGGGAAGGTACTTACCCCTGTCTACAATTTGCTCATTGAGATTTTTTAGTTCTGTTTGAGTTGCTTGAATCTGCTTCATAGTTTCAGTCAACTAAGCAATATCTGCAGCTTTTCCTCTGATTCATGCAGTCTGCATTCAGTTTCCTGCAATTTCTGCACAAGGTTCTGTTTAACCAAGTGGAGCTGCTTAATTCCTTCAGCTAGCCAATATATCAAATGTGCCACAAAATTCATTTGGCTATACATTAGAAATAGCTTTGGTACCAGTTCTACCTGTGGTCTTCTTCCCTCCATGCTTTCAAAAGATGCATGAGTTCCATGACCCACTACATAAACTTGAGCAGGCTCCAAGTAAAGTGTCGGTGTTCCTTGTGGCAATTTCTCTACTCCTTCCATGGTCTTAATGCTTTCCATTGGCAATTCCCATGGTTGTTCTTGATAAATGCTGGAAATGTCGGACCGCCATTTCCCTTTTCCAGCCCACTACACCAATTTATCAAGTTCTTCTGCCATCAACTGCCACTGTTTCCATTGTCCGACACAACCTACTTCAAACTCCAGCCATGTCCTGTCCATGACTTGGGTTAGCTTGGTAAAACAAGCAACAGCTTGTTGATTGATGCGTGCCCCAAGTTCTGGTGGATCTTGAAAATTAGGCACTTCAATCATTACATGCTCAGTCAAACCATCATCTTCTTCATCAATTTCTTCTTCGTCTAAAATGGTCTCTTTCCCTTTGCCTGAAAGATCAATTGGTTTCTTTGCCGCTTTCCCTTCCATGATCATCTCCTGTTCCAACGACACATGTGGCTGGCTGCTTTCTCTAGTAGCCGGTACCGGTTTCCCAAGAGGCATTTTATTTTGTGGATCCTCTTCCTACTTGGCGAACAATTCCTTTTTCTCATAACTTTGCCCTTCTACTATAATGGGGTTCAGCCGAGTTCCTGACAGCTGACTTGATTCTTCCATCTCTATTGGGGTTGGTTCTTCCCTCCTCTTCTTCTCCTCTTCTTCTCCCTTATCTTTGCCAGGTTTTATTGTTTGAACCATCTCCGCCTCTGTAGCAGCAAGCATTTCCTCAAATGAACGATCTTGTAATGCCTGTGTAATTGAGGTCTTCTCATACTGGAACTCCAGGGGTATGATAGGTGATGCTAAGGGATCAAGGTATTGTGCTTCAGCCAAAAATAATGCGGGTCCAATGTGGACAGCACTACTCGTTCCTTCCTATGGAACTATGCTGAGAGGTTTCGGAATTTCAAAATCCTCTTCTTGTATCCTTGCAACCCTTGTTTGTAGTGGTATATTTTGTGCTTGCTCCAATGTCTGCTTGATGTCATGCACCACGACATGGCTTTTTGCAATTTTTTTTGCTGTTATCCTTTGAACAAAATCTGGCGATGGTACTGGTGGTAGGAACTTCCTCCTCTTTTTCACTGGTGGTGCAGCTTCCTCCTCTGATTCCTTCATTGGTCCTTCTGTAAGTGAAGCTTTGTTGAACTGTTGTTTCACTCTTTATTTCTTACTTGGAGTGTTCTTCTTCGACTGAGGTTTGGCATCCATCCACCTCAGTATTATTGGTGTTAACTCTGTTACTGCTTTTGGAGGGTCCAATCTGGGAATTTCCATGCCTGCCCTATATGCAACATCCAAAGCCATCCCAATTGCATGGAAGACCATTGAAAAATTCTTGGTGGGATGCATCAGAAAATTCTACTTGTGATGGCACTGCTACTGCCGACTTGTGACGACAATCCTTCCTGCTGACTTGCCTAACAGCAATTTCCCAACTGACTTGGCAATATGTTCCTAAAAACATGAGATGATGATCTCCTGACTGTGGCAACAATCTGCTGATAGCAAGGGTGATGTTGGCAGCTCCTGACTTCTCATAGTCGCAAACTTTTTGCATGCTTGTCTTCAGTTGTGCGCAAGCCTTACGCCTTTGTCCTCTAACGACCACTCCCTCGCTTCTAGCTTGGCTGCACCTGTCAACTGATGCGTCTGACTGTGAATGCATTAGTAGAATTACCCTTCTATTGCATAGATAATTGTCGTATTCTTCACGAAGCCTTAATGTCTGCCGGTTTCTCTTCAACTCATGGCACCCTTCATCTGGTGAGGTAATTTGTTGATGCACAGGTGGTGCTACCAACCAAGTTGTCAAGTTCTTGCTCTGGATACTGCATGATGGCTTCAATTTCCAACTTCTCCTATTTGCAATGTGCGTTCTTCTCCTTGGCCATCCCTATTTATAATCTGTTGGTCACGGATCTGCCCTAGGAAAGGATTTGGTTTGTTTATGCGCCCTAGACCCGTCCAACACTTTGAAATGCCGGAAGGAAGGAATGCCTTTCATGCCAATCTCCAGAGAGGGCTGGCTCCCTTGCTACACTAAACTGGGGATTGGCACGGAAGGCATTCCTTCCTTCTGGCCTTTCAAAATGCTGGACGGGTCTAGGGCGCGTAAACAAACCAAATCTTTTCCTAGGGCAGATCCGTGACCAACAGTTTTTCTGGCATGCCCGGTGGGACGTAGATGTTCCACGTCAAAAGCAGTATTAAGAGTTGATGTACATCTTGTTATTGTTAAATCCAAACATCTGGCGACTCTGTTGAGCTGAAGATCCAAATTTCTTGATCGTAGGCGCATTTTTAGCCGAAAGAAGACCCCCTGGAGGAATCAAGGTTTGGTGAGCAGCCTTGACCTTACAAGCGGAGAAAAGAATGTTCACCTGGTGACTCCGAATTAGTGGCAAGGACTGTGATCTTTGCATACCACTGCTTTAATGGCAAAGGTATGCTATCCCAGCTGGGATGATCCTGGCCCTCTGAATCTCCAAAGTTGGCACGAGATTCCCAATTGTGCACCTTGAATATGTCGCTGCTCTAGCGACCCTCCATGACATAACCCACGAAGATGTCATGATCAGACTTTTGGTCCTGTCTTTGGAAGGAAGGGCGTTGCAGTGGTACAAAATACTTGGGCATAAGAGCATCTGTTCATGGGCGGACTTGGCAGGAGCACTAGTCGGCACATTTGATGGCTCTCAGGATCCCTTTCAACTCTTGATGCACCTCTCCACCATCACGAGAGCACCTCTAGAAAGCATCATAGAATTCAATGTCTGATTTTGCAGTAGTTGGAGGAGAATTTCAGAGGAGATCCGACCGACACCCGCCCAGGCCCACCTCTTCTATGTTCGGGCTTTCCTCGGATATAAGCCTCCTCCTACTACAATCTGGGGAACAAATATTCCCTCAAGTCTTTCTGGAAGCAGTACAAGCAGAGTGGCTTCTGCTCCTATTAGGAAAAATACAGTGGGGAGAAACTGCCTTTCCATCACTTTCTCCGGTAGTTGCTGCTCCCGTCTATCCCATGCAATATTCACAATGGCAGATCCCTCAAACTGTGCAGAGACCTGGAATGCAGCTGTGTGGAGCTCAAGAGGCAGATCTTGTCCAAGGCCAATGAAGGGAATATGCAAGCACTGCTCAAGCAATGGATAATATGGTTGCTTGCAGTTTCTATCAGGAGATGAGCCAAGAAGGGGAACAGGCTCAAGCAGCAGATTCTGAGAGCAAAGAGGGCACATTTTTGCACCCTTTTTGTATCCCAGGGCATAGCACGCAAGTATTTAGCCAAAACCCAATAAGTGTGCCTCATCAGGAGGCTGATCCTGAGGAGATCCCGACAGGAGGCCTATCGCAGGAAAAATCCTGCTATCACATCAAGGAGTTAGAGGAACCCGTACTCAAGAGCCTGCAGCCAGTGGACTCTCTGAAGTGGTGGTATTGGCTCTAGCCATCACTGCAACCAGTACTCGAAGAAGGCTCCCATGTGGTAAATCTCTTCGCCACGCTAATCATTAATTGTATGAGTACTGGCATGCATGATAGCCTGCCACGTTGCATCTTGTTCGCAACCTGGCAAACTTTGGGAGGCCAACCGGACTTCAAAGATCAACTCAAGTACAATCAAATCTGGTCCGAACACTGCAGATTCACTGGGTAGGCGCCCAATGCCAATTTTGTGGTGGCGGCATGCCAATCATGTCGCAAAATTTTGTGTAAATGATGTAAATAGGCCGGATGATAAATAAGGTGGGGAGAGCAAAATGGTGCGATTTGGCATCATCAGATTTGGCCGACTCATAGTGGAAGGTACTTTTTTTTTTTCTATTTTCATGTGTCTGTGTTTTTTTTTGACTCTGTTGCCCAATGGATAAAGGCCTTGGGGTCGATTTGCATTTAGACAAGCTAAATACCCCGCGAGCTGCCAGAAATGTTGGCATTTTTGCCACATTAAATTTTTTGACAAAATTTTGCCTAAGTATGAAGCGCACTTCGCCAGCGAAATCCCTTTGGAGCTTTAAATCGGCAAAGCACATGCAGAAGTGTTGGCATTTTCGCAGGCCCTAAAAGAGGATGATAAAGTGGATGAAATGATCTTTAGATATTTCATTATTGTAGATCTTCTCGTAAGCTTTCCAGCGATATATTATAATAGGCGATTGGGTCAGCGGATCAAAAGTTATGGCACCGGGAAGTAGAACCAGCGAATGTGCATTTTCGGGTGAAAGTTTGGCGAATGTACATTTTCGGGCGAAAGTCTGACGAAAGTGCATTTCCGGGCGAAAGTCTGACGAAAGTGCATTTCCGGGCGAAAGTCTGGCGAAAGTGCAATTTCGGGCGAAAGTCTGGCGAAAGTGCAATTTCGGGCAAAAGTCTGGCGAATGTCTGGTGAAAGTGCATTTTCGGGCGAAAGTCTTCCTGTCCGTTCACCCTAGGATAGAACTTAACTATGGAATTCAGGATCTTCCATTTGTTGACCAGTCCATCAACTAGAAGGTACCAAGAACTCAACTGGCACGACTGCCTCCTTCCCATACATCAACTAGAAGGGTGTATGGTTTGTTGTAGGCTTGAAAGTTGTCCTATATGCTCATAGGACTTTTGGCAATCGTTCTTCCCAATCGGCACATTCCACACCACATTTTTTATACATTATGGAAACTAGGATCTTGTTTGTTGCCTCTACCTTTCTGTTTGCCCTAGGATAGTATGGATTGGACAACAAATGGAAGATCCTGAATTCCATAGTCAAGTTCTAAATGATTTCATTGACAAAATGTCCTCCCCTATCACTTGTCAACTACAGGGGAATCCCAAACCTCGTGATAACTTGTTCATATAAGAAGCGAGTAGTGCTTCTTGCAGAGTTATCCCAAACCCATTTTGTCAAGTATTCCATAGCCACTACAATGTATCGAAACTTCCTCTTTTGGCTTGTTCGAAGTGGTCCTACAAAATCCAATTTCCATATTTTGTAAAGTTCTTGAGGTTGGGAAGGGTGTAATGACATGAAGTCCCTCTTTAATAGCTTCCCTGTTCTTTGACACGTATCACATGCCTTCACATATTCTTTGGCATTGTGATAGAGGGTAGGCAACCGAAGTCCCGCTAACAATACTTTCCTTGCTATCGCATCGGGCCCCATATGACCTCTAGCTAATCCCTCATGTGCCTCTTTCCATGTTTTCTGTACTTCGCCCTCCATGACACACCTTAAAATGTGGTTTTCTCCCATCTCGTACAACAAGCATGCAATCAATGAAAATGGTGTCGATTTTGTAATAATCTTATGTTGTTCAGTTGTTGTCATCTCCTTTGGCAGCTCTTCTATCGACAGATATGTTTATATCATGTTGGTACCACACTTATCATGAACAATTGTGCATCGAGGAATGTCTTATATGCCTCCTTGTGCAGGTTCTTTGGAGTGACTCCTTGAAAGTTGGTCCTCAACTCCCCCAAACAATCGGTGAGAGGCCTTGACGACCTTCCCTCTTGGCCAAGTTGTCCCAGACGACATGGGGGGCCAGATGACCTTCATGCCATCTTCACATGCATACCCTAGACAACCTGGGTGGCCTGATGGACTACCAAGACTAGCAGGGGAATTGGTCATCTTTGGCAAATGATGGCAGTCCTTGCTTGTCTTAGCGTCTCCGTTTAAATGTAGTCGATTTCTAAGATTTTTGACTTGTTCCTCCTCTCCGTTGGCTTGAACTCCATCTAGGCTTGTTTATGGTATTACATATACCTCTTCGTCATCAACTTTGTTAGAGATGCTCTCCAATCTTCCACTTCTTAATGCTCTATGTGCTTCATTGTGTTTTTTGGTGACAAAATTCCAGTATTTGGCGGCTCTTCTCCCTTACATTATGACTCTATCTAGTTATCTAGCGGAGGGCTATTTGGCACACAAGTTACTACTTGATCGTCGACAAACCCCCATGTTGTCATCCTTGGCACTCCATGATGGAAGTAGTTATGTACTTGCCTCTGACGGTTATCCTAACTATCCCAAATGTTTGTTCTTTGCCCTTTTAAGCCCAAGTTGGAGTTGGCAAAATTCTAGTCTTCTTCACTGCTCAAACTTCTTGAGGATATGCACTTAATCGTTTTGCGAGTGGCCGCCATGTAAAGGAGTATTTGCCAACTCTCTTCTTGGTGCATTGTTGTTGTTATTGGTAGACTCAACACGTACCTTCATGCCCTATGTGCTTGATTGTGTTTTATGGTGACAAAATTCCACTATTTGGCAACTCTTCTTCCTTGACTCTACCCAGTTATCTAGCGGATGACTATTTGGCGGACAAGTTACTATTTGATTGTTGACAAACCCCCATGTTGTCATCCTAGGCATTCCATCATGAAAGTAGTTACGTATTTGCCTCCGACGGTTATCATAACTACCCCAAATGTTTGTTCTTTGTCCTTTTAAGCCCAAGCTAGAGCTGGTACAATTCTAGTCTTCTTCGCTACTCAAACTTCTCAAGGATACACTGCTGCTCTTTGTCATTGACCTATGCATTTCAATGTTTTGTGAGTGGCCGCCATGTTAATTAGCCAACTCTCTTCTTGGTACATTGCTGTCATTATCAACAAACTCAATACGTACCTTATGCACGTCCCTCCATCCAATTTCTGCCAAACCCTCACTTGCCATACTTGTCAAGCTACTTGTTGTTGAGTTGTTGCTTGCCAAGTTGGTTTTCGCCAAGTTGTTCCCCGCTAAGTTGCTCACTATCAACTCAAGTTATTGTTGCCAAGTTGTTTTCTGCCAAGCTGCTCATTGCCAAGTTGGTCAGCACCAAGTTGTTCATTGCCAAGTTACTTGCAAAGTTGTTCACCAGATTGTTGCTTGCCAAGTTGTTTGCTAGGCTGCTTCTCACTAGATTGTTCCTTGCCAATTTGCTCATCGCCAGTTTGCTTGTCACTATATTGTTCGCTAGACTCCTTATCACCAAATTACACTGTACCTCCTCGATTGTAATCAAGTTCACCTCCTTTGATTCTCAACTAGGGCTACAACTCTTCTCCAGCTCTTCGAACCCTCTAGAGTCTACACATCACTAGTTTGTCTCGACTTGTAGTAATTTGACATTCATGTGTGAAGTACTCCCACAAATAGCATCAGCAACAATGCACAATGGGTTTGCCCTCTATATTATCCTTAATTTGATGTCTTCCAATTCTTTGGTGATTATCACAAACTACACAATCGATGGCATTCTTCTTTGGAACAATCTCTCTTTGTGCTACATATGCCTGTAGCAACAATCTTGCTCTCTTTGAGTTGCATTGATCCTCAATGTCATCTCCATTCTCTTTAGAGTCACTCTCTTCACTAATTTCTTGACCCCAACACTTGAATGATGCACTCAAATCATCCTCCAAACTACTCTTCTTTTTAGAATCATCACTTTTTATGCAAGAGTCACGCTCATCGTTAGTCGCTTTCAATGTTAGAGTTACTTCCATCTTTGGGGTTGCTTTCATCCTTATTAACATGACCCCAAATTTTTGATGATGCTTTTGCATCACTTTCCAAGTTCAAGGTCTGTTCAAAAGGCCTCTTGATATGATGTCAAAGGGATCACCTTGATCTTCTTCTAGTACACACGAATAAGGCCCTCCAAAAATCACCTTTTCTTCAATGTGTCTAAGACTCTAACCGATCCACCTCCAAATGGGTAAACAACCCACGCAACCTCTGGTGGTAGGATCGAACAAACTCTTTCTCACTTTGTTTCATTCCATAAATTTCAGCAATGACCTCATCGTCATTGTGGAACAACAAAAATTCCTTCACAAATGCTTCATGCAACTCTTTCCAGGTATGGTACTCGTCCTCTGACAGTCTCATGTACCAATCCATTGTGATTACATGAATGTCATAGGGAATAACCTCCTCCACTTTGCTTTAGTCTTCTTCCCATTGGCCTTCCACATCGTGAGGCAGCCTTTCAAAATCCTAGTTGGGTCTTGTGTTTCACTTCCATGAAACATGGGACACTTGTGCGATATGCCAAAACTGGTGGTTGTCTAATAGGTTGATTTGTGTGTCTCACCCTCTTCACATGCATTGGCAGGTGCATCCCACTGCAATTTCTCTTGTGCCGGACTCTTGTTCGAGGCACCATAAAACGTGCGAACCTGCAGTTGCTCCGATGTCAAACTCTCATCCTGATCACCATTGAGCACACCATACTTTTGCTTATTTGATCTAGTTATGCCACTACTTTATTAGTTGACTGTATGATTGTATTTTTTGAAGAGACAAGAATGAGTCAGGAACTTTATTAGAATCAGTAGCAAAATATCAACACTTAAAAAATAATGATGAGTCAGACTTGATATTTTCACATCGACTGGTTTCTTCTATGAAGTAACAAATGAACTAAGATAATATGTTAAGTAATATTGTATCTTTGTAGTCCCATACTCTGTTTGGCCTCACAGAAATTAAAAACCTTTCCCTTTATTCTATTCTACAGTTTGAACTTTACATGAATGTTCAATGATGAGCCAAATAATAGTGACCATCAACCACATAATACATCAGATTTCGTGCTATAAACTTTTGATCCCTGTTCATTTCAACTTGCCAAATAAGAGGACATTCATATGCACATGTTATGCTCTTAGTTGTATGTGCTGTAGCCTGCTATAACGGACTATATTCTGCAGCATACTCACAATATGCTGTCCAAACCTAAGCTTATAAATAAAAGACAGATGTTAAAGAACTTGGCAGGTTGCAATCAGCACAATATCAAAGCCATCAGTTTTTTTAACAGAATTTGGGCTCTAGATGAACTGTAATTTATTTAGTGACTACTTACTGACCTCATGCATTTACTCCTTAATAACTATGTAATTAATAGTCAACATTCTCAGGAGTGTCATGGGTGTTTGGAACTGCAGGTCTTGGATGTATCTTCTTCCAAGCAGGATGTGGTGGTTGGAGGTGCAACCCTGTGTCTTTTCAATAGCAAGAAACGACTTAAAACAGGACAACACAAGCTCAGGCTCTGGCTTGGAAAGAGAGCAGATGGTTCAGTGCCTACCTCTACACCAGGAAAGGTCTGATTTCAGTTCATTTCAATGACAAGTCTAGATCAAGTTGGTATTCATGACAATTTTTGTTAAACATATTGCAATCCAATGAAAGACCAGATTTCTAAAAGACAAATATTTAAAAAAGCAATTAGGTAGAGTATGATGTTAGAATAGGGTTGCTGATTAATGTGCCGATATAGGTACCTAAGCAAGAACGTGGAGAAATTGAGCGCTTGGAAAAGCTAGAAAACAAGTATCAGAGGGGCCAGATTCCATCCATCAAGTGGCTTGATGAACTCACATTCAAAGCTATTGAGAAATTGAGAGAGACGGAAAGACAATGCATTGGGACGTGTCATCTACATCTTATTGTTTATCTTTGGCCTTTCGAGCACCCGGTTCATTTCCAGGTTGGTCAGTTTAACATATTATCTTTACAGGAGAGGTCATTCTTATTAAATTGTTTTTTCTTGAATGTTTCTTACAATTCCACTTTGATGTGTTTTTTGGGAATCTGTTGTTCATGAGTACATTTTCTCTAGCTCTATGTTTTTCAGTGATTCCTTTGAGATACTTTCTCTAGCCTGTCTGCATGGAAAGGCATTTTTCATACCTAAATTCAGAAGGCAATGTCCGGCATCAAAGTCAAAGGTCATCAGGAGTATTTCTAGATTACAGGAGGAATATGAGAGAATCTCTACATATGGTTAATCAATCTCTTTAGATGTGAAATGTGAAGCGTCACAATAAGGGACATTCCTTGCTCTTACTCTTGACAATAGCATAGCTTGAATGACAGGAACTGCTATCTGCAATTAGTGGTTGTAATTAAATGATGACAATAATATCTGCATTGTTACTTAGTAGCTATTGTTCATGATACATGCTGTTTATTTATTTATTTTTCATATATTGAAAACAACCATCATATGTTACATCATCGATTATAGAGGGAATACATAGGTATCTTGTTGGAGAGATTCTCTCAGAAAAAGATTAGTAGGGATAGAGCATTACAGTTATACATATAAAAGACATTGATTGAAGATGTAATATGTTCTGCTAACTCTATACTACAGGGATTGATCTTTCTTATGAAATCTGGAAAAGTTTATATACATCTTCTACAACATATACACTTTTCCCCTTTTTCTTCCCAAAACTTAGTAGCGCCCCTCTTTAGTCAAAGAACCCATCAAAATCCCATCATATTAAAGTTTAATTGAATTTATTGCCAAAACGTTTCTATTTGCTCTGCAGTGCAAAAAAGCGTATGAGATTGTATTTTGTTGCTGGTACACAAGTAACGATTGTGAAATCCTATCTTATTTCATGACTTCTAAGCACTGCTGAAGAAGCTGCCAGTGCCATGCATTTATTTTACTTTGGAAAGCAGTTTGAGTCTCCCATATGCTGGGTGAACTGAGCAATCATTGTTTCTGGAGACTAAATCTGAGGCTCATGCCCAACCATTTCATAAATATCTCTTGTTGCATTGCAGTAGAAAAGCTTATCATTACTGCTTATGAGCCTCTTGGAAAGGTATGTAAAGAGGGCATTGCTCCTTCAATTGACTCTAGCATGGGTTTCGGTAAGATAAGATAATTCTATTAATGTCCACAGATGGCCAAAGTAGGCGAATGTGACTCATTGAAAAGAGCTGTTACAAAGTCAATGCATTGTAGTAACCAAAACGTACTATGAAAATAAGCTATACTAGAGGAGAGAATCTAGTGTAAACTACTCTAATGTGGAACAACTATATGGTATACAATTATAGCTCGAGGGTTACATAAAATGGATAAACATTAACATGCTAAGTAATGATTAAGAGAGAGCTAGAAGTCGAGGTACAACAGAGATAGAAAGGGTTACATATTTGATGATGATAACGACTGTGCTTCTACTTTACATCCCACTATAGATTAATGTTGGTGCTTAGATCCAGTAAAATTCCTTTCTATCTTTGTAGTACCTCAACTTCTAGCTCTCTCTTAATCATTCTGAGGAGTAAAGCATCAAATATGGGTATTCCTCTTGACTTGAGATGCAACCACACATGGATCTAAGGTGATGAGGCTAAAACATAATTATGAAAATGCTCTCAAGGCAAAGAGGATGAGCACCAAACTTAGTCTGAACAATACATTGGGGAATTGGTTTTTTGCATCAAATAAATCGCTGAAGCAAAATAGTCTAGACCCTCTCAATGCAAGCCCAATCAGCACACCCTAGACTTGGACCCCAAATCTTAGATCCATAAAGGACTGTGGGTTTGATGATGTAATGAAAGAGGTGCATCCTTTTGGGTATGTCTTGGAAGTAATGTTGGATGCATTGAGCTTCCAATAGAGAGAGATTTGTATCCCTTTAAAAGACGTGACTATGAAGCTGGCAGAAGATTGAGCGAAGGACTTGTAACTGAACCCCCAAGTGGGTGTAAGTAGTGTTGATCTCAATGGAATCACCTTTATAGAAGAACTGAAACTTAGATAGGGTACTGTTTTATGTGTTGAAGATCATCACCTTAGTTTTGCTAAGATTGAATGCTAGCTGTTTTAAGTCACAAAAGCTTGCAAGAGTGACCAATTGTCTTTGTAGTCCCTTGGGAGTATGAGCAAGAAGAACAACATCATTTGCAACTATCATCAACATGTGTGTTTTGATGAATAAATTCTTCAAGCTCATCAATGTTGTTCCCAAAGAGTGAAGGAGAAAGAGGATAACCTTCTTTGACACCAATGGTGCTCTGGATATCCTCAAATTTGTCCGGAAATGGCCAACAACTACTTCATATAGTCTCATGATGGCAATGATAAAGAGCTTCGAGATGCTGATGTCATGTAGTCTTTGAAATAAAAGATGCCTGGGAATGGTATTAAAGGCCTTTATAAAGTCCTCTAAACAACAAAATACATTAGAAGACTGTTGGGAAGCCTACTCAATAATAGCTCTGATAGTGAAAACTTGATCTATAGTTTGATGATCCCTACTAAAACTAGCATGCCCTCTCGCTCTAAGCTTGCCCCGATCCAACAATTCGGAGAGTTTGGTATTCAAAATTGTTGCATGAAGCTTATGCCTAATCATGATAGTTTTGCAGTTATTTGGATTTGAGTAGTCCCAAGATTTGTGGATGGGGTGGATAACATGCTGTGACCAAGAGGCAAGGAACCTAGAATAAACAACTTCATTGATTAATTCTGCAATGGGATAGCCAAGAGCTTCAACACCACTCTCAGCAATTCAGCTTGAAATTCCTCAAAATCAATAGCTTTGATAGTGCTTAATTTATGCATAGCTCTTTTGATGTCCCTTGAAGAGAAGAAGTGACATGATGTGGAGGGGGAGATATGAATGGTGGGATGCCCTGGATATCATATAAAGAATTAGCATGGGAGACCTAGAACATGCCATTGATGCACATGGGATGGGACTTCCTAGGAAGAAGAGTGCACCAAAAGGATTTGGGAGAGTGATGAATATTGGTAATAGCAGCATTAACCTTCAATTAGCATCATGGAGGATATAAATATTACATGCCTTCCCCGAACATGTAGTTCTTGTAACCAATAACTAAATCAACTACCCGAACTGAAATACAAACCACTTTTGATATAATGTTAACAATATGCTAATATAACATAAGGTAATGTAATAAATTAAGCATAAATATCAACCTATGCTAACATCCCCCCCTTATTACATTATTTTGAAATACAAAGAGTGTTGCGAAACAACTCAAATTTGACACGTCCAAGTGCCTTAGTGAAAATATCCGCAACTTGTTCATTGGTGGGAATGTACTGGAGTTGGATCTTGTGTTTTGGAACTTCATCTCGAATGAAATGACATTGAGTGTCAATGTGTTTGGTGCATTCATGAAATACTAGATTCTTGACGAGCTTCAAAACACCTTGGTTGTCACAAAACAAGTGAATTGGAAGTTTCTTGGGAAGACCCATACTTGCAAGAATGCGACGTAACCATATCACCTCGTAGACTGCTCCACGTGTTGCGCGATATTCTGCCTCTGTAGATGATAAAGCAACCACCTGCTGCTTTTTACTGTGCCAAGAGACAGGACCGGAGCCAAGATGAAAAATGTATCCAAAAGTGGATTTCCTATCATCAAATGACCCGACATAATCTGAGTCCGTGTAACCTTGCAAGAAGAAGTTGTCATTCTTCTTGTATTCCAGGCCATATTCTGTACTGCCACGGACATAATGAAGAACTCGTTTCGCTGCTTTCCAATGACTAACCTTAGGTTCCTGCATGAACCTCGAAAGATAACTCACAACAAAACTGATGTCTGGCCTGGTGTTGGTCAGATATATGAGACTCCCAATCAACTGGCGATAGAGAGTACCATCTACCTATGGAGATTTATCATATCGCGATAATTGTAACCCTGTTTCCATTGGAGTTGCTTTGGGCTTACAATCAGTCATGCGATATTTCTCAATTAATGTCTTGGCATATTTTTTTTGTGTCACTCTGATGTGATTCTTCTTTTGTGCCACTTCTAAACCAAGACAATAATGAAGAAGTCCTAGATCTGTCATCTCAAATGACTTTTTCAAGTCATCTTTCATTGTATCTATCAATTTCTCTGAACTGCCAGTGATAATCAGATCATCAACATAGAGTACTAAGATCACTATATCAAAACCATTTTTCTTGATATAGAGATTAGCATCCGAAGGACTTCTCTTGAATCCATGCTGCAATAGGTGATTGTCCATTTTTATGTACCAAGCTCGTGGAGCTTGTTTTAACCCATACAAGGATTTAACCAACTTGTAAACTTTTTGCTCTTGGCCTTCAACCACAAATCCTTCTGGCTGAGTCATATACACTTCTTCCTACAGATCACCATTTAAGAAGGCACTTTTGACATCCATATGATGTAGCTTCCATCCGAACTGAGCTGCCATAGCACAAAGTACACGAATGGTAGTCATTCTAGTTGTGGGTGCAAAAGTCTCTTCATAGTCAATGCCTTCTTTCTGTGCATAGCCCTTTGCAACAAGGCGGGCCTTATGCTTATCTATCGTTCCATCTGCCTTATACTTCACTTTGTATACCCATTTGCAGCCAATGGGCTTCTTTCCTGAAGGTAGATCAACTAGCTTCCAAGTGTTATTTTTCATGAGAGACATATGTTCTGCATCCATAGCAGCCTTCCACTGAGGCTCACTAAGTGCATCTTGAACTGAGGTAGGTTCATCCTCATCCAATGAAGTCATATAAACCCTTTCATCATCCACATCCATATCTTCTTCTCTATCTTCCTCTGCATCTACAGAAAGTTCATCAAATTGTTGGTAAAGCTCGTCAACCTCTGAAGTTGATGCTTCTGCTCTCATCTGCTGAGTCATACTGCGTGTACAAGGTCGATCTAGAGTTAGATCTAGAGGTGTAGTCAGTTTTGAATCTCTCATTGTGCTAGTATACCATTTTGGAACCTTTTTCTGTGGGGGTGGAGTCTCTTTCTTAGGCTCCTCTTCATCCAGGTATACAGCTGAAGATGTGTCATCTGATGTGAAAGCTTCATCAAATACCACATCTCTACTTATGTGAGTTTTCTTGGTTTTAGGATCTATCAACCGATATCCCTTGGAATGCTCATCATAACCAAGAAAAATACACTGCAAGGTTTTCTCATCTAACTTCTTTCTCTTCTGTTTTGGAATGTGCATGAATGCCTTACACCCAAAAATCCTTAGATGAGAAATGGAGGGTTTTCTACCACTCCATGATTCTTGTGGAGTCATTCCCTTAAGAGATTTTGTGGGTGCTCTATTCAGGAGGTACGTTGTTGTACTGACAGCTTCTGCCCAATACTGTTGCTCAAGATGTGCCCTTGTAAGCATACAATGAACCATTTCCGTGATGGAACGATTCCTCCTCTCAACAACTCCATTTTTCTGTGGAGTATAGGCTGTTGTAAGTTGCCTCTTAATCCCATGTGAATTAAGAAATGTGGAAAATTCTTTTGAGGTATATTCCCCCCCTCGATCTGAGCGGAGGGTCTTAATAGAACATCCTGCTTCCTTCTCAACACTTTTCTTGAACTGCTAAAAATATAGAAAGGCCTCTGACTTCAGTTGCAGAAAGAAAACCCACATCTTCCGTGAGTAGTCATCAACAAACAACTGAAAATACCTCTTTCCCCCATAACTGTTTGGCATAGGACCGCACAGATCGGTGTGTACCAACTCCAAAGGTCTTTTGGCTCTTGAAGAGCTCACCTCAAATGGTACTCGGTGTTGCTTCCCTGCTAAGCAATCCGAGCAAACTGGAAAAGTGGATGAAAGGTTGGGAAGACCTTTCACCATCTCATATTTACTTAACTCAAGTAAATATCCTGAACTTAGATGCCCATATCTCTTATGCCAAAGAGAAGTGGCCTCCTTTGTGTTTACCACCATGGCAACATGAGGCGTAGAAATGACATCTAAAGTAAACAAGCCATGCTTGTAGGAACCTGTTGCAACATGCTTTCCCTTCCTGGTGATGAAGCATCGCTTCTTTCCATCCTCAACTCTGAAATCAACAACCATGTTTTTATCCAAGATCTGAGGGACTAACAACAAATTGTTTGCCAATCCTGGAACATAGAGAACCTTCTCAATCTGACATTGTCCATCTGGAAGAGTGATGGAAATATCTCCTTCACCCTGGACTCGGTAGGTCTTATCATCAGCTATTGTAACTGGTTTGCCTTCCTTAGCCTCAAATGTCTCAAACCACGATTTATCACCAGTCATGTGTTTACTGGCTCCGGAATCAATATACCACACAGGATCCTTTTGCTGAGAAGATGTGTGAGTCATGAGCACCTTGTGTGCCCTCTCAGAATCTGAGTCTGATTCCTCATAAGCAACATTTCCCTTGGGTTGCTTATTCTTCTTTTGTGGTTTGTATTTGCCCTTGCCCTTTTTCTTTTGATCTTGGTCATGGGGTTGTTTATTCTTAAACCAACACCTATTGGTGTCATGGTTATCCATATCACAAATCTTGCAATACTTCTTTTCTTTCTGTTGAGGTTCCTTCCCTTTGGAACCTTTGGAAGAAGATCCTCCCTTCTGAAAGTTACCCTGTCTTCTGGACCCCTGTTTTGAGTAAAGTGCATTATCTATCACTTCATCTCTTTGAAGTTGATTTGCCTCCTCAGTTTGAAGCAAATTTACCAACTCCACAAAAGTAACTTGTCTCATGGACACTTGAAGGGATGTGATCAACATCTTGTAGGAATCTGGCAAAGCTCTCAAAATGACTAAAGTCAAGAGCGTATCCTCTACTTTTTCTCCCAAAGCATTCAACTTGGCTTTCAATTCTACCACTCTGCATAGGAACAATTCTACTGATTCACCAGACTTCATACTGAGAGTATGAAGTTGAGATTGAAGGTTAAGAATAGTGGACTGATTCTTCCCTTCATAGATGGTAACTAATGCATCCCAAGCATCTTTACCAGTTTTAGCATCACAAATGTGAGGTTGTATCTCATCAGTAGTAGCAAGGATGATAAACATGAGGGACCTTTTATCCTTTTTATCATATTCATCCTGATTTGTACCTGGTGTACTAGGATGTTTTGTAGTGCCAGTCACTACATCCCATAAATCTTCAACCTGAAGAATGGCTCTCATCTTTGTTTTCCATGGAGCAAAATTGGAACCTTTGAGCAACTGTGAATCTGAAAGATATTTGTGAACAGAGGCCATTGTGAAGGTTCCTTATCTCACCAAAATGGTCCCCCTTTCTTTATACTTACAAAGAGTACGTGAAAGGGAATTCACTCAAATTGATGGCACCTACCTCAAAACCCTTTCGAAAAAGGATGATGAGTTGGAGGAGTTTAAGCCAAGCAATAAGAATGAATTAGGGTATATAATGGAGTGAATATCAAAATAAATTGGCTTTCCTTATTTCTCCCCGATGATTTATAGAGAACAATAGCTCAGACATCGTTGTTGCAGCTATATTAGGCATTAGATACAGTAGCCCAAAGCATGACAACATTACCTGTAAGTGTGGGCCAGAGGTACCGTATATACCGAACACTGCTGTGCAATAAATTGCACAAATAGGTGTAAAATTTGGGGTCTTATTTGTTTTTGAATTTTAACTTATGATTGAAATGCAAAAAATAGGAAATTAAATGCAATAAACAATCACAAGTGCCCACAAATTTTAAATATAGGTGTCGGATTCCACCGAAAATGCACCTATTTACAATGCCAATTTTTAAGGTGTCGAATGCAATCGAAAATGCACCTTTTGTTACAATAATTTTTGCAAAAAATTTGATTTTATGTTGCAAAAATATGATATTCACAATTCCACAATTTTCCCCCTTTGTGTTAGAATTTTGCAAAAAAATAATGCTGGTTTGTCCCCCCTTTTGTTTGCAAAATAAACAAGGTGTGAAGAAATTTTGATGACCCTTTCAGTTTGCAAAAGAAACAAAGTGCAAATCTTGGTTTCTTATCCCTCCATGTGAAAAAAAATGCACTAATGTTCTTAAAATTTTGCTAGAATTTGGCAGTGGTTGTAAGTTGTTTGAAAAAAAATGAAGCTTAGAGGTGCTTAGGCTATGATTTGATTAAAAAATAATACAAAATAAAAAAATACCTTTATAAGCCTCCTTTTATCAAAAAAAATTCTCCGCGCGATTTAAACCCGCATCGGCTTGCCTAGCGTCTTAGCAAACTCGGCCCGACCAACTCAGCTACTGGATCGGACGAAATCAACTATGGACAAAGTTGATTATATTCACTGTGCTAACAAGATTTTTAAAAAAAAAAACTTTGGGGATAATATCCCACATGCAGCCGACGGCTGCACTTTGTGTGGGATAAAAATAAAGCCTTGCGCTTTGTTATGTGATTGCCTTCGGGAAATCAAGACCGTTGAAGCTGTTTTGCCTTGCTACCAAATGCCCTTCACCAATTGAGCCATGTCAGCCAAAGATTAATCCAACGAATGCCTGCCACGTTAGCAATCCATGTCACCTCAATCACGTCAGCCAAGTCTGCCATGTGTCCGCCCCAGTTTTGTTCTCCGGATGCGTGCCAGTTCAGGGGTCCTGCTCCTTGGGAGTTGTGCCCTGCTAGTGCCCAGATGCCTCAACAATCGTGCTGACTACAAAAATCCAATCGTGCGTGCCTTGAAGTTTGCAGAGTTCTGCGTGCATCAATTTGCGTCAGAGGTCTGTCTAAGAATACATCAGAGTGCAGCATTTGCGTGCAGGTTCTACGCTTGTCAGAAAGACATCATAATATGTCAGTGTATCTGGAGGGATTGGACAGCCCGCGCCCAAGGGTTCGGATTTGGCAGGTGCCAGTTTGATCACATTGCCCAGAAAAACACTTGTTCTGATACCATATTGGTAATAGCAGCATTAACCTTCAATTAGCATCATGGAGGATATAAATATTACATGCCTTCCAAGAAAATGTAGTTCATGTAACCAATAACTAAATTAACTACCCGAACTGAAGTACGAACCACCTCCTAGAAACCACCTTTGATATAATGTTAACAATATGCTAACATAACATAAGGTAATGTATTAAATTAAGCATAAAGATCAACCTATGCTAACAATGAAGAGCATCTAGAAGCTAACAACGTGTAACAACAAGAAAATCTCACTTCTTACAGCGAATAAGGCATTTATATTCCCTTCGAGTGGAAGATAAAACTATAGGCTCATGGATAAGAGCAAAATGGAGCTCTCCATGCACTCACTTACATTCCTCATCCTATCAATGAAACGAAATATTATTAATGTCCAGGGTGGGCCAAAGATGACCCAAGGGATTGTGAAAAGGATACAGCAATAACGACAAGCGAATGGGCCAAAGCGCCCAACAAAAGAAGGAAACAAAGATAAATATAATGTCGTGACCCGAGAAGCGGGCCAAAGAGAATAGGAAGGGAGAAGAGAGGAGAGAGATGGGCTGCAATCCAAAAAGAGAGAGGGGGGGCTGCCCTAAATGGCGCACGCCCATGGCCTTGTGCTCTAGTCTATCATAACATTTGAGGCCAAAAAATATTTGTTGAAGAATTTGATGATATGTCTTTGCCCATCACCAATCCGGAGCCTCGACGATCCGTGTGTGTGTTGTCTAGTGGTCGTGCCTTTGTTTGAACGATTCAATATGTGTCATTTCCATCCAATATCCTCCCTCGGTCCATTTGATCTGGTGAAGGTTGTGAAGGCGAATATCCTTACGGATCTCATGGAGTATCTTCTCTTTCTTATTTCAATATGGGAGGTGAAAGGCTTCCAGGGAATAAGGGGGAAGTCTATCAATGTAAATCTGAATGCTGGCCAGAAGAGTAGAGACTTGAGATACCAGCCCCTCCCTCAATATGGGGCAAGCATCAATGAGGCTAATAGGCTTTGGCTAAGGAGAAGTGTGGGGAAAGGAGTCAAGGGCTGCATCCCATAATGTACTAGACAAAAGTTCATATTTGGTTGTTGTTTTGGTGGAAATAAGAGAGCAGTATTTAGACATTAATTGGGAGAGATGAGCAACACAATCATCGGCCAAACACTAATGAATCATGGGATGGTTGGTAGGATTGGGCGATGGAGGAGGAAAATATGGAGAGGTAAAAGAGGAGGAAACCAAGGAGAAAGTTAACATTGAATGATTGGCCAGAGGAAGTTGACTGGATACCTGAAAGCCATGAATATTAGAAAGCAAAGTACTGTTGGTGATGACATAATCAACCACACTTGCACCTCCTCCATGTGGAAAACAAGTGAACCTAAAGGAGTTAGGAAACCGAGGAATCCCATTGAGAACCAAGAGGCCATGTAACTTGCAAAAATGAATCTAGTGTTTTCCATAAGCTATAACATGATGCTTCTCTTCTACAAAATGAATGCTGAGAAGTTGCTTAACATCTGAGAGAGAGAAAAAGAAAAAAGAAAGAAAGAAATTATATAATCTCCATTGGTAATCCAAGTAGGTCAACGGGATTCAAATAGTACACTTGATTATGTTAGTACGGGGAAGACAAAAATAATGCTTCAAATTACAACTATAGTACAAATATATTACAAGCATGATACAATGGGGACTCAAATTGCCATAGAAGATTCATGGCCTAGAAGAGGCAGATTGGAAGTGACAATTGTTAGCAACATATTAATTATCATTGATCTATGTCCATCTATGAAAAATCATCATTGATCATTGTGGATGAGTTGATGCAAAATTTGATTATGACCAATGTACTATGATTGTAACAAAACACGCCAGTCTGGATCCTAGAATCCATCCTATCACTCAAGTTAGAAGCTCTTCTAGAGACGAATGAATCTAGAAATGTGTGCTTGTCTAGGTCTCCTAGGTTGTGAACATGGGTGATGCTGAATTCACTCTCCTATTTATAGACAAATTAGTATACTAGATGATCTATCTTTTGGAGCACTGTCTCTCAGATCTAATGAGAGAGAGAGAGAGAGAGAGATGATTTCTTGCATGATCCTTATGCCATCTCCAAAACACAAAACTAGGGCGTTGCAACATCTTTTGGATAAAATTGAATCCATGGCTTTTCTACTAAGATGGTTCCATTTATCTCAATTTGTTCTGTTATATGCCATTTAAAAATATAGATAATCCGCATGCTTTCTAACCGTTAATTTTACATATTATTGTACTTTACGAGTCCATAATAATTCCAGCCATGTACATTTTCAGTTTTGAAGCATTTCCACATTTCCACTCTAGACTGCTGATATATAACTCAGAGAGAGAGAGAGAGAGAGAGAGATGGTATGCACTTTTTTATTAGTATTTAGCTTAAATGGTTTTATACGAAATGCTTTCTATGAAGTGGACACGCCATGGAAAAGAAAAATACCATTTTCTTGTTGTTGCAAAGGATGGACCCTCACCCAAGAATTTTTTGAGCACTCTACCAGTGAGCTACAGCCTGTTTATAGTTTCAAGCAATTTTTGGAGTGTGGATTGAACTTTTGATCCCTCACCCACCCTCTCTTTTAAACCACATACTAACTCGAGCACCTAGCTGTATGCTCTGATGCCATGTTGAAAAGCATGGGCCAGCTAGGACATGGACCTAGGAACTCACAAAAACAGTTTGGATCTCTAACATTGAACTATCAGACATCGGCAGGTTAAAGAATTTTTCTGGAGTTTGGTAAGTAAATTTGAGCATTTTTCAGATTTGTTAATATTTTGGTTGAGTGATGAGTAGACTCTTACTTTCTAGCTTGTTGTTTTCAGTTTTTTGAGATAGGCTAAACTAAAGTTACTTCATAGATGGCTTTCATGAAGGCCACTACATAATTAATGTCTTGGGTGTTTTGAGTACCTCATAATGTAAACACCCATAATACTAGTCATTAAATGGGTGCGTGGGATGAGAGCCACCAGTCCAAATGATGAGGCATACCAAGAAGGTCAGCTAACAACACGTATAAATTATTCCTACGGGGTGCTTATAATCAAAATAAAGGAAGAAATAACCTATGTCCGGGACAGTGGGAGTTCGCATGATCCTAGAATTTTGAGGAATATGAGTTTGATTTGTTATTGGCTATCAATGTAGTAAAGGAGATATCTTGACAATTAACATTTTATTTTTACCCCATTATTTGATCCCTATGAAATTAAGCTACCAACAACAAGTACTCTTGACTTTTGTATTATAAAGGATGCATATAACTTCTAATATTTGAATGGCCCACAGTTACATCTTGGAGATGAATGTGCAGAATATGCTTTTGAGGAAATAATCATTACAAGAAAGAAAATTTGGAGACCTTTATGAGTTAATGGCACTTTTCTTTGTTAGTCAACATATTTTTGTAGTATAGTTACCAGGTTTGGAAATTTTGGTTCGAATAGAGAGGAAAACGAAGTTTAGATGTTTGATATTTTGAATTCCATTTAAATAGAGCCCATCGTCGAATGGAATCGAGGTTTGGCCGGGTTCCTTGAAATTTCCCAACTAGGTTCTACGAGCCTTCAACCATGGTAGCATCCACCAACTCATCCGGAATGACAAGTTTGTTGCTGACCGCAGAAAGGTCGAAAAGAGGTTTCGAGGCCCGAGAAAATAAACTCCTAGTGGTAACCGCAGCGAAAGAAGACTCACCTGGGTCAATTGGATGACCGTTTCTTGGGGACCCCTTCATGGGTTCACCATAGGACACTGCCAGACTTAGGCTCGTGGAACTTGGCTGGGAAGTTTCAGGGAACCCGGCCAGACCTCGATTCTATTCTGCAATGGGCTCTATTTAAATGGAAACCCTCGGGCTCCCTTGTGGCTTTGTCCAATGCTTTCTTCCTTATCAAGTTGAGCTGCGAGGAGGACTCGAAATGGATTCTTAGGGGAGGCCCGTGGTTTTTTGGTAAAAAAGGGTTTTTTTTTGCAGAAATGGGGTCTGGACTTCAACCCTGGGACTCAAAAGATTAATCTGGCACCCCTTTGGGTTCGCCTACCTGATTTTCCGTTTCATTTATGGCACAAAGATATCCTAAGGGGTATAGCCAAAGCCATTGGGGAACTGGTTCTTATTGACTCAGCCACCAAAGCCAAGTCTAGGATGATATTTGCTAGGATGTGTGTAATGGTAGACCTGGAGGCTGAGCTACCGAGCCACATTGAACTTATCTCCAAGCAGGGTCCTTGGCTGCAGTAGATAGTCTATGAGAATCAACCCATTAGGTGTTCTTCATGTCAGAGATTCGGGCATGTGATGGGGTCTTGCCCTCGTAAAGCTTCTGGTAGTGGAGCTCCACAAAAGAATGGGCCAAAAAATCTAGTCGAAAAGACCTAGGAACAAATGGTTCCTTCTGGAACAAGACAATCTGAGCCGAGCCTGAACGAGCTGGAAATGGGAGATAAGATTGTGGATCAAATCATCCCAATTAATGTGTCTAAGTCCGGTGAGGTGGTGGTCCAAGCCTCGGAGGGTAGCCCTGTCAAGTTGATGGCCCTAGAAATCGAGACTTGTATTCCATCGGAACTTATTCACAATTCCTACCAATGTCTGGCTTCTCAAGATCCGGTTTTGGAGGAACTTAGTTCTCCCCAGAAGGCTACTGAACTTGCGGTCTAGGAGGAACTTAGTTCTCCTCGGAAGGGTTCTAAACTTGCGATCCAGGAATCGGAGTCTCCAACTCTGCTTGACTTTAAAAAATCCCTTTGTACGAGAGTAGGATCTTCGGGAACTTCAAAGTCCAAGCCAAAAACTAGAAGTTCGAAAAAATTCAAATGGATGTGGGGACTAGTCAAAATCCTGGTAAACCCTCAAACAAGATGGTAAGGTTCAAAGGAGCAGAATCAGATATTGCTAATGGAATTCAAACTTAGCTTAAATTTGAGAAAGAGAAGGAGAATAAAAATAAACAGCTCAAGTTGGAATCATTTTGTGGACCCCTCCAATCCTCAAACGGGGGAAAATATCCCAAACCATACAAATGAAGATGCTCTCTTGGAATATAAGAGGCCTAAATGGGCCTGCAAAGAAGAGGATTTTGGCATCTATCAGAACAGAAGTTCGTCTAGACATTATATTTATCCAGGAAACCAAAATGGACAGGACCAATGCAGAAATTACCAAGGACATCATCTGGAAGGAAGCTGAGTTCGTAGCAAATTCTGCTATTGGGGCTTCGGGAGGTCTTCTATGCCTTTGGGATCCCACGAAATTGGATGGTTATGTACTTCTTATATCTGAAAGGGTGATAAATATTCTTTTTTGTTGCAAAAATTCAGGATTTAAGTGAATCTCCTCTAACATTTATGCTCCTAACATTAGTCTGAATAGGGTTTTTCTTTGGGATACACTAAGCGCCATGAGGGACTTGTTCAAGGATGAGGTTTAATACCCTGCTCGATCCCTCTGATAAGAAAGGGGGCTCTGATGTAAATTCCAAAAGCATTTAAGAGTTTGCTTCTTTCGTGAACAACCAGGAGTTGATGGGCATAGAGTTGAAAGGATCCAAATTTACCTGGACTAACAAGCGGGTGGGAATTTAGAACATTCAAATCAGGCTAGATAGAGTTCTGGTTTCTAAGGAAGGTCTCCCATTTTTTGGTGATGCTCTCCTTTGCTCCTTGCCTAAAATTGGGTCTAATCACAACCCATTAGTCTTTGAAAAAGTTCAAAATCAAAAACTTTTCCCTAGGCCGTTCAGATTTGAGGCGATGTGGCTGCAACACTCGGATTTGGAGGTTAGAATTAAAGCCTGGTGGCCACGGACTTTCTCCGGTCCTTTGATTTCTCAAGTGGCATCTAAGTTAAGATTTGTCAAGGCTAATCTTAAAACTTGGAACAAATTTATCTTTGGAGACATATTTCGAAGGAAAAAGGAGATATCCGACGAATTAAAGGAGTTCGAAGCTGATGTAGCATCAAGGGAAGTAGAGGAAAGGGATCAAATTCGAGAAAAAGAACAGTTATAAAAATATCATAACTCGTTGGCCGAGGAGGAAATGCTATGGTGGCAAAAATCCAGATCTCTTTGGCTCCGGGAAGGAGATAGAAACACAAACAAATTTCATGCCTCTACCTTGGGGAATAGAAGAAATAACAGGATTAGAGAAATTCATTGTGCCAATAAATGGTATTCATAGATATTGAGGACATTAGGAATGAAGCAATTAGGTATTTCAGAGATCTCGTGTGTCATTGAAGACAGGGACCCACTCGCGGAAATCTAAATACTTGGGGAACGAGGATTTTATTTTTTCTTATCCTAGCCCGTACCAAGGATCTGCGTTCTGGAAAAGCGTGGTTAAAATTCGAGCAGATGTTCTGAAGGGTGGCTGCTGGCTTCTGGGTAATGGTCAGAGGATCAATTTTTGGAGAGATAAGTGAGCAGCAGATAGACCATTAAACTCCATTCCTACCTTCTCTCAAGCCGAATTTATCACAACACATGCTTTTGGATCAAGGGTCTGTGATTACTTTGAGATGGTGAATGACAAAAAATGTTGGAAACCTCTTTCCTTCCCTGACTGGTCTCAAGATGAGGAATCCGCTTGTAAAGCCCTTTCAGAATTGCTAAAATACATTGTTATAGTCTTTGAAGATAAACAAGATAAGCTGGTTTGGGGAGCTGAAAATAATGGATGTTTCTCGGTCAAATAGGCATATGCACTCCTTGAAGAGCCTTGGTTCCCAGCTAAGAAAATTTGGCGCAAAGGTCTCACGCCCAAAGTGAATATATTTTTTTGGTTGGTTGTGCAGGGAAAGTGCTTAACGTTGGATAATTTACAGAAGAGAGGTCTTAGTTTGCCCAACAGATGTTATCTGTGTGGGCTGGCAGAAGAATCTCCTGAGCATCTGTTCTCCCTGTGTTCCTATTCTAAAGAAATTTTTGGGATGCTGCTTCATCTAGTGGGAATGGATTGGGTTCCCCCTAAAGAGCTAAATGCCCATGTGGAGCAATGGAGCACTCCCTATTTGTCGCCTTAGATTCGATCATTCACATCCTTTGTCCTCCCTCATCTGTGGTGGCAGATATGGAAGGAAAGAAATTCCAGAGCTTTTAAGAACACTTCTCATCGCCCAGAGTCAGTTTTCGTTAAGACTGTCCTTGCCGCAGTGGAGAATGTTGATCTCCTATCCTTGGATGCAGGGAATTCTGGTACGGAAGTTGGGATAGAAAAGAATTTAGGTACCCCAAATATTTTCTAAAGTATATATATTCATTTTGGGATAGACAATATAGGAGAATATGGCTTATATGTATTTTCTAAAAATATAAATTTGTTTAGCATTTCCCAAATGACTTGAAGGTTTGTTGATTATATCATATACTAGTGTCAATTTTAATTCTTAACAGTTAACCATTAAAGAGTTTTTGTCCCCTGCATATCAATAAAATAATTGCAAACATAATTAAAAATATTAAAACAAAAGTAAAGAAGGTTGAAATGAACTGTACTGGTTAGTCTGTGAAGTTTGGATCAGATTGAACTTGGGCTAGGTTTGGCCAAATAAGGTAATCATTGGTGTAGGACGTTATGTGGAAAGTTCTTACAAATCATTTTTGTGATGTATAAGGTATAAATTTTGAATACAATATCCTATTCAGGGGGTGGTTTTCTATTTCTAGATGCATAATGCTAATACTTCAGTTGGGTTCTTGAATATTTAAGTTCTGGTTTCTTTTCGATGCCTTGGGGAGGAAATTGTTTTTTGACTGCATATCCCCCTCTATTTCTAGCCTTCTTTATATAATATTTTGTGGTATTGTATTCTGTTGCATTAATCTGATTCTGCCTATTATGTTTGTTTCCTTCAATTTCCTGTCTACGTGAATATTGCATTTTCAAGTTGTTTCATTTCTCTGGAAAAAATTGATGTAGTAACAAGTATGCTGAATTTATGTAGGAACTTGGAATGAATTATCTCTTGCCATCTCCGTCTTTTTCGACAAATGAGCTAGTTTGTGTATGGGATCCAGAAGTGGTCCGAACAAACCCCTGCGAAAAGCCTTCAAAGAGTTTAGCAAGAGCTGTAATCAACCGTGAGCTGAAACCCAATTCACATGAAAGGAAGTAAGACTCCGTAATTGATTGTTTTGGATGTTTCACAATGAATGATTTGTTTTTTTGGTTTTCTTTTTCCATTTAATAACTAAAAGAAAAAACACGCATCATATATTACCCTGAAAAACATAGGAATTATATCTACAGCACAACGTGATTACCAAGATATTCTCTTCCTATATAAACAAGGAGGGAGCACTGAGGCCTTTCCCATGGAATCTGAGCTTTGAAAAGCAGGGCCAACATCTTGTTTGAGAAGTTTTAACTTGCTTAAACTGAGTGGTGAATAGTCTAACACACTTTTTTAAACTTTAGTGCGTGCTTAATGTATTTGGAAAATTGTTTAATTAAACTTGATCAATGAAAAAAGGTCTATAGCTCTTATCTGGATATCCATATGGATAGATATATACAAGGTCAGAATTTGGCTAGCTGGATGTCATGAAATAACTTAGGATCATCTGGTTTACATGAATGCATTAGCTGTTGAACATACAAAGTCCTTCCAATATGAATGGTCTGTACATAAAGGTCTCAAAAAAATCAATCCATTTGGTTAAACAAATTTTCAGGTCAGCATTTCTGGAGCAATGCACTAATATAAGTGAACTTGAACAATGAATTATCAACGCACATTGTTGATAGCATAGAACTGACAACGAATGTAAACATGATAATAATATTACGATGGATTAAATTGTTTTTCTGCAGTTTCATTCTTGCTGTCTCTTGCTTCAACCACAGTAAAAACTCTGTTCCATGGGGATGGGGGCATGTGATGGGGATGTCCTCCCACTGTCCACTTTCAAAGGGAATGCCTGGAGACATCCTAACCGTTGCAGCCCTTATCTCTCCATGTGGGGATGCGTAGGGGTATGCATGCCGATTCCCAGCATGGGTGCTACCAATGAGTCTTGTTTCTAATTTATTTAAAAAAAAAACAGCCTATTTTGGTAGGCTTTCAAGCATTTTTCATTTTGGTTATGATTTTACTAACATTTTGTAATGCAGTAACTATGGAACAGTAAAACATGAAGTTTATTTAGTACAAGTATGAATTTTGAATTATAAGCCATAATGTCTCATTGTATTTTCATTTTTTCTATGACTAATAATCAGAAAACCAATGAATACTTCAATTGATACATTTTTAAAATATTTTGCTATTTGTAATTTTTAGATTTTAATATTTTTATATATTTTAATTTTTTTATAGCCATTCCCTTCACTGCCTTCTCCTCGTGAATATTGGGAGTCTGTTCTAGCTGCTCTCTTTTCATGTCGGTTGTCCCCAACCAAAGCGGGAATTAGTAAAATATATAGTAATAATGATGAATAATAAGTGGAATAACATTTGCATAGAAAGATAGCATCGTGTTAAACATTTTTTAATTCTCTTTGGTGTTACATGACATGCCAGTTAAAGATTGTAATCCTCTGTCTTATGCTGACAATACCCTGTTTTGCTTCTGTTACTATGAGGAAACGATGAAATGTCCTCCATTACACAACCTTTGCATTCTTTTGAAAGCCATGAATCATAGCCTACTTAATCAAAACAGAAAAATTAGTGTCATATTTGGGGAAAAGTCTGTGTTCATTGGTGAGGATGGCAAGTGTGTGTTTTTATCAGACTTGCAAAGAATCTAGACCTAGTATGACCAGGTAAGTCACTCCTAGAGGAGTCAAGCCTTCACTTGTAAAATAGGGTGGTCTTCATGAAATGTAGATTCATACCTTTTCCAAATCAAAGAAATTGCAACATCTTCCTACAGTTTTCCATTTTGTTTGCCATGATTTCTGACCATTTAAGTGTTTCATACAAACGTGCAATGGCCCACAAAAGGCCAACTAATTCTGCTTGAATCCACTTCTGAAAGGCATATACAAATCTTTAATTTGTTGACATATGACACAAGTTTCCCTAAACCCTGATTGCTTTCCTTACTAAGCTGTCGTGAAGTAACATATTTGAAACATTATGCTTGAAAATGTTTTGGCCTTGTGTACTTTGGCATCTACACAACCATTTGTTCTTTAGTGCTACCTGCTATGTAGTCCACAACTTGTGTAGTGACAAATAAGTAACAAAATTTATATAGATCTGTTTTTTTAAGAGGTCAAAGCACTGCTAATTACCTCAGAGTGGGCCATCCATTACATTTTGTTAAATAGTGCAAAAAGTCACTCTATCTAACAAGCATTTTTAATGCTCTAATGGAGATGTTTGCTAGTTGCCTTCCACATGAGAGAAATGTCTGAATGGGTCTTGCAGCAAGACATCAAACAGTTGGACCTTCAGATTTCCTAATACAGCTGGTTGGGAATAATTTGCCAAGCTTGCCAAACTATTTTAAATTTTTAAGAATTGTTGATCCATTGCCACTGAATTCTTTTGCCCTTCAAGGACGTTAGAAGTGTCTAAGTTGCCTTTAATAACTAATGACTGCGAGGCTGCAATGGTCATTTATAGCTTGCACCATCTGCCATCTGGATACTACCCCTTTTGCTCCGTTGTCAGTAATACCAAGGGCTCCTTTTCGGATGAGATGCATCCTCTGAACATGCTAGTTATAAGGCTTTTGTGCCTCCTTGTTTTTCTCATATGAACAGTTGTAAGATTCTGATTTGTCACACCATGCCTCAGAGGGGAAAAGGAAAGAAGAATAGAATATTTGAACTCATGTTCCTCGTGCTTCTGCTTATTAATTTCATACAATGTGTGCCCTTTCAAGTTTATTGAATCATAATATCTATCTCTATAAACCTGTTTTACATGTAAGCTTTGTTTATACCACTGTTGTATCCTGTTCAGGTTTTGAACCCATGTTTCTGGTTATTAATTTCATAAAATGCTTGTCTTTTTAGGTTTATTGATTCATATTGTCTACCTATATTCTCCTATTTTATTCATAAGCTCTGTTTTTGGGCTTATTAAATTACTATTGTTTTACCAGTTTTGTCTGGTTTACTTGCTCTTTGGTTCTTTAAGCTATATGTGCATTCCATGTAATTTCTAAATGGCTATTTGTGCTTTATTAGTATAAACTGTAAGCTGCAAGCTTATTGCAGTGGTAAGGGCTTTGGCTTCTCTTTGAGAGGTCCAAGGTTCAAACCCCACTCAGTATGAGGGGACCATGACCCCTCATAAAAACATGTGTAAACTCATTGAAAAAGAATTGTAGGTCCGAGGTGTAGACCAATTGGTTCAACCAAACCCCGTAAGGGGGCGGAGGTCCAAGGTTCAAATCTTGGGCCTCGCCGGACTGAATGCTTGTCCCTTTCCTGGTGCTTTCAGCGGCGTAAAAGGTTTAAAATGATTGTGGCATGGTGGTTATAGGGGCGGACTGCGCGAAGAACTGTGTGGCGGCTTCTGGGCGGACAGCGCAGAATACTGTGGCGGCCATAAAAGCCGGACAGCTTGCCCGGATTCCTGGTGGCTACCAATTCCACCATGTAAATTCAAAAAAAAAAAAAAATTATAAACTGTTTTCTTTTTCGCCACAAGAGCACATGAAGGCCCTCTTTCCTGGTAAGGACCTCTTTCTGGGAAAATTTGGCAGGCTGGTCAGAAATAGTTGCAAAATGCCAAAAAGGTGTGTCGACCTTAAAGAACTATATGCCACATTTCCTTTCAAAGACAAGATACAATGCAACATTTCATGATGACAGTTCTTAATCAGTATAGGAGTTTTAAATATCTTTATGCAGGATTTGGATATTCATGCTTCCTCTTTTTTGTTAACTCTTTTCTAAGATTCTGGAAGATATATGCTGTTTGCCTCTTGGATGAAAAGAGAGATGTTGGCTTTTCTAGGATTTATGGGATGATATTTACCATGTAACTGCATTGCTCAACTTATGTGACTCTTATGTTTTGCCTATCATGTTTAGTTACAATTAACTGGGTTCTTGTGCATGGCATTGGAATTCAAGGATTGACTTTGAATATTTTAATAAGTTGATTTATGTTGATGTTTCATTGAAAGACACACTTTCTTTTCTAAAGTAAGCCTAATCTATTGGACTATAGAAAGGGAGATGAGAGTGATTTGAGATATGAAAAAAGTCACTTATTTACTGGATGGTGAGGTCTTCTGTCTTTTGTCAGCATATTTGAAAAACCTTCGTTGTTTTACATATACTGTGATGTTATGCAGGGAAATATCAAAGATATTAAAGTATCCTCCTACACGTACATTAAATGACGATGAAAGGCAACTTCTATGGAGCTTTCGGTATTATTTGGTGTCTGATAAAAGGGCTTTGACAAAATTTCTTTGCTGTGTTGAATGGAGTGATATTCAGGTTTGATTTTGTATTATTATTATTATTATTATTATTTGAATTTAGGTTTAGCATGATAAAAAATACAATGGAAATGATTTTATACAATTATTCATTATTGCAGTAATATAGATCATAATTTCCAAAACCAATTTAGTCAAAATTATATGTCTATTTTCCATGAAGTTTCCGGACAGGGACAGGTTTTTGGCTTGACATGATGTATTTCTGGGACATAAGGATTGAGACATCCAGATGCATCTCTGAGATGGCCCCCAAGTACTAGGATGAGTCCCCATGGAACATAGGATTTCAGCATTTCACTTTATTGTTTTTGTACCTTGGAAAGAAATTATTGCATCTTATACATCCGTTAAACTGAATTCTTTCATTCCTATTCATTCTGAAGGTTTGATAGTGACTAGGAAGATGGTTTTAGTTTGTACTTCTCATCCTTGAGGTCTTGCACATGCAATACATGTTACAAACAAACTTCGTTGTAGAGTAGAAAGAAAATTGAAGTTATGAAAGACATTTATAGGTAATTTTATGACTCTAATCGTATAGGTCTTAAGTAGTGTTATAGTACAAACATGCCTCCTTTAAACTAGGAGTAACTGAAGGGATACAAATTTTTAATGTTTTGAAAATGAATGCAAAGCAATGGGGAAAATTCTTAACATGTGTGGACATAACATAGTATGCAGAAATCTAAAATTCATTATCATCCAAGCAATCAAAAGTTGTAACAACTGGACTTGTAAGTAACTCAGTAAGATTGACTCTAGTAAGCATCTGATATTGAAAATTTTAATGCAATCTGCACAATTCAAGATGTTGAATTTTTGGGGACTCAGTAGACATCCTTTAATAACTATGATATTTCTACCTTTCCTTTTCAACATATTAGCTTTCAAGTGAAGTTTAACAGCACCATAAATTCATATAAGATTCTGTGCAGAGATTTCAGTGTGTATTACAATTTTAAAGTCCAAGAGACTTTTCTTGTTGGGTTCCTTCTGCAAGTCAATTAGTGGCATTTCCTGACCAAAGCCAGCATTCAAGATATTCCAAAATCAAATGTTTAAAATAGTCTTAATGCGTAAAAGCTGAAATTCATGTTTTTCACAGAAGCAGTTTCCCATGCTCCTTACACCGCTTTAGTAAAACTCTCTAATATTTTAGGATCTGTTAGATGCTTCTCTATTTAAATTTTTTCTTATCTCTAGCACACCTGAATTTCTAAAGCTTCTGGCTATTGATATGAAGAAAGTAATTGTCTAATATGATGCAGATATGCATTTATTTGGTTTCTCTTGTCATATCACTTGCTTCTGTAAATTTCCCCAACCACCGTTCGCACTCAAATCTTTGGATAGATGGGGTAGTTTTCCCCCTCCATTTACTATGGTTTGTTTGTTATAAATATTTTTCAAAATTCAAGATTAAAACAAAGGCAAGAACAATAAAAGTCTTATTTAGTGCTGTTTTTCTCCACTATAAAGTGACAAAATGGAATTTATGGTTTTAAAAGTTATTAATGTGATTAAATCCTTGGTAGGAAGCAAGGCAGGCATTGGAGTTGATGCGAGAGTGGGCACCGATTGACACTGCAGATGTGCTGCAGCTCTTATCTCCTGTTTTTAACAGTGAAGTGAGTTGACTTTTTATATGTCTATAAAATCATTCTGAATAAATTGTTATTGAATGAGTAGCATATGGAATAACAAGTCATGCAAGGGATAAAAATGATAGTGTTTTAAATGTCTGAGTACAGAGTTCTGGAAATGTTTCTTTGAAACCAATTTCAATGTGGTCTAAAACTTTAAGAATATAATGTGATTTCGTTACTTGTTCACAGGTGCATGCATATGCAGTAAACGTTCTTGAACAAGCAGATGATAAAGAGCTGCAATTTTACTTACTTCCACTTGTTCAAGCCCTCCAATTTCAGCATTCTGATAAATCTTGCCTTGCCCTTTTTCTTGTTCAACGTTGTATGTGAATTCTTACTCTTTGCTAGGACTGCCTTTACTTGCTATTGTTGCTTTATGACATTATTCTTTTGAATTTTCAGGGGAAATATGATTTATATTTCGTGAGACATGGCCTTAGCTCAAATGAAGTATTTTATGATAAAAGCAAATGCGAGCTATGTAATTCTTAATATTATGCTATTGCTTCAATTTTGAGTATATGTAAATTTTGAAGTATTGAATTCAGTCCTGACACTTGAGTGGAGATTTGTAATGGCAATAGATAAATAATCTCTGTAAGCCAATGGTATTTCATAAAAGTGCGAACTATTGTTTGTGCTTTATGTTAATACTTCTTTGTGCTCATCATATGTTGTATTATATCCTGCATGCATACCATTTCATTTTATATAAAATGCTCAGTCAATTTATAACTACTAATTAAAGGTAACACTTGGATTTCTGAAATGCTTGTTTTAGATTCCTTTAGTCATCAAGTAGAGGAGGATAGGGCAGGCGTATCATTCGGATTGGAAATGATAGGCAGGAAGAACAAACACAGATGGAAACTCCTCGAAGCCAAGGAAATTGTAGGAATCACCAGACTGAAACAATGTAAGGTGATGATGATTTCAGTAGTCAAGGAACTCGCAGTTATCAACAAAAGGAAGTGTCGTTGAAAACACTGGAAGCCCGCATTGGCATTGCCATGTGCTTCACCACGTGACGATGAAAGAAAAGAGGCATTTTTGAAAAAATATATAAAATAAAATAAAAAGAAAAAGACTAAGAAAAAGACAAAATAAGAAAAAGGACGGAATAAGGGACCTCAAATATGGAAGTACAATTACTCAAATCATATCATATGATCTTTAATATCTTTGAGAAGGTTGTTCCTGCTCCTGCTGATTTGTGTTAGCAATTCTCCAACTTTTTTTATTTTCTTGTTTTCAAATAAATCTGTAATAAACTCGTTCTCAAGTGTTTCTTTGTATTTGTCACGGATATCTGAAAAACTCGGGCATTTATAGATGAAGTGTTCCTCTGTCTCTACTGCCCCTATGCTGCATAGAGTACATATCCTTTCTTCCCATTGTTCTTTGGGCGTTGTCCATCTCCCTGTTTCACATCTAAGCCTATGAGAGCTAGTCCTTATCTGAGCAATGAGTATTTTTTCCTTCCACTTGATTTCAGCGCCTATATACGCTTTTTCCTTGTGGTCATACGTTGGGTTAAAATTTGCAATATAATATTGTTTTTTCCTGCTTGCATTTTTCCACATTCCACTTCTGAACTTTTCATTCACATAATTTTTAATGTCTTTGTTGACATTTGGGCATTCATTTATGTTGATTTCCCAACGTTTCATCCATTTCTGATTTTGTTTCATCCACGTATTCTTTCGCCTATGTAACTCTTCGTCTCTAACTGCTCTAGGCCATCTATCATTTGTCATGTTTTCTGTTTTTTTCAAGTAACATAACAGCTTGGTCATAGCAATTGCTTCTAAAGGGAACATTCCAATTTCAGCTAGAATAATTTCATAAGGGGTTGTGGCCTTAATTTTGAAAAAGTTTGTGATTAGATATTTTTGAATCCTTTCTATTTGTCTCCATTTTGCATTTGTTGTGCCACTAGCCCACACCTCGCAACCATACAACAGAACCGGTGTAACAAGTAGGCCAAATAAGACCTTGGTGGTCTTCCAGTCCCACAACTCGGCATTCCTACACCTGTTTTGAAGTGCATATAGTGCTCTCCAGCCACTTTGAGTTCTTTTCATCCTACATGTATTCCAATTAAGTTTGTCATGAAAGTCTATGCCCAAGTATTTGTATTCTACTACTACATCAAGCGGTTCTCCTGCAAACTGAAATTTGAGTTGTTGCTTCTTCTTTTTTGCTGAAAAAATCATAATTTTTGTTTTGCTCGTGTTCACCTGCATCCCAACTTCTTTACAAAAGAGTTCTAGAGCTTGAAGGTGATCTTCTAGATCTTTGGCTGTTTTGGCCACAAGAATTACATCATCTCGCATACATGAGGAGTTTTACCACATATTTGGCTAAATGCACACCGTCTCCCCCAAATTTGTTTATCCATTCTTCTAACTTGTCAATATACAGCCCAAATAAGGTCGGAGATAGAGGGCAACCTTGTTTGACACCTATGTCACTACCAAAACATTCAGATAACCCTTCCTGTGTTCTGATTCTAGCTTTTACATGCTCATATAGTCTGTGAACTGCTGCCCTGTAGTGAATTGGAACCTCTAGTTCTTCCATTCTGCTCCATAATTTTTTCCTAGGCACTGTGTCAAATGCCTTTTTGAAGTCTACAAAACAGCAAAAAGCCTCCTCTTTTTTCTCCCATATTTTTTCCACTATGTGTCTGAGCGTGATACAGTGATCAATAGTTGAGTGTTTGGGCCTAAAACCTGCTTGCCCCTTTGCTCTCTTTCCCTTTTCTTCTGCCCATATGCTGATCCTCCGCTCTATCATACTCCCAAACAACTTTGCAAAGAGAGGGTTGATCATGATAGTTCGATAGTTTGAGGGATTATTTACATCTCCACTTTTAAACAAAGGAATGGTCAAGCTAGTTGTCCACTCAGGAGGGAAGCCATTTTGTATGACCTCATTGAAAATTTCTTTGATTTGCGGTGCCAAGATATCTACCCCCCATTTTATATGTTCTGCTTGAAGATTGTTTATGTCACGGGCTTTTCCAGTTGCTAACTTTTTTATCCCTTGAATAATGTCTTCAATTGTGAAAAGTTCTTTCTTGACAATGATAGTAGGTGGTCTCCTGCTGGTTACTACGCTGATACAATTGTTTTGAATACTCCAACCACTGATTAACTGTTATGTTATTTTCAGTTTGCATCCTTTTCACGCTTAGTTCCTTCCAAAATTTCTTTGGTTCATGCTTCCCTAAATAAATCAATTCTTCCCTCCTTGTTTTAGTGTATTCTTCTTTTTTTGCCCTTACCAGTTTCTCATATGCTTTTTTGTTTGCTCTTGTTTTATCCGTTGGTTCCTTTAGTAATCTTCGCATTTTTTTGCAATCTTCATCGAACCATGGGTTGGTTGGGAAGCTATTCCTTTCTTTCTTTTTAGGTTTAGCTCTCTTGCATTTTTTTAGAGCTTCTTGAATAACTTGCATTAACCATTCACTCTTCTTGTAATCTCTACTACTGTGATGTAGTTCTTCCCTTTCCTGTAACTTATTATTTAATACTGCTCTAAAATTTTGCCGATTTTCATCTGTTAAGAGAATGTTTCCCTTGTGAGGATATTTATTTTGATTGCCTTGCAAGTTTTTTTCCCTTGGTTTGTCTCCATGCATTCGAAGTTTCATAACAATTGGGTTGTGATCTGACTTAAGTTCCACTGGAGAATCTTCCACTTCTAGCTCCTCTATTTTTGGTATGTAATCGTGAGCATATTACATAGTCTATTACACTTTGTCCCTTATATGTTTTGCATGTATACTTTCCTGAATTTTTCCATTTGTTCATCCCATTGCAAATAATCAAATTGTATATGCTGCAAAGACCTAACAACTCTTCTCCATATTGCGTGATAGCCCCATGCTCATCTTCTGAAGTCCTGGTCCACTGTTGATTTTCCTCTTCTGGCATCCAAAGAGGATTAATCTCAATATATTCGTTACCTTCTAGAATGTTAGCTTGCTTATTTGCTGTCCTTGCATTGAAATCTCCAATTAATATAATATCTCCAATTAAAAGAAGAACAAGGAAGTGCAACAGTTTGAAAAGGATCAGGTACCAACTAAGGAGATTACATGGATTCATGCTAAAGGAGATATTTGTCGGCAATGGTGGGAACCATAGTTGAGAAAATCGTAATCGAATCGGAATCGACTTGGAAAAATATTGAATCGAATCGGGAATTGGCAAAAAAAAACTTAAGAAAATGCAAATTTTTTTAATTTTTTTTTCATGCATATCACAGTGAATTAACACTATGCAAATCAAATATTAATATTGTAAGTGATACAAGCTTAAACAACACATGAAAATGGCAAGTGCTACAAGTTTAAAGCCAAAGTATTAAATTTTTAAACTATTACACACGAAAGTGACAAAAAACATCTTGTATTGCTTATAATTACAAATGTGTCATGAGTCATGACAAATTTCAAGTACAATGCCTCAATCAATGTCTTAGAATGCCTTTGCCCTTTGCTCTAGTAGAAGCTCTAGAAGCTCTAGTCTATAGGTTGTACAAAATCAGTTAGCTTACCTCAAATGAATCCTTTGGGTAGATTCCTATATGTTGGTGGTTGTTGGTAGCTTCCGGGATCCTTCAAACTCCAAAGAAAATCGTTGTTTGGTGGCTGTTGGTGACTACCGGATTCCTTCATTTTTTCAAAAATCCGATGTTTGGATGCGTTTTAGGATAATCTTTGGTGTGGTAGCAAGTAGGCAGACCTCTCTCTCAAGCTTGGAGGAAGAAAAATGAGAGAAAACAAAAGAAAAAATACTATTTATGCCTTTTCCTCTACTCGTCTGGTGCCTAACCCGTCTAGACCTGCAGCAACCCATCTGGAGTACAACCCGTCTAGAAAGCTACTTGTCATCCATCTAGCCATTCAGTCACCCGTTTAGGCCTATCCGTCCGACTGCAACTCGTCTAGACTTTTCAGTCTGTAACCTACCTGTCAGGTGCAATCCGTCTGGACTAACTTGTCTGCAGTCATCAGTCATTGGCTATTTGTCCTAGTGATAGACAGTATAGCTTAGTACCATGATTAGCATCCAAGTTTGTCATTCCTTTCCCTCCTAAAACCTGTCATTCCCTCGTCCCGGGAAGGTACTCACCCCTATCTACAACACACACACTCTTTCTTATAATTTGAGAGGTCATCATATTTGGATATGCTATTGTCTGAAATCTGATCTTTTGCCATTGACCTTTGCTGCAGAAGCTGTTTCAGTCCCTCTCAAACTCCTTTCTACTAATCAAGACTGCCAGTATTCTTTTTGCAGCAAATAAAAGAAATATTTTGAAAAGTTAGAGCCCGAAACTTATATAGCAAATTCAAAGAATGAAATTCTCATAAGAAGGAACCAAATTATTCAAGACTATTGCAAGCATATACTTGTCAATTATTGCTTTACCAGTGGCATTGAATTGATCATTGGTGTCTTTCATCCTCAAAAAATGGTCAGAAAAGGAACCTTCTTTAATTTAGTAGAGAACAACAAATTGTGAAAAAAAGAGTTCTGTTCTTTGAAGTCCGCATTAGCATTGCTAACCTTATGAATCAAATCACCAGAATTTAACATGTGGAGCAACAAAGCCTCCATAAGCTGCTGATCAAATTTTTCAAAACTTGTATCATAGTCTCTGTAGTCAACAAATTGATAAAATTTTATGATCTAAACTGCATGAGTTTTCCAAATTAGCTTTTTGAGGAGGACAGAATAAAATTCTAAATTCCTTCCATGAAAAAGAAAAACAGATAAAAATATGTGTGAAATGTTTGATAAAATTCTCAGCAATATCTTCAATGCAATATTTTTCTCTGCATTTGGACACCTTCTGCAAACTGGTTGTAAATGACCCAAGTCTTCTTATCTGACAACCTTTACTACAAAAATCTGAAGTATGAAAACATTGAACCTACAAAATTCATGGTTCAGTGTGATTGTTCTGATACTACTGTTAGCTGAAAACTAAAAGGAAAAAAGAAAACAAGTATGGAGAGTTTGTCAGAAACGGCAACTTGTTGGATGATTCCTTTTTCTCATTAACCTTAATTTTAATAAAGATAGTTACAATTTTTTTTGTTATTTCACCTCCTATAGAAAAGACAAATACTTGTGGATGTTGTAGCTCTCACTGAAAGACAAGATTTCACAACTTCCAGAAAACAAAAGACTTTCTTGACTTGCAAGTGACATATTTCTAATACAATAAACTGATGAATAATAGCTCTCACTGAAAGACAAAAGATTTCACAAATTCCAGAAAACAAAAGACTTTCTTGACTTGCAAGTGACATATTTTCTAATATATACAATAAACTGATGAAGAATAGAACAGAGATTTTGGTCATTATTTCTAACAGAGAGCAGTGGACTCTTTATGCATGGTGGATGTTATAGATCTTTTACTAATGTGAATTTATATACCATAAGAAGCATCTATCTTAACTCTATAGTTAGATTTGTATATTCTGTTAGATGAAATTTAGTAAAATTTATACTGCTTTGTCCAATATTCAAGCCATTTGAACATATCATACTAATTGCATGATTTGTTTTCCAGACATATAGTTTGAGGCAATTTGTTTTATATATATTTTGGATGTAATGATCTTTGATCGATAGTTTTGGAAAATTTTGTCTCATAGATGATGATATGCATCTTTGTCTGATAGATGGTGATATGCATTTTACACAGCTGCAAATAATGTTGAACTAGCAAGTTTTCTTCATTGGTACATTAAGGTGGAATTACTTGATCCTGATCTTATACATGCAAAACGATATTATGCTACCTACGAAACTCTGAAAGATTATATTAAAAAGGTATGCTGTTTAGTTGCAATTAAATGTTCTTTACAGTTATAACCACTCATGTTAACGTCACTGCCATTTTTCCTTTGTTTTTTAGCCTTTTGTCAATTTTGTAGGCAATTTGCATATTTCATATGTAATGTGACACACTGAATGTAAGAAAATTGCATTGTTTAATTGAAAATATATGTAATCAGAAAACTTTGTGCAACTTACGATGTAATCTGTAACCATCAGGCTAACCATGGATTCCTAATGAGTTCTTTGTTCTTATGCATCTTAAATACATGCTTTAACAGGATAATTGACATCAACCAATCTTAATGATTTGACTATAGATATCTTCCACTGGGAAGCTACTAACATTAATGTGATTTTTTCCCTCCATTATTTCATTTTTATTTTGGTTTTAAAATGCTATATAATATTTTGACAGAATTTGTTTTTCATTTTATTCATATCCTGCAGTTTTTGATAGGAAACCAATTTGAGGATTGGAAAAGGATCCATCATATAGAGAAGACTATTTGCATGTAAGAAGAAGCTTCGACCCTCACGTAAGAGGCAAAAAGGATTCCTAAAAGGGTGGTAAGGTCCCAATTCACTAAAAAATACAATGAGAAAAATAACCCCTACTACCCCAGAAAAAACAGGCACATGGTCCTCTATCACAGCACATCCTTAAACTCATTCAAGTCAACATAATTGCCCTTTTCATTTATCCAACTGCAATAAGAGAAGCAAACAGTATGGAAAGAAACCACATCCTTAGGTGAAATTTGGAATAACAAATGATGCTTTGACTCTTAGCTGTCACCTTGTTCTCATCTAATTCATGGCAGCCCTCAAATTGGCTCTCACATAAATTTTTTAACAACAAAACTGAAATAATATAATGTACCTTGCTCAATGCATCAAATCAAAGGAAAAATGAACTGAACAGTGCACGATGACAGTAGAGTGAAGTAAACAACCATAGACAATAAGATCTAACCTATCAAAACCAGTACGATTGCAAGGATTTAAGTGGGGAAAACCCTCTAGGGGAAGAACACCTACAAGAAAAAGCTGCAGCAACTTATATTTCTGAAAAGTAATAGAAGTACAACTGGAACAGAGTCTTTCCTGGAAAATGAGAACACAAGTAGTTCACACTTCACACAACTCAAAACTTCTACAAACTCCTGCCTTGCCAATAGCTGTGAAATGCAACAGTACCTGTGATTTATGCTTTTCCAGCAATGGGGAAGGAAAGTGGGGCATGGAAGGCCAAAAGTCATGCCCCTTCCTATTCAACTTCTTATCTAGTGACCTTTTATTTGCCCATTTCTCTTCAAATTCTAAAATGACTGTTTTTGTTATTATTGTTTATGCTTGACCTGGGCTTCAATCTGGATCACACCTCCCCAATGGGAGGCTTTTGGTCCCTCAAAAGCTTAGAAATTGAAGTAGGTGAGGAAATCTTTCCTCCACCTGATTTCTAGTATACCACTTTGCTTTCTTCACTAGTTGTCCCTTGAGCCCCACTTACTAATACTCTTGTTGTCCTTGAGGGTAGATTGAACCTGTTTTTGTAAGAGGGTATCTTCATCTAGATGAGCATCCTTGTTGGGAACAAAATGTTCAAGTAGAGGTAGAACCTACCCTTATTACTTTTCATCAATCACAGAAGGCTCAAACAACTTCAGGTTCTCCACACCTACAACAAAGTATATCTTCACAAAAGGCAGGAGATCCAATTCAAAAGCATTACTTCCTACTTTTGGAAGGATACGAAGAAAACCATACTGAATGGGTCTTAGCTTCTAATCAATCCCATGAATCTAATTTTCTCCCAAGTGCAACCATACCAAGTCACCAAACTGAAAAGTCTGATCAACCCTGTGCTTATCATGCCTTGCCTTGTACTTGTATTGGCTCTCCTTTAGGCTATCTTGCGCCCTCTGGTGAATCAACCTGATATTTTCCAAGAAAGTGCTGGTTTTGTTTACCTCCTTATGTCTATCTGTGTCATTTTGCAAACTCTCAAATGCCAAATCAAAAGGTGAATTAGGAAGATATCCATAACAAGCTTCAAAAGGGGACATAGTAATGGAACCATGAACTGCCCTATTATATGCATGTTGAGGGGCTTTTGGTCCCTCGAAAGCTTAGAAATTGAACTATGTGAGGAAATTCTCCACCTGATTTCTAGTATACCACTTTGATTTCTTCACTAGCTATCCCTTGAGCCACACTTACTAATACTCTTGTTGTCCTTGAGGGTAAAATGAACCTGTTTCTGTAAGAGGGTATCTTCATCTAGATGAGCATCCTTGTTGTGAACAAAATGTTCAAGTAGAGGTAGAACCTACCCTTATTACTTTTCATCAATCACAGAAGGCTCAAACAACTTCAGGTTCTCCACACCTACAACAAAGTATATCTTCACAAAAGGCAGGATATCCAATTCAAAAGCATTACTTCCTACTTTTGGAAGGATACGAAGAAAACCATATTGAATGGGTCTTAGCTTCTAATCAATCCCATGAATCTAATTTTCTCCCAAGTGCAACCATACCAAGTCACCAACCTGAAAAGTATGGTCAACTCTATGCTTATCATGCCTTGCCTTGTACTTGGCTTGGCTCTCCTTTAGGCTATCTTGCGCCCTCTGGTGAATCAACCTGATATTTTCCAAGAAAGTGCTGGTTTTGTTTACCTCCTTATGTCTATCTGCATCATTTTGCAAACTCTCAAATTCCAAATCAAAAGGTGAATTAGGAAGATATCCATAACAAGCTTCAAAAGGAGACATAGTAATGGAACCGTGAACTGCCCTATTATATGCATGTTGAGGGGCTTTTGGTCCCTCGAAAGCTTAGAAATTGAACTATGTGAGGAAATTTTTCCTCCACCTGATTTCTAGTATACCACTTTGATTTTTTCACTAGCTATCCCTTGAAGCACACTTACTAATACTCTTGATGTCCTTGAGGGTAGAATGAACCTGTTCCTGTAAGAGGGTATCTTCATCTAGATTTGGGAACAAAATGTTCAAGTAGAGGTAGAACCTACCCTTATTACTTTTCATCAATCACAGAATGCTCAAACAACTTCAGGTTTTCCACACCTACAACAAAGTATATCTTCACAAAAGGCAGGAGATCCAATTCAAAAGCATTACTTCCTACTTTTGGAAGGATACGAAGAAAACCATACTGAATGGGTCTTAGCTTCTAATCAATCCCATGAATCTATTTTTCTCACAAGTGCAACCATACCAAGTCACCAAACTGAAAAGTATGATCAACCCTGTGCTTATCATGCCTTGCCTTGTACTTGTATTGGCTCTCCTTTAGGCTATCTTGCGCCCTCTGGTGAATCAACCTGATATTTTCCAAGAAAGTGCTGGTTTGTTTACCTCCTTATGTCTATCTGCGTCTTTTTGCAAACTCTCAAATTCCAAATCAAAAGGTGAATTAGGAAGATATCCATAACAAGCTTCAAAAGGGGACATAGTAATGGAACCATGAACTGCCCTATTATATGCATGTTGAGGGGCTTTTGGTCCCTTGAAAGCTTAGAAATTGAACTATGTGAGGAAATTTTTCCTCCACCTGATTTCTAGTATACCACTTTGATTTCTTCACTAGCTATCCCTTGAGCCACACTTACTAATACTCTTGTTGTCCTTGAGGGTAAAATGAACCTGTTTCTATAAGAGGGTATCTTCATCTAGATGAGCATCCTTGTTGGGAACAAAATGTTCAAGTAGAGGTAGAACCTACCCTTATTACTTTTCATCAATCACAGAAGGCTCAAACAACTTCAGGTTCTCCACACCTACAACAAAGTATATCTTCACAAAAGGCAGGAGATCCAATTCAAAAGCATTACTTCCTACTTCTGGAAGGATAAGAAGAAAACCATACTGAATAGGTCTTAGCTTCTAATCAATCCCATGAATCTAATTTTCTCCCAAGTGCAACCATACCAAGTCACCAAACTGAAAAGTATGATCAACCCTGTGCTTATCATGCCTTGCTTTGTACTTGTATTGGCTCTCCTATAGGCTATCTTGCGCCCTCTAGTGAATCAACCTGATATTTTCCAAGAAAGTGCTGGTTTTGTTTACCTCCTTACGTCTATCTGCGTCATTTTTCATACTCTTAAATGCCAAATCAAAAGGTGAATTAAGAAGATATCCATAACAAGCTTCAAAAGGGGACATAGTAATGGAACCATGAACTGCCCTATTATATGCATGTCGAGGGGCTTTTGGTCCCTCGAAAGCTTACAAATTGAACTATGTAAGGAAATTTTTCCTCCACCTGATTTCTAGTATAACACTTTGATTTCTTCACTAGCTATCCCTTGAGCCACACTTACTAATACTCTTGTTGTCCTTGAGGGTAGAATGAACCTGTTTCTGTAAGAGGGTATCTTCATCTAGATGAGCATCCTTGTTATGAACAAAATGTTCAAGTAGAGGTAGAACCTACCCTTATTACTTTTCATCAATCACATAAGGCTCAAACAACTTCAGGTTCTCCACACCTACAACAAAGTATATCTTCACAAAAGGCAGGAGATCCAATTCAAAAGCATTACTTCCTACTTTTGGAAGGATACGAAGAAAACCATACTGAATGGGTCTTAGCTTCTAATCAATCCCATGAATCTAATTTTCTCCCAAGTGCAACCATACCAAGTCACCAAACTGTAAAATATGATCAACCCTGTGCTTATCATGCCTTGCCTTCTACTTGTATTGGCTCTCCTTTAGGCTGTCTTGCGCCCTCTGGTGAATCAACCTGATATTTTCCAAGAAAGTGCTGGTTTTGTTTACCTCCTTATGTCTATCTGCGTCATTTTGCAAACTCTCAAATGCCAAATCAAAATGTGAATTAGGAAGATATCCATAACAAGCTTCAAAAGGGGACATAGTAATGGAACCATGAACTGCCATATTATATGCATGTTTAGTATAAGGAAAACTCTTATCCCAAATATTCAAATTCCTTTCATTATGGTTCCATAAAAGATGAACCAATGTCTTGTTCACAACCTATGTTTGTCCATCTATTTGAGGATGAAAAGTTGTAGACCTCTTTAGCTTAGTGTCCATCCTATTCCATGATGTTGTCCAAAAGGAAATATGAAATATACTATCCTGATTTGAAATAATGGCTTTTGGAAACCCAAAATGGACCTAGAACTTCATAAATAACTTGTAGGCAGCTTCTTGACCTGAAAGAGTCTTCTTACAAGGCACCAACACACACATCTTGCTAATTGATCAACTATAACAAACATATAATCATTTTTCTGTCTTTTTTTTGGGCAGCCTACCAAGAAAATCCATGGAGAATCTCCCAAGGCCTTGGATGGAAGTGATAATGGTGTGTACAACCCCAAAATTTTCCTATTTGGTTTGCTAGTACTACATAGAACACAACCCTTCATAGATTTGGCAACATCAACTCCTATTCTTGGACAACTACATGTCTTTGCAAGTTAAAAATGGTCTTGTTCATGCCAAAATGATCAATAACAAGAGAAGTATGGGATATTCTTATCAAGTATATCCTTGAGCTTGCATTTGATATCCAAAGCTTACAAAGTCTGCAAAGTAGGCCATCAATAAGTTAATAATGAGTTGTACCTCGTTCAAAAACTTTCAAGGCATTCAAATGTTGAAATATCTCTTCAAAATCCCTGTCTTTAGCATACTTCTCCAAAAAATCCTCATGTGCCAAGGGCTCAACCTACATCACAACGCTGACTGTAGAAATGGGAGGTCTGGATAACAAATCAGCCATCTTGTTATTAGCACCTTTCTTGTACTTAATAACAAGATGAAATTGCTGCAAGAAACCCATCCATTTGAAATGTCTAGCTTGTTGTAGTTTACTTTGAGTTTGAATATATTGCAAAGGCTGATGATCTATATGAAAAATTGTTTCTTTAATCATTTGATGGTGCTTCCATTTCTTGATGGCTTGTACCAAGGCTTACAACTCCTTGTCATATGTGGGATAACTATTAAAGGCTTTGTCAAACAAATCAGAGTAGTAGTAAACTGGTCTATCCCCCTGCAAATGCATAGCATCCATAGCATAGTTCAATGCATAAGTCTCCACCTCAAATGTTTGTTGTAAGTTAGGCAATGCCAACATAGGTGCATTGCTGATTTTATGCTTTAATTCTTCAAATGCTTGAGCATGTTCTTTCTTCCAAACAAAACTTTTGCTCTTGGAAGATAAGGCATGCAAAGGAGCAGAAATAGCTGAAAAGTGAGGAATGAATTTCCTCAAAACTTGTACTGCTTCAACAAAATTTCTAACTTTAGTAACATTAGTGGGAGAAGTCCAATTCACAATGACCTCAACTTTTATTGAATCAATATTCAATTCACCTCCACCTATAATAAAACCAAGATACACCAAATTTTGCTTTACAAATTCACTCTACTTCAAATTGGCCTTAAGCTGATTTTTCCACAAGTCTAACACCTTTCTTAAATTGTCAATCTGCTTATCCCATTTCTCATAGAAAACCAGAATATCATCCAAATACAAAATAACAAATGAATCTATATATGGATGAGAAACATCATTCACAAGCCTCATGAATGTTGTAGGGGCATATCATAGGCTGAGAAGCAAAAGTAACCATTCATATAGACCTTGCTTTGTCATAAAGGTTGTCTCCAAGTATCCTCCTCCTTCACATGGATTTGGTGGTAATCAGATTTGAAATCCAGCTTCTTGAAGAACTTTGCCTTCTGCAATTTGTTAAAATGATCATCTATACGAGGCAATGGATAGCGATTCTTGATGGTGATTTTATTCAATTGTTGGTAATCCATGCACATCCTCCATGTGCCATCTTTCGTGGGCACTAAAACAATGGGTGAGGTGCAAGGGGTTGGACTCATTTTAATGACTTTTTGGTCCGATAACAACTAAATTTGCCTCTTGATTTCCTTATTCTCCATCATTGATCTACGATACACCACCAAATTTGGCAAAGGGGCTTCAGGCTGCAAATGAATGTCATGTTCATCTTTTCTCTTTGGTGGGAGTCCTGTAGCTTCTTCAAACACTAACTTGAAGGATTGAAGCAACTTATTAGTTTCCCCCTCTTCTCAGGAGTATAACTGAAATTTGAGCTCTCAACTTCAACATCTTCTCCTTCCTTCTTGGATTTGATTAAAATGAGCACAATCATTTTATTTTCATTGACCAAACTCTTTGCTTGATTGGCTGAAATAAGCATGATGGATAGCTTTCCTTTATAAGACTTTATGATGTATTGTTGTCCTCCTTTGGTTAAAGGATACTTCTGCTCTCTTCTCATAAAAACAACATTTCTTATCCACAAATAGGGGCTACCTCACTCAAACTCACAAACATCCAATGGTATAACATTGCATAATACTTCATTAACAAAGTCAGCAGAAATTACAAACTTCACTCTGCATTGCAATCTAACTTTCATTTCAACATCACCATGAACCTAACTAAGAGGACAAGCCTTAGGATGAGGAAGAGTGCTCAGACTGAGTTTCTCTACCATATTTTCATAAGTCAAATTTTACTATGAACAAGAATTAGTCAACAGATTTACCTTTACCCTTTTCACATGTGCTCTAAAAAGAAACAAGCGCTTCATCTCTTCATTACTGGTGTTATAATCTTCTTCATTCTTGCTGATTTCTTCTTTGGAAATAATTTATTTGGGAAGAGTAATGGCACAAACAATCTTCTTATCTAAATCAGACTCATACTCCGCCTCTTTAATTTTAGTAGTGGTGGCCATAATCTTTTTCTCTTTCTTCTTCAAAATTCTTCATGCATCTTTGGGTGCAGCTTCCAAAAGGTAGCCTTTATGGCCGTCTAGATCACGATGAGTACAATGTTTTTTTCCTTTCATTGTGGTGGCAGCAGATATATTTTTTTGGGATTACTTCTTCCATTTGCTTTTTGTATAGCTTACTTGGTCCTTCTCCTTGCTTGGCTTGTGGGGTGAGATAAGCTCCCTTTTTGTAATTCTCATCAATGGCATGAGCTTTGATGCTAGCCTCTTCCAAGGTCTTGATGGGAAAGAGTGATAAAATCCTCTCTATATGAGGCTGAAGTCCACCAAGATATTTTGACACTACCTTCTCATTATTCAATTGTTTTCTCATCAATATGGCTTGTTTTCAAAATTCAATAGCATATTTATCAACATTTTGTCCTTGCCTTTGTCGCAAGAATTGCCATTTTTTATTCTTTTCAGAAGCATACCCAAGAGGATAAAATTGTTCCCTCATGATCTCCTTCATTTGTGACCACTTTTTTATGGATGGCTCTCCATCATTTGCCAAGGCTTCAGTGTAGCTCCTCCACCAGATTAATGCATCTTTAGACATTTTCAATCGTGCACAAGCAATTCCTTGTGCATCATTATATCCATGAACATCAAAGAACACTTCCAATTGCTTAAACCAATGCTCCAATTCTTCTACGTTTCAATTCCCCTCAAAATATTGAACCTTAAACTTTGTCTCCATCTTAAATGCTGGTGAAGTGAAAGGAATATAATAATACTATAGACCTTCTCATCCTTCTCTTTCCAAAAATTGTTCTCTTCTCTAACACAACAAGAACTTGCTTCATCTATGTTGGTCGAAGAACAACATTCATTAAATTGATGCATGAATATATTACATGATAATTGGATATGATTAGCCAGTAACCGATCAACCCAACTTAGCTTCAATCTGATCTATACACTAACTTAAGCTTCTAACAATATTCTTTTCTAACTAAACAATATGGACGTTGGCTTTTGAATGCTAACTAATAAACCACTAACCTTACTTAATTTCTAGAATACATAGAATGCCAAATAATGTAATAATTAAAATATCCTAACATCCCCCCTTATTACATTATTTGGAATACATAGAGAGTTGCGAAACAACTCAAATTTGACACGTACAAGTGCCTTTGTGAAAATATCCGCAACTTGTTTGTCGGTGGGAATGTACTGGAGCTGGATCTTGTGTTTCTGAACTTCGTCTCGAATGAAGTGACATTGAGCTTCAATGTGCTTTGTTCTTTCATGGAACACTGGATTCTTGACTAGTTTCAAAACACCTTGGTTATCGCATTTCAAGTGTATTGGAAGATTCTTCTGAAGACCCATACTTGAAAGAATGCGACGTAGCCATATCGCTTTGCACACAACTCCTCGTGCGGCATGATATTCTGCCTCTGTGGATGAAAGTGCAACTACTTGCTGCTTCTTGCTGTGCCATGAGACAGGTCCAGATCCTAGATGAAATATGTATCCAGATGTTGATTTCTTGTCATCTAGAGATCCAACATAATCTGAGTCCATGTATCCTTGCAAGAAGAACTTGTCATTCTTCTTGTATTCTAGGCCATATTCTATTGTGCCACGGACATAGTGCAAAACTCGCTTCGTTGCTTTCCAATGACTGACCTTAGGCTCTTGCATGAACCTCGAAAGATAGCTCACAACAAAGCTGATATCTGGCCTGGTGTTGGTCAGATATATGAGACTCCCAATCAGTTGACGATAGAGAGTTCTAGATACCTGAGGAGATTTGTCATATCTGGACAACTGTAACCTTGGTTCCATTGGAGTTGCTTTGGGTTTACATTCTGTCATCCGATATTTCTCTATTAGTGCCTTGGCATATTTTGTCTGTGAGATCTTGATGTGATTCTTCTTTTGCAAGACTTCCAAGCCAAGACAATAATGTAGAAGTCCCAGATCTGTCATATCAAATGACTTTTTCAAGTCACTCTTCACAACATCCACCATCTCATCTGAACTGCCAGTGATGATCAGATCATCAACATACAATACAAGTATCACTATTTCAGAACCAACCTTCTTGAAATAGAGATTTGCATCTGAGGGACTTCTTTTGAATCCATGTTGCAATAGGTGATTATCAATCTTGATGTACCAAGCTCTCGGAGCTTGTTTCAACCCATACAAAGATTTTATCAATTTGCAAACTTTTTGCTCTTGCCCTTCAACAACAAAACCTTCAGGTTGAACCATGTACACCTCTTCTTTGAGATCACCATTCAAGAAGGCACTCTTCACATCCATCTGATGTAGCTTCCATCCGAACTGAGCTGCCATTGCACAGAGAACACGAATGGTTGTCATCTTCGTTGTTGGTGCAAATGTTTCTTCATAATCAATGCCTTCTTTTTGAGCATAGCCCTTTGCAACAAGTCGGGCTTTATGCTTATCAATTGTTCCATCTGCCTTATACTTGATTTTGAATACCCACTTGCAGCCTATGGGTTTCTTTCCAGCAAGCAGATCAACTAGCTCCCATGTATTGTTTTTCATAAGAGACTTATGTTCAGCTTCCATAGCTTCCTTCCATTGAGGCAAGCTAAGTGCATCCTTCACTGAAGTAGGTTCTATATGCTCCATCACTAAAGACATCAAACGCCTATTTACTTCCTGGCATGACATACTTCGAGTACGACGCCAGAAGTGAGATCAGGAGGTGCATCAAGTTTTGCGTCTCTCATTGTGCTTGTGTACCATTTTGGAATTTTCCTTTGTTGTGGGGGAGCAACCACTTCAGGATCATCAACAAGGGCATGAATGTCATTTTGGACTTCATCAAATTCCAATTGTACAATAGGAGATGTGTCCTTGCTAGACTCTTTAGAATCTATTGTATTCGACTTGGGAGCATTTTCTTCATCGAATATCACATCTCGACTGATATGAATTTTCTTGGTAATAGGGTCAATCAATCGATACCCTTTTGATTCTTCATCATAACCAAGAAATATGCATTGCAAGGACTTCTCATCTAGCTTGCTCCTTTTCTTCTTAGGAATGTGCATGTAGGCTTTGCTACCAAATATCCTTAGATGAGAAATTGATGGTTTTCTTCCACTCCAAGCTTCTTCAGGTGTGACTCCTTGAAGAGCTTTTGTTGGTGCTCTATTTAGGAGATACATAGCAGTAGTGACAGCTTCAGCCCAATATTGTTGCCCAAGATGAGCTCCTGTGAGCATACATCGAACCATCTCCATGATGGAACGATTCCTCCTTTCAACAACTCCATTTTGTTGAGGAGTATAAGTTGTTGTAAGTTGTCTTTTTATCCCATGTTTTGTAAGAAACCTTGAGAACTCGTTGGAGGTAAATTCCCCCTTGATATGAGCGGAGGGCCTTGATTGAACATCCTGATTCTTTCTCAACACGTTTTTGAAACTGCTGAAAATACAGGAAGGCATCAGACTTCAGTTGTAAGAAGAAGACCCACATTTTTTTGGAGTAATCATCAACAAACAACTGAAAATATCTCTTTCCACCAAAACTGTTTGGCATGGGTCCGCATAGATCGGTGTGTATTAGCTCCAACGGTGCTTTAGCCCTGGAAGAACTCAATTCAAATGGTACTCGATGTTGCTTCCCTGCTAAGCAATCCGAGCAAACTGGCAATGTTGGTGAGAGGTTGGGCAGTCCTAACACCATTTCATGTTTACTCATTTGGAGTAAGTATCTTGAACTGAGATGCCCATACCGTTTGTGCCACAAGGAGGTTGCTTCTTTTGTTGTGGCAGCCAAGGCAACATGAGGTGAGTTGAGGGCATCTAAAGCAAACAAGCCATGCTTGTATGAAGCAGTTGCTATATGTTTACCATTTTTGGTGATGAAGCAATGCTTCTTTCCATCAACTACTTTGAAATCAACCACCATATTCTTATCCAAGATTTGTGGAACTGACAACAAATTGTTGGCCAATCCTGGTACATAAAGTACCTTCTCAATTTGACATTATCCATCTGGAAGAGTAACCGAGACATCACCTACCCCTTGGACTTGATAGGTCTTATCATCTGCAATTGTGATAGGTTTGCCTTCTTTGGCTTCAAAAGTATCAAACCACCCCTTATATCCTATCATGTGCTTGGTTGCACTTGAATCTATGTACCAAACATTATCTTTTTGTTTGGAATCAGTCTGAGTCATGAGCACTTTGTGTGCTTGCTCCGAGTCTGAATCTGATTCTTCAATAGCAACATGCCCTTTTTGTTGCCTATATTTAGGACGTGGTTTGTATTGTCCTTTCTTCTTTGGTGGTTGACGATTCTTATCACCTTTGTTGGAAGAGTTGTACCAACATTGTTTTGTATCATGACCTTCTTTCTCACAAATGTGGCAGTACCTCTTTTGCTTTTGAGGTGTCTTTTGTGAGGAGGTTGAGGTGATAGAACCCTTGGATGAAGAACCCTTCTGAAAAGAACCTTGTTTCTTATACCCAAATTTCTTGGAAATGAGTGCACTATTGGACAATTGGTCTCTTAGGTTGTTAGTTGCTTCTTCTTGTTGCAACAAATTAACCAACTCCTCAAAAGAGACTTGTCTATTGGACACTTGGAGGGAAGTGACAAGCACTCTAAAAGAATCTGGTAAAGCTCTCAAAATGATGGAATTTAAGAGCTTATCTTCCACTTTTTCTCCCATTGCATGCAATTTTGCTCTCAAATCAGCAACTCTGCAAAGAAAGACTTCTATACTTTCTCCATTCTTCATGCTTAGAGTGTGAAGCTGGGATTGAAGGTTAAGAATTGTTGCTTGATTCTTCCCTTCATAAATGGTGGTCAATTTATCCCATGCATCTTTGGCACTTTCTGCTTCACAAATATGCGGTTGAATCTCATCAGCAGTGGCAAGAACTATGATCATCAGTGCTTTGGCATTTGCATCATCATATGTGTCTTCTTCATCATCTCCAGTTTTTGGGCATGTGACTCTGCTAGTCACGATGTCCCATAGCTTTTCAACCTGCAATATGGTCCTCATCTTTGTCTTCCATGGTGCAAAATTTGGACCTCTCAAGAGCTGAGAATCTGAAAGATAGGCCTTTGGAATGGACATTGTGAGGGTTCCTTATATCTCCAAATGGTCCCCCTTTCTTTATACCGCTAGGCCTTTATACCGAACCTTCCGATATACCCACCCTTCCTATAATACCCATCGGTACGTGGAAGAAGCTAGTCCTCTCTAAATACGCGGTCGTACGTGAGAGAGACCTTAAGGTACTAGAAGCAGAACGATAAGTGGTACATAGGCAGTACTGAAAGGGATTCACTCTGTCTTTGACACCTACTTAGAAGGATATCCACATACGTGGGGCGTAACTTCCCCTAAATACTTTGGATAAACCTCTTGTCAATATTTCAACCTAGCAACAATAGCGATTAGAGTAATCATGGAGTGAAAAAATAAAAATTAGGCTTTCCTTATTTCTCCCCAGCGGTTTATAAGGATAGAATCCAAACGTCATTGTTGTAACTATGGTAGGCGTTAGACACAGTAGCCCTATCACAACAACATTATCTGTAAGTGCGGGCCAAGGCATTGTAAATACTGAACGCTGCCTTGTGCAATTTGCACAAAAATAGGGTAAAAATTTGGGTTCTTTTGTTTTTTGCCATAAATTAATGCATTACACAAGAAATTATATGCATGCAATCAAGACCACAAATTTGTTTTTTAGGAGGTGTTGGTTTCCATAGAAAATGCACCTTTTTACAATGCCAATTTTGCAATGATTTTGAGTGGAGTTTGCAAAATAAAAGAGGAAAGTAATTTTGCAAAACAATAGACCTTAAGCAAATAAAATAAATTTTTCTAATCATTTTACTAATTAAATAGTTAATTAAACTAATTAATTTAAAAAAAAATAATTAACTAAATAAATAATTAAATTATGAAAATTACTTAACTAATTAAATAATGAATAAAAAAAAATGTGTTGCTTAGATCTTAGTGGGTGCTCCAAATCTGAATCCGTTGACCCATGTGTACTAACATAGTCTGATTTTTCACGTATTTTATTTTTTGAGTGCATACAGGTCTCTGTCAAATCAGATAGGATAAAATTTCTTTGGTGATTGAAAGATCATTATAATGCCTATTTATACACTTTGAATGCATGAACAATGTATTGTACACGTTTTTATCATTTCTGCTTTCTTGCTGGTTTGTTATTTTTAGTGTCAAGTACATCCTATTTCTACTTTTTATGACCCTTCTATTGTTTTATAATTCTATTCTATTGATAATTTGGAGATTTAATATATATTGTTTTTAATATATTCAGATCCATCAGCTGTTTTTGCAACACTTTCTGCAAACTCTTTATTTTGCATCATCATGGGGTCCCTATTATGTTGTCCCTTTAGATTTTGGACAATTTCTTCTGCTGCTTGCAAGCAAGATTTCAGAGATATCCGACTGAGCAATTGATGTACCTCATGTGGCATCTGGAAAATAATAATAGCCACAGCATGGCCAGTTTTAAGTGCTTGAATGATTTTAGTCCTCATGTCTAGCAGGTTGTCTTCTTAGTTTTGTCAAAATTGAGGACTTAACATGCTTTTCTCAAACATGAAATTTTGATTGCTGTCTGCAGTATAAGCGTGAGGGGAGAGAGGATGATTATGGTGTACAGATGTGGCAGAGTTTAGTGCGTCAGACAGAACTATCTGATCAGTTGTGCAAAATTGTGAAGGAAATTAAAAATGTCCGTGGTGAGAAGAAAATTGAGAAGCTGCGACAGCTACTTAGTGGAATTCAAAGTGAGCGAGCATGCTTTGATGAGGTCAATACACATGTTTTCTTCTTCTTTGGTTTTATATATCTGCTGCTAAATTGTAAAGATGTAGATTGTAGGAAATGTTTTTGTATCTTCAAATGAAAATCATCATCAGTGTTAACCAATTAAAAACTTGTACTCTGTGCTTGTCTGTGTTAGCTCCTTTTGAAGCTGACCAAGTTTAATGGTTTTTATGCCAGCCAATACAGTTGCCGCTTGAACCAAAAGTATTACTCACTGGGATAATACCATCGGAATCATTTATTTTCAACAGCAGTAAAAATCCTCTACGCTTGTCTTTCCAAACTGCAGATGGTGGGAAGTGGAAAATCATTTTCAAAAAAGGTGACGATCTTAGACAAGATCAACTGGTAAGAGATGGTTTTCCTTTGTTAGTAAACTATATCAATGGGTAATAACCAGTATGGTTTTACCTTTTCCTTATTATTCTTAGAGAAATTATTAATGTGAAATGCAACCCATTCAGGGGGTATGGCAGATTGTAAATGATTAGCTTGCAATATAAAATGTATCACAAGTATTACAGCCTTAAGTCAAGGGCATTGGCAAAGCGCACCCAGGCACAACTAAGTAGTTTACTGGTAATTAGTTGCTGTGTGAAGTTAATTCACTATTGTAGTTGGCTATTAAGTTTTGCCTCTATCTTATTCTTTTATAAGCTACTACAAAATTGTAGAGTGGGTTCAATGAATAATTAGAATTAGGACGACTTCTCTCTTTTAACTTTGATTTGAAAACTCACTACAGGTTTTTGTACTATGTGAACAAGCTAGTGAACTATGACCAAATTGTTAGAACTCAATGCTTCAATGCCTTACATTATGCAATGATAGGTATTTAAGTACATAGAATGCCTATTCAGGCATAACAAACTCTTAACCAAACTTGCAACTATCTTTGTCCTATACTACATGCATAGACCTTGTGAGGGGTGGTTATACCACTTGCCACTTCACATGGACTATGATGTAATAACTCCTAACATACCCCCCACCCTTATTACATCATAGTCATAACTCTATTTCTAGGTTATGACCAGAAATAATTTTTAAGGTGATGCTAGAATATATAGATTTGAGAGAGGAATTCTCCTCCTTATTGTAGAATTTCTTCTATGATACTTAGGAGTGTCGGGTTCCACCAATCATGCACTCCAAAAACATTATTATTAAAAATACTCATTCAATACTTTCTAATACATATAGAATTCAATGAATTATATGTCTTCTTCAGTGCCTTCAAGTGAAGTATGTGCTACAATGCATCCAGTGTTGACTATTGAATTGATTGGTTGCCAATTTTTGTCTTGCATGTGATGGGAAGAAGCTTGTGTAAGGCTTATTCTGCTTTTCATTTCTTTCATTGTTATAAAATCCTAGATTTTTTGCAAGTTTACCTTTTATAAGCTCTTTGATATGATAAATGGGATGTATATTCTGAATGCAATCTTTAGCACTTTTGCGTACTTGTTTCAGCCCTATGAATGATCTCATAGTTGCCATAGTTTTTCCCTAGATAAGAATGTAGCAACCCATCAAATCCTCTATGGCATTTAGAGTTGAACCATTAGGGCCCAATAACTATTGTCGTTGTCTAACAAATATCTCTTTATCTTGTATTATGTTGTCAATCTTAATTATATCACAATGCATCTTATCATTTAATATCTAAATTGCTTTTAGTGCTGATACACTTATTGACAAGAGTTTTATGAGATCTTGGGCTTTGATAATTATGTATGGATCTCTTGTTCTAGTTGCAAAAATAGATTATCTTCTTTTGACGAGATCAAGTTTGCAGCTATGCCATGCTTCTTCAAAGCTTTTCTCACAATAGATCATTCATCCTGCAAATGTTTTTCTTTGTACTTGGAAAATGAGTGGAAAAAGAATTAACTTTGAACGTATCATCTTCATTCCAGAATATAACGAACTTCTTGGCCTTGGAAGTATCCCATGGCTTGTGTCTATAAAGGTTTTCTTTATATCTCAACAGAGGATGCAATATTTCTATAACAATTTTGATGATTTAATTGGATCCAATTTTTTTGTTTGCAATATATTTGGTGGCGTTGGAGTCATACCAAACATTTTTGTGCTGTCTCAGCTATGCTTGTGCAATAAACACATGTTCTTATTCTTGTTCTCGATCTTTTTCTTCTCCTTGATTTTCCTTGGCTACATTATTTTGTTGTGCCTTTCTCCAAATTTGATTTTGCTTGTTTAAAGATGACCTATCTTGTTGTTGGTTCATCTCTCGTGAAGGAGATCCATTTTTTAATGGATTATGCCAACATTCCTTCATTGTATGACCGTTTCTACCACAATATTCACACATATTTTGTGTGTGAAAAGTATTTCTTTGAGAATCATTCTTTGATTCTAATACCCTTGATAATTGTTTCCTTGTTGGAAGTGCTATGGAGGTCTCATGCCTCTTCTGAATGGCTGCTTCTTCATTTGATTTGTAAGAAGTATATATTCTTCTTCATTTATTGTATATAAGGCCTATAATTTTTGAAGTGAGTTCGCTATTTTTTCAAAGCTTGGTGCTTGTTCAATGATATTTAATGTTGTCACAAAAAAATTGTATTTTGATGGGAGAGATCTCAAAATAATTGGAACTAATGCTTCATTAGATACCTGATATTCCAACACTTGTAATAGCCTGATTCTTGTATGAATAGGTGATTACAAGATTCAGAATCCCGCTACAATTGACAAGTGGCAGGGGAGGTCACTTTGTGAACGAAGTTATCAAGAAGCTCACAATGGATTTCAAGATTTTGCACTCATTGTCAAGTTCGTACTATCCAAGAGCAAATGGACAGTCTGAGGCGACAAACAAAATCTTGGTCTCCACTCTTTATAAAATCTGTGGAGTAGAAGCTGATTAGGAGGAAAGTTTGCCATCAATATTATGGGCATATAGGACAACTTTTAAGCCCACAACAAACCATACACCATTCCAATTAATGTATGGCTAGGAGGCAATCCTGCCGGTGGAATTCCTGATACTCAATTTGAGGGTAGTCGTAGAGAATTGGTTAGGAGATCAGGAAATCCTAGAGGAGAGGCTTGTGACACTAATCAAACTGGATGAGAAGAGGGTCATGGTGCAATGGGCGATCGAAACAACTCAAAAAAGAAGAAAGTTGTGGCATGACAAGCACCTTAGAAAGTAGGAATTGAAGCAAGGTGACTTGATATTGAAGTACAATGACAAGTGAGAAATCAAGCCAGGGAAGCTCAAAATATTATGGCTTGGTCCTTTCAAAGTTGTAAAGATGATGGAAAATGGTGCAGTGAAGTTGCAGAAATTGCATGGGACAGTGATTCCTAAAACAATAAATGGGTGTATACTAAATCATTACAAATTACAATGTCTAGTAATTGCTATGGACGAGCTAGAAAGGAGATGGCAAGAAGAGCTCCGTGAACAACAAGAAGCAACCCGAAATAATCGAAATCCTCAACAGGACAAGGATGATGTAGGGATGAGAAGGTTGTTTTTAGAAGGGAAGGAAGCACAACCAATTATAGAGAAACAAGAGTTGGCACCTCACCCCGTAGAGAGAAGAATACGAGTGCATGTACGATTCATAGATTGAATGGAAGAATACGAAGAAGAGGAGTTGGTTCCTACCAATGAAGAGAAATCAGAATGAGGAACCAACAATGGTAAACTTGGTGGTGCAAGAGGAAGCTACACAACAAACAACAAAAGAAGTATACCCTCAAATAGAACAACAGGAGTTACCCCAGCATCCTAACGGACGAAGAAGGTGGAGGTTGAATGTTCGATATCTCGATAGAATGGATATATATGACATGGAGATACTGACTCCGGAAGATGGAGTTTCGAATGAGTTGGCATGACACACCTTGTTAGCTCAACTTGGGCTTATACATCAGAGAATGTGGGAACAAACGTAGTAGCTGCAACAGGAATGTGAGACCTTGAGAGCATATAATGCAAGGTTACAGAAGCAGATCATCTAGGAATTATATGATACAATACAAAGAATTGATGATTGATAGGCTGCAAGACAACAAGAGCTTCAACAATAGGAAGAAGTAGAAGAGGGTGTACGACAATACCAAGAGGCAACACTAGAGCGGTAGGGTGAATCAAAAGATGCCAAACAAGAGGAAAGGTCATAGGTAGAACCGTTGGGTCCGGAACAAGATCCGCCAATTATGGACGAAGTTTCCGATTTCCTATGTAGGGACATCGAGGAAGTGACTACATCACTAGAGGTGGTAGGTAGGAATTGGTAATTGGCTTCGAGTGATAATGGGTTCTCCCATTTTATAGACATCGCAGCAGTTCAAGCGGTAGTTCCGACTTCTTGAGGAGATACTAGGAACCCCAGGATTGTCCTAAGGTGGAGAATTATGTAGAACCATATAGACAACTAAGAAGACAAAGGAGAGAGGTAAGAAGAATTCAAAGGCATATGGAAACAACACCTGGTTGGACCCTACAACGAGAAGATAGTAGGAATGACTCAAGCACCGATTTTGACTTCTCAGCGCAATATAAAGAAGCGTTAATAGATTGTGAAACACAAAGGCAAGGCACTTCGAGGAAGGAAGACAAATAAAACGACTGTGATAGGTAGATCGAAGATTGAGATGCTTGAGGCAATTGTCGCTGGGAACTTAGAATCGAGGACAATTGTCAAGAGTAGAATTTTTGGATAGACAATTGACTTCAAGCAACTGGGAAAGAGGAGAATCAAGTAGGCAGCAAGAGCAACAACAAGAAGGTAACTTAGGCATCTTGGGGAGGCAACCAAGTCTTCACGAGGGCCTAAGGCAACTTAGCCAATGGAGAAGTTTGATCGATCTCCCTCCTAGGAATTCAAGGGAAAGAAATCGTCCTCTTGCCCCCAGGTGGCCAGGTTGGCATAATGAATCGCAAGGACCATTTGCCAATCCAGCAAGAAATAATGAAGTTGGACATGCCCTTCAAGGTAGACCATCGAGACCACCACGAGCGCCACGTTCAAATCAGGAAAGTCATTCATGACATCTGAGGGAACGGATGGGCCTTGGGCAAATAGGAGTTGGAAGAGGGCTTCCCCAAATTGACGAAATTCATCCAAGAATTAGAAAAGGAGCTATAGAATGAATGTGAGGTCGTGGAACGAATGCTCAAGGAAGAGAAAGAGGGCAAGTTTGGCAAAGGCGAGTGCGAGATCAGCAAGTTGGTGCAGGAGTTAGGAGAACTCACTCACCAAGTTTGGAGGCAGACTTAGTCCAGGGGGATCGAAGTAGAAGTCGCCCAAATGAAGGAGACATATGATAGAGGGTTTTACAAATCAGGAGTAGTATAGTAATCATACAACAGGACATTGTACAAGCCTAGAACAAGACAGTCGTATGACATGCTAGTGTACAAGTCGGGGAGAAGAAGATAGGATTGTAGGATCGTATGTTTGTATCATATGACAGACCAAGCAGAAGGAGGTCGTATGACCTTTGTTGTACAATTTATTTCTTCCTCACGCATCATACAGTTCCTCTGTTCTTGGAATAGCAAAATGATACGTCAGCAGCAGATGTCATACAAATGCAAATTAATGTTGTGCGATTTTTATGATGACCCTAACACGTCAGTAAAGCATGGATGTACATATTGTACAGTTAGGTTCAAAAAATAAAAGTGCATGTAGCGCTGAGGTGGCAATCAATTAGGAACATGCACTTGTGATGGCAATTGAATGGTCATAACCATTTCCTCCAAAGTATTAAGTTGGAAATAAAATGATGCCAAGGAGGAAGTTGAGCGCAGTGAAATATAGAGGAGGAAGTTGCATAGTGCACAAGGAGAACTAAGGAATAGTTAAGTAAGACCGCCTTTGCAGATGCATGCAAACTAAATTCACAGCAAATGGAAGCTAGAGTTTGAAAAATACCCCAGTTGTCATTAAATATTGTAGGAGCACAAAAATTTCTGCAGAAAATAAGAGGGAACTTGGGAAGCAAGGACCTGTGCAATAGAGGTGAAAACTGCCAACTAAAATGGAGAAGGGTAAACTATTGAAAGAAATGTACGGATATAATTTTTTTTTGGAATCTCGTATAAAATTCTGCATGAAAAGGGTGCCTACTACTCAGAAATCTTTGCTATGGTTTTTGCAGAAGGTCCAGGGTACGGACGAATTGTGGCAAGAAGGTTGACTAAAGGGAAATTTGTCGTACAAAGGTACAAAGGCCGAAAACTAAAGCCTTGAAGTAGATAAAGTATTGGGCCGGACTGCTTTGAAAAATTCATTGAGAAATGTTGCCGAGCAATGTATTGAATTGTCATATGATGAAGTGAAAGAACTCTTGAAAACCATCGTACGACAAAGGAGGTGGCTGTACAATCGTAAGAATTGAACAAGAGCAAGCTACTAGATAAATCTTACGATTGTAGGAAGAATCATACATTTGGAGCAAAATCTTACATTTGTAGAACCGTAAGACTGCACAGGGAGAATCGTACAAGTACGTTAGAAGAATATTGTATGATTTTGTTGGAATAAATTGTACGATTGTGCTAGAGAAAAAGTTGTACGATTGTGCAAGAGAAGAATTCATACGATTTTGCAAAAGAAAAATTGTGCAGTTGCATACAATTGGACGAGGAATTGTATGATTGTGGGATTGATTGTTTAGGATGAACAACGAGACAAAATGAATGCAAATGAAGTATGAATGGGGTAAGGTATTTCCATGAGCACATTAGGAATATTTTAGGATGATGAGTTGATGTTCACCTAGCCCATTGCATCAGAGGGAGTATTGGATGAGTAGGGAGGAACCAAGGTTTTCAAGAAGACCAGACCAATCCAATACCCACAGAAGTGAGGGCGTGGTTATCAGCCTTGGCGAGGATGTGGTGGTGGATGTGGTTATAGGATGGCCAAGCAAAATTAGTTCCCTAGAGAACAACAAATAGAAAAGACGCTGAAAGAGCAAAGTGATCACTAAAGTGAAGAGGAAAAAAAACAAGTGAAATTGATTGATATAACATTCACTCAACTTGCAGGAGTGTTTTGTTGAAAATTGTGGCAAGAAAATTCTCAAATTCATGAATTGAAGGCAACATTGGAGAAAGCATGATTGAGCGTTATTGCACAAGTTCCAGCTTTTGATAAGAATTTATTTCATGAATATTTGTTGATAATTTAGTTCTATGACGAGAGGAACAATTGGACTTTTGTTCGAATTGGGAATCGACATCTCAAGGTAGTATTCTCAGCAGAGAATTTTTGATGAACATTTGGGTTGTCGCATGGAGGAAAAGAAGTAAAGAAAGGACATGTAGATCCAATTGAGTGGCATAGGCTAATTCGCAAGTTGACTACAATTAAGCCTAAGGAGGATGCCACCAAGTCTTTCGATCTAGGAGGATGTGGAATCAAGCAGAGCCAACTAAGGACTAAGGAAATGATGTGTATTATGAATATTGTTATGGCACAACTTTTAGGAGAAGCAAGATCATCGGAGATACCTATATGGTTGGCACAATATGTAGAGAGCATTATGGAAGGTGCGCAATATGATTGGGAAACATATTTATCACACAAAATTCAGAATTTTTTGCAGCGGCAAACAAAGAACTCTATGACACTGCATGCTATTGGAGTGATGCTTGATGTAGTATCCAAGGATGGCATTCCATTCTATGGGTTGACTACTCCAAGGGATTTGTTGAAAGACCAACCTTCAATTTTGAGATGGGCGAAGTCAGTACCAATCACAAAGCCTACTCCAAAAAAGACGAAGACCAAGAAGAATTCAAAGAAAACAGAAGTGGTCATAGTAGAAGAAAGTGAGGCTTTGGAGGAGGTGCACCATAGACGCAAGCGCAAAACAAGGTTAGACTTGGAACCTGAAAAAGAAGAAGCAACTTCTAAGGATTTGCTACTAGAACAACAAGTGCATTAAAGAAGGGAGGAAGGATAGCTAGCAAGGCTTGTTTGGACAAGGAGACAACGAGAACGGGAGAAGACAATGCTTAAGAGCAGTAGCTTCCTGGACCAATTGGGCAACAACAAATATTGCAAATACAACCAGTTGTGGAAGTTGGAAAAGGATTGGAGTAAATAGATCTACTAGAACACACAAAGGGGCCTCGACAAGAGAAAACTTGTGGGTCACCTACCTTGGTAGATATAGATGATTTTTAATTATTGAAAGGAGCGAAAAGATGGCTAAATGATGTAGGGACACCACTAAGAACAAGGGTGGAAAGTCTAGAAAAGAACAAGGAGATGGCAGTTGCACCTAAGATACCACAGAAAGAGAAAAAGCAACCACAAATTAAAATTGTAATGAGAGGCAGCAATAGCCGAAAATCGGCTAGTGAGGAGAATCTACAGGAAGAGTACAACGATGAACAACATGATCCATTGGAAGGGTCATGGAGCGAAATATGGAACAACGATAAACAGGTTTGGAGGTTTGATGATTTTATGCCTTATTTGATAGCTTTTGAAGAATTGCTCAATGAGGAAAAAAAAATTCCCCCCTTCACTTATGCAGCAAAAAAATGCCCCCCTTTTTAAGTTTGAAATTTTTTTCCTCCAATGTTTTAAAAAAATAATTTAAAGTTTAATTAAATTATTTTTCTAAAAAAGAAATATTTCATATATTTTTAAAATAATTTCTTTTTTTAAGAAAAATAAAAAAAAATTAATTAAACAAAAAATATTTTTAGAAAAACTTTTTTTACCTTGGGGAGGGGTCGACAGGGTTTGAACCCCCAACCTCTTGCTTGGCGAAAGCCTTGGCTCTTCGGCTACCAGCCAGCGGAGCTAGGCGGTTCGGCGAGATATAAAGGGCAAGACCCTTTATTTGGTGTATGCCGGCGCTCAGCGGCTGCGGGCGACGCCGCTGTCCTTCCACCAGAGCGGCGCGTTCTCTGCGTTGGGTGGCACCCACTTCTTCTCTGGGCTACAATTCTTCTGTCAGACCCGATATTGACCTTCTGTCTGGCTTCTCTCCTCGCAGATCGAGATAAATAGCACCATCAAAATTTGGCCAAAGTTGCTCCGTTTTTCTGCTCTGCAATCGTTGGATGCTACAGATTTCTGCTCTACAACTCGATTACATCGACTATTTCCACTATGCAACCATGCCGACAGCGATCTACCATCTGCAGAGGTCTAACTCTCACCAGAAAATGTTAAAGTTGGCGAGATACCAACTCCATCGGTTGGACGGTGTTCACACAGATCTGTGTCTGCAATCGAGCTGTGATGAGATCTGCAATGACTGTAACACGCCGTCCAGATGGATTGTGATTCCGGCTGAAGCGATCAGCCTGGATTTCTTCGGGATGTGCAGAATGATTTCTCCTGCAAGCGTCACCAAAACTGCTGCTGGGGACGAGTTTGAAAAAAGGGCAGGTGACCAGTCTTATCTGTATCCTTCAGCGGAGTAATGCTGAAAAACTTGTCGATCACCAAATCTGCTTCCTTGTCTATAACGTGAAAGTGCAAAAACAAAAGCAGCCTTTTGCTGTCTTCTCCAAGCCGGTGCATCAGGAAGATTTCACACGTACTGTGATCTTCGAGAATGATTACAGATCGTCAAGAGCTTGCAAATCATAAAGCTGTGTCGAGAGCTTGCAAATCTTCAGGAAATGGATGCAATGTGGGTTCGATCTGTTGTCCCGTCTTTTTTTTTAGTGGCTTTGGGATAATATCCCACATGTGCCGTAGTGTGGCACAAATGATGCTTTAAAATAACAAGCGCTCCCCTTGAAGGTTGTTTGCCTTCGGGGAGACTCTCCCTCGCGAAAACCACGCACACGACATCCAAACCAACTAATCACATCGATGTTAATGTTTTCCGCCCCTTCCGTCTACCTTAGGTTTAGGTCTCCACGTCAGCTTAGGTTTCTGTCTAGGAGTCCGTCCGCCATTAGCTTTAGAGTGTTGAGTTCGCGCCACGTCAACCTAGTCAAGGTTGTCTAGGGATCTGAAGATGTAGATGTTCGATGTAGCATCCTCCCACCCACGTCACCAGGTCATCACGCGTCCACGACGAGTGGTCAATCCGTATTCCCACGTTGTCTAGATGCCTCTAGTGAGTCATCCGTCTGTCCACGCGTATAGGGGTTCCTGTTGGTTACGAATCTGCCATGAGGAAAGGATTTGTTGTTAATGCGCCCAGATTCGCCCACCAGATTGAAAGGCCGGAAGGAAGGAATGCCTTCCATGCCAATCTCCGGAGAAGGCCGGCTTCTTGTGGGGTTTTGTTAAGGTAAGAGTGCAGGGAAAGAGATAAAAATGCCTAAAGAGATAAAAGTGCAGAAAGGGATTCCAAATGTGATTGGAGTTGGGTGGGGGGAATAAGCAGCACGACAACGAATCAATCACCACTACTAACAGCATTCATCTACAAACATACATTGAAACTGCAGCTATCAGCGATCTCATGTATCCTCTATCTATGCATTCCATGAATACCTGGCCACCAAATGCTGGAGTCCAGAGTTCAGTACAACAGCAAGCAATGACACAAGAAACATGATGCAAAAATGACAAGGAGAGGCAGCATGCAAGATAAAAGATAGTAAGCAGAGCCAAATATATGTCTGTATTTGAGGCAAACGCACAGCTACAATTGTTCCCTAGCAATATATTCCCCTTCCACCACTTACAATCAAAACGTGGTGGGTATTTATAGCCCAATATCCCCCGATTACATTCATGGGCACGAAGTCCCGCGACAAGACGATGAGCGACACGAGTGGGCGAGGAGGCTGCTGATGCTGACTTCTGTCGAGTCGGATTGTCCTTGCAGCATGGTGTCTCTGAAGGCGGTACAGCTACGTGGCAGCGCGTATGGTCAAGTCTTCGGTCAGCTGGAATGCGGGTAGGTGCGGCAGATGGCACTTCACATCGGCTTAAATGATGACAGATGGCGCCGATAGTGTAGCCCATGCTTTGTCCTTGCACGGTCAAGTCTTTGCTCGAATCCCGGAGATGGACACTTGTCGGATGTTGAGGCGTGACACGTGTTTGCCTTGAAAGGCAGTTTATCCAACTTCGCCAGGAATCCGGGCCCCATCGGGTTGCGCAGGAGGAAAACAACGCAGTTGGAAGGCCTTCTTGCCTTAGCAAATTTTTGGGTTGACTTTACCCAACTGCGCACCGGTCAAAGGGCGCACTCCGACTTCGCTGCGAAGTCGGGTTGCGCACCGGTGCTTGGCTGTCTTCATCTGCTGTTCGGACTGCGCACTGGAAAAGGGGCGCACTCCGACTTCGCTGCGAAGTCGGGTGTCGCCCTCAGCACTTAGCTGAATTTCTGACAGACCGTTCCCCTAGTGCGCCCAGGAAGAAGGGCGCACTCCGACTTCGCTGCGAAGTCGGGTGTCGCCCTTGACACTTAGCCAATTTTTCAATTATTTCCTGTCCTACTGCGCTCCAACTGAGGGGCGCACTCCGACTTCGCTGCGAAGTCGGGTGTCGCCCCAACACTTAGAAACTTTTCAAGGCACACTTGCTGAAGTTTTTGCTGGGGGAAGAAAAGGGGAAAAGAAGAAGAGGGAGTGAAGCTGCAAGGAAGGGGAAGAAAGGGAGAGAGAAGAAAAGGGAAGATGAGGTGAAGGAAGGGAAAAGAGCAGCATATATGCAGAAGCTAAAAACATGGCACCCCTGTGCAAAATGTGACAACATTCCTGGCGGCTCGCGGGGTGTCGAGCTCGCCTCGACGCAATGAACCATGCCTTTATCCTTTGGGTGCAGAGGAACTTCCTTCCCCTGTCTTTTGCTGCTCCGGTCGCTTTCCTTGCGGCAACTGTTCTTCTTCAGGGTCGCTTTCGCCAGTTGCCTCCTCAGTCTCGCCTTCGGAATTTGAAGGCTCTCCACTTTCGGCCTCCCGCCTGCTTATGCGTTCGAGCGCAGCCTTAGCTTGATCCCAGACTGCGGCTTGGAAGAGGGTGGGGTCGCTGATCTCTCTGAGTACTGCATGGAATGCAGCGACCGCGTGCAGGTCAATGGTGTTAAATATTTTGCCCAACTCCTCCAGTGAAGAGTTGATTTTGCAGTACTTCGCCACCATTTGAGCGACCTGCGCTTCTTGAACTGGTTCTGCCCAGCTATCGATTTCAGCTGTATCTGCCTCGAAGGACAGCCAGTTCTTCTTAACCTGCTCAAGGGTGAGGAACTCGTCATCTCTGACATAGCTCGGACACCCGTGCTCGGACAGAACGTGAAAGGGCGCCAGGAGGATGTGCTTTTCATGCTCTAGGGCGCCTAGCGCCTTCCTGGCCATTCTGATCTTTTCTGTCCTGGCAAAATAAGCGTGCAAGGTTACCCTTGCATTTGCCCACTCCGAGGCAAGTTGTGACATAGGGGAGATTTGGAAGCCATCGCGCTCTAACTCCTCAAGTTTCGTAGCCAGGTCTAGCCGTTGCCTCGCCTGGTGTTCGGCTTCCTCTACCACAGGCTTGCCCTGGGCAGATACCTCTTCGATTTTGGATACGAAATCCAAAACTGTCAAGGATTTGACAAGGTTGGGCTTGCAACCTTGTAGCAGACTTGCGCGCATCTCCTTCGCCTTGCTCTTGGAAAAGGCCGTCGCTTGTGATGCTTTCTCTGCGAGCTGCGACTGTGCCTGTTTCAGCGAATCTTGCAGTTGTGAAATCTGCTCGAGCGCTGCTTTTCTCTCTTGCTCGGCTGTATTCTTCGTTAATGTCGTCGAAATTCTTCTCCTTTGTCTGAAGCACATAGTCGGCCTCGGTCATGTCGCGGAGAGGCTTCTTCACCTTAGGAATCAGCTTTTCAGTGCTAAGCACTCTCCGATCTAGGTCAAACTTTGTGCGTTTGACCGGGGCGGCTATCTCTTCGGCCCTTCTGCGCTTAACGCCTTGAAGAAAGGAGGCTGACCCCCCCATGGCTCTTACTGCCAGAGGCTGGTCCTCTGTAATGCTCATGAAATCGAGGTCTTCCAGCTCCTGGGCTTGCTGCGGCATCTTTCTTGCGAACAGTGAAGTAGGTGGGATACCGGAGGGAGTAGTAGCCTTTGAAGGCGACTGGGTCCTAGGGGTGACAGGAGTCTGTGTGGATGGCGTTGGTAGGGTTTCGGCCGGTTGGGGCGAAGGAGGCGGAGATGAAGGAGTGGTTCCGGCACTAACTGCGGGTGAGGGCTCTAGGGTTTGGCTCAGGGACTGAAAAGCGTTGGGATCCTGAGCAAACTGGTCAAATGAGTGCGGGCCACTGGACGGCGGGGTGACTTGAGAAACGGGAGACGCGGCTACGGCTTGCCCTGATGAAGCGGAGGCTGGGGTTTTTGCAGGGCCGACGCGGACTTGGGCGATAGGGACAGAAGACGTACCTGCGGGCTCCGCCTGAGCCGACGTTGGAGGGATGGTCGCAGCTTGGATGTCTGTTTCCGGTTCGGGGCTGTCTAAAGAGACAACCTCCGGCGCTGCTGCTTGCGGCTGCTCTGCGGCTGGTTGCTGCACTGGCTCCTTGGGACGCTTGGTCCTCTCGACCTTTTTCTTTCTTTTCTCTGCCAGGGCTGGTCCGGAAGGAAGCGGCAATAAAGGGGCGGCAGGCGCTGATGTCCCCACGGTGAACTTATACCTGGGTCGCGCTGGGAGAATACCTGCCGCACTTGGTCCACTGGCTGGCAGCGTGGATGTTTTCTCTGAAGGAGGGGCCAGCTCAGGAGTTGACCGTTCTGAACTTTGCGCCGCTTCGGGCACTGCCTCAGGAGCTACGGTCTGCATCGGGCCCACTTGGCTGCTGGTCGGAGTCGCGCTGGAAGTCGCTGGGGTTGACAATGACTGAGGGGTAGCCCTTCTTTTATACCTTATGTTTGCGCCTCGGGGAACGCAATTACGAAATTCAAAGGGCTGCCACGTGTCGACGTGTTGATCATAAAGTGCCGAAAACTCATCATCAACGACAAGATTCTTCCGGCCTGATTTGTCGTGCTGCGTGCGACACCTCATCTTCCAGCATTCAAGGATTTTGTCTTTATGCCAGTTGAGCGGCGCCACATTAGCGAGGAACCTTTTGAAACCAGCTGACTCCATCCGATGGTCCGGGTTTCGCTCTGGATCATAAGTGACCTCCTCACAGTAAAACTCATGCCATGGTGGCCATGACTGCATCAAATGAATGCGCCAGTGGAGGTCTGCACCTGTCCTGTTTCTCCTTTCTTGCATGATTTCAGGTCTGGGACAGATGTGTGTGAACCTTCCCCGGACCCCGATTGGGTCATACTTCCAGCGCTGCGGCAGCATAATCAGGCCCATCTCAATGAGCTCTTGTTCAAGATAAACGTGCTGCCCTATTTCGAAGACTTGGACATTGGACCAGGTCATAGGATATTTAAATATGTGACCCTTTTTCTTTCCCTGGCCAAATTCCTCTTCGACGTAATCCATTTGCCGCGCCACCTCTATCCCGAACTGATGGTCTGTGCAGAAGTAGGGCAACAAACACGGCATTCCCTTGAATCCGTAGATTCGGACAACAATACCCTGGGTCAGCCTGAAGGTATCCCCTAACTCATTTTCCCGCAGGGACTTCGTCATAGCCGCTGGTGGGCGAGTCGCGCCACGGTTGAATAGTCCCATGGCCTGGCCTAGGAATTGGATGTTAAAATCGTAAAATGAGCCCTTCCGGTACAGGACCTCAGTCCACTCGTACACGGGGAGCGGCTCTCCTTGTTCATTCGCTTTCCTCAGGTTGGGGACGTTCATCCGGTAATGCATATGGTACAGGCATAGCCATGTGAGGAATGAGCAAAACCGGAAGTCCGTTGACTGCTTCTGCTGCAGTCTCACCAGGCTCGCATGAATTGCGTAGGCCAACCAGTCCGCCCAGTCGTAGAAGATTGGGCGCTTCCCGCTTTTCTGCGTCGTAGAGTCGTAGAACTCTCCGTGCAGGATACATTCGGCCATTGCCAGCTGGTACGGCCGTACCACTCTGTCTGAGTCGCAGCCGAGGACCCATGCCAGGATGATGTAGATGTACTTGTTTTCGAAACGGTCCAGTGGTATGGGGCCAGTCGGCCATTGTCCGGCTGCTAGCGGAGTCTTCAGTTCTGAATCCAGGAACTCTCTCATCCGCTTCGTTTGAGTAAACCTGCCGGTCTGCTCTTCGATGTTCACCCTTCTGATAATTGCGTCTGGGCTGTACTGAAGCCCTGGGGCGAACGCTGGCTAGACGCTCTCTCGGAAAAGAGTGAACAACACCTTTCCTCTGTTATCGCATACCTGCCGCGCAGCTGGTTTATAATATTCGGCAATCACCTCAACCAGCTCCGGGCACCAGTGGGTCGGAGGGCACAGGAACCGGCAAAGATTTGAATTATATGCGGCTCCGAGGTGGTGGGAAGGCGAAACCTTACCCGCCCACTTTGCGATAGTTAGACGCAGCTTTGTGAGACTGATAGAGAACGAACCATCTTTGTATCCAGACAGACGATTGATTGGCGGCGGCGGAGTCTGGCCAGCGACGCGCCTCTTTGTTCTGGATTTCGCTTTCTTGCCCTTCCGAGGCGCTGCGCTCTCATGGTCGCTGGATTCTGGAGACTTGTCAGCTTCGCGCGGATCTTCGCTAGATTGCGCCTGTACGGGCGCTTTCCCTTTATCCATCCTTGTCGAGACAATCAGAGACAGGAGCAGCAGCTTCAGAACTTGTCAGCTTTATTCTTTACAGTCCGGGAGTCAGCTTCGAACGTTATGAATTTTCTGGCTGTGCCAGGGTCCTTTTGTAGACAGTGACTGCTCATTAATGGCGCGAGGGAGGGAGTTAGGGCAGTTTGATTTCGGTTGGTGGAGGCGTTATGATCTTGGCGGCTGCGCATGGGCCTGTTTTTTGAAAAACGTTATTATTAGTCGTTGGCCCAAGCGCGCCTTCCCCTTTAAATGTATCTTCATGGGAATCTGCGCAATCACTTAAACTCTCTCGAACCATGTGCCGTGGCTGACGTCACTGGCGTCAATTGGGCACACCTCCCAAAAGATGTTGCAATTAATTTACCCGACCCTGCCATGTGTCGAACTTTGCACCGGGCCCGTATTTTCAACTTTGGCGCGGTCCGCGATGAGCCGTCCGACTTCGCCCGGAAAAGGGGCGCACTCGGACTTCGCCCGAAAAACGGGCGCGATCCGACTTCGCCCACAATTATGGGCGCAGTTTGATTTGCCGACGTTTGTTAAGAACAGAGTGCGGACTGCGGTCGGGCGTAGTGTGAACGTCGGGGGCGCCAACGGACTTCGCCCGAAAAATGGGCGAAGTGCAAACTTAGGGGGCGCTTTTATATTTGAAGTCCGCCATCCGACTGCGCCCTTCGGGGAAGGCGCAGCCCGACTTCGCTGCGAAGTCGGGCGGGCTGCCGGACTTAGCATTTCAGGCGTCTCAATTTTCTTTTAACTGCTCCCCTCCCTCTTCGCACCATTCGATGGGCGCTACCCGACTTCGCTGCGAAGTCGGGTTTTTGCCTCAGACTTGGGCTACTTAAACTATAAATAAAAAAACTGAAATATTTACATGCTGGAAAACTGGAAATACAAGAAGGGAAATCTGTACAAGGAAGGACCCTTTCGGGCGCCTTCAGCGGTGGTACATCTTCAGGTGGAACCCGTTGACGGGAATGGGGAGAGGATGTCCCTCCATGTCCCGAAGCAGATATGCGTTGAACTGATTAACCCGGGCAATCTGGTAGGGGCCCTCCCAGAGGGCATCGAACTTTCCGTGGTTGCCGGGCTTCGCCTTCAACGAGTCCCATTTCAGCACCAGGTCCCCGATTTTGAAAACTCGGGCAGTGGTGCCTTTTGCGAACCAGCCTTGTGTTGCTTCAGCGTGTTTCGTGAAGGCCTGGTACGCTTTTTCTCTGTCTTCCTCCAACTGCAGCAGTTGGCAAAGTCTGTCTTCCACCGGATCCCCGCTGCCTCTTTCTTCATCAAGCATCCAGAGAGCGGGTATTTCAATGTGCGTTGGCAAGACAGCTTCTTTGCCATACACGAGCGCATAAGGGGACGTTTTGATGGACTTCTTGAATGAAACTCTGTCCGCCCATAGCGCCCGATCCAGGAGCAGGTGCCAAGTCCTTTTGTTCTTCTCTACTGTCCTTCGAATGATCTTCAATAGATTTTTATTGGTGGACTCGGCGAGACCGTTCCCCTGCGGGTAGTAGTTGGAAGACATCTTGTGATAGATGCCAAATTTGTTGGTGTACTCCGTGAGTACTGCGCCTGCGAACCCTGGACCATTGTCCGTCACTATTGATTCTGGGACCCCGAAACGGGTAATCAGGCTTTCAAGGAACCTGATGACCGTCTCTTGGTCGGCGTTCTTCGTGGGGATCGCCTCTGCCCACCGCGTGAAGTAGTCGGTGGCGGTTAAGATAAACTTGTGGCCCGTTGCAGAGTTCGGCGAAATCACCCCGATGAAATCCAGACCCCATTGTTGAAACGGAGTCTCGGCTTGGATCGGTTGAAGGGGCAGGGGTGCTTTTCTGTTTCTGCCAGCAAATCTCTGGCATTGATCACACTTGGTACAGACCGCATGAGCGTCTATAAACAGAGTGGGCCGGTAGTACCCAGCTCTGATTATTTTCAAGGCCGTAGGCCTTGCGGAATGATGACCTCCAGGCATCCCGGAGTGAAATTCTCCGAGGACCCTAGACTGGTCTGATTTTTTGACGCACCGCAACAGGATGCCGTCAATGTTTTTAAAGTAAAGCCCCTCGGGGCGAAGAGTGTACTTCAAAGCACCTAACCGAAACCTCCTTCTTTGTGAGGCATTCATGTGGTCTGGACATCTTCCGGTGCAGAAGTATCTCACCAGTTCATCTGTCCAGTCGCACTCCTCGGGTAAGGAGTTGGCTAGGTTGATGCGTGTTGCTGGATCCTCCCACTCGCAGGCGGCTATCTCGGCTGCCGCGCTTCGGGCTAGCTCTTGGCACAAGGCTCGGCCTCTGACTAGCTTGGTTGGCCGCACTTCGATGTCGAACTCCTGGATTTTGGCAATCCATCCTGCTCTCTTGTGACCCGGCTCTCCTTGAATGATGAAGCTTCGAACGTCCGGGTGGATCACAAAGACAGTGATCTTGCTCTGGGAGACAAAGTGCCTGAACTTTCGGAGAGATTTCATGACAGCGTGAACCTGCCGCTCTATGAAGTTGTACTTTTCCTCGTGTGGCTGGATCACTTGGCTCAGGAACGCAATGGGGCGCTCCTCGCCATCATCTCCCTTTTGGGTCAGAACTGCGGCGTAACTCTCTGGTTCTCCCACCGCGTACAGGATGAAATCCTTGGAGTAGTCCGGGTTTATCAACACCGGCGCTTGTGCAATTCGAGCTTTGATCTCCTCGAAGGCTTGCCCCCTTTCTTCAGTCCATAAGAACTCAGTATTCTTTTTCAGCAGCTCGGCCATGGGCTTGATTACCTGCGCGAAGTCCGGTATGAACTTCCGCACGAAGTTGATTTGGCCGAAGAAGGACTGCAGCCCTTTCTTGTCAATTGGGGGGGACAAGCGGAGGAGGGCCTCTGCTCTGTCAGGGTCTATAGCTAGGCCTTTCTCTGAGATGACATGCCCCAACAACTTTCCTTCTTTCACCGCGAAGACAGACTTCTTCGGGTTTATGGAGATGCCGAATTCACGACACCTTTCGAATATTTGCCGCAGGTGGGGAACATGATCTTCTCGCTTGTGAGAGAAAACAGTCATGTCATCCAAGTAGATGACAATTACTTTGTTAAGCAGCTCTCGGAAGGCCAGGTCCATGGCTCTTTGGAATGTGGCGCCAGCATTGGATAAGCCGAAAGGCATGCGCTGATAGGCGAACGTTCCCCATTTGGTGGTGAACGCCGTCTTGTGCTTGGTCCTCATCCTTGACCCATATCTGGTTGTAGCCGGAAAAACCGTCTAAGAGGGAAAATCTTTGGGCTCCAGCAACTATATGGAGGATCTGATCAATTTGGGGCAGCGGATAATGGTCCTTGAGGGAGGCTTGATTCAGATTTCTAAAGTCCACAGAGAGACGAATGTCTCCGTTCTTCTTCCTCACGGGAACCAAGTTCGCAACCCGGGATGAATGCTTGATGGGGTAGATGATCTTGGCCTCCAGCATCTTCAAGAGCTCGGCCTTCATCATGGCCTCGATTTTTGGATTGACGGCCCTCTGTTTTTTCCGGAATGGCTTGGCGCCATCTTCTAGCTCAATGGTATGCTGGATTATTTCTCTATCATACCCCTTCAAGTCCTGGTAGCTCCAGGCTACTATGTCAGGGAACTCTCGACACAATGCTTTGATCTGCTCGAGTTCCTCTGTGGTGCAGTCTGTCCCGACCTTGATTGATTTACCAGGTTCCAGCTCCAGGTCGGCATACTGCTTCGGGTCTACTTTGATCCGGTGAGATATGGCTCTGTCATTTTGATCAAATAGACTCTCAAGAGTAATCAGTCCTTTTGGGACATGATTATTTTTTAGCTGTATCAACCCCTCATATTGCTCGTCATCAGGGTCTCTACCTTCGATTGAACAGGCTTCATTTACCAAAAATGTGACGATCTCCTCGTCACGAGCTAAACACACTGCCGGTGGGTGTCCTTATCGAGCACGAAGGCACTGTAAATAGTACGAACCGGCTTCGGCTTACGGACGGTGTCATCGGCCGGAACGTACACTGGCTCCAACAGACGCCAGAATGTCAGCATGCTTGTTTTTCTCTCGTGAAATAGCCTTGACATTCAACGAGTCAAAAGACTCCATCAGATCCCAGACCCGATTTCGGTACGCCTTGAGATAGTGCTTTTTGGAGGCGCACTTGTTCGTGACCTGGTGGCACACCAGTTCTGAATCTCCGTAGATCTGCAGATGTTTGATCCCTAGTCTCTCCGCCTTTCGCAAACCCAAGCACAGGGCTTCGTACTCCGCCGCATTGTTTGTACAGCTCCAAGCCAGCTTGTAGGTGTAATCCTTTTGGATCCCGGTTGGGGAAACCAAAAGTACTCCAGCACCGGCGCCATTTTTGCATCGTGCGCCGTCAAAGAAAAGCTTCCACAGCTTTTCAGGTGCTGGTCCTACTTCTCTCCTGGCTGACTTGTCGAGCCTTTCAGGCTGAACAATGGTGTAGCAGCCTTGCTCAGTTTCAATTACAGCGTTGAAGTCCCGCAAGGAGAATTCGTCTTCTACTTGCAGCTGCTCGAGAGCTTGCTCTGTCATATCCACTGTTACCAGTTCTTCCTCCGACAGCTGAACCATGCAGTCCTCAGGCTCTTCTCCGGGTATCTTCTCTACTAAGTAAGTGGAAGGCTTCTCATTGAAAATCTTCAGTCTCCTTCCCTTGAAGGGCACTTCCATGTGCGAGTAGTCCAGAGATAAATACCCTCCCAACTTCGCCGTGAACTCCCTGGAGAGGCACATGCCGAAGTAGGGTTCCAAGTCAACGACCACAACTTCTTGGATGACCACGATGTCGAGAGCTTTGTGCAGCCGAATGGGGATGTCTTTTATGACACCGACTTGTCTTGACGGGGGTGCCGTCTAGTTGCGGCACGCCTTGGCTGCTCCTTGTGTACTCCATCCCGATTTCATCGCGAGACGGCTCTCGACATTACGGTCGTAGAAGCACCAGAGTCCACCATGCAGTTGTGTACTATGTACCCTTGCATCCGTAATGACAGATAGAAGGGAGGTGGTCTGTTCTTCCCAGTGGCTGAGACTGTCAGGGGTTGCACCAGGACAGCGGGCTGTATCTGCTTGCCATTCTTCATGGTCTTCAGGGATTCTTGCAGCAGATCAACCTGACCTGGGAGCTGAAGAGCATCATACATGTTGATTCTTGCGGGAGTTCTCTTCAGCTCGTCTACTATCTTTGTAGCCCGAGGTGCTTGCTCCTTCCGCTTCTTTCGCCGGCTCATACTTCGTCCGGTACTGTTGAGTGGCCTCAACTCTCTGTCTCTTGGTCAGAGACGGATATCTCAGCCTCTCCTGAGCTTGTTCTTTTGTTTCAGCTGGAGGCTGAGTAGCGGGAGCTTTAGCCGGAAGAGGTTTGGCTACAGGAGGCTTGACTGCGGGAGTCTTCGCCGGAGGAGCCTTGTCTTTGGCTGTGTAAGGCCACAGTCTCTTGTAGGGCGGTAGCTCCTCGGGTTGCGCCTTATCTCTCCGGGCGTATACCTTTAAAGGTTTGGCTGCAGCTTCGGCGGACTTCTTGTTTTCCTTGGCGGGAGGCGGCATCGGAACTTCGTCTGAGACGGCGAAATTGCTTTCGTCGCCCAGGATCATGTAGAGCTCTTCGTCCTCAATGGCGCTGCCGGCCAAAGTCTGGAGGTAGTGTTGGTGCAGTGTACAGTCATCCTCGTCATGCGGGTCGTTGCACGTGGTGCACCAGTTGACCTGGTCAGAAGTACCAGGTTCATCTTCAATGGCAGCATTCCTCGGAGGGGGCCGCCGTTGCAAATGTTGCTCGGGGGCCGATCCTTTGTCAACGCCGGAGGCGGATATGGCCTCCTTGGAGCCAGGTCCATCTGGGCCTGCTTCTTTTTCAAAACAGTCATGTCGTTAGACATGGTATGATAGCCAGAGGCCAAGGCCCGTACCTCCTGAAGAATTTGATTCTGAATATCATGATCGGGAGGCGGCGGCAACTGAGCTAGGGGAGGCAATGCAGCCAATGGAGGAGGAGTTGAATATTGTGCATGTTGTGGAGGAGCAGGAAGTGCTTGGAAAACGTGGAGGACGAGGAGGCGGATAATGAATCTGCGGCGGGCCGTAAGGGTTCACGACCGGCGCCGGGTTCCATTGTTGCTGGGGTTGCTGTCCTGAAGTGGACGGCTCCGAACCAGAAGCAGACGGATATTGTGATCGGGGAAAATCAGGGTAGATGGGCGGTTGTACTCTGTGTGGAAGCCTGCCGATGGAAATGATATCCATTTCGGCTTGCTGGGCAGCCTCGTACAGAGCGGGGAATGTGTTGATTCTGGCAACCTTCAGCACCAGGCAAATGTCTGAGTTGAAAGACCTCAGGTAGTAGTAGGCGGCCTGTCCTGCTGACGGTCGGAGTTCGCGAGGAACTCGTTTCCAAGACCTCGCAAACCTGATGTTGAAGTCTGACACCTCCTCTTGGGGGTGTCTCTGAATACTTTGGAACTGATGCAACAGAGAAGAGGGGTCAGCAGACTCGTTGCATCCTTTCACGAGTCTGCCGGCTAACTGTCGCCACCCTGTGATGGATCCCTCTGGCAGTGATCTCCACCAGTAGAGAAGCTTTCCCCTAAGGGAAAGGGCTAGCAAACGGGTCTTCACACTTTCGTCAGTAATGGAGTGTAGCGCAGCCAGGGCGAGAATGTCCTGGATGTGTTCATACGCCGTCTTGCCGTAGCCGTCGTACGTAGGGATAGACTTCAAGGCAGCAGGAGGCACAACTTGCTGTCCGGCCAGGGCCAAGGGCCCCGTAGAGTCCACTGCTGGGAAAAGATCATCATCATCTTGCTGAGCAGCCATATCTGCTTCTGACCCGGTAGTGTACTCGGTATCGGAACTGTCCGAAGATGTGGATTCTTCTTCGGCCTCTTCTTCTTCAATTTCAGCCTCGGCTTCTTGGATTTCAGCCTCGGCTTCTTCTCGGATTTCTTCTTCGCGAGCTTGATAATCAGCCAGTCTGACGCGCTCTCCTGGAGCGGCGATGTCGATTTCGTAAAGGTCAGACTGATCTCCCGGATTCCTTGCTCGCCACCTTCTTGTTTGCATGAAGGCGTTAGGACCGGTCTTTCGGACTCAGAATATTCAGGTTTGCAGAGTCGCCAAGTGCTCTGATTTTGAACAGCAATGAAGCGAGCACTAGTACTTCGATTCTGTTTGGGGGTGGGAAACTACCATGTCCCACCGGGCGTGCCAGAGAAACTGTTGGTTACGAATCTGCCATGAGGAAAGGATTTGTTGTTATTGCGCCCAGATTCGCCCACCAGATTGAAAGGCCGGAAGGAAGGGATGCCTTCCGTGCCAATCTCCGGAGAAGGCCGGCTTCTTGTGGGGTTTTGTTAAGATAAGAGTGCAGGGAAAGAGATAAAAATGCGGAAAGAGATAAAAGTGCAGAAAGGGATTCCAAATGTGATTGGAGTTGGGTGGGGGGAATAAGCAGCACGACAACGAATCAATCACCACTACTAACGACATTCATCTAAAAACACACATTGAAACTACAACTATCAGCGATCTCATGTATCCTCTATCTATGCATTCCGAGGAATACCTGGCCACCAAATGCTTGGAGTCCGGAGTTCGAGTACAACAACAAGCAATGACACAAGAAACATGAGGCAGAAATGACAAGGAGAGGCAGCATGCAAGATAAAAGACAATAAGCAGAGCCAAATATATGTCTGTATTTGAGGCAAACGCACGACTACAATTGTTCCCTAGCAATATATTCCCCTTCCACCACTTACAATCAAAACGTGGTGGGTATTTATAGCCCAAAATTCCCCCCGATTACATTCATGGGCACGAAGTCCCAGACAAGACAGTAGCTGACACGAGCGGCTGAGGAGCTGCTGATGCTGACTTCTGTCGGGCCGGACTGTCCTTGCAGCATGGTGTCCCTGAAGGCGGTACAGCTACGTGGCAGCGCGTTGGGTCAAGTCTTCGGTCCAACGGGAATGCGGGTAGGTGCGGCAGATGGCACTTCACATCGGCTTAAATGATGACAGATGGTGCCGGTAGTGTTGCCCATGCTTTGTCCTTGCGCGGTCAAGTCCTGGCTCGAATCCCGGAGATGGACACTTGTCGGATGTTGAGGTGTGACACGTGTCTGCCTTGAAAGGCAGTTTATCCAACTTCGCCAGGAATCCGGGCGCTATCGGGTTGCGCAGGAGGAAAACAGCGCAGTTGGAAGGCCTTCTTGCCTTAGCAAATTTTTGGGTTGACTTTACCCAACTGCGCACCGGTCAAAGGGCGCACTCCGACTTCGCTGCGAAGTCGGGTTGCGCACCGGTGCTTGGCTGTCTTCATCCGCTGTTCGGACTGCGCACTGGAAAAGGGGCGCACTCCGACTTCGCTGCGAAGTCGGGTGTCGCCCTCAGCACTTAGCTGAATTTCTGACAGACCGTTCCCCTAGTGCGCCCAGGAAGAAGGGCGCACTCCGACTTCGCTGCGAAGTCGGGTGTCGCCCTTGACACTTAGTCAAATTTTCAATTATTTCCTGTCCTGCTGCGCACTTCGGGTTCCCTACTGCGCTCCAGGCGAGGGCGCACTCCGACTTCGCTGCGAAGTCGGGTGTCGCCCCAACACTTAGAAACTTTTCAAGGCACACTTGCTGAAGTTTTTGCTGGGGGAAGAAAGGGGGAAAGAAGAAGAGGGAGTGAAGCTGCAAGGAAGGGGAAGAAAGGGAGAGATGAAGAGAAGGGAAGATGAGGTGAAGGAAGGGAAAAGAGCAGCATATATGCAGAAGCTAAAAACATGGCACCCCTGTGCAAAATGTGACAACAGTTCCGTCCTTACTCACAGCCACGTAAGCTATCATATCCAGTCAAGTTCTGAGCCATCAGTCCGTCGGGATCTGTGACCCAGTCATAGCTCATGTTAGATCTCAAATCAGTCCGCAGATCCGTTCGAGCCAGGTTGTCTATCAATGCCGCAGTCAGATCATCGGGTCAGATCTGCATTCTCTCTGTCGTCATCCTTCAAGATCCGAGGAAAGTCCAGGTCCGTTCTCTAACGTGCCCTCTGGATCTGTTCCACATCCAATCACGTAGTTCGAGGGCCCAGTCCAGGTCCGATGAAACAGCATCAGACCGCAGGTCTAGGTCGTCACATCCAGGATTGAAAGTGTATAGCCTCCAAATCAGGAGTGGAGCCCACACTCTTCGCGGAGCCCCTTCTCCCGCTCTGATACCATGTCAGAGAAACTGAATAGATTGCATTGATCAATGAAGGATTAAATAATACAATCTTAGGCTATAGTTAGCCCGAATAAGGTGGAACTCGTTTAACAACAACGAGCCCAACTAAGAAGTACTAACTAGATGCTAACAGATATAGTTAGCATATAACAACTAACCTAATAATGTAATAACAAATAGCATATACGCTAACACATGATACATTGGAGGGGTCACAAGAGCAAAATGTTGATCAACAAAAACAACCAGAAGATGAACAAGAAATAACTGCAGATCAAACAAATCAGCAAGAACGGATCAGCAGGAAAGAGCTGCATAACAAATTGACCAGTAGGAAGGAAATGAAGAGATACAACTAGGATAAAATAGAGAAACACAGTCCGATTGGCAGGAAGAACACGATGAAGAACAAGAAGAAGGAACCAATCAAGGGTTGCAAACACATTTTATGATTGAAATACCCACCTTTGGGTTAACTGACGAAGAAGGAGAAGAAAGTAATGATCAGGTAGATGAGTTCTTTGGAAGAATAATGGATATGTTCAATTTTACACGATTGCAGTTTGGCTAGGCTATGTAGGGAAGCTAAGGTGTTGGACAGCTAGAGCCTAGAATGAGATGGACAAAGTAATGTAGTGGGTGAAGAATGACTTGTTGCAATTTATGAGAAACAACCTTGGCAGTTAACTGCTGGTGGAGCAATGAGCATGATTGGAATGGAAGAGCTGCCAAAAGGAACAAAGACTAATTATAGAGTGTCTTCGAGAGTATATATGGATATAAGTCACTTCCGACAGTGTCCAACAGATACAACAAAAGTAGAATACAGGAGAGCACCACTAGAACTAGTATTATTATTCAGCAAGTATAATTTTTTGACAGATTGGATAGATTGGCTAATAGTCGGGTTGGAACAGATTCACCAATCCAAGGTCAAAAAGAGGAAATAGAAGCAGTCAAAAAAGAAATGGTGGTTATGGAAGAAGAAATTGAAAAGATAAAAAGAGAAGCTGAGGCCAGACAAAAAGAAACGAAAATAGAAATAAACGGTATGAAACAAGGATATGAAGAACAACTGAAGGTCCAAAAAGAGCAATTGAAAGTCAAATTTGACCAGTTAGAAGAACAGGACAAACAATTGAAGAAGGACGAACAGTTGAAAAGACAAGAGGAACAATTGAAAAAATGAGCAACTAAAAAATAGGAGCAGCTGAAAAGTAAAGAACAATTGCAGGCTAAAGAAAAGAATATTTTTGAAATGGAGAGAGATGCAACAAGGTATAATGAAATTATTATGGATCATAAGGCTATGCTCCAAGTAAGGGAACAACAAGCTCATGAAGAAGAGCTAGAACAAAGGCATAAAGTTATTGTCGAGAAAAATGAAGAACTGAATTTTGTAGATAGAAGACCGAAGCTAAAATCCAGGTGTTGTAGGTGAGTTGGAGAGGAGAGGGCAATCCTCCAAGGGAGGTCCCAGGTTCAAATCTCCACCCTACCAAAAATTTGAATTAGGTACCCAAAATCCAATTGATAATGTTGGTGCGGGCAAGGCCGGGCGTGACTCCCGGGTGACTTTGACGGTGTAGAACCCCTTGGTCGTGGTCTCTTAGACCAAGGCGGCCCCGCAAGGGGTTTTTCGCTTTTAAAAAAAAAAAAAAAGAGGGCCGATGCTAAATTAAAAGGGAAAATTTGGAAGGGAACCTCGGAAAGAGAGAAGCAATTGATAAAGGACCTTGCTGAAGCAAAAGAGAAAGCAAATAAATATGGGCTATAAGCTGTAATCAGCCAGTACGCAGCAAGATTGAAGGACGAACAAGAGATCCTTCGAGTCCAACTAGTTGATTTACAAGAAGAGCAATGGCAGATGCAACCAATCGTAGGGAAACAACAAGCATCAGTGAAGACACCGACTGTAAAGGGGAGGATAGATGTAGGTGGTAAATTTGTCTCTCAAAAAAAGAAAAAGTAATTTTTTTTGTATATTGCAGATTTTGACAAAGTTTTGTATGCTTTTTGACAAGTTTTTGTAATTTTGAAAAGCAAAATGCAAAATGAAATTCACATTAAATTAAATGTAATTAGCATGAAATGTAATTTGGATTCAAATGAAATTAGAAGTGAAATTAGCTGAAATTAGGGAAAATGCAAATGAAATTAGATTTGATAATTATAAAGTTAGACTTTAGAAGAAAATTCAATTAGGGAACGTCGGCTTCGGGAGTGGCAGTTGTAAATAATATGTTGTCTCAGGAATCACTCAGAACGGCCTAAGAAAAGCATTATACGGGCCCCTTCTTCATTTTTGTGGTGGTTGTTCCATGAGAGAACGAGTGCAGAGAGAGGTTGATGTATGTTAATCTCATATCGTGATAATGTTGACTACAGATGTAACTGTGCTGTGTGATTGCCATTGTTATCAAACTTGACATACTCTGGAATTACATCTATATGTTGTTGATTGCTGCACACAAATATCAATGTAGCCGTTAATCCAATCTACTTGTGCATGTGTGGGTGATTTGGTTATTTTATTATGTCTGTTACATGTCAATGTTAAGATGCATAGACATGTAGCATTGGCATAGAAGTATATCTTTTCCAGGTTGCAAACAATACAGTTGCAATGGGTCGTACAGGAGATTGACCGGGAGAATAACTACTTATTGGAGTATTGCATGGGATTTGGCATATTTATGAAACCATCAGTTTGTATAATTGTACACTTGCACAATTCGGAGGTTTGTACAAGGCTATAATAAATCAATGTGTATAAGTTGCTATTTTACAATAATAGAAGAATTCCTACATTGACTTGCTAAAGATCGTTTGGTAGAAAATTGCACTAAAAGAACAAATGCTAAGTGATACAGAACTATGCAAATATGTGTGTGATCGTACGGTTGTGAGAGATAGTACAATAATTTGATTGTATGATTGTTGATGTTGTACAATTGTATGATTGTACGATTAGTGTTAGAATTGTATAGTTGTAGTAGAGTCATTGCAATGTTGAACGATTCATTGTTCCATCCCTGAATCTGTCATCACCTCTCTTATTAGGAATACCACTGCTTGTGCTACATGGTACATGTAGAAAGTAATGCACTAAAGCCACCCTAAAGGTCAAATTCAATGCATCACTATTGACATTCTCTTGCGAACACTTTCTACATCTCTAGCCACCACTTGTTGCATCTCTTTCCAAGTGGTGGTGTCCATGTACTCTCATAAATGTTGACCCTTGGCTTGTCACCTTTGTCCATTGGTTTCCCCTTTCCATTGGGAGATGGTGAATCATATTTATGGCTTTGTCTCATTTGTTGCTGCAAAAATGAGGTTCTATAGTCCAACGCAAAATGCATTTGCTGATTGTGTAGGTGCATTTTCAACACCTTATGATTTTGCAATCCCTTGACAAGAAGTCTTTGGAATTAGATGACAAGTTTTTGGGGCACCATTCTTTCTTTCTAGTTGTTTCCATCATTCTAACAGTATGAATTGATGACATCTGGCTGATTTAGTTCCTTTCAAAATTTCTTCTCTTGAGTGAGAGATTTATCTGTTTTGGAGAGACATGTTACTCTCTATTCTCATTAGTCTCCTTTCATATCCAAGATCCTTCCATTTCAACCTCTTGTACACACAATTGTTTCTTTTGTATTGTACTTGTGCTCTATGCATTATTGGATCCACCACCCTATAGTCACTTCTATGACAAACCCTCATCCTGAGCATTGTTGGATGGATCATGTTGGAATGGCTCTCATGCCAAATATTTTTTCCATACACTGTTAAATGCACAGATCATGCCACCTTTGGTGCCTTAAATGATCCCTCCAAATTGTCCTTGTCGTTTCTTGTTAATTTCTCATTCCTACTCTTTATTTGACAATACTATATTTTTCAACTAAACCGTCTTCAATTGATATATATACTCTCCTTGTTATAGAATGTCTTCAAACACAATTGCAGTGGGCCCTTTGTTGGTATAATAGTTGAGAAAATAGCCAAAAAATCGGAAAAATTGCGACAAAATCGGGTCTCAATGCCGGGCCGATCAAATCAGCATCTTATCGCGATGCAGGCGACTTTTTGGCGGAAAATCATGATAAAATCGGGTCTCAATGCCGGGCCGATCAAATCGGCATCTTATCGCGATGCAGGCGATTTTTTGAAAAAATCGCAAATCAGCAAAAAATCTGCAATTTTTTTTTTTTGGAATTTTTTTTTCTGGAATTTTTTTTTCAAGCTGTGGCCAATTTAGGGTTTTTTTTATGCAAGCCCATTTTTCAGAACTTTGAAGTTTAATGTTGAAACCCTAAATCTGAAACCCTGGTTTAGGGTTTTGGGTTTTTTTTCTTTTTTTCTTTTTTTAAGTAAATATTGCTTCCTGATAACTATGTATGCAAGCCCATTTTTCAACTGTTAATGTTTGAAATTGTGAAGTTTAAACCCTAAACCCTAGGCTAGGCCTTGGGGTTTTTTTTTTCCTCCTGTTTTTAAGTAAATAAGTAAATATTTCTGCCTATTAACTATGTAGGCAAGCCCATTTTTCAGCTGTTAGTGTTTGAATTTGAAACTTTGAACTTGAAGTTTAAACCCTAAACCCTAGTCTAGGCCCTAGGGTTTAGGGTTTAGGGTTTTTTTCCTCCTCTTTTTTAAGTAAATATTGCTGCCTGATAACTATGTATGCAAGCCCATTTCTCAGCTGTCAATGTTTCAATTTTAAACCCTAAACCCTAGCCTTTTGGTTTAGGGTTTAGGTTTTTTTCCTTTTTTTCAAGTGATTGTAACTTTGTTCTTACTTGTTTCCATGTGCAGGCATATAAAAAATGAATTGTTACTTGTAAATTTGTACCTTTTCATATTATAAGCAATATAGGATGTGTTTTGTCACTTTCATGTGTACTTAAAGCTTGAGCCTTGTATGATGTCTTGACTTGAATTGTTGTTTTTATTGCAATATTTGATTTGCATAATGTTAATTCATTGTAATATGCATGAAAAAAAAAATTTGTTTTCTTCGGTTTTTTCTTTTGCTGTTTTTTTGCCAATTTTTGAAAAACTCGTCTTATTGCCCAGCCGATTGACTCCCGATACCGATTTTCTCAACTATGATTGGTATTACTATATAGGTGTAGGAAGCCAATACTAGGCAAAGGACTTGCCTCATCTCAAGATTACTGAACATGTTCCACAAGTGGAACTATTTTTGGACTCAAATTTTGTCGTACTACTACTTACACACTTGCTTTTGTATTTCCTCCTTTTGAGGGGGCAAAGGCATCTACATTTCTTCTTTCTCCTCGAGCAACTATCATGACTCTTTAAAGTGGCAAAACTTGATTTCTTTCACCCTGAGGAGACATTGTAGATGGTACCCTTTCTATATTTCCTTCTAAGAAAGGGGTGAATCATGTGACATGCTTGTATACTTCTATCTTCTATATGTGTTGTATCATCAATCAGGCCTTGGATGTATTCTCTACAGCTATCATGTAACATGCCTTGTATACTTTTGTCTTCTATGGGTGATTACACCTTAGGCCGAGAGAGATACCTATATTTGGCGCTTTGCTCCTCATAATGCATTGCCTCTAGAGGCTCTGTTGGTCCTCAGCGTGGATGGTACTAAGAAGTTATTTATCATCTTCAGGCAATTGGCATATCCATAGATTACCTTGTGGCAAAACTTGATTTCTTTCACCCTGAGGAGACATTGTAGATGGTACCCTTTCTATATTTCCTTCTAAGAAAGGGGTGAATCATGTGACATGCTTGTATACTTCTATCTTCTATATGTGTTGTATCATCAATCAGGCCTTGGATGTATTCTCTACAGCTATCATGTAACATGCCTTGTATACTTTTGTCTTCTATGGGTGATTACACCTTAGGCCGAGAGAGATACCTATATTTGGCGCTTTGCTCCTCATAATGCATTGCCTCTAGAGGCTCTGTTGGTCCTCATCGTGGATGGTACTAAGAAGTTATTTATCATCTTCAGGCAATTGGCATATCCATAGATTACCTTGTTTCAAATACTCCTTAAATGCTCCTGCCTGCTTCTTCCTAATAAGAGAGTAATTAATCAAGCAGTTAGAGATAATGTTTATCGACATTATATTTAGATCATGTGGGTCGCTCCATATCAAACTCTTAGTCTCAAGATGGCCTTCTACACTAGGCATTTCATGAAGATTAAGAATGGCATTTTACACATCCTAATTATGTTGAGTGACATGGACACACAACCTTAAGATTCCTTGTGATCAAGTCAGAGTATGTTCATATCAGTTGCGGGTGGAGACAAACCTCCATATTCCTCGAGAGGATTAGGGTAAGTCGTCTTTGCTCTATTCTAGAGGTGGAGACTGAAAAAAATTTCATCTTCAGGTGTCTTGCTTATTATGAGATTTGAGGGAGGTATTGTTGCTTGTATAGAGACTTAGGTGGATTGCTTGCCATTTTTTTCATCTTTCCTGACCAAAAATGCTTGGCTCTTTACCTCAAGGAAGCTTTGATTCTTCAATGTTAGATATTATAGGGGAGACAGACTACTACTAATCACCTCATTCTTTCACCCTATCTTTGCAATCGAGAGTAATGAGCGCTCATTGGAAGCTACAACAATCCATAATATTAATGAAAAATTTGTGCGCCCTTGTCTGCATGCAATAGTGGCTATTAGGGCTTTAGTTCTTTCTTCTTGCTTGCAACAAGACAAGACTACAGTATTTTGGAGTCGATTTTTGGCCACCCCTCACATACCGAGTTGTAGATAGGTGTAGCTTACTAGTTTCTTGTCCTCTTCTATTGGTTCCACAACCATGAATGCTAGAAGAGTCTTGAGGGATTGAACTCCATGTCCTCCTAGGATTATCCAACCAGGCCCTCTTAGTCCTGGCCATTCTCTTGGGAGCATCATTAGATCTTGTGTTGGCCCTTTTGGGATAGTTGGTGACGACAACGACTATGCTTCTACTTTACATCTCACTATAGATTAATGTTGGCGCTTGGATACATTGGACATCCTTTCTATCTTTGTTGTACCTCAGATTCTAGATTTCTCTTAATCATTTCTTTTAGCATGTTTTGGTTTATCCATTTTGGGTAACCCTCGAGGTTGTAATTTTATGCCATACAATTGTTCCACTTTAGAGTAGTTTACACTAGATTCTTTACTCTAGTTTAGCTTATTTTTGTAGTACTTTGTGGTTACTACAATGCATTGTAATTTGTAACAACTCTTTTCAATGAGTCCCATTGGCCTACTTTGGCCATTTGTGGACATTAATAGAAATATGTTATCTACACACAATTGTTTCTGATCTCCTTGTGAGATGATCTTCACATTATTGTTGTCATCATGCTGTTGAAGCAAATTGCTCATCGCATTGACTTAACGACCCAACTTTATATCAGCAATGATGCCAAAATATATTACATAAGAGTATCAAGTCACAAAGTCGACAATATTCCATGCAATATAATACAATGCAATAAAACATAAACAATGAACATCAACTCATATACTCAAGAAAACACAAAGTTAGGGCATGAATTTTTCTTCAATTAGTCTACAATTTTAGAGAATGGCCATGGTCGAGTGTGATGGTTAGGACTTGATGGATGGTAGATATGGTTATCAGGGAGAGTTGTGGAGCGCAACCATTGCACTTGTCTCACTACCCACTCTAACACCAAATGAAATGTACGCTAATAACTATAACAATTATTCTTATATCATTTATTTCAAATACATGAAAACAACTCAAAACACAACAAAACATATCACAATAACTAGACATGACTATGAAGGCTTGACATGACCATCTACACTAACTTCTTAACCATGATGGTGGTTTGTCATATTTTTGTATCATCCGTTCCTTCTTCTGTTGGAGAGCATTAAAGATATTTCAAGATTTAGTAAAATATATCAACTTCTACAATGCCCTATCTTGTTTATGAAGGTGATGATGTGCATTTTTTCCTTTGTTCTTGACCGAGTTAAATTTGTTTGTGATCCAAAATATATCTTCATCTATCTTTATGATCCAGTTGCCCTGCATTTCCCTTGTTTGATTGTCTCATTGAGATCTTAAATCCATTAGTTTTTTATCTTAAAATACAGAAAATATCAAAGTGATTTGGCCATGTATTATTGCAAAAATATTAATAAGGATTGTATAATATATACTTTGATTGCTTCATGTTTTAACTATCATCATTGTTTTCATGCTAGCTACAAGAAGAAATCAATAATAGAGCAATTGATAATCATAACCCTGTTTTTGCTCATTAAACTAAATGTACAGGTTGTTCAGATAGTCTCACTAATGGATCAGCTCTTAAAGCGGGAAAATTTTGATCTACAATTAACTCCATACAGAGTACTGGCAACAGGTCAAGATGAAGGAATGGTAGAGTTCGTACCTTCAAGTTCTTTAGCTCAGGTAAATGTTATTCTATTGTATGGGGTTTTATAAGTCTGACAATGTGTCATGCATTCGATATGTATTCAATAAACTCATCCATTATGCACTTGACAAGTCTTAATATCTCTATGGAGAAATCAAACTATTTGCTTTCTAGAGAACTATGATATATTATTGTGACTGAAAAAACTTTTTTACATATCAAATTTCAAAACACGTGCCCATATTAAATAAACTTTTGGCCTTAGACCCATGTGCAAGGAGTCGCTCCCATTCTTGCAAGAACGAAAAATAAATCTGATATACATTCATTGTTTTGATTGCATAATATGCAATGTGGCTGATGTCTTTGTCTTTTTGATATTTATCAGATCCTCTCACAGCACCGGAGTATCATTACCTATCTGCAGCAATACCAGCCTGATGAAAATGGACCGTTTGGTATTACAGCAACCTGTCTTGAAACATTTATAAGAAGCTGTGCTGGATATTGTGTTATCACATACATCCTCGGTGTTGGTGACAGGTTTGCAGCTCATCTTTTAATCTCTGATTGCTTCATATCTAAATTTACAGCATTTAGGGTAAGGCCTGTAGAAGCGTAGGGGTAAGAATGCTCCCATAGAAAAGGAATAAACATATAATTACCTGAATAATCAATTTGTCATTATACACTCTCTATCTTTATATACAAGTAAAGGGGTACATCCCATTTCAGATATTAACTTGCTTTCTAAACATATGCTGCTTTATATGTATAAGCATCAAATGTTTCTTCACTTATATTAAATTTCTTCCTGCACCATTGTAATCTTTATGAAATCATTTTCCTTTTGTTCCAGCATATATCCCATTCTTTTAGCTTGAAAAGGAGAAAATTGATGATAACTTAAGCAAGTGTATATCAATGAGGGAATTCTGTGTAATGCACATCCAATTCATGGAAGGAATAAATACCTAAAACATAGCTACTTTGCGAAGATTTTCAAAGGTAAACATGTTAATCTTTTCCTTTTCATGTAAGCACAGATATCAAGATGAGAAGGTATGTTGTGGCAACTTGTCCTTTGTGTCACCATGGCACACAGCTAGTGCTTACAATTGAAATTTCTGAATCAGACTTCGTCAGGTGCAGAGACCTGCTGCCAAAAAAGACTTTAAAGTGATTTAATATTTTAAACTTTCTAAAAATGATTGGAAGATATTCATTGATTTCAAAAATGTCTACAGAATCTTCGTCCATTTGGAGGTGCTTATTAGTATGGTCAATATAAATTCAGTTCAACCTTCATGACGGCAGTTCTAGAAGGATTGGTACTAAAGTTTTTGAAGAAGATATGTGAGATAAATTATTACCAAGAAAATCCTTAGAGAAACATTAAAAGCAAAATGAAAAATGAGGTGTAGGTGCTAAACATAAGCTGGTCATGTTTCACCATAAAGTTAATGCTTGATTGATTGGGCATTTGACGTCATTTTAGTATTATGACTGTTAATCTCTAAATTAAACTAACGGTGTAATAGTTTGAGCTTTAAAAAGATGATCTTGTATTGCTTTGGAAGGGATTAATTGCTTTAAAAACATAGTAACAGAATCCTATTGGATCTGGACAAATTTTGGATCTAACAGAATTTTTGGAATGTCTGGATTGATTGGAAATGATTTAAAGACTTTTTTAGTGAAGGAAACATCAAATATGAATTTGAGATTTGGATCTAAACTATTATGAATGTTTGTCATAGTTGTAGTTATTTGTAGATATTTAACATATTGATTTGTTTATATTAAATATATCTTTAGAGTTTACACAATTATTTTGTCATATGGATTTGAATTTTCCATATCTTTGTGATCCATCTCCACTTGCTGTTCATATGTGCCAAGCACGCCGAGGGGGGTTGCAGGGGGGAACTGGCCAGGTTCCCCCCTGCCCGGGAGTTGGGAGGCGGAGCCCCCGACCCAAATTTTTTGGCCATCCATACAACCGTACGTTGTGAGAGGCAGCGAACAGTTTTCTGGAGTCTTCTTTTGGGAGAGGAAGCGAACAGTTTTTTGGAGTCTTCCTTTTTCGGAAAGGAAACGAACAGTTTTTTGTTTTTCTATAAAAGGGGAATGACCCCTTGCATGTAAAAGTTGATTGAATGTAAAAGTTTACCGAAATCAATAAAATAACGAAGCTGCCATTGCCTCGTGGTTTTTCTTGCACACTGCAGGTTTTCCACGTAAAATTCAGTGTTACTGTTTTTTCCTATGTTATTGTGTTTTCTGCTTGCACGTAATTTGATATTTTTCTAACACTATTTTCCTCTTGACGTTGTTCATCGTATCGCCTTGTGATTGTATGGTCCTTTGCCTTACATGCCTTAGTGTCACTTGTATGGCGATCTGTGTCACTTATATGGCACCTCTTATTTGTATGACCATCTCCATTTGTACGAAAAACTCTATTGTACAATAGGCTCTACTTGTATGACATGTTCCACTTGTATGACAGGCTCTACTTATACGAGAGTTTCCACTTGTACGGTGCACGTCACTTGTATAGTGTTTTTCATTTTTACGATGGTATTTCACACACACTTAGTCTACCATCCTTTGCTCATTTGTACAACAACCTACCATGTCTTCTTATCTGCCTTCATGTCGTCATCACTCTTCATTTTGTTGTGTATGGCCTGTGTGGTCTAACTGTTCACCACCCCTCCTTGGCAGCCTTCGTCTTTGCCTACTTCTCCGTGATGGTCCTTCAAACTCAGTTGTACTCATTTCTCTACTATGTCCTCCCACACAACCTTCCATGACTTGTGACGCTTTGTTCCTTGTTTTAGATTGTTCACAATCTCCTATTTCTCCATCTTCTATTCCTACATCATCTTCTATTTGGGCGACAACCAAGAGATGGGCCTAACAGGCCAACCTGATGATTGTGTAGAATTTGGTTGTTTCTTATGTGGTCAAAGGGTGGTCTCGACAGGCTAATCCACTGGCTATGTGACCTAGGGGTAGTCGGAGGGAAAAACCTTGCCTTCAAACTATCGGGAAAGAATCCAACCAACCTCCCCCCTTGGTTGGGCAAACTTAAACGGCCTAGGGAACATGACTATCCTCCTGGATTGCCTAAATTGCCTGACTCATGCACACGCCGAGGGTTATCTTATAGTCCTTCCGAACCACTTCGACTTCCCAAGGAATCATTCAAATCTGATGATGAATCTCCAATTGTTCTTGTCCGCCTTACTTCCTCGAAGGTACTTTGTTGTCTTTCATTACCGCTATCTGCAACTCGGGGAACATGTTATGCTCTTGGTGTCTCCCTTCTTATTGTTCTTTTGAGTTCTTGGCTTGAGCTGTCATTGCTCGAGTCTTTGCCATTATTAGAACTCGTCAAGAACAAACTACTAGAGTCTATTCTCCAGTTCCTAACTTCTCTTTTTTTTTATGAAGGTATTTCAAATGTCTCTCCACAACACTTCATTTCTGCTGCGCTTGAGGTGGATTTCTACTACGTTGAGGGGGATTTCTGCTGTGCTGAGGTGGATTTCTGCTGCGTTGGAGGTGGATTTCTGCTGTGCTGAGGTGGATTTCTGCTGCGCTCGGGTGGATTTCTGCTGCGCTCGGGTGGATTTCTGCTGTGCTTCAGGTGGATTTTTGCTGCGCTCGAGGTGGATTTCTACTGCACTCAAGGTGTATTTTTGCGAGTGCCCTAGCGCAGCCCCGACCATGCCCTAGCATGTCCCAATTGTCCTTATTGCAAATCATTTAGTAGCCCGGTGTTCTTGGTGTTATGGGGATACTTGATGAAGGAGGAATGGAGGAGACATGGGCTTCTCCTCTTAAATCTATCCAATGCCTTCACACAACAGTTTCATACCAACGTTTGTCTAAACAGATTAATTCTCTCCAAAAACAACTAGACACGCAAGCTAGTATTATACTCTCCTTGCAAGACCAAGTGAAATACGATAGCCGCATTATCACGGATCTCCAAATTAAACTTCAAAATCAACAAGCCATCATTACTCAATTGTAGACTGCACATACCGAACAACCTCCTCAAAATTCTGCGAATTTACACTAAAATTTTAAAAATTTAAGATGAACAGGTCGTTCTTCTTGCTGAGCAGGAAGCCTCAAGGAAACATCAACTACACAGAGCCAAAAATTAGTCGACCAACAATCTTGGGTTCAGGTTGTAGCCAAAAAGAAGAACCCCCCCCATAGTTGAGCTAGTTGTCCAAGCTAAATTTGAAGAAGAAAAGATTTGTAATGCGAAAGCGCTCAATCTCAGGGTTCGTGGGGTGCCCAAACCTACTGATTTGCTTCAAGTTGGAAATGCCTTCATTCACAACAATCTTGAGTTAACAGATGTTACTCTCGAGAGAGCATGGTTCTCTCCCAACTCCACATTGGTCATACGCTTCAAAAATGTAAAAGAGCGTATGAAGGCATTGAAGGCCAAATGGAAATTATTTACTCTTCAAGACAAGATATAGCTTGATGAGGACCTTACGCGACTCTAGGTTGAAGAATTGAAGAAATCCAGAGAACAAGTAGTTGCAGCCAGGAAAGCCAACAAATGGGCAGTTATTCGTAATTTGCGTGTAGTGATTAGGGACTCTCCCCCTTTTGGGTGGTCCAAACCCTTGCCTAACAAATGACTCCATCGGCATGAAAGGGGGGTGGCAAATAAGCTAGCTATAGCTTGCTGGAACTACAATGGTATGATTTGGTTTGCCCCAAGGTCCCTTCTTGATGTGATTGGAAAACATGACATCATTCTTATATGTGAGACGCACGAGAGTCCAGAGCAGGCCCTTCCAGTTATCTCTTGTTACTTTTGGTGGTCCTGTTGTCGGCAACTCACTCAATGCTCTAGGGGGTCGAGGATCAGGAGGTGTTATTGCTCTTATCAGGGATAGGCTCCAAAGTTTGGTTTCCCTGGTTTCAACTGACCCCCACTCCAGGTTTTTATGGATTAAAATCCATTGTCACCCACCTCTTTGGGATATCTACATTGCCACCTGTTACTTTCTCCCACCACGTCCAATTTTGCTATTCACACGGACGGGGACCCTTTCCAGGATCTCTATGAGGACATTACTAGATACTTGTCTTTAGGGGAGATACTTCTACTGGGAGATTTCAATGCCCAGACCAGACCTATGCAAGTTTCTCTTCATGACCTCACAACCGATGAGATGCAGACTTGGGAATTGGATCTTGAGGACCTTGGTTTTGCTTGAACCTCCAGCGACACACAAGTGATTGCTTACAGTAAGCATCTTATTGAGTTAGGTGAATCCAACAGGCTAGTTTTCTCAATGGTATATCTTGTTTTCTGGATTCTAGTGGGTTTACTTACTTTCCTCATAGCGGTGGAGCCAGTGTCGTTGACTATGCTATTTCCTCTACCACCCTCATTCCATTCATTTCCTGATTCAACGTCTCTGATCACCCTTCCCCCCTTACCGATCATTCAGTTCTTTCTCTTACATTATCCACTGTTTCCCTCCTGTTACTCCTCCCCCTCCTCCATCCCCTTCAATCCCTTGAGTCGTTATAAAATTTGACTATCATTATTCCTTTTACCTACATGGACCAATTGCGTCATGTTCTCCCCAGGGTGTCTTCTCTTCCTGATGTTTCCAATCGTTCTGCTTGCTTGGTCCAACTCCAAACTATTTGGAAGACTGATTTGGACTCGTACCCCCACACTATTCGTCCCCCCCTCGTGCTCGTCCCCCTAGTCATTGCCCCATGAACATCTGGTATGACGAGGAATGTAAGTTTGCCCACCGAAGGTTGAAATATGCCATTCGGAATCCTTCCCAGCCCTATGCCATTTATCACAAAGACTACGGGATGCTTCTTCGAAAGAAGAAGCGTCTCTTCCTCTCTTGACATCGACTTGATCTAATCCACTCCCTTCAGCAGTCTCCTAAATCCTTCTGGCGCCTTATCCTTCCCCATGATCAGTTTACTCATGGGATCGATCTTTCCTCTTGGACCATTCATGCCTCTTCCCTCTATGCCATCCCAAATCAACCTCTTATTACTTTTTCCTCCCCTCTTCTTCGTGCCACATATTTTCTACTGGTCTTGTCAGGCAAGCTATCTAGAAACTCTGTACGAGCAAAGCAAAAAATTTGGATGGGTTACAGGCAGAATTTTTGAAGCATGGTATTGACCCTCTTGTTGGGCCCCTCATTGATCTCTTTAATCTCGCTGTTTGTTCTAGTTTTCCTGATTCCTGGAACCAACATATCATTCACCCCATTCATAAGGCATGTGATCCCCATGAACCCAATAACCACAAGACTATCATGATTGGGCATATCTTTACCAAGCTTTATGCCACAACATTGGATGTGCTTCTCTCCTAAAGGTTGGAGGAGGGAGGTTTCAGGGCTCTTGGCCAAGCTGGTTTTCGACAAGATCACCATACCACAGATCACATTCTAGTCCTCAGAGCTATTATTTAGGAGGCACGTTCTAGGTCCTCGAAGGTTTATTGTTGCTTTGTAGACTTCAAGAAAGCTTTCGACACGGTGCCTCGACATTTACTTCTTGAGAGGCTTTAGTCAGTTGGCATCTCTGGGCAGCTTTTGACATCGGTTACACGGTTATATGAGACTGTGAAAGGTCGGTTTCATTCCCCTCAAGGGCTTTCAGCCAGTATTCTTAGCACCATAGGAGTGAAACAGGGATGCCTCATTTCCTCGACACTTTTTGGGATCTTTATTGATGAACTTGAGACTTACATTAGGGAGAACGCTCACTCAGAGGATGGTTGCCTTCTTCACCATGTGCTGATTTCTATTCTCCTCTTTGCTGATGATGTTATTCTTTTGGCCTCACCCCCTGAGGGGCTTCAACGTCATCTGAACACTCTTGCCGCTTTTTGTGACTTGAGACAGTTGACGGTGAATCTTTCTAAGACCAAGGTTATGGTCTTCAATACTACCAAAGAGGCTCTATCCCATCTCCACTTCCTTTTCCAGGGTTAGGAGGTCGAAATCATCACCTCTTATGTGTATTTGGGGGTTCTTTTCACTTGTCCCACTTTTGGTATGAAACTCGCCACCCAGGTCCGAGAGTGTAAGGGGTATGCATATCTTTTCTAGAGAGGAATTGCTTCAAAGCACATTTTCAGGATATATTTGCGAAGTGAGTATCTTTGATGCCTTGGTCAAGCCAACTATTACTTATGGGTTAGTGGTTTGGGGCCCTAGTCTTGGCCCGAACGAGTGGTCATAGGTTGAACGAGTCCAGACACTCTTTCTTCGATTATTCATTCATTGCAAGGGCACAATCCCCCATTCTATTATTTTCGCAGAGTTTGGTGCTTCTCCTCTCCAACTTGAGATTATCTTCCTGATTATCAGTTATCTTCACATGACTTGTACTTTCGGAGATACCCCTGAGGGTTGCAGGCGGTACCCTTACCTCGCCCTTTGCTCCTCGATGGAACTCTCTCTGAGTTCTCGGGGAGGCCAAAGGAGCTGGTATTTTCAGGTTTTTGCTCTCCTGGCCAGCATTCATATATGGATAGACAAGCTTCCCCCTTATTCTTTGGGGGTTCTCCCCCCTCTCGGATTAGTAAGGAGAAGATGCTCCACGAGATTCGAAAGGATGTTAGTCTCCAGTACACCAGATGCACATGGATCTCTCCTATTGCCCTTCTTTCCCCCAAGTTGTCTTTCTACCATGAGCACTTCTTACAGATACAAGAGGGCAAAATAGTTCCTCCACAATACCTTCAGCAACACACAATGCATAGTCTTCGAATCACTATTGGGCAACTCAGGGTGTGTTCTCACCAACTTCGGATTGAGTCAGATCACCATCTTCCAACAAAGGAGCGAATTTGCTTGTTTTGGTCCATGGGTGAAGTTGAAACCCTTCATCACTTTAATTCCCCATTTATTATGAGATCTGGGGTAGGTTTCATTGCCTTTTCAGGGACAACTCTTGATATTTTTCTACCTAATTCAGATACCTGGACCAGCGTTGTCTCGCACTCTTTCTTAGGGAGATAACTCAGTTTCGACGACAAAAAAGTTCTCCAAATGGATCTCACCCTCCTCATCATCGGCTCATCACAACATACTTCACCAACTCCAACGAACCAGGTGACTTCGATCGGAAATGCCCCATATCATCCAGTTCGAACAGAAGCAGGGTCACTAGACAAGGCACCAACAGTTTGTCAGGGTTCCGAACTAGCAATGGGCAAAGACATATCATGGACTTCTTCAGCTTCGATACTTCGGCCTCGATTGTTAGGAGAGATTAGTTTTTGGGGGATTCTCGGAGCTTGCCCTTCTTGGGCTGCTCCCTCCCCCCTCCTCTCTCTTCGTTCTTCTTGGCGTGCACTCCTCTCTGTTGGATTGCAGCACTGCCCCCATCTGCTCTCTCTTTTCTTTTCTTTTCCCTTTCTCTTTGGCTTGTTTGTCGGGTTCTATATTGTATTTATCTTAGTTCTTTTCTTTGTTGGGATTTTTAGCCTACTAGCTGGCAATCATTATTGTCCTTATTATAGTCCCTTGGGTCTTAGGCCCACAACGGATATTAATAAAATTTCATTTCATTTCATTTCTTACGGTTTCTCTGTCAGCTTGTTCTCTTAACTCTTGGTATCTTCTTTGCAATTGCTCATATTGCTTCTACAACTGTTGTGTTTCCCCATGCATTCTTTGTTGTGCAAGGCCAATTTGTGCTAGCAAACTCATTCCTTCGTACTCACTTTCATCACTTCAAGGTTCATGATCAGTGGTTCTTCCTGCCTATCACCCACTACCACCATTCTCTGTGTTTCCTCTTCTTCTAGTGATCTCATCCTGTTTGCTTCATCTATATTCAAAAATCTCACATTTAACCGTAGTCTTCTTCGTTCAGTAGGGAGGGGTTCCAATTCCTCCTATTCAATTATGGGTTGTTCACCTTTTTCTTATCCATAGCTAAAGTAGGTCTAAGTCACTATCTTCCTTTTCTACACCATCTTTGTCCTTGGTCCTGTTGGTTACGAATCTGCCATGAGGAAAGGATTTTGGGTTAATGCGCCCAGATTCGCCCACCAGCATGAAAGGCCGGAAGGAAGAGATGCCTTCCGAGCCAATCTCCGGAGAAGGCCGGCTCCTTGGGGGGGGTTTTCTGATTTAAGCTAAGAGTACAGGAAAGAGATAAATGTACAGAAAGGGACAAATGTACAGAAAGAAATTACAAATATGTCCAGATGTTGGTGGGGGGAACTAACAGTACGGGAACATACCAATTACCGCTACTTACTGCATTATAAACATAGAGCATGACAGGAACTGCAAAAACTATGTGTACTTCCGATACTCATGCAGTGTATGCACAGCTCCAATGATCCCCTAGCAAACATTCCCTACAAGGAACTAACAGCATGGCAATGCACCGGTTTACCAGATACGTACACTAACATGAGTAGAAAGCAGACTTAGAGATATCAGAACCAGGTATATGTGTTTATGTAGAGAATTTAACCGCATAGCTCAATGGCTCCCTAACAGACATTCCCTACAAGGAACTAACAGTACGGGATCGCATCAATCACCAGATACGGACCAGCAACAAAACACATAACTGATGGAACTGCTACCACATCTATTCTATATATGCTTTAAATTAATGAAATACAGAGGGTGCTTTAAACAAGCAATGCTAGAGGGACCTGCTCACCAAATGCTGAAATGAATCAACAAGCCGTGACAGGTTAGCCTAAGGCATATAATGAAAGACAGCATAAAAGAATAAAGACAGCAGAACAGAACCAGGCATACAGATTATATTCATAAGCAGAAGCACGGTTACAATAAGCACAGTAGTTCCCTAACAGACATTCCCCTTTCCACCCTTTACAATGAATTCACGATGGGCTTTTATAGCCCGAGTCCCTCCCGTTACATTAATGGGCACAAGGTCCCAGTCAAACATAAGCTGACAAAAGCGGCGAAAGAGCTGCAAATGCTGACCTTTTGTCGGACCGGACTGTACCCGCAGCATGGTCCTCCTGGAAGCTGGACAGCTACATGGCGGTGCGCTGGGCAGAACTTCAATCTGGCAGTGATGCGGGTAGCTGGAGCAGGTAGAACCTCAGATCAGCTTTGAATGAGGCTACTGGCACAGGCAGTGCAGCCCATGCTTGTCCTTTTGCTTGGCACGTTTCGGCTCTAATCCCGAAGCTGGACACTTGTCAGATGATGGATGATGCTGTTTGACACGTGTCTGCCTTGGAGGGCAGTCTGTCCATCTTCGCTTGGGATCGGAGCACCTCGGGATGCGCGGGCAAAACGTAGTGCAGTCGGGAAGGCCTTCATGCCTTGGTCAAATTCCGGGTTTGTTCCCTACTGCGCACCTGTCAAGGGCGCACTCCGACTTCGGTGTGAAGTCGGAATGCGCACAGGCGAAAACTGATGTCTGCCGCCGTACGGACTTGCTCCAGCACTTGATTTCTCTTTTGTCAGCCTGCCAGTCTGCCAGTTACAAGGTGCGCCCAGAAGAGGGGCGAAGTGCGAACTTCGCACCAAAACTGGGCGAAGTGCGTACTTCGCACCAAAACTGGGCGAAGTGCGAACTTCGCACCCAGACTTAGCCATTTTTCAGGTGACTTGCTGGAAGTTGAAAAATTAACTGGGGGACTCCAAGAAAGGGGGGAAAGAAAGAGAATGCGGGAAAGAAAAGGAAAGGGAGAGAAGAAGGAAGGAAAATGGAGGAAGAGGGAAAAGAAGAGCAGCACTGTTACAATACTGAAGACATTGCACCCCGTGCAAAATGTGACAACATTTCTGGCGGCTCGCGGGGTGTCGAGCTCGCCTCGGCGCAAAGAATCCATGCCTTCATCCTTTGGGTGCAGAGGAACTTGCCTCCCCTGCCTTTTGCTGCTCTAGCTGTTCTCCTTGCGGCAACTGTTCTTCAGATTCATCTTTGTCAGTTGCCTCCTCAGAGTCGCCTTCCGAAAACTCTCCATCTCGTGCTTCTACCTCGCAGATGCGAGTGTATGCCTCCTTGGCTGGGCGCCAAGCTTCTGCTTCAAACGGCCGGCGGTCAGCTGCATCTTCTAATGCTGCGTGGAAAGCAGCGACCGCGTGCAGGTCGATGGTGAGGTATCTTTTTTCTAACTCCTGGAAGTAGGAGCTGATCTTGGAATATTTGACCACCATCTGAGTGACCTGACTGTCTTGAATTGGCTCAGTCCAGCTATCAATGTCAGCTGTATCTGCTTCGAAGGACTGCCAATTCTTTTTTACCCGATCTAGGGTGAGAAGCTCGCCATTTTCAACAAAACCTGGGCACCCAAGTTCTGAAAGAGCGTGAAAGGGGGCCAAACAAATGTCTCTTTCATGCGTGAATGCGTCTAGCATTCGTCTGGCCACTCTCACCTCTTCAACTTTTTTGAAATATTTGTGCAAGGTCACCCTTGCACCTGCCCATTCTGCAGCGAATGAGGACACGGGAGAAAAATGGAGGCCGTTGCGCTCGCGCTCCTGAAGATTTACCGCCAGGTCCAGCCATTGCTTCGCCTGGCGCTCGGCCTCCTCTACCACAGGCTTTCCCTGGGCAGAAACTTCTTGAATTCTGGATGCGAAATCCAGAACTGCCATCGCCTTGAAGGTGTGGGGCTTGCATTCCCGCAGCAAACCAGCCCGCATCTCCTTAACCTTTGTCTTTGAAAAGACCGTCGCTTGAGATGCTCTCTCTGCAAGTTGCGACTGCGCCTGCTTCAAAGACTCCTGGAGCTGAGAAATCTGCTCCGAGGCTGCTTTCTTTTCGGTTGCGGCTTGTTGCTGAGAAGCGGCCAGCTGGGCTTTGAGTTCATCTGTTTCTCGCCGCGCCGCTTCCAGCTGCTCAGTGGACCTAGACAGGTCCTCTTCAAGCTGCCTTACTTTATCCTGCAACCCGAAAAGCTCTTCCTGCTCCTCCAGACTTTTGACAAAGAGACTGTCAGCTTTGCGCATTATCGACTGAATCTGATACTGCTTGTTAATGTCGTCAAAGCTTTTCTCCTTTGTCTGGAGCTCATAGTCCGCCCTGGTCATTTCCCGGAGAGGTTTCTTTACTTTCGGGATTATTTTCTCTGTTGTAATCACTCTCCTCCCGAAATCATACTTTGCGCGTTTTGCCGGGGCGGCTATCTCTTCATGTCTCCTCCGCTTCAGGTCCTGGAGGAAAGAGACAGAATACTCTACAGCCCTCGTTGCCAGAGGCAAGTCGTCTGTATTCTGGAGGTCGTCCATGAAATCTGGTTCCCCCAGCCTAGGGTTCTGCTGAGACGTCTCTCCTGCGGGAATGGGATCAGGAGGAACCGGACAGACCTTGGAAGAATCGGCCGCTTGTGGGGGCGACCGGGAAATGGAGATGGGAATGGTTGACACTGCAAGGGTTTGAAGCGGCTGAGAAGGTGGATGTGACGGTGAACGGACGGTCTCAGCACTGACTTCAGGCGAAGGGTTTGGAGTTGTGCTCAGAGAAAGAGAGACGTTAGGGTTCTGAGCAAACTGATCGAAAGAATGGGGGCCGCTAGAAGGACGCGGAGACGGGGAGGGGGATGCGGCCATGACTTGCTCGGATTGAGCGGGAGACGGAGTGGGAGTAGGACTTGGTGAGACTAAAGAGACAGGGGCAGCAAACGTACCTGCGGGCTCCGCCTGAGCCGATGCCGGATGGATGTCTTCGCTTCTGGTCTCGGCGGCTGGCTTGGGACTGCCCAGAGGAACTGCCTCTGCGGCGGCAGGACGCGGCTGCGGCTCTGCAACTGGTTGCTGCACTATCAGGCTAGGTCGCCTGATTTTCTCAACTCTCCTCCGCTTCTTTTCTTCTGGAATAACGGTTGGATCAGGGGAAGGAGATGAAGCAGGTGCAGCAGGCGTTGAGGCTCCCACGGTGAACTTGTACCGGGGTTTGACTTGCAGAAGGTCTGCCGCAACCGGTCTGCTCTGTGGCGGCGCTGGCGCTTTTCGTGCCTGAGGGACTGCCTCGGGCGCTGCTTCGACTAACTCTTTCGCCTTCTGAGGCGCCGCCTTGGAAGCCACGGGCTGCATTGGATTTGCCTGGAAGTCTGCTGGGCCCACGCTGGTAGTTGCCGAAGTGTACAACTGTTTGGGAGGAGACCCTCCTTTATAATCTTCAAAGGGACCTCGGGGAACGTAACCTTGATATGCGAACGGCCGCCAGCTGTCATGATGCTGGTCATAGAGAACCGAAAAGTCGTCATCTACGGCCAGGTTTCTCCTTGTTGATTTGTCGTGCTGCGTGCGGCATCTCATCTTCCAGCATTCGGTAATCTTTTCTTTAGACCAGTTAAGGCCTGCTATCTTGGATAGAAATTTTTTGAATCCTGGAGATGAGAAATGGTGGTCCGGGTTTCGCTTGGGGTCATATGTCACCTCCTCGCAGTAAAAATCCTGCCAGGGAGGAGAAGCTTCCATCAATTCTATTTCCCAGTCAAGATCCACATGAACCACATCGCATCTATCTTCGGTTATATCTGCCCGGGGGCAGAGATGCGCAAACTTTCCCCTTATTCCATACGGGTCATACTTCCAGCGCTGTGGCAACAAAACCAGGCCAAATCGGGAAAGCTCTTGCTCTAGGTAGACATGCTGTCCTACCTCAAAAATCTCAACATTTGCCCAGGAAAGAGGGTATTGAAAAATCTGTCCTCTCTTCTTTCCTAGGCCGAACTCCTCTTCAACATAGTCCATTTGTCGGGCAACCTCCATCCCGAACAGGTGCTCCGAGCACCAATAGGGCAGCAAATGGGGTTTGCCCTTGAATCCGTAGATTCTGACCACAATCCCTTGCGTCAGTCTGAAAACGTCCCCGAGCTTCTGATTTATCAAAGCGCTCGTCATTTCTCTCGGGGGACGGGGGATCTCGCTTTCGGTGAAGACTGACATGACGAATCCCAGAAAGTTGATGTTGAACTTGTAGTAGGACCCTTTCCGGTATAAGTCATCCGTCCAGTTATAGACGGGCTGTGGTTCTCCCCTCTCGTTGACCTTCTTCAGGTTCAGGATCGGCATTTGGGGATGCAGATGGTACAAACAAAGCCAGGCTAGAACAGAACTGAAACGAAAGTCGGTGGACTGCTTCTTCTGAATCTTGAACAGGCTGGAATGAATGGCATATGCCAGCCAGTCTGCCCAGTCGAAGGAGATGGGACGCTTCCCACTTCTCTGTGCTGCTGGCTCGTAGGATTCTCCACATAGGAGACATTCTGCCAGCGCTAGCTGGTACGGCTGTACCAGCTCATCAGAATCGCAGCCAAGAATAGATGCCAAAATAGTGTACAAGTACTTGCTCTGAAACTGTGTCAAGGGCATGGGGCCAGTTGGCCACTGTCCAGCCGCAAGCGGGGCGTTCAGCTCTGAATTGAGGAAATCCCTCATCCGTTTGGTTGGCATGAAACGTCCCGCCTGCTCGCCCAAATTTATCTTTCTGAGAATGGCGTTGGAGTCATACTCCAACCCTGGGGCGAAAGCCGGCTGGACAGTCTCCCTGCGCAGTGCGAACAAGGGTTTACCGCTGGAGCTGCAAATTTGCCGGGTAGCTGGTCTGTAGTGTCTGACAATTAGGTCTACCAGCTCTGGGCATTGGTGGACTGGAGGGCACAAGAATTTGAACAGATTGGATTTGTACGCCGCTCCGAAATGGTGGGAGGGCGAAACTTTGTCTGCCCAGCTCTCCACATTTGCCCGCAGCTTCGCCAGGCTCATCGAAAAGGAGCCGTCCTTGTATCCCGACAAATAATTCACCGGAGGTGGTGGGGCTTGCCCACGCTGTACTTTCTTCGTCCGGGACTTTGACCTTTTTTCTGGCGGGGTTTCACTCCTGAAAACGCCCGGCCGCGGTAACTCCTTTGGTTCGCCACTTTCGCTGGACTGCGCTGACACTGGCATCTTTCCTTTGTCCATCTCTCCGAATCAGCAATAATTGCAAGTTCAAGACGTCTGCAGCAGATTTCGCTGTCACAGGAATAATTTGCACTGTCCGAGGAATAATCTGCATAGTCTGGAATGTTTAAAAACATCTGACCCCCTTTTCTAGATAAAGACAGCGCCATAAATGTCGCGCAGGAGGGGGTAGGTCGGCTGAGTTAAGGTTCTTAGATGGCTGCGCAGGAGAATGTTTGGAAAAAGTGCGCTCCGGCAGACGTGCCAAGCCTCTTTTGTTGCACCTTCGTTGAGGAACGTGCAATCATTAATTCTGTCTCGAGCGCTGCACCATGGCTGACGTCGCTGCCACCAACCGGGCACACTGCTCAAGAAAGGACCATTGGTGCGGAAACCTATTTTGGAATGGTTGCAACGCGCCTTGGGCCCAGCTTGGGACCTTTTTTGAATATTTTATTCGTTTTTTAAACTTCACGCAAGCTGGCACGGATTACAAGGCGGGGTCGGACTTCGCCCAAAGTTGGGCGCGTCCCGACTTCGCCCGAATTTCGGGCGAAGTTCGAACTTCGCGCGAAGCGCGCGCTGCATTGTTCCTCCTTTTCTTCGCTGTGCTCAAGGGGTGAGCGCGTTCTGGTTTCCTTGCCACCTTTGGACTTTGGCCAGCACTTAAACTCTTTTCTGCTCTTTAGACTGAACTGGGCTGCGCAGCGCGTGCGTTGAGGCGGGTTCGGACTTCGCCCGAATTTGGGGCGAAGTGCGAACTTCGCGCGAAGTTCGCACTTCGCGCAAAAGTTGCGCGCAGTGCGTACTTCGCACGGAAAGAGTGCGCAGTGCGTACTTCGCACGGAAGCCGGCCGAAGTCGGACTTCGCGTGCGAAGTCAGTCTTCGCTCAAGGCTGAGCGGAGCTTGTCTTTCGTGTGCTTTAGCATTCTCCCTTGATCGGACTTCGCAATTTGGCTGGGCCGAAGTCCGACTTCGCTGCGAAGTCGGGCTTCGGCCAACACTTAGTCAATTTTTTCTTTTCTTTTCCCTGCATTCTTTGCTTATTTTCTTCCTTTGCACAGCCGAACTTCGCCCTTCCTGAGGGGCGACGACAGACTTCGCTGCGAAGTCTGTCTCTCTCTCCCATGCCACAGTTAAGCTCAAATAAGAATAAAAACAATTTAAAAGCTGAAAACTGGAAACTGTACATGCTGGGAAATAAAAAGCATAAGGAAAATTTTTTACAAGGAAGGGCCACTCGGGCGCCTTCAACAGCGGTAAAGTTTCAAGTGGAACCCGTTAACAGGGATAGGCAGGAGCTGACCCTCCATATCCCGCAGTATGTAGGCATTGAACTGGTTCACCCGGGCAATCTGATAAGGGCCCTCCCAGAGAGCATCAAACTTCCCGTGATTACCCGGCTTTGCTTTGTATGAGTCCCACTTCAGCACCAGGTCCCCGATTTCGAAAACTCGGGCAGTGGTGCCTTTGGCAAACCAGCCTTGAGTGGCTGCAATGTGATCCGCGAAGGCCTGGTATGCACTTTCTCTGTCTTCTTCCAACTGCAGGAGTTGGCACAGTCTGTCGTCCACCGGGTCTCCGCTGCTTCTGTCTTCGTCAATCATCCACAGGGCGGGGATCTCGATGTGTGATGGCATGACAGCCTCTTTGCCATAGACGAGCGCATAGGGGGACGTTCTGAGGGATTTCTTGAACGCAACTCTGTCCGCCCATAGCGCCCGGTTCAGGAGCAAGTGCCAAGTCCGCTTGTTTCTTTCAATGGTCCTCCGGAGGATTTTCAGGAGGTTCTTGTTAGTGGACTCGGCAAGGCCATTCCCCTGCGGGTAGTAATTAGAAGACATCTTGTGATAGATGCCAAGTCTGCCGGTGTACTCCGTGAGTACAGCGCCTACAAATCCCGGACCGTTGTCTGTCACAATTGACTCTGGAACCCCGAAGCGGGTAATCAGGCTCTCAATGAACCTGATGACCGTTTCTTGGTCAGCGTTTTTGGTCGGGATCGCCTCTGTCCACCGCGTGAAATAGTCGGTAGCCGTAAGAATGAACTTGTGGCCGGCAGAGGAATTAGGAGAAATCACCCCAATGAAGTCTAGACCCCATTGCTGGAACGGAGTCTCGGCCTGAATCGGTTGAAGGGGCAGGGGTGCTTTTGCTTTCGGCCAGCAAACCTTTGGCATTGATCACATTTAGCGCAGACCGCATGCGCGTCTCGCAAACAGAGTGGGCCAATAGTACCCAGCCCTTATTATTTTTAAGGCCGTTGGCCTTGAAGAATGGTGACCCCCAGGCATCCCGGAATGAAATTCTCCGAGGACCCTAGGCTGGTCGGATTTTCTGACGCACCGCAACAGGATGCCGTCAATGTTTCTGAAGTAAAGCCCCTCGGGGCGAAGAGTGTACTTGAGTGCACCCAGCCGAAATCTCCTTCGTTGTGAGGCGTTCAGGTGATCGGGACATCTTCCGGTGCAGAAGAATCTCACCAGTTCATCTGTCCAATCACTCCCCTCCGATAAGGAGTCGGCTAGGTAGATGCGTGTCGTTGTGTCCTCCCACTTACAGGCGGAGATGCCGGCTACAGCGCTTCGGGCCAATTCCTGACACAAGGCTCGGCCTCTGATAAGCTTGGTGGGCCGCACTTCGATGTCGAACTCCTGGATCTTGGCAATCCATCCCGCTCTCTTGTGACCCGGTTCTCCTTGCAAAATGAAACTTCGAACATCCGGGTGAATCACAAAGACAGTGGTCTTGCTCTGGGAGACAAAGTGCCTGAACTTTCGAAGGGACTTCATGACAGCATGAACTTGCCGCTCTATAAAATTGTACTTTTCTTCATGCGGCAAGATGACTTGGCTCAGGAACGCTATGGGGCGCTCCTCACCGTCGTCTCCCTTCTGAGTCAGGACTGCAGCGTAACTTTCGGGTTCTCCCACTGCATACAGGATGAAGTCCTTGGAGTAGTCCGGGTTGGTCAACACCGGAGCTTGTGCAATTCGGGCCTTGATCTCCTCGAAGGCTTGCTCTCTCTCATCAGTCCATTCGTAAGGTGTGTCTTTCTTGAGCAGTTCGGCCATGGGCTTGATCACCTGTGCGAAGTCCGGGATGAACTTCCGCACAAAGTTAATCTGACCGAAGAAGGACTGCAGCCCTTTTTTGTCGATGGGGGCTGGCAAGCGAACGAGGGCCTCCGCTCTGTCAGGGTCAATGGCGAGGCCTTCCTCGGAGATGACATGTCCCAGCAGCTTTCCTTCCTTTACCGCGAAGACAGACTTCTTCGGGTTGATAGAAATGCCGAATTCTCGACAACTCTCAAATATCTGCCGTAGGTGCGAAACATGATCTTCTCGTTGGTGAGAGAAAACAGTCATGTCATCAAGGTAGATGACAATGATTTTATTGAGCAGCTCTCGGAAGGCCAAGTCCATGGCCCTTTGGAACGTGGCACCAGCATTGGATAAGCCAAACGGCATGCGCTGATAGGCGAACGTCCCCCACTTCGTGGTAAACGCCGTCTTATGCTGGTCTTCGTCTTTGACCCAAATCTGGTTGTAGCCGGAAAATCCATCTAAAAGTGAAAATCTCTGGGCTCCAGCAACAATATGTAGGATCTGGTCGATTTGGGGAAGCGGATAGTGGTCCCGGAGGGAAGCCTGGTTAAGGTTTCTGAAGTCGACACAGAGACGAATGTCGCCATTCTTTTTCCTCACGGGCACCAAATTCGCGACCCAGGATGAATGTTTGATGGGGTAGATGATCTTGGCCTCCAGCATCTTCAAGAGCTCGGTCTTCATCATGGCCTCAATCTTGGGATTCACGGCCCTTTGCTTCTGTCGGAATGGCTTGGCGCCATCCTCTAGCTCAATAGTATGCTGGATGACAGTTCTGTCATACCCCTTCAAATCCTCGTAGCACCAGGCCACGATGTCGGGGAACTCCTGGCACAGTGATCTGATCTGCTCCAGCTCCGCCGACGTGCAGTCTATTCCGACCTTGATAGTTTTACCAGGTTCAAGTTCCAGGTCAGCATACTGCCTCGGGTCTACTTTGATCCTGTGGGATATTGCTCTGTCATTCTGATCAAAGAGACTCTCTAATGTAATCAGTCCTTTTGGGACGTGATTATTCCGTAACTGTATCAACCCCTCATATTGCTCGTCATCAGGGTCTCTACCTCCGATTACACACACTTCGTTAACCAGGAATGTGACGATTTCCTCGTCACAACTGAACACCTGCCAGTGGGTGTCCTTATCGAGCACAGAAGGCCTGTAGACTGTACGAACCGGCTTCGGTTTTTGGACAACGTCTTCAGCCGGAACGTACCTGGCTCCAACAGACGCAGAATATCAGCGTGCTTGTTTTTCTCACGCGATATTGCTTTGATACTCAATGAGTCGAACGACTCCATCAGGTCCCATACCCGATTGCGGTACGCTCTGAGATAGTGCTGTCTGGATGCGCACTTGTCCATCACTTGGTGACACACCAGCTCCGAATCTCCGAAAATTTGGAGATGTTTGATTCCGAGCCTCTCCGCTTTTCGCAAACCCAAGCACAGGGCTTCGTATTCTGCCGAGTTATTAGTGCAGCTCCAGGCCAGCCTGTAGGCATAGTCCTTCTGGATTCCGGTTGGAGAAACCAGGAGTACCCCTGCACCGGCGCCATTCTTGCATCGCGCGCCGTCAAAGAAAAGCTTCCACAGCTCTCCGGGTGCAGGTCCTACTTCTTTTGCCACTGACACGTCAAGCTTCTCGGGCTGTTTAATGGAGTAGCAGCCCTGCTCTGTCCCGATTACGGCATTAAAGTCCCGCAACGAGAACTCATCTTCGAGTTGCAGCACTTCGAGGGCTTGCTCGGTCAGTTCCACTGTCACCAGTTCTTCCTCTGACAACTGGACCATGCAGTCCATCTCTCCTCCGGGTATCTTGTCTACTAGGAAGGGGGAAGGCTTCTCATTAAAAATTCTCAGTCTCCTTCCTTTGAAGGGCACTTCCATGTGCGAGTAGTCTAGAGACAGGTACCCGCCCAACTTCGCAGTGAACTCCCGAGAGAGACACATGCCGAAGTAAGGCTCCAGGTCGACAATCACGACCTCTTGGATGACTACGATGTCGAGGGCCTTGTGCAGCCGGATAGGGATGTCCTTTATGACACCAACTGTCTTGACAGGGGTGCCGTCTAATTGCAGCACGCCTTGGCTGCTACGTGTGTATTCCATCCCGATCTCATCGCAGACGGCCTTCGGCATCACGGTCGAGGAAGCACCAGAATCCACCATGCAGTTGTGAACTATGTGCCCTTGCATCCGTAATGACAGATAAAAGGGTGGCGGTCTGTTCTTCCCAGTGGCTGAGACTGTCAAAGGTTGAACCAGGACAGCAGGCTGCATCTGTTTGCCGCTCTTCATATTCTTCAGTGATTCTTGCAGCAGATCTACCTGGCCTGGGAGCAGAAGAGCATCGTACATGCTGATTCTTGCGGGAGTTCTCTTCAACTCGTCTACAATGCTGTAGCCCGAGGTACTAGCTCCTTCTGCTGGTTTTGCCGGCTCATACTTCGTCCGGTACTGCTGGGTGGCCTCAACTCGCTGTCTCTTGGTCAGAGACGGGTACTTCAGCTTCTCCTGGGCTTGTTCTTTGGTTTCAGCTGGAGGCTGAGGTACGGGAGCTTTAGCCGGAGTTGGGGCCCTTGCTGGAGGTTTGGCTGGAACAATGGCAGCCTTTGCCGGAGAAGGCTTGGCGGGAGCTTTATCTTTGGACGCCTTTTCCTGGGCTGTGAAAGGCCACAGCCGCTTGTACGGTGGCAGCCCGCCGGGCTGCGGTTTTTCTCTTCTTGCGTAAACTTGCAAAGGCTTGGCCGCATCCGCAGCCTTCTTTTCTTCCTTGGCGGGCGGCACTAGATTCTCTTCCGGGAGGGCAAAGTTGGCCTCGCCGTCCAAGATCATGTACAGCTCGTCATCTTCTATAGCGCTGCCGGCCAATGTCTGGATGTAGTGCTGGTGCAAAGTGCAGTCTTCCTCGGAATGCGGGTCATTGCACGTAGTGCACCAGTTAACCTGGTCGGGTGGACCAGGCGGATCTTCTATAGCAGCATTTCTCGGAGGCGGACGCCTCTGCGGCTGATGTTCCGGGGCTTTGTCTTTTGTCAGTGCGGGCGGCGCATAAGGCCTCCTAGGAGCAAGGTCCATCTGGGCCTGCTTCTTCTTCATAGCGGTCATGTCATTGGACATGGCATGGTATCCGGAGGCCAAAGCCCGCACTTCTTGTAGAATCGTGTTTTGGATGCTGCTGTCAGGTGGCGGCAATTGCGCTGGTGGAGGCAATGCGGCCAATGGAGGGGGATTAGAATAGGACGCGTATTGTGGGGGAGCAGGAAGTGCTGGAAAGTGGGGAGCGGGAGGTGGCGGATGAGGGTAATGCAACTGAGGCGGGCCGTAAGGAGTCACGACCGGCGCCGGATTCCACTGCTGCTGGGGTTGCTGCCCTGATGTGGACGGCGAACCACCAGAAGCAGAAGGATACTGGGATCTGGGGAAGTCGGGATGAATGGGTTCCTGCACTCTGGACGGAAGCCTGCCGATGGAGATAATGTCAGCTTCAGCTTGCTGGGCCGCTTCGTACAGCGCAGGGAACTCATCAATCCGGGCGATCTTCAGCAGCAGGCATATGTCTGAGTTGAAAGACCTCAGATAGTAGTGAGCGGCCATGCCGGCTGAAGGCCGAAGTTCGCGAGGTACCCGTTTCCAGGATCTCGCAAACCTAATGTTAAAATCAGACACCTCCTCTTGAGGATGTCTCTGGATAGCTTGGAACTGATGCAGTAGAGAAGTAGGGTCAGCAGACTCGTTGCATCCTTTTACGAGTCTCCTGGCAAGCTGGGGCCACCCTGTGATGGATCCCTCTGGCAGCGATCTCCACCAGTAGAGAAGCTTTCCCCTCAGGGAAAGGGCCAGCAGACGGGTCTTCACACTTTCATCGGTAATAGTATGCAGTGCGGCCAGGGCAAGGATGTCCTGGATGTGCTCGTACGCCGTCTTACCGTAGCCGTCGTATGTGGGAATGGACTTTAAAGCAGCAGGGGGAACAGCTTGTTGTCCGACCAGGGCCAAGGGCCCCGTAGAGTCCACCGCCGGGAAGAGGTCATCGTCATTCGGCTGTTGGGCAGCCATTTCTTCTTCTTCTTCTTCTTCTTCTTCTCCGCCGTCGGTTGTGTACTCAGTGTCGGAACTTTCCGAGGATGCAGGATCTTCTTCTTCCTCGGCTTCTTCTATTTCGTACTCGGCTCCTCCGACTTCAGCTTCGGCTTCTTCTTGGATCTCAGCCTCGGCTTCGTCGAAACGAGCTCGCGGATCAGCCAGCCTGGGGATCTCGCCTCGAGCGTTGATGTCCAGTTCGTAGAACTCAGGCGGGCTTCTCGGATTTCTTGCTTGCCACCTTCTCGTGTGCATGAAGGTGACGGGACCGGTCTTCTAGACTCAGAGGATTTGTTCGTGCAGAGTCGCCAGGTGTTCAGATTTGGAACAGCAATGAAGCGAACACCGGTGCTTCAATTCTGTCGGGGGTGAGAAACTTCCTTGTCTCACCGAGAGCTCAGGAACTGTCAGCGCCAGGTGGAGACTGATCAGAAAATCTCTCGTCAAATGTGGGACCCGTGTCCCGCCGAGCGTAGCAGGAAAACTGTTGCGCCAGGTGAAGACCAAACGGGTACCCTTTCTTTAAAACGTGGGACAAGTGTCCCACCGGGCGTGCCAGAGAAACTGTTGGTTACGAATCTGCCATGAGGAAAGGATTTTGGGTTAATGCGCCCAGATTCGCCCACCAGCATGAAAGGCCGGAAGGAAGAGATGCCTTCCGAGCCAATCTCCGGAGAAGGCCGGCTCCTTGGGGGGGGTTTTCTGATTTAAGCTAAGAGTACAGGAAAGAGATAAATGTACAGAAAGGGACAAATGTACAGAAAGAAATTACAAATATGTCCAGATGTTGGTGGGGGGAACTAACAGTACGGGAACATACCAATTACCGCTACTTACTGCATTATAAACATAGAGCATGACAGGAACTGCAAAAACTATGTGTACTTCCGATACTCATGCAGTGTATGCACAGCTCCAATGATCCCCTAGCAAACATTCCCTACAAGGAACTAACAGCATGGCAATGCACCGGTTTACCAGATACGTACACTAACATGAGTAGAAAGCAGACTTAGAGATATCAGAACCAGGTATATGTGTTTATGTAGAGAATTTAACCGCACAGCTCCAATGGCTCCCTAACAGACATTCCCTACAAGGAACTAACAGTACGGGATCGCATCAATCACCAGATACGGACCAGCAACAAAACACATAACTGATGGAACTGCTACCGCATCTATTCTATATATGCTTTAAATTAATGAAATACAGAGGGTGCTTTAAACAAGCAATGCTAGAGGGACCTGCTCACCAAATGCTGAAATGAATCAACAAGCCGTGACAGGTTAGCCTAAGGCATATAATGAAAGACAGCATAAAAGAATAAAGACAGCAGAACGAAACCAGGCATACAGATTATATTCATAAGCAGAAGCACGGTTACAATAAGCACAGTAGTTCCCTAACAGACATTCCCCTTTCCACCCTTTACAATGAATTCCTGATGGGCTTTTATAGCCCGAGTCCCTCCCGTTACATTAATGGGCACAAGGTCCCAGTCAAACATAAGCTGACAAAAGCGGCGAAAGAGCTGCAAATGCTGACCTTTTGTCGGACCGGACTGTACCCGCAGCATGGTCCTCCTGGAAGCTGGACAGCTACATGGCGGTGCGCTGGGCAGAACTTCAATCTGGCAGTGATGCGGGTAGCTGGAGCAGGTAGAACCTCAGATCAGCTTTGAATGAGGCTACTGGCACAGGCAGTGCAGCCCATGCTTGTCCTTTTGCTCGGCACGTTCCGCGGGGCGGACTTGTCAGGGCGCACTCCGACTTCGGTGTGAAGTCGGAATGCGCACAAGCGAAAACTGATGTCTGCCGCCGTACGGACTTGCTCCAGCACTTGATTTCTCTTTTGTCAGCCTGCCAGTCTGCCAGTTACAAGGTGCGCCCAGAAGAGGGGCGAAGTGCGAACTTCGCACCAAGACTGGGCGAAGTGCGAACTTCGCACCCAGACTTAGCCATTTTTCAGGTGACTTGCTGGAAGTTGAAAAATTAACTGGGGGACTCCAAGAAAGGGGGGAAAGAAAGAGAATGCGGGAAAGAAAAGGAAAGGGAGAGAAGAAGGAAGGAAAATGGAGGAAGAGGGAAAAGAAGAGCAGCATTGTTACAACACTGAAGACATTGCACCCCGTGCAAAATGTGACAATAGGTCCTATTCAATTCTCCCTTTCGTGGACCAACACACATTCAAAGGGTTCTAAAGACTGATTTGGAGTTGCAGTCAGCCTTCCTATGCTTTTCTCCTCTTCTACTACTTCAAGATTAACCATATTGATTTGGCTTTTACTTTATATGGCTTTAATCCTAAACCATTACCTATCGTGCTTTAATCCAATCATGCTTTTTCTCTTTTGTCGGTAGTCCATACAACCTATATGGTTTGTATGACTTGGAAAATTTTAATTGCAACGACTTTGTGCTCTCTCCTCTATAGAATTCGGTTTTGGTGCCTCGTTTTGTCTTCTACAACAACAACCCTCCACTGCAACTCTTGTTCTTGCAAAAGAGAAAAATTATCTTCCAGCAATGGAGAAAGATTTTCCATAGAACCCCTCTTCGACACTTCTTGGTATCGTTGGTTTTCTACTTGGTTGTTTCCTTTTGCAATGCATGTTCTTTCTTCCTCAGGGAATTCTTCATTCACACTGCAACTATGGTTTGTTGCCTCTTCTACACAATGGCTTCTACATAGAGTGCTCTCGTCCATACGATATTTAGCTTTCTCCTGCAATGCCTGGATTTTGCTCCCTCCAGTTTTTCTCCAGTGTTCTACATTCAATGTGTTATGGCCAACTCCCAATGCCTATTTATAAGATGGAAGTGGTAGGGGGACAACTGGCTTGCATGTGGTAATTGCCCTTTAACTACCACCTTGCCCTTGTTGCCTTTAATTGCCTTGCATGTAACTGGACATTGTGTTTTTCTTGTCTTACCTATATTATTTTCTGCAACTTGTGCATGTTCAACTCGCACTCTATTACCCTTATGATCACTCAACTTTCCTTTACTTTGCCCAAATAGCCTAGGCAGCCAGATGGCCTACTTAACTGCCCTGCTGACTCATTTGCCTGTTATTTTTGATGGTTTTTCTACTTGGATGACCTTGATTGTTGACACAGATGGCCTTGTCTGACTGGCTGCCATCTTGGTCTAGCAGTATGCTTCGAATGGCTTAGGTGGCCAAACTACCCACCACCTCGTCTTGACTGCCTCCTTTGTTTTGGCTCCTTTGTGAAGGTCTTTCGTGCTCTAATTTGACTCCTTTCTTTTGTCGCTCATTTGGTACTTCCATAGCATTTCCTTTAGATGGCCCTACCTCTCTTCCTTTAGTTTCACCTTTGCCAGATGACCCTACCATAGCTACTGGTCTAATTGGCCCTTCGGATGGCCCAGTTGCACTTGGTCTCTGTTGGCAATTTTGAAATGTTGGCAGTTTTGCACTATGCCACATTGGTTTTAAATAAATTGTTGACTGTAATGTAAAAATTCATGATGTAGCATCTTGCTTAATTTTAAAACAAACATTGCAGTCATTTCAGTTTTTTTTCATTTGAAAAATAAACATTCCAATCCCAATCACAACTTGGAAATCGGCTTCAAATTAATTTGATTGAATTGCCCATAGAAGAAGTTGAAAGAGCGAGAGAATTGAAGCCGCAGTAAAAGAGCAGCAGCGAATCAAAAATGATGAGATTCGACTGAAATGTTGAAATGCGATCGCGTTCACTCCTTAAAAAGGGCAAACGTCGTGTTCGCCCTTTGGTTGGGCGAACAGGTTTTAAAGTATGCGGCGCAGTCGCCCCGCAGTATGGGCGATGATCCCATTCGGCATTGGAATGTATAATTGGGCAACAAAGAAAATTAAAATTGGTTTTGCCCTTGTACTTCAACAGAGATGTGTTTCGCCTTTTTCAAGAGGCGAACACATATTAAGAGTTCCATTCGGCGAAAGTGTTTGAAGCGGAGGTGATTTTAAATTGTTCCAAATAAAAATCGTGTTCGCCCCTTGTTTTGGGTAAATGTTGTTGAAGTGTTTCAGGTGAGTGTTGTTGAAGTTTAGAAGGAAGGGGCGAAGTGATTTCAAAAGGCAATCGTGTTCGTCTCTTTGTTGGGGGATAAACGTTATTAAAATTCTCGAAGTTCAGGTGAAGAGGATTTTTAAATATTTTTCTTGACGAAAGCATTTTCATGGTGAAAGCAAATGAGTTCAGTTGCTTGCGGCGCCTGAGGATAAATTATGGAAAACATATGCCGAATTAAATGATGCAGGATTTGATATTTAATTGCCATCATCTTGGGCGATATTAAAGTTTGATTTTTCAGTTGAAGATATGCCTTGAATTATTGCTGCAATTCAATGTTGGTGGCAAAGTGGAAAGCATTTGTGTTATTTTCAAGAACATCTTCTCGAAGATTTTACTTCTCTCTGAAACAAATTTAATGAGGAGTAAATTATTGAAGCATATGTTTGATTTTCAAGAAAATAAAGGTGAACAAAATTTAATGTCGTGGTGATCAAAATGCCTCGTCACTCCAAATCATTTCCGTATCGTGATTGTCAGAAGAATATTTCCAAGAAATGGTGACTCATTATGTGTCTGATCTATGGACATTGGGTCCTTTCATGTATTCAACGAAAGAGGCGCAAACCTCTATAAATACTAATTAAACTTTCATTGTAAGGGGTTGGAAAAAATAGATATCCTGCGAGAAAACTCTTCAAGTTCTCTGCAGTAATAGACATACAGAGCTCTTGGATTTGCAAATGACTTGGTGCATTATTGTCTTTTGATTTACGCATTTATTTTTACTCTCAGATTCTTTATTTGCTGTTGAATTTAAATTCTGCAAGTTGAATTTGAATATTGCTGATGAGAGGAGTGAGTGTTGGAGTGCCAATTTGAAGGATTATATGTGCGAAGTTTTAAGTAAATTTTGCCGTTTATTTATCTATTGCATGCTATTCATTGCTTGGTGTGGATTCTTGCTATCAGTCTATTCCCATCCTACACAGTCGGCCTATGGCCATATTTCCATTTCTTTCCGCATTTCCTAATTTATTTCCTGCATCTCTAGTCTTTAACCATTTTAAGATAAGTAAGGGAACCAGCCCTCTCTGGAGATTGGCATGGAGGACATCTCTTTCCTTCGACCTTTCAATGTTGGCCGTATCTAGGGCGCACAAACGCAGTTTTGTTGATTAGGCAGATATTTGACCAACAGTTTTTGGCATGTCCGGTGGGACTACAAAGGGTTCCACTTCCAGCAGTAGTAAGGTTTGATGTTCGCCTTTGTGCTGTATAATTAGAACATCCGGCGACTCGATTACACCCAAAAATCTCCAAACGTGAGTACAACAAAATTTGTGTCTCATGAATAGAAGATCAAAGGCCAAAAATCCAGATCACCAAATTGAGTTCTACGAGCTTGATATTCAAAGGCTAGGAGAACATCCTCATTTATCCACTTTTCGCCGTACATCTTCACTACCCCATATATCCCATATATCATCTGTCTCGTCCTCACGGTGTATTCTCCGCTCCCATAAGCCCAGTTAGTACTGCTACCAGTATTCCTCAACCTCCGCCTCACACGACCACTAGTGTCCCTCACGTTACACCTCATATACCAGTCCATATGGCTCAGAATCCTCCACCACATCAACAACAGCCACCAAGGCAGTTCCCAGCTTGGAATAGCTCAAGGGCTTTGAACCTGCAGGCACAAAATCCAGTGCCCCAAGCTGCTTTGAAGCCCTTGTCGACTTATGATGGTATCGAAAAAACAGCTTATGAGCATATTCAAGATGTAGCGTCTTTGGTTACGATTCATGACATAACAGACGAAGATGTAATGATAAAATTGTTGGTATTGTCGTTGAGAGGGAAATTACTGTATTGGTACCGATCGTTGCAACCGGGTACTATTACGTCATGGGATCAGTTAGCGGAGTTGATTAAAAATTTTCATGAACAAGCTGATCCATACTCCTTGTTGCACCAATTTACAACAATCCAAAGACATCCGCAGGAGGAGATAGTTGATTTCAACGTCAGGTTTGCACGGAGTTGGCAAAGAGTTCCTGATGGTTTGCGGCCCACGCATGAACAAGATGCTTTCTACTATCTCAGGGCGTTTAGAACTGAAATTAGCATGGTCGTGCAATAGGCCAATGTGACTACGTTTCCAGACCTGTATACGCAGGCACAAAAGGCCGAATCTGATATGATTGTTGTAGGTAGACTTCCCCCGAAGATGACTATGCCCATCGTTCCTGATCTCCCGCAGTACTTGTACTCAAGTGCCTTTTTGCAGCCCATGCCTTCCATGTACCCAGTTTCCTCATGGAGCTCAAGCCCGCCTCATATCTCTCTGATCCCTGTCCCACAACAGCCGGTTCCAAGTCTTCCACAATTACCCACTCCATCAGTACCCCAGCTGCCTTCATCCGTTTCTTTTTCGACACTGCCGGCACCCCCGGTTCCATTACCTTTGCCTGCACCGCCAGCACCACTGCCTTTGCCAGCGCCCCCCTCATCGTCTAATATTGATCCTTTCACAGTGCTGTTGCAAGAAGTAAAATCTAACAATTCGGCCTTAAGGACGATATCAAATGAGCTTACGACGGTAAGGAAGAAGCAAGCGGAGGCTGAATTTTGATCACAGATATTCCAAACTCCACCGATCAATCGAGAGCAAGCATCTACTAGTACAGGCCCTAAGAAGAACATGACGGTGCAAGCAAATGAAGAAACTAGCACAACAGAGAAGGCGTACTGGTGTTCAACATGCAATGATCCTCATAGAGAAGAAACTTGCATGGTGCATATGAATTTTGTACAAACACTAGCAGAGAGTTTGGCTGGCGGACAAGTCAGTATGATTAGGGAAGCCAATCACAATTTTATGATGCAGTCTTTAGAGCAACTTTCAGTTCTCACACAATTCGGAAAGAATCCAGTAACAGCAGATCCTGCTGAGCTTGAACCTTCAAAGGTGCCTGCAGAACCAAAGACGCAAGATGAAAAAGGGCACCCTCCAACGAAAGTGTCTAGTGGGATGGCTAAGCAGCAAGATCCTGTCTTGTTGAAAGATTTATTGCCTAAGCGGAATCAAGGAAAGATACAAACAAAGACATCAACTTCACGACCTGCAACAGTTGCTCAAACACAAGATGAAACAAGAGAACAGGCCAAGGAGCATCTCAAATACCCATCTTTGACCAAGCGACAAAGGGTGGAAGCTACCTAACAGTACCGAGACAAGTATGAGCGGGTTGCAGAGGAGAAAGCTCTGACTATTTCAAATTACAATATTGTGGAAGAGATGAAGAAGATACCTGCAAAAGTAAGTTTATACGATGCACTACAGTTGCTTGGACAAGTTGACCTACTGCAAGAATATTTGAAGACTGCTAAAGATCAAAAGGAAAATCCTTCTCAAACAGTCCTGGCGCAATCATTACCGACTTCGGCCACGGGAAAAAATAGGCCTCCCCCATTTTATTTGTCACTCAGAATGGAAGGGTGGATTGTACACAACTGTATGATTGACTTTGGAGCTGCAAAAACTGTCATGCCAAAGGCAGTATGTGAAGTGATGGGGATGGAATATACAAGGAATAGCCCAGGAGTGTTACAGTTGGATGGAACTCCAATCAAGACGGTGGGAGTAATCAAGGATATTCCCATTGTCCTCCACAGTATGCCGCAAATCACAGTCATTTAGGAAGTGGTAGTGGTTGATCTGGAGCCATACTTTAGCATGTGCCTCTCAAGGGAGCTCACAGCTAAGCTGGGAGGATATCTTTCCTTAGACTACTTGCATTTGGAGATACCGTTCAAAGGAAAGAAGATTCGCATTTATAATGAAAATCCCTCGCCTTTTCACATTGAAAGGTTGGAAGAGGAAGAAAAAGCTGCAGGTGCAGTTAACATGATGACTGAGGAGTTAGGAGAGGTTGATTTAATGGAAGAAGCACTGGATGAACTTCACCTCGAGCATGAGTTTTCTCTCATGGATTTCAATGCGATGGTTGAAACGGACATTGGCTGCTATACTATAACTAAGCTAGATCAAATTCAAGAGAAGGCTCCTGATTCTCCCGATCCTGTTGCAGATCAGTTATGGAGAATGTATTTTGATGGCGCCAAGTGCAAGAATGGTGCAGGAGCTGGCGTTGTGTTGATCTCTCCCGAAGGATTGCAAAAGACCTATTCTTACAGGCTAACTTGGAGTTGCACAAATAACACAGCTGAATACGAAGCACTGTGCCTTGGATTGAAGAAAGCTGAGAAGTTGAGTATTAAACAACTGCAAATTTTTGGCGACTTTGAACTTATTGTTAATCAGATCACTAACAGGTGTGTATCAAAGCAGCATTACCTAAAAGCTTATCGCAAGAGAGTTGTTGGTCACAAATCTGCCACAGGAAAGGATTTTGCATGTATACGCGCCCTAGACCTGGACCAACATTGAAAGGTCGGGGGGAAGAGATGCCCTCCGTGCCAATCTCCGGAGAAAGGCCGGCTCCTATACTAAACTACTTGATGTTTTAAGATAAGAGTGCAGGAAAGAAATAAAAGGATAGGGTAAGAAGTGTTAACAATTCGGTGGGAAAGAACCAACAGCACGATAATCCACTAATAACTTGGAAAAGCAGCAATGAATACCAAGAATAATGCATAAATGAACATCACGCAAAGTTCCCTATGTATCCTCTGGAAGAGTTCCAGAATTCAACTACTCTCCCACGTCTAAATCCAGATTTCAGAATTACAGCGATTGAGAAAATAAATGAACGTAACAGAAACCACTAACCATAGGCGGCATAAAATGCGTTTAATGCAATATTATCTCCCCTATGTATCCTTCAGGAAAATTCCAGGGTTCTGTCCCCAATTACACACCTAAATTCAGGATTCAGAATTATGGTATACAAACAAAGACAGAATAGCAGAAATAATCACAGAAGGCAGCATACAAGAGAGAAATAAGCCCAAAGTCTTTAATATTAATTGCAAGAACTAAATTACAGCAATTTTCTAGCAAGAGTTCTCCCCCTTTTTCTCATTACAATTCATGGGTTTTTATAGAGGACTCGATCCTCTGAGCCATCAATGCTCTGAATCTGGAAGAACGCCCTCGGCAGACTACAAAATTTTCTCCTGCTCCTTATGAGAATGAGCTTTCACATCCTTTTCCTTTATTAGCAAGTATGACCGCGTCAACTAGGGAAACACGCATTGATGAGCCGTCCAACTTATCTTGAATTTCTCCGGGTGCGATGCTCGAGTGACCTTCAAGTGGCTCTGCCTTCTGGCCTGCAATTGATATCTCCTTTTCCATTGCCACAAATAGGTACCGGGTCTTTCGGGCAAGTAAAAATGCATTTATGAAACACTTGAATGCCTTGTGGAAATACCCGTTCTTGATATGTGTGTCATTGGGGAAGGTGCCCTAGGAAGATCTTCACTAGGTTCTCATTCGGAGCTATGCTTCACAACAATCATGAGCCGAATTTGGAATGATGAACCCGCAAAAATGCTTCGCACGAAGGGGCTCTCAAAAACTGCTTCGCGAGGACCAGATGCCGAAGCTCTTATATCCCGCAGAAAACACGACTCTTAACTACCTACTACTTTGCCGAGGATACGATCCGTATACTACTTCACCAACAGTTCCGTCTGAATTGGACTACAACAATGCTTTGCCGCGAACCTCTTCAAAAACAACCGCTCGGGAGGAATTCGGGCGAAGCTTATCCATGCCTTAGAAAATTTTCAGGGATAATCAGCCTTTGGATGGGGGAGCTTCGCACTGAAATCGCTCGAAGTAGATGCTTCGCAAAATTTTTGAGCGAAGTAGATTTTTCTTGAGGGCGGTTCGCCAAAAAGGAAGGCCGTGGCGGGTGCTTCGCTGGAATTTTTGCGAAGTGTTTTTCCACACTCAAGAAAATTTTACATTTCACATTTTATGCTTCGCAGAATTTCGGCCCGAAGCAAGTCTTGCAGGAGCTTTGCTTGTGAAGCTCTTTCTATGCCTTAGGAGATTTCAGGCCTGCACTTATGTTTTCCCTATTTCTTGTTTTCGAAGCTGCCTGTTCTTGCTAATGCTGTAAGTGAAGCTTTTTATTACACAATCTACAAAGGGGATTCAAAAAATGACAACCAAAATTGCTGCAATGCCACTATCAACAAAAATAAAGAAAACCAGAACAAGAAAATCCTTTACACAACATTAATTTTCACTACCCCTCCAATGTGACGAAATTGTCAACAGGTTCTTGATTCTCCCAATCCTGTTGCAAATCAGTTATGGAGAATGTATTTTGATGGCGCCAAGTGCAAGAATGGTGCAGGAGCTGGCGTTGTGTTGATCTCTCCCGAAGGATTGCAAAAGACCTATTCTTACAAGATAACTTGGAGTTGCACAAATAGCGTAGCTGAATACAAGGCACTGTGCCTTGAATTGAAGAAATCTGAGAAGTTGAGTATTAAACAACTGCAAATTTTTGGCGACTCTAAACTTATTGTTAATCAGATCACTAACAGGTGTGTATCAAAGCAACATTACATAAAAGCTTATCGCAAGAGAGTGTGGGACTTGTTTGAATCTTTCACTGCTTTAAATGTTTAGGCGATTTCTAGAGAGCAAACAAACATGCAGATATTTTGGCCTCTCTTGGTGCTAACTACTCTCCTGTTGAGCAAGTAGTTAGAAGGCCTAAGACAGTTAGGGTAATTTACAGACCCTCAGTTCCCAACAAAAATCTCTATTGGCAAGTGTTTGACAATGATGAGCAGATAGTCAATTTCTTACTTAAGAATCTGCAAGCGCTGACAATGGAATTCTTGTCGAAGAAGAGAGAGAAGGGATGATTCAACTAAAAAATAATCACATTCCTAGGGTACTGATTACACTTGAAAGTCTGCTCGACCAGAATGATCGGGATGAAAAGCACAGGATCAAAATATATGCGAAGGATTATAAAGAACTATATTTGGAGCCTGAGAAAATCATTAAGGTTGGAATAGATGGCACCCTAGAAGAACTGGAAGATATTAAGAAATTGTGTTACGAGTATCTAGATATTGTTGCTTGGAGCTACCACGATTTGAAGGGTTACGATAAGAGTGTGATCCATCATACTATAGAAATGCAAGAAGGGGTAAAACCTTTCCGGTAGAAGCAGCGCCTTGTCAATCCCAAAATCGAAGTGCTCATGAAGGCAAAGTTGCTGAAGATGTTGGAGGCAAAGATAATATATCCGATCAAGCACTCGACATGGGTGGCAAATCTGGTTCCAGTGCGGAAGAAGAATGGAGACATTCGGTTGTGCGTTGATTTTCGCAACCTGAACCAGGCATCGCTTAAAGATCATTACCCTCTGCCTCAGATTGATCAAATCCTTCATGTGGTAGCCAGTGCGCAGAGGTTCTCATTGTTAGATGGTTTCTCTGGTTATAATCAAATCTGGGTGAAAGATGAGGATCAATATAAAACAACATTCACCACCAAGTGGGACACATTTGCCTATCAGCGAATGCCCTTTGGACTATCAAATGCCGGCGCTACTTTCCAGAGGGCCATGGACATCGCTTTCGGTGAGTTGTTAAATAGGATTATTGTGATATATCTTGACGATATGACTGTGTTTTCACATCGCAGAGAAGACCATATTGCTCATTTGAGGCAGGTGTTTGAGAAGTGCCGCGAGTTTGGGATCTCGATTAATTCGAAGAAGTCAATCTTTGCTGTCAAAGAGTGGAAGCTGTTGGACCTGTTGTCACATTTTGCACGGGGTGCAATGTTTTCAATTTTTGTAAGAGAGCTGCTCTTCCTTCTCCCCCCTTTCTCTCTGTTCCCTACATTCTCATTCTTCTCAAAATTGACAGCACTTGCCCTGAAAAATGGCTAAGTGTCAGGGTATGCTGAGGTGTTCGGGTTTTTTCGGGCCATAAACAGGGGCGATAAAATGAACAAAATGAGCCCTGAATATTTTATTATTGCAGATCTTCTCGCAAGCTTTCCAACGATATATTATAATAGGCGATCGGGTCAGCGGATCAAAAGTTATGGCCCCGGGAAGCTGAACCAGGAAACCCAGTTTTTTGTGCGAAGTGTGCACTTCGCCCAGTTTTGGTGCGAAGTGCGCACTTCGCCCAGTTTTGGTGCGAAGTTCGTACTTCGCCCCTCTTTCTGGGCGCACCTTGTAACTGGCTGGCAGGATGACAAAGAAGAATGATAAGCTGTCGGAGCGAGTCCGTACGGCGGCGAGACACCGGTGTTCACCGTGCGCAGCCCGACTTTTCAGAGAGCCGGAATGCGCCCTTGACAGGTGTACAGTAGGGGAACAAACCCGGAATTTGACCAAGGCGTGAAGGCCTTCCCAACTGCACTGTTTTCTGCCCACGCATCCCAAGGAGCTCCGATCCCAAGCGAAGATAGATAGACTGCCCTTCAAGGCAGACATGTGTCACACAGCATAACCCATCATACGACAAGTGTCCAGCTTCGGGATTTGAACCAAGACTGCCGACCAAAAGGGATAAGTATGGGCTGCACCGCCTGTGTCAGTAGCCTCATTCAAAGCTGATCTGAGGTTCCACCTGCCTCAGCTACCCGCATTCCTGTCAATTTAAAGTTCTTCCCAACGCGCTGCCACGTGGCTGTTCAACCTTCAGGGAGACCATGCCGAGAGTACTATCCAGCCTGACAGATGTCAGCATCAGCAGTTCCGCGGCTGCTTTTGTCAGCTAATGTTTAACTGGGACCTTGTGCCCATTAATGTAACGGGGGGAACTTTGGGCTATAAATAGCCACCACGTTTTCATTGTAAGTGGTGGAAGGGGAATGTTTGTTAGGGAACTACTGTGCTTACTGTAACCATGCTTCTGCTTATGAATACAATCTGTATGCCTGGTTCTGTTCTACTGTCTTTATCCTTTTATGCTGTCTTTCATTATATGCCTTAGGCCCACCTGTGTCGCTGCTCGTTGATTCACTTTGGCATTTGGCGATCAGGTTCCTCTAGCATTGCTTGCTTAAAGCACCATCTGTACTTCATTATTTAAAGCATTCATTATAAATTTGGTAGCAGTTCCATCAGTTGTGTGTGACGTTGCTGGCCCGTATCTGGTGATTGATGCGATCCCCTGCTGTTAGTTCCTTGTAGGGAATGTTTGCTAGGGAGCCATTGAAGCTGTGCGGTTAAACTCTCTGCCTAACACATATACCTGGCTCTGACATCTCTAGGTTTACTTTCTACCCCTGTCAGTGTACGTATCTGGTGATTGATACGATCCTCGCTGTTAGTTCCTTGTAGGGAATGTTTGCTAGGGAGCTATTGAAGCTGTGCATACGCTGCTGGTGTATCGGAATTACGCCTAGGTTTTGCGGTTCCTTGTCATGCTCTGTGTTTGTATGCAGTAAGTAGCGGTGATTGGTGTGTTCCCGTACTCTGTTAGTTCCCCCCACCCAACTCCACTCTCATTTGTATATTCTTTCCGCATTTTTATCTCTTTCCTGCACTCTCATCTTACTAACCTCCGCAAGGAGCCGGCCTTCTCCGGAGATCGGCCCGGAAGGCATCCCTTCCTTCCGGCCTTTCAATGTTGGTTCGCGGGTCCAGGGCGCAATAACGACAAATCCTTTCCTCGTGGCGGATTCGTGACCAACAGTTTTTGGCACGCCCGGTGGGACAATTTGTCTCGCATTTGGAAGATCTCAAGCTCGTCCTTGTTGGGGCTGACAGTTTCTTTCCGAATGCTCAGTGGGACAAGGAGGTTTCTCACCCCCAAACAGAATTGAAGCACTGGTGCTCGCTTCATTGCTGTTCAAAATCAGAGCACCTGGCGACTCTGCACGTTCACATTCTCTGAGTCCAAAAGACCGGTCCTAACGCCTTCATTCAAGCAAGAAGGTGGCGAGCGAGGAGCCCGGGAAACCAGCCTGACTTTACGAAATTAATATCAACGCTCCAGGCGAGCGCGTCAGGCCGGCTGATTACCAAGCTCGCATAGACGAATCCGTGAGGCGCCCTTTTTAAGCTAATAGAAGACACCCCGGAGGAATCAAGGTTTGGTGAGCAGCCTTGACCTCACAAGCGGAGAAATGAATGTTCACCTACAGTCTCCACCGTGGTGGTATTGGATCCAACCATCACCGCAACCGGTACCCGAAGAGGGCTCCCGTCTGAAAAATCTCCTTGCCACATGGTTCATCAATTGTACGGGTACCGGCATGAACGACAATCTGCCACGTTGCACCATGTTCGCAACCTGGCAAGCTTTGGGAGGCCAGCCGGACTTCAAAGATCGTCTGAAGTACAATCAGATCTGGTCCGGGCACTGCAGGTTTACCGGATAGGCAACCAAAGTTAGATTTGTGGTGGCGGCATGCCAATAGCGCCGCAAAATTTTGTGTAAATAATCCGGCTATTATTCCAAGTTTTAGTTGTTTCCTTATTTCAGTCTGTGCAGTGTTTTCTTTTTAAGTGTTCTGAGGAGGCAGCTGCCGGAAGTGGATCTGAAGAGCAGTTGCAGCGTGGGTGACTCTGTTGCCCAATGGATGAAGGCATGGGTCCTTTGCGCCGAGGCGAGCTCGACACCCCGCGAGCCGCCAGAAATGTTGTCACATTTTGCACGGGGTGCAATGTTTTCAATTTTTGTAAGAGAGCTGCTCTTCCTTCTCCCCCCTTTCTCTCTGTTCCCTACATTCTCATTCTTCTCAAAATTGACAGCACTTGCCCTGAAAAATGGCTAAGTGTCAGGGTATGCTGAGGTGTTCGGGTTTTTCGGGCCATAAACGGGGGCGATAAAATGGACAAAATGAGCCCTGAATATTTTATTATTGCAGATCTTCTCGCAAGCTTTCCAACGATATATTATAATAGGCGATCGGGTTAGCGGATCAAAAGTTATGGCCCCGGAAGGCTGAACCAGGAAACCCGAGTTTTTGTGCGAAGTGCGTACTTCGCCCAGTTTTGGTGCGAAGTGCGCACTTCGCCCAGTTTTGGTGCGAAGTTCGTACTTCGCCCCTCTTTTTGGGCGCACCTTGTAAGCTGGGCAGGCTGACAAAGAAGAATGATAACTGCCGGAGCAGGTCCGTACAGCGGCAGACACCAGTGTTCACCTGTGCGCAGCCCGACTTTTCAGCAGAGCCGGAATGCGCCCTTGACAGGTGTACAGTAGGGGAACAAACCCGGAATTTGACCAAGGCGTGAAGGCCTTCCCAATTGCACTGTTTTCTGCCCACGCATCCCAAGGAGCTCCGATCCCAAGCGAAGATAGATAGACTGCCCTTCAAGGCAGACATGTGTCACATAGCATAACCCATCATACGACAAGTGTCCGACTTCGGGATTTGAACCAAGACTGCCGACCAAAAGGGATAAGTATGGGCTGCACCGCCTGTGTCAGTAGCCTCATTCAAAGCTGATCTGAGGTTCCACCTGCCTCAGCTACCCGCATTCTGTCAATTTAAAGTTCTTCCCAACGCGCTGCCACGTGGCTGTTCAACCTTCAGGGAGACCATGCCGAGAGTACAATCCAGCCTGACAGATGTCAGCATCAGCAGTTCCGCGGCTGCTTTTGTCAGCTAATGTTTAACTGGGACCTTGTGCCCATTAATGTAACGGGGGGAACTTTGGGCTATAAATAGCCACCACGTTTTCATTGTAAGTGGTGGAAGGGGAATGTTTGTTAGGGAACTACTGTGCTTACTTGTAACCATGCTTACGCTTATGAATACAATCCGTATGCCTGGTTTTGTTCTACTGTTTTTATCCTTTTATGCTGTCTTTCATTATATGCCTTAGGCCCACCTGTGTCGTTGCTCGTTAATTCACTTTGGCATTTGGCGATCAGGTTCCTCTAGCATTGCTTGCTTAAAGCACCATCTGTACTTCATTATTTAAAGCATTCATTATAAATTTGGTAGCAGTTCCATCAGTTGTGTGTGACGTTGCTGGCCCGTATCTGGTGATTGATGCGATCCCCAGCTGTTAGTTCCTTGTAGGGAATGTTTGCTAGGGAGCCATTGAGGCTGTGCGGTTAAACTCTCTGCCTAACACATATACACGCTCCGACATCTCTAGGTTTACTTTCTACCCCTATCGGTGTACGTATCCGGTGATTGATACGATCCCTAGCTGTTAGTTCCTTGTAGGGAATGTTTGCTAGGGAGCTATTGAAGGCTGTGCATACGGCTGCTGGTGTATCGGAAGTACGCCTAGGTTTTGCAATTCCTTGTCATGCTCTGTGTTTGTATGCAGTAAGTAGCGGTGATTGGTGTGTTCCCGTACTGTTAGTTCCCCCCACCCAACTCCACTCTCATTTGTATATTCTTTCCGCATTTTTATCTCTTTCCTGCACTCTCATCTTACTAACCTCCGCAAGGAGCCGGCCTTCTCCGGAGATCGGCCCGGAAGGCATCCCTTCCTTCCGGCCTTTCAATGTTGGTTCGCGGGTCCAGGGCGCAATAACGACAAATCCTTTCCTCGTGGCGGATTTTTGACCAACAGGACCATGTGATCTTGCAAGAAGGATTGGCAATCGATCCTACAAGAGTTGAAGCCCTAATGAAGTTACCATTGCCTGCTAACAAAACAGATTTGCAGTCCTTCTTTGGCCAAATTAATTTCATCTATAAGTTCATTGCTGATTTTGCTCAGGTGGTCAAACCCATGACTGAGCTTTTGAAGAAAGATGTTGAGTTTAAATGGACTGAGACAAGAAGACAGGCTTTCAAGGAAATCAAGGAGAGGATTGCTCAGGCTCTGGTATTGGTTAATCCTGATTATTCTAAATATTTCATCCTCTATGCCGTAGGCGAACAAGAGAGTTATGCTGCAATTTTGACACAACAGCAAGAGGATGGAGATGAGAAGCCAATTGCTTTCATGAGTCAGGTTATTGCTCCCCATTAGGAGAAATATAATTTTATTGAGAAACAAGTATATGCGGTGATGAAATCATTGAAGAAATTCCGACAATTTGTTTCGCAGACCAAAACGGTTGTGTATGTTATACACCTCGATGTAAGAAAATTTATTCTCCAAGGAGAATTAGGTGACAAGAGAGCAGTTTGGGTCTCGAAAATTCAATAATATGATGTGGAGATCCGACCAACGAAGCTAGTTCGTGGGAGAGCTCTATTCCAGGAGCTAGCCAAAAGTGCGGCCTCCGGATCATTGGATGTGGTGCATGAGGATAGTTTGGGCGAAAGCATTTGCGCAAATCATTCCGCCAGTGATCATGATTGGACCAAAGAGCTAATTGATTATTTTACCTCAGGAAAATGTCCATCTCGCCTTGATGCTTTGCAACGTCGAAGATTCAGGTTGCAAGCTCTCAAATATGTTTTGTTGCCCAATGGGTTATTTCACAAGAACATTGATGGAGTTCTTCTCAAGTGTGTAAGGGACTCCGAAAAAGAAAAAATATTAGAAGAATTTCATTCGGGACTATCGGGTGGTCATTATGCAGGAAGGTCTATACTCTACTTCTTGCTCATAGCAGTCATGCCAAGGGAGAAGTGTAGCCATTTTCTCAATATGCCAATTCATGTCGGGTCCAATGAAATTATTTCTGTTCCGCTCAATATCGGGTTGAGGACAACAATGAAATGATTTGAACTTGAAAATTTCCTTAAACTTGCCCAAGGGGTCATACCTCCAACACTGTGGCAGTTCTATCAATCCTAGATCTTGCAAGGCAACAGTGAGAAGCCGATTCTGTCCGATTTGGCCCACTACTATACCACCAAACTTGAATGGCATATTGCATGTTGTCTTTTTTCCACGCCAAGCTCCATATATATCATTGATGTAATCTGACTAGCGAATGACCTCCATAGCAAAAACATTCTTCGTAGCAAAATATGGCAACAAAAATGGCTTACCCGTGAAACCAAAAACTCGTACAACTACACCCTGGGTAAGCAGAAAAATATCACCCTTTTTTCTGAGTGACCAATATATCTCTCAACTCCTGCGACACTCTTTCACATGTACCACATAACAGTTCTATTGCCGGCCCCAAAAACCAACTGTAAAAACTATAGAAAGACTCCCTTCTTGACAAAACTGAAGTCCACTTATATATTGGCAAAGGTTGATCCTTTTCATCTATTTGTGTAACTGCAATAAATGGAAAATATTGCTGCAATTGAAAGAAGAAAAACCATACCAGAACTGTGCTTGAATGATTTCGCTTTCTGAGTCTACAATTTCTCCAACTGAGAATTCATCCTCCGCGAGATGTAATCGGCCCAATCGAAAAATATTGGATTGGTGTCCTCTATCATAACTGATGGGGAATAAAAATCTACCCGGCCAATACATTGCGCTAAAGCTGCCTACCACTTGTGCACAGTATCATCAGAAGGCAAACCTGCGACCCACGCTAGCATTGAATAGATATCCAAGCTTTTAAAATCCTTAAGCGGTTTAGGCAAGTTGGGAAGCTGCCCCATCGACGGTTCTTTGATGAGCTGAGTCTCCATGAATTTACGCATTGTTACAGTAGAGACGTATCTATCTTCCTGTTCATACGTGTGCAACTTCTTATGAACCCCATAGGCAGGTGGTTGCAATCCACATGCGAATGCTTCTTGAATCTCGTCCAGGGTAATAGTGAAGAGAATCTCCTTCTTCGCATTCCTTACTACTCTAGTGAATGGGTCATAAAATTTGGCAATAAGTTGCACCAGCTCAGGACAAGAGTGTACAGGCAGGCACAGGTACCAGAAAAGCTACGAATGGTACGACACTGTTAGCCAACTTTCTGATGTGACCCCCTAATTAACTGCAAGTTCAACGTCTTGCTGCAGTCTTTCCACTCCTTTGTGGGTTATTATGCAATCACCAATTTCGGCCATCATGTCATCATAGGGGTCCAAGTCAACATAGTCATTTTTCTAGGCTTTTTTAGACCTTGTACCCCCCTCTTTTCTCTTTGAATTCTTGGGCTCTCTACTATGTGAAACATCTTGGGGCTCTTTACTACGGCTTCCCATTTTTCTCCTTGACAAATTTACCAACACTGTCTGGACACTTTTGCAATAACAGTTTGAAGCACACGACAACAAAAAAAATTTAAATAAAATTTTAATTGCGAGCTTTACCTTGCTTTGTTTAAATAGAGCTTCTATCCAACCGCCGCAATAAATGCTGAGTTACTTGGACGCCTTCGAAAAAATGTGAGCCTTGATGCGCTCACCTGGAACTATTGCCAATGTATCTCAACATATCCTCTGATTCGCTGAGAAATTCACCTTGGGGAAAGCATCTTTCTTTTCCACATAACTGTGTAGTAAACCATGCCCTGGCTACAAAATATTGCTTTGGAAAAATAAATTGATTACTTGAACCAATTAAATGCTTCTTTTGCTCCCTCAAAAAGAAAAACTTCTGCCAGCCTGCATGTTTTCCAATAATTGCCACGTCTTGGGGGAAGAAATATATCTGCACCGAATCTCCAAAATTAAAGGGGATGTTTGCTTGTTAAAATTCGCTTCTCCTTCAGGGAGCTTTTAATCTGCTTGATAATTTGGGGCGAAGTTTCTCCTTATATAAACTTCGTTCCTTGCCTTCTTCGCCTTTCCCTTTAGAACATCAAATTTTCTAAAAAAACTCGCCTCCCTTTTTTAGAAAAACAACTTTCTCTTTTTTGGGTGCCTTAAAAAAAAAGGAATGCATTCGAATGGACCATATCACTTTTAAAAATCCAAAACGTATCTCTTTTTTTTTTTCTCTTTATATATTGCTTTGTATAGTTTTTAAAGTTTATTTTAGAGATTCAGTGCGGATATATTGCTTCAGCTCAAGACAAGAGTGTTCAGGCGAGCACAGGTACCAGAAAAGCTGCGAATGGTACAACACTGTTAGCCAAATTTCTGATGTGACCCCCTGATTAACTGCAAGTTCAACGTCTTGCCACAGTCTCTCCACTCCTTTGTAGGTTATTATGCAATCACCAATTTCAGCCATCATGTCATCATAGGGGTTCAGGTCAACATAGTCATTTTTCCAGGATTTTTTAGACCTTGTACCCTCCTCTTTTCTCTTTGACTTCTTGGGCTCTCTACTATGTGAAACATCTTGGGGCTCTTTACTACGTCTTCCCATGTCCTTGACAAATTTACCGAAAACTGTCTGGACACTTTTGCAATAACAGTTTGAAGCACACGACAACAGAAAAAATTTAAATAAAATTTTAATTGCGCGCTTTACCTTGCTTTGTTTAAATAGAGCTTCTATCCAACCGCCGCAATTATTGCTGAGTTACTTGGATGCCTTCGAAAAAATGTGAGCCTTGATGCGCTCGCCTGACACTATTCCCAATGTATCTCAACATATCCTCTGATTCGTTGCGAAATTCACCTTGGGGAAAGCATCTTTCTTTGCCGCATAACTGTGTAATAAACCGTGCCCTGGATACAGAATATTGCTTTGGAAAAATAAATTGATTACTTGATCCAATTAAATGCTTCTTTTGCTCCCTCGAAAAGAAAAACTTCCACCAGCCTGCATGTTTTCCAATAATTGCCACGTCTTGGGGGAAGCAATATATCCGCACCGAATCTCCGAAATTAAAGGGGATGTTTGCTTGTTAAAACCCGCTTCTCCTTCAGGGCGCTTTCAATCTGCTTGATAATTTGAGGCGAAGGTTCTCCTTATATAAACTTCGTTCCTTGCCTTCTTTGCCTTTCCCTTTAGAACATCAGATTTTCTAAAAAAACTCGCCTCCCTTTTTTAGAAAAACAACTTTCTCTTTTTTGGGCGCCTTCAAAAAAAATTGAATGCATTCGAATGCACCATATCACTTTTAAAAATAAAGTATATCTGTTTTTTTTTCTCTTTATATATCGCTTTCTATATTTTTGAAGTTTTTTTCGAGATTCAGTGCGGATATATTTTTGGTAAGTAGTGTTTGTATTTACAGGGGGTTTTAACAAGGATCCCAAAACCTGATTACATAAGCAATGGGCCTAGGGCATCAATCCCTTGAAACTGAACACCAAAATAGAAATCCCGCCCAGCGGTAACAGTAAGCATGAAATAATCCCTCTCAGCGGGAAACAAACAAAAAAGAAAGAAAGTAGTTTTGGAGATCCCGCCCAACGGGGAGTAGCCAAAAACCACCATCGAGAAGATCCCGCCCAGCAGGAAGCAAAGAAAAACCGTTACAATAAAATCCCGCCTCGTGGGAAGCAGTCAAAACCACCACAAACAGTCCCACCTAGCGGGAAGCAACAGGGAAATCCCGCCATCCGGGAAACCAGCAGAAAAGAAGGATCCCGCCTCGCGAGAAAACCGGCGAATTTGGCGGATCTTGCCCTGTGGAGAAACCATCCCGCCCACCGGGAAAACATTCCGTTCAGCGAGAGCCATCCTGCAGGAAGCCGACAGCCAGCACAGAGAGGATCCAACCCATCAGGAAGTGACTAGAGAGTTGCACCACAAGGAACCCGCCCCGGGAAAATAGAAGAGGATCCCAGCAGCAGGGACCAAGAATCCCGTCCAAGCATAGAGCTCGTCGAGGATTCACAAGAAAAATGGGGAAGCTATCCAAACCCTAAACCGTCACCTCCACCACATCGAGAAATGCAGGGGACCAGATCCATGCGAATAACCTGCAAAAAACCCCAGGGGGAAGCCTGAGGGAAAAAGGGAAGGGATCCCCAACCAAACAGGGATCCCTGGGAAGCACCAGTCTGAAAAAACAACCAAGGAAACCCTAGCCGACCGGGAGGGGCACAGATAGTGGAGAAGGATCTCCCCCAGGAGATCATCTGCAAACAACCACTCCTCGGGAGGGATTACCTGGGTTGAGCCAGGGACTGAGCAGGAACCAGGAGCCATGGGAGGGGGAGCAGGGGAGGGACCAGAGCCCTTCCCTCTCTACTTTCTTCCCTCTCCGGCCTATCAAGTTAAAATCTAATTTTGCTCTTCATATCTTTGTTGGTTTTCAATTCAGTGCGGATATATTGCTTCCCCCAAGACGTGGCAATTATTGGAAAACATGTAGGTTGGCGGAAGTTTTTCTTTTTGAGGGAGCAAAAGAAGCATTTAATTGGTTCAAGTGACCAATTTATTTTTCCAAAGCAATATTTTGCAGCCAGGGCACGGTTTACTACACAGTTATGTGGCAAAGAAAGATGCTTTCCCCAAGGTGAATTTCGCAGCGAATTAGAGGATATGTTGAGATACATTGGGAATAGTGCTAGGCGAGTGCATCAAGGCTCACATTTTTTCGAAGGCATCCAAGTAACTCAGCATTTATTGCGGCTGTTGGATAGAAGCTCTATTTAAACAAAGCAAGGTAAAGCTCGTAGTTAAAATTTTATTTAAATTTTTTTTGTTGCCGTGTGCTTCGAACTGTTATTGCAGAAGTGTCCAGACAGTGTTCGGTAAATTTGTCAAGGAGAAAATGGGAAGACGTAGTAAAGAGCCCCAAGATGCTTTAGATAGTACAGAGCCCAAGAAGTCAAAGAGAAAAGAGGGGGGTACGAGGTCTAAAAAGGCCCGAAAAAATGACTATGTTGACCTGGACCCCTATGATGACACGATGGCCGAAATTGGTGATTGCATAATAACCCACAAAGGAGTGGAGAGACTGCGGCAAGACGTTGAACTTGCAGTTAATCAGGGGGTCACATCAGAAAGTTGGCTAACAGTGTCATACCATTCGCAGCTTTTCTGGTACCTGTGCCCGCCTGTACACTCTTGTCCTGAGCTGGTGCAGCTTATTGCCAAATTTTATGACCCATTCACTAGAGCAATAAGGAATGCGAAGAAGGAGATTCTCTTCACTATTACCCTGGACGAGATTCAAGAAGCATTCGCATGTGGATTGCAACCACCTTCCTATGGGGTTCATAAGAAGTTGCACACCGATGAATAGGAAGATAGATACGTCTCTACTGTAACGATGCGTAAATTCATGGAGACTCAGCTCATCAAAGAACCATCGATGGGGCAGCTTCCCAACTTGCCTAAACCGCTTAAGGATTTTAAAATCTTGGATATCTATTCAATGCTAGCGTGGGTCGCAGGTTTGCCTTCTGATGATATTGTGCACAAGTGGCAGGCGGCTTTAGCGCAATGTATTGGTCGGGTAGATTTTTATTCCCCATCAGTTATGATAGAGGACACCAATCCAATATTCTTTGATTGGGCTGATTACATCTCGCGGAGGATGAATTCTCAGTTGGAGAAATTGTAGACTCAAAAAGCGAAATCATTCAAGCACAGTTCATTTTTGGTATGGTTTTTCTTCTTTCAATTGCAACGATGTTTTCCTTTTATTGCAGTTACACAAACAGATGAAAAGGATCAACCTTTGCTAGTATATAAGTGGACTTCAGTTTTGTCAAGAAGGGAGTCTTTCTATAGTTTCAACAGTTGGTTTTTGGGGCCGGCAATAGAACTGTTATGTGGTACATGTGAAAGAGTGCCACGGGAGTTGAGAGATATATTGGTCACTCAGGAAAAGGGTGATATTTTTCTGCTTACCCAGGGTGTAGTTGTACGAGTTTTTGGTTTCATGGGTAAGCCATTTTTGTTGCCATACTTCGCTACGAAGCATGTTTTTGCTATGGAGGTAGTGCACCAGTCAGATTACGTAAATGATATATATGGAGCTAGGCATGGAAAAAAGACAACATGCAATATGCCATTCAAGTTTGGTGGTATAGTAGTGGGCCAAATCGGACAGAATCGACTTCTCACTGTTGCCTTGCAAGATCTAGGATTGATAGAACTGCCACAACGTTGGAGGTATGACCCCTTGGGCAAGTTTAAGGAAATTTTCAAGTTCAAATCATTTCATTGTTGTCCTCGACCCGATATTGAGCGAAACAAAAATAATTTCAATGGGCCCGACATGAATTGGCATATTGAGAAAATGGCTACACTTCCCCCTTGGCATGACTGCTATGAGCAAGAAGTAGAGTATAGATCTCAAGTCCCTCCGCTAGGATTGTTTAGTCAGGTTAAAGCCAGTAATCCTGAATGGTCCGAAGAAAAGATAATGAATTGGTGGATAATGCGGGTTCACCAAGGAAAGCCAACGACTCCTTATGGGCTCAAACTGGATGATGCCTTTTCAAAGGTTTATGATGAATATGTTGATTCTTATCAGCCAGTCGCTTTCGCCAACATTTTTCTGCATAGTTTTCAATAGTCTGATAGTGGTGAAAGCAAGTCTGAGGGACAACGTCCTTTGGTCGCGGAGGAGACTCCTGAGGAGGAAGAGCAACAATATGTGTTTAAGCGGAGATCACTGCGAACAAGACATAAAGTTGAAGAAGCACCCATCTCAAAGAAGCAAGATGTGCAAAAGGCGCCACCATTTCCCAAGGTGGTGAAGAAACCAAGGACCGGTGCTATTACCATTTCTTCTATCGATGTTCCAGTTACTATGGTTACCACAACTTTGGTTGTCTCTATTGCAGTTGTCTCTCCTCTCACGACGATCGAGGCTCCAACCATGGTTGCGCAAATGGTTCAAGGATAGGAGGAAGATCAGCCGTCAGAACCACCACAAGAGGAGGTCATGGAGACCCAAGTAAATGTTGAAGAGGTAGCGAAGGAGCAATGAGAAGAAACAAATATTTTACAGCCACCTCCATCTTTGCATCACACGGCACTCATGCCCGAAGGTACGTCTCCCCTTCCTTCTTCTTCTTCTCCTTCTTTATTGGAGCATGTAGTGACTTCTTCCGATTCACTACCATCAATTTCTGTGTCCATTTCCCCACCTTTTGGTATGCCCTCTATATCCATTCCACTTCCTTCTTCTTCTCTTCCCAAAGTTACTACTGCTCCATCTTCCATTCCCTTTTCTTCGTCCTCCCTTTCTTTTAGTTCATATGCGTCGGGGCTGAACCCATTTTCGTGCCCTTCCACATCCATTATCACTACCGTTTCCACCGAAGCTGTAAGTACGCAAGCTCCTCCAAAAGTAAGCGTAACTGCAGTTAAAACCGATCCACCCATCCATTCCACTATTTCCATTCCTCCACTTTTAACTGCCACATCCATTTCACAGCCTAATCGCTCTGATGCCCTCATTCCCTTCACCCCATTTTTGGAATTGCAAGCTTTGCCCGACGTTCAGGTGGCATCCAAGCAGTCCGATGTAGAAAAGATCAATAGGGCTCACTTGAGTTCATCGTAGTGGTTGAAAAGCAAGCGACGCAAAGAGGCTCTCGCACCAGCCCATCCTCTTAAGAAATTTGCTTTTGATCCTGTTGCAATGGAGGCTCATATCACCAAAATTACTCCATTGGTTCAGAAGCCTCAAGGAGAATTGTTTCCAAGCGATCTTATTTTTGAGACCATAACAGAAGACCTCACAAGGATTGATCCTATAGAAAATATGGGCAACATACAGGTGGACATGAGTTCAGTTTACCTTCATGGTGAGCACTATAAACATAAATATTTTGATCAGGTTGACAAGATCATTGAACTCGAGACGACCTTGGCTAAAAGTAGAGCACAGGAGGAAAGAATTGCTATAGAGAATGAGCACTTACGATGACAGGTAGGAGTGCACTTGAAAGAAAGAGATGCAGCCCGAATTGAGATGAACAACCTTCGCCTGAAGCTAGAAGCTGTCCAAACTCAATTGGCTGAGAAAGTTGCTCAAGCTACGGGTTTTTCCTGAGATAATATCAAAGAAGCCCATATTCGCTCCGCATAGAACTATGAAAAATTGGCTCCAGAAGCATTTCGAGTTCTGCATTACTTATGGGTGGCTCACATTCAGATTCAAATGGGACAACACATAATTGACAACACGGAGGAGTTACTGTCGCCCCATATGGAGATGGCAGTCAAAATACAGGCCTTGGAAAATTCCACCATGTATGTGAAACCCCTGAGCGAGATGGACCATTCCTGGTCAGCTGCAAAAGTCACATTGTGCAACTATTTTCAGCAGATGGATCTCGTGCGGGAAGGTCAAAAAATTCTAAATGCCATAGAGCGGGAACACACTATTTCGATGACTCATCTTAACGCTCTACGCGACATGGGTTTTCCAGAATTTGTTGATGAGTGGGGTGAACCTCTTCCACAAGCGCAATTAGAGGCAACATGGAAGCAGTTTGTTGAAGATACCTCTGAGATTGATGCTTGGGAGGAACCTATCACGGATGTTTAGGTGTTGCCATTCATGCAGAAGTACACTCGTATGGAGCTTTCATTGTTTGAGTTAGCCCAACGAGCGAGGCGCCTGAGCTTGGAAGATATTCAAAATTTGCACTTTGTATATGAATCCCTGAGCACTCCTTCCTTGTTCACCATAGAGGTATGGAAAGACGCGGTTGCAGTTTATGAGGTCACTTTTGAGAGCCTCAAAGAATAGGAAGAACAAGCAGAGGCAAAAAAAGAAGCAATCGCGAAAGTAGTTGAAGAGCAAGAACGAGCAGAAGTACTTCGAGTTGTAGTAGAAGCCAAAGCCACTGAGAAAGCTGAAGAGGAGGGACATCAAAAGGAATCTACATTAAAGGCACCAGCCAAGGAGGCTGGAAAGAAGACTCAAGATCACCCAATGGATTAAGGCCTGGGATCGCTTGCATCCATGCGAGCTGGATACCCCGAGAGCCGCCAAAAATATTGGCAGTTTTGCACTATGCCACATTGGTTTTAAATAAATTGTTGACTGTAATGTAAAAATTCATGATGTAGCATCTTGCTTAATTTTAAAACAAACATTGCAGTCATTTCAATTTTTTTATGTATGTAATTTTTCATTTGAAAAATAAACACTCTAATCCCAATCACGGCTTGGAAATCGACTTCAAATTAATTTGATTGAATCGCCCATAGAAGAAGTTGAAAGAGCGAGAGAATTGAAGCCGCAGTAAAAGAGCAGCAACGAATAAAAAATGATGAAATTCGGCTGAAGTGTTGAAACGCGATCGCGTTCACCCCTTAAAAAGGGCGAACGTCGTGTTCGCCCTTTGGTTGGGCGAACATGTTTTAAAGTATGTCGACGCAGTCGCCCCGAAGTATGGGCGATGATCCCGTTCGCCCCTTTTGGGGGCGAACGACATTGGAATGTATAATTGGGCAACAAAGAAAATTAAAATTGGTTTTACCTTTGCACTTCGGCGGAGATGTGTTTCACCTTTTTCAAGGGGCGAACACATATTAGGAGTTCCATTTGGCGAAAGCGTTTGAAGCGGAGGTGATTTTAAATTGTTCCAAATAAAAATCATGTTCGCCCCTTGTTTTGGGTGAGTGTTGTTGAAGTTTAAAAGGAAGGGGCGAAGTTGTTTCAAAAGGCAATCACGTTCATCTCTTTGTTGGGGGTAAACGTTATTAAAATTCTCGAAGTTCAGGCGAAGAGGATTTTTAAAGATTTTTCTTGACGAAAGCATTTTCATGGTGAAAGCAAATGAGTTCAGTTGCTCACGAGATGCCTGAGGATAAATTATGGAAAACATATGCCGAATTAAATGATGCAGGATTTGATCATTGATTGCCATCATCTTGGGCAATATTAAAGTTTGATTTTTCGGTTGAAGATATGCCTTAAATTATTGCTGCAATTCAATGTTGGTGGCGAAGTGGAAAGCATTTGTGTTATTTTCAAGAACATCTTCTCGAAGGTTTTACTTCCTCTCTGAAGCAAATTTAATGAGGAGTAAATTATTGAAGCATATGTTTGATTTTCAAGAAAATGGAGGTGACCAAAATTTAATGTCGTGGTGATCAAAATGCCTCGTCACTCCAAATAATTTTCGGATCATGATTGTCAGAAGAAGATTTCCAAGAAATGATGACTCATTATGTCTCTGATCTATGGACATTGGGTCCTTTCATGTATTTAATGAAAGAGGCGCAAACCTCTATAAATACTAAGAAAAATTTCATTGTAAGGGGTTGGAAAAAATAGATATCCTGCGAGAAAACTCTTCAAGTTCTCTGCAGTAATAGAATATACAGAGCTCTTGGATTTGCAAATGACTTGGTGCATTATTGCCTTTTGATTTATGCATTTCTTATATACTCTCGGATTCTTTATTTGCTATTGAATTTAAATTCTGCAAATTGAATTTGAATATTGCTGATGAGAGGAGTGAGTGCTGGAGTGCCAATTTGAAGGATTATATGTGCGAAGTTTTAAGTAAATTATGTTGTTTCTTTATCTATTGCATGCTATTCATTGCTTGGTGTGGATTCTTGCTATCAGTCTATTCCCATCCTACACAATCGGCCTGTGGCCATATTTCCATTTCTTTTCGTATTTTCTAATTTCTTTCCTGCATCTCTAGTCTTCAACCAGTTTAGGATTAGTAAGGGAGCCAACCCTCTCTGGAGATTGACACGGAGGACATTCCTTTCCTCCGGTCATTCAATGTTGGCCGTATCTAGGGCGCACAAACGCAGTTTTGTTGATTAGGCAGATATTTGACCAACAGTCTCAAATTTCTTCCTCCCAAACAGCCTCTGGAATGTCTAGACGGTCTAGCCCTCATATCTGACTGTCCAAGGGTTTTCTGGGTCCTACCAACTCCCATATGGCTTACCTTGTTGGTTGTACAGCCTAGAGGTGCCCAGACAACCTACCCTGTTGGTTGTATGGCCTTGGGATAGTCTAAGGGAAAAATATTTCCCTTAGATGTCTTGGAAAGAGGCCAGATGGCCTCCCCCCTTGGCCTGGCTAATCCAAACGGCCTAATGGTCCTGATGGCCCTCCTAGACTGAATAGTTGCCTAATTTGGAAACACTCCTTGGGTTATAGGGTAGCCTTTGTAGACCACGTCGAATCTCCAAGGAACCGTTCAAATTTGGTAGATCACGCCTTTAACTCATGCACCATCCTGCCTCAAAGGCATTTTGACTCTAAGTTACTTACCGCTGCACATTCTCATTGCTTGTAGGTTGGGTAACTTGTTATAGCCTTGTTGTTCCCCTCCTTACTCTTCTTCTAAGTTCCAAGCCTAAATCGTCATTGCTCTAGTCCTCTTCATCACTACTTGAACTCATCAAGGATATATTGTTGGACTCTTGTCTTAAGTTTAAGTTCCCAACTTGTGATCCTCTGCTTGGAAATGGTAGCTCATGGATGGATCTCCATTCTATTTCACTTGTTGCAGGTTTATTGGTAGTCTGTCTCCAAAAACTTAACTTTTTGTGCATAGTCATAAACAACTCTCAATACTTGCTTGTTTGCTATGCACCTTTGGGGGTCTCGTATGGACTTGTCTCCTCTCTAGAAAAACTTCTACCCATTGTTTAAATATCCTATTGCATCCTTAACAACTCTTGAGTGCGTTGTCTCCTTAACTTTGCAATTCAATTATTCAATTGCTCACTTTGTTCACGCAACTACTACATTTCCTCCCACATTCTCTATTGTGCATGTCCAATAACTGCAAGCAAAATAATTCCTTAATAGTCACTTCCCTCACTTCGAGGTTCTTGTTTTGGCGGTTCTCCTTGTCCAACATATACCTCCACTATTCGTTGTATGTTCTCCATATTTAGTGATCTCAGTCGTTCTTCTTGTTCTACATCTAGAAATATAACATGCACTCGAATTTGTTTGTGCTCCATATTTTGAGGCTGCAATTCCTCTTCTTCAGTCATGGGTTGCATATCCACTTCCTACCTACTTGCATTCTTCCTATTTCAACCATGCTAGGTATCCCACAAGTTCTTTTTTTTGAGTCATTGTCATCTACTGCATTGTTTTCCTACTTGGTATGACTCGACTCCCTAACCTTTTGAATTGAGATTCCTTGGAAGGATTCCAAAGATTGACTTGGTGCCATTGTTAGCCTGCTCGTACTTGTTCCTTCGTCTGTCGGTTTGAAATTCACCATATTTACTTATGCTCGCATCCTATACGGCTTCAACATCAAACTGTTATATGTCTCTAGACATGTCCCATATAGTTTCTTCAATCTTTCTGTGCCATTGATCATTTCTTCCTCTTCTTGGAAGGGTCTAAGCCATAGTCCTTAGCTTTCCTGGCTTTATATCTCTCTTGCCATTGTACTTCAAGACTAAGTTATATACCTTCAAATCCATCTCCTTCAGGTGATCGTCATGCCATAGCTTTCGATGATGTTTGTCAACCTCCATAGCCCATTGCGCCATCACTCTCTTCTTGTCTAGCTTGATGAGTGTCGTTAGTCTCTCTTCCAGGCTCTCTTGGTCAATGAGATGATTCTATACTGCCACTCTCAAACTTAGTACCAGAAACTCCACTGACACAATTGCTTCCTGACCATACATCAACTGGAATGGAATGTGGTTTGTTGTTGGCTTAAACGTAGTTCTATACGCCCAAAAGACTATTGACAATATTTCCTCCCAATCAACATACTCTATCCCAGATGTCTTATACATTATTGAGAGTAAGAACTAATTTGTGGCTTCCGCTTCCCTGTTTTCTCTGAGATAATATGGACTAGACAATGAATGTAAGATCTTAAACCTTGTGATCAAATTCTGAATAATTTCATTGAAGGTGTCTTCCATGATCACATGTCAACTATAGAGGTACGTCGAATCTTGTAATCACCTCCTCGTACAAGCGGGCAATGTTGTTTGTGGAAATGTGAGGCAATGTTGTTTGTGGAAATGTGAGGCAACGCCCTTGCCTTGACCCACTTTGTCAAATATTTGGTAGCTACCACAATGTATCTACATCTTCATTTCCTAGTTTTTGGTGCTATAAAATCCAAACCCCATATTTCAAACAACTCCTATGGCTGTGATAGGTGTAATGGCATGAAGTCCCTTCTTAGCAGTTTTCTAGCTCTTTCGCACATATCGCAAGTAGTCACAAACACCTTTGCATCGCAGTAGAGGGTGGGCCATCACAACCCTGCCAGAAGCACCTTCCTTGCAGTCACGTTTGGTTCCATATGCCCTCCTGCCAACACCTCATGAGCTTCTTTTAACGTTGCTTTCATGTAATGTCCCCTTCCTAATCAGTCAGTAGGAGCCTTGTGGACTAACCTACTCTCGGGTTCCCGTAGGCTGTGTCAGGTGTTGGGGAGCCCACTGGAGGTTGGGCGGTTGTCGTCTGTACATGCTACGCTTTCAGTTGCCAGATTTTGGGGCCGTTTCGGACAACGAAGCATGGACTTACTATTTTTAGTAAGTCAAGTTATCAGGGTTGCCGGTGATGTCGAACAATGTAGTGAGATTCTTTGGCGAAATGGGTGTTCGATTCTACCTCCTGTTCGTGGATTGGATAACCAGAGGTTTGAGATTTTAATGAGCGAAGTTTTAATTATATTAATTTAATATGGTTATAACTTTATTTTATAAAATGGGGACATAAGGATAATGTAAGTCACTTAAGTATTAATTTTATTTAATAAAAGTGAATTATGACAGGGCCAATATTGGACGCCACATTCATAAAGTGGCAATTTAAAATATTTTAATGTTATAAAATGTATTTGTGATAGCCAAAAAGGGCCGACCACTTTGGAGGAGGATATAAAAGGACTTGAAATGCTTCATTTCATTCATTCTTGGCTATTGTTATTTGGAGATATTGTGTAAGGAGACTTGCAGAGCATTTGCAGGGTTTTCTAAGCTTGTTGGAAACGAAATCCTCCTACAGGGACATCAACTTCGGGATTGAAATACATCCTCAGGTTGATTGGAGCATTTCCCGCACAGGGAATGCATTGGAGCTGATAAGGATTGCATTTTCAGAGATATTTATCAAGTTTGGGCAAGTATTTTCAGGGGTTTCAAGAGCTGACTTCATACTTCAGTTTGGACACCACTGTAGCGCACCACCTGGAAATCATTCACAGAGCCATTTGTTGAGGAAATAAGCTAGGGTTTGGTGTTGCTATCAAGGTGCCTGGGTTAGAGGAGTAAATCGACCAATATTGAAGACTATTTTCTCTGCTGCTACACATTTGTCCAAGGCTGCCGTACCAATTTCCTGCCTAGCCGTACAATTGGAGCTTGTATTGGAATTCATGCAAATTGTAAATCTGCTTGTTTTACAGTTTCTCGGTCTGAACCTGGTTGCTTGGCTCTTAGGAGCAATTTGTACTGAATTTCGGGCAAATAGAACATTGTATTTGAAGTTTGGAATGTTCAAGTTTCCTGGGTTGCTGATCAGAGTCTGAACAGTCATTTCCAGATTTGCATAAATACATTGTACATTGTTATTTTCCAATTTCCTTTAATGGGTTGCTAGCTCTATATATTTATTATCTAGATACCAATTTTTAGAGCTTTTGGATAATTAGTTTGACAGTTATTTCTTTTCAAAGTTTGTTGTTTATACAATTTCTGTACATTTGCATCATCTGAAAAACACAAAAAAAATTAGAATACAAAAAAAAAAAAAACATATTGCAAATTCCATTCTCAGAACAGGGTAGGACATTACAATTCACTTCTTCATCCATTACACACCTCCGCAACACTCCACCAGGTCCAATCTTGTACACTACAACTATCAAATGAAATGGTGTTGATTTTATAATGATGTTCTCTGGCGCTGTCAACTGCTTTGGCAACTCACCTATTGACAAGCATTCACCCATGTACTTGTACAACAATGGTAGCGTAGTAATTGAAAACCAAAGAGTGTCTAGAAATTCATTTGACACTCCTCCCTCCGTAGGCTCTCTCGAGCGAATCCTCGACAACTGATTTGCTATAACATGCTTCTTTCCAGGTTTGATTACCACTCAAAACTCAAATTCCTGCAACATGACGAGCAACCTGTTAACTAGTCCGTGTATAGTCAGTTTGTTGATCAAGTACAACAATGCCTGATGATCCACATAGAAAGCAAAGGGGTTGGCAAGCAAATAGTGTTTGAACTTCTGAACTGCATACACCATTCCCAAGGTTTCCTGCTCTGTAGTATTGTAACTTATCTCTGCATAGGACAACAACCAACTAGATAAATACTGCTGCAATTTTTCGGATCAGATTCTTCCCTTCCTCCTTCCTTTCCAGCTTTGTCCAAGCAGTCTTCAGGTTTTCAGTTTTCAGTTTCAATTTCCAAGTGTCCAGCAGGTTCTGCAAGGTTTGGGAAAAGCCCAGATTTTTTCTAAGTCAGGGGCACTCCCTTGGTCGCTCTCTTTTCGAGCGATTCCGGGAGTCGCTCCCTTGTTTCGGCGATTTCCAGCTTTGCTCCTCTCTCCGGCGACCGACGACAACACCAAACAGCAGAGTGAGCGGGAAAAATTGTTAAAATTCGTCTAAGTATGGACTCCCGCGAGTCGCTCCATTCTGGAGCGACTCCCGTCGTCGCCGACCTCCTCCAGCGACCCTCGGCGTCAGCGACCGTCAGCAACAAGCGAAGACATGAAAAAATCCTAAGGCATTAAAAGTTGACGAGGTTCGCTCCATTTTGGAGCGAACCCCGTGGTCGCTCCACTTTTCCAGCGACGCCCGTCGTCGCTCCAGTTTTCAGCGACCGTGGGCAGCAGGGGGAAAATCCAAAAAACGTCTAAGTGTGGTTGACGTCGGTCGCTCCAGTTGCCAGTGATCTCCGTCATCACCACTCTATCCCAGCGATCGCCGGCAAGCACAAAACTTTGGAGCGACCCCCGTCATCGCCACTCCTTCCAGTGACCGCAGGCGAAGGAGTCTCAAAATTATTCTAAGGCATTCGGGTGCATGTTGCCATCAGTCGCTCGGTTGTTGAGCGACTCCCGCCATCGCTGCTGTCTCCTGGTGACTCTTGTCGTCGGCCCCCCATTCATCAAACGTAAGCAGAAAAGAACAAGTCGCGTGATTTTTCTAAGGCAAAGTGCGTCCTCGGTTCGCTCCATTCCGGAGCGACTCCCGGGGTCGCTATTTCTTTTGAGCGACTCTTGTCACCTCCCTCCATTTCAGCGAACCTGAGACTTAGGTTGAAGACGTGCAGATTTCGGGATTTGAACCAGTCTTATCAGAGCTGAAGGCATACTTCAAGGACAGGGTAGGTGAGCATTGATAGCAGGTATTCAACGACAAATTGTACTGCACCTACCGCATTAACGAGACACGCCTTCTCAACCACCATATCTGTCCGGAGCCGTACCAAATTCAGGTGAATCTTGTTGCAGGTACGCTCACGGCCAGCAAGGGTCAAATCTCGACAGCTTTTGCAGTCTTTGGGTTCTGTGCATCAATGTAATTGGGGGGAAATTTCTGCTATAAATAGCAGTGAGCTTTCATTGTAAAAGGGGGGAACATATTGCTAAGGAAGCTGCTGTAATCAAACACTTGCCTCAAATACAAAGCATACTTGGCTCTGACTCTTGTCTCTTTCTTTTATGCTGCCTTCTGCAAGTATTTCTGCTTCATGTTCATTTATTTTTCTGATTGCTGTAATTCTGCACTCTGGATTAGGGCATTGGCAATTAAGTGAATCTGGAATACTGAATGAAGGATACATAGGAAGGAATCGCAGTGTCAATTTCTGTTACATGTTTTGTTTTGATTGTTGTTGGTTTGAGTATAAGTTAGTGATCGTGTTGCTTGTTCTTTCCCACCTAACTACTATGCTATTTACATTTCTTTCTGCATTTTACAATCTCTTTCCAGTTCTCTTATCTCAAACCATAGTAGTGTAGTATAGGAGCCGGCCTTCTCCGGAGATTGGCACGGAAGGCATCCCTTCCTTCCGGCCTTTCAATCTGTTGGGCGAATCTAGGGCGCAAAAGACCAAAATCCTTTCCTAAATGGCAGATTCGTAACCAACAGTTTCTCTGGCACGCCCGGTGGGACACGAAGTGTTCCACCTCATAAGCGGTATTGAAGTAATGGTGTTCGCTTCAGTGTTGTCGAATCTGAACACCTGGCGACTCTGTTGAACCTGAATACTTTCCGAGTCTCGAAGACCGGTCCAAGCTTTCAAGTCCTTCATGCATACAAGATGGAGAGTTAGACACACGGAGGAAGAGCCCGAGTATTACGAGCTTGATATCACTGCCTTCGGAGAACGCCCCAGGCTAGTTGGATCCAGTATCCCTCTAGGCGAAGCATCTTCGCAAGAAGCCGTGGTTGACGAGCAAGGTCCAGCTTCAGATAGTACTGCAAACAATTATCCTCCGAATCCTCCGAACTCTCCAGACCATCAGGCAGCTCCTGTTCAGCCGAATCTGCTGCTGCTGCCGTTGCCGCCTCCTAATCAGCCCAATCCGAACGCGAATATGGCAAATCCCCCACCAAATCAGAATAAGAACCAACAACAAAATCAGCCGGCTGTCCCAGAGCTATTTCCAGCCTGGAATTCTACGGGACCTCTCAATCTAGCCGGGCAAGCTGCCGTTCCAGCTGCCGCCTTGAAGGCCATACCCACGTACGATGGTACTGGGAAGACAACCTACGAGCACATCCAAGACATTGTTGCCCTGGCCGCGCTCCACAACATCACTGATGAAAGTGTTATGGTCCGATTGTTGGCTCTGTCTCTCCGCGGAAAGCTCCTGTATTGGTATAGATCCTTGCCGCCTGGCGCTATCACCGGGTGGGGTCAATTGGCGGGTCAACTGGTGAAAGGATTCAATGAGTCCGCAGATCCATCATCCTTGTTGCATCAGTTCACAACCATCCAACGACATCCGCAAGAGGAGATAGCGGATTTTAATGTAAGGTTCGCGAGGTCATGGCAAAGGGTTCCCACCGAACTACGGCCAACCGCCGGACAAGCTGCCTACTATTACCTCAGATCTTTCAACTCGGATATCAGCATGATCATTAAGTTCTCCAATGTCAACACTTTCCCCGAATTGTACCAGTTGGCTCAAAAGGCAGAGTTGGATTTGATTGCCATTGGTAGACTTCCACCTAGGATGTCGATGCCGATTTACCCCGATTTTCCTCAATCACAGTATCCTAGTGCATCTGCCCAACCGCCTTCTGCATCTTCCACGCACCCGAACTCATCATGGAATCCCGCACCAGTGGTCTCTCAATTCTCCGCTCCCCAAGTACATTTTCCCACTCCACAGGCGCCACAACTTCCACCTCCTCCGCAGTATCCAGCACTTCCTGCTCCTCCACAGTACCCGGCATTGCCCCCAGCTCCACCGCTGGCCCCATTGCCTCCACCAGCCCAATCGGCACCACCAGTCGTTGATGTGCAAGCTAAGATTCTGCAAGAAGTACAGTCCCTTGCTTCTGTCTACCGAACGTTGTCCAATGACATGGCTGTTATGAAGAAGAAGCAGGCTCAACAAGAGTTCATCCCAAGGAGACCATACCCTCCTCCGGCGCTTACAAGAGATCAAGTACCTCAAGCCAATAGACCTCCCGCGAGGAATGCTGCTATCAACGAAGAGCCGAGCACTTCAGATTACCTACACTGGTGCTCCACCTGCAACGACCCCCATGGGGAAGACAGTTGTATGCTTCATCAGCATTATGCCCAAACCTTGGCGAACAGCGGTCCGAGCGAGCAGATCAACATGATCAGGGAGGCAGATCGCAATTTCGCAGTCCCGGAGGAGGAACAAGTATCAATTCTGACCAAAGATGGTAAGAAGCAGATCGAAGTAGATGCGGCCCAGATGCAGCCTTTGAAGGTGTATACCAGGCGAGAAAAGGAGCAGCCTCCGACGAAAGCTCCTGACAAAGGTCCTGTGCTCCCGCCAGCAAAAGAGAAGACGTTCCCGGCAAAAGCTCCAGTGGCGCAACCTCAGGGTGAGACCAAGGAGCAGGCGAGGGAAAAGCTCAAGTACCCGTCGTTGACAAAGCGGCAAAGGGTCGAGGCGACGCAACAGTACCGCACCAAGTACGAAGCTGCCAAGGAGACGGAGGTGCCCACTACTTCAACCTACAATATTGTGGATGAACTAAAGAAGACCCCGGCCAAGATAAGCATGTACGATGCCCTGCAACTCCCTGGGCAGGTAGATCTGCTACAGGAGTCTCTAAAGTCTGTCAAAGAAGGGAAGTCATCGCAACCTGTGTTGGCGCAGCCCTTGACTACTTCAATCACGGGAAAAAACAGGCCACCACCGTTCTACCTGTCTCTGCGGATGGAGGGGTGTGTGGTGCACAACTGCATGATTGATTCCGGCGCATCAACCACCGTCATGCCAAGGGCAGTCTGCGAGGAGATCGGCATGGAATACACGCGAAGCAGCCAAGGTGTCCTTCAACTAGATGGCACTCCTGTGAAAACAGTGGGCATCATTAAAGATATCCCTATCCAGTTGCACAAGGCGCCTCAGATCGTTGTGATTCAAGAGGTTGTGGTCGTTGACCTGGAACCCTACTTCGGCATGTGCCTCTCGAGGGAGTTCACCGCTAAACTGGGTGGGTATCTTTCCCTTGACTATTCACATATGGAGGTCCCCTTCAAAGGGAGAAAAGTGAAAATTTACAATGAAAAACCCTCCACCTTCCTTGTTGGGAGGATACCAGAAGAGGGACAGCAGGATGAATCAGTGCACCTGATGACGGAGCAATTGGAGGAGGTTGATATAGTGGAAGAGACCATGGAAGCACTGCAGGCGGAAGACGAGTTCTCCCTTCTTGATTTCAACGCCATGATTGAATCAGACATAGGCTGCTACACTATTACGCAGCCTGAAAAGCCGAAGGAGACAGCAAAAGAAGACATAGGCCCCGCCCCGAATGAGTTATGGAAGTTGTACTTTGATGGCGCCAGATGCAAGAACGGCGTCGGGGCAGGGGTGCTCCTAGTTTCACCTTCGGGAGAAGAGAAAGATTATTGCTACAGGCTGGCCTGGAGTTGCACTAACAATGCGGCAGAGTACGAAGCCCTGTGCCTAGGGTTGAAAAAGGCTGAAAGGTTAGGGATCAAGCAGCTGCAAATCTTTGGAGATTCAGAGCTGGTGTGCAAGCAGATTACCGACAAGTGCACCGCAAAAAAGCACTATCTCAAAGCTTACCGCAATCGGGTCTGGGATTTGTTGGAGTCATTTGAGGCCCTTAATGTTCAATCCATCCCCCGAGAGAAAAACAGACATGCCGATATCTTAGCGTCTATTGGAGCCAGATACTCCCCGGCTGATGACATGATGCAGAAGCCAAAGGCGGTAAGAACTATCTACAGGCCTTCTGTGCCTGATAAGGACACCCACTGGCAGGTGTTCGATTGTGACGAGCAGATCGTCAATTTTTTAATTCATGAAGCTAGCACTATTGAAGGTAGAGACCCTGATGACGAGCAGTATGAGGGGTTGATACAATTGAAGAATAATCATGTCCCAAAAGGACTGATTACTTTGGAAAGTCTCTTTGATCAGAACGATAGAGCAATATCACACCGGATCAAGGTAGATGCCAAGCAGTACATGGACCTGGAGCTCGAGCCCGGAAAAGTGATAAAAGTTGGAACAGACTGCACTCCGAAAGAATTGGAGCAGATTCGGGCCTTGTGCAGAGAATACCCTGACATCGTTGCTTGGTGTTATCAAGACTTGAAAGGGTATGACAGAGAGATCATCCAACACACCATAGAACTGGAAGAAGGGGTCAAGCCCTGCAGACAGAAACAGAGGCCAGTCAACCCGAAAATCGAGGTTCTAATGAGAGCCGAACTCTTGAAGATGCTAGAAGCGAAAATCATCTATCCCATCAAGCATTCTTCTTGGGTCGCAAATCTGGTTCCTGTCAGGAAGAAGAACGGGGATATCCGCCTCTGTGTTGATTTCCGCAACCTAAACCAGGCCTCGCTGAAGGACCACTACCCTCTCCCACAAATTGATCAGATCCTCCATGTGGTCGCAGGAGCCCAGCGATTCTCTCTCCTGGATGGATTCTCTGGCTATAATCAGATATGGGTGAAGGACGAGGATCAACACAAAACGGCGTTCACCACCAAATGGGGGACGTTCGCCTATCAGCGCATGCCCTTCGGCCTGTCCAATGCGGGGGCCACATTCCAGAGAGCCATGGATATTGCATTCCGTGAGCTATTGAACAAAATCATTGTCATCTATTTGGATGACATGACTGTGTTTTCACACAGAAGAGAAGAACACGCCTCTCACCTGCGGCAAGTGTTTGAAAGATGCCGGGAATTCGGCATATCTATTAATCCCAAGAAGTCGGTCTTTGCGGTGAAGGAAGGGAAGCTTCTAGGCCATGTCATTTCTGAAAAGGGCCTGGCAGTTGACCCTGACAGGGCAGAGGCTCTTCTCCGACTCCCAATCCCAGTAAACAAGAAAGGGCTGCAGTCCTTCTTTGGCCAGATCAACTTTGTAAGGAAGTTCGTGCCCGATTTCGCCCAAGTCATTAAGCCAATGGCCGAACTCCTAAAGAAGGATGCCGAGTTTGTCTGGACTGAGGAGAGGAAAAAAGCCTTTGAAGAGATTAAGGCAAGGATTGCCCAGGCGCCTGTGCTGATAAACCCGGATTACTCTAAGGATTTCATCCTATATGCAGTTGGAGAGCCTGAGAGCTATGCAACGGTGCTAACACAGAAAGGAGATGACGGCGAAGAGCGGCCGATAGCCTTCTTGAGCCAGGTGATCCAACCGCATGAGGAGAGATACAACTTCATTGAACGCCAAGTGCATGCAGTCATGAGGTCCTTAAAGAAGTTCAAGCACTTTGTCTCCCAGAGCAGGACGACCGTGTTCGTTGTCCACCCAGATGTCAGAAGTTTTATCATCCAGGGAGAGTTGGGCAACAAAAGGGCCGGCTGGATCGCCAAGATTCAGGAGTTTGATATAGAGGTTCGACCCACCAAGCTAATCAGAGGTCGGGCACTCTGTCAAGAACTAGCAAGGAGTGCTGCTGCAGAAGTAGTTGCCTGTCAATGGGAGGACCCAATCCTAGAAGGCAACTTCGCCAATTCCTCAGCAGAGGACAGTGACTGGGCCGATGAAATAATTTGGTATTTCAGCACCGGGAGGCTCCCAGATCACTTCAATGCCAGTCAGAGGAGGAGATTCAGGCTCCAAGCTCAGAAATATGTGTTGCGCCCCGAGGGGCTGTATTTCAAAAATGTTGATGGCGTTCTCTTGCGATGCGTCAAGGAGACAGACAAACAGAAGGTCCTAGGCGAATTCCATTCCGGAATGTCGGGAGGACACCTTTCAGGAAGGCCTACGGCCTTGAAAATTATCAGAGCGGGCTACTATTGGCCCACCATCTTTGCAGATGCGTATGCAGTCTGCCAAAAATGTGAGAAGTGCCAAAGGTTCGCCGGCCGAAATAGGAATGCACCAATGCCCCTCCAGCCAATTCAGGCTGAGGCTCCCTTCCAGCAATGGGGCCTAGATTTCATCGGGGTAATATCGCCAAATTCCTCGGCAGGGCATAAGTATATCTTAACTGCCACGGATTACTTCACCCGATGGGCTGAGGCGATACCTACCAAGCATGCTGACCAGGAAACGGTCATTGCCTTCCTTGAAAGCCTAATCACTCGCTTCGGGATCCCAGAAGCAATAGTGACAGACAACGGTCCAGGGTTCACAGGGGCTAAACTCACAGAGTTTACTTGCAAGTATGGGATTTACCATAAGGCTTCCTCCAACTACTACCCGCAGGGAAATGGCCTAGCCGAGTCTACAAATAAGAATCTGATGAAGATCATAAAGAAGACTCTGGAGAGGAACAAAAGATCCTGGCATTTGCACCTGGATCAAGCGCTATGGGCAGACCGCATCTCTGTTAAAAGATCCATCAAGACATCGCCATACGCGCTTGTTTACGGAAAAGAAGCCGTCCTGCCCACCCATGTCGAGATGCCCGCACTCTGGCTGCTAGACGATGAAAAGGGTAACCTGGATCCTGTTGATGCCCGACTGGCTCAGTTGTTGCAGCTTGAAGAGGAAAGAGAAAAAGCTTATGAAGCTTTTATGAAGCACACAGAGACCACCCGGAATTGGTTTGCGAAAGGGACTACAACCAGGGTCTTCAAGATCGGGGACCTAGTGCTGAAATGGGATTCGTGGAAGGCAAAACCAGGGAACCATGACAAATTTGATGCCTTCTGGGAAGGCCCCTTTCAGGTTGCCCGAGTGAACCAGTTCAACTCGTTTGTGCTGCGAGATATGGAGGGCCAGATCCTCCCAATACCAGTCAATGGCTTTCATCTGAAAGCCTATCACCACTAAAAAATACCAGAAGGTTCTCCTGTGTACATACTTTCATTTCTGCAGTTTAAATTTGTTTTTCTGAATGTAAATATGCTTTTCAGTAGAGGTAGTTTCCTGCTTTTAGCCTTAGCGTCCGGCCTTCGGGTTGGAAATTTTTGTTCCAAGAAAACGCAGAGCCAAGTTTCTTGTGCAGAAGGTGGTCCCTGTTAGCAGAACAGCAAAGCAAGGTTCGCCAGGTTCCTTAGGCGGAAGCAATCATCAGGGTTGAAAAAATTGAAAAATTTTACTAAGTGCCCATGCAAGTAAAGCTGTCGAAGTTCGCCCAAATTAGCCAGCGACGACGGTTATCGCTCAAATTTTTAGCGAACTCCAGCCATGTTCAAGGGGGTCACCCAATCAAAGGAAGGCACAAAAAATTCGTCTAACTGCCTTAGCGCCCAAGGTCGCCCCAATTTTTCAGCGACTCCGGGAGTCGCCCGCAATTTTAAGCGATTCTGGGAATCGCCAGGATCAGAAGCGGCGACTAGAGGCTTCAAGAGCAGAAAAATCTCTAAGGCAAGGAGCCCATGCTGAAAGTCGCTCCAAGCCAAGGCGATCCTGGGAATCGCTCTAAAAAATTAGCGAACCTCAACAAAGCGCCGAGGTTGGGCCAAAGAGGAAGAAGGCAGCGAGTCGCTCAAAATCCTCACAAAGTCCCCGAAGGTCGCTCATTCTTGCAAGCGACTGCGGGAATCGCGCGGGTGCCGAGCGAACCGCGAACGTCGAGAGGGTCGTCAAGAAAAAAAATTGAAAAATTTTCTAAGTGTCAAAAGGTGCCCAAAGTCGCTCATTTTCTGAGCGACCCCGGGAATCGCTCGTACTTTTGAGCGATTCCGGGAATCGCTTCATTTCAGAGCGAGCGCCGTCAAGATCCAAGAAGCGCCAAAAAATTGCTAAGTCCAGATGGCGCTCGAAGTCGCTCCATTCTGGAGCGACTCCCGTGGTCGCCCGAATTTCCCAGCGACGACCGATGTCGCGCCCTTTTCGAGCGAACCCTGGCAGACGACAGAGGATTTCAGGGAGGAAAAGGTTTAAAAATTTTTCTAAGTGTTGAACGACGTCGGTCGCTCGCCAAGGCATCAAATGCTCCAAATCGCTCAATTTTCCAGCGACTCCCGGAATCGCTCCAAGTTTAGAGCGACCCTCGTCTCAGGTGGCCTTCAGTTTCCAGTGAACCTTGGGATGCGTGCCGAAGTGGCGGCGGGTGATGTTTTCAAGGTGCACATTATAAATGAGGATCCTTGCACGAATTTCTAAGCAGATTTCATTAAAGGAAAAGGACGAATCTGGGACCAGTAATCATGGGGTTGCGCTTCCAAGGGAGATCTCGTGCGCGGCCACCAAGGAATAACGACGCGCCCACCCACTCCGTGCACCCTGCCTTTAACTCAAGCATTCACCATTAATGGCGAACTTTTTACCCACTGCCATAAAAGCTCAGTAGCTCGATGCACTTTACCAGAAAAACTACCAGTTAAACCCAGAAGCACTCCAAGCTGCAACAGAGGTCAAATTCAGAGATTTTACCAGCAATCAGCAGTATACTCGAATTCTTCCATTGCCATGGGTAAAAGGGAGACTGAAGAGAAGGGTAAAGCAGTTGGGCAGGCAGCTTCAAGCACACCTGAGAGTGGGAAGAAAAAAGAAAGGAAGGATAAAGGAAAAGCAAAGGCATCAGAGGCAGCGTCCGGGAAAAAGGCCCAACCAGGTGCCGCAAGAGTGGTCTCCCAGCCGCCTGTGGATAATTTGATAAGATTCAGAGACGGCCTCTACTCTCAGAGTATCGAGCAGCTGCGACGCACTATTGAAGACTGGCGAGAGAGAGTTCCTGCCTCGCATCCCTACGCTGCAGCTTATCACTCACATCTGTATTGGTTCTTGTGCCCACCGGTGCACCATTGTCCAGAGCTGGTGGCGGCAGTCGCCCGGTACTATAAGCCGAGCACCAGGCAGGTCCGAGATCATGAGGGGACTGTTCTGTTCTCGCTCTTCCCGGAGACTGTCCAAGCGGCCTTCGCGCCTAATAACCCGCCAAACAGGGACTATACCGTCAGAAGTATCAATCTCAGCGAGCAGGCGGACAGATACTTAGATAACCGAAAAATGAGGCTCTTTGTGGATTCCCAACTGCATGAACCACCGCCGCCCAAGCATTGGCCGACGCAGCCTAAATTGCAAGAGATGGGTTGGGAGCCCGAGAAGATAGCACAATGGTGGATCACGAGGGCCCACACCAAGAAGGAAAAGTCAGAAAAGGTTCTTGCTAACGACCTTCAGTTCTCCAAGCTGTACGATGACCACCATGCCACGTGGCGGCCTATTGTGTTCCGGGATATCGTGCCCCGAGGCATCCAGCGCCTACAAAAGGCACAGGCCCCACCCAGGCAGCCACTCACACTAGGAGGAGGGTCCAACAGTGGAGTGAAAGATAGTCAGGCGGCAGGGCCCATGGTGCAACAACCCCACTGAAAAGCCACAAGGATCAGAACAGTTGGCCGAAGCGGCGCAGGAAACTCTGGCGCCTCTGAGGAAAAAGGTGAGGGTGAAGATAAAGCAGTCCAGGGCATCTTCACAAGAAGCCGCTGGCCCGACGCCCAGTGCACACGCCCCAGCCGCTGCCAAAGAAAAAGAGGCAACGCCTCAGAAAGAAAATAAAAGCAGGCCACGCCTCAAAAAGAAAAGAAGAGGCCTGAAAAATCTAAGGAGAAAAAGTTTGCACCTAAAAAAGAGGTTGTGCAGCAATCCGTGGCGTCGCCGCAAGAAGAAGGTTGCCGCCAAGGAAGTTATCACTATCAAGGAGGACACCCCTCCGCCAGAGGAAGAAGTAGACCCGTGGATAACTCAAGTATTCAACACGCCGGCTCGAGTAGAGCTCGCAGGTACGCATTCCCTTTCCCTGCTTCAACCTTCTGCTTCATTGGCTGCGGCGCCCCCTTCCACCTCTGCTGAACCCATACCCGCGGCCATTCCTGTAGGCAGCAGACCAGCGGTCGCCGTTCCCCCCACAGTATCTCACCCTACCATCGAAGTAGCCCAACCTTCCGCCGATTAGCAACGCATTCGGCTTGTTTTCTACAAATCCCAACGCCTTCGAAACCCTAGCCCATACCCAGCCGGGTGCCACTGTTGAAAATCCACCTTGTTCTCCCCATCCTCCACCTTCAACCGGTACATTGATTGAAAACCCATATTTACACCTGGAGGATCCCGCCGCCGCTGCCCAAGCCGAGACGTCCCCAAAAGCTACTGAGCCCTCAAGCACCGCTTCCCCTCATCTCTTCGCAGAAGAACATACGCCCCAACAAGATTTACCCTTAATCAAGCCCATGTTCGGAGGGATGGAGCTTGTGGAGCAGCAGTTGGAAATAATGGAGCACCAACCCATGGCGGCCCAAGCAGAGCAGAGCTCCTTCAGATGGCTCCAGGACATGAAAAAGAGAAAAGGCGAGGAGCTTGCCGGAGTGGAGAAGCGCGCCAGGTTTGACCTGGATAACATGTTGTTGCACAAAGAGAAGAGGGTTCCCAAGGTGAAGAAGCCCCTGAAAAACATGACTCCAGACGACTACGAGTACCACCGTAAAGCCAAGGATCTGAACAATATCAGCGTGGAGAATGAAGTAGGGGGCATCCATCTGAGGGCTGATACATTGTATGTGAACTATCACCAAATGAAGGAGCGCTTCTATAAGGTGGAGAATGAAAAGCTGAAGCTGGAGGAGGAGATGGCGAGAATGCAAGCTCAACTAGACGGCTCCAGGGATGAGTCCCAGTAGCTGAAGCAGCGACTGGCAGCCTTGGAAAAGGAGGTGACTGATCAAAAGGAGGCTGCAGAACAGCAAACCAGAGAGAAGGAAGAAGCGCAGGCCCAAATAGTTGAACTACGGAGCCAGCTTCAGGGAGTTCAGTAGCAATTGGAGGAAAGAGCTGCACAGGTTGCGGTCTTTTCAAAATATCGAGTCAAGGAAATCCGCGCAGGCCTATTGAAGGGTTTCAGAACCCGAGTCTCCAGATCTCTCTCGGTTCTCACGTTCATCTCCAAAGTAAAAGAAGTATCTGCCAAGGAAAGCCTGCGGTAGAGGAGGCCGAACGCCAAGCACAGCGTTGGTTAGACTTGGCGGTTAAAACTGAAAACTATGAGCGTCAGGACCTCCGATTTCTCCCCATGACTCAGATTGCCCTTGATTGGGCCGCTGCAAGGGCAACCTTGCATTCTTACTTTGAAAAGTTAGAAAATATTCGGAAAGCCAGGAGACTGCTGGACACATTGGAGAAAGAGAAAAACATCTGCCTGGTCCCTTTCCAAACCCTAGCATCGCTTGGGTTCCCTGGCTTCACGAACGAAAATGGAGACTGCTTGCCTAGAGAGGAATTGAAGCCAATCTGGGAAGCCTTCAAGACAGATACAACGGAGATTGATAACTGGGCAGACCCGATTCTAGAGGCGCAGGTGACACAGTTGATTTCTCGGTTCTGTCAGATTAGCGCCTGCCTCACCGAGTTGAGCGAAAGGGTCGGCACGGTCGATATGCTCCAGGTCGAAGCCTTCAGGTGCATGTTAAAGGATATCAGCGACCTCGAGCCCTTCCAGGAGGGAGCCTGGACTCATGTTCAGGCTACGTATAAACGCATTCATGACCGCCTTGCCCCCCCAGGTACCAATCCAGATCAGGAAGAAGAAGAAGAAGGCGAGGAGCAGTCGGAAGGAGAAACGGAAGAGGAAGAATCAGAGGAAGAGTCCGAAGATGACAGTGTTGAAGAAGAAGAGCAGCAGCAAAAGAAGGGCAACAACAAGGAGAAGTAGGGACCGGGGGTGACTCCGGGCCCAAAGGATGAAGGCATGGGTCCTTGCATCGAGGCGAGCTCGATACCTTGCGAGCCGCCAGGAATGTTGCCACATTTTGCTAAGGGGTAAAAATTTTGAAAAATTTGAGAAATTACTGCTGTAATTTTTCGGATCAGATTCTTCCTTTCCTCCTTCCTTTCCAGCTTTGTCCAGGCAGTCTTCAGGTTTTCAGTTTCAATTTCCAAGTGTCCAGCAGGTTCTGCAAGGTTTGGGAAAAGCTCAAATTTTTTCTTAGTCAGGGGCACTCCCTTGGTCGCTCTCTTTTTCAGCGTTTTTGGGAGTTGCTCCCTTGTTTCGACGATTTCCAGCTTTGCTACTCTCTTCGGTGACCAATGGCAACACCAAACAGCAGAGTGAGCAAGAAAAATTGTTAAAATTCGTCTAAGTATGGACTCCCCGCAAGTCGCTCCATTCTGGAGCGACTCCCGTCGTCGCCGACCTCCTCCAGTGACCCTTGGCGTCAGTGATCGTCGGAAACAAGCGAAGACATGGAAAAAATCCTAAGGCATTAAAAATTGACGAGGTTTTCTAGCGACGCCCGTCGACTCTCCAATTTTCAGTGACCGTGGGCAGTAGGGGGAAAATCCAAAAAACGTCTAAGTGTGGTTGACGCCGGTCGCTTCAGTTGCCAGCGATCTCCGTCATCACCACTTTATCCCAGCGATCGCCGACAAGCACAGAACTTTAAGAGTTGACCGAGGTCGCTCCATTTTGGAGCGACCCCCGTCATCGTCGCTCCTTCCAGTGATCGCGAGCGAAGGAGTCTCAAAATTATTCTAAGGCATTCGGGTGCATGTTGCCGCCGGTCGCTCGGTTTTTGAGCGACTCCTGTCGTCGCTGCTATCTCCTGGCGACTCCCATCGTCGCCCACCATTCATCAACCGCAAGCAAAAAAGGACAAGTCGCATGATTTTTCTAAGGCAAAGTGCATCCCGGGTTCGCTCCATTCTGGAGCAACTTCCGGGGTCGCTATTTCTCTTGAGCGACTCTTGTCACCTCCCTCCATATCAGCGAACCTGAAACCGAAGTTGAAGAGTGCAGATTTCGAGATTTGAACCAATCTTATCAGAGCTCAAGGCTCACTTCAGGGACAGGGTAGGTGAGCATTGATAGTAGATATTTAACGTCAAATTGTACTGCACCTACCACATTAATGAGACACGCCTTCTCAACCACCATATTTTTTTGGAGTTGTACCAAATTCAGGTGAATCTTGTTGCAGGTACGCTCACGGCCAGCAGGGGTCAAATCTCGGCAGCTTTGGTAGTCTTTGGGTTCTGTGCATCATTGTAATTGGGGGGAAATTTCTGCTATAAATAGTAGTGAGCTTTCATTGTAAAATGGGGGGAACATATTGCTAAGAAAGCTCTGTTGTAAACAAACACTTGCTTCTAATACAAAGCATCCTTGGCTCTGACATTTGTCTCTTTCTTTTATGCTGCCTTCTGCAAGTATTTCTGCTTTGCGTTCATTTATTTTTCTGATTGCTATAATTCTGAACTCTGGATTAGGGCATTGGCAATTAAGTGAATCTGGAATGCTGAATGAAGGATACATAGGAAGGAATAACGGTGTTGGTTTCTGTTACATGTTTTGTTTTGATTGATGTTGGTTTGGGTATTAGCTAGTAATCGTGCTGCTTGTTCTTTTCGACCATAACCACATGCTATTTACATTTCTTTCTGCATTTTACAATATCTTTCCTATTCTTTTATCTTAAACCATAGTAGATTAGTATAGGAGCCGGTACCCAGTGTTGTAGGTGAGTTGGAGAGGAGAGGGCAATCCTCCAAGGGAGGTCCCAGGTTCAAATCTCCACCCTACCAAAAAGCTGAATTGGGTATCCAAAATCCAATTGATAATGTTGGTGCGGGCAAGGTCGGGTGCGACTCCCGAGTGACTTTGACGGTGTAGAACCCCTTGTTCGTGGTCTCAGACCAAGGAGGCCCCGCAAGGGGTTTTTCGCTTAAAAAAAAAAAAGTATAGGAGCCGACATTCTCCGGAGATTGGCACGAGAGGCATCTCTTCCTCCCGGCCTTTCAATCTGCTGGGCGAATCAGGGCGCAAAAGACCAAAATCCTTTCCTAAATGGTAGATTCATAACCAACAAGTCCATGCAAAGACCTTATATTGCATAAATATTTAAAAGTTGCTACTTTCAAAACTTGGTCTCACTCATCCTTGCAGTGGATCATATTTTCTTCATCTCCTTCGCCGAGATTTACCTGCACCATATTCGGTCCTTCATACTTTGTGGTGTCAATATTTGTCGCCGCTTTTGGTACATTTAAAGGGTGTGCTAGCTTTTCGTCAATTTGTGCATCGCCAACACTAAACTCCACAAAATTCTGTGGAAAGGTCTCTTCTCTTCAACTTTAGCTGTAGGATTTGGATTTTGATTGCATTTGCCGATCTCGTACACACTCCATGATGGTTCATCTTGGATCTCTTCCTCTGCATTGACACACATGCAGGTTGTCTAGAAAACTTAAGTCTTTCATATGCCAATCTAAAAGTTTGTTATCTAAGTGCTCCTCGTCTTTTGTGCATTCTTCCAACTGCAAGACTCCATTCGGTTCATGTCCATTTGCATGTTATTCATCCTCCGATGATGAACTTCCCTATTCATTAGATGTTGCTAACTCCTCACAAACTGATTCTTTAGATTGATAATGTACTTGTGTTGGCCTTTCTTAAATGTGAAGCGATCATTCTCCCAATTGTGGTTCACTTTCACAATGCGTAGCCACCCGCGTCCCAACAATGCATCATAGGTTGGTTTTTGCATAGTGATTACCACAAAGTCCATGATGAACATGTAATCAACAATCTTCACTTTCTGTGGAATCAATACTTCTTTCATCTCTATGCCATACTGATTTGTGCCATATAGCCAAAAATTGGGAGACCACAAAAATAATGCCCCCAAATCCTTCCACATTTTCTTTGGTAATGTGTTCATACTTGAACCTCCATCCACGATCACTTGCATCAAAAACTTGATGTGGATCAACAACTCCATGTGGATCAACGTTGGTTTCTTCTCGGTATCTATCATTAAGATTGTTGGGTCAATGTACTGATCCCTCTATATTCTCATTGCTTCCAGTTGGCATTGTCGCTCCTCAATTGTTGATTGCTCTATCTCTCCTACCTCGCATAAATCTCCAACACTATATATAGTAAGCTGGATACTTTGACTTCAATACTTGTATTCAACACTTGTGCAACCAACTAGTGTGTTGACGTCTTATCTTCTTTTATTGGTACAAGTTCATTTAGCTTCTTATCCTATAGCAATCTCTTCTAATCGGTCTTTCTTGTTTCTTCTTCAAGTTGAACATGTGCTTCCCACCATCTCTCCTCGGCAATATTTGGGTATCACTCCAATTTCTTCGCTTGCACCCTAGTTACAACTAGCATGTGTTTCTCCTTTTGTTGCTGGTCTTGCGAAGGCTCCTCAATGTCGATGAAATTAACATTCTACAAGTTGCTCGTACTCGCCTTCTTTGGGCGATTTGCCTCCTTGTGATTGCCCGGTTTGTACCATCTGCATATCATTGTGGTATTGTTCCCATTGCCCCTTCTCGTCACAGCATTCTAACAATTACATGCAAAGTGTCCCCACTCTTGACATCTTCGACACTGTATGATTGGCCTCCTAAATGAATCATATTGCAATTGACCCTCTCCTCTTGCGGATAGATTCCCTTGTTGTGGCTATCGTCTCCCTTGGAGGTTGTTCTAGCATCTACCACTTGTGGTTCCTTGTCCGCTCCTTGAAGTGCTAGGTTTGTCATCCTTGGCCTCCTTTTGCACCCTCAACATTAGGTGTCTTACACTTTTCAAGTTAAATGGATAGTCTACAATAGCATGTCCCACAACTTCATAAATGTTGCAAAATGCTTTCTTTGGATAGGTGACATTAGTGTGTCTTGATTTGCAATCAGAGCACCAGATGTCTTTTTTCTCCTTTTTTTCCTTCACGTCGTTAATTATACACTCTAGGTCCTTTCGCATGGCTTGGATTGTTTCACTCAAGTAATCACAATCACAATTAGAATCATCATCTCGATCATGACTGACTTTTCCTTCACCTGCTATTGTTATCTTCAATTTACTTTATAGATTTAGTGCTTTGTCAAAAGCTTCTTGATACGTAGTTGGTGGAACCGCCTTCATATTCTTTTTGTACGATGACAACAGTATGTCTAGGAACCACCACTTTTGCAGCCCATCTATTGGCTTTGCCTCCATCTTGTCAAAGAGTTCCTTCAAACGAAAATTTTATGACTTGATGTTTTCATCTTTCTTCTACTTCATCAAATAAATCTTGCCAATGATCTTTGTGTCATCACGAAACAATTTGAATTCCTTATTGATTTGGCCTTTAACACATTCCAATTCATGAAGGGTGCTTCTCTTTTCAAATGCCAATCCATCACTATTCTGTACAATGTATCTAGGAACAATCTCAGCCATGTGTCTTCATCAGTTACACCGTTCACCTTCCATATTTTCTCGCATGTACTGATATGGTGTTCTAAATATTTCCTTCCACCTCCCATAAACTTTGGGAAATTTTGCTTTCCCGTTGTTGCAACAATATTTGCCATAGGTGGTTGTTCATCTCCACTCAACGAACCTTCGTTTGACAAGAAGTCTTCAGCAAAGAACCTTTATTCAGTACCTTTTGCACCCACACGTTGCACTCTCCTTCGTGAATACACGAGCATCAAATCTGGTCTCCCAATCACACTCTCTCGCGGTTAATCTTGTGCTTGATTCTTGTCTTTTGAACTTCTTGGCACTCTCCCCCGTTCTTGTGTTGGTGTCACTTGTTGTTTCACCTTGTCTTTCACACGATCCACGATCCATCGTATCAGCTGGTCTCTCACTCTATTGTGTCCATGTCTTCCTCATCCTCGTGACAAGTTATTTGTCATCCACTTTTCCCATATCCATGCTCCATGCAGATACTAATTCGAACTTCAAACGACAACAACGTCAAATGTAGCATGGTGGTTGTATTCCTCACTTGGAGGAACAATTAGGAATGGCAATTAGATTGCTCTTCAAATTTATAGGATGTAGCGTAGATGGCCTGCATCAACTCCTCTCCAATGGCTCTGTACAACACCAAGTTAGACGACCTAGTCTGAAGTCCATATGGCTTGGCTTTAGGTCAAACAGCCTAGGCTTGCAATAGACAGCCTAGCATTAACCCAAACGACCCTGTATGGACAAAGTACGACAACTAGAATATAATAGAAAATGGTTTGGAAATAATATCTATTGCACTAGCAATGAATATGAATAAATGCACACAATACACAAAACAATGGCTGATCAATGAATTGATATTAACAAGACATTGCATTACAAATTTACAAATAATTTGGTATAGATGCACTCATTCTACATACAACTTCTCCCATGAACTTATCCTCTATAGCATACACAAATTACAACCAATGCACTATCTCTTTCAGGCATATGCAATATCTATCCTCTGTGCAGAAGCTATCATGTGCATAATGTACCCAATGTACTCTCCCTGGCATGTACAATGTCTCCCATGTGTACCTACTCAAATGAATGAGGGGGTCTATTTAAACTTGAGGGAAGGTAGTTATTGGCAACTACCAACCCCAACACCTCAAAACTTCAGTGCGTGCGTTCTGCGTGCGTTCTGCGTGCGTTCTTGACTTCCAACACAAATATTTTATTTCTTTTGCTAAGGTGGCAAGTCATAACTAGCACCTACATAGGATGCCTAATACTTGTAATGAAGTTGGTAGGGAATATTTCAATTTTTGTGAGTGTGTATCAAATAGTTGGTAGTTCAGTAGTTACCAATCGTTGTCCTAATGATCCTCTTGTATATAGTCATTCCTTATTGATATGGAGATGTACATGTTGCATATGGTAATTAAATATTCATGTTTGTTCAAGCATTGTACGAGTGTTGTTGTGAGTACAAGATTGGATTGTTAGTGTGTTGCATATGATAATGACATACAAGTTTTGTGAGTTCTTTTGAGTTCATTTTTGTTTTTTGTAGTTTGTATGTTATTTCTTTGCATTTTTTGGAATATGATATTGCTATGCTATATAGGCTAATCAAGATAAATGTAGGTCCCAAAGAGTAGAGAACTTGAGGACGTAGATGCATGAGGCACTAAGGTTGGAGAGGGAGGTGTAGAGGAACAAGGCAGAGGTGTAGAAGCAACACACATATCATGACATAGTAGAGCAGGTGACTCACAAGTGAGCTCAAAGGAGCAACACAAATGAGATAAATGCATTGCTTCGCCAGAGATGCAACTTGTTGTCAAAGTTACAGATTTGTGTAATGCATAGATGCAGTGGGCTAGATGGTTCTGCCATAGTGACAAGATGTAGTGCAGATATTATTACAGTTTCTAACAAATTCAGCAGTTCGAGGCAAGATTGGTAGGGCCACCCACCCCTACTTAAGTGGCTACCATTACTCCAAGCCACCTTGGGCTTGTTCTGTAGATGCTTCTATTTCTACCCTGTATGGTGGTGGTTGGTTCATCAACAGGGATGCTGCTTTGTTTATAGAAAGGGGTAGATGTAGGTAGTCATATTGGATAAGGTCATGAGTCACAACCCTGATATGTGTTGTTATGTTGTTTGATGTGTTGAAAATAAAGGATGTAATAATGACATGGTTTGTACATTATTGTCATAGTTATTGGGGCTAGATTATTTTTGTTTTTGCGCATGAGTGGTTGGATGAGTGCAACAATTATGTCCTCAATTGTGGGGTCTTGAGCATAATGTTCAACCATGACTGTTTTCCCATATACTTTGGAGATTGCAATAGATTTGTGCCTTTATCTTTGGTTGCATATTACATTGTGTATGTGAGTGACCTTTACATTGTGTTGTCTTGCATTGCATAGCATTTCCATTGCTTTATCTCATCCTGTGGTACGTGGTTTTGTGCATGACTTAAATACATGCACATACTATAATCATGCTATAGCACTTTAAATAGGATAACTTGGCCTGCATTGGCCAGTGATATAAAATTTAGTTAAGCTCTAACATCAATGTGGCTGGTACTTATCCTCCCTACATGTCTCAAGAAACATCAAAGTGGGATCGTGGTTCAAAGAATGGCAATAGAAAAAATCTATAAAAAGAAATCTGTTCTTTAATATAAAGTGAGATTGAGCCTTTACATACATAACGGTGCGCTTAGCATTGGGTGCAACAATTGCATTGTGTCATCCTCGTCCCGAAAGACTATATGTCCTTAGGTGTGGGTTCTTGAGCATCATGTTCAACCATGATTATTCTTCTAGATTGTATAGTATGTTCTTTCAAGAATACAATAGACTTGTTTCTTGATTTATAACTGGTTGCATTTTAAATATACTATGTGAGTGACCTTTAGATTGTGTTGTCTTTCCATTGCATAACATTTCAATTGCTTTATTGCATTGTGTGGTATGTTGTTGTGTGCATGACTTGAATACTTGTACATACTACAATCATGCTATAGCAGTTCAAATAGGATTACTTCACCTTTAGAAATCTGAATAATACTACAGTGCTCAATTATTTAAACATAAGCATTAACATCATTGTGGTTGGTACTTATCCTCTCTACAGACTCAAGAAACTTCAAATTTGAATTAATGTTCAAAGAATGAAAGTAAGAAAATCAAAGTGAATATACAATTGCCTCCAGATACTTAGCCCTCTGCCAGAGTACCTCGAGCCCATTAAGTGATATATTCATGCAGCTATGGGCACAAAACCTTTGGCCCAAAGTAAGATTCTTCATTTGGCTTCTACTTCATAGAAGGGTGTTGACAGGGGAACAATTGATGAAAAGAGGGATGCATGGGCCTTTTAGATGTGATATGTGTTGGAAGAATGAGGAAACGCTCTCTCACCTTTTTATAGAATGCCTCATCACAATCGAACTATGGAAACAGATGGCAACTTTGCTAGGCATCCACTGGTCTGAGATATCTTCTATAGAACAACTTTGAAGGGAGTGACCTAAATGGGAGGAAATGGACCAACCCACTCAACAGATTTTTTGGGTGGGGACAACTCTCCTTCTATGGAATTTGTGGAAGGAGAGAAATAATCGTATCTTCAACCAAGAGTACAAAGACAACCACTTTGTCTAGCAAAGGATCACAACCAATATGAGGGAGTCAATCCAATATTTGTTAAAAGAGCCCCAAAATCCTAACCAAAAGTGGATTAAGATAATATCCAAATTACAAGTGTCTCCAATGGTGGTCAAATAAAAAAGGGTAACCCCAAATCACGCACAAGTAATCAAAAATGGGAATTGGAAACCTCCTCCAAAGGGACTGCATAAGATTAATACAAATGGAGCCTCAAAGAGAAATCCAAGAAAAGTGAGTATGGGGGGAATAGGCTGCCTTCGAATGGAACCCTTGCTTTTATCCTCTCAAAAAACCTAGGTATCTTATCCAATAACCTAGAAAAGGGATATGCCATCTTAAGGGGGTTACAAGAGGCTCTGAAGATGGAGTGGAGGAAAATTTAGGTGGAATCAGACTTCCAAATTATGATTAACCACTTAAAAGGAGTAGGCAAGCAAAAGAATACAAATTGGAGAATACAAAGAATACTTGAGCAAATACAGATGACCCAACAACGCTTTGAGACAGTGGAGTTTATACACATCTTTAGAGATCAGAACAGGGTGGCAGATGCGATGGCTAACTGGGATCTTGATCGAGGAGACTTCACTTGCTATGGATATCCTCCCAGATGGTGGCCTCAATGGACCAGGGAAGCTCTTTTTTCTATTCTTACCATTGATGATAGTATTGCTTGTTGTATCTAGATTTATATCCTTGCTTTACATGGTTACTCTTTTTTTGCATAGATAACTGTAGTAGATTAGATGTGAGGGAGAATAGTCCCACATCCTCTGTTAAAACTTGGCTTAAAAGCCTTCAATCCTAGAAAGGCAAGAGATGTAATATGATTTTCAACTAATTTAATTTATTAATCCCTTTTACTGAAAAAGAAAATTGATAAAAAGAAATGTGTTATTGAATGTAAAGTGAAATAGAGCCTTTTATGTACATAATGATGTGTTTAGCATTGGGTGCTATATATCCTGTGGATGTTTTCCTTGAGGGCTGATCATTAGTCCACTTTTGAGTTTTTTGTTTCCTAAGTGAAAAAGAATCATTGATAGCCTTAGGAAACAAAAAAATCAAAAGCAGACTAATGATCAGCCCTCAAGGAAAACCTCCACAAGATATATAGCACCCAAAAAATTATTGTCCTTATTCTTCAAACTGTGTGATAGGATCAAGTTTATCTTTATAATGCTTATGGAGAGTCTAGCAATAATCAAAGCTGGTCATGAATAACTAGAAGAATCTGGTTTTGGATAATGTTGCCCAAGTCTCATTATACCATGCACATTATGAAAAATGACCTTGACCCACATAGAAGCTGATTATCTGACAGAAGTATGCACCTGATGATGAAATCGCTGAAGAAAATATTTGGAAGATTTCTAAATGATACTTACAGAATTCAGGATGGAAACTAAGGTAAATGTAAAAGGTGTGAAAGAGCACAAGGAATGGACGATCTGAACAAATACACAAGGGTAGCTTGGATCTTCAGTTGAGAACATTTTTTCCCCCCTTGATATACTTATTTCAAAAAAATATGTGTTCACAAGATATCTCAAGCATCTGCCCTGACACAGATCTTTAGAGAGGAACAACTCAATGATCATCATGTTCAACAATTATTTAGCACAGAAGATCAAAGTATATTTCATACTAGAAATTGTAATGCATGTATATGTGTCATTAGTTCTTACCATATAAAATATGTTATCCATATTAGTGGGGATGTGTATGCTGTGTTGTGGGCACCTAGCTAAAGCATTCAACCTATTTGTAGAATAGTCTTTGACTCATAAAACAATCAAAGATGATCATTCCAGCGCAGTTCCAGATGCATCAATGAAAATGCAGCATGTGATTGCATAAAAGAGGTATCAAAATATGAACATATTATTTAAGCTTCTTATTTTATTCATTAATTTGAAAAGGTAAAACTTGTATCCCTTCCATGTCAGATGCTGGCCATTGCCACATTTTATCCTTCTCTTTCAGCACATTCACAAAAGCTTGGTGTAATGCTGTTACAGTGTTTTTAAGAAGTTCAATATTAGTTTGTCAATGGAGATCATGATCATTTTATCAAACATAAGCTATTCAGCTTTTCCTTAATGGAATTGGCAACAGTCATTTATTTTAGTTTTTTGCCATGGCAATCTATGTTCACTTGCAAATAGCATACTTTAGGGTAGCATTAGCTTGGAATGAACTGCACATTACCCTTTGTAGATTAAATAGCTAAACTGGAACCATCTACAGAAATAACATATGTGATCTGGTCATTTTATGGGATTAGATTTCCATTTTGCTGTACTTTGTTTAACATCACTTCCTCATTTGAAAGGCCTATCAAAATTTAATAGCTGACAGCAAATGCTGTTCTTTTAGGCATCTTGACAACCTTCTTTTGAGGGATGATGGACGGATTTTCCATATTGATTTTGGATTCATTCTTGGGCATGATCCTAAACCATTTCCTCCACCAATGAAGCTCTGCAAGGAAATGGTAGAAGCAATGGGTGGATCAGAAAGGTATGAGATTTTTCTTCTAACTGATTTTTATGATCATTCACAAAGAAAGGTCAGGTAATTTTTTCTTTTCTTTTAATAGATAAAAGGTAAAGGGAATCTGGGATAGCTGTATAAAGTGAAGGAAAATAAGGTAAGTGATAGGATGGAACGTAGGCTGTATTTTTCTTCAGCTCAGCTTCTAAAACTAAATAAATAATCTTTGATTGTTACATAAATTGAGGGGATATGCGGGAAGTCATAAGATGGAATATAGGTTGCATTCTTCTTTAGTTGAGTTGCTAAAAAGAATAGAAATAATCTTGGATAGGATTGAATACAGGTTGCATTCTTCTGTAGTTCAAATTTGAAAAATAAATAGATGAACTTCGATTCTTGTTGGAAATTTAGTTCCCAATACATTTCTTAGTATTTCTGGGATGTTTCTAAGGACGACGTTTTCCTGTGTCTTTAGGGAGATTGCCCATTTATTTTTGAAAAGACGTATTGGATGAATTTAATGTATCCCAAAATAAGGTGCAATTAAAAAAAATGATTCTTTTTTGAGAAGATGTATTTAACGAATTTAATGTGTGTCTCAAAATTAGGTGCAATTAAGATAAAAAAAGAGTTTATGTAAACAATAATGTTTCCTATGTGCAATCAAATGGCATGACCTCAACCGATTAAATTCCTTGACTTTCATGGAGGAGATCCAGGCTTGAATCTTTCCAAGTGATACATGCATAATTACCAAGTTATTGTAATACCACTATGTGGTCACGATGTAATACAAATGGGTTCCGTTTCAATCCCATGTAACCAATTAAAAATAAAATATTTCACCTATGCAGGAAACTCCTAAGGCACCCTTGTTTTCCCGTTTTCAGAAACTTGGAAACTCCTAGAAACTTGTCATCTTTACTTCCCACATTTTTGGGTTTGACTAATAGACATGTCAAACATTTCCAAGGATGTTCCCAATGATTATTGTTGTTCAGCACTCAAGAAAAGTCCATATTGGAGGTTTCTAAGGTGTTGTATGGGTGTTCATTACATAAGGCCCCCACACACATGGCCGACTTTAACGAAAATCAAGTTATTATAGAAAAAATCTAAGATTGAGGAAAAAATTGGAACAAAGTAAAGGTAACTTAAAAGTAACGATAGGTTGAAATTCATAAATGTTAGAAATAAATGAAAGGGTATGTCCCTTCGGAATACCCCAAAACCTTTGTATAAATATTCATACTACATTAATAAAATTAGTGTGCTTGCATTTACATTTATATAACTTATATGGTATCAGAGCACCAGGGTTAGATATATCCTCCTTGTCTGCCAACAAACTTGTGGGAATCAGCCCAACCACCAGGTTCTGCCATCAGATCTGTGGAGAGTTGTTCTTTTGAAGTCCAACCATTGACGCTGCCGAACGGAGAGATATAGCGGCTGGAGTAATTTTAATAGTAACTTTATTAATATATTAATAGTAACTTTAAATATTAACTATTATATTTTAAAGTTATTATTAAATATTAACTATTATAAAGTTATAATAATATAAATTTATATAAATATATTAAGTTATAATATAAATATATAAATATATTATATATTTGTATATAAATTTATATACAAATATTAAATTTATAAATTTAATATCTATAAATTTAAATAAAAAAAAAAGTGAAGGTACACATATATTTTTTGCCCTAGTGAAATGGCGATATCAACTGCTCCCAAAATTTTGCTCTTCGATTCTCAAGTCCTCAAAGGTGATAATTATGTGGCCTGGAAAACAAATATTCAAGCCATTCTTGAATTCAAAGGCCTATGGGAGATTGTTACTGGGACTGAGCAACGTCCACAGACGTTGGAAAGGATTAGGAGACATTTGATCATTGGAACCGCAAGGCCCATATGATCCTTCTACTTGGTATCTCGGATGATGTCCAACCTCATGTTCGGGATGCTAAGACTTCTACTAAAGTATGGATGAAGTTGCAGCAAGTGTATGAATCCAAGAACCAAAATCAAATTCTTCATCTTCAAGGACAGTTGCATACTCTAAAGTTGAAAGGTGGTAAAAAATTGGAATCATTTCTTCGTCGAGTAGCTACGCTTCGTGCCTCCCTACAAGCACTAGGAGAGACTATGGAAGATAAGCTCCTTGTACCCATTGTCCTGAGAGCACTCTCGGAGTCATATCACACCTTTGTGACATCCTTGAACATCCTGAAGCAGAAGCCAAATTTTGAAGAATTGGTCAATCTATTGCAACAAGAGGAAGCATTCCATGAGAACTCAAATGAAGAAGAGCAAGCCATGATAACGAATCATAAGGGCACGATGCCATTCAACCAGAAAGGAAAAGGCCAACAAAATCCCAACAAGCCAAAAAAGAGTTGCTTGATTTGTGGTAAAAAGGGCCATGACTTGAAAGATTGTTGGTACAATTCTTTTACTCATGGCGATTCAAGTAACAAGAATTCCAAGCAAAAAGGACCACCTCCTAAGAACAAGGGGGAGTGGAACCAATGGAGACCCCAACGATAGCAACAAGAGAATGTTGCTAATGCTGAAGACGAGGAGGAGATCGAGAATTTTGCTCTTGCTCATCAGGAGCAACCATCCACCCCTACCACTTGGTATGTTGATTCAGGAGCTTCCAGGCACATGACTGGCCAAAAATATTGGTTTGTCTCATTGGATGAAAAATCTTATCCAGGACAGGTACATTTGGGGGATGACACACCCTATAACATTGAAGGAATAGGCGATGTACAAATCCGGCTTGGAACGCATCATTGTCAGATAAAGAAGGTCTTGTATGTGCCCGAACTCATGAAGAACCTCTTGTCTATCAATCAGATGTTGGATAACAATTTGCGAGTGGAGTTTGATATTGTGGATGGAGAAAAATGTTGTCTCATTCGAGACAAAGCTAGAGATTCTCACATCATCACTAGAGCATCAAGAGTTGGGAAGATGTTCTTGCTTGATTGTGTGGCTTCCAACAATCAAGCGCTCACTGTTCGTGTTGCAGATGTCCCTACCCTTTGGCACCGATGATATGGACATATGAATCCCCACTACTTGATGACCTTACAAAAGCATGATTTGGTACATGGTCTTCCATCACTTGCCCTTCCTTCTACCATTTGTTCTACTTGCATAGCAGGAAAACAACACAGAATTCCATTTGAGGCTAGCACACATCGTGCTATAGGACCTCTTGATGTGATTCACACCGATCTGTGTGGACCGTTAGAGGCTAGCCACACTGGCCTTCGCTATTTCCTGCTCTTTGTTGATGACTACTCAAAAAAATGTGGGTGTATTGCTTGAGATCAAAGGATGAAACCTTTCAATATTTCAAGGAGTTCAAAGATCTTGTGGAGAATGTCGCTCATCGTCATATTCATGCACTCCACTCAGATCGAGGGGGAGAGTACACATCAAATGAATTCTCTACCTTCTTAAAGGAACATGGGATTCGACGACAATTAACCACATCATACACGCCACAAAAAAATGGAGTTTGTGAAAGGCGAAATCGTACCATCATGGAAATGGTAAGAAGCATGCTGAAAGATGCACAATTGAGTCCAGCATTTTGGGCTGAGGCAGTGAACAATGTCGTATACTTGCTAAATAGAGCACCTACAAAGGCTCTTCAAGGAATGACTCCTCAAGAAGCATGGTCAGGAGAGAAACCATCCATCTCTCATCTTTGAGTGTTTGGTTGTACTGCCTACATGCACATTCCCAAAGAGAAACGAAAGAAAATTGAAGAGAAGTCCTTAAGGTGTATTCTTCTCGGGTATAGTAGTGAATCTAAAGGCTATAGGCTCATGGACCCTACTACTCGAAAGATTTATGTTAGCAAAGATGTTATATTTGATGAAACTAGTAACCCTCCAACCAGTCCACCTACAACACCATCTGATCCTGACAATGGTCCGAGACTCATCCATGATGATGAAGATAATAATAGCGGAGCTACTCCTGTTGCAAGTTTACCTCCAAATCATTCGAGTCGACCATTATGGTATAGAAAGACACTGCAAGATTCCCATCTAAGTGCTCCACCTGACACTTCTACCTCCAAACCACAGACACGTAGCATGGCTCGTGAGGAAGTGAATTTGGCATTAATGAGCACTATAGTAAATAACCCTGAACCTAAAACGGTTCGTGAAGCTCTTGAGCTGCCACATTGGAAGTCAGCCATGGAGGCTGAGTATAATTCATTGATGAAAAATGGCACATGGGAGCTAGTTGATCTTCCACCAGGGAAGAAGGCCATAGGATGCAAATGGGTATTTAAAACAAAGTATAAAGCTGACGGAACACTCGATAAGCACAAGGATCGTTTAGTTGCAAAAGGGTATGCACAGGAGGAAGGCATCAACTATGAAGAGACATTTGCACCTACAGCCAAGATCAAGACCATTCATATTATTTTTGCAATGGCAGCACAGTTTGGTTGGAAGGTACATCAAATGGATGTCAAGAGTGCATTCCTAAATGGAGACTTAGCAGAAGAGGTCTACATGAAGCAACCTGAGGGATTTGTCCTTGATCCAGGCAAAGGAAAAGTGTGTAGATTGATCAAGTCTCTGTATGGTTTGAAACAGGCTCCACGAGCCTGGTACATCAAAATTGATGAACACCTTTTACAACATGGCTTTGTTAGGAGTCCATATGATCCTAATCTCTACCTTCGACAACATGGGGGGAGACAACCATTGTTGTAGTTTATGTCGATGATTTGGTCATCACAGGGAGTGCTGAGGATTTGATTTTATCTTGCAAGGATGATCTCAAAAAATCATTCGACATGTCTGATCTTGGTTTACTTCACTATTGCCTTGGGTTGGAAGTCTGGCAGATGCAGGATCAAATATTTGTTTCTCAAATGAAGTACACCAAGACCTTGTTGGAGAGATTCAGAATGATAGAGTGTCAACCCATGCCCACGCCAATTGAACCTGGTCTACATCTATCTCGTCAGGATAGCTCTCCACAGGTAGATGCAACTCTCTATCGTCAGTTGATTGGAGGGTTAATTTACCTGACATATACAAGATCAGATATTTGCTATGCTGTTAGTTATCTATCTAGGTTTATGCATGAACCTACGAAACCTCATTGGACAACAGCTAAGCATGTGTTGAGATACATTCATGGTACTACTAGTTATGGCCTGGAGTACAAAAAGAATGATAAATTCTTCTTGATTGGATACACAGATGCAGATTATGGAGGATCCTTGGATGATAGGAGATCGACGACAGGATATGTGTTCTTCCTTGGATCTGGACCGATTTCTTGGGGTAGTAAAAAATAGAGTATCACATCAAAGTCTTCCACAGAGTCGGAGTATCGTGCTGCTGCAGATGCTGTTTGTGAGGCAGTATGGTTACGTCGCATTTTGATAGACATTGGAATTCCACAGAGTCAGCCTACACTTATGCACTGCGACAATCAGGGTGTTTTGAAACTGGTTCGCAATCCTGTTTTTCATGAGCGCACCAAACACATTGAGATACAAGTGCACTTCATTCGCGACCATGTTTCCTTGCACAATATTCAACTCCAGTACATTTCCACGAAGGAGCAAGTTGCTGATGTTTTCACCAAATCTCTGGATCGTGGAAAGTTTGAATACTTTCGGAGTTTCCTCTCTTGTTCTCTGAAGACCTAATGTATTATGGGGGGAATGTTAGAATAATACATTAGTCTAAAGACATTATCCCACCTAATGTATTATGGGGGGGAATGTTAGAAATAAATGAAAGGGTATGTCCCTTCGGACTACCCCAAAACCTTTGTATAAATATTCATACTGCATTAATAAAATTAGTGTGCTTGCATTTGCATTTATATAACTTATAATAAATCTAGATAATTTAGAATAAGTGGCAAGCTCTTTGGCATCAAAGAGTAATTGAAGCACATGAGAGTTCATTTGCTCGATAAAGCAAAACAGGTTGGGCTCCACAAAAAGTGAAAATCTGCTTCTTCTTTTTTCATTCTAGTCTTTGTATTGTATCTCCGCCAAAAAGATTAAAAAATCACACACTAGGGCAAACAAAAGACTTTGACATGGATCCCAAATTTTGACTTAGGTATTTCCATGCTTACAGTTGATCTTGAGGATGACAAAAGTCCTTATAGACCTTTTATTGAAGCCAAAGAAATTAGGTCTTCTTCCAGTTTTGGTATTGATTTCGAATGGTTCCAAAGATTAAGAATCTGGTTTATAGTGTATCTCATGTAGTTTAGTTTTGCATCGTATGTATGGCATTATCTATAAAGGCATTAAGGATGATATTGTAAATGAAATTTAATAAATAATTGTTTTTTTATGCATATGTGATCTCTATAATACAATTGTTTGTATACTTTGAAAATATTCATTTTCACTTTTTTACTAGGCATTTCCTTTGTTGTTTCTACTTTTCTAAAGGGTTTGAGAACTTGCGTTTCCTAAGGCATTTTTGTTTCAGAAAGTATAGCCATTTCCAAGTTTCATGCAACTTACAATATTTCCTAAACTGTCCTCTTTGTTTGATTTCAGTTCCTTATATTTTCCATTAACCATAAGACAAGTACCCTGGTTAGAATTGTCTAAGATTTTGTAATTACAAACCAATCAGCTTCACAATAACTTGCAATAGGAGAGAGACCAAGAATATGATATAGATTATGCTAAAAGGCATAGGGTAACAAATAATCCCAAATACCACACAATAATTAATGAAAAGATATTCATGGCGACTACTTTGAACATTATATCTCAAGGATTACATCTCACAATGATGACCCATAGTGAGGATTTACCTCTCCCATATCTTCACACTTATAATGCCTAAACCTTATTAGATTTGAACTTGACCCTAAGCTCGGTAGAGCCCATAAAAGTAACCCATGCACATCCTAATGAGGGAAACGAGCATTTCATTGATTACATTGATAACACAGATATAAAAAATAATAAATCAATAATCTTGAGCAAACCAAAACCCAATTTGAGAGGGTGGCCCAAAACAAACTATTCAGCCATGAATAATAGTAAATTCTTAATTCATGGGATGCAAGGCAAGGTCACATTTCCACTAACGTTATGAGTTAATCGGGTTTGAGTCTCTGAATTCTCTGCTTGACCTAGTCAAACATTTATGAGTTAATCGAGTTTGATTCTCTGAATTCTCTGCTTGACGTAGTCAAATATTTATTGACACTCCTTTGACACCATCGTGTTTACAAAAATTCTGGGTAAACTCTTCATTGCAAATGCCATCTTTGCATAGCTCAAAATGAAGTTCAAAATGTGACCAAGCATGACCAGAATTAAACTTTATTGTGAAATCTTTCTGATGTTTCTACTGCCAAAATAAGTGTTCCTTCTATACACATCTGTCTGAGCAACTATTGAATAGTGTAAATTCTTGACATTAATTTGTTAATGCTATATGTTAATTTCTACCAATCTATACATTTGAAAGTTTCTATAAACAAGGCTTGATGTTGGTTTTTTTCAACACCTTCAAGATCCATGGTTGTCTACTCCACAATCACAATTACACATATGCTATCATCAACTATCAATACATAAACATTGAATGAAGCAATTTGTCTGTTTCCTTTCGGTTCTTATAACATGTATAGAGCTCACACGAACTTCAAAATAAATAAAAAGTCTTCTTCAAGAGGTCCAAGGTTCAAACCGCAGCGTGGACGAGTGTGTGAGGGGGTGGGTGTGTGTTAAATTCCCTATTGATAAGTATATCTCTTGGTTTTACGAGGGGTCATGGTTGGGAGGAGACTGCTCAGTCCTGTGCGTTGGTTTTAGGGGTTTATCACACTAACCAAATTAAAAAATATATAAAAAAAAAGGTATGGGGTGGGACTTCCACGACTGGGTGTCTCATGCCAAAGAAATAGACACAAACTAAAAAAAAAAAAAAAAGTATGGGGGTGGGACCCCACGGCTTGGCATCTCATGCCAAAAAAAAAAACACAAAATTTAATTTTAAAATTAAATGTATGGGGGTGGGACCCATGGCTGGGCCTCTCATGACCCAAAAAAAAGACAGATAAGTTGATAACTATCTTGCCTGAACATTGATGACTGAGAAAAGTGAAAACCAATGACTATCTTGCTTGAACATTGATGGCCAAAAAGTAAAATCTGAGAACTGTTTTTGTTTGAACATTGGTGACTGAAAAAAAATTAAAAAATAATAGTCTTTGCTTGAACATTGGTGGCTGAAAAAATGATGATTGTTAGTGTTTGAATGTTAAAAGCTGAACAGTGTCGAGCAATGGCAACTATTTGGGTTAATTGTTAGAGATTGCACTTGATATTTTTGGCTGAACCTTCATGTTACATTTGTTGAAATGGCTGGACTTAGTAATAGGCTAAAAGCTGAGTTCATTTCAGATTAAAACATCATGCATATTTTTTAAGTTTTTAATACTTTTCATTTTTGTTGTGTGTAGAATTTGTAGATTATTCTAAATTTCTAAAAAATTTCATAGTATTATACCAGCCATCCCCCAACCGCCCCTAAAATCGGTCTGCCATCCCCCGTCTCGCACGCTCGTGGAACCTTGGGTGAATGCACTGATGGTTAGATATATAAAATATATTTATAAATTTTGGTCAGTCTAACATGCTTTTCATCACTTCCTTCATAGCGATAAAGAGCAACCATTATTGTCTTCCCATTCTCAAGACAAAACAAGAGCAATAAACAAGATTAAACTACTAGAGTAGCGTTATATCTAGGATTTTCGAAAGAGAAGGCTATGTTCTCCAAATACATGTTTTACTAATATCACACTGTTGCTAGATTGTGAAATATATTGCTTTTTTCCAACAACTATATTATAAACGTTTAGAGTACCTTCAACATGTGAATTTAGAGTTCTTCAAAACAATTAATCCAAGATACACTAGTTCAACTAGTAATGCACATTATTTTTTTGAATCTATTCTAAATATTTTTATTGCATGGTTTTCTCAAACAACTTAGGTAACTTCTATTAGTATTAAATTTCATGATTCCCATACTAAATGGAAAGTAGCTACCTCAGACACCAATGTCTATTGCAAGAATAAGACAGAAATAAAGTAATAAAGACACCTCTGCAACTTGTTTCATGCATGTATCATAAAGACACCTCTGCAACTTGTTTCATGCATGTATCTTTTCACCTATGCATGCCTGTCCGTATGCAACATTTTATGATAGTTATTAGATGGATTGTTACAAAATTTGTATTTCTTTTCTGGCCAAGGCCTTAGCTTAATATAAAAATCGCCATCTTTCCTCAGAAAAAAAAGAATGACATGAATCTTGGTTTATTTTTTCAGCCATTATTATGGAAGGTTCAAAACATATTGCTGCGAGGCATACAATATTCTTAGGAAATCTAGCAATTCTATCCTGAACCTCTTCCACTTAATGGCTAGAGCAAGTATTCATAATATTGCTTCTGATCCAGAAAAGGGTATTCTGAAGGTTTGTTCAACCTAGTCTAATTTCATTTAATTTCTAGTTTATCCATCTTGAATTCAGGAAAGCTTGCTTATATGATGAGCTCTTACGAATAAAATTGCCACCTTGTGCAGATCCAAGAAAAGTTCCGTTTGGACTTGGATGATGAGGAGTCAACCCAATTCTTCCTCTCTTTAATTAATGATAGTATTAGTGCTCTGTTCCCAAAAGTGGTGGAGACAATGCATAGATGGGCTCAGCATCGGCACTAAGGAGTGGGGAATCTGTTTTTATAATCACCGATAATGCAACTATTAGAACGAAAACAGTGCCAGGTATGGGCATTACCTGGTTGGCTCAGGGGCAAATTTATCCTAGTACATACTCCCTATATTTATGTTGCAAGCATCCATGGGAACTGTCCTTCATGTTACATGAATCTTTTTATTATGTGATTCTTTTTATTATGTGATTGTGTAAATTTACTCTCTCGTAAACTGATTTAGCATATGTTATTAAAAAATTCAAAGCATTTAGAAGACCATTGAAATAGATAGATGATCAAGATTACGAGACTGTTTAACACTGTCTAATTGTAAGCTCAAGGTATGGCTTATCGAGAAGATGCCCCCATTTTCAAATTTCTACAGGCTCATACTCCCACAATATTGTGGAATTATATGTATTATACAAAGAGATGGTGAAACTGATTTGCATTACAAGAACGTCTAAAAGATACATAACACACAACAGGGTAACAAGCGTAAAGCTACCTTAAAATTAGTACGTGAGAATTACTAAAAAAATAAAAACTAAAAAACACTTAAAACACCACATTAAAAATTAAGTGTTTAAATTCTGCCTTTTTTTTCTTCCCCTAAGTTTACTAGTAACAGCTATAGCACTACATTAAAAATTGTGTGTTAAAATTCTACGTTTTTTCTCCCATAAGTTTACTAGATTCTTTATGCTTCGAGGAAGATGGTGTATGGCAAAATAATAAGTATCAATAATCGGTTTCCCGATCCTAAATTAGAATGCAAAGCAAAAATGTTCTTGAAAAATAATAAGAAAGCTGGTACCTTTCACGTGATGCATATTCAAGTAACATAAATTAAAATAAGAGGACCTTTGACATCAACACAAAGTATGAGAAGCATGGAACACGTATATTTTAAAGATAAAATGAAAACAAGCTTTAACAATAGTATTGATCTATTAAAACCATTGATTATTTTAATGATTTTTTTTTTTTTTTAAATATGTTTATCGAAAGGGGATGTAGCACATGTGAAAGATGTGGAGAATGATGTCTTACATCTCCTTAATTTTAAGGAATGATATGAACTTAAGTGATTAAAAGTCTTTATGTTTTTGGTAATATTATTGTGAAGATTGTAAAAATAGTATGATAATGAAGTGATGAGGTGAGAAATGCATATTTCAATTTAATATACCCTATTAAAAAAACCAATCTTGTAGTTTATGTATAGGTTAAATTACTTTAAATAGATAACCCATGCCTCCCAATGTACTTGAGATATATGATCCGTCCCTCTACAATATGTGGTAAGCAATACAAGGTTGCAAAAGTAAAGTATTGATTTAAAGGCCTAAAGGAAAGTATTTTGCTTTACTTATAAATAACATTAAAAAATAAATTTGCATACAAATGCAACTTGAAGGTGAGATTAAAAGATCACTTATAGAAACAATTATAATAGGAAGTGTAGAACATGAAGGGGTTTTTAGTTGTTTTTCATAGCTATCATTGTGAAACTATGTAGTTTGAGAGTAGATGGATAATGGAAAGAAGAATATCTTAAAATTTTGTTTCGATTAAGTTTGTATTTATATTGACAAGTTACTTGAAAAAATATAAAATATAATACGAATTGAAACTACTAACTACATTGTGAAAAAAATTATCATCCATTATTTCAAAATTTACCTCATGCGATTGAGAAATATGCAGAAACATATTATTAATAGATCAACCTAATGTTCAAGGAGGTCAACTTATTCTTTTAAGATCATCTTGCACCATCTTCATTAAACATATCAATAGGAATAAAATGGTTACCTAAATTGATTAATTTTTTAAAACCATATCAAGACCTATTTATGTCTTATCATTAGATTTGTAGATGATAATAGTAGAGTAGAACATAATTATCCCATGTGGATTTCAAATAAACTAAACAAACTTAATAATATTAATGTGCTTGACTTTATTGAACAAATTTCCTAGAATACTAATGCCTAAACAAGCAATTAAGTAGCTAAGTAACATTAATAGGTACACAATACCTAAATCAGATTTATAAATAATGTTTTTAAGGTTCCAAAGATAAAAGAACAATCTAGAGTTGCCTTAACCATCATGTAGAAAATACTCATTACCAAAAGGTCATGAACTAAGAGTAGAGTTTGCTTTATGATTTAAAATTTCATATAAAGCTTTAGTTATGCTATGAAGAATATTGACATTAAGGAAAATAGAAGTTGTTGGTAACAAACATTTTAGAGATGAAAAACAACTTTTATGTATTCCATTTGACATTACTACCAGTGCCAAAAGAATAAGGATATTTTATATTATAAGATATGATTTCTATAATGCTATATGGTCTAAATTAAATACTAAATATTATGATCCAAAAATGATTATTCAAAATATAAAATACATATAGTTACAAATTTTTTCAAGGTAACGATGTCATGAGAAACATTGTCCATGATTATGATGTGCAATATTTCAAAAAATATTGACAAATTGAAACAACCCTCTTGTAATATAATAACACAACTACAAAATCTCTTTTATTCGAGTAATTATAATTTTTATGGGTCTCCATTAGCTAAGGAATACACATCCTTTGCCCATTATATTGCTTCAAGCCAAGGTTGCAAATAATGCTCCCCAATGTTATGCAAACCAAATTTAACTTTCTTAAATAATTCTAATCTTAATGGAATCATTGATATCGTTGCATCTTTGATTTTCTAGGTACTTGCATCAAGATTTCAATTAATTATCAAATGTTATAATGGGAGTTTGCCAATAAAGTAAATGTATTTCATGATCCCTAGACTATCTAGTTGCCATTTCTCATATTTAATCTAATACCATAATATGAACAATTGAATTTTTTTATGGGAAGGTTAGGCATTGGACCTTTTTCTCAATAATATTAAATTTTATTTTAGAATAAATTTCAAAACAATCCTATTAGAAACACATTTCACCCTAGCATTTGATTTGTCCCCATATCTAAATAATTGAATGTATTGAATTGATTTTGTGTTAAATTCCCTATTGATAAGCATAGCTCTTGAATTTAGGAGGGGTCATGGTTGGGGGGAGCTAGGTCAGTCCTCTACGTTGGTCGTAGGGGTTTCTCACACTAACCAAATAAGAAAAAAAATTAATGCATTGAATTGATTGTTTTCTAAGTTGCTTAAAGAGTCAATAAAATCTTCCCATGATGAGTCTATTTCCAATAGATGTTATTAACAATATTAGGTAACCCCTAATTAATTGTTGTTCAATGTCATACATTAAAATTCTAATTGATGATTAAATTTATTGTTTTGGTGGTCCAACTTTTCAAACTTAACCTTAAAAATCTATTATCTATAACTCCTACACAAGGACCCAATTTAAATTTAATGTCTAGATTGTTTTATTATCCTTCTTTGTGATTTGCACTTCATTCCTTGACAACCATAAAATTAATTTTCAATTGAACTAAATCAAGAAAATGAGAACTTCAAGAAAAATAAGAACTTCAACTAAATGATTTATTCCAATCTACTAAATTATGTTCCATTATCCTCTAATCTATAAATTACTATTTACTTAATTTTCAATTATGTAGTTTTCATTGTTATTTGCCTCCCAAGATCCACTAAAGCTTATTTTTCACTATGAATTTATTATGAGACATCTGAACTTATTTAGGACCTTGTAATTCAACTATGCTTTATTGTGGGATTTGAGTTCTAGACACAAATTTAAGATTCAATTACTGTAACAATCTTCATTCATGACTCAATTCCCATGAACACATGTAGAGTCTACCTCTCTTGTCCAACATGTATCTCCATGTTAGTTATGGTTGGAAATTGATGGCACCATATACAAATTGTGAATGAGGTTTCTTTGCATAGAGGCCAACATTCAAAAATTTAGTCACTTCTCTTCAAGTTCTAAATAAAACCATATCCTTTGATGAATTATTTAACATTCTTCAAGAATATGAAGTGGAAAATCTAGTCAAAGATGAAATATCTAATAATGCTTTGATATCAAAGAAAAATGTATCAAATAATATTGTTGCATCATCCTAATCTCAACCTGAATGGAGGAGAAAATATTGTCACATATGCAATATGGAAGGACATATCACAAGCTATTGCAAATATAATTCTCTGAATCAAAGAAATAGAATGTATAATCCTTTTCAAAGGTTCCAACCGAGACAATATTAGCCTTGATATACACCTATGCAACAACAACAACCAAAAGAAGAAAATAAAAAAGGAAACTTAGTTCAAGAAGTTCAAGAAACAAAAAATAAGGGTGAAAATGAAATAATAGCCCTTATGGGAAGAATTATAGACAATGAATATAAAGACCAAGTTGAAGAAGAGTGTGATAAGAATGATAATACAAATCATTCAAAAATTTCTAAGGGCACTAATATTTTTTATAACAAAATAAAAGTAGCTAAAAAAGAGACAAGAAAACAAATGAAATACATGGATTAAAATCAAGAACATTTCAGAATTGTAAGATCTATGAGAAGACCAAATAAAAAATATGTCACAAAGAAAAAATTGAAGTATATTATGGATGGATTAATAAATCAAAATGAAATAGAATCATGGACATGTAAAAATGTGTTTATGGACACAAAGAAAGTCTGAAAAGCATTGTAGAGAATAGGTTTATAGGATAGTGCCAGAATTTCAAGCAGTATGAGAGCCAAAGCCAAAGAACAAAGACTAGAGTCAAATATTAAAGGTAAAAATGCCTTCATACCAAATAATTTAATACGAGGGGTGTTGGTGGTATTACATTATTTGGTACCTTGAAGTACCATTGTAAATATTTAGATTAGGAAGTGTGTTTATTATTTATGTAGGTGTCAAGTTGTGAAGAGTGTTTATGTGTCATGTGTGCAAGTGTGAGTTGTAAGTGAAAGGTGTCAAGTGAGTAAGTGAAGATTATTGAGTGATACATGTCAAGTGTGTAAGTGAAAAGTCATGTGAGATGTGTCAATATTAGAAGTAGGAGGTTATGTAATCATGAGAGATTTTATCATAATGTAAGGCATGTGAAAGGTTGCATCTCCTATGAGTTAGAGGAGAGCAAAAGTCAGGAGTATTGTTATATATTGATGACAAAGCTCTATGTAATGTAATGTGAGAAATTTTGATTTATGAATGTAATAGAGAAGTTTTTTATTATGCAATATTTGTGTTACTATTGAATGTGATTTTATGTATGATTTTGATCTTGGAAATATTTATCTATGAGATATTTAGGCACCTTTGCGAACAATCATGTAATATTAGACAATTGATTTTAATTAAGAGTTCTAAATGTTATGGCTTGCATCGACATGGCATCATCAATACCATTAATAACCCATAGTTATGTTATTTAATTAAAGATTTTTTTTTATAAAATTTTTCTCATGTAGCCATCAATCACTCCCATGTTAGTGTGACATCATTATTTATATTATTTGAACTAATGACTTCATAAGCAAATCTCTTGATTGAACCCTTAGTGAAATCATAGAACTTGATCAATTATTGCTCCTTCTCTCACCAATCAATTTGATATCTATGAGAAATAAATAAAACGAAGAGGGATCCCTTAAGTGTCAGTTTTGAGATTTTTGATTAGGCATGGAAGGATTTTTCCTATGAAAATAATGATAGAAAAAGGAATGATAGATAATAAAGGAAAATAAAGCAAATACTATGTTCATACTAATAAGAATTATTATCCTTCTATGTTTACATGGGTCTTAAATGTTTTCCATTCACTAAAATAGACAATGATATTCCATCCATCATAATTAGCTTATAAGCATTAGCACCTTGGACTCTATCTATCTAATATAATTTGCTCCATAATGAGTCAAACTTCTCATGCTTTCCTAGATTTGATTTATACTCATCCCATTTTAGGACCATGTCTCCTTTAAATTCCATGTTTATAGAAATCTTATCAAACCATATCTTAACAACCATATAATATCAAACAAATATCTTGAAATCCTTTTCTCTAAAACAATAATAGTGCATTTAGCCTAGATTTCACTAGGGTGATGTTTGTATCTTATAGCTCTAGTTCTTGGGATATTTAAAGTGAACGAAGTTCTAGATTTATTGGAGGTATTGCTTCCTTAACAAATACATGTTTATAAGATGATTTTTTGATGGAAATATTAAGGGTGAATCTATCTACCCAAATAATTTTTTTTTAATTATTTTGTCAATATTTTTGTTATTCACTAATCATCCTATTTAAAATTCTCATAATATCTATATTAGTGGATTCCAATAAGCCTTTTACCTATGTATACTAATGAGAGGATGTATTGAGGATGAACCTATGCTCAAGAGCAAACATTTTATTAATTATAGTTGATGGAGTTCCATACCTTATGATAATATATTCTAATAATTAGATGGCCACCTCTTGGTTTATATGCTTTATTACAACTATCTTGATCCATATGGTGAAATAATCTATAATGGTTAGGATCTAGCCATACCCAGCACTTGATAATGGGTTAATATTCCCAATGAAGTCTAGAACCCATTATTGAAAAGGCCCCATCATGACTATAATTCATAGTAGAATAGGTGTCTTTCTCCCTTGGATAATGAGTATGCAACATGAATTACATTCCTTTGTCATTAAAAATAATTGGTAAATATCATGGGTGAATAATACCTTGATCTTAAGATATTGTGTGTAGTTGTTTGGTCTAAATAATAACCACCTTTGTCATGATATTTCTTCAATAGACCTTTTATCTTCTCTTCCTTGATTCACCTCAAGAGTAACCCATCATATCCTTTGAAATATAGGATGCCATAAAGCAAATAGTAGTTCATATATTTTCATCTAAATGTATCTATTTCCTTGATTTTCAAATTATTTGGAACTATCCTTGCTAACACATGCCTTCTTAAATCATTAATCTATCTTGTCTATTCATCCAATTCTATCTCTTCTACAAGTGTGACCTATTCATTAGGATAGGACATAGCTAGTTTTTAGTAGCATCCCCTAACTAGTTTAGTTTGTTTGATTTATATGTTGAACTATTAAATTTTATTGATTTAACCAACCTTATTTTCACCCAATACCTTATTGAGCACTATAAATCTCACATTAGGGTGAACTACAAAGATAGTGGTCTTTCTTTGGGATAAAGAGTACCTAAACTTTTTGAGTGCTTTCATCATTATAAATAGTTGATTTTTGATGAAGGTATAATACTCTTCATAATTGTGAAGTGTTTGAATTATAAAGGATATTAGATGCTCATATTTTTGAGTAAACGCCACTACAATACTTATATTGGTTCCAAACACATACAACTTAAAATCCCTAGAAAAAATTGGGTTTATTAAGACATATGCCTTGGCAATTGTATCTTCAATATTTTATAAAGCCTACTTACCTTCTTTTGTCCAAGTAAAGGTGATATTTTTCTTTAATATATTAGTTATAGGGCTAACCAATTGCACAAAATTAGTGATAAAACTGGATACAAATTGTATTGGACTCATCAAAGACTTGATGCCTTTGACTAATGAAGGTAGATGCATCTCCTAGATTTACTTGATTCAACATAGATCTTTTTCAAGGCCCTCTTTTGATACTATATGTACCAACAACTTACTATATTTTATAAAGAAGATAATTTATTAGTATTTAAGGTGATTCCATATTCCCTACACCTCTTGAAGACTAACCCTAGATGCTCAATGTGCTTACTCTTATCTTAAAAATAATAATAAATTATCAATGATATATAAGTATCATTTTATCAATCAAGCCAATAAATATGAAACTCATTTCCTTATAGAAAGTAGCTTCTATATTAGAAAACGTAAAAGGCATACTTTGCTGTGCAAAGGACCCCCTATGGTAATAAATGATTTATTGTTTTGGTCATGTTCCTTGACTTAGATTTGATTATACCTTGAGAAGCCATCAAGTAGTGATTACATTAATAGCTTTGCCACCCTTTGCAAAATCAAATCCATGGATGGTAATGGGTAGTGGTATTTAAGATATTCCCTATTTAGGTTTGTAAAGTTGACACACAATATGATATCTCTATTATTATTGCATACTAAGACCAAATTTTTTACCCATATTGAATGCTTTATATAGAAAATAATCTTTGCTTGTGAGAATTTTATAAGTTTATATTTCATTATTGCTTCAATCATTAGATCAATTGGATTTTTTTTTTGGAAAAAATAGCTTAGCTTTAGGATCAATATTGATTGTATGGTTGATTGTTTTCCTATCTTAGACCTTAATGTATTTGTACACTATGTGATAAATCAACCATACTTACAACACAAATACTTGAACAAGTGGACTTATTCTTATTCAATAGACTATTTTCCCATTAATAAGTTATTACCTTTAACAATCTCAATAAGCTAATATAAAGAATTTTGCATTAATGTTATCATTTCAAGCACTATTATTAGGATCGAATAAGTTCTCTACTATAATAATACCTCTTGGAAATTTATTTGTTTTTAATTGAATGACCCTATCCCTTTTATCATAATCGTACTTATTTTTCCTTTTGCACGCTTGGATTCTTTGACTAAGAATCTAATAATCTATTATTCACTATTAATTACCTACCAATAATAAATTTTATCAAGGATTATAGGATTGACCACTACTAACTCTTTTGGTTTGTTCCATATATATATGGTAGGATCAAACTTAATAGCTAGATATGCTACCTCATTTCACCCTCATTTGCTCTTGCATTGAGTTCTCTATGTTTTGTTGCTATGTCATAAGTGTTAATGCTATCCAACAAGTCCTAAACCCAATGTTTTTATGATTTCAAATGTTTAATCTTGGTAGTGCAAACAATATAAATTTATTTATTATGAATTTCAAAACACCAAATATTTTAAGGTTTTTGACCCTTAGCTTTTTTCCTTTCTCATTCCTATGCACAATGCTTCATATTTAGACATATTATTACAATTGAATAATATCCTAGACATAATTTATTTATTCTCCTTGTAGATTAATAAGTTGTACACCAGCACTAGTTTTATTCCGAGTCCTAGGTCCATAAAATACTTATCTTTATAATCTTTGAGCCTATTTGCTTGTTAGCACCATAATCTTGGTTTGTTATTATGATAGAAGGTAGTTTTCAAGTTTAATTTTGTTGTATATTTCTTTGACATTATTACATTCATATTCCTATAAGACAATGATGATCATATCTATTTTTGTGATGAACTTGCCCTCATTCAACTCATCATCTATAAAACTAGGAAGTTAATTCTAGTTAACTATTGTATTATCACCCAAATTGTGTAAAAGGTAATTAAATAGAGGTTCATTTTTAATCCAGATTATTTTACCATATCTCTAAACCTTCACGTGTGAGTTATCCATTACTAGGTATCCATCATGAAATAAATTCTTTCTCTGCTCTTAGATTCTTAAATACAAAGGGAAACCAGCTAGAATCACATTTTGTATAATAATTAATTTGGGTGCTTAGCCACTATTACTAGCAGATCATTTAATATTTCAACAACATTCTCTTTTGTCCCATTCATTTTTAATTAGTCTTAGTGGTTTTTGCATATGACAATTCCATCTATTAAAATATTACTTTTGGCATAACTACCATAACTACTTCTAAATTCACAATGAAGCTACATAGGATATAATTCTTAATAATTAGAATAATATAAAATAGTGGTAGCTTTAATATTTTGGGTTTAGAGGTATTTAGTACATCTATGACATTTACCTAGATGTTTAATTCATCTTCAAATTTTAAAAGTTTTGTTGTTCAACTAGCTTGGGTTATGCATAATATTGTGTAACTATATTCACCTTAACACAATTGTATTCTTACTCATTTCAAGATTCTTATAACAAGTCACTCTCCCTTGTCAAGGCCAATGCACCCAATATGCTTATATTTGTTGTTATTTTCTTAGCTCTTTAGTAATATTAAACTTTAATTCTAGCAAGTGTCTTTCATCATAAGAAATATATTTTTGGAACTATTATGTCATAACATCTCAATATTTAGTACTCAAGGATGAGTATCTCATATTTTTATTAGATTCATTCAATAACATAACCCTCTCATTCTACCTATCAATGTTGACTATCTTCTTTTGACTATAGGTTCACTCACCTTATGTCTAGGGAACCTAGGTTATCTTACCTCCTTGGGCATTCCTTTGTGTAGAACTTTGGTTTATTAAAATAGGTCCCTTATATTTAAGGTGTAAAGGTAGGCATCCTCTTCTCAAAACAATGGTGTTTATACTTGAATAATGTTATTTAGGAATTTTTGCTTGAAGGATTGATCCCTTAGGTATTTGTCTTTGCATTCCTTTTGATTTTGGTTGTAACACCTTGTTGTTGGTTGTTTAGTACAATCTAACCCACAAAAGCAAAATCATTGTTGTCTTCTAAAATATTGAAATTGATAAATATAGTATTGTTTGGGTTAGATAGAACTAGACCAAATGTTACACTAGGCTCAACTAATACATGGTAATCAAATGTTAATCTAAGGTTTGGTTTGTCATGGGTACATGGGTGACCATCATTAGATCTAATATCACTGCTTATTGAGTATAGCATTGTTAATTATATATTATATTATGAACATCCCTTATTTCCATGATTTATTTCAAATTAGTATGCCCAAATTTATAGGCAAGACACCATAAAGTATCAATTTCTAAGTTTATATTGGTGATGTTATCTTGCACCTAATTGCTTGCTTTATTTTTATATGGCTAGGAATCTTGGTATTTGTGAGATAAGGATTCCTTCATTGCTTTCAATTTCCTACTTTTTGCCAACCACTATTTATCCACCAACTATTTTTTAATCTTTTTTAATGATAGAATAATTGAAAAAATCTTTATCATTTCTCTTAACTTGTACACCTAGACTTGGATCCTATATTTTGATTTTCTCATGAAAAGTTAGTACCCATATTGGTTGGATAGGAGGAGCTAATAATACAAGTTGTTATAGCTAGAATACAACAATATTGGGTGTGTTTTGTTTAACACATATAGAATATTTATTTGTGATCCATATGTAAGTGTGATATGTGGTAACTATTTACTAAAGTGTTAGCAAGTTGGTAGATTGAAAAGCTTTAGGAGGCTACTTATTGGGTGTTTTAAATGGATTCCACTAATGGATGAAGTTATTTTTGAGAGTTTTAGGTTATAGAGGTGGCATAGACCATAAGGGGAGTAAAATATATTTTTGAATTAGATGAGGATATCTTTAGCATGGGCAACTTCTTCAAATATTCTAGCCAAGGATATATGGTTAGAATTTATGACCATAAAGGTTAGGTATGATTGTATCCCTATTATGTAATATGGTAGGGATTGTTCATTAGACAGATAAATATTAAGAGGAATGAGATACACATCCCTATAAATATTGTATTATGATCATGTATATTTTCTTCAAGATGCTTTTGCATGGCATTTAATTAGAAAATGATTGTGTAACCATTTACGATGTTTCCAAACCTCCTCATGAATGGTTCAATTAAAGAAGCCCAATTGGTGATAAAATTCTTGGGTAAGCTCCTATACCATAATGCAACCTTGTTTCCCAACAACTAAATTAATAGTCATACCATAATATCATCTTCTTGAATTTGGTGCACTAATTTCAATGTTGGCAACTCACTAGGTGATCTATAATAGTTTTGTTCACATTCTAATCAAATGTTAGAAAATATTTTACTATATCATTTTATATCAAAGAATATACCATTAAGTTAAAATGCCCTTGGTAAGTCTAATCATGTAGTTAAGTTTGTGGCCTCACTTGCACATGCATTTGATAGTACTAGGGTGCTTACACATGTGGCATTTGAGGACCATATAACATTTGATGTTGAGGAGGACCCATGTATTCTCATGGCTATGACACATATAGGAACATTTATTGATTTACTACTTTTATGGGCTTTTAGGAAGCATAGGATGCTAGGTAATTAATTGCTAATTTAAGTTTTATATTGGATGAGGATTAGGTTGCATCTATAGATTAAGGTTTGGCATTACACATAAATGAGACACATTTATATATGTTAAGGGTATTGAATGTATTGAAGAGGTAACTAACTTTGAGATGGCTATGTAAGATACTATGGAGTTTATCTATGGGGAGAAATTAATGAATTTTGTGTGGCACCTAAGGTAGTTTTCGCTCCTAATTGAATGGATAAAATTTCCATCTCTATGCAATACCTTGACTTAATAAAAAAATTCCATAACTTGGGTTAATTTACCTTAAGTGGTACAAAGTATTAATGGATTATGTTGTAGTTGTATTACACTCAAGTTGGTAGGATACATAAGTTCTAATGCCTTGATTAAGGGATTTACTAATTTGTAATAGTTTCTTTTAGAAGTGATCCACTTTGAGGTTAGGAAGTGATATTTTGAGGATTGGATTATTAGCTTGGTCTAACATGTAATTGACTCATACCATATTTTAGATTGAATCCAATTTGAGGATTTTGAATAGATTGGGAGGTTGATGCACTAGCTAATTTACCAATTGAGACTATTAACTATTGACTTATGCTTAGTTACAATACAATTGGACCCATCCCAAATGGTTGTAGGTTATTAATCTAGTAGGGCCTACACTATTTAAGGCATATTATATAAGGTATTCATTAGCATAGTTTGGATGGTGGGATTAGTCAAGGTTCATGGTTGACCATAATTTTTTTGGTATAATGAAAATACCAATTTTATCTATAGTTGAAAAAATTGGGGGGATTGGAAGTGGAGATAAAAAGAAAGGACCTAGATACACATTTGTCTTAATTTGAGCACCATTGATTGATTTTATTTGAATAAATTCTAAATGGGTTCATTTGACTATTTGATCCAAACAACTATAGTTGATTTCCTTCCTTTAGTCTCTTTTTATTACTATTTAATTAGTTTCACTAATTCAATCTATTTACCCTTTTCATGATATTTAATGTAGATAAATCAACAACTTAAGCATTTAGGAATTGTTTTTTAATACTTTGAAAAGTAGAGAACGTGGAATGATCAATCAACCACTTAGAGCAAGCAAAATATCATTTTGCAAATGAATCATTGCTTTGAGGACTTGGACACTTTTTTGAGGTTGTGAAAGGACAATCAATTTGAATAATATGGAACTTGGAAAATTATTTAATAGTCAAGCAAATTGTAGGTTATGTTCTTACACAAATTTTAGAGTTCTTACAATTTCTTACGGATTAGACTTGTAGAAATAGTAATCTCACATTAGAGGTCAAATTATGAAATCTACTTAAATTTAGGTAATAGTTTTTAGTTTTGATTATCACTCGAGTCACCATTACACCAACTTTAGGTGAATTTGAAGGAATTCCTAACAAAGTGTAAATATGAGATGTAAGTGTAGAATTTTAAGATCAAGGAAAAATTAGCACAAATATTATTTTATTTTTTTGGATTCTATTTAATTTAGCATTTCAAACAAAACCCTTTTGCATATCTAAAGAGACTTAAAGTAGATTCAAGTAGATCTAAATGATAAAATATGAGTATCTAGGCTTAACTTAATGTAAAATACAACCTTATGGGTCTAACTAGGTGTGCCAAAAAATGTTTGAGTTATAAAATCATTTGATTGGTATTTGCACTTGCAAACTGATTTCAATAATTGAAAAGAAGGAATGAATCCTTTCCAACCTCTAGATTTGGGTTGAATCCCCACTAATCTAGTTGAAATAAATTAATCCAAATGCAAAAAAATAAATTTGATAAAGTAAGGAGTGAAGAGTCAAATAAAAATGTAAGAATATAAATATAATTAAAACCATAGTGAGAATAGTGTTGATCAATTAGCACATTCAAAAGTGATTGAATGATATCTATGTGATTAAATATTTGAATCTTATGCAACAATGGTAGAAGAGACTAACTAGATATTGGAGGGTAAAGACATAAACATCATACACCTATAAATCAAGATGTTAAATAACATAGTTGGTTGATGAATGCCATGCACAACCTTTCCATTAGTTATAAATTAGTTTAGAGAGTACAATTTACAATCATGAATCATAACACTAATATTCTCAAATTGTCATGACCCTCCTTGGTAGGACTTATGGCATGGAAAAACTATGTGATGATCAATAGTAATTTGATACTTAGTTTTGTTGCAAATGAATGACTATACAATGCTTAGATTGATTTATATTTGAATAACATGGTACTACTAATAGATTATCAATGTGTAGGATCAGGTACACTCATAGGTGGAAGAAACAGAACCATTTGTTGAGCAAGGTGCAGCAACAGTATTGTCATTGTTGTCAACACAGTCAGACAGATCGGTTGATGCAGTGGATAGGAGTTTCAGACAGATCGGTTGATGTAGTGGACAGGAGTTAAGAGGTTCTTCAGAGTATGTACAGTGATTATCCAAAAGATCGAAGTGGCCCATATGCTAAAAATCAAAAGAAAATCACAAGGAAGAAAACTGTCGCGATATCGCGACATGTTGAAGAGAAAGCACAAGGAAGAAAAGGTGTCGCGATATCGCGACATGTTGAGCAAGGAAGAAAGCGCAAGCAAGAAAAAATGTCACGATTTCGTGACATGTTCGAAGAGAAAGCGCAAGCAAGAAAACTGTCACGATTTCGCGACATGTTCGAAGAGAAAGCACAAGCAAGAAAAACTATCACGATTTCGTGACATGTTCGAAGAGAAAGCGCAAGCAGGAAAAACTGTCGCGATTTCGCGACATGTTGGAAGAGAAAAAGGCAAGTAGAAAAAGTGTCACGATTTCGTGACATATTGCAAGAGAGATAGTACGGAAGAAAAAGTGTCACGATTTCGCGACATGTTGGAAGAGAAAAAGGCAAGTAGAAAAAGTGTCACGATTTCGCGACATATTGCAAGAGAGATAGTACGAAAGAAAAAGTGTCACGATTTCGCGACATATTGCAAGAGAGAAAGTCCAAGAGAAAAAGTGTCACGATTTCGTGACATATTGCAAGAGAGAGAGTCAGAGAGAAAAAGTGTCACGATATCATGACATGTTGCATTTTCGGGCCAAGGAGAGAGAAAAGCAAAGAGAAAAAAGTGTCGCGATATCGCGACATGTTGCATTTTCGCGGTCCGAAGCGAAGAGAAAATGCAAGGAGGAAAAAGTGTCACGATATCGCGACATGTAGCATTTTTGCGGTCCAAAGCGAAGAGAAAGACAGAGAAGGAAAAGTGTCACGATATCGTGACATGTCACATTTTCGTGACTTGAAAAGGGCAGGAAGGAAGAGAATGAAAAAGTGTCACGATATCACGACATGTCACATTTTCATGACTCGAAAAGAGCAGGAAGGCAGAGAAGGAAAAGTGTCACGATATCACGACATGTCGCACTTTCGTGACTTGAAAAGAGCATAAAGGCAAAGAAGGAAAAGTGTCACGATATCACGACATGTCGCATTTCGTGACTTGAAAAGAGAGGAAGAGCAGAGAAGGAAAAGTGTCACGATATCGTGACATGTCGCATTTTGATGTACAAGAGGAGAGAGAAAGTAAGAGAGGCGAAAGTGTCACGATATCGCGACATGTTGTGTTTTCATGGGTACAAACCAAGTAAAGTAGCAAGGAGGCAAAAGTGTCACGATATCATGACATGTGTTTTCACGGACAAAAGTCGAGAAGAGGACAAAGAGGCAAAAGTGTCACGATTTCACGACAGGTCGCTTTGGCGCGAGCTAAGAAGAGAACCCAGCCAAAATAAGATATGTGATAGTTAACTGAAGTAGTACGACAGTTACAGGTGCAGTTACAGAGAAAAATCATGCAGCTAAAATAAGAAGAGTGAACTGAAGTCAGTACGACAGTTACAGGTGCAGTTACAAAGAAAAATCATGCAGCTAAAATAAGAACAGTGAACTGAAGTCAGAACGACAGTTACAGGGCTAGTTACGGGTTGCATGCAAAAATATGGAAGTTAAAAATAGAGTCAGAACTTTGTTATAAAAGGAGGTCTACGTGGAGAATTAAAGTGCTGCTGAAAAAGAGTGAAAGCGCTCGGGATTAAAGCGAGGCGGATTTAATCTTGCGAAGAGAGCAAGAGGAGAGCGAGCAGGGTGTGTGTTGTGTGAAGAGTGGGCGATGTTGAGAAAGCAATAGACCAGTCGGGGTCTTGTAAAAGTGAAGGCATATTTATGTCAATCTTCTAGTTTTAGAACAGAAGTCCAAGTTGGTGCTTGGCATCAGGGGTTGGTGCTCCTTCCAGTTGGTGCTGGTAAATCAGGGGTTGGTGCTCCTTCCAGTTGGTGCTGGTAAATCAAGGGTTGGTGCTCCTTTCTGTTGGTGCAGATAAATCAGGGGTTGGTGCTCCTTTCTGTTGGTGTAGATAAATCAGGGGTTGGTGCTCCTTTCTGTTGGTGCAGATAAATCAGGGGTTGGTGCTCCTTCCAGTGGGTGCTGGTAAATTGATTGTAAAATTGGTATTTTGCAAAGGCTGGATTTGGATGGGAGTCCAAATAGTCAATTTTGAGGAGTAGCCAAAACTGGTGAACCTCGGTACATCTTGTGTTGTGTGATGCTCTTTTAGTATATTTGCTTTATTGGGTTTTAAGCTTTCATTGTTTCGGCATTAAGAATTGAAGATTTAAGTTTTTAAGAGCTACACTGATTCACCCCCCCTCTCAGTGTCATTGTGAGACTAACAATTGGTATCAGAGCCAGTTTCTCTTGTCAGGCTAAATCAGCTAGGGTTGATCTTGGAAGTGACACAATGGCAGGTGGTGAAGGTTTCTCATCAAACAAAGCACCATTGTTGGATGGAACTAATTACACATTTTGGAGACTCAGGATGCAGACATATCTTTGTGCTTTGGGATACGACATTTGGGATTCGGTAGATAGTGGATACACAATACCCACCACTTCTCCAACCGATGTTGTCGATAAGAAATTGTTTGAGAATAACTCAAAAGCAAAGAATGCTATCATGTGCGGATTAATGGACAGTGAACTAGTAAAAATTATGAGTTGTAAAACGACAAAAGAAATATGGGACAAACTGAGGAGCATTCATGAAGGAGATGATAAGATCAAGGAGGCCAAGTTACAAACGCATCGAGCTCAGTTCGAAGCATTAAAGATGAATGACGATGAGAACATAGAGGCATACATGCTGAGAGTTAATGGAATCATTAATGCGATTAGAGGACTCGGCGAGAAAATGGAAGATGTTGTCATCGTGAAAAAGGTACTAAGATCTCTTCCCAAAAGATTTGATTCTAAAGTTTCAGCAATAGAAGAAGCTAAAGATCTAAATACTTTTAGTATGGATGAGATGCATGGTTCTTTGATTGCATATGAGATGAGAATAGGAAAAACTAAACCCACAGATAGAGAAGTCTGCTTTTAAAGCACATAAAAATATTAAAGCAAAACAAGAATCCGAGGAAGAAGAGACATCGGATGAAACGGAAGCAAACTTTGTTCGAAAACTAATAAGGGGAAAAGGAAAATACAGAGGAAAGCTACCATTTAAGTGTTTCAATTGTGGAGGCATTGGGCATGTTGCAGCTAAATGTCCACTTAATGAGAAGGACGAAAGTGATGAAGGATCGCACCAAGAAAGAAGTGACTGGAAGAAAAAACCAAATTTTAGAAACGACAACTTCAGGAAGAAAAGTTTCATCTCCAAGAATGTCAGTTCATCAGAAGATAGCTCCGGTGAGGATTCTGAAGAAGAAACAGATGAAGCTCTTTTCATGGCATTCGAAGAAGAAAAAATAGAGGAAAAATAGGAATGTAATAAAAAACTTGAGGTTGAGGCTGAAGTATATCTAGAAGGTGAGTTGATCGTTGCACTTGAAGAGTTGGGTATAGAAAGGAAAAAGAACAAAAGACTGTCCAAGAAGTTGGAAGAATATGGGGATAATATTGAAGATCTCTTCTTGCAAATTCATAAAGCCAAGAAAATAGAAGAAGCCTTGAAGTCACACCTGGATGATAAAAGCGATGTTTGCGGCAAACAAGAAGAGGAGATTGTTTTATTGAGGAAACAACTAGAAGAGGCCAATACAAATCTCAAATTTGAGAAGAGCACAAAGTTGCTAGATAAAATGATAAGGCATCAAAGAAGCCCCATGTGTAAGCTTGGTCTTGGATATGAAGTTGAACAACCTTCATCTTCTAAATCTACAGAGAAGAAGAAGTCCACTGTTGAAGGATCAAAGCAAGAAAAGTTTGAAGCTGAAACTTCAAAAGGAAGAAAATCTCAAAGGAGATCTACAACAAAGCAACCACAACAAAAGAGGTTCTATCACTCTCACTTTATTCATAATAATGCTTGTAATGGCTATTGTTTTAGATGCAACCATTATGGTCACAAGGCAATGTATTGTGGATTGAATAATAGATCAAAGAGTTATGCTTGGTAGAAATACATCTGTTGAACACCATGTGCAATGTTTTAAATGTAATGGTCATGGGCACATAGCAAGGTTTTGTCCAAGAACTTTTGTATCTAATCTAAGGCAAGACAGTAGATTTCATCAGACACAAAGAATGCAACACAGACAGGGGAAGAAATCATGTGCATCAAAGAAAGGAAAATAATCATCCATCAAGGATGCACAAGAGACAACCACCCAAGAGAAATGTTCAAGTTCACGAAAAGGTTCAAAACAGGGATGCAGTTGAAAAACTCAAGCCCAAGTTCAAGAAATATTGGAGAAAGAAAGAAGAGAGGAAATCGTGTCTCCTTGGACTGAAGGAGATTACTCCTCTATTGCACTAAGCAACTCCAGGTAGCACATCCTCGGGGGGAGCAATATTAAAGGTTATTTTTGCTCCTATGTGTTTGTTTGGTTATCCGAGGATGAAAGGCAAGTAGGCAGGGGGAGTTGTCGTATAGTTGTCAAAATGTGTTTCAGATTCATGTAGTTGTTTGTGGAGGTACCATGAAGGGTGGTGATTAAATTGAGAGTTGTCACCATTGGTAGTATTGCTATATGTCAGTGTTATACTTTTGATGGTTCTTACTGCCATTGTTCAAATTTATGGATTATAAAAGTTTTGATAATTTGGTTTAGTGAAAGAGATGCTAAAAAGTTCACAATGGAGGAGTGTAAGCCAGTTAGCACTCCCATGACGAAAGGTTGCAAGTTGAGCAAGGATGTGTAGATGACAGAAAGAGTACCAATAGAGGTGCACTCTATCTTGGAGACAGGTTGGTCACGTGGAACAGTAAGAAACAAGAGTCAGTCTCCTTATTCACAGCAGAGGGAGAATATATTGCAGTGACAATGTGCTGTACGCAGGAGAAAGTTGCGGAAGGTGAGGTTAAGTTGGATTTCATTCCAACAACAGAGCAAGTAGTGGATATCTTCTCAAAACTGTTGCCCAAGGAAGTCGTTGAGTACCTTCGCAATAAATTGGGAGTGGTCAATTTGATTATCTTTTTGCTCATGTTTGTAATTTTTGCTAACTGTAATAATTTGTGCCTGAGAATGTTGTGCATGGACTCAGGGGGAGTCTACAGCAGCCCTTTGGTATTATTGTCAAAGGGGGAGAAGAATTACAGGAAATTGCACGTGTGTTGCCAACAATTCCAAAGGGGGAGATTGTTGAGCAAGGTGCAGCAACAGATATTGTCATTGTTGTCAACATAGTCAGACAGATCGGTTGATGTAGGAGGTGATGAGTGGATAGGAGTTAAGAGGTTCTTCAGAGTATGTACAGTGATTATCCAAAAGATCGAAGTGGCCCATATGCTAAAAATCAAAAGAAAATCACAAGGAAGAAAACTATCGTGATATCGCGACATGTTGAGAAGAAAGAAAAGCGCAAGCAAGAAAAACTGTCACGATTTCGTGACATGTTCGAAGAGAAAGCGCAAGCAAGAAAAACTGTCGCGATTTCGTGACATGTTCGAAGAGAAAGCGCAAGCAAGAAAAACTATCATGATTTCGCGACATGTTCGAAGAGAAAAAGGCAAGTAGAAAAAGTGTCACGATTTCATGACATATTGCAAGAGAGATAGTACGAAAGAAAAAGTGTCACGATTTCGCGACATGTTGGAAGAGAAAAAGGCAAGTAGAAAAAGTGTCACGATTTCACGACATATTGCAAGAGAGATTGTATGGAAGAAAAAGTGTCACGATTTCATGACATATTGCAAGAGAGAGAGTCTGAAAGAAAAAGTGTCACGATTTCGCGACATATTGCAAGAGAGAGATTTCGAGAGAAAAAGTGTCGCGATATCGCGACATGTTGATATTGGCAAGAGAGAGAAAGCAAGAGAAAAAGTGTCACGATATCACGACATGTTGCATTTTCGGGTCCGACGCGAAGAGAAAATGCAAGGAGGAAAAAGTGTCGTGATATCGCGACATGTCGCATTTTCGTGGTCCCAAGCGAAGAGAAAGAGAGAGAAAGAAAAAGTGTCACGATATCGTGACATGTCACATTTTCACGACTCAAAAAGGGCAGGAAGGAAGAGAATGAAAAAGTGTCGTGATATCGCGACATGTCGCATTTTCGCGACTTGAAAAGAGCAGGAAGGCAGAGAAGGAAAAGTGTCACGATATTGCGACATGTCGCATTTTCGCGACTTGAAAAGAGCAGGAATGTAGAGAAGGAAAAGTGTCACGATATCACGACATGTCACATTTTCGTGACTTAAAAAGAAGAGGAAGAGCAGAGAAGAAAAAGTGTCACGATATCGCGACATGTCGCATTTTCGTGACTAAAGGAGGAGAGAGAAAGTAAGAAGGCGAAAGTGTCACGATATCGTGACATGTGTTTTCACGGGTACAAACCAAGTAAAGAAGCAAGGAGGCGAAAGTGTCACGATATCACGACATGTGTTTTCGTGGGCGAAAGCCGAGAAGAGGACAAAGAGGCAGAAGTGTCGCGATTTCATGACAGGTCGCTTTGGCGTGAGCTAAGAAGAGAACCCAGCCGAAATAAGATATGTGATAGTTAACTGAAGTAATATGATAGTTATAGGTGCAGTTATAGAGAAAAATCATGCAGCTAAAATAAGAATAGTGAACTGAAGTCAGTACGACAGTTACAAGTGCAGTTATAGAGAAAAATCATGCAGCTAAAATAAGAACAGTGAACTGAAGTTAGAACGACAGTTACAGGGCCAGTTACGGGTTGCATGCGAAAATATGGAAGTTAAAAATAGAGTCAAAACTTTGTTATAAAAGGAGGTCTACATGGAGAATTAAAGTGCTGCTGAAAAAGAGTGAAAGCGCTCGGGATTAAAGCGAGGCGGATTTAATCTTGCGAAGAGAGCAAGAGGAGAGCGAGCAGGGTGTGTGTTGTGTGAAGAGTGGGCGATGTTGAGAAAGCAATAGACCAGTCAGGGTCTTGTAAAAGTGAAGGCATCTTTATGTCAATCTTCTAGTTTCAGAACAAAAGTCCAAGTTGGTGCTTGGCATCAGGGGTTGGTGCTCCTTCTAGTTGGTGCTGGTAAATCAAGGGTTGGTGCTCCTTTCTGTTGGTGCTGGTAAATCAGGGGTTGGTGCTCCTTTCTGTTGGTGCAGATAAATCAGGGGTTGGTGCTCCTTTCTGTTGGTGCAGATAAATCAGGGGTTGGTGCTCCTTCCAGTGGGTGCTTGGTAAATTGATTGTAAAATTGGTATTTTGCAAAGGTTGGATTTGGATGGGAGTCCAAACAGTCAATTTTGAGGAGTAGCCAAAACTGGTGAACCTCGGTACATCTTGTGTTGTGTGATGCTCTTTTAGTATATTTGCTTTATTGGGTTTTAAGCTTTCATTGTTTCGGCATTAAGAATTGAAGATTTAAGTTTTTAAGAGCTACACTGATTCACCCCCCTCTCAGTGTCATTGTGAGACTAACACCATCCACAAAATATGAGTTACTTAAAATAGGGGAAGTGATTATTAAGATAGCTCAGGGGCAACATGGATGACTACCCTCATATAGACATGCATTATCATTTTTGGGATAATCATCAACTAGCCAACCACCTAGAGCCGCAAGTTGATAGCCTAGTAGCTATCGTAAATTCTTCGACTAAGATGGGTGATTGGGTTGATGGAAAGACTCCCTCTTTATTTGTTGCATATGATTGATTGTATTTTACTTCATCACTCTACTGCATCTTGGTTTTTGAATGTGTGCATGTTTGGTTGCATTTAAACCCACTGAATTGTTGTAAGAGTAGAATGTTGCTAATTGCTAGATAAAAGAACTCGCACATATATATATATATATATATATATAATGAGAATCTATTTTAAATAATAATAGAATTTTATTTAATAGATAATGAGAATCTATTATAAATAATAATAGAATTTTATTTAAATAGATAATGAGAATCTATTTTAAATAATAATAGAATTTTATATAATAGATAATAAAAAATATTTATTTAAATAATAATAGAATTTCATTTAATAGATAATAAGAATATAAGTTAAATAATAATAGAAATTTATTTAATAGATAATGAGTATCTATTATAAAGAATAATAGAATTATATCATAATAGATGATAAGAACTTTACTCTAAATAACAAAAGAATCTTTATTTGAAATAAATTTAAAACCATAATTTGAATTATAGAAGAATATTATTATTATATGGTAAAAACCTCTTTTAAATGATAAAAGATATTTAATAAAAAATAATTAGAAAAAAAGAAAGTTTTGTGTAAACTTTTGCATTGGCTTGGATAGAAGTTTTTGGTCAAGCTTGGATTAATTTGTATAGTTACAATTTGGTAAAGTAAACAGTAAATACACTGGTTTTATGTTACTAGTAGATGCATTTAGATGCATTTCTTTCATAGAATCATGAGTTGTCCTGATCCCCTATTACCCTTCAAATGAACGATGGAAAGATAAGGAGGACCAAGAGGACAATTGGAACCAATGCACCGACTTTAATTTTAATTGCAATGATTTATTTATGTTCAAGTAGGCTATACTTGTGGGGAGAAATCCCTAGATGAACATGAATGTAATAACTTATTATTTTAAAGTATGGAGGTTTTACCATACTTAGATTTATGTAATAAGTGGAATGATTGAATGAGGAATGAACCTTTAATTTAAGTTATGGATTATGCAAGCTTTATTATTCAACTTTTCCTTTGTTTAGTGTTTATCTTTATTTGATGTTAATATTATTTAAATGCTTCTTGTATGCCTTGTAGATTTTGTTTCTTGATTTTTTAAGTAGATAGAGTTATTCTTGTCTTCTTTCTAAACATAAAGGTAACCTAAGAAAATGAGACCTCTTAGGGTGAACATAGAAAGGACCTAAGAGATTGAGATCTCTTAGGGTAAACATAGAAAGAACCTAAGGGATTAAGACCCCTTAGGGTGATGGCAATTAAGAAAATTGATTTCTTACATCGGATTTAAGATAGCTTATTGTAAGATGAGATGGATAGTTTAACTTACAATACACATACTATACCTACACAAATAGACTTGTGTATGGTATGGTGATAGACGTATACCTTCAATTGTACGGAAGGTGATAAGTCTAGCTCATCAAGAAGGAATAACTAACCATAATTTATTTGTGGTTTACATAGTATGCCTGCACAAACAGACTTGTGTAGGGTATTAATTGCGATGTAACTATATAGTGAAGTTGGAAAATTTTAGTAAACTCAAACCACAGATTAACTAAATTTAGGACAGGGGTTTATGAATCCGTCTTAGTAAAAAAAAAAATCTTTTCTTGTATTCTTTTTATAGCTGGTTTTTGGATCGTTACACAAATGGGTAAAATATATTTATAAATGATCCCATGGATATTATTTATACCAAGAATTCTACCCTACTTTCCTCTAATTAAAACTAATTAGCTTTGATTTACATTAAAGATAAAATTATCATCTTCATTAGCTTCCTTAGGATATATGCTTTTAAAATTTATAGATTTGTATCCATTTCATATGTTATATTGTAAATCACCTAATTCTTGTTAAAATTGGCTTACTAGCAATTTACTAACATGTTGATACATCATTGGTTCCCATACTTAGTTGAATTTTCAATGTCCTTATTTGTTTTCCACCCCAACATTCCAAAATTAGTTGTGGTCATGGCCTCTAATTGGTTTAAAAGCTAACTTCATCCTTAATGGTTAAGTTTCACTACTCTTGCATGTTATCTTCTACTTGTACTACCAATTTATAGGATTTAAAGCAAAGGTAGTACTTAATACTATACGACCTAAACAGATAGGTTTCCTATATTAACAAAAAAACCTAAATAGTTTAATTAAAAATAATTAATAGTTGTAATTCTTGGTATACTTTTTGATAGAATCCTTAAAAAATAATTAATTTTTTTTAATAGTTATGGATTGGACAAAAAATAATTAATGCTAGAAAATTTTTATTAGTCACTTAAACTTTTGCAAATATTGTATTTGTATAAAAAAATATTTCTAAATAAAAACTATGAAATTAACAATGTCAAAAAGTAGAATTTTAAATATAGAAAGCTATTTTATTTTTCTCTCAAAATTTTGGAGATGAATTTTTAATAAAAAAATATAAATAATCATGTGAAATAGAGCTAGAACAATTTCTTTAGAGAATGAATATTTAAGACCTAAATGATATTTTCAAATTAGTTAAATTTATTTGATTTTCCTCTTATCATATCTTGGATTATTATATCTTTGCAAGAGTTGGACCTAAAATCTTAGGTTTTTCATACATTAGCTAAAAACCTAGAAATTTTAGATTGAAAAAAAAAATGGTCCAAGTTTAAATTTATAAGTATTCGCAAGACCACTAAATTTCATTAATACACACACAAAAGTACAAATATTTTATCATTTTGTGAAATCATAGAAATTCTATATCATTGTTAAACATAATGCTAGTTACATCAATAAGTGTCTATAATGAGAGAAATATTAGAGTGAGATAGATTGTAATAGTCATGTTTATGGGTCATAAATATGAGCTTACAATCAATTTATTATAGAATTTCAGTAATTTATTAGCCTAAGAGGCATCTACAATGAAATCCAAGGGAGATAGGTTGTAATAGTATGTGCCACAAATATAAAATTATAGCCAACTTATTAATAATTGTTAATATTTACAGCTAAATTATTATTATTATTATTATTATTATTATTATTATTATTTTTTGAATTTACATGGTGGAATCGGTAGCCGCCACGAATCCGGGCAGGTTGTCCAACTTTTATGGATGCCACAGTATTTTGCGTTGTCCGCCCTAGAAGCTGCTACATAGATCTTCGCAGTCCGCCTCTATAACCACCATGCCACAATCATTTTAAACATTTTACGTCGCTGAAAGCACCAAGAAAGGGACAAGAATTCAGTTCGACGAGGCTCGAGATTTGAACCTTAGACCTCTGCCCCCCTTATGGGGTTTGGATAAACCAATTGGTCTACACCTCAGACCTACAACTAAATTATTATTAATTATTGATTTTTTATAAATTATTCCTATGTATTTTTAAGTTTTTATTTTAACAATCCATTTGTGTATTCTATTAGGGGACACTATCATAAAATATAAAATATTATATTTTTTGTTATGTCAACTAGACCCTATCCAACTTGCCTTCTTACTTAAGATATTCTCCATCTGTCTTTTCATTAAATATATTTTTTATCTTCCTCACACTTATAACTCCCTGATATCATTTTAACTAGGATAAAAAATCTTCATTAGCTAGCTTCCTTTTAAAATTTGAATTTCACTAGAATGAAGATCTACATTGTTATTGGCTAAATTATCAATTGTATTATTTTCTTCTCTATAGATATGATGATATATCTAAAATACTATTTCTAATAAAAGTTGATGAACATAAAAAATAATGTTATTTTTTTGTTTCACTTCCACATCCATTTTTTATAGCATTAATACCAATTTGTGACTCCCCTTAATTTAAATATATTCTTTTCACTTTTAATGTCAATTTTGATCCCTATAAGTGTCCTAACATGTGCATTCATTGTTAGTTGAGGTTCCAAATAATTTTGTATAAATGAGGAGAATTCTAGCTTCATTATTAAGAAAAACACTATCTCCACTAGATTTTGTTGGATTTCCTTTATAAACAACATACACATTAATTTTGATATACATTAACTATATTTTAATTTGATTTTAGATCAATGCAACCTACCTTGAACTTAAAATTTTTAACTTAATTTTTTTGTCCTGTGAGGGATACTATCGACATTTGAACTGGGGTCTCCTTAATGAAACTGAAAAATATAATGCTTTGGTATCCCTTGTAGGAGTAAATTTTGAGTTTAAAATATGAGTTTTTATAAGGGGTCCTAGTCCCCTCATATTGAGGTTTAAACTTGGATCTCCTCAACGAAAACCCAAAGACATACCATTATAGTGTCCCTCATAGGACAAAATAATTGAGTTAAAAATATGGGTTTCTATGAGGTGTCCTAGTCCTCTCATACCGAAGTTTGAACTTGGGTCTCATAAATGAAAACCCAAAGATATACCACTATGGTATCCCTTATAGGACTTAAAATTTGAATTAGAAACACAGGTTTTTATGAGAGGTCTCAGTCCCCTTGTATAGGGGTTTGTACTTGGGTCTCCTAAATGAGAACCCAAAGATATACCAATATGGTATCCCTCATGGGATAATTTTGAGTTAAAAACATGGCTTTTTATGAGGGTCCCTGTACCCTCATACTAAAGTTTGAGATTGGATCTCTTGAATGAAAACCCAAAGACATATCACTATGGTACCCCTTATAGGACAAAAAAAATTGAGTTAAAAATGAAGGTATGAGGTCCCCTCATATTGGCGTTTGAACTTGGATCTCTTGAATAAAAACCCAAAGATATACCACTATAGTATCCCTCATAGGACAAAATTTTGAGTTAAAAACACATGTTTTTATGAGGGATCCCAGTCCCATCATACCGAGGTTTGAACTTGGATCTTCTAAATAAAAACCTAAAGATATACCATTATGATATTCCTCACAGGACAAAATTTGAGTTAAAAATATGGGTTTTTATGAGGGGTCTCAGTCCCCTTGTATTGAGGTTTGAACTTGGGTCTCCTAAATGAAAACCCAAAGACATACCACTATGGTATCCCTCACAAGACTAAATTTGAGTTAAAAATGCAGGTTTTTATGAGGGGTCTTGGTCCCCTCATACCAAGGTTTGAACTTGGATCTCTTGGATGAAAACCCAAAGACATACCATTATAGTATCCCTCATGGGACTAAAATTTTGAGTTAAAAATATAGGTTTTTGTAAGGGGCCCCAATCCCCTTGTACTAGGGTTTGAACTTGGACCTGAATGAAAATCCAAATACATACCCTTACAATACCCCTCATGGGTCAGAAATTATGAGTTAAAAAATATGGGTTTTTATGAGGGGTCTCAGTCCCCTCATACCAGGGTTTGAATTTGGATCTCCTAAATGAAAACTAAAAGTCATAACACTACTATATCCCTCATAGGATAAAATTTTGAGATGAAAATATGAATTTTTTATGAAGGGGTTCCAATACCCTCGCATTGGGGTTTGAACATGGTTTTCCTAAATGAAACCCAAAGACATACCACTATGGTGTCCCTCATAGGAGTAAATATTGAGTTAAAATGTAGGTTTTTGAAAAGAAGCCTTGGTACCCTTGTATTGAGGTTTGAATATAGATCTCCTAGATGAAAACCCAAGTACTTGCCACTATGGTATCCTTCCTAGGACTAAAATTTTTGTTATAAACACAAGTTTTTATGAGGTATCCTAGTCCCTTCATACTAAGGTTTGAACTTGGATATCCTAAATGAAAAACCCAAAGACATACCACAATGGTATCCCTCATAGGACTACAATTTTTGTGTTAAAAACGTGGGTTTTTATGAGGGGTACCAATCCCCTCACACCAAGGTTTGAACTGGGGTCTATTGAATGAAAACTCAAAGATATACCACTATGCTATTCCTCACAAGATAAAATTTTGAGTTAAAAATACATGTTTTTATGAGGGGTCCTTGTCCTCTCATACCGAGGTTTGAATTTGGATCTCCTAGATGAAAACCCAAGCACTTACCACTAATCAAATATATTTTCATTAAAAAAAAAGGAAAAGCAACCCCAAATGGTGTAAGAAAAGGGATAATAAAAATAAATGATTTTGTGCTTTAGATATTTTCTACAGGAAGCATACTTACACATCCATGATATCCTCTTCTTTATAGACTCTCATATGTAATAATCTTACTTTGGGTTATCAATCAAAGGAATATCAAAACCCAATGAAGCTCCTCAAGCAATAAAATAAAACCCAACTTGATGGAGAATCCACCATCTTTTGATAGAGTTATAAACAAAACATACTTCTATATAAAAGGGGTTAAATACGACAAACATAATTTGAAGCTCATCAACCCAGGTGTTGTAGGTGAGTTGGAGAGGAGAGGGCAATCCTCAAAAGGAGGTCCCCAGTTCAAATATCCATCCTACTAAAAAGATGAATTGGGTATCCAAAATCCAATTGATAATGTTGGTGCGGGCAGGGTCGAGTGCGACTCCCGGGTGACTTTGACGGTGAGAACCCCCTGTTCGTGGTCTCTCAGACCAAGGCGGCCCCACAAGGGGTTTTTCGCTTAAAAAAAAAAAGTTGAAGCTCATCTAGTATTTATTTTAGACCATGTGTTTCAATCAAGTTTCTAGTAGAATCCATGATCTAGAATTTTTGGTCATACTATTATAAATTTTGATCTTGAACCTATGAAAGCTAAATATGCTTAAGTTATTTCTTTTCATTTTGGATTAGAAATAAGAGGATAAGGCTCCAACCAAGCATCAAATTAAAATTTTACAAAATCAATTTCATTGATTGTCTACATATCATGTCTAATTATTACAAAATATTTGATATGAAGTATTGCTAGTGATCCACTAAATAGGGTTTATTTTATAAGTATTTTTTTTATTTTCAAAGAGCCTATATAATTTAAAGCAACATTTTGTCCAAATATTTCCTTCATGTTTGAATAATATTAAACTAAGTTTTTTACATCTTTTTCAAATAAAATCTCTTTGAATTTTATCATTTTCATGCCCTATCTCTACTGAAAATCTTGAAAATAATATATATATATATATTTATTAAGTGGAAGAAGGCGTTTTGAAAGGGTCCCCAAACCTTTTACAACACTAAGAAGGGGTTTTGAAAGGATCCCCAAACTTTTTACCTTATAAACAGAGCCTTAAAAATAAGGTTGTAGGAGAACTACATAAGGACAACCAAAAAATACACGATAGGATCCAACCATAAGAGCAAGATCCTAGAAGTAAGGAGAAAAAAACATAAATAGAGAAACCTAGATCCCCCAAGATATGAACAAAAAAAATAGGATCCATTAGAAGGAACTAGATCCAAGAAGCCTAAAAATAGGGTCAAAACCACTAGAGTCCACCCAAATTTTGATCTCTTTTACCATAGTAGAAAACATGCCTCAAGAAGACATCCAAATTTTCTTGGCTAGAAGATTCATCCCTCTTCCATGGGAAAAATAATAATGAGATCTGAAGATAGAAACATAAGTAGGGTCCACCTACAAACAAACATTACCTCCAAAGAATAAAAAAGGAAATCCTGTAGAAGAGTCTAAGGATCCATGCAACTAGGTAGCAGATCTATGCAAACTCTTGAGGAAACCATCCTAAAAATTTGGAGCTAGTTGGAACACCTTATTTCCCTAATTTATCCAATTTCCCACTACTTTTTATTTCAAAAATAAAATTGAAAATTTTCTTTCCCAAAACAAGAATCACATTTCTAGGGGGAAAGAGAAATCTATCACCAACCCAAACCTAGAACTAGCCAAATTACCAACATCTAGCTTAGGATCAAACCTAAAACTAGTCTAAATACAAACTTCCTATAGTAGAGACACAAGATCGAACCTGGAAATAGTCTAACCACCATATTTTTATAGAAGAGACATAATATTTAACCTGGAGCCAGCTAGATCATTCCTATGGGGGATGGAGATTTCCCTGCTATGTTTAAAAATCCTACTTAAAATTGATTAAAAATTTGATTATGTTTCCCTCTTTTGCCTAAGACCAAGGAAGGACTTCTATATGAGGGCCTCCTTGGATGCACGTTTCCATGGTACTCCTACAAGGTCTTCCCCAGATCCAAGATCCCATGGTGTTTTTGCTAGGTCTTCCCCAGATCCATAATTCGAGGGTATTTTTGTAAGGACTTCCCTAGATCTACGAACCCTAGATCCATATTTCTAAGGTATTTTTATAAGAGCTTCCCAAGATTCAAGTACCTAGGGTTTTCTAGGAAGGACATTCCAAGATTTGTGATCCTAGGGATTTCTTGTAATGGCTTCATTGAAACCACGTTTCCAAAGAATAACTACAAGGGTTTCCTCGGATCCATGATCCCAAGGTATTTATATGAGAGCTTCCTTGAGTCCATGATCCCAAGGGGACCAGATAAACTTTGAAACCCAAAGACTCCAAACCACTTGTATGCAAGAACCTCTTTGGATCCATGATCATAGGATCCATATTATCAGATAAATCGATTCTAGGACCAACAACACAACCTTTAATAACTAGATTCTCGCTCACATCTAAACTTGAAGTATGGAAAGTTTTTCCACCTAGAATGAGGGCCATGAAAGGGAAAACCTACAAGAAATTCTCCAGATCCACAAACTCAGGATCCACATTCATAGATAAATCAACTCCAAGGCCATTCCTACCTAGGTTAGGCTCCATGGATGAGAAATCTAGAATAAACTTTTTAGGGTCCATAGAATTAGGGGGAATTAGATCCACCCCAATCCTTGCATGCTCTAAACCCACTGACACACCAAATTCAAAACCAAATCCAAATCTCCATTGTAGGGGATATCCTCTCCCACTAGAGAAGACAACCCTTCTGCCCTATCTTAGCATCCCACTCCATCTCCCTCTCATCCTCTAAATTCCAAAATTTCAATGAGTTTACATAGGTTTTTATGAGGGGTCCTAGTCCCCTTATACTAAGTGGGGTTTGAAACTTGGACCTCTCAAAGAGAGACCAAAGTCCTTACCAATATAGTAAGCTTACACCTTCCAAAACTAGTTAGACAAAAATCCTAAGAACCTAGCTTTGTGGCTAGTCGTAGTTGTCCCATTCGGGTATACCACGTGGTATCAATCACAAGGGATTGTTATTTGAGTATCCATAGGGTGGGCATAGGGAAATGGAGCCTATGTCGACCTCTACCAGCACATAAGACATTCACCAAATGCATCACATATTTGTAGGGTGGACATAGGGGGAATGGAACTTGGGTTAGCCTTTACTATTCACCAATTGAGCTACATAAATGGACATATTGTAATATAACTTTGATGAGTTCTAGTTTAAAAAAAAAACTTAAAAATTAACCTTTCCAAGCTTCCAAACAAGATTTCATTCTATCTAAAATTGAGTCCTAAAGTTTTTATTTATTTATTTATTAGAAAATGCAATATCTAGATTATTAATGGAAATTTCTTAACTTTAAACCCTAAAATATCCATAATATTCATTGTAAATATACAATAATGTTGCTAAAAATGGTCTTTGATCTTGTAATAATAATAAAATTTCTAGTGGCCTTATCATGGCATAATAATATTGATTTGAACTTCACAATGCTATTAATAATTGGATGGTCCAAAAGAAAAACATCATAAATAAATTAGAGATGAGATTCAGAGAGACCATTGTTATAACCTAAATACCTTTATTTCTCTTTTAGTTTTACCTTTGAGAAATCTTCCTTAGTGCTTCATGAAGAATAATAAAGAGAAGAGAAGATGATGGGTCACTGTAGTGGATTCCATGGGATGATTCAAAGTGTTAAATGAGGGATCTATTGATTAATATTAGATTTTTTCAAAATTCTATAGCAACATTTAATCGATTCAAACCGACCACAAACAAAAATTATGACAATATCATATAGAAAACTCCATCAAACCGTATCTTATAAGTATAATATATTTTTCATGGAATGAAGATAATGTATGGACTTTTTATTTTCAATGAGTTTACACAAGTTTTTATGATGGGTCATGGTCCCCTCATACTGAGTGGGGTTTGAACCTTGGATCTCTCAAAGAGAGGCTAAAGCCTTTACCATTGTAATAAGCTTGTAGTTGTATGGACTCTTTTAAAATATTAATACCAAGAATTTATTTACCATGGAAAAAACCAGCTTGTTCTTTTGGTATAACACAATATAGAATGCCTATTTTCTATAAATTTTGAAATAAACTTATATATTGTAACACAAAGGCTTATTAGATTGAAATTATACATATATTTTATCTTTCTTTTCTTGTGATAAAATGCAATAAAGATGGCATTGATCTCACTTATTTTATCATTATATTATATTGCCTCTTCAAATGCATCATCCTATCAATATTCAATGAATCCTAAAATGTTTAAAGAAAATTGTAATAAATCCATTAGGTTGGATGCCTTGTTAGGGTGGAATGATAAAACCTCCTCTTGTAGCTCCCCCATAGAGATATTTTTCTCAAGCTGTCATTTTTTTTTTGTTTGATAATAAATGGGATATTTTGTAAAAACTTACCCTAAGGATCCTTATATGAACATTTGTTTAGAATATCTTTAAATTAATTAATTACTTCCTTCGTAACATCTTCCTCTATCTTGAATTGTAATAATTTTTTATTCGATAAAAAGGAAAATTTGTTTTTCACTATAGCCTAGAAAATTTGGTATAGAAAATATGGAATTTCCATCACCTTTCTTTCTAACCATCTTTCCATAGTCTTTTTTTGGACCCAATATGATTTTTCCTTTTTCACTATATTATAATAAGAAAAAAGTAAATTTTTGCTCTTATACATATAAGCATCTTAATTCATTCCATTATTTTACATTTTTTTTTCAATTTACATGGTGGAATTGGTAGCCGCAACGAATTCGGGTAGGTTGTCCGGATTTTTATGGCCGCCACAGTATTCTACGCTGTCCACCCTGAAAGCTGCCACACAAATTTTTGCATAGTCCACCCCTATAACCACTATGCCATAATCATTTTAAACCTTTTATGCCATTGAAAGCACCAGGAAAGGGACAAGCGTTTAGTCCGGTGAGGCTCGAGATTTGAACTTTGGACCTCCGTCTCCCTTACGGGATTTGGTCGAACCAATTGGTCTACACCTCGAACCTATTATTTTACTATTAATAATAACTATTTTTCATAATTATATAGAGAGTCATTTATAATAGAATCCATGATGAGAAGTTTGGTTCTAATGGTCATGTGTCTATCCAAAAGAATAACCAAGATAGTCTTAATATAAATTTGAAATGATCCCTATCTTTAACATTAATGTTAATTAAATTTATAAAATTCATTCACTAGGATTTTTTGAACTAACTATTTTTCCAATCCCAAAGCCTAACCTTAGAAATAAAGAAATTTATATAAATTATTTAAGAAATAAATGTCTCAACTATTCTAATTGAAAACATAGGGGATAGCATACAAGTAGTGGATACATTTTCAAACTTAAATTTCTTGGGATTCTTATATCCAACAATATTCATTTATCAAACCAAAAAAATCATGACACTAGAGAAAAAGATAATAACATGTAGAAAAGAGTGAATATTCATGGTACTAGATTAGCAACAACAAAGTCATATCTAATTAATATGTATACATTATTAATTCAATTTATAAACGATTTACTTTTGCTTTTAATTATTTCAACTTTGTAGAAGTTTGACAAATGTGTAAACATTGGTATACTTTTGGATATAATTTTTAAAAGCCCATTAAATTTCATTCATAAATATGCTTGAACCAAAAAAATATTTCACTCAAGATTTTATCAACATGGTATGACTTTACAATTCTATAGAAAACACCAAATCTAACCAAAATGTTAAGAAAGTCATAATATCAAAAATAGAATATTAGCCATAGAAACCTATTTTATTGTTTCCACTAAGTTACGTAGAGATTAATTTTATAAATAAAATAAAATAAATATACTAAAAAAAATCATGGTAAATAGGGTTACAACAATACTTTTGATAGGTTAGAGGTGTAAACCAATTGGTTCAATAAAACCCAGGTTCAAGGTTCAAATCTCAGACTTCATCTGATTGAATGCTTGTCCCTTTCCTGTGCTAATGATTTATCTATACACATATTTGTTTTTTACCTTGCTTTTAGTTATTTCAACTTTGTAGGAGTTTAACAAAATGTGTAAACATTGATATACTTTTGAATATAATTTTCATAAACCCATTAAATTTCATTCATAAATATGCTTGGACCAAAAAAATATTTCACTTGGTATGACTTTCCAATTCTATAGAAAACACATCTAACCAACTGTTAAGAAAATCATAATATCAAAAATAGAATATTAGTCATGGAAACCTATTTTATTGTTTCCACGACCTTACGGTAGAGATGAATTTTAAAAATAAAATAAAATAAATATACTAAAAAAATCATGGCAAATAGGGTTACAATAATACCTTTTGATAATTTTAAAAATAAAATAAAATAAATATACTAAAAAAATCATGGTAAATAGGGTTACAATAATACCTTTTGATAGGTCGGAGGTGTAAACCAATTGATTCAACAAAATCTCATGAGAGGTGGGAGGTTCAAGGTTGAAATCTCGGCCTCGTCGAACTGAACGCTTGTCTCTTTCATGTGCTTTTAGCAGCCTAAAAGGTTTAAAATGATTGTTGCATGGTGGTTATAGGTGCACATTGTGCAAAGAACTGTGCAATGGCTTCTGGGGCGGATAGTGTAAAATATTGTGGTGGCCAAACAACTTGCCCGAATTCGTGGCGACTACCGATTCCACCATGTAAATTTCAAAAAAACAAATACCTTTTGATGACTGGTTATCTTTTAGCATTTGTACTGGTATTTATTATTTAAAATAATTTTATTCCTACTTACATTATAATATCTAAACCTAATATATGAAAGAAACTACAATCACTTATTTTTTTGGATTTGATTATTGTGAGAAACCTTGAATATAAACTTTTAACCTTTGTACTATTGTTTATTATTTAAAATAATTTTTATTTCTACTTACATTATATTATACTATCTAAATCTAATATTTGAAAGATGATTTGGTTATTGTGAGAAACCCTGTACCTAAAGAAACTACAATCACTTACCGATTCCACCATGTAAATTCAAAAAAAAAAAAAAAAAAATTGATGACTGATTATAATGCTTATGTCTAAGCGGCTTGAATATAAACTTTTAGCCTTTGTACTATTATTTATTATTTATTATTTAAAATAATTTTATTCTTACTTACATTATAATATATATGAAAGAGACTACAATCACTTCTTTTTTTTGGATTTGGTTATTGTAAGAAACCCCTGTACATAAACTACAATCACTTACCAATTCCACCATGTACATTCCAAAAAAAAAAAACCTTTTGATGACACTTTTATTGAGTAAATACTTCGTATACATATACATATCCACCGTGGGGGTTGAACCTAGGTCACATCACCGATAATGCAAGTGGCAGTGGCGTCCATAGCCTTTGTACTATTATTTATTATTTAAAATAATTTTTATTTTCTTTGAGAGGGTCACATCACCAATATTATTTGAAATAATTTTATTCCTATTTACATTATAATATCTAAACCTAATATATGAAAGAAACTACAATCACTTATTTTTTTTTTTATTTGGTTATTGTGAGAAAAGGGTTAAAAAAAACTTTTAGCTTTTGTATTATTGTTTATTATTTATTATTTAAAATAATTTTTATTCCTGCTTACATTATAATATCTAAACCTAATATATGAAAGAAACTACAATCACTTATTTTTTTTTGGATTTGGTTAGTGTGAGAAACCCTTGTACCTAATACATGAAAGAAACTACAATCACTTATTTTTTGGATTTGGTTATTGTGAGAAACTCATGATACCCGACTTACTTACACGCTGAGCAGTCTCTTTCCAACCACGACCCTCTTAAAGTTGAGAGCTATACTTATTAAATAAGGAATTTAACACAAAACTACATGAAGAGCCAAATCCCGTACCGTCACACTCACTCATGTTGCGGTTTGAACCTTAGACCTCCCAAAGAAAAGCCAAAGCACAAATCGTTACACTGCACCTCTAGGTGTCACCTTAAACTTTAGAAAATTGTTGGAGCCCTAGTGAAGAAAACAACGCACCAATTTTTCTAATTCAACTTTTGCATGGTTGTTGGTCTACTTAGACCAAAATGTACACCATATGGCAAGAGCGAAGAATGAAATTAAGTTTTTGTTAACTAAAAATAATTTAAAAATTTACATGTCTTTCATTTATTTTTCTTAGCTGATCTTGGACTATTACAAGTTTGTAGAAGGTATAGGTAAGAACTTACACATTAAATTTAAGCCGATATTTACTTGAAATTATTATTTCTTAACCATGTCAACTTGATGAAATCTAGAACAAAGAGTATGGGACATTGGAAAATTTGGAATTCAAAGAGCCTAGCGCAAGGGGACAACATATAGTGAGAGGATTTAAGTCTTTGATTTTAATCCAACTAAATTTGGTTTATTAGTGTAAACGTTCCTCTTTCATTTATTTTTCCTTATCTTGAATAACTTCTTGAACTTTATAAGAAGTAGAAAATTAGTTTTTTTATATAAACTAAAAATAATAAAAAATTAAAAAATAAGCCCAAAACTTAATTATGTAAGTTTTGGTATATTTTTTAAAGATGTTAAATTTTATTAATAGATATTTATTTTGGATTATTTGAACTATATTAAATTAGATATAAGAATATAGATCTTTAGCAAAAAATCAAAAGAAGCCAATGCCTAAAATTTATATCTAATATTGCTACACATCTTAATACGTTCTTTTAAAATTTATTAATTCATAAATGTTAATTTAAGTTAGAAATATTTTATTATTTACTTAAAATTTAATAATTTTTTTGCGAATGCAAAATTCTTTGTAGAATTCATTCCTAATCAAAATGATTAGAGAATGCACTATTTAAAAGTAAATGTAAGATATAACAACGTATTTAAAAATTTTCTTGAATTTTTAGAAATAATTTTTTTAAAATATGATACAATATGATGATTAGGGTAACAATAATTTCTTGGAAAATATGATAAATATTTATCATCTTTTAAAACAATAAAATTAATAATGATTATATTGCTTGGTTAGGTAGAGCTAGGATCAACTATTATACTTGGCTTGATTGACACATTGCTAATAGGATGATAGGCCAAAGCTTGGTTTATCATGGATATTCATAATAGCTTGCTTAGTTAAAATACATCATTTCTCTTAACTTGTCAACTTGAACTTTGATACTATTATTTTAATTTTGTGATGAAGAGTTATCACCCATATTGGATGGATAAGAATGGGTTGATGATGTGAATAGTTATGACTAGAATGTAACAATATTACCAAATATGAAGTGTATATTTGTGGATAAGTAGGTGTACTAGTATTAACTAAGTTGTTAGAGTGTTCGTGAGACAAGTAGATTGGAAATATTAGGGAGGATGGATTTTGAGTGTTTGAGATGGATTCTATTGGGGGAGGTAGATATTATGTTTGAGGGTTTTGGAATACATATATGGCTTAGGCCATAGGAGGAGTAGGAGGTATTTTTTTACTTTTATGTGCATATCTATAGCATAGGCTACTTATTCAAATTCTCTATCTATGGAGACATGGTTACCATTTTGATCATCAAGGCTAGTTCTAATTGTATTCTTTTTAATGTCATATGGCAACACTTGCTTGTTGGATGGTTTGATATTGGGGGAATGAGATATTCATCCTTAAAAATGGTGTATTATAATTAATTATATTTTCTTCAAGATGCCTTCGCATGGAATTTAATTGAAAAGTGGTTGGGTAACCATTATTCATGTTATCAAACCTCCTCATGAATGGTTTAACTATATCATTCCAATTGGTGATTGTATTATTGGAAATACTCTTGTATAATAATACAAACTTCTATGTTAATAAATAAATTAGTAGCCATGCCATAATATTTTCTTCCTAAATTTAATTCCCTAATTTCAATGTTAATTGTTCACATAGGTGATCTATAGTAGTTTTATTTTTATTCCCATCAAAAGTTGGCAAATATTTCACAATAACATCTTTGAATCAAAGAATAGACTATTAAGTTTAAAATTCCTTGGTAAGTCTAATCAGGTAGTTTATTTTATAGCATCGCTTATGCTTAGATTTTGTAGTAGTAGGGAAATTTCCCATATGGTATTTAAGGAACGTGTGACATTTAATGTTGAGGCGGAGCCACATATTATGATACACATTTTATCATTTATTTGTTTAGTAAAATTAGCAAGTTTAGAGTAACCATAGGTTTGGGTTCTAAGTTGGATGAGGATTAGAGTGCACATATAGATTAGGATTTAACTTGCAAATGGGACACAATTTATAGATTTTTAGGGTATTGAAAATATTAAGAAGGCAACTAATTTTAAGGTGGCTATTTTAGATACTCTAGAGGTTAGTTATAGGAAGGAAATGATTGTATTTGAGATAATTTATAATCCTAAATGGATGTGGAAAACATGCCAATTATATGCTATACCTTGAACTAATTAGAAATTTGTTAGAACTTAGGCTAATCGACCTTAAGTAGTATTGGTTCTTGATGGTTTTATTATACTTATCCTATATATGTGTTTGGTGGATATCCATGTTTTAAGCCACAAATTATGAGATCTACTAATTTGGAATATTGTTTTTGCTAGCATGAACACTTTGAGGTTGGGAAGTGAGATTTTAAGAATTGGAGTATTGGCTTGGTCTAGCTTACAACTAACTAGTACCAACATGGAGATTAATGAGGATTTTGAATTGATTTGGGGCTTGAAACACTAGGTAATTAACAATTCAAGAGCACCAATTATTGAGTTGTTCTTGGTTATGGCATAGTTGAACCCATGCCAAATGGTTATGGGTTATTAATATCTTGTAGATTCTAAACTATTTGAGGTATATAATGCAAGGGGTTCACTATCATAATTTAGGTGGTGGAATTAGTCAAGGTCTATTTTTAACCATCCTTAGCATGTTTGATAAGATGAAATTGCTAATTTTACCTATGTTGGAGAATATTACATTTTTTGTACATGTCATTGTACCACCTTGGTAAATTATTGTAAATATTAGAATAGAGTTGTCGTAGATTAGTGAGTGAATAAATATTTTTATGTAATGTAATAATGTGTAGGAAATGCACAAGTTTCATGTAAATATATATGCAAGTGTTATGAGTGTAAATGTGCACAAGTGTCTAATATGTAAGTGTACACATGTGTCCTTAGAATAGGAAAGTGAAGAGTTGTAAAAAATAGTGAAGGTCAAGAGTGCAACATATGAAGAGTCATATACAATTATATATTTGTGAAAAAGCATTGTAATTATCATCGAACATGCATAGCATTATGTTGGCATTAGTAGACCTTTATTCAATAGTATTTTCAGTATTTTATGTATAATATTATAAGCATTATTTATATGATTATTATATGAGTGTTGTTATTATATTTGATTCTTTAAATTGTAACTTCATTATATTAGATCCTATGAGATTTACATTAGTATTAAAGCTTCAAAATCTAACAATGGTATCAGAGCTATAACAAGATTTCTTGCACAAGATTTGCTAAGTTGCAGAAATCAGTGAGGCTAGAGTCTTTCCACAATTGCATGAACAACTAGTGAATATTATGACTCAAATATATTTTTTCACTAGGTTGAAGAATAACCAATGAAGAATATAGAATATTTCCACTAGGTTGAAGAATAACTAGTGAATAATAGGATTCATATTTTGGAAAACCAACTCAGAAAGAAAGTTGGTCATTCAAGGAAATAGCTAACCCTATTATTGATTTGAAGATTGAGGTAGAACCAACTCAGGAGAAAGTTGGTCATTCAAAAAATAGCCATCCTGACATTAATAATTTTTTAGACAAACAAATTCTTGGAAACTAGTTTCTATCAAAAGATTTGAAGGAATTGGTACAATCAAGCTATCTTATTTGGAGTATCAAGGAATTTTATTGTCACCTTGATAAAGAAGAAAATTTAGGTTGCATCAACCTAAGATATTGTTGCAGTGAAAATTGATCTACAAAAGTGAGAAGCTTCCTATAATAGATAGAGAATACTTTCATATTCAAGTGTGAGAATAAGACAAAAAACTTTTCTCAAGTGGGGATTGATTAAAGTTGTAGTCTATTATAGTTTTAGGTCTCAAATATAGACCTTGATAAAAAAATTAGGTCATTAAGATATTGACCTTGATAAGATAGATTGAGTTTACCTATTCCAAGAAACTATTCGAAATAGAAGGCAATCTATAAGATTGATTTTGGTCTTGAAGGAAAAAATCTTGATAATAAGATTGATAGTTGGTCCAAGAGAAGAGGTCAATATAGAGTTCAGAGAACTAGAGATTTGAGACCCTTCAGAGAAAGAGGTCCATAGTGGATATAAGTGGCTCTAATAGAAAAGAGGCCATATTTTATTGAGAAAGGAAGGAGTCATAAGGAGAAAAGTCCTAGAAGACTTGTAGATTTGAGATAGAATATAGAGAGAGGAGACCCATTGAAAGAGGTCCAATTGAAGGTAAATATAGGAGACCCAAGGAAAATAGGTCCCATATAAGTCAAAGATAGGAGAATCGAGAAAAGATATCCTATAGAAGACAGAGATATATGAGACCCAAGAAATAGATCTCATTGAATACTGAAGATAGAAAAATAAAATCCAATTAAAGGAGGTCCATCATAAGTGATAAAATTGGTTCTTAGTAATAAAAGAGACCATTATTCTAGAAGAGAAAGCAAGTAGAAGAAGAGGTTAGCATTCATTAGCTCCCAGCTCAAATTATTATTGCTTAAATTTTACAGATTGAGAGCAACAAATGAATGTTAAACAACACATAAAGATAACATCATTAAAGCAACAAGGTTGAAAGCAAATCAACCTCAGTATGAACATTACAAGGAAATTCTAAAGGGAAGCAAACAAGATATAAGAAATTAGTGATTAAAGTACAACCTTTTCAAGGAGATAAATGTATCATTAAAAATTTTTAAGTCTCCTGCACCATAGAGAAAGGAGGTCATTTTTGCACAAATAAATCAACTTGAGATAAAGGAAGAGGCTTAAAATATTAGACTAAGATTCTAAGATTGAAGACAATAGAGAAAGACACCTGAGCTTGAAGGTATGACAATGTTGAAGTCAAAATGCAAGGTAGAAAGAAAGCTAAAATTTAAATAGATAAGCATAAGTTTGGAAGCAATAAAGAAATTCAAAAGAAACAAACTTATATTTGAAGGCAACAAGCTAAGGCATAAAGATATCAAAGTCTTAGAAGAAACATTCAACTTTCAAGAAAGGAAGCGTTGGTAGAGCCACAACCATTACAAAAGGATGCCAAGTATTCAAGGTCTGCATTGGTAGAGTTAGAGAGATGCATCCATTTAAAGGTATTTATAAGTTTCTTAAATTTTTTTAGACATCGAAGATTGGAGCCTATGCAAAGATAATAGTTGAAAGAGTGTCTTGAAGCCACCTAAACCTGCACAACAATAAAGATATGAAGGAATGTAAGCATCAGGTATCGAGCCAAACAAAGAGCAAGATTACAGAATATAAATAAACATAGTGCAAAAAGGAATGTCTAACGTATAACACACTCATCCCTAGAATATAAATTTGAGTCATCAAGTGAATGGTAAATAGAAGTGAAAAGTCAAAGTGAAGCTAAGTGTAGAATAGAAGCCAAGCATCAAGGAATCAAAACCAAGAGCCGAGTGTCAAAGAGGAATCGAGCACCAAGGTAAAATAAAACACTAAGAAGAAATTAAGCACCAAATCTAGCACTAAGGAAGAATCATGCTAAGGTAAAACCGAGCATAAAGGAAGAATTGAGCCAAGGAAAATCTAGCGCTAAAGAGGAACCAAGCCAAGGAAGAACTAAGCATTGAGGAGGAATCAAAAGCCAAACTGGAATAGAGAGTCGAAGCAAGGAATTGAAACGATGTGATGTTTGTATGAAATCAAAAGTGTTTCAAGGATGTTGAAAGTGAAATGATACAAATACTTAACACTATATATTAGATTGGATGCAATTACAACATGTAAAACATCAGTCAAACTTGAAACACCTAGGTGTAAGTATCAATTTGAAGTGCCAATGGATGTCTCGCCAAAGAAGATGTAACATCAAAATGTAACATCTCCTATGCAAGTAAAATAAAGTATAAAGTCAAGGAATTGAAATGTTTGGAAAGTGCTTAAGGGTAAAACTTCCCAATGTGTTATTTTATGGAGCTTGCATGTTAATCAAAATCAATTTCGAGGTAGGTAACAATACAGAGAAACACCCAAGCCATCAAGATGTTGTTGGACAATGCAACATAGAATCATCAAGTAGAATATCAAACTCCAAGCAAGGTATTAGGGTTTTGATAAATTAAAATTTAAGTTTATCTAAGGTTAAAAGGAGAGATAAGGTTTATTTTAAAGTTAAATTTGGAGAGATAAGTTAATTAATTGAATAGTTAATATATTATTTGATTTTAGATTTTGTAGAGTGATAAGTAGAGATAAATATTATTTAGTATAAAGTTTTTTGAAGTGATTTAATTTTTGAAAGGTTTTATTTTTTAATATTTCTTGAAATTCAAGGTTTATAGAATATTTGCAAATTAATTAATTTTGGAAAGATGAGGAAGTCTACTTCAAATTAAGGATTTTTAAATTTACAAAAATTCTTATTTTCTAGTTTCTAATAAATTAGGGAGACATAAGGAATTCTACTTCATAGGTTTTTGGAAAATTTAGAAACTTTGGAATTATTATTAAAACCTAGGGAGTTACAAGGTAGTCTACATCAAAGGAAATATATTCTTAACATTGTTTGCATATCATGGAAGAAATTGTTAAGAATGCATTTAATGAGGATAGTGAAGACATGTTGCATGCACTTAGGTTTTACTCTCAAAACTTAATAAATGAATTTGATGGAAAGAAACAAATGTTTAATGATTTAAAAGAAAAATTGACTTTGTTTCTCAAAGAGGCAAAAGAAGAAAATTTCACATCTCTTATAAGCTATCTTCATGAAAAATTTTTAGGACATGGTGGGATTCTCAAAACACCATTATATTTTCTTCAGAAGAGTGTTTAGTGATGTATCTATCATTAATTAGTTTTAATATTTTTCAAAGGAAGATACAAGCTGAGAAAAATAATGAAACATATGAGGAATCATTGAGATCAAAGCTATATTATTGTGATGACTTACTAATTAAATGCTTAGAAGGTATATCACAAATGAAGATGCAGAAAAAGAAAAGAAGGAGGAAGAGAAGGATTCACATCATGGATATCAAGAAGGAGAAGTATTACAAAGAAACTTTGGATATTGATCTTAAAGAGGTAGATTGAAGATCACTCAAAGGATGAAGACCATGATTGAAGACTAAAGTCTTCAATAACCAAATAATATAATACAGGGGGGTGTTGGAGAATATTATATTATTTGGTACATGCCAATGTACCACCTTGGTACATTATTGTAAATATTAGAATAGGGTTGTGTCTTAGATTAGTGAGTGAATAAATATTTTATGTAATGTAATAATGTGTATGAAATGCATAAGTGTCATGTAAATATGTGTGCAAGTGTTATGAGTGTAAATGTGCACAAGTGTCTAATATGTAAGTGTGCACGTGTTCTTAGAATAGGAAAGTGAAGAGTTGTAAAGAAGAGTAAAGGTCAAGAGTGAAACATATGAAGAGTCACATACAATTATATATTTATGATAAAGCATTGTAATTATCATCGAACATGCATAGATTTATGTTGCATTAGTAGAACTTTATTCAATATTTTGAGCATTATTTATATGATTATTTTATGAGTATTGTTATTATATTTGATTCTTTATATTGCAACTTCATTATATTAGATCCTATGATTATTTTCCTATGAGATTTACATTAGTATTAAATCTTCAAAAGCTAACAAATTTTAGTTGGACAAAATAGGGGACATGTAGTAGAGATGAATAATAAAGGTCTGGACCAACATTTTATACAATTAGAGCAACCATTGATTGTTTTTCTTTGGTTAAAGTCTAAATGGGTTCACATAAATCTTGTTCCAAATAATTGTAGCTAGTTTTCTTCATTTAGTTTCTCTTTATTGGTATTCAATCAATTTTACTAATTCTATATCTTTACATTTATCATAGGGTTTAAATCTTGTATTTATAAAAAATTGAATTCTCTTGATGTCTAAGAAGTTGATTGATAATTATTGAACCTACAAAATAGAGAAATATAATGAGAAATGTGTCATATTAACAAAAATTAATAGAATTAGGTAAAAAAATAGGTGAATTGATAGAATGCAAGCAAATTGCTAACTTCAATGCACATTTTAAATAAATTTTGAGCCTCCTGCTCTAATTTATTAATGGTTGCACCAATTTTAAAAGTCTGGTGATATGTGATGCATAAGTTCATTTTTACAGCTAATGGAGTTGATCGGTACATGACACTTAATTCTAGTTCATTTTTGGCACCTGATTCTAGTTTCCAGTTCATTTTTGGTGCCTGATTCCAGTTCATTCCTGACGCCTGATTCCAATTCATTTTTGGCTCTTACTTCTTATTTAGAATATGGTGCCTACTTCCTATTCAGAATATGGTACCTGCTTCCCATTCAAAATCTGGTGCTTGCTTCCTGTTGAAAATCTGGCGCCTGCTTCCCGTTTAGAATCTGGTGCCTGCTTCCCATTGAAAATCTAGTGCCTGCTTCCTATTGAAAAATTTGTTTTGACTATTTTTCAATTTTTGATCGATGCCTACACTTGGAAAAGTATTGCAGTTATTTAATTTTTTCTATCCGTACACTATCCACTTTTTCAAAGTGTAACTGTTTTAGACATGTAGGTGAAATACGTTATGTAGCCTTGTAAACCTAGAATGCAGATATAAATGTAAGTGCAATAAAGATTGTAACTAATGTGTGTAGTTTTTGTTGTAACTACTGTGTGCAATTTTTGTTGTAACTATCATGTGCAGTTTTGGCTGTAACTTCTATTTTCAGTTTTGGTTGTAACTACTGTAAATGTAAAGGCTATAAATACAATTTTGTTGTAACTGTTGAAGGGTAGTAAAGTCTATAACTGCTATAAATGCAGTAAATGTTGTAAAGAGCTGAAATATCTCTTGCTATAAAAGATATTTTTTTAGATCTTTAAGGGGTTGATTCATTCTATCACTTGCTGACCTCTGTAACACTGCAGGAAATAATACAAAAAAATCTGTTTGAGTTGCATGTTGTGTATCTTCAGTTTGGTTGGATTGCATGTGGCATTGGCCCTTGGTTCACGCCAACCTTACCTCTTGTAGTTGATGCATATTTATTTATGTCTCATATTTGTTATACTGTGTCTTTTATGGAGTTTTAGGTGGATCAATCAACCTAGTTTTTATATTGGTGTATCACCCATTTCTATTTTTATTTTTCATCTATTGTTATAGTTTTTTATTTTTCTATCATCCCTCTCCCTTTTCCCAGTGTAGTTTTAGTGCAGTTTTGTGGTAGTTTTAATTTTATTTCCTAGTCCATGTTACAATTTTTATTTTCTAAGTTTATTTTTTTGTTGCTATCTTTTATTTTTCCTTCCCATATTTTCCAGCAAGTTAATCTAATTCAGTTTAGTTTGTTATTTTTAAGGAGAGTCGACTCTTTTCGGAGGTATTTTCCTCTCAGGCAGTCCCACATGAGAGGGGGATTCCCATGTTGGTGTTGTACATGGGTGCAGTGTAAGTGTACATTTTCAGACATCAACAGTTTTGGCATGCCCGATGGGACGGATCTGCAGTTTGTTGTGAAAAATCTGCATAGATCTTGGTTATAAAACAATCAATATTTGGTGTTTGTCTTGATTGTTATTTGCTTATTGAAGCATTAAAAAAAAAATACCTAGTGACTCTACTGGTTAAAAGGACCATATTGTTAATTACATCCTCATTTTTTGAGGGGTGTGTCTACAAGTAACAGTTCAAGAAGATGAAGGGGTGTGTCATTTTTTGAGGGGTGTATCTACTATTCTATTCCATTCATGGCTCAATAGCCACCTAGAGCCTATCCTTATTTTAATCAAGGCAGTCCATTGGCCCTAATAACACATGATGATATTCCAGTATCAGCCCTTAAGGCTCTACCTTTTTATACTAGTGAAAACTCAGTCACTCTTGTGGAACATCTCCAAGATATGGCAAATATATGCTCAGTGCATAATGTGACTGAAGATAATGTGGTAGTGAGGTTGTTGGCATCTTATTTGAAGGGTAAAGCCCTTCAATGGTTTAGAAGCCTTCATGTTCGCACCATTGCAAGCTGGGATGACTTGGATGATAAGTTGATCAAGCAGTTTGAGGATAAAATAGATAGTTTATCACTTATGGAGCAGTTGACTACCATCAAAAGAGCTCCCAATGAGCAGATTACAGATTTTAATTTTAGATTCCAAAGGACTTGGGATAGAATACCCATGGAGGTAAGGCCAAATGCACAATCTACTTTTTTGTATTTCTTGAGAGCTTTGAGTTCTGATATAGGTATGAGCATCCAAACTATGGGAATCAATACATTGCCTGATGCATATGAAAAGGTTGTTCAAGTTGAAAATTATTTAGTGTAGTGTGGTAGGATTTCCCCTAGACCTCCTATGCCTCTATTTCTAGATGTGACTATACCCAACCCATTATCCTCTCAAGTTTTTGCTAATATTTTAGTAGTTAATCCATCACCAATTAATGAGAATGCACCTAGCACTTATGGTCAATTAAATGATCAAATAAAGGATCTATTAAATTTGGTCAAAAAAATGGGTAACAAGCTCAACAACCTAGAGAAGTAGCAAAACCAACCTCCACAGAGGAATTTCTAGCCATACTACCCTCCATATCAGAATCATGCACACCCAACTAGGCCTTTACAAGCATAATTCCTTGCTGTTACCAACCCAAATCAGACCATAGTACCCATGCAAAATAACTTAGCTGAGCAACAAAGATGGTGCCCTCCTTATCAGTTACCTCATGATCCAAATGGTTGTGCATATGAAAATAGTAGCAGTGCTTTAGTGGCACAGGATCCTAGCTATCAGACAATGGAACAACAACAATATCAACATCCTCCTATAGCAACTCCTAATAGCATTTTGATGTATTGGCAAGAAAATGAGCATTGTGTAGTGAATCAGACAATGGGTAATCAACCTATAAAGCAAGTACAGTCTGACTATAATACCAGGTCTAAAGGGAAGGCTATAACTGATGGTCCTTCTATATCACAAGCAACCATGTTCCCTTAGCCTCCAAGTACCAATATCAAACAACAACCTACAGTCACATTCAAGGATGCTTCATATTGGAGAAATCAGCAAACTCAAATGCAACAACCTAGTAGAACATGGCAAAATAGGCCTACTTACCCAGTTGTTGAGAGGCCAAGAAATGATTGGACTACCAAACAAACATAGAAGGATCAACCTATCAACTTGGTGGAGCAAATGAAGAAGACCAACTTGCAAGTTTCTATGTGGGATGCTCTTGCACTGCCAGGACAAACAGATCTCAAAGAATCTCTGAGTCATGTATCTTCAACACCTAAAGAGACTAAAAATCCTATTGAAGAGGCTACAAATATGATGCAAATGGATCCTAATGAGGTACACACACAAACCACACCTCCTATTCTTGATACTCAGCTTGATGAGTGGGAAAATGGGTTATATGGATCTGATCCATATGATAATTTTCAAGAGGTAGGCATGGAAACATATTGTATCTTGGAGGAGAAGAGCATGATGCTAGAGGTCATGAAAATAGAACAACAAACTGAAGGTGTATGGAAGCTACATTTTGATGCAACTAGATGTGAGCAAGGTGTTGATGTTAGTGTTGTTTTAACCTCTCCTTTTGAGGAAATATTCCTCCATCCCTTCAACCTCCAGTTCAGCTGCACTAACAACATGGTAGAGTATGAAGCTCTAATTCATGGACTCCTACAGGTAGAGAAAAGAGGTGTGAAACTATTGCAAATTTTTGGTGATTTAGAATTGGTAGTGCAATAAGTCAAAGGTCAGTCTATTGTTGAGGATAAGCTTTTGGAAGAATAAAAACACAGAGTGTTGGAGCTACTTGAAGGATTTGATGCCTTGAATGTCCAAACAATCCCCAGGAAGAGCAATCAAGAAGCTAATATGATAGCAATTATGGGGGCACAATATGAGCTACCTCTTGTTTTCCTGTGTAACAACAACAATAATACTTTGTTCTTCCCTAAAAGCTTACAAAATAAAATCCCTTTCAAATTTGGGGTTGGTTAGAGCAGAGGCTTCAAAAATAGTAAGGGTAGGATGTAATTTTAGTTCCCTTTTTTGTTGTGTTCCCTAAGTGTCCCAAGACACCTCTTGCTTCCTGTGAAGCATATTTTATTTTATTTTGTTTTATGTTGATTGTTTTCAATTTTGTGCAATTTTCTATTTTTAGTTTTGTGCAGTTTTACTGTTTAGTTTTGTGTAGTCTTCTATTTATTGTGCAATTTTTTATTTTTAGTATTGTGCATTTTTCTATTCTGTTCAGTTTTGTGTAGTTTTCTGTTCCATTGCAAGGATTATTTCTAGTAGTTCTACCTTACAAAGCAAGTGTGGAATTCAGTTCTTGTGAAAATCTAAAGATGATCAATGACTATGTGCCCAATGGATGCTAAGGCTACCTGGTCTTCTGGGTTCTTTGCACATTGCAGGCATGTGTCCCCTATGAGTCACCAAACTGTTAATAAATTTTGAGCCTCCTACTCTAATTTATTAACGATTGCACCAATTTCAAAATTTTGGTGATATGTGATGCATAAGTTCATGTTTGTAGTTGATGGAGTTGATCGGTACATAGAGATGGTGTTTATTTCCCATTGTAAATCTGGTGCCTACTTCCTGTTCAAAATCTGGTGCTTACTTCTCATTCAAAATCTAGCACCTGCTTCCCATTGAAAATTTGGTGCTTGCTTCCCATTCATAATCTGGCACCTGCTTCTTGTTAAAAATATGGTGCTTGCTTCCTGTTGAAAATATGGCACCTGCTTCCTATTGAAAATCTAGTGTCTGCTTTTCGTTGAAAATTCTGGCACCTGCTTCCCATTGAAAATATGGTGCCTGCTTTTTGTTGAAAATTTGACATCTACTTCCCGTTCAGAATCTGAAACCTACTTCCCATTGAAAATTCTAGCGTTTGCTTCTCATTCAAAATCTGGCACCTGCTTCCCATTGAAAATTTGGTGCTTGCTTCCTATTGAAAGATTTATTTTGACTATTTTCAGTTTTGACCGGTGCCTACACTTGGAAAAGTATTGCAGTTATTTAATTTTTCCTATCCGTGCACTATCCACTTTTTCAAAGTGTAACTATTTTAGACATGTAGGTGAAATACGTTACACAACCTTGTAAACCTAGAATGTAGATATAAACGTAAGTGTAGTAAATATTGTAACTGGTGTTTCTAATTTTGGTTGTAACTGCTGTTTCCAATTTTGGTTGTAACTATTGTGTGTAATTTTGGCTGTAACTAGTATTTCCAATTTTAGTTGTAACTATTGTGGGTATTTTTGGCTATAATTGTTGTTTTTAGTTTTGGTTGTAACTACTGTATCCAGTTTTGGCTGTAACCGATGTAAGTGTTGTAAAGTTTGTAAATGCAGTAAAGGCTATAAATACAGTTTTGTTGTAACTACTGTAAGGGTAGTAAAGTCTGTAACTGTTATAAATGCAGTAAATATATAAAGAGCTGAAAAACATCTTGCTATAAAAGAGATTTTTTCAGATCTTTTAGGGGGTTGATTCATTCTGTCACTTGCTGACCTTTGTAACACTACGAGAAATAATACAAAAAAATATGTTTGAGTTGCATGTTGTGTATCTTTAGTTTGGTTGGATTGCATGTGGTATTGGCCCTTGGTTCACGCCAACCTTACCTCTTGCAGTTGATGCATGTTTATTTATGTCTCGTATTTGTTATACTATGTCTTTTATGGAGTTTTAGGTGAATCAATTAACCCAATTTTTATATTGGTGTATCGCCCATTTCTATTTTTATGATTCATCTACTGTTATAGTTATTTATTTTCCTGTCATCCCTCTCCCTTTTCCTAGTGTAGTTTTAGTGTAGTTTTGTGGTAGTTTTAATTTTATTTCCCAATCCATGTTACAGTTTTTATTTTCTAAGTTTATTTTTTGTTGTTGTCTTTTGTTTTTCCTTCCCTTGTTTTCCAGCAATTTTAATCCAGTTTAGTTTAGTTTGTTATTTTTAAGGAGAGCCAACTCTTTTCGAAGGTATTTTCCTCTGAGGCAGTCCCACATGAGAGGAAGATTCTCATGTTGGTGTTGTACACGGGTGCAGTGTAAGTGTATATTTTTAGACATCAACACATATGCATTGATGACTTTAGTATTTAGAGACTATTAGCAAATGCTTTGGAAGATAGAGAATGTGATTAGTATATTGACCAATCAGAGATAGCGAATATCACTTTACAAGTGAATCATTGATTTGAGGATATAGTCATTTTTTTAGGTTCTAAAAGGACAAATAGGTGGTAATAATATGGAATCTAAAAAATCACTAGTTATTAAGACAAATCATAAGTATGGTTCTTATAATTTTTTTGGAGATCTTATAGTTTCTTAAGGATTATGCTTGCAAAAATTATAATATTTTAGATTAGAGGTCTAAATTATGAAATTTACTTACTTTAGGTATAAATTTCCAAATTTGGTCATCAACTAGGTTGCCATTATATCAAGTTTGAGTAAATTTGAATATATTTCCAACAAAGTGTAAATCTATGATGTAAGCAAAAAATTGGCATATATATGTAAAACATGCATAAATCTAATCTAATTTTACGTTTTACTAGATTTAGCGTTTCAAATGAACACTATTGTAAATTTGAAGATATTTGGAGTAGATTCATATAGACCTAAAGAATGAGATGTGAGTGACTAGGCTTGTATTCATGCAAAATGCATCCTTGTGGGTGCCACCAAGTTGTTAGCTTTTGATGATATATATTAAAGGAAATGCAACCACATGTAAAATGAGTAAGCAATAATAACTATATGATAATGGCACTATAATATGCAAGAAAATTATAAGAGAAATTTTTGAAATAACTCATAAATATACCATTAATGAAAGCTCATAAAAAAGTAAAATGTAATATAATGGAGGACATGAACACTCCATAAATACATGAAGGATGTACATTGTACTCACTATACTAACAAGCTACTAATGCTACTCCCTTCTACTTTATTATCTTCAATCCCTATTTTCTCTTCTACCTCAAAGGCATATACATAGGGAGATAAGTCCCTTGGCATTTCATCTACCCATGACTCTTCATCTACTTAACCTATGACTCATGTACATGTGGACTACATGCACATTTAGATCATTTCATATTCTGACTCTTGTGCATTTATTACATTGCATGAAGTAACTACCCAAACCTTACTCTAAGGTAAACTTCTACTCTAGTTATGCACCCAAGGTGGTACATTAGAATGTAACAAATAATGTAGTATACTCCAACATCCCCCTGTATTACATTATTTGGGTATTTAAGACTTTAGTCTTCAATATAGGTCTTCATATTGGTTCTGGAATTTGAACTCCTCTTCATTTTGTTCCCTATATGTATCTTGATCAAGTAAATAGTTAGTATCTTCATAAAATATTATATTTTCTAAGAGAGATTTAATTTCATGTTCATTTGTAGGTTCTTCCATTTCCTGAATTTCTTGAATCTCTTGAATCAAGTGACTTTTTTGTTTCTCTTCTTTATATTGCAATTGAGGATAATTGTATTGGTTCTGAGAAGTATATGGATGTTCAAATTGTTGCTGATGTGGCCTATACTGATTTTGATATTGTCTTGGTTGGAATGACCTATTTGATTGTATTCCATAATTTGTTTGATTTCCTTGATATTGGTTTCTAGGATTGAACTACAGTAATTCGTACTATGTTCTTTCATCCTGCATATTTGATAATACATGTTATTCCATGGTCTTTGTCCTTTTGTCGATGAGGCAACATTTCCCTGTGGATTATATTTTGAAACCAATGCATTATTAGTCATTTGATATTTAGCTGTATTTTCCACCTATTGACTAACTCATCAAAAGATGTATCTTTACTTAGGATTTGTAAAGATGTAATGCTTGTAGCTATATGGAAGTGCTTTCAAGGTTACTTGAACAAGAAACTTATCTTCTACATTTTCTCCTAAGGTTAACACTTTTCCTTTTATATTTGATACTTTCCCTAGGGATAGTTCTATACTTTCACCACTATTTACTTTCAGAGAATGCATTTGAGTTTGAAGATTTAATATAGTGGCTTTATTCTTCCCCTCAAATATCTTGGCTAAAGTTTTCCAAGATTTTGTATATGTTGTTGTTGAACTAATGTAAGGTTGTATAACATCTATAATAGCAGAAGTTATTATCATTAGTGCTTTTGCTTCATTTTCTTCAAATTTTGAATTTCACTATCACTTGAAGTAGGTTTAATTTTTGTTCCTTTGACAATATCCCAAAGCTTTTCAACTATTAGAATTGCCCTCACTTTGTTTTTGCATTATGAGTAATTTGGACCTTTAAGAAGTTGGGATTCAGTGATAATGAATTTATTTGTTGTCATGATGGTCCTTGTAGGATACCTTATGATTCTCTAATTTATAGTATGTGAACTAACTTGATAAAACCTTATCAAATATTAGGTTTTGTAGTATTCCTTATATCTCCCAAGTGATTAGAGTATGCTATAGTATTGATAAAGTGTTTAACATCTATTAGATTTCCTTTTGAGTTGATTCCCTGATGTTTTGAAGATAATGGTAATATAATGATCAACTCCTATTTCACATTATTTCTCTCTATTGAAATAAGAATTTTTTAATTTTATGAAGTTCTCTATGGTTGGATTCCTTTTTTCCCTTTAATTTGTATATGAGACAAGTATAAGCAATAATTTCCAACTCTTTAAGCAATTCAATGTTTTTGCTTCCTTTATCCTTAATTTTCAATGGTTTAATTTTCTAAATTCCAATGATCTAAATTTTGATGTAGCACTCCTTATATCTCCCTAATTTGAAATTAAAAAAAAATTATAATATTTGCAAAAGAATAATGTTTTAATTTTTCCAAGGTAGAAAACCTTATATCTCTTATTTTAATTATTTGCAAATATTATGATATTTGTATTTCAACTAATGCACTTTTGAAATATCACTTAAGGATATAAAATCCTTGTTTTGATTTTCTTTCTAATTTACTAAGGTTGGTATTTGCTTATATCTCCAATGCAATAATAAATAAACTCAACCTTATATAATGCACCTTATAACTCCTTGCACTTAAAGAAAGAAAATATTAAATCATATAAAACTATACCTTCCTTGTAATGTTGTATGTTACGAGATGATTGGATTCTATTTTGACTTCTCTTATCCAAGCTCTAAGTATTGTATTTACTGGTCTTCAATTTATGATATGAGTATTGAATGCTCTACATTCAATGGGCACCTTATGACAGTCTTCTCCTCCTTCAATGCACTTTAAATTCTCTATGATGGATATTCATGCTCTTATTGTGTAGAGCTATTAATTTCTCTTGTATCACTTTGAAATGTATGCCAAGTGGCATTTATGTTGCCTAAGAATGTATGTCTTATTTTTATGTGGTATTGGGAGGTTACAATCTCTGGAGGCATTAATTTAGGTGGCCCATACCTTATGTTATGTGTTGGGCATTGAAACAATGATTATTGATTCCTCTTTGGCTTGAATGGAGCATTACTTCAACCTGGGCACTCTTCTTCCTTAGTGCAAGTGTTATGTTGTTGAAGATATGAAAACACTCTTTCTTCCTTTGTGCTAAGTGGCACATGATTCCTTACATTCATATGGCAAGTGGAGGCTCCTTCCCTTGCATACAACCAAACTCTTCAACATACATTTTCTTCTCAACGCTCTTCGTTCTCTTATCACTTATTCTTGCCAACTTTATTTGTAAGTTTGTTTGAATTATTTTGTAACAACAAGATTTCTTGATTGTCCAATGTGTGGTGGCTCCTCTCCAATGTAGGTCTCTCCTCTCAATAAATGTGGTTGTTCATCCAAGCTTCTTTCTTCTACCACTTGGGTAACTATTTCTATTCTCCTTTGCACCTTGTCTTTACCACTTGTATTATGTTATTCTCCAACTTGCACTATTGTTGCTTTGGCTATCCTTGTTGTTTGCACTATGCTATCCTTAATCTTTGTTCCTTGGTGCAAGTATATTTCACTATGGGTGTTTCTTATATGAGACTATGGCACCAAGCATGGTGTCTTGAACACCTAGAATGGGATGATATTGATCTCTTAGGTGGCTCTATCTTCTTTGCACCATAGCTTGTGCTTAAACCTGGTTTATGCTACTGCATGATGACTATAATTTTGTGCTACATTAGTGTCTTAATACAATTGAACCTTTTCTTCCTTTTACTGCTTTGAGAAGACAAATACGAAGATATTAAACCCTAAATTAAATCTACAATAGACTAAGATAGAATACCTTAGTTGCACTTAGGTTTTTGAGACTTTCTTAGTCTCTTTATATAGCTTTCTTTATTGACTTGATATGACAACTTCTTCCCTATTCCTTTGTGGTTATAGTTCTCCTTTTAGTGGATTCTTTTCACCAAGATATGCTACAATTTTCCTACACTCAATAGTGTCTTTGGACACTGTAGCTTAATCTTGTTTTTTATGCACTAATATTTCTTTCTTTTCTAAATACTTAATGCACTTTAATAACTCTTGGAAAAAATTTGTAATAAGCACTAAAAGTCTATTCAACCTTCACTTAGAATAACATCTTCTTTGCTTTCAGTAGAAGGTAGGATGTTTATATTTTTCTTTCTTTCAAAATATATATAACTCCTCTTTCTTATGTGTAGGTTTTAACCTTTGTAGAAACTATATTTTGCACTTCCTTGAAGACTTTAAACTTGAAACTTTCTCCTTTGTAACTTTAAACTCTAATTTGGTGCTTAATGAAACTTAAGAATAAGGTGAATATAAATATTCAAATAATGAACCTTAATAATAAGATGAATTATAAATATTCAAATAATGAACCTTTTGCACCTAAGTTGTTGTCATGAATCTCCTAGATGGACCTTTAGATGAGGAAAAAACAATGTATTAACTAATGATGCTTTAATACTCGATTTTGTGCAATTAAGCAACTATGCAATATTATAGATATTGAAGAGTATGATACTGCTAACAAATTGCCAATGTGTAGGATCAGGTGCACTCGTAAGTGGAAGAAGTTGAGTCATCCACCAAAGATGAGGGTACTTGAGATTGGGGAAGTGATGATAAGGCAACTCGAAGGTAAACAAGACAGGCACATTCATATAGACATGCATTCGATTAAGGGATAATTGTCAATAGCTAGTCACATTGAGCCCTAGATTGATAGCATAGTAGCTATCATAAGTTCTAGAAGCCGAGACATGTGACTAGATTGATGGAAAGACTCCCTCTTTGTTTATTATACATGCATGATTATTTTTTTACTTCAACACTATTTTCCTTAATAATCTGTGATCTATGAATGAATAGGTTGTCTTCATAACTCCTTGTATGCTTTGGTAAATAGTATATATATAAAAAGATATAATTTTAAATAAATAAGTTGATTTATTTAATTAGTAAAATATATCATTTTAAATTATTAGTTGATTTATTTAAATAGTAAAAGATATCATTTTTAAATAAATAGTTGATTTATTTAAATAGTAAAAGATATCATTTTTAAATAGATAGTTGATTTATTTAAATAGTAAAAAGATATCATTTTAAATAAATAATTGATTTATTGAAATAATAAAGAAATATCATTCTTAAATAAATAGTCAATCTAAATGGAATGGTAAAGGATTATTATTTTAAATAAATAGTTAATTTATTTAAAGTAATAAAGAGATCTCATTTTAAATAAATGAGTGATTTATATTATGGTTATAAAAGTTTTCATCTTGAATAAAATATGATTTATTCCATATTAATAAAGAAAAATTTGGTTGTTTTATATTAAGAAATAAAATAACCTTATTAAGCAAATAACTATAGACTTTAACTAAGTTGAATGGACGTGAGATTTACTTAATCAAAATGGCTAGTAAATATTAGTTTGAATGTGGTAAGACCCCTTCTAAGGATGGGATGGATCACCTTCAGAGATCTAATCGAACCAGTTGTGCAAAGGATGTCTCCTTAATGACAAGCACCTTGGGAAGAGGAGAGAAGAGGATGTTCATCCCTAATGCCTGATGGATGTAGGTGGAGAGTTAAGGTGGGTATGCAGGGGATGATAGCTGATGAGAGAGGATGTAATTGGATAGGGAGAGAGGATGTGGTTGGATAGAGAGAGGAGGCTATTGGAAGACAAAGCACGAGGGAAGTGGGAGAGTGACATAGAATGGAAGGAGAAGCTCAATGGGAAGAAAAAGAAGTGGACAATAGGTATTTTCTTGAGAAACCTAGATAGCTAGCGACTAAAATACCATATTGGAATCATGATAACATCCTACAATTAAGAGGTGTATTATGTTTTTATTTTACTGGTTTAAAATTTCATTGGGTTGTGGGATTTCACTGTTTTATGTCAACTTATTTAAAGCTATGGCAAGTCCTTCCTTAAAGGTTGTAGTGCTAAGTTTTGAGAGGTGAACCTTTGTTCATCTAGCGATATGAAACCATTAGGACTTGTGACCATGTTTAACCTTCTCAACCATGCATTAAATCCTGCACATCTACAATATTATTATCGCACATAGTCGACTGGTCTATGGTAGCACCCATGTGTGTAGTCAGTTGGTTTATGGTAGCATTGTAGTCCTAGTTTATGGTAGTACCCATGTGTGTAGTTGAATGGTCGTGTCACCCCATGCTTACCACCATGACCATTTCTCTAAAGGATGGATGTTGTAGGTTTAGACAACGCTAAGGATAGGATAGCACCAAGGTAGTCATTTGTTTGTTTGTAGGGATAACCCTCCTCCTTGATGCTCGTAATTGTGTTGTGTTTACATCGTAGGATTCCAACCACCTTAAGTAGCTACCTTCGGGTTTGATAACATAGCACTGTTGGCTACGATGGTGCTAGAACGATTCATCCACACCATGGTTGATGCTGGAACCATGGAAAATATCTCCTAAATACTTCACCTTCACCTGGGTTGTTGTGGGGTGTGCCATCTCTATATTCTATCATCCTCTGTACCAAATAATCCCCTCTTGATGTTATGTTCTTCCTTCGTGAGAGTCTCAATCGTTGGTCTTCACGTAAGAAGGCAATTAAACCATGCCTAGTTTGGTAAAACCTAATGTTATTTTACTAATGGTAATATTAGGATAATGAAAGAGAATAACCTTTAATGTTATTTCATTATATTTAATGGTAATATTAGGGTAATGAAAGGGAAGAACCTTTGATGTTATTTCATTATATTTAATGGTAATATCAGGGTAATGAAAGGGAATAACCTTTGTTGTTATTTCATTATATTTAATGGTAATATTAGGGTAATGAAAGGGAAGAACCTTTATTGTTATTTCATTATTTAAAATAAAATAGGAATTGGATAATGAATGTGAAATATGGTTTGTTTTGTAAATTAAGGGTATGGGACTTTAATCTATGAAATGAAGAAAAAGGTTTATTTGAAGATTAAATTAGTTCGCTTTAATTGGATAATGAATGTGAAATATGGTTTGTTTAATAAATTAATGGTATGGAACTTTATTTTATGAAATGAAGAAAAAGGTTTATTTGAAGATTAAAGTAGTTGGATTTAATTGAATGATATGTGTAAAACTAGATTATTTAGGAATTAAGGGTATGGTGTTTTAATTGTTAAGTAAGGTTTAAACCATTTATTGCAAGTAGAACATATGGTTTTATCCATGGTTGAATAAATATCATGAGTAGATGAGAGAGGAAATAGAAATAGTAGTTTCTATGATATCAACTATGCATTGGAAAGTTGAATTGCTTGGGTTATTCGTATAGTTGCAATTTGGCAGTAAAATAAAAAAATGCATTTAGAAGTATGTTTATCCTGATCTATGAGTGTTATGATCCCCTACTATCCTCACTTGATCGATGGAAGAGCAGAAGGCCAAAGTCATAGATGTACCAATGCACAAGTTTTCTCTCTACCTTACATATTGCTTAATTATGCAATAGATTAGATTTGTGGGGAGATTTTCCCAATGAAATTGATGTAAAGTATTATTTGAAGGTATGGAGTTTACCATACCTACTTATGTAATAAATGAATAATGTGATTGATGCACCTTATATTCCATCAATTGAAATTAGTTGTATTTAAATCCTTTCTATTGCATGTTTATCCTTTAATTATTGCTTTATGTTTAATAATCCTTTGCTTGTTTAATTATTCATGATTTTTTGGATTTAGTATCTAGATCTATTATTTAAATTCTTATGTTAATCACGACTATAAAACAATAGTAAGTTCTAGGTGAACTTAGAGGATGACCTAAGGGCTTGAGACCCCCTTAGGGAGATTGGTACTAGGTTTAGAAGATCATACCAAAGTTAAGATAGCTTATCAAAGGACAATATTGATAGCTTAACTTGTAGTACACGTAGCATAACCATACATAATGACTTGTGTGGAATATGGAGATGCGTGTACACCTTCTAATGATTGAATGTGGTAAGTATAGCTCATCAATATTGATGAGATGGATGGACTTATGTGCATAACATGAGATATACCTATGTATAAGGGACTTGCATGAGGGAAATCTTGTGTGGTATAGTTCTTGAGAAACTTAGGGTAGCAAACATTAAGTTGGTCTAAGGTTGGTTAGGTATTTATGAATTCCTCTTCTTAGTAAATGAAAAATATATTTTCTATCTTTATGTGTTTTCTTGTTCTTGATTGTTGGGTCATTACATTTGGTATTAGATATCTAGGTATGAGGGTATAGAGCTTCTTATGTATGGAAAAATATTCGAGAACCTCCAATGAAGGCTTGCTTAATTCTAAGCTAAAAGTTGGGATGACCTAGAATATATGCTTATTAGAATCTAATGGAGTTGACTCCAAGGGAAGATGGTGTTACGATATCTCAGTATGGGCTTTAGTATCAATGATACATCATAGTATTGGAACATTATCCTAGTTATATTTCTAATAATTTGGTAAAAGACCTATGTTATGTAGTTGAGTTAGTAATTTAGTTTAAGATGAAGTTTTAATATAATTCTTTTCTTGGTTGAAACTAGATCAAGATGCCACAAAAGGTCATGAGAGAAAGACCTCCACATAGGCAAGCTCGACAAAGAGATCCAAAATGAGGGTCCAAAAACTCCTAATATGGAAATAGAAGATCTCACTACCATAGTTTCCACATTGCAAGATCAGTTGAGGAAAGTGCTAGAAACTATTGCAAATCAAAATTTGCAAGCTAGAGATTCAGAAGTTAACCAAGTTGAGGGGTTGAATGCGGAGAAGATGCAAGCTAGAACCCTCTTAGAGAAGGAAATAGTAAGAGATCTAAATAATTTATGTATATCCAAGTTCAATAGAGAAGAATAGGGAGATGCAGTTGAAGCTTGATTAAGGGAACTAGAAGTGTTCTTCACAGTAAAGGGATACTTTTCAAGAACTCGAATATTTTGGGCTACTATTTATCTTGAAGGAGTTGCCCTAGATTGGTGGGAAACTTGTTATGAGAAAAATAAATTGAACTAGTGGAGATATACTATAAGAAGTTAGTAAAATTGTTGAAGTATGTACCTACCTATAATGAGAAAATATGGATTCACAAGTTTACTCACATATTTCAATCTAGAATAAAGCATTATGTAGATATTCAAGAATCGAAGTCATTGTAAAAGGTATATGACCTAGAAAAGAAAGTAGAGTCACATTTTTGTTATAAATATAAAACCTTGTATGATCAAGATCGATAGAAACTAAAGAAGAGGAATAACAATGGGAAGCCAAATAGGATAGGAAGATTAAGAACCCAAAAAATACAGAGAAGAAATCTATTGGAAGCTAAAAGTTCAAGAATTTTTTTAATAAGAAAGGTAGCAAACCCAATAATGCTAAGCCTCAACAACGAAAATTGCAAGTTTCAATTCCAATGATTAAGGGTAAGGAGAATAAACCAAAAAAGTGGCAAGGGCCCAAGTGTGGGTGTTACCATTGTAGAGGGTCATATTTTTCTAACCAATGATCATACCGACCAAGGCTAAGCACATACAACACTAAAGGAAAGGAACATATGCATAAAATCTATGTTGCCACTGGAAGTCAGAAGTTTGAGGTACAAACCACTCCATTAATCGTAAAAGGTAAGATTTTTGATAAGCAAGTAAATATCTTAATTGACAGTGGAGCCACTAATAGTTTTATTTCTTGTAAGCTAGCAAAAGATATACCAGAAATGCTAGGGTATTTAGATCATATATGGAAGGTTGAGTATGGTTTGGGATAGACCTACTCCATAAACTAGTGTTTCTTGATGATAGAAATTACTTTAGTTAATAGAGCCATAGAAGGTTACTTATATGTAGCTATGCTTCATGCCTTCGATGTGATCCTAGGCATGGATTGGTTACAGGCCCATAAAGATGTAATCAATTTCCAAGATAGGTGGATCGAATATTCTAAAGGAGGTAAGGAAAAGCTATGAATTCATAGCGAATAAGGGGTACTTAAAACCCAAATGTTGTCAGCTATACAATTGAAGAAAGCTCTCAGAAAGGGATGGACAGCCTATACAATAAAATTAAATGAAGTTGGAGAAGGTTGAAAGAAGGAAGTATTGGAGATGCATCCAATTTTGTAGGATTTCAAGGATATATTCCCTAAGGATCTACCTAGTCTCCATCCTGTGAGAGAATTTGATTTCACTATTGATCTTATGCCAAGAGTAGAACCAATTCACAGATCTTAATTCTCATGTTACAAAGGTATCCAACCAATCAAATAATAGAAGTTTTCATTCTATTTTAAGAATAGAATATCTCCTTTTTTTTCTTCATGTGCAACCTCCTCCTTAGCCCATTGGTCAACCGATCAAAGCTGACTTGGTAAATCTTGCAAAGTATGGAGGCGTGGAGGTGCCTTCTTCATGAGGAAGGCACCTACTTCTATTGGGCACCTTCTTCATAAGGAAGGTGCCTACTTCTGCTATGCACCTTCTCCATCAATAAGGTGCCTACTTCTGTTGGGCACCTTATCCATCAGGAAGGTGCCTCCTTCTACTGGATGCCTTCTCCATCAGGAAGGTGCCTACTCTCATGCCTTAGTCTTTGAAAGCAGAAGTATGCCCGATCCAAGTGGATGTAGACTGGAAAACACCACATTAGTAATAAAACATGTATTTATACACAATCTCCACTAAAAACACCAGTCAAGCATAATACCAAATTTTCTATCAATTATATGCATAAGTTATATAAAAATACATCTCACATGCTAATTAAACTAGTAATGATGCCCCTAATAGTGTATATAAAATGAGCATTTTTGGTGCTCATATTAGTGGAAATCATAATACTTATGCTCCAAAAGCAATAACAAAAACTCAGTCCCTCAATTTCCAAATGGAAGAGAAAAAAGCAAGTCCAGTTTGTAAATCCAATACACAATAACATGCATAAATATCTTTCAGGTCTACAATGCTTCCAATAGAGCCCATATGTTCAAGCTACGCTTAAGGTAAAATAATTCTCATGAAGGCTTTTAGTAGCAATTTTCATTTACCAATATTGACTTTCAATGAATTCCCCCAAAATATCACTTACCTAAGTTGAGACACATATGTCTAACTCTTTTCTACATGTTGACGCAGTTTTGAATTGATTTAACCATAACACAACCATGTTTAAGTAAGCATCAAATTAGAGACAATAATTATATGAATAACATAACTATTGGAGAGCTAAGCATTCACTCGATGCTCCTTACTAACATAGAAAGTATGTATCCAACCAAATATATTCATTGAAATATTAAGGCATCCTCTAAAGAATTAAACCACGTATTTAAGACTACCTTGCATACTCGCAAAGGTATTCGATGTTGCTACAATTTTATAATTTTTTCCACTGTAACAGCTCATTCCAACAATCATATGTGCATTAAGACTCAACAAAGTATACTTCATAGGCATCGAGTAAAAGTAAATAATTACCCCATAATGAACAAATTTACGTTTCCAAGGATATTCTAAGAAACTCAATTCATCCTAAACATTCAACTGTCAATATAGCTACTAATAGAGAAATATTTTATTTGGATAATGAAGATTTTTAGTTTATTAAATCACACAGATTAATAATTCTTTCATATTATACACAGTGAAAAAATATTTTGTAAACCATTGGCTAAATGAAAGTCACAAGGTCTACCTAAGCCTCTTACAGTATTTCAACAACATTCCCCAAAAATGATATGCTTGTTCTCTCTCATTTTTTCACACCATTTCCTATATCCTATTTTTTTCTTTTTGTGGGAGAAGACCCCTTTTTCCAACAGCCTCCAAGCCATTTTCTACCCATTTCTTGACTCCCTCATATGCACTCTAGTAACCACATCCTATAATGAGGTTTTACACCCCATTACACCCATGATTTCAACCAACAACTAGATTACAAGTAGTAAATTATGAGAGTAATCCCATAGATAAATTAACAATCAAATGATAATTTTATGACTTAACCAAAAGCTATTACCTTTTGGAAGGGTACTCCTTGCCCTTATATCCGATGATGGGATATAACACGAATATTAAACCATAAACTTACAAATTGCAATTCACATGCAACACAATAGAAGTAATGGAAAAATAAATCAAATATTGTAAATCAACTCAGTGCCTCTTAAGGAGGGCATATCCCCACCGCTTGGGCTATATACAATGCGAGTACACAAATTAAAAGATGAATAATTGATAAGATGATTATTTCTAAAGCTACACTTGGATATAAGTAATAATTAAAATGTAATATCTCATAATATAGCCGATGACTATATTAATTTTGGTATGTAACATGACTCCCCTCCTCGAAAAGCTTTGTCCTCAAAGCTAGAAATATCTGGAAAATACTTTTAGGTTCCCATGTAGCCTCTTCTTTTGGTAGGCCCTGCCATTTGATGAGAAATTCTTGGATGTGATGAGATCTTAGGATGTGTGTTCTACTTTGTAGAATGGCTTCCGATTGGAGATATATACGCCCTTCTGCATCTAGTATTGGTAATTCTGACTGAGATTTCACTTTCTGGTCGATCACCTTCTTGAGACATCATCTGGCATGGTCATGGGATATTTTGGGAGGTAGTCCCTTTGGTTCTTGGAAGACCTCATCATAGTTGGCCACAATATTTTGTAGATCTTCTGATTGGATTTCTGGCGTAGCTTGTGCTTGCATTTCCATACAATTAATTTGAGCGAAGAATCCATAACTACCTTTTCTTACTATTTTTTCCATGTTGTGTGAACTTACTACCTTTGATGGAGGTGTTGGAATTCCTTGGAGGTGAATGGTCTTCCCATTTTCTTTCCATTCAATAAAGTGCTTGCTTGTAATTAAAACCGATTGTGGTTTCCATTTGTTCTAACCATGCGACTCCCAAGATAACTTTTGAATTCCCTAAATTCATAACAAAAAGAGGACCCTACCAAGTATAACTTCCCATTTGTAATGAAATTGAAGATGTTTTACCTATACATTGAGTGCTACTCCCACTTGCAGTTCTAACTTGAAATTTATCTTGATTGGAGGAGTTGATGTGCAAGTTTAATGCCTTGGCAAGCCTTGTGTCAATAAAGTTGTGAGTACTTCCTAAATCAATTAATACATTTACCTTCCTTAGTTGAATGAATCCTTCTACTTTGATTGTATGGTGAGTTGATGACCCCATAAGAGCATGTACTAAAATTGCCATAGTATCTTCCCCATCTACAACCACCTTGTGTTCAATTTGGTCATCGTCTAGGGAATTATCAGGTGAGTTGTTCTCCTCTATTTCTTCATCTTCCTTGTCAGCATATTCAATTTGAAAGCTCTATCGTGGTACACATGCCTGATATTTTGGATGGTGATTGCGACATTTATAGCAAAAATATCTTGATGGTTGATCATTTCTATGAAAAGAGTTGTGATATTGAGGTTGACCATATGAATCACGTCGTGTGGATGTTTCCAGTTGCACCTTCTTCTCTGCCAACTTGGTAATCCTTATACACTCATCTATCCTGGATGGATTTTGTAAGTCCACTTCGACTTTAATATTCTCTTTCAACCCATTTCTAAAAGTAGCTACCACCACATCTAGTTGTAAGTGTCTTGCATAGTGAAGCATACTAGTAAATTCCAAGATATAGTCCACTACCGATCCCGTCTGCTTAAGTGACAACAACCACACCATGTAGGAAGTTGTGGGACCTTCATCAAATCTATGAAGAAAGGCATCGATGAAATCATTCCAGTAGATGTTGTTTTCCACCTCGCGTTTGTACCATGTAAACCATTGATAAGCTTTAGTGCCCAATTTGGTTGCAGCAAAAGGAACTTTTTCTGAGTCTTGGAATTGGTATAATTCTAAAATGCCTTCCATTTTGGCTATCCATCCATGTGGATCATGACCTTCAAAGGTGGGCATGTCAATGCATGGAAAATTGACTCCAGTAGGACCTCTTGGTTGGTGGTAAACATTGTGCCTATCTTGGTCCTCATTATTCCTCTGTCTATGGATGTGATTTTGGGAAGGTCTACCAAAACCCCTTTGTTGCTCAAAAACTTCTTCATTTCCTAGATCCTCATTATTTCTTTGTCCATTGAGATTTGGGGAATGACCATTATGACCTCTTTGGTGTGTATAGTCTTCATACTGATGCTCAGTACTCCAGTGGTTTGGGCTAGGAGGATTTGGTTGGGTTTGTCTTTCGAATAGTTGGGACATGTTGGCATTCATGTTCTTAATACTATCTACTAAGGCTAGTAAGACCTCATTAGTGATCATGGGGCTTCTTGTTTCCTCTTGTGTGAGGTTCTCATGGGAGGAATTTGGGGAGGTATTGGATGCCATTTTGTTAAACAATGGATGACCAGGGTTATAGCTATTAATTCCTAAAGGAGAAGAAGAATTTTGTGTACCTTTGCTTCTAGGAGGTCTTCTTGGTGATTTCAGGCTCCCTTGGTTGGAGTTATCCAAACTTGATAATCACCCGTTTGGTCCTTTTGTCCACCTTTTGCTCATGCACTATTCAATTTTTTTTCTTAGAGGCTCTTGTGCTTTAATTTTTTGCAAAATTTTGATTGACTTTGACAAAAAAATTGATTGTTTTCCGCTTTATGGTCAGTCCAACTGTGATGCGGATTTAGTTGGCTCTACCCTTTTTGAATTTTGACATAGTTTGACACCTGATTTGACACCAATGTGATAGTTTGACCCTGATTTGACAACAATGTGATAGTTTGACACCTGATTGTGACACCACTTGACTAACTCAGGATCGACATGGATGCTCGAATTACATACTTGGTGACACTGATCTGATAGTATTTGACACGACACAACGATCCGACACTACTTGATACGACACAGATCAAAATATGATGACAATTTTAATAGGACCCAAATTCGGCGTGATAATATAGCACATACGCGACTCTAGATGGAGACCACATAAGAATACAACACAAATGATAACTTGAACAAGACTGATGAGACACTTGGTGGAACATGTGATCAAGACACGACACCCAAACTACGGACACACTTGGATCAACGAAGGACAAGGACAAGTGAACCAAGGATGACAATTGGACCAATGGGAGACGACACGACGAAGACACACGGTAATGGGACCTAGGAGGTGAGTTTAAGATGATGCATAAGAGTAAGCCATGGCGTGTGACCTAAGTCACACTTTAGAAGGTGCGACCCATGCCTTATCAACTCTATTTTTGCCTGAACACAACAGATGTGGGATAATTATCGCGAAAGGCCGAAAAAAATTAAAATTTTACAATTTGTACCTTAGTTTATGTGATGATAATCCACTTTTTTCTCGCACAATGATTAGCTCCCGGCTACGGATGGTGAGGGAAATGATTTTTTTTTCTTTGGCAATTTTTTATGTGATTGTTCAACGTGGGAAGTGAAGTGTTTCTACTTCCTTATCCTTCCAATTCTTGGCTGCTATCACAGATAACTAAATTCTAGAACGTAAAATAAAAAGACACTACCTGCTTCATTGTACATCCTATTAATCACATCTGCCATGCGATACAATTATGCTAGGGAGTAAAATGTTGATTACTGGTTTTATGCATCCACAATTAATTTCACATCTAATGAAAGCTAAAATCGCCTAGGAGTCATCGAAACCACATACCACCAGTAATAAGTGTGCTTGGAAACCACAAACTGATGGTATTAGGGTGATGATATTTTCTTTCCTTCATGAATGAACCAAGTATTCGGTAGACTACAGACTATGATGCTTTACTAACCATAGAAAGGCGGTTTTTCAGAATCATTGGGATGATACCACTTGGAAGGGTACTCCTTGCCCTTCTATCCGATGATGGAATATAACATGAATATTAAACCATAAAATTATGAATTGTAATTCACATGAAACGCAGCAGAAGTAATGGAAAAATAAATCAAATATTGTAAATCAACTCAGTGCCTCTTAAGGAGGGCAGATCCCCGTCGCTTGGGCTAAATACAATGTGAGTACGCAAATGAAAAGATGAATAATTGATAAGATGATTATTTCCAAAGCTACACTTGGATATAAGTAATAATTAAAATGTAATATCTCATAATATAGTCGATGACTATATTACTTTTGGTATGTAACACCTTTGAGCTATTATTGATTAATAGCCAAAGGCTTCACCCAAAAATATTAAGTCTTTTCACTTGATGAAACTTTTAAAGATATATTTTTTTTAATTATTCTTGTAACACAAGAATCAAATTACATGAAAGGTTTCCTAACTTAGAGATTATAACTTTTAGTGTAATGAAAATTATCTCAAGGAGAATTATTTTTTTAAACAGAGAAAGCACCCAAAAATTAAAAGCAAGAAAGTAACTCTTTATTTAGACATGATCTAATCAATCAAACATAAATCAAGTAAAGCACAAAAGATATTTTCATGATAGAAAATCAGATTTTAAATTTCACTCCATCAACTCCTTTATTTTTTCTCAAAATAATCTCATTGTCGATGGTTCATTTTCACATGCAATACATAATATGCAATTATATGAGAGGAAATTCCATATTCCTCGAAGCTGCCATATTTAAGAGTAATCTTCATTTCCATTTTTAACATCTCATTGTCAATGGTTTATCATTGATTCCACCTATGGGAGTGATTATTCCTGTAAACATGCAAATCTATTAGCAACATCATATTCTTATATAAAAAATAGGTGTTTACAAAAAAACTAAACATGAAATAGTCAGTCACTCCATCAAAAAAATACAATATATTTTTCTATAAAATATGTGTTGGTCAAATATCTACTTAATTATACAAAACTGTGTTTGTGTGCCCTAGACATGACCAACATTGAAAGACTAGAGGAAAGATATGTCCCCCGTGTCAATATCAGAGAGGGTTGGTTCCCTTACTAATTCTAAAATGGTTGAAGACTAGGGATGCAGGAAAGAAATTAGAAAATTATTTTCACCATTACTCCCGAAGAAGTCCGAGAAGATTTTTCCTGTGGGTTATAGCCTCCCAACTATGGAGTCCATAAGAAGTTACATATTGATGAACAGGAAGACAAATATGTCTCCACTATGACCATACATTAGTTTATGGAGACTTAGATGATTAAATATCCACCAATGGGACAACTTTCGAACCTGCCTAGACCATTGAAAGATTTTAAAAGTTTGGATATTTATTCAATGCTAGCATGGGTTGTGGGTTTACCCTCAGATGATACAGTTTACAAGTGGTAGGTGGTTGTGACACAATGCATTTATTGTGTAGAATTTTGTTCTCCTTCAGCCATGAAATCAGGCACCAATCCAATTTTATTTGATTGGGCTGATTATAATTCATGGAGATTAAATTCACAATTGGAGAAGTTGCAGATCAAAGAAGATGAATCTTTCAAGCATACTTTATTTTTGGTATTTTTTTTCTTCTTCCAACTGCAACATCATTTTCCTTTTATTGCTATTTCAAATACAAACGAAAAGGATGAGCCTTTACCGGTTTATAAGTGGACTTCCATTTTATTGAAAAAATAATCCTTTTATAGCTTTAATAGTTTGTTTTTGGGACCAAAAATTGAGTTGTTTTGCGGTACCTATGAAAGAGTGTCACGAGAATTGAGAGATATACTAGTTACTCAAGAAAAGGGTGATATTTTTCTACTTATCCAAGGTGTGGTCGTGAGAATTTTTGGTTTCACGGGTAAGCCATTTTTGTTACCGTATTTCGCTACAGAGAATGTTTTTGCTATGGAAGTAGTGCACCAATCAGATTACGTGAATGATGTATATGGAGATGGGCATAGAAATAATACTACATGTAATATGCCATTTCAGTTTGGTGGCATAGTAGTGAATCAAATTGGATAGAATAGGCTTCTCACCATTGCATTACAAGATCTGGGGTTGATAGAGTTATCATAGCATTGGAAGTATGATCCCTTGGGTAAATTTAAATAACTCATTAAGATAAAATAATTTTATTGTTGCCCTCGGTCAGACATTGAACGCAATCAGAATAATTTTAATGGGTCATATATGAACTGGCATATCGAGAAGATGGTTATGCTTCCCCCTTGGCATGACTGCTATGAGCAGGAGGTAGAGTACATGTCTCAAGCCCCTCCACCAGGCTTGCTCGATCAGGTTAAAGCCAATGAATCCAATTGGTCTGAAGAAAAGATAATGAACTGGTGGATAATGAGATTTCCCTATGGAAAACCTACGATTGCTTACAATATCAAGCTTGATTATGCTTTTTTATCGGTTTATGATGAATATGTCGATTCATACCAGCCAGTTACTTTCACCAATATTTTGTTGTACAGTTTTCAATAGTTAGAAAGTGGTGAAAGCGACATAGAAGAACAACATCTGTTGATCATAGAAGAAACTCCTGAAAGAGAGGAACAACAATACATATTTTAGTGAAAATATCAACGGATAAAGTAGAAGATAGAGGAAGCACCAAATCCAAAGAAGTGTGATGTACAACAAGTGCCACCATTTTCAAATACAATAAATAAACTAAGGATTGGTGCCATTACAATCTCCTTCGTTGATATTACAGTTACTATGATTGTTGTAACTTTTGTTGTTTCAGCAACGGTTGTTAATGCTCCCATGGTGACTGAGGTTCCAACAGAGGTGGCACAAATATTTTTTATGGTCCAAGGACAAGAGGAAGACCAACTATTGGAATCACCCCAAGAGAAGGTCATGGAGGCCCAAATCAATACTAAGGAGGTAGCACTAGAGCAATAAGAAGATTTTGCATAGCCCCCTCTATCACCACATCATGCAACACTTGTGCCCAAATGTGACATCCAAGAATTCAAATGTAGAGAAAATCAACCAAGCACACTTGAGTTCATCCCAATGGTTAAAAAGTATACGAATAAAAGAATCTCTCAAACTGACACATCCTCTAAAGAGGGTCGCTTTTGATCCTGTCGCAATGGAGGCTCATATCACCAAGATTACTCCATTAGTTTAGAAACCACAAGGAGAATTGTTGTCAAGCGAACTTATTTCTGAGGCCATCACAGAAGACCTCATAAAGATTATGGGTAAAATTCAAGTGGACATGAGTTCATTTTACCTTCACGATGAACATTATAAACAGAAGTATTCTAATCAGGTTGACATGATCATTGAACTTGAGACTGCCTTGACTAAAAGTAGAGCACAGGAGGAAAAAACTGCTATAGAAAATGAACATTTGAAGCGACAGGTTGGAGTACACCTGAAATAGAGATATGTAGCATGCATTAAGATGCATAATATTTTCTAGATGCTTGAAGTTGTATAGAGTCAGTTGGCAGAGAAAGCTGAACAAGCTATAGGTTTTTCTCGTGATAACATCAAGGAAATGGATCTTCGCTCTGCATGAAGTTGTGAGAAATTAGCTCCATAAGCAGTTCGAGTTTTGATTTACTTATGGGCAGCTCACAATCATATTCAAATGGGATGACATATAATTGACAACATGAAGGAGTTATTGTCACCCCATATGGAGATGGCAGTCAAAATATAGGCCTTGGAAAATTCCACCATGTATGTGAAACCCCTGAGTGAGATGGACCATTCTTGGTCAGCTGCAAAAGTCACATTGCATAGTTAATTTCAGAAGATGGATCTCGTGTGAGAAGGTCAAAAAATTCTAACTTCCATAGAGCGGGAACACATTGTTTTGATGATTCATCTTGATGCTCTAAGTGACATGGGTTTTCTAGAATTTGTTGATGAGTGTGGTGAACCTTTTCCACAAGAAAATTTGGAGGTAACATGGAAGCAGTTTGTGAAGATACCTCTGAGATTGATGCTTGGGAGGAGCCTATCACAAATGTTTAGGTGTTGCCATTCATGCAGAAGTACACTCGTATGGATGTTTCACTATCTAAGTTAGCCCAACGAGCGAGGCACCTGAGCTTGGAAGATATTCAAAATTTTTGCTTTGTATATGAGTCCTTGAGCACTCCTTTGTTCACCACAGAGGTATGGAAGGCTGCAGTTGCAGTTTATGAGGTCACTTCTAAGATCCTCAAATATCAGGAGCAAAAAGTAACAACAAAAAAGAAGCAGCCATGAAAATGATTGAAGAACAAGAATGAGAAGAAGTACTCTGAGTTGCAGTAGAAGCTAAAGTTACTGAGAAAGCTGAAGAGGAGAAGCGTCAGAAGGCATCTACATTAAAGACATCAGCCAAAGAGGCTGATAAGAAGACTCATGATCACCCAATGGATTAAAGCCTAGGATTGCTTGCATCCATGCGAGCTGGATACCCCAAGAGCCGCTAGAAGTGTTGGAATTTTGGAACATGCCATATTTTTTTTATTGTAATCTGAAATTATTTATGATTGAGTTTTTTTAACTCAGTTATTTTTTATAGTTTTTTTCAATTCTCTACAACTTTTTATTTTGCAAAATAAATTAACCCCAAAGCATGACTTGGAAATCTACCTTGGATTAACTTTGTTGAAGTTACCAGTAGCAGTTGAAAAAATAAAAATAATTTTGCCTCAGAGAATGAGCAGCAACAAGATAAAGAAGGTCGCAAAATTGAAAAATAAGAGACAAAAATTTGGCAAGTATGGAAGCGAAACGTGTTCGCCCCAATGTAGGGGCGAACATCGTGTTTCCTCCAAATGTAGGGGCGAGCATCGTGTTCCCCCAATGAAGAGGTGAACGTGCCCCCAAAAGGAAATAGTGCACCCAAGTTAAAAATATGAACGCTTCGCGTTCACCCTTTAAAAAGAGCGAACATCGTGTTCGCCCCTTAGTGGGGTAAACACGATTTTAATGTTATGGTCACTTTAATTAAAATGGCTATGGGTTCATTCAAATTTTTTTTGAGGTGAATGGCATAGAGAGATAAGGTCCAAGTGACCAAAATTTTTAATGGGTAAATGTCTTCATAAACGCGGCGAAGGTATTTTGAAAATAAATGTTGCTTATTTTTTAGCAATTGTGATTAATTTTTCAAAGTGAAAGCAATGAAATTTTATGAATATTTTTGGGTGAAAATATTTTCATTGCGAAAGCAAATTCCTTGCGACACCCAAAGATAAAATGTGAAGCAGAGGTGTGAGTCAAATCAAATGAGGCAAATTTTAATTATTAATTGCCATCATCTTTGGCAATTTTAAAGATTGATTTTTGTAGTTGAATATTTGCTTCGAGTAACTACTACAATTTAATGTTGGTGACAAAGTGGAAGATTTTTGTCATTTTAAAGAACATCTTCTTGAAGATTTCACTCCCTCTCCAAAGAAAATTTAATATGGAGTAAATTGTTGAAGCTTGTGATTAATTTCTAAGAATATGGAGGTGACTTAGATTTAATGCTACGATGCCTGAATGCTATCATCTCAAACCATTTTTAGGATCGTGGTTACCGAAAGAATATTTCCAAGAAATGATGACTCATTATGTCTCTAATCTATGGACATTGCGTCCTTTCATGTATTCAAAGAAAGAGGCACGAACCTCTATAAATACTAAGAAAAATTTTATTGTAGGGGTTGGAAAAAATAGATCTCCTACGAGAAAACTCAAGTTCTCTGCAGTAATAGTGAATTCAAAACATTTGGATTTGCAAATGACTTGGTGCATTGTTGTCTTCTACATTACACATTTATTTTACACAAGTAGCTTTATTATTTGTTGTTAAATTTAAATTTTGCAAGTTGAATTTAAATATTGCAAGTGAGAGAGTGAGTGTTGGAGTGTTGATCTGAAGGTTACATGTTCAAAATCATACGTAAATTATGTTGTCTTGTCATCTATTGCATGCTATTTTTAGCTTGGTGTAGATTCTTGCTATCAGTCTATTCCCATCCTACATAGTCGGCCTATGGCCATATTTCCCATTTCTTTCCATATTTTCTAATTTCTTTCCTACAACTCTTATCTTAACCAGTGTAGAATTTTAGTAAGGGAACCAACCCTCTTTGGATATTGACACAAGGGACATCTATTTCCTCTGGTATTTCAATTTTGGTCGTGTCTAGGGTGCACAAACGTAGATTTGTATGATTAGGCAAATATTTGACCAACAATATGTTCTCAGAAACTAAGCATTATGCCTAGTTTTTTAGACCTTTGTGGTGAAACACTCTCTTTCTAATGCTTAGTACTTCCATATCCCTGATGAAAATATCTAAGGTGATCTCTACTCCATGTAGATAGCCTCACATGGAACCATTGGACCTACCCATCTTGGTTACCATCACTAAATCCTTCATGATAGTGGAATTCATCCTCTTTAGATATATAGGAGATTTAGATTTTACCACCCAATAATCCCATTTCAAAGACTCACCATCCTTGAAATATCCTTGAAGTTCCATTATCAAAGAGTATTCATTGCATGTTCCTTAGGAGTTACGTTGTTGAATCTACTTTAGGTTTATCTATAAGAAAAAAATTAAGTTCATCCATCCAAAACTTATTCCCATAACAAAAAAAAATCATAGATCAACTCATACATTTTTTTAAAAGATACCATACTTTCCTTCATAATCATTAATGCTCGTACTCAATACAAACCATCTTATTTCCTTAGATGCATTTACGAGTAATCCATGCATAATACTTGCAATAAAATATCTATCCTTTAATATTGCACAAAACAAGATAAATATCAAACAACATTTCATTTTTCTCCAAAGTAATTCATTCATAATTGAATATAATATTCATTCCTATCCTTTAATATTACACAAAGTAAGATAAATATCAAACAAAATTTCATTTTGCTCCAAAGTAATTCATTCATCATAACTTAAAAGTAATGTATCACAATTAGATTTACATTCATGAACAACTCTAATTCATGATAAAATCAATACATTATACAAGCCCTTCATTTGGCCTTTGTCCTTAGCTTCTTTCATAGGACTACTAATACAAATTTAATTAGAATAGTTTACGCTAAACCATAGGAGGTCCTTATTTATAACTACTCCATTGCTTTTCTCAATATTCCTGAGAGTAGAAGCTTCAAAGGTATTAGAACAGCTCTTAAATCATGAAAGTGTAGTCCTAATGCATTTTATGTTCATTGCAATCAGCAACCAAAAGAAACTTAAAACACCCATTCAAGTTTCTTCCTTCTTTTCAAACAACATATTTTCTATTTAACATAAGCAAGAAAATATTATCCTTAAAAGAAACCCCATAATTTCTTTTAAACATACAAGGTTCCACACCTCAAAGTAATAAATGTAAAACCATACATTTCTTCTCATAAAAGTAAAGAGACCCCATAATCTCCTTATATAGGTTGGATTCCACATCCATCCCTTTAAATACTAAAGCCCATATGAACCAACCAATCTTACATGGGTTCCATAGAATAATTAAATGAGAACTATAACATGACATATCTCATCAATCTTCAAAAAAATAAGATATATTTAAAAAGCTATCATTTAGCAATAGACCCTTTTCATTCCTATTCTACTTTTAATACTAAAAGCAAAAGACCAAAGGTCATTCATGCATCTCTTTAAAAAACAAAAATAGCTGAAAAACAATATACCCATTTACTAATTAGAAACTAAACTCAAAATAAACATCCCAACTCAATACCCATTAAAGAATTAATTCATTTTTTAGTCATTCTGAAGCAAACGATTATAGGGTGCACTACGTAGCCAAAAAACTATAGCATTGGCTTGAAAGTTGAGCTAAAACAATACAATCTCAATAAGACGGTATGATTGTCAAAAAAATTAAGCAACTACAACAATGAAACATTCAATACGGTCACAACAATAAAAGGTGGCACTTAGAACTATAGCTTAACAAAATTACTTCAAACCTTATAGAACAAAGGCTTACATATTCAATACTCCGAATGAGGCTATGCTTAGAAGGTAGGCATAAAAATGGGCTACAACCAAACAAAAAATAATCCAAAAGCTAATTATCTTATGCTCCATAGGTCATTGACATCACAAATACAACCCAACATAGATAATGCATTCCAAGCAATAAAGCTATAAGCATGCATAACATTCAACCTTGAGCACAAAAATCTTCTACAAGATAGAACAATACGAACCCTACTAGTTTTCATCCAACCAAAGGAGAACCAACCACAAACAAGCAAATATAAAATACTATAGGCCAACTCTAGACTAAGGATCAATAAAGGAAAAATGAGGCATCAGTTTGAGATGATCCATACGAAACATTGTAAAAATATTGACACTTTCAAACCAAACTTTTCACCAAGAATGAAGTAGAACACCTACCTTAACATTCACTAGCTTCCTTGCTAAGATTTGAAGGTGCGTTGTAGCTAGTGCACAAATATTTGGTTTGTAAACTCTCTTTCTCGATGTCCCAAAAACCTCTCTCCTTCCTCTTTTTCTTTTTCCCAAATCTACTCTCGAGAAATGACCCCCCAAAATTGACTCCACTCTCTACGTAAATTCCCCCATGGATCACCTCCCACTATTCATATCTTTAGGTGTTTACAATATTTTATTTAACCAACCACTAAGCCTTCTTAAATCCAAGGGGTAATCCAAAAATAGAAAGCAATAATTTGATATAAACTAGTCATATCTTAGGCACCAAATTAAAATATCAAAACTAATACCATTAGCCACTATGGATTAATGGCTAAGATATTAAATAGAAGATCATTAAGTCCTACTTAATGGGCTCTTCCCAAAATAAATTCCTTCTTTTCCAAAATATTTATAAAAAGAACAATTATTAATCAAAAGAATATAACAATTATTCTTAATTATAATTGAAAGTAAACAATGATATTAATCCATCATTATTAATGTAAAAACCATAATGTCAATCATCAAATAATTCTTTTTTAAGCACTTTTCATATTAAAAGCAATAATATCTACCAAAAAGAATAATATCAATGCTTCCCAAAACCATCACAAAACACCCCAAATAAAATGCAAAAGAAACAAGCATTGAACTCACACAAGGAGGATCTAACACAACCATCAGTTTATAGTAACTTCAAAATATTTTATAGTAACTTCAAAGTTACCAACTTCCGCCCAATCGACTCCATTGTTATTAACAACTTCCCTATTGATGGTATGTTTCCCATATGCAAATCATGAATGCAACTACATGAAGGGGGTATTCATCCATGTTATCCCGAGTTGTTTGATGAACAAGTCATCATCATCATCATTTCCATTTATTATGATATATCATTCTCAATGGTTGATCCTTGCTTACACTCATGAGTTACTTGTTCCTACACACATGGAAATCTATTAGCAACATCCTATTCTTACATAAAATAAATATGTATAATAGCTAATCATCATATAGCCTTACAATCCATCATTAAGACGACATATCAATTCATAATTTTATCATATGAAATAAATTTTCCAAGGGAGGGTCATGACATGAAGCATACCATAGATCCCTGTTGCTTATTAAAATCAACCTTCAAGTTGTAGTCAAGTAGTTTATTAACAGACAATAGATTATTGGTGAGTCTTGGAACATAAGACTTATTTGATTTTGCATGTGTGATTGAAGTCACAATTTTAAATCACCTATGCCTTATAATTCATAGGATGTGTCATCCCCCAGAGAGATTTTTTCTCCATGTCTAGAATAATTTAGATTTTGAAACTAGTATTTTCATCCTGTCATGTGTCTAGTTGCTCCAAAAATCAACATACCAAACATTATTGAGCTGAATTTATTGAGCATGTGTAGCAAATACATGCTCTTTTCCTTTTGAATGATTGTTATTTTGTTGACACTTTATTTCCCACCTTGAATTTTACTAATAATTTTTTCTATTTCTAAAGAGAATTTTTTCTATTGTAAGTGCTTTGGAGGTCTTATGGCTCTTTTGAATGATTGCTCCATTTTTTATTTGTAAGAGAGTTAATCTATTGTATGTGATGCCTATAATTTTCAAAGTAGGATCACTAGTTTTTCAAAGCTTGGTGTTTGTTTAGTGATATTTAATATTATCACAAAAGGATTGAATTTGATGGGACATATCTCAAAATAATTAGAACTAATGTTTCATAAAATACCTAATTTAATAGTGGTTGTAATTGAAGAACACAATCTTATACTAAGAGGAGGGGTGAACAGTATAAGATAAACTTTTACTTTTCTTTTTTAATTCAGTATTATCCAATGTTATCAATTGCAATAAATTTCCAAAGTAGTATTAACCAATATCATCAATAGTAGTAATGAGACAATGCATAAATCATCACACACATGAGAGACACAAATTTAACATGGTTCACCCAATGTGGGCTACATCCACGGAGAAAATATTTCTTATAAATTTTCTCAACCAATCTCTTGGGAACCAATTCCCAATTACAATGTTTATGGGCACCAACCCAAAGGAGACACCAATCCCCTATGCTCAAGTTCATGGACCTCTATCCACAAGAGACCTCAATCCCCTCAACACTTTTAACTCCAAAGCCTACTCTCAACTCTGATCAAATTTGCTTCAAGCCTTAACTCAAGGCTTGATCAAATCTGCTTCAAAACCTGCTCTTAACTTTGCTTCAATCTATTTTGAGTCTACACACAAGACTTTTCTCAAATCTGCTTACCAAAACCTGCTCAATGTGCTTATAGGTCCTACTCAAAATATATACTCAAATATTCTCATAACACATACTCAAATCTGATCTCTAACACTTGAACATTCACTTCCCATGTCATTCAAACCAATGCTCAAATGCTTCACAAATTCATTCAACAATGATGCACAAGAATAGCCAAAAATAATGCTTCACAACTCTCTTTTGGTTTCTCAAAGTAAAGCCTTTAATAATAAACCAAACCCCTCAAAATATCATGCAAGGGTACAATCAAAAAATAAAATTCAATACACCTTATGACTCCTTTTCTCATATGCAACAATTTTCTTTTTCAATCATGCAACTCAAAAGTCTTTATTAAATACATCCTTGTAATCAATTATTTGCACAATAAAAGACTTTATACCATACACATCCTTATATCTCCTATTTGCCAATATAAAGACTTTATATCAATTACCATGATAACTCTTTTCAAATATTATTCAAAACACTCTTTTTCAAATATTATAAATACCTCATACAAAATTTTTTGGCATGGATGAGAATTGACCCTTTGACCTCTAGCACCCAAACCTTGCTTGTAACCATTTGGGCTAACCAACCGAATGGAACTTCAATATTCTCCCACGATATTATACTACACTTGAAATTCGATTTCCAATGGATGAAGCGCTCAACCCTAATTTCTATCCTTTCCACTTCCAACGCATGTAGATGTTAACACTTTCTTTGCTAAGATTTTTAGGTCTTCTCTAGCATATTTTATAAAACCCTAAAACACTTCCAGCATCTTCCTTTATCCAACAAAATATCTCTCAAATATCAATGACTTTCACAAGGCGCAAAACTCCTTCAATATCTCATAAATGGTCGAAGCAATTTGGAGGAGTAAACAACAATGAAAAACTTTTTTGGAACAAGGATGAAAGACTTCTCCAATAGGAGACAATGGACTATCTCTAAGATAACGAAACTGGACTCACAAGTGACACACAAAGCTCTTTTGAAAGACAACATAAAAATTTCACAACGCTCAATAAATAACACACTAGGCTCTTTTGAGTGGCAACATAGGACTTACACAAAGCTCAAAAAATAACACAACACACTCCACTATTTTTTGAATGACAACCAGAGAATTTCACAAATGATAAGCCAAACATTTATGACCTATAATGAAATGTACTTACAACAGTGAGCAATTGTGATCCATGGACTCCAACCAATACATCCAACAATATTGAACAAAATATCAATGAATGATGCTCAAAAAATCACACTGCACTCTCTTTCCAACCATGATGCTCAATCAAAAAGCACATTGCACTCTCTTTCCAACCATGACATTCAATCAAAAAGCACATTGCACTTCAACAGATGCTCAAGTCTTTTCTCAAACGATGGATTCTCTCAACGAATGGTGGATTCACTCACTTAACAAGTGTTGGGCTCCTCTCAACAAATGGTGACCAATATTCCTTCAAAAAACAATGAAAAATATCTCCAAACATCAATGAATTAGTGCTCACGAACAACAATGATTGACATACTTGATAGCTACGAAATGAGGCACTCCCGATCCGGCGAACAGCTGCGCTCTTATCTCCACTGTGCCAACTTTGAAACCTATGCAAACGGATTTGATTTGTGCTTCTCCACACCAAAAATTAGCTTAACAAAATATTTACCCTTATTAATATGCAATTTGATTTGTCTTAATACGTCGGCTCACGATTTTGCATTGGAGATTTTTCAAAAACATTGGTCACCAAGGGTTTATAATATTTAATAAATATTATAATACTTTCTTTTGAACCTTTAGCCTTTAAACCTTTATCCCAAGTGGATTTTATTAAACCTTTGGCCCTCTTGCTTTTTGATATTAAAATTTACCTTCTAAAGCCCTCTTAAACCTTTTTTGTCCTTCTTATAATATTTGCCTTGCCTTGTAATAAACCTTGCTATATGTGTCTTGAATACCATGCTTTCTTTATCATCCAATTATAACTACCTCATGTAACTTTTGACATCAATGAAAACTCAACTACTCAATATTTCCAACAATCTCCCCCTTTGTCATTGATGGCAACCCTTTCAAAAAAATATTCTTTTAGTGCAACTGGATACTAAAACTGCTCCCCTGAGAAGTTGCTCCCCCTCACTGAAATCCCTCCCCTTACTGAAATCTCTCCCCCTTTGACATCAATGGAAAAGGGCTCTTTGGGGCTAAAAATTAAACATTTAGCATAGCCCCCTCACCACCTTCTCTTGAGGTGATTAATTTTGGGATGGGAGTAAGGCTACTCCCAAATTTCCTCTAAGATACTCAAAAGTTTTCTTTGGAAGTGGCTTAGTAAATATGTCCGCAATATGTTCCTTTGTAGCAACATATTCCAATTTAACTTGTTGATCCATCACCTGCTCTCTCAAAAAATGATATTTTATTGGAATGTGCTTGGTCCTTGAATGCATTACTGGATTCTTTGAAATGTTTATGGCACTTGTATTATCACAAAGTATGGATATGGGATGATCATGCTCTACTTTGAAATATTTTAAAGTTTGCTTCATCCATAAGACCTGTGTACAACAAGCAACTACTGCAATGTACTCTGCTTCTATTGTAGATAAGGATATTGATGCTTGTTTCTTGCTTAGCCAAGAGACTAGACAATTTCCAAGAAAGAATGCTCCTCCACTTGTACTTTTTCTATCATCAATATTGCCTACCCAATCCGCATCTGTATATGCTATGAGAATGAAATTGTTGCCCTTGGGATACCATAGTCCAAATTCCATAGTTCCTTTTAGATACCTAAGGATTCTCTTTACTTCCTGTACATGTGTTTCCTTTGGTGCTACTTGAAATCTTGCCACTAACCCCACTGCCTGCATTATATATGGTCTTGTAGCTGTGACATATAGTAAACTTCCAATCATGGATCTATACAATGTCTGATTTGCCTCAGGAGATTCATCATATTTACTCAACTTGCATCCTGTAACCATGGGAGTACTTACAGGTTTGCAATCCTCCAGTCCAAATTTCTTCAACATTTCTTTGATATACTTGGTCTGAGAGAGAAATATACCTTTGTCTAACTATGAAATTTGCAAACCAAGAAAGAAAGACAACTCACCAAGCATTGACATCTCAAACTCATTTTGCATGCATTTTGCAAATTTTTGACACATCTTATCATCACTACCTCCAAAAATGATATCATCCACATAGACCACTACAATCAGCAAGTCATCTCCATCATTTTTTATGTATAAATTGCTATCGACTATACCTTTCTTGAAACCCTGTTCTTGAAGATACTTATCCAACCTTGAGTACCAAGCCCTAGGGGCTTGCTTTAATCCATAGAGAGCCTTATTTAATTTGCATACATAGTCTGGCTTATCTATTAGACTGAAACCATTTGGTTGTTCAATATAGACTTCTTCCTCTAAGTGACCATTTAGAAAATTTGACTTTACATCCATCTGATATACCTTGAAATTTTTGAAACTTGAGAATGCCAAAAATATTCTTATGGCCTCAAGACGTGCAATAGGAGCAAATATCTCTTCAAAATCAATCCCTTCAACTTGTGCATATCCTTTGCATACCAATATTGCTTTGTTTCTGACAACCTGACCATCTTCATTTAGCTTATTTTTGTAGACCCATTTGGTGCCAATTACATTCTTTCCTTTTGGACATGGGACAAGTTCCCAAGTCTCACTCTTTTCTATTTTGTCTAATTCTTCATTCATTACCTTGACCCAATATTTATCTTCTCTTGCTTCATTGAAATCCTTGGGCTCAATTTTAGATAGTAGAGAAAGATTTGCATGTTCATTTGTTCCTATTGTCCTCCTCCTTGTTTGTCTTTCATCTGGATTTCCAATAATTAATTCTCTTGGATGATTCTTTTGCACATATCTGGAAGGTGTTTTTGGTATTCTTGGTGTCTCTTCCTCTTCTGTTTCTTCTCCTTCTTCTTCTCTGCAACTCTCTCCTTCTTGATATACAATTTCTTGAGTTGATTCTCTTGGCTCTATCTCTTCATCAACTCTTACATTTGCACTTTCTACAATTGTATGTGATATTTTATTATAGCATTTGTAGGCTTTAATTTTTGTGGAATATCCAAGGAAGATACCTTCATCACATCTAGAATCAAACTTGCCCAAATTTTTTTCTTCTCTTCTAATGTAGCATTTGCTTCCAAAAACTCTGAGATATTTCATAGTAGCTAAATTTCCTTTCCAGAGCTCATATGGTTTTTTGTGATGGTTTACCCTTACTTGAGCTCTATTGATGATATAAATAGATGTATGAACTACCTCTTTCCAAAAATTATATGAAATCTTAGACTCATTTAACATAGCTCTGGCCATACCCTCAACAATTCTATTTTTCCTTTCAACTACTTCATTCTGTTGTGGAGTCCTTGCTGCTGAATATTGTCTCTTGATTCCATGTTATTCACAAAATTCTATAAATTCACCTGAAGTGAATTCTCCTCCTCTATATGATCTTAGACACTTAATTTTCTTGCCTATTTCATTTTCTACTAGTGCCTTGAATGTCTTGAACTTTTCAAATGCTTCTGATTTTTCTTTTAGAAAAGTTACCCAAGTCATTCTAGAGAAATCATCAATAAATAGCATGAAGTAACTCTCACCTTGTAAACTCTTTGTTCTTGTAGGGCCACATAGATCAGTGTGAACTAGTTCCAATGGCTTAGATGAAGAAAATTCCTTTGATCTGAAACTAGATCTTGTTTGCTTCCCATGCTGACATTGTGCACAAACTATGTTTGATGGTTTTGCTATCTTGGGAAAATCTTTGATTGCCTATTTGTTGCTGATTTTCACTATGTTGTCAAAGTTCAAATGATCCATCCTTCTATGCCATAACCAACTCTCATCTTCTTTTGATAAAAAATATTTTTCTCCTTTGATTTCACTTAATATATAAATATTATTTGTAGTTCTACTGGCATCTGCAAGAAGCTTTCCTATCTTGGACTTTCTGACCTCACATCCATTTGAGTGAAATGTAACTGTATGCCCCTGATCACATAGTTGACTTACACTTAGTAAGTTGTGCTTCAATCCTTCAACATACAAGACATTTTCTATTTTTGATCTTCCATTATCCAAACTCAAAGTCCCTTTTCCAATAATTTTTGTTGAAGCATTATCACCAAATTTTACTATTTCCCCATTTATTTTCTTAAGAGAAAGAAATTTACTTTTGTCACCTGTCATATGGCTTGAACACCCACTATCAATATACCACTGATTTCCTTCACTTAACACATGAAGGGCTAGCATAGATTTTTCTTTTTCTTGACCCTTTTCCTTTTTTCCAATCTCTTTCTGAATTGTTTGATCTTCCTCTTTCTTGCTTGATTTAGGAAACACTATTTTACACCACCTAGATTTATGCCCAAGATTATTGCATTTGTAACAAATGATACTATTATTCATGAGAGGTGCAAATGAATTGAAATTTCTATCAACATCATTTTTCATATCGACCATGCAATGAATAACTTTATGACCATATTTGTTACATGAGAAACAATAACCATGAAAGAAGTATTGAAACCTGTTTGATTGCCTTGAATGATGTGGTCGCATGCCTTTCTTATGATTGACTTGTGTCCAAGATGATTCATTGTTTTCTTCTACCTTGATGCTTTTACCTTTCACCACATCAGCATAGGTCATGGGCTCTTCTTTGCTTACTTTCTTTCTAAGAGAGTTAACTTCAAGTTCCAATCTCTCACATTCCAATTCTTTTGTTTTTAACTTCTCAATCATAACTTATTCAATTCTTTTTGCCTCTTCAACCTTCACTTTTAAGTCTATGAGATCTTGTAGAATCTTTGTCTTTATTTCCTCATCCTCTTGAATTTGAGCCTTCAATCCTGACTTCTCCTCTCTAACTCTTTTCAATTTTCCAAGAGCAACAGTAAGTTCCTCTTTCATGTCAACCATGGCTTCTTCTCTGTTTTCTTTGATTTCAACCATAGAAGCATCTTCTTTCATTTTAGTGGCCATGTGTGTTCCTGTAAGATCTTCCTTCAAGCTATTAGGCTTCCCTGAAGGAATCAACTCTGATACCAATTGAAGAACATAAGCTTATACTAAGAGGGAGGTGAAAAGTATAAGATAAACTTTTACTTTTCTTTCCAATTCAATATTATCCAATGTTATCAATTGCAATAACTTTCCAAAGCAGTATTAACCAATATCATCAATAGCAGTAATGAGATAATGCACAAATCATCACACACATGAGAGACACAGATTTAATATGGTTCACCCAATGTGGGCTACGTCCATGGAGAAAATATTTCTTATAAATTTTCTCAACCAATCTCTTGGGAACCAATTCCCAATTACAATGTTTATGGGCACCAACCCAAAGGAGACACCAATCCCCTATGCTCAAGTTCATGGACCTCTATCCATAGGAGACCTCAATCCCCTCAACACTTTTAGCTCCAAATCCTACTCTCAACTCTGCTCAAATCTGCTTCAAGCCTTCACTCAAGGCTTTCTCAAATCTACTTCAAAACCTGCTCTCAACTCTACTTAAATATGTTCCAAGTCTACACACAAGACTTTGCTCAAATCTGCTTACCAAAACCTGCTCAATATGCTCACAGATCCTACTCAAAATATATACTCAAATCTGCTCATAACATATGCTCAAATCTACTCATAACTCATACTCAAATCTGATCATAACACATACTCAACTCTGCTCATAACACATACTCAAATATGATCTCTAACACTTGCACATTCACTTCCCATGTCATTCAAACCAATGCTCAAATGCTTCACAAATCCATTCAACAATGATGCACAAGAATGACAAAAAATAATGCTTCACAACTCTCTTTTGGTTTCTCAAAGTAAAGCCTTTAATAATAAACCAAACCCCTCAAAATATCATGCAAGGGTACAATCAACAAATAAAACTCAATACACCTTATGACTCCTTTTCTCATATGCAAAAATCTCTTTTATATTTTCTTTTAATCATGCAACTCAAAAGTCTTTATAATATACATCCTTGTAATCAATTATTTGCACAATAAAATACTTTATACCATACACATCCTTATATCTCCTATTTTCCAATATAAAGACTTTATATCAATTACCCTGATAACTCTTTTTCAAATATTAATCAAAACATTATAAATACCTCATACAAAAATTTGCTGGTGCGGATGAGAATTGATCCTTTGACCTCTAGCACCCAAACCTTGCTTGTAACCATTTGGGCTAACCAACCGAATGGAACTTCAATCTTCTCCCACGATCTTATACTACACTTGAAATCTGGTTTCCAATGGATGAAGCGCTCAACCCTAATTTTTGTCCTTTCCACTTCCAACGCATGCAGACGTTAACACTTTCTTCACTAATATTTTTAGGTCTTCTCTTGCACATTTTCCAAAACCCTAAAACACTTCCAACGTCTTCCTTTATCCGAAAAATATCTCTCAAACATCAATGACTTTCACAAGGTGCGAAACTCTTTCAATGTCTCATAAATGGCCAAAGCAATTTGCAGGAGTAAACAACAATGAAAAACTTTTGGACAAGGATGAAAGACTTCTCCAATAGGAGACAATGGACTATCTCTGAGATAACAAAACTGAACTCACAAGTAACAAACAGAGCTCTTTCAAAAGACAAGATAAAACTTTTACATCACTCAAAAAATAACACATCGAGCTCTTTCGAATGGCAACAGAGGACTTACACAAAGCTCAACAGATAACACAACACACTGCACTCTTTTTCGAATGACAACCAGAGACTTTCACAAATGATAAACCAAACACTTATGACCTACAATGAAATGTACTTACAACAATGAGCAATTGTGATCCACGAACTCCAACCAATATGTCCAACAATGTTGAATAGAATACCAATGAATGGTGCTCAATAAATCACACTGCACTCTCTTTCCAACCATGGTGCTCAATCAAAAAGCACACTGCACTCTCTTTCCAACCATGGCATTCAATCAAAAAGCACACTACACTTCAATAGATGCTCAAGTATTTTCTCAAATTGTGGATTCTCTCAAAAAATGGTGGATTCACTCACTTAACAAGTGTTGGGCTCCTCTCAACGAATGAAAACCAAGATTCCTTCAAATAGCAACTAAAAAATATGCAAACATAATCAAATCAATGCTCACGAAAAACAATGATAGGTATACTTGATGGCTACAAAATGAGGCACTCCCGATCTAGTGAATAGATGCACTCTTATATCCACTATGCCAACTTTGAAACCTATGCGAATGGATTTGATTTGCACTTCTCCACACCAAAAATTAGCTTAACAAAATATTTGCCCTTATTAATATGCAATTTGATTTGTCTTAATATGTTGGCTCACGATTTTTCATTGGAGTTTTTTCAAAAATGTTGGTCACCAAGGGTTTATAATATTTAATAAATATTATAATACTTTCTTTTGAACCTTTAGCCTTTAAACCTTTATCCCAAGTGGATTTTATTAAACCTTTGGTCCTCTTGCTTTTTGATATTAAATTTTACCTTCTAAAGCCCTCTTAAACCTTTTTTGTCCTTCTTATAATATTTTCCTTGCCTTGTAATAAACCTTGCTATATGTGTCTTGAATACCATGCTTTATTTATCATCCAATTATAACTGCCTCATGTAAATTTTGACATCAATGACAACTCAACTACTCAATATTTCCAATAGTAATGATGCTCGTAACTTAGAATTTATCCTCACAAACAAATTCTATCTTTTCTCCATTCTTCATCTTTAAGCAATGGAGCTATATCTAGAGACATAATTTGATTTTGATTCTTTACTTCATAGAATTTTTGTGTCTTCTCTTATACATATTTGGTCATGATTGTATTCCGAATGTATGATTGTACTTCATCTACTACCCCAAACATGATGATTAATATTAATTTTCTATCTACCTTGTTGAACTTTATTTGGTCTTCATTTGCTTCTTTAAGAAGGGTGGTGGTTCCATATACTACTTGTTATACTTCCTCCAAACTTAAGTTGTGTTCCAAGTTTGGTTTTATTGACAACATTTTTAATCCCCCTTAATAGTTGATAATTGAGCAATAAGAACTTTTGTGCTCTTTAGCCATAGTAAAATTTTACAAATTAGAATATTTTCCTTTCACTAGATCCACTAAAAAATGTTTTTCAACAAGTATATATAAGCCTATACTCATGATTCAATTGATGCCTTGAACTATGAGAATAATAATGTCTTATCATGAAATAATAATAGCTAGAGGGATTTTTTATTCCTCTAAGGAATATTCTAATAATTTCTTTTCTATCCAACAATATAATTTTTTTCTATTATCTTGTAATTGAGATAAAAGAATGAATAGAATTCTATTTCGTTCAATTTTCTTCTTACTGTCAATGTGGGCTATTTTCCTTGAGCACATCCATGTTGATAAATATCATTTCTTTTGTGAATATTTCTCTTTGAGCATAAATTTTTTGAATTCCAAGGTATTTAGAAAATACCCTGAGTGATGCATTCAATCAGAAACGACACCTTTTTTTTTCTTGTACTATAAATTTTCCTACTCAGTTTTTCATTAATCTATCTTCTTTCAGTAATTTTTTTGAATTGATGGATGCTCAATATTATCAAAAATTTTATTCCATATGCTTCATGTTTGCATATTTTTGATTTGTCGATGATAATTTTTGTGTCTTGGATGTCTCTAAAACTATTTTGAATGCACTATTGTCACGACTCAATTTTCTACATCCTAATTTCTATATAATCCGAGAGTATTTTTTTTAGATAAATAACATGCTTGTTAGGGAATTGACCCAGTATTACTTAACATAGACCTTTCTTGATGGATGGATAAATGAGTTAGTGAATCCTATTCAAGTGACTTGATCCATCTCCACGATGAGCTCTACTTACTCTTTTCAGACTATCAAGGTATATACCCATCCCTACAACTTATGCATATCAGTTTAAGTAAGTGTGCTAGATGTAGTGCAGAATAAACTATCCATCTCATTTACTCAATGAGCTAGCTTACCCCTTTTAGTCCATAAAAATGGATGTATGAATATCTACACTATGCATAATTCCTTCTATGCAAGTGCACTAAGTGTGTTAGGAACAAGCTATCCATCTCATATTTATAATGAGCTGGATTTTTTGAATCTAGGTTTCACTCAAACTCTATCCATAACCTTTCTCAACCTATAATGACTTCAAGCTAATTAGAGTACTTTTCAATTCAAAATTATCAGTTAACATATGATTTAATGTCATTTCATTCCCTTACAAGGTATTTTTTAAAGTGAAAAATCCCTTGCGGGGCCGCCTTGGTATGAGAAACCACGACCTTGAGGTTCTACATCGTCAAAATCACCCAAGAGTCACATCTGGCCCTGACCGCACCAACATAATCAATTGGATTTTGGGTACCCAATGTGTGTTTGGTAGGGTGGATATTTTAACCAGGGACTGTTGGAACAAAATCTGCCTTCGGTTAATAGTGTTGCGCCTTAGACTTTGCCAACATTGAATAGACAGATCTTGCTTGAGATCATCTGTCTAGTCTCCAGAGAAGGCTGGTTCCTTTGAGTTTTTTAGAGAAAATGGGAACAAGAGATAAGGGAAATATAGCCTAAGCTAGAACTTTTCTCATGGTACAGATTAGACAACAACAAACATTGATGATGCAGATTACTACTTTCAGAGTTTTCTTTATATCTTCTTATAGAAAACATGAATTCCTGAGTGCGACTTTTAGATGTTCATCTAAATACATGTAAATATCTTTTAATGTTCAACTCTAGAAACAAGGTTTATACGTGCACAGTCCAGATTTCAGAACAGATACATTATAAAACTTAGAATGAATAAAAGTTAAAACACCAGATACATACACTTGCACACAGAAGTTTCGAAAGCCAGAAGAAGAAATCTTTTATTGCTTGTAATCCAGTACATGTACATCAAGCCTGTAAACGTCCAAGAGCCGACCTTTTTCATGGTCGACTCACTCCTATTTATACCCTAAAAAGAGTATCTTCTACTATGTACATTTAATTTCTTCAATCAATTACAAGTAATTGTCTGTAGTTTCTAAGAATATACAACCGATTTCCCGTAGATTGGATAGATTTCCTTCTAGCTAAATTTAGATGAGCCTGTTATTCTGCAATCATCCAGCGGACCTGCCAGGTTATAATCAACTGACCATTCTTCAGAAATCAGCACCTGATGTCAGTGCATGTCCCAGTTGCCAAAAATATACTCTGTTTCCTTGGCAAAAATCGGACATGTCGCGAAATCGCGACACTCTTGTTTCTCTGCCTGCCTCCCCTTTTTGAGTCATGAAAATGCAACATGTCACGAAATCATGACATTTCTATGTCTTCAGCTTGATTCTTCTTCTTGCATCACGAAAATGCGACATGTCATGAAATCGTGACACTTTTGCCTCTTTGTTCTCTTTTGTTGCTTTTGGCCATGAAAATGCAACATGTCGCGATATCGCGACACTTTTTCCTTCTTGCTCTTTCTCTTCTCTTTTGGCCATGAAAATGCAACATGTCACGATATCGTGACACTTTTTCCTTCTTGCTCTTTCTCTTCTCTTTTGGCCATGAAAATGCAACATGTCGCGATATCGCGACACTTTTGCCTCCTTGCTCCCTTTTGTTGCTCTTAGCCATGAAAATGTAACATGTCGCGATATCGCGACACTTTTGCCTCCTTGCTCTTTCTCTTTGCTCTTAGCCATGAAAATGCAACATGTCGCGATATCGTGACACTTTTCCTCCTTGCTCTTTCTCTTTGCTCTTAGCCGCAAAATGCAACATGTCGCGATATCGTGACACTTTTACCTCCTTGCTCTTTCTCTTTGCTTTTGCCCATGAAAATGCAACATGTCGCGATATCGCGACACTTTTTCCTCCTTGCTCTTTCTCTTTGCTTTTGCCCGTGAAAATGCAACATGTCGCGATATCGCGACACTTTTTCCTCCTTGCGGTATTTTGCTTTTTCTTTGATCTTTAGCATATGGGCCACTTCGGTCTTCTTGGAAAATATGCAAAAAGGTGCATCAGCTATTTTTCTGTAGTTAGTCACTTTTTGACTAACATTCTTGGCGCCTTTCGGGGGAATTTTTGCTCACAAAAATAGAGACCAGGCCTTCATCCATTGGGAAACGGAGTCACCAGCACAGTTGCGAAAAGTAAAATTTCGAGTGGAAAAACAAAGATAAAAGAAAAAGAATGCACTTTGGAATATAGGTGATCTTTACCTTATCAGAACCTTTCTTTTATCGCTTAGGTACTTAACCTTTGTCTGAAGAACACAAAAATTCAATTCTAGGAGCTGGTCCCAGCTCTGGCTGCTTGCCCTTGATGTTTAGATCTTCTGATTTTGTCCATGGCTGCAATTATCTCTTGATAAGTTTTGCACACTTGATTCCAGTCTTCATCTTCTAAATCAGAAGAATCAACGAAAATTTGATAGACATACTGCAATTCTTCCACTTTATCATAAGAAATGATCTTTTGTTTTAAAACCAGTTCTTGTAAGCAGGTTTTAATCTGTGTTAGCTTCTGGATCATTTCCATGACCTGTGTTTCTTCTACAGGTTCTTGCCAGCCGTCTATGTCTGTTTCATCTTCAACAAAAGCTTTTATTGATGCCGAAAGGACTTCTTCCTTCAAAACTTTTGAACCATCATCCCAGAGGTAAGGAAGCCCATTATGAATAGCCAAATCAAGATTTTGGAGCAACCCTTTCGCTTCATCTTCAAGCTCGTGCAGAAACTTATTTCCCTGTGCTATCAATTTAAACTTCCTAAAGAAGTTCTTTGCTGCTATTTTAGCTTGAGACCAGGCTTCGCTTCTGAGTTTGGCTTCCATGCTTCCTGGCATCTTTTCTGACAAAATCTGAATTTTAGTAGCCGCATCCTCTCTTTTCAATAAAAATGCTTCGACAGCCTCAAATTCCTATTTTACTACTTCGGTAACTTCCTTTACTTTAGCCAAATACAACAATAAAGGTTTAGCCTTTAATACTAAAAACAACAAATCTTTTAACAATTCCTTCCTCATGCTCTTTACTTTATCTTTCAAAAATCCGGAAGGGGCATTTTGTTGTTCGACCAACTGTTGTTGTAGCTGCTGTATCTGTGTATGTAATGCCTGAATCTGAGCTTCTGCTATACTCAACTTTTCTTTACCTTTTTCCACTTCACTGGCAGCAACACTGAATTTACCCTCCCATTTTTTAGCCTCTAAAGTAAGAGCCTTCTCTACTATTTTTTGCTCTTTCACTACAGCCTCTAATTCCTTTCTCTTCTCCTTTTCCTTCAAAAACATTTCTTGATAGTGTCCTCCCTGTAAGTATATAGTCCCAAAATGTGCTTGGGCTTTCACCCACTCATCTTGCATAGGCAGTTGAGATATATCTTCGTTTATCTCTTCTGCCTGGTAATCTTCCACAGTCATTTCTCCCTTTGATTTCTTAGTAATGGGAGTTAATTTCAACTTCTTCCTTTGCATATTGGCTGGATCTAAAGCAATGATTTCTCTTACAGTAGTCGGTGCTTTAGAATCTCCAGCTGCATGTGAAGTCCACCAATCTAAAGCATTCCTGCTCACCCTTTTTAGATTTTCAATCTTGGCCATGGTGGAATGTGACTCAGTCCCTTGAGAAGTTGTAACTCCAGCCGCTGGGATGTCAATGCTAGGGAGAAATGGAATGGGAGCAACTACGGACCCAATATTTAGTGGACTCTGGGAAGATGCTGCCATTTTTGGGAGAACAAGGTAATTTTTTGGCAAGGACATTATATTTTTGTCGATTTTAGAAAAGGAAGGAGAATTACAATGGGAATGAGTAGGAGAATGAGAAGAAGAAAGTGAAGAAAGCATACCTATTTCCGGTTGGACTGGTTGTTGGTGTCCTTCTTCTTCTTCATGTTCACTGATGACAATTTCTTCACTCTACATTTTTTCCTCATCAGGAGTTTTATTTTCTTCATCACTTTCGTCTAAGTTTATAATTTGTTTCTCCTGCTGCTCTTCTACCATCAGGATCTCCTTTTTAACCAAAATTTGTTTTTTATTTTCACTCTTTTGGCTCTCTTGAGCCGAACTGGGTGGGTCGCGTGGGACTTCCTTATGTGAAGTTTCATGCTCAACGTTCTGAGCATCTGCATCAGTGTTTCCTTCAGTTGTATGGGCTGGTTCGCCTTCCTGAGTCTCTTTCCCTGAGTCGTCCTCTGTATCTTGAGGCTCTTGATCACTAGACGAAGTTTGAATAATACTCTTGTCTTTTCTCCTATCCGCCATCATTTTCAATTTCCTCATTCTTTCTGCTACGGGTTCATCAGATTCTGTACCCGAGTCTGCAGGTGGAACAAATTTTACAACCTTTGAGGAATGATGTCTGGATGTCAGGGTATCTGCCCCAAGTGCTAGACGCTTCTCTCTTTGATGGACTAGAATAGGTTCAACTCTCCCCTGTCCTTCTTTGCCCAACCCTTTTCCATCATAGCCCATTTTCAACATCATTTGGGCGGCCTTCGAACTATAAGTCTTTCCTTGTTCTTCAGTAAAGACCTCTTCTATCGACCTTTTCCTAGCTGTCCTAGGTTTGGTCTGAACAAGGGGAAGATTCTGAACCTCTGTAATCGCTTTTCCCTTACCAGCTTTAGGTCTAGGATTTCTCAGGTGGTTGGGACACTTCGGGAGCAGAAGAATGACCACTTCCTACGCTTGGAGGGATTCTAACAGGGAAACTTCCTCCCTAGGAGTCATGGTGTTCAGCATACCGAGTTTCGAACAGATTGTCATTTTTGGTGGGATATCTTGATGAAATAAAATTTGTTTGAACTCTCATTACCCACCATTCTCAAATTTTTGCCACATCCCAATCCGGCCTATTCTTCTGAATCTGGGCGATTTTTCTCTCCGTCAACTGATGAGCCTTTTTATTTTCGGGGTCAAACTGAACAATTACTTCATAAAAATCATGCCAAGGGGGCAAAGGCTCCATCTTCTCTATGTGCCACTCCAAGGGTTCATCTTCTGTATTATTCCTATTTTCTTCAATATCATCCCTGATTTTAACATGAAATTCTTTTTTATGTGTTTTATTCAAGATGGACTGTCTTTCAGCGAACCTGTTTATGGGGTCATATTTCCATCTTTGCGGAATCTCGATAAGACCCAATTTTCTTAAATACTCCGCTATCTGTTCATTTTGCCCCTTCCTTGAAATAGTAATCCCTTCAAAACTAAAGGGCATATTACAGGTACTGGTTTTCCCAATTCCAGTCCTGAATTTGACATTAATGTTTTATGTTTGCCTTACATATTCTAAGGCAAAGATTCTATCAGTCACATAATGGGGAAGTAAAAAGGGTTTGTCTGTAAACCCATACAATCTGATACACACTCCTTGTGTTAGGATAAACCAATCCCCCTCCTCTGCAAACTTGGTTTGCAATACCTTTTTCGCTTTGGGGGTCAATCTTGTTATTTGCCCATACATGATTTTTAGTGCAGGGCCCAAAAATTCCCTATTGAAATCATAATACGATTCAGATTTGTATAACACATTAGTCCATTCATATATTGGAAAAATTTCTCCCTTTTCATTCTTATCATTCTTTGAAATGAAAGCTAACTCTTGAGACATGAAATAAAAGAATAACCATACCAAATATGAAGTGTATCTAAAAGAAAACTGGGTGCCAACCTTCAATGCTGCCAAACCCTCATGAATTTCTGCACTTAAGAACCCAGGCCAATCAAAGAAAATAGGTCTCACACTCCTGCTCATAACAACCGAATCATACATTTTGGGGTTCGACAAACACTCTGCTACAGCCACCTACCATTTTTGAACCTTTTCATCATTTTTTAGTCCCGCAATCATGGCCAAGATGGAATATAGTTCAGGGTTTTTAAAAGTTGCCCTGTCAATTGGGGGTTCTGGTGGATTTGCCCCTTCTGGAAGATCTTTTAGCTGAGTGGCTAGGAAACCCCTCACCTTTTTGGATGAGCCAAAATATGTAGCCTATTCTAAGGGGTCAAATTTCTTAGGTTCTAAGGGAGGGACACGACCCGCAGTGAAAGCAGAAACAAAAGCATCTTTGGACAGAGGAAAAAGGACCTTCCCTAAAAAATCCCTAACTTTTCTCCCTTTTTCATCATAGAAATTTGCAATTGCCCTTACCAGTTTTTGGCAGGGATGGACATGAATATATACATACCAGTACAAGAAATAATGGTATGCAAACGTTGAAGGAGAAGATGTAGAAACCCTAGTTGCTACCCGGTTCTTTATATTGCTCTGAATCTCCGTCGGGTCCTTCCATGTTATTATCGTATCTGCAATCCGGGAGTCTCTGTCAATAAAACTAGCACTATTTTCTTCCCTTCTGTTCACTATCGAAGTAGTCGGGGGTGATGAGGTAGATGTTGCCTGGTCTTTCGCCTTCTTTGGAGCCATTACGAATTATCAGGTATGCAGATTTTGAACCTCCTCTGATTACTTCACAATTCTTTCCTCACTACGCTATAGTGTAGTGGTATAATAGTGGCTGGCGAGACTTCTGGCTTCTCGAGCATCACAGAGACAATTCCTCACTTCTTTTCTTCTCCAAGAGCTTTGAGCAAGTTTGCAAATGGTGAAATGCCTCTCTGAATCTTTGAATTTAATTTTATATCACCTAGGAGGACATGCAAAATTAATGCATTAAATGACGGTTGGTTGATTTGATTTTGTCTGTCTTTTCTTCGGTTTTCGTTCTTGCCATATTTCTTAGGGAACTCCTAAAAATGCTCGTCGGCTCATTAAAAACCCACTTGGGGACTCGAAATTATCCCATGCCCGAAAAGATGCTAACTGACAGATTAATTATCTTCTCCCATTGGACTTCTGGCACGTGGTTGCTTTAAAAAACATTTGGCGGTGGAAATTTTTTGGAAATATCCCGAGGAGCACACATAACATATTTCGAAACTTTCTTTTTATTCATCCCTTCTCGTCGACTTTTCAGGCGATCATGCGGCAGCCCCAGATTTTTGAAAATTTGAAATAATAAGGGCGAATTTTTCCCTCCATATTTCATTCAAAATATCGGACCCCGCTAGTCCGCAAAAAATGATTCTTATTAGGCCGTAAAAAGGGAAATATTTACAAAACTCCAAACTTATAATATATTGTACATATAATGGTGATCTGTAGCTTTTACTGGAAATACAATTTTAGGTGAAAAGCATTCACCGTGATGGGTAGAACCCATCCATCTTGATCTTTTAACTGGAAGGCATTGAATTGCTTTTCTAAAACAATTTCGAATGGCCCCTCCTAGAATGCATCAAACTTGTCATGGTGTCCTGGATTTGCTTTCTTGACATTCCATTTTAATACCAGGTCACCTGTTTTGAATTTCTTGAAAGTGGTTTTCTTATCGAACCACCCGACTATTTTTACCATATGCTTTTGATGATGATCGTAGGCCTGTTCCCTAGATTCTTCAAGCTGCAGAAGTTGCATCAGTCGGGCATCCATTGGATGACCTTCATCTTCGTTAACTTGGTTTAGCATCCTCAATGTGGGTATCTCCATATGAATCGGTAGAACAACTTCTTTGCCATAAACCAAAGCATATGGCGATGTATTGATTGATTTTTTGATTGAGATTATGTCGGCCCACAGGGCTTGATTCAGGAGTGAGTGCTAGTTCTTCTTATTGTCCTCTAATGTTCTTTTTAGAATTCTTAGAAGATTCTTATTAGTAGACTCAGCTAATCCATTACCTTGTGGGTAATAATTAGAGGAAGTCTTCAGGTAAATTCCATATCTACTGATGAATTCGATCATCTTTGCACTAGTGAAAGGGGATCCATTGTCTGTAATCAAAGAATCTGGTATGCCAAACCTTGTGATTAGACTTTCGACAAATTCTATCACCACTTTCGAATCAGCTTTCTTCGTAGGCACTACTTCTGCCCACTTGGTGAAGTAGTCCATGGCAGTGAGAATGTATTTGTGGCCTGATGATGAGTTTGGCTCTATTATCCCTATGAAATCCAACCCCCACTATTGGAATGGTTCCTCGACTTGAATAGCTTTTAAGGGCATAGGTGCATTCCTGTTTCTTCCCACATACCTCTAACACTGTTCACACCTCTGGGTCACTTTGTACGCATCTAGGAAGATGGAAGGCCAATAACATCCAGCTCTAAGGATCTTCAAAGTTGTAGTTCGGCCTGCATAATGTCCCCCTGAAAAACCCTCATGAAATTCATCTAACACTTTCTGCTTTTCATTATCGGGAATGCATTTTAACAATACACCATCGATGTTAATCCTGTACAACCCCTCTGTTCGAAGGGTATATTTCAATGCTTGGGTTCTGAATCTCCTTCTCTGGGAAGCATTCATATCTTCAGGACATGACCCAGTCTGAAAATACCTCACAAAGTCATCGATCCAACTCGAACTTACTCTGTCTTGGTGTTGCTCTGTGTTTGCCATGACGGGGTGGCTCTCCCCATATCCACTTGCAGCTTGCTTGGCCAATTCTTGGCACAAAGCTCTCCCTCTGACTATTTTAGTAGGATGTATTTCTACATCATACTCTTGGATGCGAGTCACCCATCCAACTCTTTTTTCACCCAATTCTCCTTGAATTATGAAGTTCCTTACATCGGGATGAATAACATACACCATCGTCCGACTCTGGGATAAGAAGTGTTTTAGCTTATTCAAGGATTTCATAATTGCATATACTTGTTTTTCTATGAAGTTGTACCTTTCCTCATGTTTGTGCATGGTGGAACTCAGAAAGGCTATGGGTCTTTCTTCATCATCTGCTCCTTTCTGAGTGAGAACTACAGCATAACTATCTTGCTCTCCGACAACATATAGTATGAAACCTCGGGAATAGTCAGGGTTAACTAGCACAGGAGCTTGAGCGATGGCTTCTAGAATTTTTTGGAAAGCTTCTTTCCTTGGCTCTGTCCATTTGAAAGGAGCATCCTTTTTCAATAATTCAGTCATTGGATTAACCGTTTGGGCAAAATCTGCAATGAATTTTTTGACAAAATTTATTTGCCCAAAGAAAGACTGCAAACCTTTCTTGTTAACTGGGAGTGACAACTCAAGAAGTGCCTTTACTCTATCAGGATCAATTGACAGCCCAACTTTAGAAATAACATGCCCAAGGAGTATTCCTTCTTCCATAGCAAAAATAGATTTTTTAGGATTTAGTGATATTCCAAATTCTCTACATTTCTCAAATACTTGTTGCAGATGAGTGGCATGGTCCTTTTTGTCGTGAGAAAAAATAGTCATGTCATCTAAATAGACGACAATAATTTTGTTCGCAAGCTCCCCAAAAGCTACGTCCATGGCTCTTTGGAAAGTTGCTCCTGCGTTAGATAATCCAAAGGGCATCCTTTGGTATGCAAATGTTCCCCACTTAGTGGTGAATGCAGTCTTGTATTGATCTTCATTTCTCACCCAAACTTGATTGTAACCAGAGAAGCCATCTAACAGAGAAAACCTTTCTGCTCCCACCACAGTATGAAGGATTGGGTCAATCTGGGGTAAAGGATAGTGATCCTTTAAAGAGGCTCTGTTCAAATTTTTGAAATCGATGCATAGTCGTATTTCTCCATTTTTCTTGCGGACTGGAACTAAATTTGCCACCCAGGTAGAGTGCTTGATTGGGTATATTATCTTAGCCTGCAGGAGTTTTAACAACTCCTGTTTCATTAAGGCTTCAATTTTAGGATTCATAGGCCTCTACCTCTGCCTAAAAGGTTTAGCTCCTTCCTCTAGTTCGATGGTATGCTGAATGACCTCTTTCCTGTACACTTTCAGATCACTATAAGTCCAGGCTATTATATCTGGATATTCTCTACATAACTATTTTATTTGTTCTAGTTCTACCACTGTACAATCGGTCCCTACTTTGATCATTTTTCCCGGTTCTAGTTCTATTTCCTTATACCGACGTTCATCTACCTTGATCCTTCGACCTACAGCTCTATCGCTATTGTCGAAAAGGCTCTCCAGGGTGATCAGTCCCTTAGGGATATGATTATTTTTTAGTTGAATAAGGCTCTCTTCGTCCTCTTCTTGTAACGCTCTTTCTGTAGAGCAATTCATCTCATGAATCAAAAAATCTAGGATCTGCTCATCATTTTCGAATACTTGCCAAAAAATGTCCTTGTCGGGCATAGAAGGCTTGTATATAAGTCTAACTATTTTAGACTTCTGAATAACATTACTGACCGGGCAAAAATTGGATCCTACTGATGCTAACAGGTCTGCATGGGTGTTCTTCTCTCTGGAAATGGATTTTATGTTTAGTGCTTCAAAATTTTCCAATAGATCCAACACTTTGTTTTTGTAAGCCTTTAGGTAATGTTGCTTACAAATGCATTTACCAGTAACCTGTTTAACAATCAGCTCTGAATCTCCATAGATCAGCAGTTGTTTTGCACCCAGTTTTTCAGCTTTCCTAAGTCCCAAACACAAAGCTTCATATTCAGCCGCGTTATTGGTGCAACTCCATGTCAACCTATATGAAAAGACTTTTTCTTTTCTAGTAGGTGAAATCAGAACGATTCCAGCTCCTGCTCCATTTTTGCACCTTGACCCATCAAAGTACAATTTCCATAACTGGTTGGCCGAATCATCTGTTTTAGGGACAACAATAGGGAGCTTTTTTGGTTTCTCAATGGAATAGCTTCCCATTTCTGTCTCTACCATAGCATTGAAATTCTCCATCGAAAACTGATCTTCATATTGGAGTTCCTCCATGGTTTCTTCCATTAGATCAATATTTTCCAATTCCTCGGACATCATGTTGATGGTAGTTGTTTCCTCTAGTCTTTCTACGTGGAAAGTAGATGGTTTTTCATTGTAGATCTTGACTCTTTTACCTTTGAAAGGTACCTCCAAATGAGAATAATCTAGAGATAGATAACCACCCATTTTGGCCATGAACTCTCTGGATAAACACATACCGAAATATGGTTCTAAGTCTACAACAACTACTTCTTGTATGACGACTACTTCTGGCATTCTGTGGAGTTGAATAGGGATATCTTTGATCACCCCGATAGTTTTTACTAGAGTACCATCTAATTGCAACACACCAGGATGACTTCGAGTATATTCCATCCCCATTATGTCACATACGGCTTTCGGCATCACCGTAGTTGCGGCCCTTGAATCAATCATGCAATTGTGAACTATCCACCCCTCCATTTGCAAGGATAGATAGAATGGGGGCGGTCTATTTTTCCCAGAGGTTGACACAACATTTGCTTGTATAACATTTGAGGAAGAGGTATCATTCTTTAAATTTAAGGATTCTTGGAGGAGGTCGATCTGACCAGGAATTTGCAGTGCATCATACATGCTTATTTTGGAAGGGGTCCTCTTCATTTCTTCTGCAATGTTGAACGAAAGAGTTGCAGCTGGGGATACTTCAGCACTTTTCTCCCTTCCACTAGTCGATGCATCATATCTGTCTCTATAGACCTACGTAGCTTCTGTTCTTTGTCTTTTTGTTAATGAAGGAAATCTGAGTCTTTCCTTCGCTTGCTCTTGAGCCTCGCTCCCTTTTCTAGGAGGAAATTCTTTTCTTGGTGTAGTCGCAGAAGTCTGAGGAGGGTCAGAACATCCTTTCTCATTAGACTAGTTTTTCTACGGAGTCGCCCTAGGGGCAGGAGGAAAACTTAGTGGTTGGAGTTCCTTAGGGTCGACTTGTAACGACTTTTTCCCGACCTTGTCAGGACTGAGACTTGTTCCACGGATGGCATTGCCAAATTGTGGTGGACTTCTCTAATTATGTTCACCTGTCCCTTGCCAGTTTCTTTGACTCTTTCATTAATAACCGCTTGCACATGATGTTGATGAATCATGCATGAATCTTCTCCATGAGGATCATTGCAAGTGGTACACCAGTAATCAGAATTAGTGGGTTCTCCATTATCTCCTATCTCATTTGCATACACCACATTTTTTTATCTTGTCCTCTTCCACTTGTTGAAGCACCTTCCTTTTGTATCTATGGAAATCTTCTTGCTTGGATATTCCGTTTCGCCTCTCTCTTTTTCATGGATGCCATTTCATTTGACAATGTCTTCATTGTATCAATTATGGTCATGTATTGATCATTGGGGGGAGCTGATGCAAGGGGTGTGGCTGGTAATGCAAGGAATGTAGGAGGTGCGGCTATAGCTGGGAGGGCCTGCATTGATGGGAGTACAGGCAGTTTAGAAATTGATGCTTGGGAAAGCTCTGGTACAATTGGCAATAGACTCTTTGATGGATATCTTTTTGTAGCGATGAGATCAGCTTCGCCCTTTGCTGCCTCTAGATAGATCCCAGGAAAAGTGGTTACACGGGATTGCCTTATTATCATACTGAGATCTGAATCAAAAGCCCTTAAATAATAGCATATAGCTTGTTCTTCCATGGGTTTTAGGCCTTGCGGTACTCTATCACGAGTTCTGGTAAATCTGATGTTGAAATCTTGGATTTCTTCTCGTGGATGCCTCTCAATGACAGTGAATTGATTCAGCAATGTGAAAGGATCCGCATGTATATTAAATTCATCGACCAGACGACCGACAAGCACTGCCCAAGAAGTAATGGATCCAATGGGAAGCGCTCTGTACCAATAGAGCATCTTTCCTTTCAAAGATATAACTAGCAATCTGACCATTACATCTTCTTGAGTGATATTGTAAATAGATGCTAGCGATGATACATCTAGACAATGCTCATCTACTGTTTTGCCTGTTCCGTCAAAGGTTGGCAATGCTTTTAGTGCAGCTTGTGGAATTTGATTTTGTGCTCCTAAGTTTAAAGGACCAGTTTGATTCCACACAAGATGCGTTGGGGTAGGGGCGGCTGCCATGATTGCTAAAGGAGTTACAACTACTATAGGATTGCTTGCAGATGCTCCTACAATGGGTGTTAAAGAGGTGCTAATGGTGTCGGGTGGATTTGATCGTGCGGCTAGCACAGGGTGTGCCTTTAGGCTTTCGAGATGTAGTTCAAAGAACTCGATAGGTTCTTCAGAGTTTCTAGCTCGGGATCTGGTTATCATATGGCTATATAACTAGAAGGTTTTTAGACAAGGTCTTTCTTTTATGGTCTAAATTGCAACGGAGTCGCCAGGTGGTTTTTCTTGAGATTTTCAAACAAAAGGCTCTTAAGGTAAAACACCAAAACTTATACAATACTATGGGATTGTTGGTCCCATCGGGCATGCCAAAAACTGTTGGAACAAAATCTGCCTTCGGTTAATAGTGTTGCGCCTTAGACTTTGCCAACATTGAATAGACAGATCTTGCTTGAGATCATCTGTCTAGTCTCCAGAGAAGGTTGGTTCCTTTGAGTTTTTTAGAGAAAAGGGGAACAAGAGATAAGGGAAATATAGCCTAAGCTAGAACTTTTCTCACGGTACAGATTAGACAACAACAAACATTGATGATGCAGATTACTACTTTCAGAGTTTTCTTTATATCTTCTTATAGAAAACATGAATTCCTGAGTGCGACTTTTAGATGTTCGTCTAAATACATGTAAATATCTTTTAATGTTCAACTCTAGAAACAAGGTTTATACATGCACAGTCCAGATTTTAGAATAGATACATTATAAAACTTAGAATGAATAAAAGTTAAAACACCAGATACATACACTTGCACACAGAAGTTTCGAAAGCCAGAAGAAGAAATATTTTATTGCTTGTAATCCAGTACATGTACATCAAGCCTGTAAACGTCCAAGAGCCGACCTTTTTCATGGTCGACTCACTCCTATTTATACCCTAAAAAGAGTATCTTCTACTATGTACATTTAATTTCTTCAATCAATTACAAGTAATTGTCTACAGTTTCTAAGAATATACAACGGATTTCCCGTAGATTGGATAGATTTCCTTCTGGCTAAATTTAGATGAGCCTGTTATTCTGCAATCATCCAGCGGACCTGCCAGGTTATAATCAACTGACCATTCTTCAGAAATCAGCACCTGATGTCAGTGCATGTCCCAGTTGCCAAAAATATACTCTGTTTCCTTGGCAAAAATTGGACATGTCGTGAAATCGTGACACTCTTGTTTCTCTGCCTGCCTGCCCTTTTTGAGTCATGAAAATGCAACATGTCATGAAATCATGACATTTCTATGTCTTCAGCTTGATTCTTCTTCTTGCATCGTGAAAATGTGACATGTCATGATATCGTGACACTTTTTCCTTCTTGCTCTTTCTCTTCTCTTTTGGCCATGAAAATGCAACATGTCGCGATATCGCGACACTTTTTCCTTCTTGCTCTTTCTCTTCTCTTTTGGCCGTGAAAATGCAACATGTCGCGATATCGCGACACTTTTTCCTTCTTGCTCTTTCTCTTCTCTTTTGGCCGTGAAAATGCAACATGTCACGATATCGCGACACTTTTGCCTCCTTGCTCCCTTTTGTTGCTCTTAGCCATGAAAATGCAACATGTCACGATATCGCGACACTTTTCCTCCTTGCTCTTTCTCTTTGCTTTTGCCCATGAAAATGCAACATGTCGCGATATCGTGACACTTTTCCTCCTTGCTCTTTCTCTTTGCTTTTAGCCACGAAAATGCAACATGTCGCGATATCGCGACACTTTTCCTCCTTGCTCTTTCTCTTTGCTTTTGCCCGCGAAAATGCAACATGTCGCGATATCGCGACACTTTTACCTCCTTGCGGTATTTTGCTTTTTCTTTGATCTTTAGCATATGGGCCACTTCGGTCTTCTTGGAAAATATGCAAAAAGGTGCATCAGCTATTTTTCTGTAGTTAGTCACTTTTTGACTAACAGGACCTCCCTTGGAGGATTGCCCTACCCTCTCCAACTCACCTACAACACTTGGGTGTTCCCTTAGAAGGTATCAAGGATACGTTCTAAATCTATGCTCAAGGAGTCTTAATTAAAGTTTATCTTACTTTATTTTATGATGGTCATCTAATTTCTAATACTGATTCATCCTTATCTCAATTTTTCGATAATTGGGGTGCATCATCCCATTCTTATTGTATAACATCCTACAATGGCTAATAACATATTGCATATCAATATATTTATTAAGTAGATTTATCCTCCTAATTAATCTCTTCAATTTTTTTTTATCAAATATCTTCTTATTATGTGCCGAGAATTACACCCTTGTATACCTCTCGAATACTCACATCACTTAAAAACCATTTAAAGAGAGACTTTTACTTGAAATAAAATTATTCTCTTATCCATGTGATTAAAAAGAGTGATTTAACATTCATTAATAAAAATTCATACATTTTTCCTTGAAAATTATAATCTCATGCTCAACATGTCAAATCCATCCTTTTAATAAAGAAATCTATTAAAATAGAACTAAGTTAGAGATTAATGCTGAATTCCATATAAAGAAACTTGACATACAAGATCTATCAATTATCAATAAGAAATACCAAAAATGAATATTTCTACTTCATTATTAAATACAATTCATAGATTTACAAGTATCCTTTTACTTTACATTTATCCTCAACATTCCACGCTATAGAAACAGGTGGAAAAATAATAGAAATAATGCTTTTAAAACATATTCTAGCATTTTTTTCGAATTCAATTACAAAGGACAATCAATACATTTATATTTCACTTGGATGTTCTTCCTTAGTTGTTTCTTGCTCTAAAACCTTCTCGAACCCATGAAGAAGTATATGTTAAAGGGATCAGGCCAGCTCCTCTAATAATGATAATGCATTTCTAGAAACATAATCACAAATTTCAGGTTGCAAACAACTAACTAAAGAAATTAGAAACTTAATTATTCAATTTCTTTCATGCCATTCAAATTTAGTCAAATAGCCTTTATACATAGTAACGCATTCCTAAATGCATGCACGATTTCTAATTGTAATCAACCAACCATTCCCAAAGTCTTATTCATTCAAGTTTCCTTTTGGAAAACAAAAATTAGCAATATTTTATTTCTTTTCGACAAGCAAGAGATTCATTTTTCTATAAACCTCCCCCCCATATTTCCTTATTATGATCGTATTCTGCACCAAAGTCTATCCTTAGTTTATAAATCTCATTAAATAATCTAAATCATACCCTTTCTCAAGGGTAGCTCTAAGTATACCATATATCACACAACTCATTCACTAATGATATACTTAAGCTATGCCCCATGAATTAGGAAAAAAACCTTACTCAGTTTTTTAAAAGTTGCACTACAATATACAACAAGAATATTTGAATTCCAATGGTAACTGTTGCTCAACTGAAATCTAATATTCGTTGGTATCATAATCCTTATGTTCCAGGAGCAATAATGATAACTCAACCCTCGTTTTCCAAATGGAAGAGAAAAAGGTAAGTCCAACTCGTAAATCCAATACACAATAACATGTGTAGACATCTTTCAGGCCTGCTTCACTCCAAATGGAGCCCATACATTCAAGCTACGTTCAGGGTAAAATAATGCTCACAGAGGCTTTTAGTAGCAATTTTTGGTTACTAATCTTGACCTTTAGTGAATTACCAAAAAAGGTAACTTACCTAAGTTGAGACACATATGGTAACTCTTCGCTACATTTTGACACACTTCCAAATTGATTTAACCATAAGAAAATCATGTTTAAGTAAGCATCAAATTAGACACAATAATTATATGAATAACATTACTATTGTAGAGCTAACCATTCACTCGATACTCCTTACTAACATGGAAAGTATGTATCCAACCAAATATATTCATTGAAATATTAAATCATCCTATAAAGAATTAAACTATATTTTTAAGATCACCTTACACACTTACCAAGGTATTCAATGTTGCTAAAATTGTATCATTTTATCCATTGTAACCATTTTAGTATAACAGTTAGATGTGCGTTCATCTCTCCAAATTTAAGGACTCAAAAAAGTATACTTCATAGGCATCAATAAAAAGTAAATAATTATCCCATAATGAATGAATTTACATTCCCAAGGATATTCTGAGAAACTTAATTCATCCCAAACATTCAACTATCAATATAGCTACCAATAGAGTAAGTTTTTATTTGGACAATGAAAAATTTATGTTCATTCAATCACACATAGATTATTCTTTCTTTTATATTATACATAGTGAGAAAATATTCCAAAAACCATTGGATAAAAGAAAATCACAAGATATACTTGAGCCTCTACCAGTATTTCAACAACATTTTCCAAAATAATACGCTTGTTCTCTCTCATTGTTTTTCCACACCATTCTTTGTCTCCTCTTTATTTTTTTCTTTTTTTGGAGAAGACCTGTTTTTCCAACGACCTTTGAGCCATTTTCTGCCCATTGCCTGAATCCCTCAGATGCACTTCAGTAACCAAATACTACATTGAGATTTTGTTCCCCATTACACCCATGATTCTAGGCAACAACCATATTGCAAGCAGTAAATTATGAAAATAATCCCATAGAAATATGAACAATAAAATGATAATGTTAGGACTTAACTGGAAGCTATTACCTTTGAACTATTATATATTAATAGCCAACACTTCACCCAACAATATTGTATTTTCACTTGATAAACCTTTTAAAGAAAGAATTATTTTAATTAATTCTTCTTGAGACACAAGAATAAAATTACATGAAAGGTTTTCTAACTTAGATATTATAAAATTAAGTGCAATGAAAATTATCTCAAGGAGTATTATTTTTTTTAAATAGAGAAAGCACCTAGAAAGTAAAATAAAAAACTCTTTGTTTAGACATGATCTAATCAAGTAAAAAAAATAAAGTAAAGCACAAAATATATTTTCATGATAGCAAATAAAATATTATCTTTTACTCCATCACTCGTTTATGTTTTCTTAAAACAATCTCACTGTCGATGGTTCATTTTCACATGCAAAACATAATATGCAACTATATGAGAGGAAATTCCATCTTCCTTGGAGTTGTTTTCTTTAAGAGCAATCATAATTTCTATTGTTAACATCTCATTTTAAATGGTCGATCCTTTATTCCACCTACGAGAGTGATTGTTCTTGTAAACATGCAAATATATTAGCAACATCATATTATTATTTATAAAATAGGTGTTTACAACAAAACTAAACATGGAATAGTTAGTCATTCCATCAAAAAATACATTATACTTTTCCATAAAATATATGTTCTCATAAAGTAAGCATGAAATTGTCAATCATTCCATAAACAAGATAATATAGCCAATCATGAGTCCAATTTATGAAAAGTTTGCCAAGGGAGGATCATAACATCCTACCCCCTTAGGCTAAACATAGTCCTTTGTGTTTCATCAAGTCCAAATATTTAAACAATAATTTACATCTCATTATAAAACAAGTGTGGAAAATGTTTTTGCATGTCTTCCACTTTCTCCCAAGTGGTATTTCTCTTGGAATAGCGGTTTCATTGGACCTTGCATTGCTCCAATATCCCTTTTCTCATTTCTTTGGAATGAAACTCAAGGATCTTCACTGGATGTACCTCAATAGCCTCTAGATTTGGCATCTACAATTTACATAAATCCCATACATGATCAGGGTTAGCAATGTATTTTCTAAATAAATAAATATAAAGGCATCGTGAATTTTTGATAAATTGGGTGGTAAGGTGAGCCTATACGCCACATGACAAATATTTTCTATGATTTCTAAGGGCCCAAAAAAATGAGGATCTATTTTTGTGGAATTTATGGCACTCATCTTTAGTCTCACCCTTAGAAACACTTTGTCACCTATTGAAAACTCTCTTGGTGACCTCTTAAGATCGACATAATTTTTCTGACGATTAGTAGCTTCCTTAAGTCTTTCTCTAATTATACTTAACTATTGTTCCATTTCCCTAACCATGTCTAGTACAAGTATAAATAGATCCTCTAGATTATCCATGACAATGGTGTCCTACATATCTTACCATACAAATATTCGAATGGAGCCATGGCTAAGGTCAAATGATGACCATTTTTATAATCAAATTCTACTAGGTCTAGATAGTCTTACCATCAAGACTTATGATCCATACAATACATGTGAAGCATATCTTCTAACACCTGGTTCACCCTTTTAGTTTGTCCATCAGTTTTTGGGTGATATGCCAAAATAATATTTAACCTGGTACATATTGTATGGTGAAAAGCTTGCCAAAACTCATATGTAAACCTAGAGTCCTTGTTTGAAATGATCACCTTAGAAAAACCATGAATACTGGATATTTACTTGGCAAATCTATTAGCCATAACTATGATGTGTTCCTTGTTATTTTTGGGTATAAAATGTGTAACCTTGATCATTTTTTCAACCAAAACTAGGATTGTGTCATGTTGGAACCTATTTTTTGGCAAACCTACAATGAAATCCATTGAAATCACCTACCATTTATGCATAGGTGCTTCATGTGGATACAATAGTCTTATAGGGTGTCTATGTTCAGCCTTAACCTTTTGGCATTCAAGGCACTGAGCAATGAATTCAGTGATGTTCTTCTTCACTCTTGGCTAGTAGAAAGTTTTATTTATATTTTTTCTCATCTTTGCACCCCTTGGGTGAGCTAAATAGTGTTGAACTATGAATGTCATACCTCCTATAGTTTAGTTCGCATATGTAATTATTTTCCTACATAGCTAACTTAGGAGTGATTCTAGAATGTATTTGAGGGCATACATACCTTTTAGTTGGAATTATTATATGTTAGGATCTAGCTCATAATAGTTGATATTGGTTACGTGAATAATGGAGCTCCAAATTTTTTTGAGCCCAAATTTGTTCTTCCTCCATATTATAAATTGTAATCCGGTGAAAGCAGATCAATATAATGAATTATAGATTCATTGTGGTATCAGAGTGTAAGGAAAGAATCCTATGGACTGCCCATCCCCTTTCATGAGTTCGATCTAGGGAGTAAGATTTACATTTGAGGCGTGTTCATTGATGTTCATTTTGTAAATCTGTGTGCGTGTTGAAGACAAGTAAGGATATGTTATCGAGATGTTATCTCTCCACTTGAGACACGATTTGTTGTTACAGTAAATAGAACTTCACTCTCAAATGTGAAGCATTGAAGTAAGTCAAGCGTTGTTTGAATAATGACTACAGAAGCCTGTTGGAAAACTATGCCTTGAGAAATACTACGCAATTACTGTGTTAGACGTGCTACCAACCATGTGAAGACGTCTATGCAAATGAGACGTGATCAAGCTGGATAGAAATCACACAAAAAATCATGAAGATTGTTTTGCTTCTAAAGATGTTATATGCTACATGTTGTATTTAAAAAAAAAGTCACTTCCAGTGAAAGACGTGTAGATAGTGATTGAATGTTGCATTAAAAAAGAACGATATGTCTAAAAGAAGCATAATATTTGCTATAACATTGATATATTATATCTTGTGAAGGAGACATTGATATTTCATATCCAAAGTTTGAAATCTTGAAGTAAGCACACTATATTGGACGTATTGTTGTGACGTTCAAGAACTTAATGTGTTGAGTCATCCTACGATTAGATACAAGGAGAAACAAGTTCTTGAGTGAAAATTTAGATCTGTGCTGAACGAAGTTTGACAAAAATTTTAGAAACATCATTCGAATAAGAGTAAAAATACGCAATGATTCCAATCCTTGTGGAGGAGTTAGAGTTTGTAGGACACACAGATCGCGTGAAGACGTGTGACCATATTGTATAATTTGACCAAGCTATCAATGGAATATTATTAAAAGAGAGCATATTTTGGTTAGAAATTTGGATATTTCCTTAAAGAATGACTACGTAGGACAGATAACTTGTGCTTCGAAGGTGGTGCTGCAAGGAGGAGCCCGCGCTAAGATCTCTACGCATAAGGTGTTAAAGACAGACAAAATAAATTCTGTGTTGCTGGAGAAAATTAAGAGAAGACCTATGAGGAGAAGGTTGCAAGCTGAAAAATGAGAAAATGTGCATTTGATCCACTTGAGGCATTTTATACTCATGAGGTAGACAATCGGTAGTGATACGTGCATAGTATTTTTTTTTGCTAAAGATGACCTGCTGCTACATTGAATGCCCTGTCAGGCCCCCTGGTTTGTTTTGGCTACTCATATGACATAAGTATTGTCAAAAATGGAGGTCCTATGCTATGTGAAGCCTACTGGTAAAGGATATTTGTAAACTAGCTATTGTAAGTTCACTGACTACGTTTGACAGTCTAAATTAAAGAAGAGCAAAGTATTTTTTCAAGGCAAATAGATAAAAAAAAATTTACTAAGTTTTGTTGGTTACCAATGGCTGCCAATAATAATCTTCCCATTCCTGAGTTTAATGGGCTAGATTATGAGTATTGGTCTATCAAGATGAAGACCTTACTCATTGGCAAAGGGCTATGGGACATAGTCGAAGAAGGCTACACTGAACCTGTAGATTGGACAACCTTGAGTGCAGCAGATAAAACCAGCAAGAAGGATGCCCAAAAGAAGAACTCTTTTGCCCTCTACCATCTCCAAGCAGCCTTGGAGAAAAGCATCTTTCCAAGGATTGCTTCTTGTTTAACAGCCCTAGAAGCATGGAATGCCTTGAAAGATAGCTATCAAGGGAGCAATCAAGTGAAGCAAGTGAGGCTTCAAACCTTGAAGAGAGATTTTGAGAATCTCAAAATGCAAGATGATGAAAGAGTAGGTGATTATTGTGTGAGAGTGAAAGCCATTGTAAACAAAATGCAAACCCTTGGAGAAGACATCAAAACTGAAGTGGTTGTGAAGAAAGTGTTGAGAACACTTCTTCATAAGTGGAATCATATTGCAATCATTATTGAAGAATCTAAAGATTTGTCTACTCTAACTTTTGATGCACTAATTGGTTCTTTGATGTCTCATGAAGAGAGACTACAGGGTTCTACATCATCAAGCTTTGGAGGTGATGAAAAAGCATTCTCATCTAAGGAAGGTGAGACTCATGGCAATGCACAAGGAAGAGGACAAGGAAGAGGCCAAAGGAGAGGCAAAGGAAGAGGAAGAGGTAGATCAAGAGGTGGCAACCAAGGAAGAGGAAGAGGAGGTGACAAATCAAAGAAAGCTTGTTACAATTGTGGTAAGCTTGGTCACTTTGCTAAAGATTGTTGGTCCAAGACTTCTCAAGAAGGGAGAGGTCAATATGGAAACTATGGAGAAGAGGAAGGAACTTCAAATTTGTTCCTCACCTATGGAAAATCAGATCAAAATCTCAATGAAACTTGGATTTTGGATACTGGTTGCTCAAATCATATGAGTGGCAAAGAAGAGCTATTTGCTACAATGGATTCCACCTACAAGTCAAAGATCAAATTGGGAGATGACAAGGCACTACAAGTTGAAGGCATGGGAGCCATGGAGGTTCCAACAAAAGAAGGCACAAAGAAGGTAAACAACATCTATTACACCCCCAAACTCCAACATAATTTGCTTAGTGTTGGACAAATCATGGAAAAGAACTATAGGCTTGTTTTTGAAGATGGAAAATGTGTAATTTTTGACAAAAATAATTGTAATAGAGTTGTTACACAAGTACCTATGACAAAGAATAGGTTATTTCCTCTTAAGTTTGGGGAACAAGGAGGTGCTCAACTTGCTAGTGTGGCCATAGAAAATCCAAGTGTGCTTTGGCACTTGAGATATGGTCATCTTAATTTTGCAAGCTTGAAGTTGTTGACTTCACAAGCTATGGTGTGTGGATTACCAAAAGTTGAAGAGCACAAGGAGGTGTGTGAAGGATGTGTTTTGGGAAAGCACTCAAGAACAAAGTTTCCAAGAGGACAAGCATGGAGAGCAAGCCATCCACTACAATTGGTACATTCGGACATTTGTGGTCCAATGAATACCAAAAGCTTGGGTAACAATTCTTACTTTCTCACTTTCATTGATGATTTCTCTAGAATGTGTTGGATTTATTTTTTGAAAACTAAAGATGAAGCTTTTGAATGTTTCAAGGATTTCAAAAATAATGTAGAGAATCAAAGTGAGTATGTTGTAAAAATATTAAGGACTGATAGAGGAGGGGAGTTTTGTTCAAATGCATTTCTCAAATATTGTAAATATTATGGGATCAAAAGGCAATTAACTACTGCCTACACCCCACAACAAAATGGTGTGGCTGAAAGGAAGAACCACACTATTGTAGAAATGGCTAGATCAATGCTTCAAACAAAGAAACTCAGTAACATGTATTGGGTTGATGTTGTTAGGACAAGTGTTTACATTTTGAATAGGAGTCCCACTTCTAGTTTAGATGGGATAACTCCCTATGAGGGATGGTATGGCAAAAAGCCAAATGTAAAACACTTCAAAGTTTTTGGTTGTCTTGCATATGCACACATTCCTGATGAGACAAGAAAGAAACTTGATCCCAAAATTCAAGCATGTATTTTCATTGGGTATTGTGAGTCTTCAAAGGCATATAGACTCTACAATCCAAAAACACACAAAGTTGTAATTTCCAGAGATGTGATTTTTGATGAAGGGGGAGTATGGGGTCATCAAAAACTTTTTGTTGATGATGGATCTCAAGATGCAAGCTCCTCTCAAGTGCAGCCCATTAATAAAATCAGCACTGGAAATCCTCCTCCAAGTCCAAAGAAGAGTTCTACTCCAAGTACAACAAGTGCTACTCCAAGTTTTTCTCCACAAAGATCAGCAAGTTCTTCTCCAATGCCAATGGAAGTAGATTCACCATCAAGAGGTAAGAGAACACTTCAGTACCATCCCTCCTACCAAATGATGGACAAGAATTTTCAAAGAAGATACACTAGAAGCCAAGCTAGTGAAATGAATGAAGTCTTGAAAAGACTTGAAAATTTGCACATGTATGGTGATGAAGACTCTCAAGAGCCTAAGGGAGATGTTGTAAACTATGCTTTAATGACTAGTGTAGAGCTAGAGCCATCTAGTTATGAAAAATCATGTACTCATGATGTATGGCAATAGGCCATGAAAGAGGAAATGACCTCTATAAAAAAGAATGATACATGGGAGCTAGTGGAGCTTCCTAAGGGCAAGAAATGTGTTGGATGTAAATGGGTCTATAAGACCAAGTTCAATGCTGATGGGAGCATTGAAAGACACAAGGCAAGGCTAGTAGCAAAAGGGTTTACTCAAAAGTATGGGATTGACTATGAGGAGACCTTTGCTCCTGTTGCTAGACAAGAGACCATTAGACTAGTGCTTTCTTTGGCTGCCCACAAAGGGTGGAAAATTCAACACATGGATGTTAAGAGTGCCTTTCTCAATGGGTACTTGAATGAAGAGGTTTTTGTGCAACAACCTCAAGGCTTTGAAGAACAAGGTAAGGAGAACCTTGTCTACAAATTGAAGAAAGCATTGTATGGCCTAAAGCAAGCACCAAGAGCATGGTACTCACGCATTGATGGCTACTTTCAAAAGTATGGATTCACTAGGAGCAAAAGTGAACCTACTCTCTACTACATGAAACAAGGTAAAGACATTCTCATTGTGTGCTTATATGTGGATGATCTAATATTCATGGGTAGTAGTGATAAAATGAATGAGGAGTTCAAACACTCCATGATGAAAGAGTTTGAAATGAAGGATCTAGGTTTGATGCATTACTTCCTAGGAATGGAGGTACATCAAACAGGAAATGAGATCTTCATATGTCAACATAAATATGCTCATGACATGATAAAGAAATTTGCTATGGAGCAATGCAAGTCTGTTGCAACTCCAATAGGTCATGGGATACAATTAAGCAAAGAATATGGAGCACCAAAAGTTGACAAGACCACTTACAGGAGCATGGTTGGGAGTCTAATGTTCCTCACCAACACAAGACCGGATATTCAATATGTTGTTTCTCTAGTATCAAGGTATATGGCTGATCCATCTGAACTTCATCTACAAGCAACTAAAAGAATTTTGAGATATGTAAAGGGTACATTGGATTATGGGATCCATTACCACAAATGTAATGATGTAAAATTAGTTGGCTTTAGTGATAGTGATTGGGGCAGCAATATAGATGATAGGAAATCTACTTCAGGGAATTGTTTTAGTCTTGGGTCAGGACTAATTACATGGAGTTCTAAAAAGCAAACTGTTGTAGCACTATCATCTACTGAGGCTGAGTACATAGCAATCACAAATGCTAGTACCCAAGCCTTATGGTTGAGAAAAGTTCTTGAAGAAATAGGTGAGAGACAAAGTGGTCCTACCATATTGTATTGTGACAATATGAGTGCCATCCAATTGGCACATAATCCTATCCACCACAGTAGGTCAAAGCACTTCGACATGAAGTATCACTTCATTAGAGACATGGTGGAGAAACAGGTGGTTGAGCTAAGACATTGCAGCACTTTGGACAACATAGCAGACATCTTCACCAAAGGAGTTGCTAAAGCTCAGTATATAAAGCTGAGAGACTGTCTTGTCAGCCCTCTCAACTTTAAGGGGGAGAATGTTGAACTTTGAATGTCATACCTCCTATAGTTTGGTTAGCATATGTAATTGTTTTCCTACGTAGCTAACTTAGGAGTTATTCTAGAATGTAGTTGAGAGCATATAGGCCTTTAGTTGGACTTATTCTATGTTAGGGTCTAGCTCATAATAGTTGATATTGGTTACGTGAATAATGGAGCTCCAAATTTTGTTGAGCCCAAATTTGTTCTTCCTCCATATTATAAATTGTAATCCGGTGAAAGTAGATCAATATAATTAATTATATATTAAAATAGAGAGATCTATGTGCTTCATTCATGATCATTTTACTTAGATCACCTACCTTGGGAATCATTGCCCGTTCCTTGAAGCATAGGAAACCATCCTTGATGCCAAAATCTCTATTTTCCTCTAGTTTCTTTTCTATTTTATTATGAATTTGGTTGCAATACTCATATTGATATTGCATTTCTTTGACTTGATCCATTAAGTCTACATGGATGCGGATCAAGGTAGCAATATGTTTTATCCTACTTAGGGCATCAACAATTTTATTTTCCTTTCCTTTAATGTATCTGATCCCAAAATCATACTCAGTGATAAAATTCATCCATATCCTTTTTCTGACATTAAGAAAAGTTTGAGTAAATATATAATTCAAACTCTAATGGTTAGTTCTCAATTTAAAATTTCTTCCCACCATATAGTGCCACTAAAATTTGAGAGCATATACAACTGTTGCCAATTCTATATCATGAGTAGCATAGTTAATCTCTTGTCTCTTGAGCTTTCTTGAGCCATAAGCTATAAATTCTTCATCCTACGAGAGCACTCCATCCAATCCTTCTAAAGATGCATTTGTGCATACTAAAAAACTACCCTAAGGGTCTGGAATCTTTAAAATAGGTGTTGTAGTGAGCTTTTGCTTGAGCAACTCAAAGGCTACCTCACACTTGTCTATCCACTTGAATTCCTTTCATTTTCTTTGGTTATTAGTTATTACAAAATCTATCTTGGAGTAATCTTTAACATAATGCCTATAATATCCATTAAAACCCATGAAGCTTCGTACTTCAGTCATATGTATGGGTGTCGACCAATTCAGTATAACCTCTATCTTCTTGCGATCTACTACTATTCCTTCAGATGATATTATATGTCCTAGGTACTTTACTTCTAACACATAGAATTTGCACTTAGATAGATTTCCATATAGTTGATTCTTCCTTAGTAACTCTAGCATGATACTTAGATGTTTTTTGTGCTTTGACTTATTTTGGGAATAAACCAAAATATCATAAAAAAATATAAGGATGAATTGATCCAGATGATTTTTGAAAACACTATTCATCAATTTCATGAATGATGTTGGAGCATTCGTCAGTACAAAAGGTAGAACTGTAAAATCATAGTGTCCATATCAAGTTTTAAATGTTATCTTATGGTTATCCTCCTCACGGATCCTCAATTGGTGGTATTCGAACTTCAAATTGATCTTTGAAAATATAGTATCATTCCTTAGTTGATCAAAAAGATCTTAAATTCTGGTAAGAGTATATATGTCTTTAATGATTGCCTTGTTGAGCATTCTATAATCTATGTACAAGCATAAGGAACCATCCTTCTTTTTAAAAAACATATGTGCACCCCATGGTGATACACTCGATCTAATTAATCCTGTCTCTAGCAACCCTTGTAGCTGTACTTTCAACTCTTGCATCTCAATGGGATTCATTCCATAAGGTGCCCTATGAATAGGTTCTATCATAGGTTTAAGCTTAATTGTGAAATCAAATTCATGTTTAGGAGGTAGTCTAGGTAAATCCTCTTTAAATACATCTCTATATTCCTGAAGCACTAGGTGTTTTCCAAACACCTCTTCCTTATTTTTCTTTTCAATTTTGTTTAACTTAACTACATAAATTGTTCCTCCTTTTTAATGGCTTTCTTAAGTTGCATTATCAAGAGGATCTAGGGTTGAAAATCCCCTTGCAAGCTATACACCCTCTATATTTTCCTACCATCTTCAGAATACTCAATCCATCTATCCTATAATTTGATCATAGCCTTACATGCTTTCAACCAATCCATTCCTAAGACTACATCACAAGCATGTAGCAGTGCTACATAGAGACATCCAATGGTCATAACACTAGGTAAGGTAATTTCAATCATAGGATAAAATTATTTCATGGAGTAAGTTTATCCTGAAAAATACTCGATATTCCACCCATGTGTTAACATTCCTAGTCTTTCTGGTATATCCTTGATCAATCTAGTAGAAACAAAGTTATATGTAGCTCCATTTTCTATCAAAATTTTAATATTTTTGCCAAAAATATTATCCTTTATAAGTAGAGGAGTGGCTTGCCCTTCCAGTTTTGACTCCCTATTGCTACGTAGATCTTATGAGAAGGTTCCTTGTGTGCAGGTTCTTTGTAAGTGATTTCTTTTCCTTTCAAATTTTATCTTTCTCTGAGCAGGAAATGATTGGTATAATGTGGACCTCCACAATCAAAGCATCCACCCTTGGGTCCTAAATGTGTTTTCTACTTCTGTCCTTATGATTTCACTGCTAATGAAGGATTAGGTTGCTCTTGCGATGGTGGATTGTCATTATTATTGTTAAAATTGTTATTATTTCTCCAAAATTTCTTCCTAAACTTTACCTCTTTCCTATATTTTCTTTTGTCCTACCCTTGGGAACTTTTGTTTATTTTTTCTCTCTCCCATTTCATAAATCTTGCACTACTTTTTTCTTGATTTCCTGTTTGTCTTGCTTGAAAGATTCTTCATAATCAAAATAGGGTTTTAAATAAGTAGCAACTTTCCTAGCCAAGTTATAAGCCTTTTGAAGGGTGTTAGGCTCACGCATATTCACTTTATACCCTATCTTGGTATCTACTCCTAGTATGAATTTATTTTTCTTCATCTTCTCATTATACATAGGCATATACTTTAAAATTTTAACAAACTTCTAGTAATATACCTCCATCGTCTTATTCTCCTGTTGAATATTGGTGAATTCTTCAAACTTCTTGGCATAAAAATTCTCTATGAGAAATCTTTCTTTAAATGCTAACACAAAATCCTCTGACTATATTATGGGGTATATTTTGGTGGATTTTAACTATATTTCAAGCTGAAACTTGCAAGGAAGGATATTACTATGATTTACAAGATCTGTAAGTGAAAAATTTGGAGGATTAAGCCTCTAAAATAGAGAATTTAGGGACTCAAATTAGAATAACAAAGAAAAAGATAGAATCCCTTCAAGGGACTATAATTTTGATAAATCTGAACTGTAAGAAGATAAGGATGCAACCTAATAGATTAGGAATGCTATAGATATGCTAATATAACATCTAATAGGGCCAAATCAACAAGAAATAGTGGTAGATAAGAGGATTAGATGAAAATATGAAAATATTATCTATAAGTTACAGTAATTTGCAATAGTTAATAAATAAAATATGACTAAATCTTAATGAAATTGAAATGCAGGGAGCCCAAATTACATACCAAAGTGTTAGATATGGTAGAAAATCAGTATTCACCAAATACCAAAAGGGTTTCCAAACACAAGGATTATAAAACTACAAGAGAAATTAGAGCATAAGATGTAGAAATGCACAAAAGAAGAACAAGTAAGTTAGCAAGGCTACAACCTAGAGGATAAAATGAAATGAAGCTAAGGTGGGAGGAGAGAAGAAATAAGCTAGGGGATCTCTCTTTCTTACCTCCAATGGTGGCCTCCTTGCTTCAAAATCCTCTTAATATTGCTTGACTTGCTCTAAATGCTCACACAATGCTCTAAAGTGCTTGGTGAAAACTCAAGTATGCTTGAATAGAACTCAATGCTAAAATAATGTGGCAAAGATTTGCTACAGTAGAATTGCTTGTGGAATGCTTGCCCCATGACCTCCTTAAATATGATTTGGGAGGGGACTTGGAGGGAGAAGAGGATAAGGCCCAATTCAAACAAATTGATCTGAAACCTTGTTGGAGCATGTGAAATTGATGGTAGAGATGAAAGGGATATCAATCCATACCTAACTAGTTTGTGTGGAAGATTCTCGATCATTTTTTCTAGATTCACCATTTTTGACCAAATTCACCACAAGGGTGGTGAATTTGGTGAGGAATCAAATCATATTTTTAGGGCTTTGAATTTTGAAAACTTGCCAAAATCTTCACTAGCCAAATTCACCACAAGGGGTGGCAAATTTGGTAAAATACTGATTTTGAGTGTAAAAAGTTGATTTTGTAGTTTTTCCAAATTCACCACTCAACTTACCAAATTCACCACTAGTGAATTTTGTAAAGATGAACTTTGAGGCCCAAATTGATGGTGAATGAAAAAATTGATGTTTTGTGATGTTTGGAATCGATTTTGGGATGTTTTGGAATGTTTGCAACCAGTTTTGGAAAGTCACGGTTAGCGTGTCAAAATTTGGTATCTATAGTAGGTGTACTAAGCACATTGGAAATAAGCTATCCATCCCATATTTATAAAGAGCTAGCCTTTTCAAATTTAGGTTTCAATAAAACTCTATTCATAACCTTTCTCAACCCATAATGACTTCAAGATAATTAGAGTAATTTTCAATTGAAAATCATCCTTTAACACATATGATTTAATGTCATCTCATTCCCTTAGAAGGTATTAAGGATACATTCTAAAGCTATGCTCAAGGAGTCTTAATTAAATTTTCTCTTACTTTATTTTATGATGGTCATCTAATTTCTAATACTGAGTCATCCTTATCTTAATTCTTCAAGAATTAGGGTGCATCATCCCATTCTCATTGTATATCAGCCTACAATGGCTAAAGGTATGTTGCATATCAATATATTTATTAAGTGGATTTCTCATTCTAACTAATCTCTTCAAAAATATTTTATCAAATATATACCTATTATGTTCCAATAATTACACCCTTATAAACCTCTCGGATACTCACATCATCCAAAATCCATTTAAAGAGAGACTTTTACTTGAAAGGAAATAATCCCCTTATCCATGTGATTAACACAAGTGATTTAACATTCATTAATAAAAATTTATACATTTTTCCTTGACAATTATAATCTCATGCTCAACATGTCAACTCCATCCTTTAAATAAAGAAATCTATTAAAATAAAACTAAGTTAGAGATAAATGATCAATTATATATAAAGAAACTTGACATAGAATATCTATCAATTATCAATAAGAACTACCAAATAAAGAAGATTTTTGCTTCATAATTAAATACAATTCACATATTTACAAGTATCATTTTCCTTTACATTTATCCTCAACATTCCACGTTGTAGAAATAGGTGGAAAACTAATAGAAACAATGCTTTCAAAACATATTCCAACATTGTTTTCTGATTCAATTACAAATTACAATTAATACATTTATGTTTCACTTGGTTGTTCTTCCTTAGTTGTTTCTTGCTCTAAATTCTTCTCAAGCCCATTGAGAAGTAGATGTTAAAGGTATCAGGCTAGCTTACATAATAATGATAATGCATTTCTAGAAACATAATCACAAATTTCAGGTTGCAAATAACTAACTAAAAAAATTAGAAATTTAATCATTCAAGTTCTTTTATGCCATTCAAATTTAGTCAAATAGTCTCTATACATATTAATGCATTCCTAAATTCATGCACAATTTCTCATTGTAATAAACCAACCATTCCCAAAATCTTATTCATTCAAGCTTCCTTTTAGCAAACAAAAATCAACATTTTCTTTCTTTTATACAAGCGAGAGATTTATTTTTCTAAAAACCCCCATATATCCTTATTATGACTGAATTTCACACCCAAGTCTATCCTTAGTTTAGAAATCTCATTAAATAATCTAACTCATACCCTTTCTAAAGGGAAAATCTAATTATACCATGGAGCACACAACTCATTCATTAATGATATACTTAAGCTATGCCCAATACGTTAGAAAAACTGCCTTACTCATGTTTTTTTAAAAGTTGCACTACAATATACAATAAGAATATTAGATTTCAAATGGTAACTGATGCTCAACAAAAATCTAATATTCGTTGTTGTCATAATTCTTATGCTCCATGAGCAATAACGATAACTCAGTCCCTCATTTTTCAACTGGAAAAAAAAGGTAAGTCCAATTCGTAAATCCAATAGATAATAACATGCACATACATATTTTAAGACTAATACACTCTTAATAGATCACATACATTCAAGCTACATTCAGGATAAAATAATGCTCACGGAGGATTTTAGTAGTAATTTTTGATTACCAATCTTGACCTTCAACGAATTCCCCAAAAATATAACTTATCTAAGTTGAGACACATATAGCTAACTCTTCACTACATGTTGATGCACTTCTAAATTGATTTAACCATAACATAACCATGTTTAAGTAAGCATCAAATTAGACACAACAATTATATGAATAACATAACTATTGGACAGCTAACCATTCACTCGACACTCCTTACTAACATGAAAAGTATGTATCTAGCCAAAGATATTTTTTAAAATATTAAAGCATCTTCTAAAAAATTAAACTATGTCTTATAGACTACCTTACGCACTCACCAAGGTATTTAATGTTTCTACAATTGTATAATTTTATCCAAAGTAACAGTTTCAGTCCAACAGTTAGACATGCATTCATCTCTCAAAATTTAAGGACTCAACAAAGTATACTTCATAGGCATCAAGCAAAAGTAAATAATTATCCCATAATGGATGAATTTATGTTTCCAAGGATATTCTAAGAAACTCAATTTGTACAAGACATTCAACTGTCAATATAGCTACCAATAGAGAAATATTTTATTTGGACAATGAAGATTTTTAGTTCATTCAATCACACATAAACTAATTATTCTTTCATATTATACATAGTGAGCAATTATTCCAAAAACCATTGGCCAAAATAAATTTACAAGAACTACCTGAGCCTTTGCCAGTATTTCAACAACGTTCCCCAAAAATGATATGATTGTTCTCATTTTTTCCACACCATTCCCAGTCTCCTCTTTTTTTTCTTTTTGTGGGAGAAGACCCATTTTTCCAATGACCTTTGAGCTATTTTTTACCCATTTCTTGACTACCTCAGATGCACTTTAGTAATCATGTCCTACACTAAGGTTGTGTTCCCCATTACACCCTTGATTCCAACCAACAACTAGATTGCAAGTAGTAAATTATGAAAATAATCCCATAGATATATTAACAATCAAATGATAATGTTATGACTTAACTAGAAGCTATTACCTTTGATCTATTATTGATTAATAGCCAAGGCTTCACCCAACAATATTAAGTCTTTTCACTTGATAAGCCTTTTAAAGGAAGAATTATTATTTTTAATTCTTCTTGCGTTACAAAAATCAAATTACATGAAAGGTTTCCTAACTTAGAGATTATAAATTTTAGTGCAATGAAAATTATCTCAAGGAGTATTATTTTTTAATAGAGAAAGCACCCAAAAAGTAAAAGCAATAAAGTAACTCTTTGTTTAGACATGATCTAATAAAGCAAATATAAATCAAGTAAAGCACAAAATATCTTTTCATGATAGCAAATCAGATATTAACTTTCACTCCATCGACTCCTTTGTTTTTCCTCAAAACAATCTCAATATCGATGGTTCATTTTCACATGCAAAACATAATATGCAACTATATGAGAGGAAAGTCCATCTTCCTCGGAGCTATCATCTTTAAGAGCAATCTTCATTTCCCTTTTTAACATCTCATTCTCAATGGTTGATCCTTTCTTCCACCTATGAGAGCGATTGTTCCTGTAAACATGCAAATATATCAATAATATCATATTCTTATATAAAAATAGGTGTTTACAAAAAAACTAAACATGAAATAGTCAATCATTCCATCAATAAAATGCATTATATTTTTCCATAAAATATATGTTTCTCAAAAACTAAGCATGAAATAGTTAGTCATTCCATCAACAAGATAATATAGCCAATCATGAGTCCATCTATGAAAATTTCACCAAGGGAGGGTTATGAAAACTATAGATCATGCTTTAAGGAGCCCGGTCTTGTTTCATGTTATGCTTTGTTCTTTCTCCTACACCTTTGCACCATCTTTGCATATATATATATATATATATATATATATATATATATATATCCAAATACTTGTACCAGTTCTTTATAAGTAGATCATGGTTAATATTTTATCAATGCACTAGCTTGAAAATCATGGGGTAATCATGAATATGCTCATTCTCTTTCTTTAAAAAACATAGGCTTCTTGACCTTGCTTTCACAAGTTTCTTGAACCAAATGAGTAGCATCAAAAAAAATTTATAATTATTGTACTCTTGTTACTAGCCTTGACATCTTCTATTGCTTGTCTTGGATGATGCTTGTGGACTATATACACTTTGCTAGTTTGGATTTAGCCTCCTATCTAGGGTTTGCACTTTGGTGTTTAATATAAATGACTTGTATGTTTCCTTTTTCATGCAAATTTTGCTTCTTTTAATTTTTGTTATATATTAAAATGTCTAGATTTGTTTTTATAGATATAAAAGCTCTATTACCTTGCAATTATCTTCAATTGAGATTGAAGCTTATGCAAATTGCATTTTTCTACAAAAATTTTTCAAACGTGTTGGTCGTTTGACTCCACTTTTTCTTACTCTAAGATTCTTTGCATTTCTTTAGGAAAATTTGTTTAATACTTTTAATCTTGAAAGAATAATTAATAAAATGTCTTGGACATTTCCTTTGTTCATATGAGACCTATTTATTAACCTTTGTTCAATGGTTGTTCCAATTGAAACTGTAATCGCTCTGAACTAGTCTAATGTTGGTTTTTTGTATTGAGCTTTTCAGGTCTACCTTGATGTCTTTCATAATTTACTTTATTTTGGGAATTCTTATTCTTTTGTCAAATATTTTGAACTTCTATTATTTATACATTATTAAAAAACTTTGCTAAATACGTTTTCTCTTAACAAATTGTTTGTTTCAATTTTATTCTTGTTTCTTTTTTGAATGAATTAATTTTCCTTTTGGATCATGCTTATGAACCTTTTCAAGGGAAATTCTTTCACCTCTTAATTAATTTTTTTGCTTTCTACTATTTTACAAGATATGAAATTTTTTTCCTAGACCCTTCTTTTTTATTATTAAAAATTAAGACCTTTCTTAATACTTGAATACTTATCCCTTTCTAGTATTTGGTAGGGGGTTTACACCATGAGACCTTTCAAGAATTTAAGAATTAGGTTTTCTTTTATCAATATTTAACATGGTTATTTTACCCTTGAAACTTATTTTCTCAAATAGAGTGCTCTTTATGGCTTCTCTATGTTGAAGCTAGAGGAGGATCAAAAGGAGAGTTTTTCTTCCTTCTACTTGCTATGATACCACATGTTAGAACTCAATGATTCATTTAATTACATCATGCAATGATAGGTATTTAAGTACATAGAATATTTATTTCAAGCATAACAAACTTTGACTAATCCTAAAACTCCCTTTGTCCTCTAGTGACTCTTACAAACCATGTCTTGAGTAGTTTCTCAAGTTACATTCACATTATTCATGATGCAGTCATTTCTAACACTAGTGCCCTTATCATAAGATAATAATATTAATTTAAATTTTGTAACCCTACTAATAGTCATATAACCCAAAAGAAAATCATGACCAATATATTAGAGATGAGATTCAAATGGATAATTTGTTGCAACTTGAATATCTAGATTTTTTCTAGCTTTGCTTCGAGAAATTTATCCCTCAGACGTCACTAAAAATACAAAATAGAAGAGAAAATAATGGGTCACCTTGGTGGAGTCCATGCATGATTCAAAGTATCTATTGAGAAATTCGTTGATTAATATTATAATATATTTAAATATTAAAAAGCTAATTCATTTGCACCAACTTTAATGAATACCAATTTTTATGACAATATCATATTGAAAGGTTCCATCAAACCCTATAATATACTTTTTTATTCATAATAAATTTTATAAGCATAATTTATTTTTCATGGAATTAAGATAATGTATGGCCTCTTTTGAAACGATAATACCATCATGAATTTGTTTACTATGGATAAAATTATCTTGTTCCTTTGAGATAACACAATCTAGAACATTTTTCATAAATTTTTAATTAGTTTTATAAAGCATACTACTACTTTTGTTGATGCTTATTCAATGAAAATTGTCAAAATATTGTCTCATTTTTCTTGGGAACAAATATAATAAATGTTGTGATGTTGCAACTTGAGGTAGTTAACTCCTTAACATCATTATGGTTAAGAGATAGAATCTCACTTGATAATTGCTAGGGTTTGATGAGGAAAAACTACTCTGCTAGGGTTTGATGAAGAAAAATTGCTCTGCGAGGATGGCAACAACTTTCGGAGGAGGTCTAAAAAATTGGAGGAATGTCGTGATGGCATCGGGTCCGACACAAAGAGTGCATGCTCATGATATTTTTTCATCTAAAAATGACTAGAAGGAACAAGATTTTCTAGTGCATGTCGGGAACCACTTGTTAAAGAACAATGGATGTTTGGAACGATGTGAAGCCAGGCTAGTTTTAGTGGTTCAACCAGACTCGGTGGTGGAAGATGTGGAGTATCTAACCAAACATGCCCTTATTGGTAAATTTTTGGGCATCTAAATTTCTCTCCCCTTTGTGGATGCTTGGGTCAGGAAGACTTGAAATCCTGAAGGCGATGTGGAGGTGATGCTGAGTGCGAACAACTATTTTATGGTGGTTTTCTCTTGTATTGCAGATCGTAACAAAGGATTTGAAGGGGGTCATTATTTCTATAACCAAGTGGGACTCTTTCTTAAACCTTGGCATGTGGGTTTCAACCCATCAGAGGAGCGGCCATCATGGGTTCTAGTATGGGTGCGACTTCCATGGCTTCTGTTGGAATTTTGGAGAACTGATATCTTGCATAAGATTATCCTTCTACTTGGGAAGTCGGTTGGACCATCACAACAGACAATGGATTAAAAAAAATCTATGTTGCTCGTATTTGTGTTGAAATTGACTTAAATAATCCTATTCCAGATTCTATTGAAATACAATTTGGATCAACTACATGGGTTCAAAAACTTGACTATGAAGCTCTTCCATTTTGTTGCCAAATTTTTCGTGAATATGGCCACCTGCAAAGAAAATGCCCTAAGTTTTTCTCGCTTGTGGCTTCAAATCCTGGGCCCTCTCGGTCTGGACAAAGTTTGGATAAAGGAAAAGCCCCAATAAAGGAATGGGAACGAGATAAGGAAGGTTTTGTTCCGATAAAAGCCCACAATAGAGTACGAAGGGCAAACAAAGACCTTAAGGATAGCCAGCTAGATGCTCTACTCAACCATTTTGAAATATTAGATGATCTTGATGAGTGCATGGAGATACCTAAAATGTCGCTACCTAATGCAAATATAACAAGGCCAAATCAGATGTCTCTTCTTGAGGGGGAACTTAAGGAATCAAATCTAGGGGATTTAAATGAAGAACAAAGGGCTTTGGATCTGAGTATAGGGGACATGGTTGGGTCTAGCCCTATAAGGAAAACTATTTTGGAAAGTGGTACAAATTTAGTTATGCCCTCTCCTACTCAGGAACTGATGCAATCATCCTTGGACTGCAAAACTCCTACGGTGTTGGGATTGTAGCAGAAAATAATTAAAAAAAGTTTTTCGGATAAGAATATGAAGGTGGGTCGAAAGAAGGACCAGGATAAAATTAAGATAATGGGGGATACTTTGGTGGAGTCAGGTTTGGTGAGAACATTGGACTCCCATTTTTATAACCCCCAAAAATTATTATCCTCTCATGGAATGTAACGGGGTTGAATAGCATCCCCAGACAAAAATTTGTTCGTGATTTGGTTCGTGTGCATTCTCTACATGTGGTGTTTATTCAGGAGACTAAATTGGCTATTGATAGTATGTTCAATATTGCTCCCAAGTTGTGGATAAGGGTGCAATGCCAGTGCATTGGTGTATGTGGATATGCTAGTGGTATCGCTTGTTTATGGGATCTAATTAAAATATCCCCTCTTACTTGGATTTCCATCAGATGGTCTATTTCAATGGTCGAGCATGATAATGAATCTGGTGAAATCATCATACTTACAAATGTGTATGCTCATGTTGATTACAATGGTAAAGTGAATTTGTGGAAGCACATTTTTTTTGTGAGAATTTTGGTTCCCCTGTACCCATGGATTTTGGTTGGAGACTTCAACTCTATCACTTATCTATAGGAGAAACATGGTGGGGTGGACTGTCTTGACCCTTTTTATTCTGTCTTTAGTGCTCATATCCAGGCCCTAAACTTGGTTGACATCAATACAGATAATGGTATCTTTACTTGGAACAATAGGTGTGGGGAAGCTTCCATATCAAGGAGATTGGATAGGTTTTTGATATCCAGTTATTGGATGGATAATAACAGAGGTGCTAGTTCTATGATTCTGGAGGGTAGGGGATCTGATCATTGGCCTATCAAACTCTTTGCTTTGGAGTTATGGCTAAAAAATAATCTCTCCTTTAAGTTTCTGTAGACACCAAAACAGCACCAATCTGATTATGTGACTGCAAACACTGATCGCTTTGGCAAACACAGCCCCCAGGGCAGCCCTCGGAGGTCAAACAAGTGGTCTTAACCACTTTCATAGCAGTTTTGTAAGGTCAAGGAGCAATTTGGCACACTTGGGCACTTTGCCCAGCATTCGTCTCACCCAGAGACGAATTCAAAATAGAATCCGTCCCACCCCAGGCTGAATTCTGAATCCGTCCCTGGGTGGGACGAATTCTAAGCTTAACGGGCAAAAGGGCAAATGGTGCCAAGTGGCAGCCCGCAACGGTCGGCTAAGGGCTCCTACCTTGCACGCATGTGTAAGTGGACAGAGGGGCCGTTAGAGGACTGTTACAAGAAGCATTTATCAAAGTTCAAGTCAATGAAGGACTCCCCTCCCTCATGGGAAGACAAGACCGCCACATGGCGCCCATGGTCAACACTTGGCTTTTGTGCTTCCCTCCCAAAAGAGACCCCTTGGGTCTATAAAAGGTGGGAATTTTCTCACCCAAAATATGCAGGTGGAAGGAGTGTTCAAGCAACGAAGTGCTGCCGAATCGAAGACTCATTTGCATCCCCCTTTGTTCACCTTCCTACATCCATCAATCTCTTTTGCAAGGGAGGTTGTTGGGTGGCCTTTGGAAGCTCGAACCTCACTCAAATCCGACGCATGGACATCTGAACCCACCAATTCGCCGACCCCCCAATCCTAAAAGGTTTTGGGCCCATCCTTGGTGGATTGGCTCCAAAATCGAGGGCCAACGGTGGGAGGCCCACTTGGGCACCCCCGCACCCCCAAGTTCTAATTTCAGTTTTTGAGCACTTTAGATTAATTTTTAGATTGCATTCTGTGTTACTAGGTTTGATTAGTCTATAATTGCAATTTTGTAGCTTTTGGTCATAGTTTAGGGTGTTTTGTATTGCTTTATCGTTTCGCTAACTTGCAGGTGTCAAGGTTAAATTCCCGAGGGAGGAGGCCAAATTGGGAAAATCCGACCATCTGGGTCGTCCCAAAATGGCCCCAATTACCTAACCCCCCTATTTGCAGGAGTTTTGCAGGTCCCGAGATCCGACATTGGAGCAGCAGCAGGTCGATTTCTCCTATTCAGAAGAATTCGTCCCACCCAGGGACGAATTACAGTCAGAATTCGTCCTGCCCAGGGACGAATTCCAGTTTAAGGTGAATTGGCCAGCTGCCTCAGTGGCAGTGGCCTTCTGGTGACTGTTCTTACCTTCTGTCAGATTTTGAAGCAATTTGGATTCACTGTTTTCATGGTTTCGAGCAAATATTCGTATGCATATTTTGTTAGTTTTAGAGAGAGAATGCTTTTCATTTGCAACAGGTGCTACTAACGTCTTGATCATTTCTTTGTTTGCAGGAGAAGCAGCAGAGGCGAAGAACCCATCAACATCAGCGGCGGCATCATCTTAGCCCGCCCAATGCAATCGTGGGCACGCGGAAGGAGGAACCATTCAACGATTGTAATCAAACCTTATTTGCGCTCCTAGCCCCCGAAAAGGGAGGAGGCATTATTGTAACATAGATCGAAAGAAATTAATGAAAGGGCTATTTTTCTTTATCTGATTGCGTCTCTTACAACATGTCTCTTTTCGTTTCATGTAATGTACATTCCTAGGACTTAGGCGTGCTTAACTTTGAATGCAATTGCACTTGAATGATTTCCTTTGACCGGAATCTCGTGCTTTCAGTGGCGATCACGGTGGGACCCTGTTCCCTGGTTTTGAAATCACAGAAACTAATTAAAATTTTGTGTTTGTGCTTGACAGGTACACTTTTTTTTGTTGCAGACTGCTATTCGTCTCTGACAGGGACGAATCCTTTTCTGCAATTCGTCTGACCCTGAGACGAATTCAAATTCGTCTCTGGGTGGGACGAATTCTGTTTCGCAATTCGTCTCCCGGAGGGACGAATTCCTGTCTACGGATTTTCAGAGCAGAAATTCAGAGATAACAGGAGCAGGCAGAGAAGAGGTAGGGATTTTCATGATCTCTGTTATAATTTTCTGTTTCTGTTTCTGTTTCTGCTTCGTTAATTGTTTTCATTTAATCTTGCATTGCATTAGGAAAAGTCATGTATGCTAGTTTCATTTTGTTGGATAAAACGAATCCCACACACATCACGAGACAACTTTAAACCAAGGAGCTGGTCTTAAGACCCCAGCCCTTGATCAAGACCATTGGTGGATTTAATCACCGCCTTGGCTTGATTTGCATCCATTTCCCGATTGTCGACTGTTGTTAGGCGTAAATCTTGACGAAGACAGACCAAGCGTAGCTGGGGTGATTCCCATGCACGCGAGGATAAGTCTTCTATGGTAGGTGTCATTAACAGGACAATCCCCTTTCCGTACCGCCTATGTACCATGTACCTTCTGCTCTCACGTACCTATAGTCTCCCTCTCGTAAGGGCGGGTATATAGAGAGGTTGGTATATCGGCCTGGCAGGTATATTGAAGGGGCGACCTTTTGGAGTTATAAGAGCCTACATGATGCATTTAAACGTTCTACAAAACTTACAAAAACAAAACAAAACATCAAAATGCACTAAACCAGTTTAGGGCACACCAAGAATCCTTAAAAGAGATAATCACGGTCTTGTGAATGTGTGTGTTTAATTCTGCTTAGTGTAGACAAAAAAAAAAAAAAAGAGAAAATCATAAAACGAGATAAAAACTTATTTAGATAGCATAGAAGCACCGCAATGGTGTACACCCGTAGTCAAGCCCAATCAAGGGCAGAAGCTCCGAGAGGTACACAAAAAGCAGGCACAAGTTGCCTTCACTTCAGTCCTGAGGATTTGGTTATACCGCCTTATCGGTCTAACCTACAAAAGAATCCAATTCATAATCCTCGGTGGGGTATGCCTATTCAAAGCAGCCCCTTTCGGGAAGATGCCTTACATGTAGACCTTGACATAAATAGAGAATCACCTCTTGAAGGTAGGCATGAGTGGCCACCGCGCAATGAAGCGCTAAACATGCACACTGTCCATTTAGAGGGGCAACATGGATATGGCGTCCCTTCTTTACCTATCATCATAACAGAAAGACCACATCCGGAGCGCAGGGCTCCTTACATAGGGCGACCTAACTCCGCCCATCCCATTTACACTCATGAAAGGGAGTATGAGGAAAACCATCACATTCCTCGAGAGCAACAAACAATGCGGGAACCTTGCATTTCCGCACCAGCAGGATATCATGATCACCCCTTGAGGCCAGAACCTCGAGCACATACCACCTACCTCGACAGAGGGAAGCGACCCATTGAAACCTTAGAGCATCAAAATCAAGGTAGACCCATAGGAGGAACATTTGAACCTCCCAAACAAAATAGGGTAGAACAAATTGATCCGGCTGTCGCCAGATATACCACCCGTCAAGCCCAAATCATGCGGCTTAAACAAAGTCAACAAGAGATAGAGTATCAATACCGCTTGGATAAAGAACGCATGCAACGCGAAGCGGATGAGTTACGCTATGAAATACCTGAGAGGGGGCCAACCCCTCGCATCCAAAGAGCTGAACAAGGATGAGAGGCGTAATCCATTGGCGCAAGACAGTCTCCACGACCTCGTCAAACTCGCCTCCAAGACCCCATAGATTTGAAAGGGAGGCAACTCCCCGAAACAATGATGGGTACCTTCAAGCAAGAACTTGATCGGGGTCATAGGTTTCGCCCTGAGACTCCTCAAGAATTTTACGAGGAGTATGAACCATAAGAGGAGTATATCGAAACTCCCCATCAAGGCAGGAAGGATGCCATTCGGCCACCCCTCCATAGGCCTCCAGTTTACCGTAACTTGCAACAAGAGCGAACAAGAGAGGAAGAAATAAAATCTTCCGATGCATACCAAGCGCTATTGGAGCGTTTAGAGTCGGTGGAGACAAAAGCTGCCGGGCATCAAAAACCCACATTACGTCTACTCCGCAATAATCCGGTGCATCCCTCGTGCCTACACCTCTCTACCCCGAACACTTTAAGTTGCCTCAATTGGCAGATTTTAAAGGTGAAGAGGACGCACAGGAACATGTTACACGGTTTCTAAGCCAATGCTTCGGCATTCAAGATAATGACGCGTTATTGCTTAGAACATTCATAACCACATTCGCAGGCCCCGCCTCGGATTGGTTCACACAGCCTGCCCAAACACAAGGATAAGCAGCTTAGATCAGCTAGTAGATGCGTTTCTTGAACGCTTCGCCTTCAACACAAGGAAGAAGGCATCACTTAGTGATCTTGCTAGCCTTAAACAATTTGAGGAGGAAACAATGGCAGCGTACGGGAACCGATGGAGAGCTTTGCTTTCTAAGTTACCCTACCGTCCTCCCATGTCGGACCTCACGCAAATGTTCGCGAAAAGTTGTTTAAAATCAATCTCCGGTCTATTGTTGCCGCGACAATACGACAGCCTTAGAAGAAGCTTTGGCGCAAGCCAGAGTCATAGAAGAGATTAAGATAGGCGAAGGCGCAATTGCCAAGCCTAAGAAGAAAGAGTGGAATAAAACCACTAAAATCGGGACAACGCAACCACAACACGCTGCAATCAACCAAGTTGCGATAAATGTCCCAGCGCCCGTGCAAGAAACGCAGCCTCAAAAGGCTAACTACTAGGCAGTGCCTCCTGCTTACGAAAGAGATAACAGGAGACAAGAACAAGATCGTTAGCAGTCGCCCTAGGCGACAATTCACTCTGTATGCGGAGTCTAGGGACTCCTTATTTGACCGCTTGTCGCCGGCGAATCTAGTTACTCTGCCGTAAATCCAAATTTTTGACCCTAGCGTTCCTAAGCCTAAGGGGTATAGGGAGGAATTGTATTGCAGATTTCATAGACGCAGAGGACATGACCTAAATGGGTGCTGGAAATTCAAAGAACTAGTCCAGGATTTGATCGACAATCGAACATTGGTCGTGGACAACCCCATCGCACCTAACAACCAACAAATGGGGGTATTCAAGGACCCCTTGCTTGCCCACGAGGCGCAGACAAAACCGCTCCAAATAAACGAGGTGCGACAAGATCTTCCCGCACAAGGATTTGTGGGAATGATTAGCATTGTAACAAGGAACAGAAAATACCCAGCAGTTGCCCCCGAGGTACCTGCGAGGGAAGTTCCGTCGACATCGCAGCCTCAACAACGCCCGATGCAGTTACCTCCGCCTAGACCTGAGGTCACGATACGAACCAAACTCACGCAGAGTTTGCGGACCACGTCAGCTAGGCTGTCCATCTACGAGCTTATTCAACAATCAGCTCCACATAGAGAAGCTCTTATGGACATCTTAAAAGCCATTGAAGTACAACCCCACGAAGCTAATTCTTTCAACGCTTTCGTGGGACATGTGAAACAATGTACGGAGCCCGTCATCACATTCAAAGAAAATGAGGTCAAAACAATATCGAATGACATGCCGGATCCACCCCCGCACGTTATCGCGCGGGTCAACGGGATCCCGTACAAGAGAGTGCCGATAGATACCGGCTCGTCCAAAGAACATTATAACCACTGCTGCGTTAAAGCATTTAAAACTGCCAGCCTCTCACATCACAGCTTCCACGTACACACTGCGAGCTTTTAACGATGCAATTTGCTCGATAGTCGGCACGGTTGTTCTGCCTATACAGGTAGGACAAAAGTCAATACCCACACTCTGCCATGTGTTGGAAGGCGAAATGGCTTATAACATACTGTTGGGGCGGCCTTGGATCAGGGACATGAAGTGTGTCCCCTCGATCGCACACCAGTGCTTGAAGTATGCCTATGAAGGGCAAATACATGTAGTCCCAATGGACTTAGAGCCCTTCAAGTATTGCAATGCGGTACAATTCATACCTCAATCGACCCTACCATCAACGCATTTGGATTTTCAATTAAATCCATCTAAACAGTGGTCCGATACCGCAGTGCACAACTGGTGGCCAATAAGGTAAAATCCCAACCAGGTGAGATGTCATCATTGGCTCCTTCATCATCAGCGCCACCTATCGTGGCCCAACAGAAGGACAAGGGAAAGCAAATCATGGAGGAGGTTAAGCCTCTAGAAGAGGGGTTGCCCACGATCTCAACAATATCAACAGAGGAAGCGCCCAACGCAACGGAAACCAAGATTCCTGAACAACCAAACATGGAATGGACTCAGGAAGGACTACCGTTTCCTCCTACCCAATCATCAACAATCATTGTTGAGATGGCCAGTACAGGCCTGGGAGAGTACATAGTGCAAAATGTTGTGGCAACCCCCACACTGGAGTCAGTACAAGACATGGGAAGACCTCGCCTCCCCATTGGAACAATCGTCCCTTTAGGCTACCCACCGAACCAAACGAATTTTGTGTATGGGGGCCTTGATCATGGTTTCGAACCATGCGAACAAAAGGAAACAGATGAAGAACCTTTTGTCGAAAACATCAATTATCCGTCGAACCCGAATTTGCCCTAAAATATCTCGAACAATGCAATTGGCATGGGTATGGGCTAGGCGGATACGAGCAAGGGATGCGGATCCTTTGTCAACCAAGATATCGGATGCCATACGACAAGTCGGGGGTAGGGTTCAACCATCCCCCTGCCATTAGACATCTTGGTTGAAAACATGCAAGGCCTAGAAATAGGCAACAGGGGGGATTGGCACAAGACCCATACGCCAATCCAAACACAGAATACACATTGGGGGATTATCTCCCATGGTCTACAAACACCCCTGGTAACAACAATAATCCCTCTCCTTTGCTAGAGAGAGGTGAAAGTTCAGAGAGAAGTCCTCGAAAAGAACAACAACGGCTTCCAGATATTTTTATGAAACTGCTCCCCTTAGAGGTTCCAGACGAAATAACGCAGTCTCAAAAGAATCAGGTCCCTCCACTAAGAGTGGAACAACCGCAATGGGATCAGATTAATTCACTGGAACAAGAAGAGTCCTCAATGTCGGAAGCAACAGATGCCGAAGAGGATGAGCAATTTTGGATCTATGAAAGCGATTCAAAAGACGAGACTGAGATGGACTATCTCATACATGCGCGACGACATCACCACGCTCTAACCCATGAAGATCTAATGGGACAAATGGGTATACGGTTGGGACATGAATGGCACTTAGACCCAACGAGGTGGGACCAAGTGCTAGGCCTATGGCTCCAAATTCAAGTTGAGCATCGTCCACCTCAAGATCCCATCAGGACAACAGCACCAAGGGAAGACCCCGCCTTCCTTTCCGCACTTAGAGACGAATTTGCACCTAGAGAGGATCCATTCGTGCCTGTTCCCGTAGAGCCAGACCCATAATATAGGGAACATCTGAAAGAATCAAGTCGTCACACCCGTGGTTCTGGAGACCAAATTCATTCCATCCACATGATCTCCATTGATTTGACCACACCCATCCGCAATCCGACCGATCCATCACGGTCATTACATCTAAACACGGATGCCATTGACTGGGATCGCGTCAACTCACCATTGTCACCATCATAGTATAGGCCTTTCGGTAAAATGCTTCATTTTACCCCAAGGACAACTCAAGATATTTTTCAAGTTGAAGAGGGACCCAAAGTCCCCAACGCAGATCTTAACTCAGCTGATGATATCCATTTAATCCCAACTCCACATCAGTTGGAGGACGGATCTCACATGTCAGTCGAAGAGACGACTGACGTAGACATCGGCACAGATCCAATGAATCCACGGATTCTCAAGCTGGGGGTAGGCCTTTCCCCCGAAGAGCAAGCCGATTACATTGCCCTTCTTAAAGAAAAGAAGGAGGTTTTTGCATGGTCATACAAAGATATGCCAGGACTAGACCCGCAGCTAGTCATGCACAATTTAACGCTTGATCCGAAAATCAAGCCTGCAAAGCAAAAACTAAGAAAGATGCACCCAACAGTGGCCTTGATGGTCAAAGACGAATTACAAAAGCTGTTGGATGCACAATTTGTCATCTCGCGTGGATTATCCGCCATGGTTGTCCAACATGGTTCCCGTCAAGAAGCCCGATGGGAGGATTCGCATATGCACCGACTTTCGAGACTTAAACAAAGCGAGTCCTAAGGATGATTTCCCCTTGCCAAGCATCGACGCATTGGTAGACGCTAAAGCAGGTCACGAAATGCTCTCCCTAATGGACGGTTTCTCAGGATACAATCAAATTCGTATCAATCCTGAAGACCAACTCAAAACGGCATTCACAACGCCTTGGGGGACATTTTGTTATAAGGTCATGCCTTTTGGCCTTAAAAACGCTGGCGCTACATACCAACGTGCTATGACGTATATCTTCCACGATTACATGCACAAAACTTTGGAAGATTACATGGATGATTTGTTAGCCAAGTCTAAATTGCGCTCAGATCATCTCGGTGACTTAAGCAAGATCCTCGATCGCCTCATAGAGCATAAGGTCAATCGAATCCCAAGAAGTGCGTGTTCGGCGTCACATCCGGAAAACTCTTGGGTTTTATAGTCTCCAAAAGAGGCATCGAAGTGGACCCAAACAAAGTCAAGGCAATCCTTGAAATGGCTCCCCCAACCACTATCAAGCAGACTCGTAAGTCTACAAGGAAAGGTCGCGTCGATTAAACGCTTCATAGCGCAATTATCCGACAAATGCCGACCAATGAACAAATTATTGCACAAAGGGGTCACATTTCATTGGGATGACGAGTGCCACCGACCTTTGACGAAATCAAACAATACTTGGCTTCGCCGCCGCATTGGCACCGCCTAGACCAGGTGTGCCGTTCTACTTGTACATCTCAGCTATCGAGGTGGCACTCGGGCGTAATGCTAGCCCGTAAGAATGAACTTCACAAAGAACAGTGCTACTTACTATCTTAGCCGCACCTCGGTCGGGCTACTTAACTTAACTATGCATACGTTGAGAAACTCGCTTGGCGCTGGTGTTTGCCACCAAAAGGCTACGCCACTATATGCCGAGCAACACGACGTATGTTGTGTCTAAGGAGAATCCATTGCGATACATGATGAGTCGTACTTATCATAGTAGCCGCACGGCGAAATGGATCATGTTGTTGACGGAATTTGACATTGAGTTTATTGGACAAAAATCTATAAAAGGACAAGTCATAGCCGATCAACTAGCAGAGGCTCCTCTTGAAGACGATCAGCCTCTCGGTCATAGAACTACCCGATGATGAGGTCTTCCATGTCTCGTAATCGCCAGATTCTGAAGAGCCCGAGTCTCAGTGCCGACATAACCTTATTTTTCGATGGTTCTAAATGCGAGCAAGGTGGTGGCGCAGAATTGTATTCTTCACACCGCAGGGCGCTCCAATGCCCCCCGTCATTTAAATTAAACTTCCAAAGGCACCAACAACAATGCAGAATATGAAGCCTTGCTCCTAGGTCTTCGGACAACGAATCGCCATGAACATCAAAAGATCGAACATCTTTGGCGATTCGCCGTTAATCGTCAATCAAGTCAAAGGGGTATATCAATGCAAATGCCCAGCTTCGAAGGCCTATAAAGCCCTCGTGGATAAATTCTTGGCAAAATTTGAGTGGTATGACATCGAGGCACTCCCTCGATCATCGAATCGTTTTGCGGACACAATGGCCTCCTTGGGGTCACTAATCCCGCAAGACCTTTCCGGTGATATAACAACCATTCAGGTCAAAACCTTATCGCAACCCGCGATGGAGCGCGCAAGCTCAGACTTGACGCCAGGAATCCACATGATCCGGATCGAACCATCTTCGGATAAGTTCTTTCGAATCCGAGACTATTTGAAACACGCCAACTGGGGGTCTTTGTTCTCCCCAATTCCCATTAATAGCAACACAACGCTATTTTTACAAGTTTTATCCCAATCAGCATTTGTTAGGGAAGAACTCCAAAAGGGATTGGCTGTTCAAACTGTCGAGGTATCTGATCAACAGGACTGGTATTTACCCATAAGAGATTACCTCAAGTTAGGTAATCTACCCCTTGGATTGACGCAAGCCGCAAAACGAACATTCAAACAAAAAGCGGCAAAATATGTCTTGATAGGAGACATTTTGTATCGTCGCAGCCTACGACGGAATTCTTCTTCGTTGCTTGGACCAAGCAAGAGTCCACTTGGGCAGCCACCCAAGTGCATGACGGTACATGTGGCGGCCACTTTAGTGGTATGGCCATTGCAAAGCGCATTCTTCGCATGGGCTATTATTGGCCATCTTTAGAGCGAGATTGCTGCGCATATGTCAAGAGGTGTGTGAAATGTCAACATCATGCCAATCTGATGCACGCACCTTCCCAGGCCCTACAGCATACCCAGTCTGCTTGGCCATTTTCACAGTGGGGCCTCGATCTAATTGGAAAGATCTCCCCTGCATCGTCAAAGCCGTCACACGTTTATCATAACGGCCACGTAATATTTTACCAAATGGGTGGAAGCAATTCCGTTAACCTCTACGACAGGACCCCGCATTGCGGAGTTCATTTTGCATTACATCATATGTCGTTTTGGTATTCCATCCAAAATAATCTCGGATAATGGGCCATCATTCAAGAACAAAGACGTGCGTGCTTTAACCACAAAGTACAAAATTCAGCACAGACTTTTCAACACCATATTATCCGCAAGCAAATGGGCAAGCAGAGGCGTCAAACAAAACGCTAGTCGCCATCCTTAAAAAGACCGTCGTAGACAGATCATAAGGATTGGCACATACAAATCCCACTTGCCCTTTGGGCCTATCGCACTAGCATTCGGACGCCCACTGGGGCAACTCCGTTTTCACTAGTGTATGGCTCAGAGGCAGTAATGCCTCTCGAGTTGGAAATTCCTTCCCTCCGCATATCAATGCAGGAATTCATCGATGATGACACTGCGCGGCAGGCCCGGTTAGACCAGCTTACGTTGCTTGATGAAAGACGCGTTAATGCTCTCGAGCACTTACGTATCTATCAAGAGCGGCTTAAGAGAGCTTACAACATGAAAGTTCACCTAAGAGAATTTCGGGTTGGTGATCTGGTTCTGAAGGAAAACCAACAAAACTCTAATTTGCCGTCCCATATGAGGGACAAATTTGCGGCAAATTGGTTAGGTCCGTATGTCATTGATAGCAAAATAGGACCAGGAACGTACAGGCTAGCTTCTCTTGACGGTATCAAGGAAACGGAACCCTTGAATATCAGTCATTTACGACCATTTCATATCTAAGACAACCATGTACCAAAAAAAAAAATAAATAAAATAAAATAAAATAAAATTTCAACAAAAACAAACAAACAAAAAGCTCCAAGGATTATCGCAATCTCTTGGTCAACCCAAAAAGCTCCAAGGATTATCGCAATCTCTTGGTCAACCCAAAAAGCTCCAAGGATTATCGCAATCTCTTGGTCAACCCAAAAAGCTCCAAGGATTATCGCAATCTCTTGGTCAACCCAAAAAGCTCCAAGGATTATCGCAATCTCTTGGTCAACCCAAAAAGCTCCAAGGATTATCGCAATCTCTTGGTCACCTAAAAAGCTCCAAGGATTATCGCAATCTCTTGGTCACCTAAAAAGCTCCAAGGATTATCGCAATCTCTTGGTCAATACAAAAAGCTCCAAGGATTATCGCAATCTCTTGGTCAACCCAAAAGCTCCAAGGATTATCGCAATCTCTTGGTCAAACAATCAAGAAATTCAACAAAAACAAAACAACAAAAATCATCAAAAAAAAAAAAAAAAAGATTTGCATCTCAATTCTAGGCATACTCGAATTCATCAAAACCAACACCATGCATAAATCTTACCACACTACAGTCAGTGGTCTGGGAATGTACTAGGAGTTTCAAGAATTCAGTCATCATTTTCCTCTTTAGCCATGTAGTGTACCAAGTCGAACGGATTTTATAAAGGTAGAGTCATACTCGAAATACACCTTGTTACGTAACATCCCAACACAAATTAAAACACTAAAATTCCCAAAATCGTGTGAACGAAAGATGAAACCTGCAAAACAACTAGGTCACCACAAGCGAAACGGTTATCTTGCTCATCCCCCCGTGCGAATGACCCCTAGAATGCCGAGAGTTGGCAAAAGGACAAGCTTCCTCCCTACCCAATTCCCTAAGAATCCCAAAAGTTCTCAATAGCTGCAAAACACAAAAATTTGCAAAATGTCAAAACTCAAAAATTTGACAAAATATAGTGCACACATCAAAAGGCACAAACAACAGTGATTTTTGTCACTCCATATCCCCAATCCCTTGCTCAAAAGAAAAATCAATAAAAATAAACAGTGATCTTATCACTACAAAAGAGCAAGTATCCCAATACAATTGAAAAAAAGAAGGGAGTTGACCTTGAATCCCTGGAACTCTCAAAGATTCTGTAGGTCATAAGGCAAGCTTCAATACCAACGCGGTAACAGAAGTAAACCTCCCGCATGACGATATATCTGTCACATTAACTTGTGTACAGATCAATGTTTGCATGTGGATGAGCTAGCTTATGGCAGCCTGGATTACAACGCAGATTAATCTTAGTACATACAACAAAGGAATTCGTGGAGCTAATTAGGTGATCCTCAGTACAGGTTCGGTTGAAAGCCCATCTGGCACTGGTGGTATCCTAACAAATACCACTAAATGAACTCAATTGCACACACAGGGATGTGAAATAGCTCGGTCAAAAACAAGTTTGATTCATACCTTGTTCAAAAGTCTTGTAAGACAAAGTACAATCGTGGATAGTGAGTTAAAACCGTCTCGAATCTCGTAAAATCTTACACTCATCCCGAAAACCATCTCGCCCTACTTATCATTCTTATGATACCATCGGAAAATACAAAAACAAGCAAAGAAAAACCGGATAAATAAAAATAGCATTCATCCATTTTGCATATCACATAGGCATCTAAAACAATTCAATTCATCTGCATCCATCAAACAAATAAACATGCATAACAAAAATCAATCACATCATCACATGTACAAATCCAAAAATAAAACCGGTATATATATATATATCGTCAAAAAAAAAAAAGATGCCCGCAGGCTACAAAAACAGGTCCTTAGACCCCGCAATCATATCCAAAACCCAACCTAAGACGTAGGCCACCATCCCCGCAGCGCTTCCCAAAAAGGGGCATCTGTAGACACCAAAACAGCACCAATCCGATTATGTGACTGCAAACACTGATCGCTTTGGCAAACACAGCCCCAAGGGCAGCCCTCAGAGGTTAAACAGTGGTCCTAACCACTTTCATAGCAATTTTGTAAGGTCAAGAAGCAATTTGGCACACTTGGAAACTTTGCCCAGTACTCGTCTCACCCCGGGACGAATTCAAAATAGAATCCGTCCCACCCCAGGACGATTCTCGAATTCGTCCCCGGGTGGGACGAATTCCAAGCTTAACGGGCAAAAAGGCAAATGGTGCCAAGTGGCAGCCCGAACGGTCGGTTAAGGGCTCCTACCTTGCACGCATGTGTAAGTGGACGGAGGGGCCGTTAGAGGACTCGTTACAAGAAGCATTTATCAAAGTTCAAGTCAGTGAAGGACTCCCCTCCCTCATGGGAAGACAAGACCGCCACATGGCGCCCATGGTCAACACTTGGCTTTTGTGCTTCCCTCCCAAAAGAGACCCCTTGGGTCTATAAAAGGTGGGACTTTTCTCACCCAAAATATGCAGGTAGAAGGAGTGTTGAAGCAACGAAGTCGTTGCCGAATCGAAGACTCATTTGCATCCCCCTTTGTTCACCTTCCTACATCCATCAATCTCTTTTGCAAAGGAGGTTGTTGGGTGGCCTTTGGAAGCTCGAACCTTACTCAAATCCGACGCATGGACATCCGAACCCATCAATTCGTCGACCCCCAATCCTAAAAGGTTTTGGGCCCATCCTTGGTGGATTGGCTCCAAAATCGAGGGCCAACGGTGGGAGGCCCACTTGGGCACCCCCGCACCCCCAAATTCTAATTTCAGTTTTTGAGCACTTTAGATTAATTTTTAGATTGCATTATGTGTTACTAGGTCTGATTAGTCTATAATTGCAATTTTGTAGCTTTTGGTCAGAGTTTAGGGTGTTTTGTATTGCTTTATCGTTTTGCTAACTTGCAGGTGTCAAGGTCAAATTCTCGAGGGAGGAGGTCAAATTGGGAAAATCCGACCATCTGGGTCGTCCCAAAATGGCCCCAATTACCTAACCCCCTGTTTGTAGGAGTTTTGCAGGTCCCGAGATCTGACATTGGAGCAGCAACAGGTCGATTTCTCCTATTCAGAAGAATTCGTCCCACCCAGGGACGAATTACAGTCAGAATTCGTCCTGCCCAGGGACGAATTCCGGTTTAAGGTGAATTGGCCAGCTGCCTCGGTGGCGGTGGCCTTCGGTGACTTGTTCTTACCTTCTCGTCGATTTTGAAGCAATTTGGATTCACTGTTTTCATGGTTTCGAGCAAATATTCGTATACATATTTTGTTAGTTTTAGAGAGAGAATGATTTTCATTTGCAACGAGTGCTACTAACGTCTTGATCATTTCTTTGTTTGCGGGAGAAGCAGCGAGAGGTGAAGAACCCATCAACATCGGCGGTGGCATCATCTTAGCCCGCCCGGTGCAATCGTGGGCACGCGGAAGGAGGAACCATTCAACGATTGTAATCAAACCTTATTTGCGCTCCTAGCCCCCGAAAAGGGAGGAGGCATTATTGTATCAGAGATCGAAAGAAATTAATGAAAGGGCTGTTTTTCTTTATCTGATTGCGTCTCTTACAACATGTCTCTTTTCGTTTCATGTAATTCATATTTCTAGGACTTAGGCGTGCTTAACTTTGAATGCAATTGCACTTGAATGATTTCCTTTGATCGGAATCTCGTGCTTTCAGTTTCAACTTATGTGGCTTCGTTATCCTAAGCTTCATGATTTCATGTGAGGTTGGTGGACCACTAGCAAACCTCCTCATGGCACCGCTATGTATTCCTTTATGAAGCGACTACAATTTGTAAAACATAAATTGAAGAGATGGAATAGACTAAATTTTAGGAACCTTTCCTTGGCTAAGCTGGCAACTCTTAGGAGGATGGAATAAGCTTCAAGGAATATTAGAGATCAGGTATTCACGAAGGAGCTTCTTGTTGAGGAATCTGAGGCTGCGAAAGACCTTGTTGAATGGAAACTGAGGGAATAATTTTTTTGGAAACAAAAAGCTCGAGTAGATTATCTTCAGGAAGGGGATAGGAACACAACCTTCTTTTATAACTCAGTTAAGGCTCGCTGTAATGGTAACCTGATTACCTCTCTTGTGAATTCTCAGGGTGCCCTACTCTCTTCTTTTAGGGATATTTTAGAAGAGACTAAGAGGTATTTTTCCTCTCTCTTCAAGGAAGACTCCCTATCAGATGATGAGAATGAAAAGCTTATTCTAAACTGTATTCTAGTGATTGTTTCTAGAGAGATGAATGAGCACTTGATTGCTCCAATTTCCCTTGAGGAGTTGGAAAATATTGTATTCAAGATGAAAAAAGGAAAAGCCCTAGGCCCAGATGGATTCTCGATTGAGTTTTATCATGAGTTTTGGGATTTAATCAAATTTGATCTTTTGGAGGTGGTCCATGAGTCCCAAAAGAACAAACAGATGCTAAGGGCCCTAAATGCTACCTTTGTGGTGCTTATACCCAAAAAAAAATGAGCAAATACCTTGGATATGTTTAGGCCTATTGCTCTTTGCAATGTTGTGTATAATATCATCACAAAAGTTATTGTTGAGAGGCTAAATATATGGTTGAGTAAAATCATCTCTGAGGAGCAAGGAGGGTTTATTGTTGGCTGAAAAATCTTGGATGGGGTTGTTATTGCTACAAAAGCTATTCACTCGATGGAAACTTCTAAGGAGAAAACTATGTTCATTAAGTTGGACATGGCCAAAGCCTATGATCGGGTCAGATGGTCATTTCTTCATAAAGTTCTTGTTGCTTTTGGATTTGAGGAATGGATTAGATGGGTGATGAGTTGTGTTTCTTCTTCCTCATTCTCTGTTCTTGTTAATAATGGGCCATCATATTTGTTTGAGGCCTCAAAGGGATTGAGGCAAGGATATCCTTTATCTCCTTATTTGTTTATCATTATGGCGGAAGGGTTAGGAATATTGTTCAAGTCTCAAGTCATGCAGGGTCTCATTCAGGGGTGGAAGTGGGATAGAATTTTGCCACCTCTTTCCCACATTCAATTTGTTGATGATACTGCTTTGTTGGGAGTTTCCACTATCAAGGAAGCTGGAAATATTAGACAGTATTTTGACATATATCTTGGTGCTTCTGGATAGTTGATTAATGAGGACAAGTCTTCTATTTTATTCTTCAATACCCCTCCTCTTATTCAATCCAGGATTGTTCACATTCTAATATTCCAGGTTGGGACTCCCCCCTTCATTTATCTTGGTATTCTAATTTCATCTCACCCTCTACCTAGATCTTCTTGGCAGTCTATGCTTGATAAGTTTAGAATGAAGGTGAATCACTGGACTTTCAGATGGCTATCCACTGCAGGTAGAGTGTTGCTTTTAAAATCTATTGTTCAAGATTTACCCATTTATAGATGTTTTGTACAAATAGCTCCCTCTCATTTCATCAAGGACATGGATGCTTTGTCAAGACAGTTTTTATGGTCTAGAAAACTTGATCAATCTAAATGGATTTTGGTTAAGTGGGATTCTATATGTAGGTCGACGCAAGAGGGAGGCCTTGGGTTGCGACAAATAACTCTTTTTGGGTAGGCTTTGGCTATAAAACTTTATTGGAGATGGTGTACCTCTCAAGATCATATTTGGGCTAAAATATTATCTTGTAAATACTTGAGAGGTATTTCTAAGGCTGAAATCCCTAGAGTTATCTTGGTGGGGAAAGGTTCAGTTATCTAGGACACTCTAAAAATAGGAGCTAATTAATCAAGCAGGGTTTGGCCTGGATTTGCAATCAGGGATCAAATGCTCTTTTTTGGGAGGATTCTTGGGATGGCCACCCTCTTATATTGAATCAATATCCTAGGTTACGTTCCCTAAGCATTTTTTTCTTGGAAGCAGGCTGGTCTCGTGTGGAGGACTTTAAAAAAATCCAGTATTTTGGAAATATGGATATGTACAGGTGGAAAGATCCCCCAGGGGGGACTGGCCAAGGACAGAGAGGTGCTTGCTCTTATTCTTATGGAGATGCCTTGTTCTTCATTAAGGGGTAAAGATATTCTAGCTTGGAACCTTGATCCTAAGGGAACCTACTCGGTAGCCTATGGTTATCAAGTTCTTGATAAGCAAAATTATGAGAGTCTTCCTGTCACTTGGTGGAAAAAGGTGTGGAACAAATTTGTCTGGCCAAAATGTAACTTCTTTATCTGGTTGGTAGCTCGTAATAAATGCCTCACTTGGGATAATGTGAGGAAGAGGGGATTTCAGGGTCCTTCTTTTTGTGTCCTTTGCAGTAAGAATGAGGATGACTCTTCTCATTTATTTTTCCAATGCTCCTTTGCTAGAGATGTTTGGCACCGTTGGTGGAGCGCCTGGAACCATTAATGTTTTCATGTGTTGTCCCTGGTGGATTTTTGGAGTAGTCTGGGCAGACCTCTGGTGAATGCCCTCTTCCTTCGGGTGGCTTGGAATTTGGGCCCTTTTTGCACCATCTGGAAAATTTGGCTCAAACAAAACTGACGCATATTTCAGGGCACTTATTTTGTTGTTCAACAGATCTGGAAAAGGATCATGTATATAGTTCAGGAAACCATCCATAGAAAATGTGATGTGGACCCTCTTTTGGATTCTAGGTATGAGAAGGTACATCAAGCCCTTGGTCTCTTTGGGGATGATGTGAACTCTTCTAGCCCTAGTAGGGTTCCTCAGCTCAACAAGAAGGTTAGGAGAGATGGTAGGTGGAGGCCACCCCCTAGAGAAGTTTTAAAAATTAATACTGATGGATCGTCCAGGGGTAATCCTGGACATGCTGGCATTGGCGGTGTTGGGAGAGATTCTACTAGTGGTGTCAGTTTTTTATTTTCCATTTATAAAGGTGTTCACTCTAACAATTTTATGGAAGCTCTTGCAATTCTTGAGGCCTTACGAAGGGGGTTTTCTCTTGGCTAGCATAGGATTATCTACGAGTCTGACTCTCAAATTATGGTTAATATTTTAAACAGTAAAAGGGTGGAGGAATTTAATTGGCAATTGGCCTTTGTAGCCATTCAGATTCTCAGAATGAGTGAAGAGTTCGAATTTATATCCTTTGTGCACATTCCAAGGGAATGGAATGTGATTGTTGATTACCTAGCCAAAATGGCTTCTAAGCTGCTGGATCCTTGGAGTATCGATAATTAGGAGAGTCTCTCATCTGGGGACTCTCAACGCTTGTGGGAGTTGATCCACAAGGATGTACAGACTTAATGTGGTTTATTCTTGTTGTCTTTTACGGGTGTCATTCTAGTCTAGTGGTTTTAGCCTGTTTGGCTATTTATTTGAGTCCTGGTTGGAAGCTCAGTTGTACTCTGTAATCGAGACTTTTTATCAATAAATTTTTACCCCTTTATTTTAAAAAAAATATAATAAAAGTGGCATTATTCTCACTTTTTTATTTTCTTTTATACGACCTCTTCAAATGCATCCAACATATCACTATTTAATGAATTTCGAAATGTTCAAATAAAATTGAAAGAAATCCATCATTTTAGTGTCTTGTTAGGGTGATGTGTAACATCCCTCCAATTTAGCTACTACTTTGCTTGCTTTTATCATCAGGATATGTACTGCTAATGGTTTTATGAGTGCAGAACATGTGTTCATCTTCAAGCAGATCATATGAACCTAGTTTCTACCTTTTGGCAGAAAGATAGAGGTTGTCCGCATAAGGTAAGGTGTTAAAAGCACCATGGTTGAAATAAATTCATATTCATATAGGAGCATCCTCATTACTGCATTGTGTTTATGCTTGGGTGATGTCTGATGAGATCTAATTGCATTATGCATATAATTGCATGGATTTACTCATAGTTGCTTGCTAATTAAATTTGGTACTATAATTATCTTGTTTCTTTTATATCTATATATATATTAAATACGTAAAATAAAAATAAAACTAAAATAAATTATATAACCAAAAAAATATATAACATATTACGATGTTCTTCCTCTATATGGTACCCAAAACTTAGTGCCACCCGATAATTGTTCTAAAGGAATTAGTTTGCATGAATTTCTTATGTGGCATCGAATCCATATCTTTGATTTGTTATAAAAGGGTGGTACCCAAAACTTAGTGCCACCCGACAATACTTTGATGTTTGATGTATGCATTCCGTGCATAAGATTGGATGCTTTTGGAGTGATTGCTATGAGTTGTGTTGTGCATTTGGAAGGAAAGAGTTTGCATTATTGGCTGAATTTACCAAGTCAGATTTCATTATTTTAAAAGACTGGTTGCTATTTGTCGTTTGATATAAGTTTTATATATCTCTGGATGGGTAGCTTAATGTTTAAAATAAACTTGGTGTTTCCTGTGAATATTCCTTTGTTGCTGCCTATTCATATTGATATTATTGGGTGTGATTCTTCCTTATATATAATAATTTAATCCTAACTGCCAAGATACTGGTATATACAAATATGTGCTTAATCCTAACTTCCAACTCTATATTTAGATGTGTGCTTAAATCTTGGGATGAAAGAGAATTTCTTATCTCCAGGAGGGGAGAACAAGAATGGGTAGCTAAAGCTGCTCTACATCTCTTCGAATTATACATAAACACTCTATATAAAAAAATAATAATGAAATTGAAAACTAAATTTTACTTTACCAACAAATGTTTGTTGCAGTTTGTGTTTGCATCTGAATGTCTGCTTATTGATTTCATATAGTTGCATACAATTATGGGTTGTGCTAACCCAATATGCATCAACCGATATCATTTCGCCGAGCATGAAAGGTCAGCCGGCGAGCGAGAAGAGTCAGCTCCAGTCATTAAAGTGTATAATCTCTTCTTGGGAGCTATCAAATTCAACAAGAGAAGAAAAATTATTTCAGAAAGTTCTGCTAGATTTCATCAACTGGATTATGCCAGTTAATTGGTACATTATCTCCAAACTGTCTAAGTCGAGATGTGGAATAGGGAAAAACAATAATATTTATTGGACAAAGCTTATTTTAAACTACTGCCTTTGTATGCTAAATTCAAATTGTTAATAATCTCCTCATAAAATACATTATAATTTTGATGCACTTAGTATTTTCAGATCTGTTATATTTAAGTTTTGGACCTATTTTGTAGAAGTTTAATGTATTATAATTATATGTTATTGAAATATAGTTTAAATTGTCAGATTGTAGGGGAATAGCCTCTGTCTGAGATAAGTCATCATTTAGAGTAAAGCAAAGCTTTAGATTAGCGTGCTTTTGAGGTTAAAAGTGGATTTATTAAATTGCTTTTCGTTCATGAACCGTGAACCGTCATAGAAATTTTTGTCTGTTTTTTTAGCTCATTACATTTAATTAAAAATTAATTCTAGAAGTTTATGCCACTACGAAGGGACCATACAATAGTTTACTTGAAGATGGTGCTTTCGGTCAACCCTAATTGGTATTACTTGTTTTTGTTTAACTGTTTACATCTAATATTGGAAGTAAGCGCATGATGCCTTAAAATTATGACAGTGAAAGCATATGTTTAGTTATCGCCATTTAAGTATTTTTCCAAACCATCTTTTATAAAAACTTAGGAGACATTCCCTATTAACAGTTCTATTTTAATGTTTTTTTTTATTTAACACAATAATTCTTACAGGTTTTCTTTCAAATTTACAATCTTCATACAGCCAATAGGTAATATCTTCAAATAGTATAACGGGGTAATTACAAGTAATATCTTCAAATAGTATAATGGGGTAATTACAATTTAATATTATTTTATTTTTTAAAAACTTAACTTCTATTTTAAATGAATGTATCTATACTTTTAAAGTAAGAGTTTAAATAGAATAAAGAGATCCATTACAGAATCTAAATAATTAGAAAGATTGTATGGTTATGGTTATGTGTAAAGAATTTGTTGTTTCACCTCACAGAATTGTTAGTACAAATAATCACCTTTATAAAAATCATTATTATTGGAAGTTGAATTGTTTTAGACCTTTAAATTTATTATTAAAAGCATTTATACATATGTTGAAATCAGAAAGATAAGTGTTAGTTTTACTTTAAGATGTATTATAACAAGAAATAGTTTTACAAATAATTTGTAATAAATAGCATTACAAATAGCTGTTGGCGTAATAGTATTATAAGTGTCCAATGACATTTGGTGTAATGGCAGTTGCTTAGTTATTATCATCCATGTGATTGTGAGGTCGATTCCTCTTGTGTTTGTTGAAATGAACGCTGATATTCATAAAAGATGTTCAATATAAAAAATAATAATTTGTAATAAAATCCTTTGTTTTTACTTTGAATAGAAAGTTTCGCTTTTTCGTTTGGATTTATAATAATCGTGAATAATGGCAAAGACTTATATGCTTTTATTATAATCTATTTAGTTATTTGGAGTAGAGAGAAGGAATATTAATAGCATTGTTCTAATTATCTTAAAGAGAAAGAAGTGATTTACCTAGCCTTAAAAAGTAGATAAGTTAAAGTTTTACTTTGTAGACTTCATATATGTTGGAAAAGTATTTCTTATTTTATAAGAATAATGTTTTAAAGTATGAAGGTGAAGTCTGGTTATGAAAAGTATAAGTAGATTATTTAAAATCTACTAATAAACGCACGATGTCTAAACTCGTTTAAGTAGTTTAAGAATTTTCAAAAACTAAAATCTCTAAATTCGTTTAAGTAGTTTAAGAATTTTTAAAAACTAATCTCTTCTTTAAGAGGATGAATATTTTTTATGTTTATATATTATTAATTGAATATATATACAAGTTATATGGATTAAAATGGATTCACTATTATATCATCATAGTAGTAGTACAACAAAACTTAAATATTATTAATGCATAATTTAGCAAGATTAAAACTTTGGTCTCCTCCATTAAATGTTGAGGAATCTAACTTTAAAAAAATTATGTTACTTAAAAAAATTGTAATTCTTAATATGTTTTAAAAATATTCTTCACTACTCCATTAAATCTAATTAATATAAGAATTTTTAAATTTTAAATAGTTTTGAAAAAAATCATTAAAGGGAACACGCATATCTAAAATAAATATTATAAATTTAAAATCAAAAGAATTACACAAATATATTCCTAATATGTTTTAAAAATATTCTTCGCTACTCCATTAAATCTAACCAATATACAAATTTTTAAATTTTAAATATTTTTGAAAAAAGAATCATTAAACTGAACAAGCATATCTAAAATAAATATTATAAATTTAAAATCAAAAGAATTACATAAATATATCTTATTTGGATATATTTTAAATGTTAGAAATAAATAATAAAAACTAAATTTTATTTTTTATTTAAAATAATTATCTTAAATTTCAAAATTATATATTAATATTTAATTGAATCTTAACATTAATTAATATATTCAATTATATTTAATAATAAAGATTATATTTATAGTTAACATTTTTTAACATTTAAGTTCAATTTTCAATCTACAGGAAAAAGTTCTTAATCTTTAAAATTAACTTATTTCATCATTGGTCTCACTTTGTGAGATTCCTCACCCCTATTAACAATGAGTTTGGGCATGTGTGTGGGGGTTGGTCCTCTTGCTTTCTAACCGGTTAATGTGATGATGCAAGTCTAGTGGCATATTTTATGATTGGAATTTCGTTCCACGTTAATACCTATCTATCTTGTTAGTGTAGTTTGTGTGTGTTTGTGAATAATCTCACATTAAATGTGTTGTGGGACTTGAGTGGTTTATAAACCCCAACACTTACCACACTCTTTGCCAATGGGGTAGCAGGCTTAAAGGTGTAAGTCCTTGGTCCTTTGTGGGATTCCTCACCCCAATTAATATCGAGTTTGGGCATGTGTGTGGGGGGCTGGCCCTCTTGCTTTCTTTCTAACTGGTTAATATGCTAGTCCTCTTTCTTTTGCTTTCTAACTGGTTAATGTGATGATGTGTGGGGGGTGGCCCTCGTGCTTGCTTTCTAACTGGTTAATGTGCTAGTCCTCTTGCTTTCTAACTGGTTAATGTGATGATGCAAGTCTAGTGGCATATTCCATGATTAGTGTGGGGGACTGGTCCTCTTGTTTTCTAACTGGTTAATGTGATGATGTTGGTTAATGTGATAATGCAAATCTAGTGACATATTCCATGATTAGTGTGGGGGGCTGGTTCTTTCTTTCTAACCGGTTAATGTGATGATGCAAGTCCAGTGGTATATTCCATTATTAGAATTCCCTTCCACATTTATCTATCTATATAATTAATTAAAAAATTTCTTAATCTTTATAAAATTTAAAAAATCTCTTTTTACTTAATAAATTATATTTGATAGGTTCAAACCATGACGTGAGGAGTGTACGAGGGGTGGGTGTGTGTGGTGGATTTGTATTAATTCCCTATTGATAAGTATAGGTATCGATTTTACATGGTTGGAAGGAGACTCTTAGTGATCATAGGGGTTTCTCACAATAACCAAATATATATATATATATATATATATATATATATATATATATATATTTGGTTATTGTGAGAAACCCCTATGATCACTATGATTTATGACTTTTAAATAAATTGAGTGTTCTTTTTCACGGATCACATATAAAATTTTGATTTTATTTTTTTAAATTTTATTTAATTTTTTAATATTATAATAATATTATTTTTATTTTATGAAAATAAATAATGTAATTATAATATGTAAATTTTAAAAACTAATTATAATATATAATTAAAAGATAAATAAATAATAATTTAAATTATTTTAATATTAAATAAATAAATGAATGTTTGATTAAAAATACTTTAATATTAAAATAAATAAAAAAGTTTATTTTAAAAAAGGTTAAAAAATTATTGGTAGAGAATACAAGACGGAGATTGCAGAGAATACAAGATGAAGATTGTAGAGAATAAGATAGACGAAGATACGATGGTCGAGGATTTAAATGATAAGCAAATATTATCCTTCCAAGAGACTTTCATGGGCTCCAGGGCATGCATTTGGAGAAAAATCAACTAGATTTAATTACAGAGGATGTTAAATATTTGGCTAATCATGCCTTAAATTGAATATTTTTAAGAATTCGGGTCCCTCTCATTTTGTTGGAATCTTGGGCTTGAAAAGTATGGAACCCGATTGGAGATATGGAGATCATGTTGGGGGCAAATAATTTTTTCATGGTTATTTTCTCTTGCATGGAGGATCGGGATAAAGTTTTTGAAGGAGAGCCTTATTTTTATAACTAGGTTGGCTTTTTCATTAAGCCTTGATATGTGGGCTTTAACCCTGCAGAGGAAATTCTATTGTAGGTGTTGTTTTGGGTTTGGATCCCTTGGTTACCTTTGGAGTTCTAGATAGGACTTTCCTGGTTATAACTAGGTTGGCTTTTTCATTAACCCTTGATATGTGGGCTTTAACCCTGGAGAGGAAATTCTATCATAGGTGTTGTTTTGGCTCCCTTGGTTACCTTTGGAGTTCTAGATAGGACTTTCCTTGGTTACCTTATCTCAGGGGTTTTTAGAGCTACAAAAGTGAATGGTTGTCTTGAACGGGCTCTAGATAGGCCTGTCCTAGTGATTCAACCAGATTCAATTGTAGAGGATGTTGAATACCTGGCTAATCATACCTTAATTTGCAATTTTTTAGGAATTCGGGTCCCTCTCATTTCGTTGGAATCTTGGGCTCGAAAAGTATGGAACCCGGTTGGAGATATGGAGATCATGTTGGGGGTAAATAATTTTTTCATGGTTGTTTTCTCTTGCATGGAGGATCGGCATAAAGTTTTTGAAGGAGGGCCTTATTTTTATAACCAGGTTGGCTTGTTCATTAAGCCTTGGCATGTGGGCTTTAACCCTACGGAGGAAATTCTATCGTGGGTGTCGGTTTGGGTTTGGCTCCCTTGGTTACCTCTGGAGTTCTGGCAGAATGATATTCTTCACATGATTGCATTGTTTTTGGGGAAGCCGGTGGGTCCTTCTCAACAAACGATGGATAAAAAGGTAGTTTCTTGTGCCCGTGTTTGTGTTGAGATAGATTTAAATAAGCCTTTTCCAGATTCTATGGAAATTTGTGTTGGATCTTCTTCTTGGATTCAATAGTTGGACTATGAAACCCTTCCATTCTGATGTCATTTGTGTCATGCATATGGACACCTTCAGAGAAAATGCCCAAAATTACCTGGGAATTTGTCATCTAAGCCTCAACCTCCTAAGCAGGATAGTGGGATAGATAAAGGGAAAGCTCCTAAGTAGGCTAATGGGTCTGTTGAGGGGAAAGCTCCAATGCAGGATAGTGGGACTGATAAGGAGGGTTTCATTCTTGTTAAGTCCTACAATAAAGGTAGGGGTTTGAAGAGATCCATTAATGAGAGGCAAGTTGATGGGTTACATAATAGATTTGATGCTTTGGATGACTTGGACCAGCTTGTTGGGGTTAATCTGCAAAGGGATCTATCTGTTACTCAGATGGACATTGATCAGTCTTTGGGTAATGTGATTGTTCCAGTTTTGGTGAATTGTGCGACACAGACTATTGAGGGGAACCAGATTTCTATTCCTTCTGAGGAAAATATGGTTGTTCAGGAGGATGGTGTGGTGGCAAATGATCCATTGCTAGCTGATTTGGTGGGTTTCGATCATGGAAAAGGTTCTAAGGTGAGTTCTATGCTGGGATTGCATCAAAATAATTTTAAAAAAGGGGTACCTAAAAAGTCTTCTAAGGTGGGCAGGAAGAAATATGTGGAGAAAATTAAACTTGAGGGGGAGTCCTTGGTTGAGTCAGGGTTGGTTAGGCCCCTTGATTCTCACTTTTCCACCCCTCATAAATGATTGTTTTATCTTGGAATGTGAGGGGATTGAATAGCATCCCTCGGTAAAAAGCTATTCATGAGTTGATTAAGTTGCATAAGCCTGATATTGTTTTTCTACAGGAGTCAAAATTATCAGTTGATTGTTTGTTTAGTATTGCTTCCAAATTGTGGGCTCATGGTCAATGTCAGTGTATTGGTGCCCAGGGCAGTGCTGGAGGTATTGTTAGCTTTTGGAATCCTCATAAGCTCTCTCCTATATGGTGGGTTTCTGATAAATTTTCTCTCTCTATGGTTGCTTCTTGTAAGGAGTCTGGTGAAGTGGTCTTATTAACTAATGTTTATGCTCCCTCTGATCTTGCTAGGAAAATTTATCTTTGGAATCATATTCGGGTGGTGCGGTTAATGGCTCCTCACTATCCTTGGATTGTTGTTGGAGACTTTAATGCTATCACCAGTTTGGAGGAGAAAAGAGGTGGTGTGGGTTCTCTTGGATAGGCATCTTTGGCCCTTAATGATAATATCCTTTTCTTAAACCTTGTGGATATTAAACCTGGTAATGGTATGTTTACTTGGAGTAACAGGAGATGTGGTACTGAGGCTATTTTCGAGAGATTGGATCATTTTCTGGTTTCTCCTTTCTGGATCAGTAATAATTGGTAAATCAACTCAGAAATTTTGGATTGGAGAGGTTTTGATCATTGGCCTATAAAGCTAAATGCCATTCGCCAGGGAGTTTATAGGAAACCCTGCTTTAAATTTTAGTTAATGTGGCTTCGGGAGCCTTCTCTGCATGATTTAATGAGAGTTTGGTGGTTACATGGTAGGCCTACTCATGGAACTGCTATGTTCTCTTTTGTTAAGAGTCTCTAGTATGTGAAATATCAGCTTAAGAAGTGGAATAGGCAGAGTTTTGGTAATATTTTTGGGGCTAAGTTGGCTTCTCAAGAGAAGTTAGATGCTATTACAAGACAGATTAGGGATTATGGCCTCACAAAAAGGACTCTTAAAGAGGAATCTGATGCTCTTAAGGAGTTAGCTGAGTGGGAATTGAGGGAGGAAATTTATTGGAAATAGAAGGCTCGGATTGATTGGTTGCAGGAAGGAGACAGAAATACTACTTTCTTTTTCAATTCGGTTAAAGCTAGAAGGTATGGTAATGCGATTTCTTCTCTTATTTCTTCTCTTGGGGTCCAGTTGATTGCTGCTCAGGATATTTCAAGGGAGGCTGTAAGGTTTTTTTCCTCTTTGTATTCTGAGGATTCTCCCTTGGCGGTTGTTGAAGAAAATAGTATTTTGGATTGTATTCCTTCAGTTGTCACTACTGAGATGAATGAGTTGCTCATGAGACCTATTTCAATCGAAGAGTTGGAGGGTATTGTTTTCCAGATGAGGAAAGGGAAAGCCTCGAGGCCTGATGGCTTTCCTATGGAATTTTTCCAAGAATTTTGGGAGATTGTCAAACTGGATCTTCTGTCGGTTGTGCAGGAGTCTTTCAGAACTAAATAGATGTTGAGAGCTATGAATTCTACCTTCTTGGTGCTTATTCCTAAGCGGGAAGGAGCCAATTCTCTGGATATTTTTAGACCTATTGCACTATGTAATGTGGTGTACAAAATTATCTCCAAGTTGATTGTTGAGAGACTTAAGCCTTGGCTCAGTAAGGTTATTTCTGATGAACAGGGAGGTTATGTGGTGGGTAGACAAATCCTTGATGGTGTGGCTATTGTTGCTGAGGCCATTCATTCTATGGGAATTTCTAAAGAAAAAGCTATGTTTATAAAATTGGATATGGCTAAGGCTTATGATAGGGTTAAATGGTCTTTCTTAAGTAAAATTCTCCTTGCTTTTGGTTTTGACTCCAACTGGGTTAGTTGGGTGATGAGTTGTATTACGTCTCCATCCTATTCTGTCCTTATCAATGGTGAGCCTTCTACTTTGTTTCAGGCTTTGAGAGGTCTCCGTCAGGGGGATCCTTTATCTCCTTATTTGTTTATTATTATGGTTGAGGGTTTGGGTAGACTTCTCAAATTGCATGTCATTCAAGGGTTGATTCATGGTTGGAGGTGGGGTAATAGTTTACCTACGTATTCTCATCTTCAATTTGTGGATGATATTGCTCTGATGGGTCTTGCCTCTATTAGGGAAGCAACTAATTTTAGAAGATATCTGGATATTTATTTGGCTACTTCAGGGTAGAAGATAAATGAGGGGAAATCCTCCATCTTATTTTTCAATACTAATCCTCTTATATAGGCTATAATTGCTCAGATTCTTCGATTTTATATTGGAGCTCTTCCTTTAACTTATTTGGGAATTCCTCTTTCTATGGGCCCTCTACCTCGAGGTATCTGGAATAATATTTTGGATAAATTTTGGGCTAAAGTCTCTCATTGGACTATTAAGTGGCTTTCTTTTGCTGGTAGAGTGTTGCTTCTTAAGTCGGTGGTTCAAGCTTTATGTATTTATCGGTGCATGATTCAGGTCGCTCCTGCTAGTTTTATTCATGAGCTTGAATCTCTATCAAGAAGATTTTTATGGGCTGGAAATTTGGAGTCTTCAAAATGGAGTCTAGTTAAGTGGGAGACTATTTGTAGACCGAAATAGGAAGGTGGTTTGGGTCTTCGTTTGACTTCTCTTTCTGGTCAGGCATTGGTGGCCAAGCTTTATTGGAGATGGTGCATTTCTCAAGACCATGCTTGGGCTAAAATTATTTCCTTTAAGTATCTTAATGGGGTTGAGGGCTCTGAGATACCTAGATACAGTTTTTCTGGTAAAGGCTCTTTGATCTGGAACACCCTTAAGAAGGGGGCTACTCTTGTTAAGCAAGGATTGTTCTAGATTTGTCTCAAAGGCTCAAAGGCTCTTTTTTGGCATGATTCTTGGGATGGTTTCCCTACAATTTTATCTATGTTTCCTCATCTTCAGGAGCTATGTAATTGTTTCTTGGCTGCTGGTTGGTATAGGGTGATGGATTATAAAGTTGCCAAAAGAGTTGGGCAGGTGGAGGTAGTTCAGTGGAAAGATCCTAGAGATTGGTCGATAGGTGGTTCTGTTCAGGATAGAGAAGAGTTGGCTCATATTTTGGCTACTAGGGAGTGCTCTTCTTTATAGGATGATGATGTTTTGGCTTGGATTCTAGATCCTAGAGGGGTTTTCTCGGTGGCTTCTGGTTACCATGTTTTAGATAGGTAACATTTTGGGGATGAGGAGGTTCCTTGGTGGAAACAGGTTTGGAATAAGTTTTCCTAGCCCAAATGCAATTTCCATTTGTGGTTGGCTACTAGGAACAGATGTCTTACCTAGGATAATATCCAAAAGAGAGGTTTTCAGGGCCCTTCATTTTGTTTCCTTTGTGAGAATAGTGATGAATATTTAGGGCATTTGCTCTTACAGTGTTCATTTGCACGAGAAATTTGGCATCTTTGGTGGAGGGTGTGGAAACAGTCTTGTTCTCATGCCTCTTCTCTTGTTGAGTTCTAGAGGAGTTTAGGAAGACCTCCTGCTAAGGCTTTCTTTCTTCAAGTTGCATGGAGTATTGGGCCCTCATGTATTATATGGCAGATTTGGCTTGAAAGAAATCGAAGAATTTTTCAAGGTAGAAAGTTAACTGTTTATCATATTTGGTAGAGGATTATTGGTATGATCCAAGAAACTATTTCTTCTAAATGTCAGATCAGTCTTCCTTTGGAGCAGTCTGATATTTTGATGATGCAGGACCTGGGTTTAGTGGAGAATGGCCCTCATCCTTCTTTATCGATCGAGAGGAGAGGCCTCAATCAAAAAGTGCAGAGAGATGGCAGATGGCATCCTCCACCTCGGGGGGTGTTTAAGATTAATATTGATGGCTCTTCTAGAGGGAATCCTAGGTATGCAGGTATTGGTGGTGTTGGGAGAGATAGTAGTGGTGCAACTCTTTTCATTTTCTCCTGTTATAAGGGGAAGCAAACTAATAATTATATGGAGGCCCTTGCTATTCATTTTGCTTTGGAAAAAGGTTATGCTCTGGGATGGTGGAAGATAATCTGTGAGTCGAACTCTCAAATTATTATTAATTTGTTGAAGACTCATAATATTTCTAATGTTCATTGGCAGCTAGCATTAGTGGCTCAGTAGATCATTCAAATTTATCAGCATCTAGAGTTTATTTCCTTTGTTCATATTCCCAGGGAATGGAATAGTGTGGCTGATTGCTTGGCAAAATGGGCTTCTAAGTTTCAGGAAGACTAGAATGTTAGGGAATGGGATCAGCTCCCATTGGATTGTTCTCGTCATCTTGCTAATTTGCTTGTTGCGGATATGCCTGGTTGAGGTTGTTGTTTGTTGGGTGTCTTTTGGTCGGGTGCTCGGTGGTTTTGGGGGTCTCTTTCTTCTGGCCCTTGTAAGGGTTATTGTTTTGGGATTCTCTGTTTCTTGTATGGTTTTATTGATTCAATAAATTTTTACCAACATAAAAATAAGGTTAAGAAAATATTGAAAAATAAAAATTAAGTAAAACCTAAAATATGGATAAATTATATATAAAATATTGAATATGAGATTGTTTAACAATTATGGGTAAATATATATAAAATACTGAATATGAGATTCTTTAACAATAATTAATGATTAGTTTGATAACAAATAACACTATATCTTGATCAAGTTTGAGGTGTAGACCAATTGGTTCAATCAAACCCCATAAGGGGGGTAGATGTCCAAGGTTGAAATCTTGAGCCTCATCAGAATAAACGCTTGTCCCTTTCCTAGTGCTTTCAATGGTGTAAAAGTTTTAAAATGATTGTGGCATGGTGGTTATATGTAGCAACCTAGGTCTACTCACTTGGTTGTCAAAAAACATAAATTAAAAAAATTCAATTCATTTTAAAACAAATGTCACAATTTGACAAATGCACACCCAACTTTGTATTAGTACTTAGGCATAGATGTTCACACTCTAGGATATTATACCGTTATATATAGAATCGTGAGTGCTCGAGATCGACCAACTTCCCGCAATAGACTGCCATTTATGAGACCCACCTTCTCCTAGCTTGAGTTCTAGGTTCTCGGCAAGGGGTTGCCCTTCCAGGGCCCATAACACCTAGAAGGGTGGATGCATATTTTCCCCATCTCGTAGCATGGAGGACATTGGTCTATGACCCTATCTTCATCCTAACGGTCCATTGACCTTATCTTCATTTTGAACAAGATTTTAAGCCCATGCTAGAGTTAGCGTATTATACCTGTGCTTGTTAGTTGTTCATATTTTCTATGAATGCTTACAGGGCCCACCAACACTTTGGCTATAAGGACCAGGTATCTCAGAATGTAACCCAGTTGATGATAATGCTGCCCATACCATCTATCGTTGGACCTTCCAACCCCAAGGACTAGCTCCCTAGTCTTGAGTTATCGTTGGCTATTTCGTAGCTGGGTTACAAAATCATGAGAACCCTCACGTACTACCTCATACGACAACCTGGAACGACGTCCCATATTGTTGTTCGTTACTCCCTTAGCATAAGGTCCACTGACCCTTTTTATTATTGCTAGAGAATGGTTATCCTCGAATCACAATAGCCGCCACTACGAACTATCGGAGTTGGGTGGATGCCCATCCTTCTCGATGTGCATCAAATATTATTTCATCCTCCTCGATGGCATCAAATCTTATTTCATCCTCCTCGATGGTAATGTAGAGTTAATTCCGATAATTATGTGATTTCTTCATAATTCTAATCCTCGTTTAGTCATTTGGTTTTGATCATACTAAGTTATGGAATTTGCTCAAGTTTTTCTTTTAATACCATTTAAGAATTTAAATCATAATATTTCTCATAAAAATATAGACAATAAAGCAATTTATCATATAAATGAAAAACTCATATAAACACCTATTATTATCAAACTATGTAGATTACACTAAAAGACATAATGATTGTATGAGTTTTACTCACTTAATTAAAATAAATTCTAATTATAACCTCCTAAACTAAAAGCTATGATAAATAAATCATATCACCTTATCATTTAATAAAACCAAATTAAAATTCTTTTACTAATAAAGCTTTGATCTAAATAAAACTCAATACAAACTACTACACTCTAAGTTGACAATATTACATTCTATATGCTTTAACCTAAAGATGTCATGATACGTGTACTCAACAGTGACAATAATTCGTAAGCTAAGAAAGAAACTAATCCCAATTGAAGGTTATATTAGCCATCGATTATTATTGTTTGATCATTTGTGACAACATAATGTATAATGCACGTTCTAATATTTGTGTTCATTCCGAAAAGCATAATGACATTAATTAGGCTACCAACTACTATATACTTCCAAAAACAAAAGATTTTTAGTTTGTTCAACCTTTCTTCATTAACTAATGACGTCGCTGCCTCGGAAGATTATTTAAAGACATAATATCCAGATCGATAACCAAATATGAACGACTTCACAAAGAATTTCTTCCCTACAATATAGTCGTGAGTGATCAAAGTCTCTACCTTTCATTCTTCCATTAAACACTTAATGTCATGCTGACGACTCATATTCAACCAAAGCTAAGTTTGATATTAATAAAATAATTGCCGATGTTCAGAGAAGACGTTGGTAGTTTTAAACAAGATATTTAAGAGAGTTTACCTATTGTTTTGAAAATTTATGATAAAAGTGAAGTGACTGTTCATAAATCAACTGTAAGAAGTACAAGATTTCATGTACACATTCTATGTTTTAATGAGAGATCACCACAAATGTTTGAGCGACATTATTACTTAAAGTAAATCCTCCATAAATCATAGCATTGTTAAAAACATGTTTTGATGGGTTTCTCCAATACCCAAAGTATTTTAATATCCAATAAATTTTTGCTACAAAACCAGCTACTCTATTTGATAACAGAATAGACAGCGCTAGATGGGAAAACACCAAAGATGGCTATCAACATGCTTCAGGTTGTGTAAAAGGTCATGGAAACAATTTGTTTAGACTAATGAATAGTATTGCATTCCCTTCACAACTTGTACATCCGCCACACCTAATTTTTTTTATAAATATAAACATATTATGTTTAAGACTTGACTGACTAAAATATTTCAGCTATAAATTCTCTGAAAATTCTTTCTATATAAAAGTTATAATATGATTTTCTTAAAATAAAAGATATATCATAGAAAGAAAGTGACTTCTCATAAATACATTATTCAGCCAAAAGAGAGCCAAACACGAGCATTGAACCACTGAAGAATTATCACGTCGGTCTACTTAGAGATGCTTGCAATTCACCGCACTGGTCCAAATCTACCCGTTAACCTTTCGGCTAGCCGCCCTCCGGTGAATGACAGTGTTCAAGCACTATTTTTGGATCAGCATGGCTCATGAAAGTCTAATGCATACAATCACTCTCTAATGCATAGTGCACCCTATTCTTGCAGACAACGTAGCATTATTATTTTTCAATATACTTATATACCATTGTTTCCTTTGTTTAGATAGTCCATAATGCATACTTCCCATCCATTGGTTCAGGGTTACTTATCGTATAAATTTCCTTTGTTTTAAACAAGCTACCCTACTTGCTGGTTCAAGGTTGAATAAAGTATAAATTCTACACTTCTTTAATTAAGTCTTACCATAACACACCACCATTTTCTCTGGTTCAGAGTTGGGTAAAGTGTAAACTTTCAATATTTCTATATTTTAAACATACCACAACACACTACCATTTTCACTGGTACAAAGTTGTATAAAGATTTAAATTTCAATATTTCTAAAGAGTCAAACAAAAGAACCAATAACACGAAGCATGCAAGCAGACCAAACCAAAAAGATAGACAACAACCCGACCTAGTTATTGCAGCACTTCTACTCTGTCGATGGATGCTCGCCCTTAAAAACCAGAGATAAAACCACACAAAAGATATAAAATAAGTCGGATGCTTCACTACTAGCTCGACATTCTCTTTTAAAAGAAATGAAAACTTTTTTCGAATGACACATAAGCTTTTACATGAGATGTTTGAAGAGTCGACGAGTGTCAAAACTCGTGGCACCTCCAAACAAAATCTTATTCTTTATTTTGTCTTAATATAGGTAGTAACATGATTTATTATTTATATTTCATTTTATAATTAATAATAAATTTTTATTATATTTTATATTTTTATTATTATTTTATATATATTTTTATTTTATTTAAATTTTATTTAATTTATTATTATTTCTTTACAATACTCTTAAGCATGCATTGAATGCAACTATCAAACCAATTATGCAAATACATACAACATGTGATCACAGGCAGAAATGCTCCTATATGATTTTTTTTATTTTTGTGGGCTTCCATGTACCCATGAGCCATGGTGCGTAAAGCATGACATCATATCCCACCTTACCTGATGCTTTCAACCACTATCTCCGCCAGGGGTGGGTGTTCTTTTCATCCGGCTTGCTTGTTATGGAGTGAAGACCTGCACCTACATTCACAAACACTTTCAGCAGTATCACATTCTTCTAGCAAGATAGTAATCAAATAGTGGGGATGTTACATTATAGGGGCGGACTGCACGAAAAACTATGTGGCGATGGTTTCTAGGATGGACAATGCAAAATACTATGGCAACCGGATAGCCTGCCCGAATTCGTGGCGACTACCGATTCCACCATGTAAATTCAAAAAAATAAAACAAAAAAACATTATATCTTGTTCGTAAAATATGAAAGCCTACTCAAATTCATGGCAACTTCTGATTCCACCATGTAAATTCAAAAAAACAAAAAAAAAATACTATATCTTGATCGTAAAGTATGAGAGTCCTTTCTTTCTTTAATCACAAAAAAAAAATACCAAAAAATAATAATAATTGTATCTATCCTAAAGGATAGGTCTACTAATAATAAGTGGATTGTCTTGGTTCAATTTTTTATATAATCTTTACCCAATAAACCTTAATCCAAAGTATATATATATAAGCATAGATATACTTATTAAATAATTAAATAAATATAAATATATATAACTTTACAAATCAAAGTCAATTTTTTTTAATTATTAAATCATAATAATCAATCCTTTATTGATAGAAGCACTGAAAATTATAATTGAATATAAAATTGATGAGTGAAAGAGAGAGAAGTATAAATAATGGATTTTAACCTAAGCAAGACCGTTACATCACACTATGACTCACGTTGAAAAATATGAAATAGAAAAGGTATCCTAATTGTAGGAGGGTGAGAGATCACAACCTTGAAAAATATGAAATATAAAAGTATCGTAAAAGACCTTGTATCAGGGTGAGAGACAAATGCTTACGCACAATGGACCACTTATCCAAACCCACTTAGCCTAGGTGGCTTATAATTCCTTAACTTACATAGGGAGTCGACATATCTTGCCTTTAAATTGGTATTTTGGCACCAGCATATTTCTTTTGGTTTAAAGATACATGTGGTATCAAATATTTAGTAACCATTACTATCTTTAAGCTTGAAATTCATCTCATTTTCTTGTATCCAAGGACAAGGAGCGCGTAGACAATTGAAGGCCTGAATATACTTGAAAAATCATCTTGAGGTACGGAATTCATTCTTTTTCTTTAATTCATTCTTTGTGTATTTGCGTTCATATTACTGAACTCCTTGCCTTGAGAATATGCAGATTCAGACAGAGATTGTATGGAGAGCGGTAATTTCAGCCCAACAATTGAAAACAATCCTTCTCCAATAAATATATTCAGTAAATTTTCGCGATCTTACGCAGAATGTTTGCCATCGCCTTCCCCATTCGGAGTCGACATGAATCGGTTTCGCGGCCTCGTTCTATGTGTGTCAGTGACTATTTGATTATATATCATATATCGGATTCTGATGATAATGGCGGTGATATTTTAACATTTTCAGCCTTTCTGGTAGACGATATCCTTGATGATAAAATTGTAAAACTCCACTTTCTACGAAGTCGTTCTCTTCGTATCACGCATGACATATCTCCTCAGGGTAGGTTTTTCTTGATTTTTTTTTTCATCTTTCTTTTTCCTGTTCGTTAGATTCTTGATAGGCATGTTTTTTCTTTACAGATTTTTTACTGCTCGCCGTCAATGGTTGATCAAGTGAATGTGAGACGAAGGAGGAAGACAAAAGCAGAAAGCTTCCACTGCTGTTTATGGAGAAAGCATTTTAGTTTTCTAGTTTCCACGACTGTTAATTTTCTAGTTTCCACTGCTGTCCATATTAGATATGGATGTGAACTATGAAGGTTTGTAATTATGGAGGTTTGTCACACTGTGTGGATACACTAACAGTGGATATTATATATCAGCTTGTAACTATGGAGTAATGTGGTGTAAGGCGAGAATCGCTTCTGTGTATGCGTTGTGAAAACATGTTTCTGGGTTTATTCTTTCCGCGAGCCTTCTTATCTTAATCTCCATCCCATTTAAATTATACTTTTTGGATGGCAATAGTGCTATTTTATTTATCTGCTTTTAAAGCTTCAATATGAACATACAACGTCACTGATTTTTTTTTTAAACCGTATTTTTCAATTTCTATTATGTTAATGTTTATAATTTTTTTTGATTGGTTGATAAAAAGGGTTTTGAAAAATCTCTAAACCTTTTACACAAATACAATAAAGACAGTTAGCCAGAAGCAAACTAACTGAACTGAAAATAAACAACCTTAGAGGAAAATGAAACAGCCAGCTTTAAACCAGAAAGAAGGTGCAAACAGAAACAAAAATAAATAAGGGTCCAAACTACAACGGTACCCAAAAAGAAACCAAAAACAACTATCGAAAGCCCAACCAAGATTACAGCACTTGGCTCGGCGAGGTTCAATCTGTGAGCTTATTGGAGTAACCACTTCCACTATGCTGGAAATTAGTAGTTTTATTTGCCATTCCTTGCCACCTGGGTTCATGAGTGATAGTTGCCTTGTGAACTTTCCACATTCCTTGCCACTTGGGTTCACGAGTGACAATTGCCTTGTGAACTTTCCACATTCCTTGCCACCTGGGTTCACGGATGACAGTTGCCTTGTGAACTCTCCACATCTCCTCAGCATTGCCCCAAGACGGATTGCACAAAAGTGCATAAGGGAAAAGAGGATATGTGCTGGCATCCATGTCAAATAAACCATATCCAACCACTAAGTCCCAAATCAGCCACATCAACACCAACAACCAGTTAAAGATTAAGATTTCCATTTGTATTAGTGTGGGCCATAATACATTGAGGAAAATTGTTCATACCAGACTTGGAGGCTATCCTGTCAACTCCTTGATTGGCAAGGAGGTCAGCAGCTTTGTTTCATTCCCGGTAAACATGTTGAATTGTAACATGTCTGATACCTTCAATTATCTTCAAGCTTTCTTGGATAGTGTTGAACCTGCTCCAGGCAGGAAGCTGACATTTTTGGACTTTCAAACCGAAGCCGCTTGCAAATGAGGAGGCCAAGGTATAACGCATGGGCTTCACCAAAATTATTGGTTTGACTGCCCATGGACTTAGCAAATGCGCACAAGACTTTACCTTGACTATTTCTGAAAAGACCACCTCCTCCAGCTCTACCAGGGTTTCCCTTTGAGGTTTTGTCAACATTGAGCTTAACCCATACACAAGGCAGGGGAATCCATTTCACGATTGACCTGTAAGCTTTTGGAGGATATACTTCAAATTCTATTTTTATATATTTAAACTTAAATTATTTAAAATAAAAATGTTTAGTATAAAAAGCATGCATTTTAATTTCAACTTTTAATGTTATGGGGATAGTTAAGTTTAATGAAAAGTTTACATCTTAAACAAAAGTTCCAACCATATGGTAAACCTTATATTTATCCTTTGAGTTCAGTTTAAAAATTATAGAGGGGTGGTTTTCTACACAAGAAATTAAGATTAAAATTTAGGCATGAGTTGCCTCATATCCATACATAATAAACCTTGTTGGGCATTTATAGTTATATATTTTTCTAACAAAATTTTAATTGTCATTATTAAAATTTTATCTTTATTTATAATTTTATTATATTTGTAATAGTTATTTTCTAAATTTTTCTCCCTTTGGATGTATATGTAATTTTCTTGGGCTGTGATGCTGGCTATTTATCTCCTTTGGGGTGGCCGGTTGTTAGTCTCCTTTTGGAGATAGTTTGTTGAGTTGTACTCATATTTTTCTCCCTTTGGGAGTTGCTGTAAAAGGTTGTGGGATTCCTTTCAAAACCTTCTTTTCTTAATAATATCAAAAAATAAATTATAGGGGTTCTGGTTTTGTTTCTATCCTTTCCGCCTGTAGTTGTTTTTTCCATTGATGTTTGAGGGTTTGGCAGTTCTGGTGGTTGTTTGGATGCTTTCGGATCTAGTGTTGGCTATTATCGTGTAGTGGTATTGCTTTCTTGCAGGGGTCTCTATTTGGGGTTCTTTCTTCTACGCCTTGGGCTACGACTTTTCATTTTTTTTTGTGGTCTCCTGGTTGGGGTGGTTCATTGTTGGTTAGGGCTCGCCTATTTCCTACTATGGTGGTGGTTTTGCTCCTACATGTTTTGTTGGGAGTGTTTGTTGTCTAGAGAGGAGATGCAGGGATCCTAGTTTCTCTACTTGTCTTCTTCTGCATGGATTATGTTTGGGTGTTTGACTTGTGATGGGTAGTGATTCGAGATCCTGGTATCTGGTGTTGCTCTATGTTATTCTCTCTAGTGCTGTAGGGTCTGGATTCATTCCCGGTTTTTGGTATTCGATGGGCGGTTTTAGATCTTGAAGTTGTTTTCAGTTTTGAATATTTTGGGCAGGATGTTTCTTGATATTCGTCTATGGATTTTAATTGCTTTAATTATCTTTGGTACACATCATGTGGATGTGAGGCCTATTGTTCTAGTTTATTGGGTGATGCTTTCAAAGCTTCCGTTGCTGGGGTCTGCCTGTTTCTTTGTGGGGCAAGTGGGCTTTTTAAAATTTAATTTTTATTTGTCTTTTTTGTGGAAGAGAGGTCTGTGCGGATTTTTAATTTTTTCTTTTTCAATTATTTTGCCTCCTCTTGGTTTTACTATATTCGTCGGTGCCCTGGATGTGATTGATGTAATTTTCTTGGGATGTGATTTTTTTGTTTATCCCCTTTGGGGTGGTCGATTGTTAGTCTCCTTTTGGAGATAGTTTTTTGAGTTGTACTCGGATTGTTTCCCTTTAGGAGTTGCTATAAAAGGTTGTGGTATTCCTTTCAAAACCCTCTTCCTTAATAATTTAAAACAAAAAATAGTTATTTTTAAAAAAATTTAATATATATTTATATATGTTTTTTTATTGATAGTAGAAGGAGTTTTAAAATGGTCCCCAAACCTATTACAAATAGGGTTTTGAAAGGCACATCCAAACCTTAGATCTAGCAATAAGACATCAAGAAAGACTGAGTTGGATTCCACGAATCAAACTTGAAAATCCAATGAAACAACCTCCTAGCAAATAAGTCACAGATTTTTATCAAGAAAATACAAGAGATTGTCCCATGGTCAAACCATCGTGTGCTTTGAATCTAAAGCAATGGAGAAAAATAGTAGAATAATTAAAATGCTACTAGTTAAAAATAAATTTATGAATAAAAAATGCCTAAATCGAAGCATTTATCGCCTAACATGAAAGGAGAACAGAGGAATCATGTCATCACAATCAAAAAATCTATCCAAAAAAGCACATAACAAAGAACCCCTCATTAGAATAGCCGGTTTAAGAAAACAACACTAGAAATACCGGCCAACAAAATCCACAGCATAAAAACCATCCAAGAGATCTGCACAAGAAATTCCATGAAACCCATAAATCCTGTTGGAGCCAACCAAAAACGTTTCAAGAACAACCACTCTTAGGTACAAAAAAATGAGATAGCAACATTCTGCATCACACCTAAGAGGGAGAAGGGTAAGATCCCAAAAAATAAGCCTTAGAACCCTAGGATCAAACACACCACCACTGCTAGAACTGGAGAAAGATATCTCTACAAATTGTCAAAGCTAGGAAACCCACCAAAGACATGGGGTCAAAAGCCGAAAACCACCACAACATAACAACCCACTTTCACCCCAACTATTTTGGGTCGGTATTTGGTACTATCTTCCTAGAACAGCCAGATATAGCAAAAAAATACCAAACCCAAAAGAAAGTTGTACAAACCAGCTATGAACCCGCTACTGGTAGAGAACCCTAGCAACAGAGTCATCCAAGCACCATCCAACCAGAGTAGTCAAGCCATTAGAGCTAAATCCAGCCAAGGGAACACCGTCAAATTTCTATAGCCAAACAGTATACCAAGCTCACCCCAACGGGTTTGGGTCGATAGATGGCCCTTTCCTCTCCATGGAAAGCTAGAAAAAACATGAAACTACCGAACCGAGAAGAAATGTTGCACAATCCAACCAAGTCCCTGAAACTAGCAAACAACCCAAAAAACACAACCACCCAACACACCCACCAACCAGAGCAAGATCTAGCCAAGGGGTTAATAGCCAAAATTTTCCATTGCATTATAATGGCCCAAGATCACCCTAGCAAGAAAAACACACTTGTCACGAACCACAATAGAGAAACTAAGCATGACTAGCAACTAAATCTAGAATTAGAGAAAGGGGACCTCCCACTCAAAGGGTTTTAGAGCATTGAAATCGGAGTGGGAGTGAAACCCTCATGGAGGAGTTCCTCATAGAGGAAACCCTCACGGGCCCTCTCTGCCACGGTGAGGCTCAGACCCTCTCTACCATGGTGAGGCTCAGGCTGGAGGAAGCCCTCACATAGAAAACCCTCACGAGCCCAACATCTATATATAGTTTTTATTTTATTAGAAGTCATTTCATTAAAATATCAAAATATTGCATTTGTTAGGCTAATTAAATTATATCAGTATATCTTTTTATCATATATTTTCATTCTTTTTATAAATATATTCTTCATTTTACTCAAAGTGCTATGTCTTCATAGTTAGATCCTTCATATAATTTTTATCAAGAGATAAAATCTCACTCCACTAGTTGCCTTCTAAAATTTGAATTTCATAAAGACTAAGACCAACATTGTGATTGACTAAATTATTTACTATTTGATTTTCTTCTCTATAAATATGCTCACATTTCCAAGAAATTACTTCTAATAATAGATTATGAAAATTAACAATAGTATTATTTTTTATCTACTCCCCACATCCTTCTCTATAAATATGCTCACATTTCCAATAATTTATCTATAATAACATTATATTTCTTCTCTATAAATATACTTACAGTTTCAAGAAATTTCCTGTAATAATAGATGATGAAAATTAACAATAACATATTTTTTTATCTACTCAAAGTGTTGTTTCCATAGTTGGCTCCTTCATATAATTTTTATAAAGATATAAATCTCACTTCACTAGTTGCCTTCTAAAATTTGAATTTCATAAAGACTAAGATCAGCATTATGATTGACTAAATTATCTACTATCCGATTTTCTTCTCTATAAATATGCTCACATTTCCAAGAAATTATTTGTAATAATAGATAATGAAAATTAACAATAACATTATTTTTATATACTCTAATTTAACAATAACATTATTTTTTACCTGCTCCTCTGATCTGAATACTTTGAGTGCACACTAGATCGATGATGATGGTATGAATATTGAGCGATCGGTGGTCCCCTTTACGTCGAATCAAAAATAATGAGGTGGAATAGGTTTGGTGGAAGCATCCCTCCCTACATCGACGATGATGGTACGAATATCGAGCGATCGGTGGTCCCCTTCACATCAAGTCAACAATAATGAGGTGGAATAGGTTTGGTGGAAGCAACCCATGTGGTTTGAACCATGTGCTTATCAGTTACTAAAATAGTGTGGTTGTGACCAACTCTCCTATGTAACCAAAAAAATAATTTGTGAATCCCCCTCAATTGAGATATATTTCCATCCTTTTCCTAGTGCAATCTTAATCACTATAATAAGTGCCTAGCCTCTCCTAGTTATTTTTTGAAGTTCTATATGATTTTTTTGTAGGTAAAAAATGTTAGTGCAAAGTGTGGGTTTTTATGAGTGGTCTAGTCCTATCATACTAGGGTTTGAACTTGGATCTCTTGGATGAAAACCTTATAACATACCACTACAGTATCCCTCCTAGGATAAAAAAAATGTTAGGATACAGCATGGGTTTCTATGAGGGATCTTGGTCCAAAAATTTTGAGTTAAAAACATGGGCTTTTATGAGGGGTCTTGGTCCCCTTGTACTAGATTTTGAACTTTGATCTCCTAGATGAAAACCCAAGGAATTACCACTACAATATCCTAATATTTTAGGGTAAAATATAAAAAAAAAAATAGGATAAAGCAAGGGTTTTTATGAGGAGTCTTGGTCCCCTCGTACCAAGATTTAAACTTGGATCTCTTGGATGAAAACCCAAGGACTTACCATTGTGGTATCTCTCCTAAGACAAGTTCAATATGATTTTGAGTAAAAGGGGAGAATTTTACCTTCATTATTTTGAAAAAACATCATCTCCACCAGCTTTTCCCATATTTGCTTTAAAAATGCCATCAAAATTAATTTTGATAAAACCTAATTTCTATTTTATCCTAACGAATTAGATCCTTTGTTTTAATGTCATTATCACAAATGACTCTTTTATTTATGTTCAAAATATTGTAATAAATTTGTTACCACCTCTTTTTCTCCACTTAAAACTTCCCATGATAAGTACCATATCTCTAAACATTCTCCAAGAGAGACATTAATACAATTTTAAACCTAGACATGATTTTGAAATTAATTTTTTAAAATTTCTATTATTTTTTTCAAGCCATAAATTCTAACAAACAATGACAAGACCAATCCTCTATGGAATACATAATGTGCTAGCTTTGAAATAATTAATCCAATATTTCATCAACTTTTTCAATGTTGATGGAACTACCCAAAATATTTTCATACTTTTAGAAAAGTAATCCCAAATGGTGTGAGCCAAGAGATAATGAAGAACTAAATGATCTGATGTTTCTAAATACTTCTCACACAAGGAACATCTGAAATTTCCATGATATCATCTTCTTTGTAGACTCTCTCTTATGAGAATCTTATTTTGAAGTACTAACTAAATAAATGTTGAGGCCTTAAGGAGAGTCTCTAATGACAAAATATTCTTCCAAGGAAAATCTTTGGGAGTAGAAAATTTTGATTGCTCTAAATTCTTATATCCCAACTTGATTGAGTATCCACCATATTTTAATAGATTTCAAACCAACTCATCCTTTCATGTAAAAATTAGCAAATAAACTCTTGAAGTATCTTTTGATGTTCATCTACATTTTGTTTGAGTTCCTCTTCTTCAAGTAAGTTACTAAGAGAAATCCATGATTTAGAGTGTTTGCCCATTTTGATCTTTGGACCTTTGTGAGGTAGGTATTCCTAATCCAATGGTTACCATTTTGAATCAAAGATAAGATGATAAGGCTTCGATTAAGAATCAAACAAAAAAATTGCATAATTCCCCTTATTAACTGACCATCTAATATGTTTCTTGATCAATTTAAACTAGTTAATATGAAGTTCCATGTTGGTGATCCTTTGGGTATAGTTTTATTCCTAAGTAATTTTATTGCATTAAGAGAACCTATATATTTGAATCAATACTTTTTTCCAATAATTCCATGAGCCTGCTCCTCCAATATTCTTTCCTTTGCAAGTCCTATCTCACTGATAAAGAGGAAACCTAATTTTTTCTTCACATCCTTTTCAAAGAAATCCTCTTTGAATATTTTCAATTTTCAATGCTATACCTACTAGCAATATTGAAAGTAACATCATATAAATAGGGATGGTTTGCAATGTAGTATTTATAAGTTATAGCCTTTCCACCATGGTTAAAAACTTACGTTTCCAACCTACCAAACAAGATTCTATTTTATCCAATCAAGAGACCTAAAACTCTTTTTTATTTTATTATGAGACAAAGGAATACCCAAGTAGGTTAATAGAAAAAAAAATTATTTTAAACCCTAAATTTTCTACCATGTTTTGTTGTAAATCTAGGGTAGTGTTAACAAAAAATAATGGATTTTGTAGTATTAACCAATTATCCAGTAGCCTTTTCATAACATGTTATATTGATTTCAACTCCATGGCCTCATTAATTAATGGATGGACCAAAATAAAAGTATAATCAACAAATTGAAGATAAAATTCAAAGCAACCATTCTTTACAACCCAAATACCTTTGACTTTTCCTTCTATTTTTACCTTTGAGAAATTTCTCCTTAATGCCTCCACAAGAATAATGAATAGAGAAGGAGATAATGAATCACATTACTAGATTCCACAAGATGACTTAAAGTAACTAGTAGAACTATTGATCAAAATAGAATATTTCATAGTGCTATAACAACATTGAATCCATTCACATCAATTATAGTGAAAATCAAACTTTTTGAGCATATCTTGTAGAACAATACATGAAACCCTAACATTTGCATTTTTTTTATTATTCATAAGCATGCTTAACTTTTTCATGAAATGAAATGAATGTATGACCTCCTATATGATTATACCATCAGGAGTTTGTTTACTATGAATAAACCACCTTGTTCCTTTGAGATAACACAATCTAGAATACCTTATAACTTGTTTTTCATAGTTTTTGAGATAATATTATAAATCATATAACAAAGTCTTATTGCATAAAAATTATGAACATATTTTTTCTCATCCTTCTTGGGAAACAATGTAATAAAAGTGTCATGATTTTACTTATTGTAGCCTTCTTTTTTTGGCTCTCTTCTATTGCAACCAATATATCACTTTTCAACAAATCCTAGAATTTTTGAATGAAAATTATAGGAAATCCATTAGGGCTAGGTGCCTCGTTAAGTTGAAAAACTGAAATTGCTTCTTGTAGCTCCTCCATATATTTCTTCTTCATCAAGCTTGCATTTTATCCCTATGTGATAATTGAAGGAATATTTTATAAAATTTTATCGTATGCCTCCTTATCTTGCATAACATCTAATAAAATAAATTTTAAATAATTAATTATTTTCTTTCTTTTTTTAATTAGTTATATGGATTGAAACAAGTCCCACATGTATTACATCAAGACCACATAGTAGTATAACAATAGTTTGAAAATTAAGAATATCTCTCGGTAAGATTCAAAGCTAGGTCTCCTCCTTGAAAGTAGAGGAATATAATTTTTTTTTTTTTTTGGTAAGTTAGAGAATATCATTAAAAGGGTTTTAACTGGGTCCCTGTCCCAGATTTACATCATAAATGCATACATAACTCCCCAAGATAAGGATAGTGATAAACCAACACAGGGGACAAACTTGAAGGATAGTGATAAACCAACACACGTAGGCCAACGATGCAGAATGACGAGGACAAGGAGGATTGGCCTAGCGGTAGGAGTTAAAAGGGTTAGGAGGGGCTGGAAGGTCAAGCCATGACAGGCAAGATGGTGGCACGTGGACTGGAGGCCGATATGGGGATGGGAGAACGGGGGTAAGGGCATTGGGGAAAAGTCCACACAGGTGGAGATGGATGATAGTGAGGCAGGCACGGATTGATGGGGGAGGCCACGAGGGGAGGAAGCCACGTGGGAAGCATTGAAAGGGCACATAACCCCTTGGGACATAGCATAGGTAGACCTTGAGATGCAGCTGCACAAAAGACCCATGGTAATCGGAGCTTTGAGAATCGTCATGACATAGATCCCATTATGGTATGTCTATCGCAGGCTTCCAAGAGTGCCAACCGAAGGACATCTGGTGAGAAGGAGTGGTGCCACACTTACAATGAAAGTTTATCCAAGCCAATATTTGCCAACCTGTCAGCAATCCTATTCGCCTCCCTGAACACATGATCGGTTTCCACTTGGCTGTGTCTGCATAGGAGGGCCCGAAATTCATTGATCAGGGTCCTGATGTTCCATGGGGGGTCCTTGTTATAAGTCAAGTAGCCAATGATGATGGCAGAATCACCTTCGATGTGGATCCCAGAATGATGATGCTTGGTGAGCTAGAGGCCACGCCACAAAGCCCAGGCTTCGGCCACATTGTTGGTCTTATGGTGGAGGTTCTCTACAAAGGCAAGAATAATGGAGCCATTATGATACCTCACAACACCCCCCGCAGTAGCCAACCCAATATTTCCCTTGGAAGCACCATCAAAATTGAGTTTGATCCAACCTGCCATGGGGGGATGCCAAACGACCATGGAACGGGGATGGGGTGCAGGGGGGTCCCACTTAGGGATGGGGATGCCGAGGGAGGTGAGGATGGAGACTTCCACGGGGCTAAGGGGAGCACAAACCCAAGGGATGAGCTGGAAATTCTCAATAGCAAAGGTCAGGGATTTGATGGCGGTCGAAATAGGGGCAATGGAGGTCTCTGAAAAGACTCGATGATTTCGTTCGAGCCAAACTTGCCAAACAAAGTGATGGAGGCAAATCTTCCACAGGAAGGCAAGCTTGGGGTGACATAATGGGGTGGGCCACTGGGCGAAGAGTTGCAATAGGGAATTGGGACAGACCCACTGTATCTGAACGGAGGAGTTCAAGAAGTCGAGGCCCTTTCTAGTGAACAAATAATCCATGAACAGATGGTTAACCAATTTCCAAGCAGATAAACACAGGTGACATCTATTGGGGACAAGGATCCCCCTTTTCATCAAATTGTCAGTGGTGAGCGCCTTATTCTGGATAGCAATCCATGCAAAAAACTTGATCTTTGGGATGAGATGCTTGATCCAAACTGCAACAGGGGGAAAGGACGTTTTGGGAGTAGCCCTGATGAGAGAGAACATGGACTTGACAGAAAACTCACCACTATCGGTCTTGGCCCAGATCATACGGTCGCATGAAGCAACAGTGGGGATAAGGATGGTTCTTAACAATTTGGATAACCGAGTGCCAGCCCTGCCTGGGAAGCTCCTCCATTGATTTTGGTCGTCAATGTAATCTTTCACTCTTCGGCCCAAGCTGTCTCAGAGTCCTGACGTAACACAGAAAAATAGGGATAGTCATTGAGGGGTTTTTCCTTAATCTAAATGTCGTCCCAAAAGCTAATAGATGACCCATCCCCTAATAGCCATCTAATTCTTTTGGAGACGAGGGGTCTGGTGTGGAGAACTGCTTTCCAGAAGGCCGAACCATTGGAAGGGATGTTGTTGTTTAGCAATGAACTGTGCTGCAAGTACTTGTCATGAATCATGGAGACCAACTCCACATTGAAGTTGGTGAGCACCTTCCAAGTTTTTTTAGCCATCAAAGCAAGATTCATATCAGCCGACCTTCTCAATCCAAGGCCCCCAAGAGCCTTAGGTTGACACACCTTTTCCCACCTGACCAGATGAAACTTGCAAGAATATTCAAGTCCATGCCAAAGGAAGGATCTCTATATTTGCTCGATCTTGGAATGCACCAAAATAGGAGCTTTGAAAATTGACATAAAATAGACAGGGATGCTTTGGATAACCGCCATAGTGAGCGTGGACTTAGCAGCTTGGGAGAGAAGGGAGCCTTTCCAAGCGGCTAATTTGCACCTAATTCTGTCGACAACCCCATCCCACATAGTAGCCTTAGGGCTTTGGTGAAGAGTGGAATGCCCAAATAGGTCATGGGAAGATCTCCAATGGAACATTGAAGGGTGCGAGCAATATTTCATTGTTTGGGACCCGAAGTGTGGAGAAAATAACAACTGCTTTTCATGTAATTAATCTCCTGGCCAGCAGCAGAAGCAAAGGTGTCAAGGATCCGCTTGATGCGTTTGGCTTGAGGGACAAAATCCAGGGTTGCAATTATAGTATCATCCATGAACTATTGGTGGGATAATGGGGGGGAGCGTGAAGACGACTGGAGCCCAGAAATACCCCGATCAATGATAGCCTTTTTGATAGTTCTGCCCAGGGATTCGGCTAAAATGATGAAGAGGAAATGGGACAAGGGGTCGCCCTGACGAATTCCCTTGGAGCTTGGAAAGTAGCCAGCCACTGACCCATTCACTAACACAAAGAACCATGGGGCTAAAATGCAGCCTTTGATGAGAGTAATCCAGTCCTTGTGAAACCCGAATTTGTCCATGACTTTTAGCAGAAAGTCCCTGTCAACTCTGTCAAAGGCTTTGTTGATGTCTAGTTTGATAAACATGGCAGCTTTCTTATTGCAGTGGGAGGAGTGAAGGGATTCATGGAGGGAGATGATACTGTCAGTTATGGACCGCCCTTCAACAGAACTCCCTTGGCATGGGAGATGATTTAGCTAATGCCATCTGATATTTTGCTTCCTTGTATCCTCTTGTTCCTCAATATTTATTCTATTTGGAATTAAAAAAGAAAGTGTACAATGAAAAGAAAATTTTGCTTTTTGTTGTGCTTGAAATTTGTATATATTTCTATCATCTTCCTTAATCCACTTATTCCTAGATTTTTAGAACCAATATATGACTTCTTTTTATGCATTGTGATAATAAAAGTAATTTTTTTCTTTCACATAAGAATGTTGGTCTATTCCCTTTATTTCTAGTATCTATTATAAATTTTTGAGCTTTTATTCAATTTTCTTGTTTTCTTTAAACATGTTACCAATTGATTTGGCATTCTAAATCCTCATTTTATTTAAATATTTCATATTTTGAATAAACATGTGTATAAATAATCCTTCAAAATTTGATGTATTCCACTATAACATAACCTTATACAAGAAATTAGAGTTTTTATCGATATAGCTTAGAAGCAAAGTGGCTTTGGATGATCATTATTAGGAAAATCATAAGTCAAAAGAATGGGTTTATGATATGATCCTACTCACAATAAAATATCTAAAGAGATTGTATACTCTATTTGCAACCATATGTTGGATAACAAGAATCTATCCAATATTTTTACTATATGGGTTTACCTAATGCATCAATTATCCCATGTGTGTTGAAAAATTGAAGGATTAACATCCCAAAGATCATATGATTAGACAAATTAAGAAATTTTTTAAATTGATTTAGACCATCCTAGAGTACCAAATTTCTACTCCAAATTAGATAAAATTGTGTTGAAGTCACCCCCAAGAATCCATAAATCACAATTATGAATCATCATTATGTTTGATAAAAATATGCAAAGGTCCTTCCAACGTATTTCACAAGGAATATCTATTGTTGGAGCATATACATTTATAAACCCAACTTTGATGTTTTCCTCTTTCCTACAAAATATTTTAATCCAATTACTTTTTGCTTCTAACAATTGTCCATACCATTTGTGTTTGCCCCATATTGCTGAAATACTATTTGAAACTCTTATAGAAGAAACTACTAAACAATCACCCATATTACAAATATTTTTAAAAATATCCTTATGTTTCTCACTACTTAATTTTGTTTCTAGTATTAAAATAAACTCAAGACTATAAAAATCTATTACTCCTTAATAACTCTTTTTTTAGGGGTCTTTTTTGTACTCTTAATATTCCATGATATCATTTTCATCATCACTTTTTATTTTTATTCTTGGTATTAGCCCCACTTCTTGTTAACATGTATGATATTTTTATTTGGATTTCCAAATTGATATACCTTTGAGTTTCTTTTTCTATTTGATCATGCTTTGATGGCCTTCCTCTCCATCACTATTTGTATTCCTATTAACTCTTTCATCTTTATCAATCTCTTCTATTTTTCATATTGTTCATAATAAGGCTTATCTTTTAAATATTTATGTTTCCCTAAATAATTTGCAATGCAAGAATAGTCTGATAAATATTTTCTTCTTTATGTTGCCCCAAAAACCCTAGTGTAAGGATGATCCTCCATAGTAATTACTTTCATGTGCTTTTTGGAACCCTAAATTTCCATGGATATCCTCCATGTGCATTTCTTTATTATGCTACTCAAGAAATTGTAACATGCAACCAATACAGTCTATAATATTTTCAGTTTTATTGCAAGGAGAAGATTTTATGCTACTTGAGGAAAATGAAGATGATTTACCTAGATTAACCTTGACCTCCTCATATTATTCACTCTAAAATTTTCCTCCCTATATTACTTTGCATCTTTAACTATATTCAAACTTTTGCATTGTACTTCATCATCCCTTGTTTTTTTAATTCTAATGGTTGATTCAAGTGAATTATAATGGCCTTTTTCATCTGATATAGAGGGATTTTTATTAACTCTTTCTTAGGAGTGGAAATTCCTTGATTTTACCTAGCTTCTACTATGATATGATTTTCTTGTTTCATATTGAAGTTTGCCTCATGCACAAAAAATTACATCTATTAAACCATCATTTTTATTTAAAATCTCGTGCCATGTGTCTAATCTCATGATATTTATGACATCATAATGCAATATCTTCATAATCAACTTTTTTATTCCATTCTTTTTATTTCAGATGTAATCTTAATGGATTGTGATAAAGTTTTTGAAATATCCATGGAAAAACATATTTGATTGTCTACACCATACCTTTTATTCTTAGTAGTTGGTCCTTCCTGGACAAATTCCCCTAAAATATTACCAATTATTTTTAACTTCTTATTTATGAGTTGATAAGGAAATCCAAAAATCCTAATCCATAGCGAAAGGCTTTTAATAGTCTCTATATCTATAAAAAATTCTCACTCTATGATCTTAAATATAATTGATTTTTACCCCTAAACCAAGGGCCACCATCCATTATTTTATCCTTTATTTTTGAACTAAAGAAGATAATTAACAAAAGTTTTTTTGGAAGAAAAATCATGGAGTAATTTGAATTCAAACCCTACTTCCACTTGATCTAATTTTAAATCTTAGAGAAAACTGGATAGCATCCATGGAACTTACATATTAAATCTCTAGTTTTAAGAACCATTATATCATGCTTGATCATCCCTTCTTAGTAATAATTTCTAGTGTAGTATCTGCTACTTGGATAGGGTTAATTATAGATTCATTCTTCCTCTTTTTATTGGTCCAAAATACACCTAAGTAGATGAGATGTGCCTTGAATATCGACCAATATTGGAAGACCTAGAATCTCTTCTGAGTCATCCTCTAGAGAAGATTTGTTCCTTGTAAAACTAACTAAATGGAAGGGGTTTGAGACTAAAGTAAGAAATGTGAGGGTTAAGAAAGAGTGCAGGGCTAAAGAGTTGAAAAATGTTGATTGGGGTTCAACTAACAACAATGAGCTATACTGCATAAGAGTCTTACGCACATAATATAATTCAATGACTAATAGACCAAATGGTATATGATCTTGCAAAATATCATTTTATATCTAAGCATTCCAAAAAAATTAATGAAAAATAATCCAAATTGTAATCTATATTAATTAGAATTGCTTAACAGAATACAATATTCATGAAGCATAAATAAAAATACATTTAAACATCACTCACATTATAAATTATGCAACATTATTTGACAGAGGCCAAACAACACTGGATTTCTATTGATAGGTAGTAGTCATCATATAGCATACACAATATTATAAACAGTAAAGAGTTGACCCTCTTTGAGAGGTACATTACACTATTTATAAGATCATATTACTTTTCATTAGCTTTAATCATTTCATAAAAACTACTTGTAGGCTTGATAAGGGAGAGTACAGTGAGTGAGCGTCACTTTCCAACTTGACCCATTCCAACTATTTTTATTTTTCTCATGTCGATGTGATCATTATTTATTAATTACATGAACTTGATGGCCACATGTCCTTTGGAGGTTCAAAGCACTCTGGTGGTTTTAGCTTTTGACCACTATATTTTTTGTAGTGCCAGCTTATCTAAGGTCCTGGCTCATTCTATCAATTACGAAGTTGGTCAACATGCACAAATATGATTGACATGCACAAGTCTAGGAGTCTTTCGCTTAATGTTGAGAGTGGGAATCATGATTGGGCTCCTTTGGGGCTTCATAGATTAGGCCATATCTCCTTCTACATTCAATTGTTGACCATGCCTTGCAATTCTAGCTCCTCTTCATATGAAGCTCTATGCCTTAGCAAAATTTCAAGTCTGGTAATGTGTCTTAATTAGATTTTCCTTGCCCTCATGATGATATTAGCTTTTTAAAATTCTAGCCCTTTTGTAGCCAAAATTGATACCGCATGAATGTACCTGTAATCTAAATTTTTTTGAAGGTCCTAAAAAGGTACACTTTTGTAAAGAGTTCAGGTCTAAAGTAAAATATTTTTTATCTTCATGAGTGTCTTCAACCCCTAAGCAGATAATGTTTTCCTTTCATTAAAATCTAAGGGGTTCCCTTGGTTTTCCTTGCAAGTATTTCACCCTTCAACCGACTGACTGAAAGTTTCAGTCGATAAACAAAAGTTGTCAAAAGCTAAGCATCCTTTGGCCAACTTTGAAAAGCAATCAGTCGATAAAAAAAAGTGATCGATCGAATCTAAATATTGTTAAAAAAATCTTCGAATGATGCCATCAAAAGAAGAACTAACATTTTTACAAAGCAAGTATTTTTTGGTTGACCAATAGAAACTTTCAACCAACCACTTGGACCGAAGAGCCGAAACAAGAAGAGTGCACAAAATTTTAAATCGATCAACCAAAAGGAAATCACTACCAAAGATTTTTGGCCGAGCGAAGTTCGATCCATTAAAAATCCTTTTTCGGCCAATGAGAAGAAATCAGTAGTCAAAGGTAAGAGGTATTTTGAACAACACCAAGTGAACAACAGTCAACTAACCGATCGGTCGATCACAAAAAAAATAAACTTTTTTAGCCGAACGCAGTGAATAATCGACCAAAATCTCTACCAACTAAATATAAAGTAATTTTCTCAATGAAAACACAATTTCAACCAAAAAAAAATGAGAATTGAAAATTCAAAGAGTCAATGAATATTCCTTCAGCTGGCGAAAAACAAGTCGGCCACTCAGCAAAAGGAAACTTTTTAGTCAGTTGAACAACGGTAAGGATCGGCCAACAATTCAGTCAAAGCACTACTATTGAAATATTTTGGCTGATAAAATAAAATCATTAAGTATCCTCGTTAAATTGCATCGTTGCGATCAAAATATCATCGATCAAAAAAAATCAACGAATGAGATCAACCCAACCAATCGAAGGTAAAACAACACTAATTAAGGTATGTTTCCATTTAATTTTGCATGCACAATATCTTAATTAAAATTAGTTATTATTTGCTAATATCCTCAATAAAAGCTATCTTGAGTTTTTAAAATATAGTGCGTAGAGAAGTACCCAAAGCCATATCAGTCGAATGATGGTGCCCAGTAGCCGAATATTTATTTGTGTGAAATAAAAGTGATCTATCGACTGAGATCTGACGAAAGGAAATACATAATCGATTGATTATCCAATTAGTAGACTATATGTCTTTGATCAAAATTGAATGATCGATACATCATCGATGATAACCAAAGCATAAAATCCACATCAGTGTACCCTCACCTAAGAAAAGCTAATGCAATGCTCAAATCAATGATGATCTTGCTGACATGGTCGAACCACTTCAAGCGTTACGAGCACACAAGCCAACTTTAAACCTCAACCTCAGATCTCCCTAGGCATAGTTCTTAAGGCAACATGTATTGATCGAATGGACCAAAATATAGTACCTGTAGAACTTGGTGGCCAGTTATGCAAATCAACAGATAGTGGTAATTTGAAATCGGCTGATCATTATGGAAGGTTGAGGTGGCAAGCCAAAAATAGCAACAACACAATGACGATTAGTACGACATTAATAATTACCTCGTACGTGAACCAATTTAAATACATGAATATAGCAATGAGCAACTCATAGTGCTAACAAATTTTTTGAACTATTCGATGAGATGAGAAGACTAGTGTTAGATATTAGAGCGATGGCCTCCTCCAACAGGATAGCCCTCATGACACAAATTGAAGCATTGGATGAGAAGGTGTCATTTAGGAAGGTGAATGCCAAAAATACGAGAGAACAAGTATGGTGTGAAGATGAACTCACTGATTTCTGATTCTAGTCTAGTACAAAAGAGTGGTGACACCCGCACTACCTATTGAAGAACATATTCAACTAGGTATACGAGGACAAATACAAGAGATTTCCCCACTACAAGAAATAGAGAACCAACTTAGTGAAACTCTTGTGCTAAAAAGTGCATTTCTCCCTGAATTGTTGATATGGCTAGCCATATCATATGTTTCGAGGACTAGGGCCATTATCAATGGGTATAACAAACCCATTTATAGGATTACGTCAAAAAAGGTTGAATAGGTTTTTGGGTTATAAATAGCCAAGCAATGCTACAATATGAAGGTAATTTCAACCTAGGTATGGCACATGATTGATACCACTTTCTATGAGAAGTTATTTGACTATGGCAAACCAGTTTTGATAGATTTTCCAATTCATAAGAATTAGTTCCACAAATGGGTGAGGGACTATGTTGACATGATTTATGTAGTGTTTGAAGTCGAGGACCTCAACTAGGTCAGTGTTGAAGTAATTTATTTGATAGTACAATGCACCAAGATCTAGAAGATGCCCATGTACAGATGACAAGACGTAATAAGCAACACAATAGATAAAGAATTCAAGGAATTACATAATGCTATAAATAAATATATGGATATCATGTCTCATTTCTTGCACTATTCATTCTTGGTGCACCTAATCATCGGGCAATTTAAATATGATGCCATTCAACAACTTGGAGGAATTTCAAGGGAGATTATCCAGGATAGGTTATTTTGCATCTATGATGGCACTTCCCCTTATTCAAATTTTTGTATAAGTTTCTTAGCATCAATGTACCATGTGCTCACCAAGAAAGAACCACCCAGAATGAGCCCAGGTATAATCAAGTACCTCCAAGACACGGAAGTTGGAGATTACTTTCTTGATGAACATTTCAGTTTTATAAGAACATACAGAGGTAAATTTCCATCGAAAGCCTTACCCATATATTACCCAAAATCACTAGTCGCCTTAGAGATAGTAAGGCAATCGACAGAAGAAGCCAGACTAATATGGAGAAATAAAAATACCAGGGTTCCTTGGATCATAGCTCCAGGTAAAATAGGGTAGTACGTATACCAAAAATATCCAATGATGTTAAAAGCTTTGCTCGTAATAGACTCTTTCTATGTCGTAGAACTTACCTAGAGAACATATGATACCTGGGGTCATTACAAGGTAATTGCTTTGGAGTCTAATCTAATGGAACACAAGGAATATGAATATGAGAAAAATAATCTATGGGTACAGAACGAAGGAATTGATCTCAAGCAGATATGGAACAACAAAAACCTAGTAAGAGCACATACTCACACAAATGTAGTTGGGGACTACTCCACAAAATTTAGGATGGTAATAAGAGACACACTAGATAAAATGGTACCTCAAGTAGTCGCTATCCCACCAGAAGATTTTGTTGACCCAATTGTGGATGTAATGAGCCTAAATTTTGAGCAAATCGAGATCATAGCCAAAGTACAAGATCAATCAGTGGAAGAAAAAGTTGCAACTCTTACTTCTCAATCCCCCAGTGCGAGTGGAGGAAATGATATTGTGTCTATTTTTGCTACCCCAAGGAGACTCACAACTGAGAGTTTGACATTGGCTCTAATGGCCTTGCAGCATCTACAATAAATAGTTATAGGTTTACCATAGGTAGTACCAATAGCTTTCATGGTGAACAATAAAGAAATTAAGATTTTTTCTACGATGTGGGAAATAATAAAGAAAGTCGAAGGATTCAATGATATCTTCAAAAATTATCAGGTAGTAATGCTTGATATTACAGGACCTCCTCCTCTCAAGAGAGAAAATATTGGATCGAGCACCAATGAGCCTATGAGCATCATCCTGATCAAGAAAGAAGACTTTGTACAATTCACTGTTGAGGAAGAGGAACAAATTGAAGTTATAATGGAGGACAGGATGGTAGAAAATCAAAATAAATTAAAGTGTGTATTTCCCCTCCATAAATTTTAGAGCCTACTTCTAAGGCCACCATCTGCATTCCCACTGATGGAATGCAGTTCCTTCAAATAGTCCCAACACAAGTGATGTAGTAATAGAAGGAGACTCAATCTCACTACTAAAACATGGAGTGCAAGTTCATGCACAAACTACTCTAGCCATCGAGAAAGAAGTAACAGCTTGGAGATCTAAGGTAGAATCATTACAATCAAAGGATGAGAAGCTAAGATCTGAAATAAATAGAACTCAAAAACAAATGCCTTCTGATAAAGTTTCATTACAAGTTCCAAATCTTGCAAATATATTCAAGGAAAATATGGTCAAAATAATCAAGAAATAAGCAGAAATGATAGAAACTTGTTGCAAGAATTTTGGAAAGATAATAGATATAAATAAGGAGATAAGGTCCCTATTAATAAATGTATATGAGAATATAGAAGGTATATCCCTAGTCTACGAAAGGTGCAAGGCCAAATATGAACAGGTTAGGTCCATGCAAGTGACCACCATTGATGGGAAGGTTCATAGTTGCCTAGGAGAGTATGAAAAAGTTGCAAGTCTCAAGGTGGAAAGACCTAGATGGAAAAAGTTAGTTAAAGAGCTAGAAAATGCATAAAATGATACAGTTATCTAGCTGAAGCGCCTTAATGTTGATTCCCAAAAATTACTCAACATAGAAGGTTTCTATGAGATAATCATTCGGGATATCCAAGAATTTTCTTGTGAAGAGGTTGACGAAGATAAGCTCTCTGATCAACTTATTTCTTTAACCACGTATTCTCTTGACATCATCAGATTCTTATAGAGTAGACAACCATTCATAAGGGAATATAAAAGAAAAGGAATCATAGCATTAGATAGGATTTGCACGATCAGTGAGATCGATGAAGAAATTTGGATCCTTATGGCATATTATATTGGTGAAAGTCAAGATGAGTGAGAGGCAATTAGAAATATTCAAAAGGTATTTGATTCAGCAAGTAACATGGGGTCCACAATGACAAAAAATGGGAAGAGAAGGTCAGTTACAACTGAGCAGGGCTTAGACCAATTTTGCTAAAAATATTTTTGAGCTAATTAGATAATAGAATGTATAGCACCTGACCGATGACAAGGCGGGAGATGGCACCAGGTGGATAGTTCAGATACGAGTGGTTCAGACAATTACAAAGCTACTACAACTATAAGAAGGATGTCTACAACCAGAATAAGAATCAAGCTTTGACATAGCATATTTTTGCTAAGAGGTATACTCGAGTGCTCGTTCTTTGTTGTTGTATCTCCTTTGTTTTCTTTCTCCTTTTTCATCTGCTCATTCCTCCCATTTTTGTGTAGGTTTTTGATAGGAAAGTGCCCAAGAAGATGATAATATTTCTAGATTATTGAGCCAGAGGTCTAGAGACTCAACTTTTACGATATTCGAATGGAAGAGTGAAAGGTCCTTGTTACGATATTCGAACAAGGATCTTTATTCTATTAATATTTCCAAGAGTTAAATGACAATTCCAAGCCAACTCTTCATGTAATCTCATTCAAATATTAGTGCAATTTTGGATTTCTTTCCTATTATATTTCTTTTTTTAGTTCTATGTGTGTCTTTGTTATGGGTTACATTGTTTGAACGTATAATGAATGCTTCTTTTGTTGGTCAACTATTATGTTTGTTACGATATTTAAATGAACGTAATTGCATCGATTATTTCATCTCTTCTTCTTTCTATTCATTTGAAATGTTATTAAATCTTGCTCTAATAACCCAAAGGATTAAAACACCGGTCATACATAAGGAATAATAGAATTGTTATCACTTTAGCTTGCTCAAATTTTATAATTGTTAAATCATCACCATAAATCTAGAAGAGCATGAACTTAAAGAATTTAAGCTCGCCTCAAGGGTATCCTTACCATACTTGGTCTATATAGAAAATATTAAAGAAATTTATTCCCAAGTTAAAGAGGCAGGTTAACTAGAGCTTGTAATAGCTCGTTGGCAGTAGGTTTTCCTATAGCGTGACGGATCATCCTACGAATGTAGGAAAAAACCCCAATAGTTTTTTGGCACCGTTGTCGGGGACCGAATGCATAATTTTCATTACATTTTGGAACCTAACGACAAATATTTATTGGCAACAGTTAACTTAAAGAAGGAATCATAATATCAATTTGTGTTTCCCTTCTATACTCATAGTTTCCAATTTTCTTTTTTCAAGAACATTCAGTTATATTGTTTTCTTGATTCTCTTGAGTTTCTTGATTTTCTAATTCTTGAAAAAAAATTTACCCTGAGTGATCGAGGGTGTTTTAAGTTGAGCAATCTCAACCAGATATTTATTCATTCTGCACACTTTGTGCTAGTGACTTTGACTGGAAAAATCTAAAAATACCATAAAGATTAAAAGAAGAAGAAGAATGTGCTGGTGCGAATGAGAAGAACCGCTCAAGAGTTGTACCCCAAACTCTCAGATCCAAAGGTATTTTTTAAAACTAACTCTTCATATTCATCTCCAAAAAGTTCTGATGTCGATATTATTACATTAGAAAGTTTATTTGAAACACCTCCCACTATTCCTAGTGGAATTACTAATACACCTCCTACTGTAATTCAAGTACCTCCTATAGTTAAAATAGATAACCCATCACTGGTTTAGTTATGGAGGACCAATATATATAGACCTTTTCAATTACTAACTCCTTTACATGATCTCCCCTGTAAAGTGCACAAATATTTACCTAAGTTTCAAGGAAACAATGCAGTTAGTGGAGAAGATCACATCATAAGCTTCTTTTTTGTCTTAGACAATCTAGAGGTACAACATGAAGATGTGGTGTTGAGGTTGTTTTTACAAACTCTAGAAAAATATGGTAGAGAATGGTTTAATACTCTTCCTAATAATGACATTGCTAATTTTTCCGAAATGGAGACTATCTTTTTAAATAAATTAAGTGAAAGAAAAAATGAACAGTCATTGCTAATAGATCTAACAATGATGAAAAATAAGGAAAATGAATTAATAAGTTATTTTAATAGAAGGTTTTCTAAATTAAAAATAATATTCCCACTGCTCTAAGGCCAAATGATATCAAACCCATATGTTTTTATAAAAATGCCTTCCTTTAATAATTCAACTATGAATTAAGACAAGAACAGGTTAACACAATAGATGAATGCATGGATAAAACCATAGACATTGAAATAAATATGTTAAATAGTAAAAAAATGAAACCATACTCTATGGAAGATAATCACCCTGATAGGAAGCCTAAGAAAGTGGGATTTAATCTACAAAAGAGAATTGAACATGATCCCATGGAAAAGCTGATCAATCAGGTAACATAAATATTTAACACAATGAACAATAGGTTGCCTAGAATATAAAGAAATAAAGAGAGTAACGGTGAAACTTCTCACCCTCAGGTTGATATGAAACAAGGTGACAACAAACCACCTTTCAGGATAAACTTTAATAGAAATTGGAATAACAATAATCTTAATAGGAATAATGGAAATAACTAGAAAAAGAGAAAAAAAGAGGACCTAGATTTGGTTGCAAATCCTATTCCTACTATAAATTTTGCTGAGAATTTCTCTTATTATTGTTCGGCCTATGATGCTCCCTACAACCTAAATTGTTGTGGTATTTACCTGGGTATTCATCATCCTATAGACTTAGAAGTATAATATGAAGAGGATATCAGAATTAATGCTTATTGGACCCTTGAGGATGAATCTAGAGAAAGGTTGTTCAAAGAAGACATGGATTTATATGTTTCAAATCACCACCCAAAAATCCTACAAAGAGAACAAGAAACTAGGTATGACAAAATGGAACAAGATAAACTGGTTTCAACAGCTCCAAAGGTGGAGGAGCAAGAAGTAAATACCTTGAATTTGAGGAATAGTATTATTCCTAACAAAACTGAAAAGAATTCAAACAAAGAGATTAGAGAACAGTCCATTGAGAAATATCGGAACAAAAAGGTTCCTGAAAACATAGGAACAAATGAACCACCCTCTCATGAAGAATGTTCCAAAACTTTAGATATAAATAAAATGGAATTCGATGTCGGTTCAAAATTAAGTAAACAGAAGGTCAACATTACATTTGGTGAGTTAATGAATATTCAAAATTATAGAGAACAAGTTTGTATGGCTTTAGGATTAATTGAACAAAAAGGAACTCAATCCTGTAATGCTGTCAAACCTTCCAATCATGAAACTATAACCCCTTCATATGTCAAACTATTTTATGTGTTACTCAGGTATAACTCAGACGAAGGAGAAAGGTATGTCATTCAGAACTGCATGTTAGATAGCGGTGCATCCCATAACATCATGCCCAAGAAAATAGCAGACCAAATCAGGTTGATTTGCACTAGAGAGTATCCTCCTATATCAATAATGGATAGTAGACATATACCCTGTGTAGGTAGTATCACTGGTTTGCTAGTCTACCTAGACCAACATCCTAAGAAGGGTATAGTTATGGATATCATAGTAGTTGATGTAGATCCTTTCTTCTTATTATTTTTGAGCAAACATTGGGCAGAACAGTTGGGTGGTTCTATACAATTAGATTGGTATTATGCCACAATTCCTATTTTAGGAAAATAGAATGTAACCTTAAGGAGAGAATATTTTAACAAATACTCAGTCAAACTGGTTAGATCATATGACACCATGGTTAATTTGGTTACCTCTATAGAAGAGAAATAAATATGAGTGTACTTTGTCTGGCATAACCCTTTTCCTAACCAAAGTCCCTAAAGCCAAAGATATGGATCCTGAAACCAAAGAACTGGTAGATGCAAAATCTGAAAGGATTCTTACCCAAGAAATGTGGACTATATCCTTACTAGATGCAAAAAAAAATCCTTGGAGAAAATATTTGAGGTCTTTGTATATTCCTCAGGCCCTTCACTGTAACCCACTATGTCCTCTTCATACATTGTCATCTTAGTCATCTTACCATTGTCAGTGATTAATGGGTCTATTTTGCATTGGTTGGGAGTTCTTGCCAAATTATTTTTAAAAAAAATTATCCTTACCTCTTCTTCTTGGCCATGTTAACCAAAACTCGACAATAAGAGCCTCATTTGTTGTTTTTTGCTAGATCTTGATGGTTACACTTTGCCACACTTTTATGACGATGATGGTCCATACCAGGCACCATTACTAGCCCTACCTCTATTTGCATGGGCGGTGGCAAAGCCAATGCCATGCCACCATCTAGAACAGATTTCCTTAGCCTCCATTGCTTTGTCTTTATCATTGAAACCCCTATTTGCATCACCATTATCGCCTTTGCCATAGATACTTCTCCATGAGGCTCATTAAATTCACTATTACAAGCTTCTAAAGACCTAATCATCATGAGAGGTGATTTAATCTATCGATCTTCTTCTTCTCTTAATGCCAAAGGGGCTTGCTAGACCTTATTAAATTTATCTACATAGTGTGCTACTCTTGCATTGTGAAGCAACAACTAGTGAGGGGTGCTTCTTATGTACCTTACAAGGCTTCTTTGTTTTTTAATCTATCATTTTCTCTTGCTTGTAATTCCTACAACATTAGCTCTCCACTACAACCCAAGAGCCATAGCATATATTGTCATGATTTTGAAGCTTTTGTTCTCCACTGCTAATATCACATTGAAGTCCTCCTTTGTTAATAGGCAACAATGAAATTAATACATATAAGGACATTTTAAAAGCAAATTTAACGAAAAAATATACTTTTGTCCATTTAAAATAACTATTTTTAATAATATTTATTAATTATTTTATTTTATTTTATTTTAATACCTTTCTTCTTCTCGAGAAGGGGAAGGGGTCACATCCAACACTATTGCTCTTGAAGGGGGGAGATCCACAACTAACCATATTGCTACCTCGTAAACGACAGACGCCCGGATGATGATACTCCGTCCCTTCTATTCTACCTATTCCTCCCTTCTATTCTACCTGGCACCTTTATTTTTATTTATTTATTTATTTTTGATGGAATCGGTAACGTTCGTCTCATTCGTCTAATTTGAATGCTCATCCATTTTTAGGCGTCGTGCCTCTGACGCCAACGATGACCATAGGTATTCCCTGATATTTAGTAGCACCTTAACACTATCATAATCTATTCATGAGTCAATATGATTGCATAGCCTGAGACTCCTTGAGTATTTTGAGGTTCTGCAAAATCATAGATGAAAGCATGCGAAGGAGGTAATCGGTTGAAGGATTGCCCTTTCTAAAATAGTTTATTATTTAGAGCAAAAACTAGATACAGAGCTTTCTCAAAGGTTTTTCTTTCCTTCATTCATCTCTATGTGTATTTGCGTTCATATGACTAAATTTCTTTCCTTGGGAATATGCAGATTCAGAGAGAGATTGTATGGAGAGCGGTAATTCTAGCCCAACAATTGAAAATAATCATTCTCCAATAAATATATTCGGTAAATTTCTACGTTCTTACGCAGAATGTTTGCCATTGCCTTCCCCATTTGGAGTCTACATGAATCAGTTTCACGGCCTCATTCTATCTTCAGGTTACGTCTATGCAAGTTTTTCACTCAAAAGGATTGGCAACGCTGATCAATATCATCACAAGAGGCACCGACTCTTCGCCATTGACACCAAAATGACGTTGCCTCTTCCCCTTCCTCCTCCTCCCACCAACGGCCAAGATATCACAGACTATGCAATAACAGTGTTAAGGAAGAAGCTTTATGTTATAGGAGGAGTTTTGCATTCTCCTTCATTCCCAAATCCTACTATAAATAACTGGAAAAAGAGAAAAATAGAGGACCTAGATTTGGTTCCAAATCCTATTCCTACTATAAATTTGGTTGAGAATTATCCTTATTACTTTTCAGCCTGTGATGCTCCCTATAAACTAGATTGTTGTGGTATTTACCTGGGTATTCATCATCATATAGACTTAGAAGCATAATTTGAAGAGGATATCAAAATTAATGCTTATTGGACCCTTGAGGATGAATCTAGAGAAAGGTTGTTCAAAGAAGACATGGATTTATATGCTTCGAATCACCACCCAAAAATATTAGTTGCAAAAAACACAAAAATCCTACAAAGAGGACAAGAAACTAGGTATGACAAAATGAAACAAGGTAAACCGGTTCCAACAACTCAAGAGGTGGAGGAGCTAGAAGTAAATACCATAAATTTAAGGAATAGGATTGTTCCTAACAAAACTGAAAAGAATTCAAACAAAGAGATTAGAGAATAGTCCATTAAGAAAGATCAGAACAAAAATGTTCTTGAAAACATAGGAACAAATGAACCGCCCTCTCATGAAGAATGTTCCAAAACTTTAGATATAAATAAAATGGAATTCGATGTCGGTTTAGAATTGAGTAGACATAAGGTCAACATTACCTTTCGTGAGTTAATGAATATTCAAAAGTATAGAGAACAAGTCTATAGGGCTTTAGGATTAATTGAACAAAAAGGAACTCAATCCTATAATGTTGTCAAACCTTCCAATCATGAAACTAGAACCCCTTCATCTGTCAAACCATTTTGTGTGTTACTCAGGTATAACTCAGATGAAGGAGAAAGGTATGTCATTCAAAACTGCATGTTAGATAGTGGTGCATCCTATAACATCATGCCCAAGAAAATGGCAGATCAAATAGGGATGATTTGCACTAGAGAGTATCCTCCTGTATCAATAATGGATAGTAGACAAATACCCTCTGTAGGTATTATCACTGGTTTGCTAGTCTACCTAGACCAACATCCTAAGAAGGGTATAGTTATGGATATCATAGTAGTTGATGTAGATCATTTCTTCTCATTATTGTTGAGCAAAAATTGGGCAGAACAGTTTGGTGGTTCTATACAATTAGATTGGTCTTATGCCAAAATTCCTATTTCAGGAAAAGAGAATGTAACCTTAAGGAGAGAATATTTTAATAAATACTCAGTCAAACTGGTTAGATCATATGACACCATGGTTAATTTGGTTACCTCTGTAGAAGAGAAAGAAATATGAGTGTACTCTATCTGGCATAACACTTTTCCTAACCAAAGTCCCTGAAGCCAAAGATATGGATCCTGAAACCAGAGAACTAGTAGATGCAAAATCTGACAGGATTCTTAACCAGGAAATGTGGACTATATCCTTACTAGATGCAAAAAAAATTCCTTGGAGAAAACATTTGAGGTCTTTGTATATTCCTCAGGCTCTTCACTGTAACCCACTATGTCCTCTTCATACATTGTCATCTTAGTCATCTTACCATTGCCAGTGATTAATGGGTTTATTTTGCATTGGTTGGGAGTTCTTGCCAAATTATTTTTTAAAATTTTTATCCTTACCTCGTCTTCTTGGCCATGTTAACCAAAACTCGACAATGAGAGCCTCATTTGTTGTATTTTGCTAGATCTTGATGGTTACACTTTGCCACACTTTTATGACGATGATGGCTCATACCAGGCACTATTACTAGCCCTACCTCTATTTGCATGGGCGGTGGCAAAGCCAATGCCATGCCACCATCTAGAACATATTTCCTTAGCCTCCATTGCTTTGTCTTTATCATTGAAACCCCTGCTTGCATCACCATTATCGCATTTGCCATAGTTACTTCTCCATGAGGCTCATTAAATTCACTATTACTTCTAAAGACCTAATCATCATGAGAGGTGATTTAATCTATCGATCTTCTTCTTCTTCTCTTAATGCCAAAGGGGCTTGCTAGACCTTTTTCAATTTATCTACATAGTGTGCTACTCTTGCATTGTGAAGCAACAACTAGTGAGGAATACTTCTTATGTACCTTACAAGGCTTCTCTGATTTTTAATTTATCTTCTTCTCTTGCTTGTAATTCCTACAACCTTAACTCTCCACTACAACCTAAGAGCCATAGCATATATTGTCAGCTTTTGAAGCTTTTGTTCTCACTGCTAATATCACATTGAAGTCCTCCTTTGTTAATAGGCAACAATGAAATTAATACATATAAAGACATTTCAAAAGCAAATTTTAAAAAAAAACTACTTTTAATATTTTAAATAACTATTTTTAATAATATTTATTAATTATTTTATTTTATTTTATTTTAATACCTTTCTTCTTCTCGAGAAGGGAAAGGGGTCACATCCAACACTATTGCTCTTGAAGGGGGGAGATCCACAACTAACCATATTGCTACCTCGTAAACGGCGGACGCCAAGATGATGATACTCCTTCCCTTCTATTCTATTCTACCTGGCACCTTTATTTTTAATTATTTATTTATTTTTGATGGAATCGGTAACGTCCGTCTCATTCGTCTAATTTGCATGCTCATCCATTTTCAGGCGCCGTGCCTCTGACGCCAACGATGACCGTAGGTATTCCCCGCTATTTAGTAGCACCTTAACACTATCATAATCTATTCACGACTCAATATGACTGCATAGCCCGAGACTCCCCGAGTTTTTGAGGTTCTGCGAAATCACAGATGAAAGCGTGCGAAGGAGGTAATCGGTTGAAGGATTGCCCTTTCTAAAATAGTTTCTTATTTAGAGCAAAAACTAGATACATAGCTTTCTCAAAGGTTTTTTTTCATTCATTCTTTTTCTTTCCTTCATTCATCTCTATGTGTATTTGCGTTCATATTACTGAATTTCTTGCCTTGGGAATATGCAGATTCAGAGAGAGATTGTATGGAGAGCGGTAATTCTAGCCCAACAATTGAAAACAATCATTCTCCAATAAATATATTCGGTCAATTTCCGCGTTCTTACGCAGAATGTTTGCCATCGCCTTCCCCATTCGGAGTCGACATGAATCGGTTTCGCGGCCTCGTTCTTTCTTCGGGTTGCGTCTATGCAAGTTTTTCACTGAAAAGGCTTGGCACCGCTGATCAAGATCATCACAAGAGGAGCCGACTCTTCGCCATTGACACCAAAACGACGTTGCCTCTTCCCCTTCCTCCTCCTCCCACCAACGGCCAAGATATCACGGACTATGCAATAACAGTGTTAAGGAAGAAGCTTTATGTTATAGGGGGAGTATTGCATTCTCCTTCATACCCAAATCCAACTCCAACAACGCATATATATTGTTTTGATCCATGCTTATGGTCTGTCGAAGCTTGTACCAGGGTACCTAGGAAGAACCCTGTGGTGGCAGCAGTGGACGAAAACATCTATGTATTCGGAGGCATCTGTCAGAATCTACCGTGGGCAGAGGTATACAATGTATGTACCCGTACATGGACTGTTATCAATCCGAACCCTTCACCACAGGTGGTCGCGGCTAAACGTTTCGACTCCACAACTGCTTACGCGCTTATCCTTGGCAAAAAGATACTTATACGAGGAGGGCATGGTGGAATATTGTTTGATGTGGACAATTTTTCATGGCACCCTTTACCAGCCCATTTAACTGTTCACTGGGTTCGCAACGCTAGCGCAGCAGTGGTGCAGGGCTTGATCTTCACTTGTTATTGTCCTTCTCCTTCTGTTGAGACTTGTACAATGGTCCAACAGGAGATTCGGGCTTATGATCCCCAACGGCACGTTTGGCTTTCCTTGGAAGGGGAAGGTTTTGATGTCTTCCAGCAAAATTCCCATAGATGCCGTTTTATGTGTGTCAGTGACAATTTGATTATATATCATATATCGGATTCTGATGATAATGGCGGTGATATTTTAACATTTTCAGCGTTTCTGGTAGACGATATCCTTGATGATAAAATTGTAAAACTCCACTTTCTACGAAGTCGTTCTCTTCGTCTCACGCATGACATATCTCCTCAGGGTATGTTTTTCTTGATTTTTTTTTTCATCTTTCTTTTTCCTGTTCGTTAGATTCTTGATAGGCATGTTTTTTCTTTACAGATTTTGTACTGCTCGCCGTCAATGGTTGATCAAGTGAATGTGAGAGGAAGGAGGAAGACAAAGGCAGAAAGCATTTTAGTTTTCTAGTTTCCTTTAATTTTCTAGTTTCCACTGCTGTCCATATTAGCTATGGATGTGAACTATGAAGGTTTGTAATTATATATATCGAACTATAATTAATTTTCTAGTTTCCACGACTGTTAATTTTCTAGTTTCCACTGCTGTTCATATTAGATATGGATGTGAACTATGGAGGTTTGTCACACTTTGTGGATATTATATATCAACGTGTAACTATGGAGTTTTGTGGTGATTCCAGTTTTTCCAAATGCCACTTGCTTGCTGTCACGTACTAAAACTGTCTACAATTTATCTGTTATATATTTTGCACCATAAATATATAAAAGCAAAAGTTCCAAAGTTCCGTTGCTGGTAACGACCACAAGTCAATTAGACCTATCTTCGCCCGCCAAGACGTACTCAACAACCGTGTTCTTGGAATTTTTTTACACCTACCTACGTACATCCTGCAGAGTGCGACGTGGTGAGGTCGAATACCGCAGGCGACAACTGTTTAAAACAAGAAAGCTAATCAATGTCGATAATGTATTTTATTGTATGTGATATGTCCTTTTGGCTTGACCGAAAATACATCTAACTGAAATGAGCATCGAATCCTCTGTGTTTATCTTTGTTATCTTGTTCATCTCTGCACGAGGAACCCGTGGCCCAGTCCTTTGTAGACTTTTACTTCAGATTATCTATCTATATAGATTTGTGGGAGACATCCAGGCATTGAGTTTCGATTGAATTTGTAGTGGTTCTGATCCTCTGCTCTATCGTAGTTTTCATTTTAAATACGAGAAGTTTTGATTTAACATGGCGATTGTTGAAGAATCGTTTAGGGAATTAAAAGTGGAGAAAGTACGCACTTGCGTGGTGCAATCACCTGTTCCGTCTCCAACATTGATCTAACTGTTCCGCCGATAAGCCCCGGCCACTTTTTTTTTTTTTGTGTACAAACGTTTTGCCGATAAAACATACGGGGAAGTGGTGAGTTCGATGAAAAAGGCGCTTCCTGAGACGCTGCTCCTATTTTATCCCGTGGCCGGACGGTTTAGAGTCAGGACGAATGGCGAATCAGAGATTCACTGCAGTAACCATACGCCGAAGGTCTAGCAGATGCGGCGATCGCCGAAGTGGACTTCTCTCAACCTAGTCTTTCGGTGGGCGGTAGATATGCCTAATTCCCTTGTATTTTATCGTGAGCAGGTAACGAGAATGAAGTGTGGCGGAATTGTTGTCAGTTGTTCTTTTGACCATAGAATAGTGGACGGAATCAGCAGCAGTAATTTTTTCAAGTCATGGTCCGAAGCAGCTCAAGGGCTTCCCATCTCCATGACACCATGCTTCCAGCGATCACTCTTCGAACATACAACATCATTGATTTTTTTTTAAACAATATTTTTCAATTTCTATTATCTTAATGTTTATAAATTAGTGCATACTTTGAGTTCTATTTTTATATATTTAAAATTAAATTATTGAAAATAAAAATGTTTAATATAAAAGGCATGCATTTTAATTTCAACTTTTAATGTTATGGGGATAGTTAAGTTTAATGAAAAGTTTATATCTTCATAGAGATAAATCTCACCTTCACTAGTTGTTTTCTAAAAATTGAATTTTATAAAGATTAAAATCAGCGACTAAATTATCTACTATTCGATTTCGTATCTATAAATATGCTCATATTTACAAGAAATTATTTGTAATAATAGATGATGAAAATTAACAATAACATAATTTTTTATCTACTCCTCTAATCTGAATCCTTTGAGTGCGTGCACCGTATCAACAGTGATGGTACGAATCTCGAGCGATCGGTGGTCCCCTTCACGTTGGGTCAACAATAACGAGGTGGAATAGGTTTGGTGGAAGCATCCATCCCTACATCGATAATGATGGTATGAATTATAAGTGATCGATAGTACCCTTCACGTTGGATCAACAATAACGAGGTGGAATAGGTTTGGTGGAAGCATCCCTCCCTGCATCGATGATGATGGTACGAATTTTGAGCGATCGATAGTCCCTTCACGTCGGGTCAACAATAACAAGGTGGAATAGATTTGGTGGAAGCAGCCCTTGTGGTTTGAACCATGCGCTTATCAGTTACTAGAAATAGTGTGGTTGTGACCAACTCTCCTATGTAACCAAAAAATAATAATAATTTGTGAATCTCCCCAATTGAGATATATTTCCATCCTTTTCCTACTGCAATCTTAATCCCTATAATAAGTGCCCGAGCCTCTCCTAGTTATTTGTTGAAGTTTGATATAATTTTTTTTTTGTAGGTAAAAAATGTTAGCGCAAAGTGTGGGTTTTTATGAGGGGTCTAGTCTTATCGTACCAGGGTTTGAATTTGGATCTCTTGGATGAAAACCTTAGAACATACGACTACAAGATCCCTTCTAGGAAAAAAAATGTTAGGATAAAGCATGGGTTTCTATGAGGGGTCTTGGTCCTAAAATTTTGAGTTAAAAACATGGGCTTTTATGAGGGGTCCCGACCCCCTTGTACTAGGGTTTGAACTTGGATCTCCTGGATGAAAACCCAAGGAATTACCACTACAATATCCTAAAATTTTAGGGTAAAATATAAAAAAATGTTAGGGTAAAGCAAGGGTTTTTATGAGGAATCTTGGTCCCCTCGTACCAAGACTTAAACTTGGATCTCTTGGATGAAAACCCAAGGACTTACCATTGTGGTATCCCTCCTAGGACAAGTTCAATACGATTTTGAGTAATTGAGGAGAATTTTACCTTCATTATTTTGGAAAACATCACCTCCACCAGCTTTTCCCATATTTGCTTTAAAAGTACCATCAAAAATAATTTTGATAAATCCTAATTTCTAGACATTTTCATTTTCTCCTAACGAAGTAGATCCTTTGTTTTAGTGTCATTATCACAAATGACTCTTTTATTTATGTTCAAAATCTTGTATCAAAGTTGTTATCGCCTCTTTTTCTCCACTTAAAACTTCCTATGATAAGTACCATATCTCTAAACATTCTCCAAGAGAGACATTAATACAATTTTAAACTTAGACATGATTTTGAAATTAATTTTAAAAAATTCTATTATTCTTTTCAAGCCATAAATTCTAACAAACAATGACAAGACCAATCCTCTACGAAATACATAAAGTGTTAGATTTGAAATAATTAATCCAATATGTCATCAACTTTTTCAATGTTGATGGAACTAACAAAAATATTTTCATACTTTTAGAACAGTAATCCCAAATGGTGTGAGCAAATGGACAATGAAGTACTAAATGATCTGATGTTTCTAAATCCTTCTCACACAAGGAACATTTGAAAGGTCCATGATATCATCTTCTTTGTAGAGTCTCTCTTCTGAGAATATTATTTTGAACTACTAACTAAAGAAAAGTTGAGGCCTTAAGGAGAGCCTCTAATGACAAAATATTCTTCCAAGGAAAATCTTTGGGAGTAGAAAATTTTGATTGCTCTAAATTCTTATATCCCAACTTGATTTAGTATCCACCATCTTTTAATAGATTTCAAACCAACTCATCCTTTCATGTGAAAATTAGCAAATAAACTCTTGAAGTATCTTTTTTATGTTCATCTACATTTTGTTTGAGTTCCTCTCCTTCGACTAAGTTACTAATAGAAATCCATGATTTGGAGTTGTTGCCCATATTAATATAATATTTGACCTTTGGAACTTTACGAGCTAGGTATTCCTAAGCCAATGGTTACCATTTTGAATCAAAGATAAGATTATAAGGATTCAACCAAGAATCAAACCAAAAATTTGCATAATTCCCCTTATTGATTGACCATCTAATATATTTCTTGATCAATTGTAAACTATTTAATATGAAGTTCCATGTTGGTGATCCTTTGGGTAGGGTTTTTTTCCTAAATAGTTTTATTGCATCAAAAGAACCTATACATATTTAAAGTAAAAAAATTTCCAAATAATTCCATGAGCCTACTCCTCCAATATTCTTTCCTTTGCAAGTCCTATCCCACTGATAAAGAGGAAACCTAATTTTTTCCTCACATCCTTTTCAAATAAAGCCTTTTTGAATATTTTTAATTTCCAATGCTATACCTACTAGCAATATTGAAAGTAACATCATATAAATAAAGATGGTTTGCAATGTAGTATTTATAAGTTATAGCCTTTCCACCATGGTTAAAAACTTACCTTTCCAACCTACCAAAAAAGATTTTATTCTATCCAATCAAGAGACCCAAAACTCTTTTTTATTTTGTTATGAGACAAAGGAATACCCAAGTAGGTTAATAGAAAAAATAATATTTTAAACCCTAAAATATCTACCATGTTAAGTTGTAAATCTAGCGTAGTGTTAACGAAAAATCATGGATTTTGTAGTATTAACCAATTATCCAGTAGCCTTTTCATAGCATGATAATATTGATTTAAAATTCCATGGCCTCACGGATTAAGGGATGGGCCAAAAGAAAAGTATAATCAACAAATTGAAGATAAAATTCAAAGCAACCATTCTTTACAACCCAAATACCTTTGACTTTTCCTTCCATTTTTACCTTTGAGAAATTTCTCCTTAATGCCTCTACAATGATAATGAATAGAGAAGAAGATATGGATCACCTTACTAGATTCCACAAGATGACTTAAAGTAACTAGTAGGAGAACTATTGATCAAAATAGAATATTTTATAGTGTTATAACAACATTGAATCCATTCACACCAATTATAGTGAAAATCAAAAATTTTGAGCATATCATGTAGAACAATACATGAAACTCTAACATTTGCATTTTATATCTAAATTCATAAGCATGCTTCACTTTTTCATGAAATGAAATGAATGTATGACCTCCTATATGATTATACCATCAGTAATTTATTTACCATGAATAAACCACCTCGTTACTTTGAGAGAACATAATCTAGAATGCCTTTTAACTTGTTTTTTATAGCTTTTGAGATTATCTAATAAATCATATAACAAATTCTTATTGAATAAAAATTATGAATATATTTTATCTCATATTTCTTGGGAAACAATGTAATAAAAGTGTCATGATTTTACTTATTATAGCTTTCTTTTTTTTCGGGTCTCTTCTAATGCAACCAACATATCACTCTTCAACAAATCCTAGAATTTTGGAATGAAAATTATAGGAAATCCATTAGGGCTAGGTGCCTTGTTAAGTTGAAAAACTAAAATTGCTTCTTGTAGCTCCTCCATATATTTCTTCTTCATCAAGCTTTCATTTTATCCCTATGTGATAATTGATGGAATATTTTATAAAATTTTATCGTGTGCCTCCTTATCTTGCATAACATATAATAAAATAAATTTTAAATAATTAATTACTTTTTTCTTTTTTAATTAGTTATATGGGATTGAAACATGCCTCACATGTATTACATCAAGACCACATAGTAGTATAACAATAGTTTGACAATTAAGAATATATCTTGGTAAGATTCAAAGCAAGGTCTCCTCCTTGAAAGTAGAGGAATATAATTGATTTAGCTAATGTCATCTGATATTTTGCTTTCTTGTATCCTCTTTTTCGTCAATATTTATTCTATTTAGAATTAAAATATTTTTTATACGATGAAAAGAAAATTTTACTTTTTGTTGTAGCACGAATTTTTTTTGTATTTCTATCACCTTCCTTAATCCACTTATCCCTAGATTTTTGGAACCAATATGACTTTTTTTATGCATTATGATAATAAAAAATATTTTTTTTCTTTCACATTAGAATGTTGGTCTATTCCCTTGATTTCTAGTATCTATTATAAAAATTTTAGCTTTGATTCAATTTCCTTATTTTCTTTAAAACATTTACCAAATGATTTGGCATTCCAAATCCTTTTTTTCTTTAAATAATTCATACTTTGAATAAACATGTGTATAAATGATCCTTCAAAATTTGACGTATTCCACTATTACATAACCATCTACAAGAAATTAGGATTTTTATCCATATAGCTTACAAACAAAGTGACTTTGGATGATTATTATTAGGAAAATCATAAGTCAAAATAATAGGTTTATGATATGATCCTGTTTACACAATAAAATATAAAGAGATTGTATACTCTATTTGCAACCATATGTTGGATAACAATTATAAATCATAACGACAATTTACAATTTACTAATTTACTAATTTATTTTCTTATATCTCCATGCATTCAAATAACTAAACTTAACCTTAGAAATGATAAACCTTATCCTCCTTAAACTTAATGGAATGCAAATAATAATTGAATTTTAATATACCTTCTTGGAGGTGAGGTTCTACGTATTGATTGGCTTCTCCTTTGATTGCAATTTGTATGCTAATTTGGGTACTATTCTCTTCTCAATCTTCAAGGTTTGGTAATATTCTTCCATTGTATTTATTGTTCCTCCTTTTTATGGTGCTCTCTTCCACTTTTGACTATCCTTCTTATGCTTCTTCAACGTTCTTTGACTTGAATGCTTAGTATGTGCAATCTCTTATGGTTTGGATTTTTAATACTTGATTATATCATGTACCTTGCATGCCATATGACACTCAACGTAAAATTTATGCATTACTTCTTGCTGCTATTCTCTATTAAGTGGCATGGGCGTTACTTTATAGCATGTAGGTGTTATTCTAATCTTGGATAACATAGATGTTATTTTATAATATATTCCCTCTTTTCTCAATGAGCACTCATTTGAGGTGGTATTTAAATTTTTTGGTGCTTTTCTATTTTGTGACAAGTGGCATATGGTCTCTTTAATCGTCGTGACAAGTGGTGGATCCACTCTTCTTTTGCATGTAACCTTTCTTTTTTTTTTTTGGTAAGTTGGAATTATATTACAAGTGGGTTTTGAAAGGATCCCAAAAACCTTTTTACAACAGGTCAAAAGACCAAACCGAGGGTTAAAACGCAAATGACACATCCCACCCAGTGGGAGACTTATTACAAGGATGAAGATAAAATCCCATCTAGCGGGAAACATCCGAAGACCACCACAAAGGAAATCCCGCCCAACGGGAAAAAACGGCAGTCAAAAAGGGAAAATCCCGCCCAGCGGGGACCCTAGCAAATTTAAAAACCTTTCCAGTAGGGAAAACAACATAAAAAATTACAATCCCGCCTCGTGGGGAAAAAACCGCACAATCTGGAAATCCTGCCACGAGGGGAAAACAAGCATGTTTAGGAATCTCGCAAAGCAGGAAAGGCACGCAAACCCTAAACCAGCATGTTTGAGAAATCCCACCTAGCGGAAAAACCAACAAAATTGGAAGATATCGCCTGCGGGAAAACCACCAAACCAACCCTAAACCGGGTGTGAAGGGTCTCGCCCAACGGGGAAAAAAACTAGCAGCAAGGGAAGGTCCTGCCCCGCGAAAAACCCAACAGCAACAAGAAATCCCGCCTTGCAGGAAAAAAATAGCAGCATGCCCAGAATCTCGCCTTCAGAGAAACCAGCAAGAGAAGGCGAAACCGCCCAGCGGGAAAAACCAGCAGTATGCCCAAGACCTGCAGACAAACCCACGACCCCCCATCGGGGAAAACCAGCACGCCCTGAACCTATAGAAAAACCTACGAACTCGTGGATCCCGCCCAGCGGGAAAACCAGCAACATGCCCAGAAGAACACAACCCCTGTCTAACAGGAACCCCGATCTGGGATGCAAGCTACAGAGAAGAGACAGGAAAGCTGTCCCGTGAGCGTCCATGACTAAGAAGGATTTTTACGGGTAGAAAAAATAGCGGAAGCCATTGCATTGTAAGATCTTGAGCCCCCATCCCAAGATCAAACCTTGCAAGGAAACAAGCCATTAAAACCACCATCAAGAAAACTTCTAGCCCCACCATTGTCTGTCAGGGAATGGATCCAAGGAGAGATGTAGCTGCATGCATGGGCACCCCCCAGAACCCAAACAGTAGACTATAGAAATATCCTTGAGATCCATCCACAAGAACAAACAAACCCCGAATCTACAAGGAGATCCCAAAGACAAGGGTTTCATGGGGCGACTGAGAAAACCATCTATGAGAAAATGCGTCCCCCGAAGCCAAAAGAACGCAGATGAAGATCCCGAGCAGCAACCAGAAAACCAGAGCCAACCCTCTTCCAACAGCCCTGAAAGCACGCTGGAAACCCGTCGAACCAGGAAACTCAGGGCAAGAAACCACCAAACCCTCCTTGCAGACTAGCAACCCCATCAAGAGGGAAACCTGAGAAAACAGGGGAACCTAGAAACTAGGCCTGAGAGCAGACCCGGGAAGGGGGCAGGGAAATGGAGAAGTGGGATTGGTCAGTCCCAGGGAACCTGGTGCTGAAGCCATCCCTCCCTTGCCCCCCATCGACGAAAACCCTCCGGTGCATGTAACCTTTCTTTGGCACTCAATGTACCTTTCTTTTTCTTAACATTATTTGCCAACTCTTTACAAGTTGTTTGGTCTTCCTTTTGCAACTATTGAGTGCTTCTTGATTTTCAATGTATGGTGGTGGTTCTTCTCCTTCAATGGATGCTCCTCTTCAACGACGATAGCTCCTCCTTTGATGGTGCTTCAATGATTCTTTCCTTGGTGACTATTTCATTGTTGTTCTACTAGATGTTCAAGCCTCTTTGGCTTGGGTAAAACTTTGTTACTTGTTTACTAACACATTTTCATCCTTACTTTAGCTCTATATTTATTTTATATTTATCTTCTTTCTCTTACTGCAGATTTTGATCCAATGTGGGCATTGCCTTCTTGGAGTTTTAATGCCCTATTTGGTGTCTTTAGACACCTTGAATATGTTAGCTTTGAGCCCTTATTCGGCCCTTTTCTTCTTTACTCCATGGCTTCTCCTTTTCACTTGGTGATCCTACCATTGATGGCTACAACATTTTGAGGCTCTTTGGTGTCTTTAGACACTTCAACTCTTGCATTTCTTTTGCTACTTTAAAAAATACAAATATGGTGCTTTTATAAACTATAAATGAATTTTTTAAACTAATATAAAATACCTTTATTGCACCAAAATTTTGAGATCTTTTTAGTCTATTTTTGTAGCTTACCTTCTAGACATCTAATGGCCCTTTTTTTTCTAATATGGTGGCACCTTCTCTTTCTCTTAGTGGCTTTACTACTCCTCTGGTGGCTCCTCTTCACTAAGACTTGCTACATCTTTCACCTATGCTTAATGGTGTCTTTGGACACTCTAACTCAGCCTTGTTTTTGTGCACTATTATTTGTTCCCTTGCTTAATAATATTGCACTTTGGTAGCTCTCAGAGTTAACATGTATTAGGTACTCTCTACTTCTTAATCTTATTACTCCTTTCAAGTAACTTTTAACTCTATTTTATGTTGATATATTTTGCAGGTTTCAATATGATAATGCTACCTCCTTTCTTGACTTGAAGACCTTAAAATTAAACTCCTTGGCTACCTTTAATACCTCTAATATGGTGTTTTCAAGAAACTTAAATAATACGGGGATAAAAAAATTTAATAACACCAATTTTTAAACCTTATTTTGGCCTTCTTTGTAGCAATCTTTCTTGGTGATTTGGTTCACCTATTTGCTACCCTGAATTTGTCAATCTTGCAGGTTCCAATGCTGCCCTTATTTATCCTTCAATTTTATTCTCTTAGAATTTGAAATTTTTAGCTGTTAGTGTTGCACAATATACTGCCCTCTTACTATTCTAAAACTATGTAATTTTCAGCTTAGCCAATTACTCCTTCAATTTGCAATTCTAGGGTACTATAAAATCTACCCTAATCTTCTCCAAAACACAACTTTATGTGAATAAAAGAGGATAAAAGTATTAATAATGGGTTTTAACCCAAACAAGACCGTTGCATCACATTATTATTAACATTGAAAAATGTCTTTGCTGGACTTATGTCCTTGCATTTATTTATTAAGTTTATATTAGTATATAAAGAATTGAAACTTTATTTAAATTTTATTATTTTATTTAAATTTTTTTGAAAGGTTTCTTTAGGGTAAAAAAATTTTAAGATATATTGTTTAGAATTGGGTATCTTTATCTTATCATTATCTCATAAAGAAAAGATCTAAAAAAATTTAAACCTTAAACTTTTGAAAAACCAAAACTTATCTTTGTTACACTGTCCCTAAAATAAGTTAATTGATAAATCTCTTAATAATAACTAAATACGCAAACTACCTCCTATATAAAATATAAGAGGTAGGGTGTGAGAGGTATCGTGATCAGGGTGTGAGAGATGACAACGTTGAGAAATATAAAATATAACAAGATCTATCATACCGCGTACTAGAAAAGTGTTACTGATTCCGTTGATTTATATGAAATTTAAGAGGCGTCGCAATGATTCCGTTGATTTATATGAAATTTAAGAGGCGTCGCAATCAGGGTGTGAGAGATGACAATGTTGAAAAATTGAAATATAAAAGGATCGTAAAGAGTAAAGACGACTGATTCTGGTTATTTAAATGAAATATAAGACGTGGGTGTGAGAGATGATAAACTTATTTTTGTATTTTGAAGAGGGTTTTGAAAGGTATCTTATAACCTTGTATAATAATTTCAACAAGAGCGTAATTGGAGGGTTTTGAAAGGTATCCCTCAACCTTTCACATCAATTCTAATAGGATTAAAAGAGCAAACGGAACATGTAATTATAGATTTAACAAACCCACGTGCCCGCAAAACTAACATCCAAACAAACAACAGCGGTAAATATTTACAAAGAAATTTAAAGATTAGACAACAAATTGAACCAACTCCCGCAAACCGAGAGAGGAACCAGCTCAAACGAAAAGGAGGAGTGAGAAGGAAAAGAATTTGAAATTTAAAAACGTCCTTCCCGCTCAAAACAAACTAGGCCTTGCCATACGTGAACAGACAAGGAGCCCTAGCTTTTAAAACACTAATCATCCGGTAGAAGAGAAGCCAAACAGAAATCCAACGAGGAGCCGAAAAATATTTCAATTCGGAACAAACACGTGGATCCTGGAAATCTGACCCAACGCACGCGAGCCTCGTGTAGCTCCAGGGGAAGCAAAACAACACCCATGCTCACAAATCATGCAATCTTGTGTAGCAATGAAACCAACATGACCACGAACCCGGAGGTAGGAATCACCTAGTTCTGAAAAGCAATCCTAACATGCACAAGCTCTGCAGAAGCAAGGGAAAATAGCCCACCAAGTAAACCACCATTCGAACAACGAAACAAGCCCACCAAGGTGGATAAAAATAAAAGGAAACGGTCGTTCGAACAAGGATCGTTCGAACAAGGATAAACCACGAACGAGCAGGAGAAAATTGCAACTTGAAAATACCCACTCAAAAAGGAAAAAAACCACCAAGCGTTAGCTGGAAGCCAAGACCCTGCAACCAAAACCACATCAAAGCATAGAAGCTCACTGTAACTCTTCCGGGAACCACACTGAAAGTCAAACTGCAAGCCCACATACCCGCAGCTCCACCCAAGCAAGATCTAGAGAAAGATACTTTGCATCCACAAACACCACCAAACCACCCGAGCACCTGAAACCCTGACTTCACACCAATCAAAGAAAACAGAAAGCAACTACTGCAACAACAACACCCCAAAATCACCCCAGCAAGTTTGGGTCGGCCTTTGGCCCTATCCCCTTAGGGACCCTGACCAAATATACATTGACAAGCCGAAACCGAAAGAAATGCAGAGCCAACTGACCAAAACCCCCAACTAACGACCAACCCAAGCGGATCCGACACTCACCAACCAAAACGCATGTCCAAAGCCAAACAAGGGACCACCAACCAAAACATTCTGCACCACGATAAAAGTTCCAAAGCTCCAAATCATCCACATATGACTCTATCCCCTCAAAGACCTTAGCTAAATCTACAATGACTAACCGAGCACACAATAAATTTGTAACAAACTGGATAAGCCCCCGACCAGCAAAGGACACTGCCCATACCACCCACCACCCTTAAAGACCTTAGCTAAATCTACAATGACTAACCGAGCATACAATAAATTTGTAACAAACTGGATAAGCCCCCGACCAGCAAAGGACACTGCCCATACCACCCACCACCACCGAAGCAGAACATACAGACCAAAAGGAACCACGAGATCAAAATAGAGGAAGATTAAAAAGAACCTATCTTATTCTTAAAATATTAATATAAATATAATCAGATAAGAAGTAAAATAAAAAATTTATTATAATAATTTTATATATAAATATATTTATTGAGCATTCAATCTACACATGATTCATAGTTAGATTAAATTCGGTGTGAGACATAAGATTATACATATAAACAATAAAAAAGAAAGCAAAAAAAATGACTGATTTTCTGCTGGGTTTCAAAATAAATATACGTGTGTTTATTAACTGATTCTATTGATTTAAACGAAATACAAGAGGTGTTGCTATCCGGATGTGAGAGATGACAACGTTGAAAAATATGAAATGAAATGAAAGATTTTAATTACGTCTGCGAGACCCAAATATGGTTTATGGGGCCTCAGATATGGAAGTACAATTACTCAAATCATATCATATGATCTTTAATATCTTTGAGAAGGTTGTTCCTTCTCCTATTGATTTGTGTTAGCAATTCCCCAACTTTTTTTATTTTACTGTCTTCAAATAAATTTGCCATAAACTCGTTCCCAAGTGTTTCTTTGTATTTTTCACGGATATCTAAAAAACTCGGGCATTTATAGATAAAGTGTTCATCTGTCTCTACTGCCCCTGTGCTGCATAGAGTACATATCCTTTTTTCCCATTGTTCTTTGGGCGTTGTCCATCTCCCTGTTTCACATCTAAGCCTATGAGAGCTAGTCTTTATATGAGTATTTTTTCCTTCCACTTGATTTCAGTGCCTATATACGCTTTTTCCTTGTGGTCATACGTTGGGTTAAAATTTGCAATATAATATTGTCTTTTAGTGCTTGCATTTTTCCACATTCCACTTCTAAACTTTTCATTCACATAATTTTTTATGTCTTTGTTGACATTTGGGCATTCATTTATGTTGATTTCCCAACGTTTCATCTATTTCTGATTTTGTTTCGTCCATGTATTCTTTCGCCTATGTAACTCTTCGTCTTTAGCTGCCCTAGGCCATCTATCATTTGTCATGTTTTTTGTTTTTTTCAAGTAATATAACAACTTGGTCATAGCAATTGCTTTTAAAGGGAACATTCCATAAAGACTGAATCTTAAAAACGACATATGCTTACCAACTTTTTTTTTTTCTTAAATAAAATGCGAGGTTGAATAATTTGTTGAAGGCTCATGCCCTGAAGACTGAGAAAATCTTGTGACCAAAACATTTTTGGCTAGGGAAAATGACTTAAATTTTAAAAGTATATATTCGAATACACTGAGGAAGTAGGAGTTACATACTTCCCACCTTTTCTAAAATAAAGATAAAACCTTACCGCTCTGTTTGAACTACCGCTCTCTTTGAACTCAAGTGAGTTAAATGAAGTGGGTTTTAGAGCACATATTCGAATAGACTGAGTAGGAGTTATGTAGGCCTGACTCAAGTGGGTTAAATGGAGTGGGTTTTAAAGCACATATTCGAATAGACTGAGTAGGAGTTATGACGTGTAGGAGTTACGTACTTCCCACCTTATCGTGTGACGAAGACTTTTTGGATGGGTGAAATGAAGTGGGTTTAAGTACAGATACGTTGGTTTTTTAAGGATTAATGTTGAAGATTTAAATTTTATATGTTGGATATAAATTGGATAGTAGTAATGTTTTATAAGTTGGATATAAATTGGATAGTGGTAGTGGAATATGTATGGATATAAGTTGGATGGTTACAATCGAATATTTGTTAATTAAATGTTGATAATTTAAAGGATTAAATAGATTAGATGATAACAACCAAATATTTATGGGTTGGCTAATCAATTTTACCATATATTTTAATAATGTTATTTTTGTTTGGGTTGGAGTTGGTTACAACTATTTTTAGTAATTGTTAAGTGTAAAGTTCAAACCACATGTACTGCTCCCAACAAGTTTAGGCATCTTGTTGTTGTTGACCCGATGTGAGATGGAGACCATCAGTCATTGTTGTTGACTCAGCGTGAGATAGAGACCATCGGTCGTTCAGGGTTCGTATCATCATCGTTGTGAGATGGGGTTCACCGGTTGTTGTTTGTATTATCATTGTCGTGAGATGGAGACCATCGGTTGTTGTTGTTGACACGACGTGAGATGAAGACCCATATCGTCATTGTTGTGAGATGGGGATCACCGGTTGTTGTTTGTATCATCATTGTCGTGAGATGGAGACCATCGGTTGTTGTTGTTGACACGGCGTTGGATGAAGACCACCAGTCGTTCAGGGTTCGTATCGTCATCGTCGATCTGGCACACACTCAAAAGATTCAGATCACTAATTGACACCCCCAAAGTTTAAACTTAGGTCTCTTCTTGGTAAGTGCCCAACCACACTAACACTAATCCACCTAACCAGAATTTAAATAACCAATATAATTTGGACCGGAGTTGAATAAACTCACCATATAGATAACACAACTTATAACCTCACAACTCCCTTACTCACTCTTAAAAGGTTATTCTTTAATTTTTTTTTTAAAGTACGGGACCCACTTAGCGCACGATTACCCAAAACTTTACGTACCAAAAAAATTTAAGCGACTTGGGAACGAGTTTATGACAGATTTATTTGAAGACAGTAAAATAAAAAAAGCTGGAGAACTGCTAACACAAATCAGCAGGAGAAGGAACAACCTTCTCAAAAATATTAAAGATCATATGATATGATTTGAGTAATTGTACTTCCATATTTGAGGTCCCATAGACCATATTTGGTCTCGTGGACATAATTAAAATCTTTTCTTTCCTTTCATTTCAATTCATCTCAGTATCGAAGGTGGAGGTGGACGAGTGCGCAGACGAGGCTTGAGAAATCATCTTGAGGTGCGGAATTCAGTCTTTTCTTTTTATTTTATTTAGAGTTTGGTATGTGTGCCGATATAAATTTATATTTTATAATTAATTTTTTTTTCATTTTAATACATATTTATCTTAATACCTATGTTCTTTGAACTTCTTGCCATGGACACCAAAACCGATTGGCCTCTTCCCCTTCCTCCTCCAAGCTCCAAGATATCAGGGACTATGCAATAGCAGTGTTAAGGAAGAAGCTTTATGTTATAGGAGGAGTATTGCATTCTCCTTCATACCCAAATCCAATTCCAACAACGCATATATAGCTTTGATCCAAAGCCCAACCCATGCTTATGTTCTGTCGAAGCTTGTACCAGGGTACCTAGGAAGAACCCTGTGGTCGCAGCAGTGGACGAAAACATTTATGTATTCGGAGGCATCTGTCAGAATCTACCGTGGGCAGAGGTATACAATGTATGTACCCGTACATGGACTGTTATCAATCCGAACCCTTCACCACAGGTGGTCGCGGCTAAACGTTTCGACTCCACAACTGCTTACGCGCTTATCCTTGGCAAAAAGATACTTATACGAGGAGGGCATGGTGGAATATTGTTTGATGTGGACAATTTTTCATGGCACCGTTTACAGCCAATTTAACTGTTCACTGGGTTCGCAACGCTAGCGCAGCAGTGGTGCAGGGCTTGATCTTCACTTATTATTGTCCTTCTGTTGAGACTTGTACAATGGTCCAACAGGAGATTCGGGCTTATGATCCCCATACGGCACGTCTGGCTTTCCGTGGAAGGGGAAGGTTTTGATCTCTTCCAGCAAAATTCCCATGGATGCCGTTTTATGTGTGTCAGTGACAATTTGATTATATATCATATATCGGATTCTGGTGATAATGGCGGTGCCATTTTAACATTTTCAGCCTTTCTGATCGACGATATCCTTGATGATAAAATTGTAAGACTCCACTTTCTACGAAGTCGTTCTCTTCGTCTCACGGATGACATCTCTCCTCAGGGTATGTTTTTCTTGAATTCTTGTGTTTTTTTTTTCAATCTTTCTTTTTACTGTTCGTTAGATTCTTGATAGGCATTTTTTTCTTTACAGATTTTTTACTGCTCTCCGTCAATGCTTGATCAAGTGAATGTGAGACGGAGGAGGAAGACAAAGGCAGAAAGCTTCCACTGCTGTTTATGGAGAAAGCTTTTCAGTTTTCTAGTTTCCACTGCTGTCCACATTAGATATGGATGTGAACTATGAAAGTTTGTAATTATAATTATGGAGGTTTGTCATAGTGTGTGGATACACTAAAGTAAGCTTAAAATTTAAGCATGAGTTGTCTCATATCTATAGATATAAACCTATAGTGTTCTCAAATCTATTACAAGTAGTGTTTTGAAAGTAGTGTTTTGAAAGACATCTCCAAACCTTAGATCTAGCAATAAGATATCAAGAAAGAATAAGTTGGATTCCATGAATCCAACCCGAAAATCTAATGAAGCAACTTCTTAGCAAATAAGCTATAGATTTTATGAAGCAAATACAAGAGATTGACACAGTCAAACAACTAGCAAGCAACAGGGACCAACATAGGAGAAACTGGCACCCAAAACAACATTCAAATTCAAGACTTAGAATTAGAATTTGAAAATCTCATCAAGAGCTGCATTCAAATTCAAAGTTCAAAATTTGAAGATCTCGCCCACCACTAGGGCCTTGAATATAGGAACTAGGCCTCACCACTGGAACCCAAGGGTGCTCAAAGAACCAGAGAGCCAAGAATCCCACCTAAAACTAGATCAGATCTACAACAACAACATCCGGCCTAACAAACAACTAAACCAAAAACAACCAAAAATCACTTGTTGGAAGCCCTTCTCAGTGAGATCTTGGGAGGTCTGCCAATCCTTTTTTTTACCCCCAAAGAAAGAAATCCTTTTTTCAGGCCACACTCCTGAACACATTTGTTCCAAGTCTCCATGATTGGAACAACCTCATTCTCTCCAGGATGCAAAGCCTCAAAACTATCTGTTAGAAGGGGTTGTACTCCGTTAGCAATTTCAAAGTCAATATCCCTTTTCTTGAGCACTTTGTTGCTAGGTCTCCCCACTTTCCTTTCGATCCCTACATCAATACGAGCTTTCCTGTGACTTTTGGTCTTCGAACCTGGAGAGCCTTTCTCAAACACAGGTTTTGGAGAGACTAGAAAGCTTTCCATTAATTGTTGAAGAGTCAGATCATCCATGTCAAGACAGTCAAAGAAATTTTGGAGGATAATACTAGAGGGGCTTACCTCTTCTCTACTCTCCCCAACTTTAGGAAGTTGACCAATATCCCCCGCTACTGAGCTTACTTCCCTTCTCTTCATAGGAACCCTATTCAACTCCTCTCCATCAAACATGTTAAATGGAAGAAGGGCTTCCTCCTATAATTCCTCACTGAGCCCAACTTGAGAAATAGAAATTGGATCTTTTCCTTTCAATTTTTGAGGGTTTCACTTAGGCACCCACTTTTCACTAAGCTTCTTACTATTTTCCTTACGGCCCACCAAAGTACTTAGAGCTTTAGGATGCAAGGGGCATAAGCTCTTATGGTGCCCACCCTTACCACACTCCTAGAAAACTTGGGGTTTATTTTCATATTCAATGTTTTGAACCCAGGTGCTAAGGTTAGAAAATATCTCAGCAGAGCTTTGTAGATTCTTCTCGATATCTTCCATTACACACATTCTAGCATAAAGTATTCAAGATTTAGAACTGGTAGTCTGATCGAAGGAAATCAAATTTCCAATCGTCTTGGCAATAGCTTGGAAGATGCTCTCATGCCAGAGATGAAGTGGGAAGTCTGGTAGCTTGACCCATAGTGGGACAATATTAATGCTTTGTGTTAGGGGATTAAAATATAGGGCTCATTTATGTAAAAATAAACCTTGTTTGCCAAAAAACCATGGGCCCCCTTCCAAGATCCGCTTGGAATCCTCCTCATAGTTGAGCCTAATAAGGAAGAAATTTCTTGGGATGGCCACAATTTCAAGAGAACCGATAGGTCTCCATCTTGCCAAAGCCCATCTCCTCAGAGCATCAATATCCGGCCTCCTACCTTGGAATTTTCCCATGAGATTCCACAACCCATCTTTTAGGATATTATCAATCAAGCTATCGGGATATGGATTTGGTTCAACACAGGAGAAATATCGAAGAGGGTGTCAGATCCTCCATTAATGATAGCAACCACTTTTGCATACGAAGGCACACTAGGGAAAATGAAGTCCTCCTCGCAGGTTCTACTGGTCCCACCTCTGAGCTTATCATAATTCCACTCCTCCCATTCAAATGAAAAGGAGGGGTCATGGGAGTCAAATAGATACACCTTCATGGACTTAGCTTCTTCAGCAATGGGGTTGAAGCTTCCCAACCAAGCATCCACCTTCTCTACAATGCTCATCTACCTCCTCTGTAATGCTCCTCTAAAACCTAAAAATCTACACTGATATGATTCACAACCTAGCTACTGTTGTATAGTGCTTCACAGATTCGCTTCACAACTTGGCCTCCACAACCCTAATATAGCACCAGTATTTTTTTTATTGTTCATCCACACATATTTGTTATGTGGCCTCCACAACCCTAGCACAACACCCATCTACACAGATCTACTTCACAACCTTGTTGTTGTAGCACAGTGTTGCACAGATTTGCTTCACAACTTGGCCTCCACAACCCTAATACAACACCCATAATTTTTTATTTTTTGTCCACACAGATCCATTATGTGGCCTTCATAACCCTAGCACAACACCCGTCTGCATAAATCTACTTCACAACCTAGCACAAAACCTTGCATAGCATCCATCTATACGAATCTACTTCATAACCTAGTTGTCGTAGCACGGTGCTGCACAGATTCACTTCACAACTTGGCCTCCACAACCCTAATACAACACCCATAATTTTTTATTGTCTGTCCACATAGATCTGTTATGTGGCCTCCACAACCCTAGCACAACATCCATTTGCACATATTTTCTTCACACCTTGTTGCACATTTATAAGTTATATATTTTCTTAAGTAAATTTAATTGTTATTATTAAAATCTATCTTTTGTTTCATAATTTATCTATAATTTTATTATATTTGTAATTGTTATTATTTTAAACTTGGTAATATATTTATATATAAGTGTTATATATGGCTTTTATTTTAATAGAGATCATTATCATTAAAATATCAAAATATTACATTTGTTAGATCAATTAAATCATATCAGCATACCTTTTTATCGTATAATTTGTATTCCTTTTATAAATATATTTTTCATTTTACTCAGAGTGTTAAGTTTCCATAGTTATCTCCTTTATATGATTTTCACGAAGAGATAAATCTTACTTCATTAGTTGCCTTCTAAATTTTGAATTTCATAAAGACTAAGATCAACATTGTAATTGACAAAATTATCTACTATTTGAATTTCTTCTCTATAAATATGCTCACATTTCGAAGAAATTGCCTTTTAATAATAAACGATGAAAATTAACAATAATACTATTTTTTATCTACTCCCCACATCTTTTTTTATAGCATTAATGATAATTTGTTTCTTCTCTATAAATATGTTCACATTTCCAAGAAAATACCTCTAATAATAGAGGATAAAAATAAACAATAATATTGTTTTTTATCTAATCCCCACATTTTTTTTTTATAGCATTAATGATAATTTGTGAATCCTCCTCAATTGAGATATATTTACATCTTTTCCTATTGCAATATTAATCCCTATAATAAGTGCCCTAGTCTCTCCTAGTTATTTTTTGAAGTTCAATATGATTTTTTTGTTGCATAGGTAAAAAATGTTAGGGTAAAGTATGATTTTTTGTGAGGGATCTAGCCATATCATACCAGGATTTGAACTTGGATCTATTGGATGAAAACCTAGGAACATACCACTACCGTATTCTCTAATAATAGACGATGAAAATTAACAATAATATTATTTTTTATCTACTCCCCACATCCTTTTTTATAGCATTAATTATAATTTGTGAATCCTCCTCAATTGAGATATATTTTCATCCTTTTCCTACTGCAATATTAATCCCTATAATAAGTGCCCTAGTCTCTCCTAGTTATTTGTTGAAGTTCGATATGATGTTTTTTTGCATAGGTAAAAATGTTAGGGTAAAGTATGATTTTTTATGAGGGATCTAGTCCTATCATACCAAGGTTTGAACTTGGATCTATTGGATAAAAACCTAAGAACATACCACTACCGTATCCCTCCTAGGACAAAAAATATTAGGATAAAGCATGGGTTTCTATGAGGGGTCTTGGTCCTAGAGTTTTGAGTTATAAAAACAAGCTTTATGATGGGTCCCAGTCCTTTTGTACTAGGGTTTGAACTTGGATATCCTAGATGAAAACCCAAGTTATTACCACTACAATATCCCAAAATTTTAGGGTAAAATACAAAAAAATATTAAGATAAAGCAAGGGTTTTTATGAGGATTTAGTCCCCTCATACTAATGTTTGAACTTAAGTCTCCTGGATGAAAACCCAAGGACTTACCACTGTGGTATCCCTCCTGGGACAAGTTCAATACGATTTTAAGTGAGGAGGATTTTTCTTTCATTATTTTAAAAAACATCATCTCTTCTAGCTTTTTCCATATTTGCTTTAAAAGTACCATCAAAATTAATTTTGATAAAACCCAATTTCTAGACATTTCTATTTTATCCTAGCAAAGTAGATCCTTTGTTTTAATGTCATTATCACAAATGACTCTTTTATTTATGTTCAAAATATTGTAATCAAGTTGTTACCACCTCTTTTTCTCCACTTAAAACTTCCCATGATAAGTACCACATCTCTAAACAGTCTTTGAGAAAGACAATACAATTTCAAACTTGGACATGATTTTGAAATTAATTTTTAAAAATTCTATTATTCCTTTCAAGCCATAAATTCTAATAAATAATGGCAATACCAATCCTCTATGGAATACATAGTGTGTTAGATTTGAAAAAATTAATCCAATATTCATCAACTTTTTCAATATTGATAGAGTTACCCAAAATATTTTCATACTTTTAGAAAAGTAACCCCAAATGACGTGAGCAAAGGGACAGTGAAGAACTAAATGATATAATGTTTCTAAATCCTTCTCACACAAGGAACATTTGAAATGTCCATGATATCATCTTCTTTGTAGACTCTCTCTTATGAGAATGTTACTTTGAACTACTAACTAAAGAAATGTTGAGGCCTTAAGGAGAGCCTCTAATGACAACATTCTTCCAAGGATAATCTTTGGGATTAGAAAATTTTGATTGCTCTAAATTCTTATATCCCAACTTGATTGAGTATCCACCATATTTTTGATAAATTTCAAACCAACTCATCCTTTCATGTGAAAATTAGAAAATAAAACTCTTGAAATATCTTTTGATGTTCATCTGCAACTTGTTTGAGTTTATCTCCTTTGGGTAAGTTAATAATATAAATCCATGATTTAGAGTGTTTGTCCATATTAATATAATATTTGACCTATGGATCTTTACGAGGTAGATTTTCCTAAGCAATGGTTACCATTTTGAATCAAAATAAGATGAAAAAGCTTCAACCAAGCATCAAACCAAAAATTTACATAATTCCCCTTATTGGTTGATCATCTAATATGTTTCTTGATCAATTGTAAACTAGTTGATATGAAGTTCCATGTTGGTGATCCTTTGGGTAGAGTTGTATTCCTAAATATTTTTATTGCATCAAGAGAACCTATATATATTTTAAGCAACATTTTTTCCCAATAATTCCATGAGCCTGCTCCTCCAATATTCTTTCCTTTGCATGTCCTATCCCACTAATGAAGAGGAAACCAAATTTTTTCCTCACATCCTTTTCAAAGAAAGTCTCTTTGAATATTTTCAATTTCCAATGCTATACCTACTAGCAATCTTGGAAGTAACATCAATGTAGTATTTATAAGTTATAGTCTTTCCACCATGGTTAAAAACTTTCCTTTCCAACCTACCAAAAAAGATTTTATTCTATCCAATCAAGAGATCCAAAGCTCTTTTTTATTTTATTATGAGACAAAGTAATACCCAAGTAGGTTAATAGAAAAAAATATATATTTTAAAGCCTAAAGTATCTACCATATTTTGTTGTAAATCTAGGGTAGTGTTAATGAATAATCTTGGATATTTTATTGTAAATCTAGGGTAGTGTTAATGAAAATCTTGGATTTTGTAGTATTAACCAATTATCCAATAGTTTTTCATAGCATGATAATATTGATTTAAACTCCATGGCCTCACTAATTAAGGGATGGACCAAAAGAAGAGTATCATAAACAAATTGAAGATGAAATTCAAAGCAACCATTCCTTACAACCTGAATACCTTTGATTTTTTCTTCCATTTTTGCCTTTGAAAATTTATCTTTAATACCTCTACAAAAATAATGAATAGAGAAGGAGATAATGGATCACCTTACTGGAGTCCACAAGATGACTTAAAGTAACTAGCAAGAGAACTATTGATCAAAATAGAATATTTCATAGTGTTATAATAGCATTGAATCCATTCACACCAACTATAATAAAAATCAAACTATTTGAGAATATCATGTAGAACAATACACGAAACTCTAACATTTGTATTTTATATCTAATTTCATAAGCATGCTTCACTTTTTCATGAAATGAAATTAATGTATGGCCTCCTATATGATTATACCATCAAGAATTTGTTTACCATGAGTAAACCACCTTGTTCCTTTGAGATAACACAATCTAGAATACCTTCTAACTTGTTTTTCATAGTTTTTGGGATGATCTTAGAAATCATATGACAAAGGCTTATTGGACAAAAATTATGAAAATATTTGGTCTCATCTTTCTTGGCAAACAATGTAATAAAAGTATCATAGTTTTACTTATTGTAGCCTTTTTTTTTGGGTCTCTTCAATTGCAACCAACATATCACTCTTCAATAAATACTAAATTTTTTGAATGAAAATTAGAGAAACTATATTAGGGCTAGGTGCCTTCTCCATCAAGATTTTATTTATCCCTACATTAGTTTATTAATGTAAGGGTGTGATATTTAATTTAATGTAAAGGTATGTCCCTTCGGACTACCCACATGCATTGTATAAATACTCATTATGAATATAATAAAATATGTGCTTCATTCTACATTGATAAATCTGATATGGTATCAGAGCACCAGGGTTTGCCATCAAACCTGGAAGGATTGGAGCACCAGGGTTTGCCATAAAACCTGGGAGGATTGGAGCATCCAATACCCAAAACCAGATAAGCAGCCATTGCACAATACCCAAACTTGCACGCCTTGCACAACCATCTCAAGGGGGGAATTATTTTGTTTAACAGTGTAAAGCTCCATTTGCGATTTAAATATTTTATGCGACAGAGACAAGCAACAACCTCTAAGAAACCACTCCATCGTAGGCCACGAACATTGTTTAAAAAAATAATGTGAAATATTTTCAAACATTGACAAGTGTGAAGTAAGAGAAGTAATGCTTAGGGTCTGTGGTAGCAATGAATCCTCGGTGCAAGCGTAACAGTGCACATTAATTTATGAAAACAAGGTGGATCCTTCACAAACCAATGCATAAAACTTGTATTGTTTACCTGTGATATCCGTTTATGGATTCGATGACCCATTTTCAGCCATAGTAAGCGTTGAGTTTTATGTGGCCTCCCTTCACATCGGGGACTGAGTAAACTCTCACACTTTGGAAAAATATTAGGGCTTACATAGTCTGATTGCAGTGGTCTGAAGATCAACGAGTCATTGAAGGTGGTCATATGTGGATACAAATCGCTTATCAGGTACAAATTGTCAGAGCATTTTGAGCATGCTTTACAGAGACTGGGTTGTTTAATGAAATTTTTGGTGATACATCTGCGCTTATTGTCCCAAATAGAACATTGTATCCTAAGAACAACAAGTCATCCTCGTTCACCCAAATTGGAAGTCGACAACGGAAATCTGAAAAGCATGACAGTGGGCTATTAAATCGCATTAAGTGACATTCCAGTATAATATCGATAATTATCTTAATCAAGATGAAACCACAAACTTTATATTTGATCTATATTGCATATATAAATTTATATTTAATATAAAGTGACTAATACACGTGGTGAACCATGATGTTGAAATCAAACCCTAAATGTGATTAATACATCTAGCGGATGTGGGGCTAGTTTTTCTATTGAGATAGTGTCAGCCCAATTTGAAGGAAAGAGACTGCTGGAGCGGCATCGTTTGGTAAATTCAGCACTGGCAGAAGAACTAAAAGAAATCCATGCACTTTCAATAAAGAAGGCAGTGACCCCACAATGAACATAGTCGTGGCAGGCTACGCAACAACGGTTTAACATAAAGTTATAATATAAAATAATTTTATAGGTGTAAAATTTCTAAAAGACCTCTATAATGTAGCTCTATCGTATGAGCATGCATAAAATAACTTCTAAAATAACTTTATAAAATTATAATATAGGAGCAAACTTTGTAAAAATAACTTTATAAAGTTTTACAAAGTGATTTTATTCAATGTTGTTATAAAGTGATTATGTAACTTTATAAATTTTGATTTTATAAACTAACTTCATAAAATTTAAGGGGAATATATTTTTTCCCACGTACAACTGTTCTTAAAATTTTGCTTTCCAATTTTCAAGTTCTTAAAGGTGACAATTATGCGGCTTGGAAAACGAAGATTCAAACTATTTTTGAATTTGAAGGTTTATGGGAGATTATCACTGGGACTGAGCAACGTCCATCGATAACTAGCACATATCAAGAGGTGTTTGATCAACAAAACCACAAGGCTCATATGATCCTTCTCCTTGGTATCTCATATGATGTCCAACCTAATTTTCGGGATGCTAAGACTTCTACTGTTGTATGGACAAAGTTATAGCAAGTGTATGAGTCAAAGAATAAAAATCAAATTCTTCATCTTCAAGGACAGTTGCACACTCTAAGGTTGAAAGGTGGTAGGAAGTTGGAGTCATTTTTTCTCTGAGTAGCAATGCTCTATGCCTCCCTACAAGCACTAGGAGAGACTATGGAAGATAAGATCCTTGTACACATTGTCCTGAGAGTGCTCCTGGAGTCGTATTGCACCTTTGTGACATCCCTGAATATCCTGAAGCAAAAGCCATATTTTGAAGAATTGGTAAATCTATTACAACAAGAGGAAGCATTCTATGAGAACTCGAATGAAGAAGAGCATACCATGATGATGAATAAAAATGGCAAGAAGTCGTTCCACCAAAAAGGAAAAGGCAAACAAAATCCCAACCAATCGTAGAAGAATTGTTTGATTTGTGGTAAAAAGGGATATGACTTGCACAAATATTGGTACAATTATTTTTTCTTAGGGAGATTCAAGTAACCATAATACTAATCCAAGAGGACCACCTCCTAATAACAAGGGGGAGTGAAATCAATAACGACCACAAAACCAGCAACAAGGGAATGTTGCCTAGACTGACGATGAGGAGGAAACTAAGGATTTTACTCTTGTTCATAAGGAGTAACCATCCACCATCATCATGAGATGAGTTTCCTCTTGAGGGTAGAACATACCTAACAATAGAGTGAACTTCGTATGTAGTGATCTACTCTATCACACTTGATGGTTGCAGCGGTTGGTTACCCATGCAAACCGTTAGGATGAGAAGATTACAATAAGGACATTCATAGTTGTTAAAGCAAAGTGAGGGATGACCCACTTTTGCTTAAGTACTCAAGAAGTACTTATTTTTCTTAGACCTAAAGGATGACCCAGAGGCAAACAATCAAGAGGTAGATCCAGAGGTAAAATGATCTAGAGACAGACCTAGAGGCGATAAACCCAAATGCGGACCTAGAGGTATTTACCTAAGCAAGAGCAGCCAGAGCCAAGAGCCAAAGCAGCTCAACCAAAAATCCAAAACCAAAATCCAAAGCACGAAAAGAGAAAGAGCCTAAGATATTATCCCACCTAATGTATTATGGGGGGAATGTTAGAATAATACATTAGTTTATTAATGTAAGGGTGTGATATTTAATTTAATGTAAAGGTATATCCCTTCAGACTATCCCATGCATTGTATAAATACTCATTATGAATATAATAAAACATGTGTTTCATTCTACATTGATAAATATAATACCTATGTGATAATTAATGTAATATTTTGTAAAATTTTATCGTGTGCCTCCTTATCTTGCATAACATCTAATAAATTATCATTTAAATAATTAATTGTTTTATTTATATTTAAAATTGGTTATATGGGATTGAAACATACCCCACCTATATTACATCAAGACCACATAGTAGTATAATAATAGTTTGACAAGTATGCATGCATCTCTTGGTAAGATTCAAATAAAGTAGAGGAATATAATTTATTGAGCTAATGCCATTTGATATTTTACTTCCTTGTATCCTCTTCTTCCTCAATATTTATTCTATTTGGAGTTAATATATTTTTTATGCGGTGAAAATAAAATTTTGCTTTTTTTTGTATTTCCATCTCCTTCCTTAAGCCACTTCTCCCTAGATTTTTGGAACCAATATGACTTCTTTTTTATGCATTATGATAATAAAAAGTAATTATTTTTCTTTCACATGAGAATGTTGGTCTATTCCCTTGATTTCTAGTATCTATTGTAAATTTTTGAGCTTTGATTCAATTTTATTATTTTATTTTAAAATGTTACCAAAATATTTGGCATTCCAAATCCTCATTTTCTTTAAATATTTCATATTTTGAATAAATACGTGTATATATTATTCTTAAAAATTTGATGTATTCCATTATAACATAACCATCTGCAATGGGATTGAAATTGAATGGTTTTTCGGAGCTCTGGCGATTTGGCGGGAAATCTTCTGGACTGTCGGAGGCCGAAGCTCTTGGATTCTGGCTCGCGGCTTCTTCCTGGGTCTCTGTTGGTTTGACATCGTTCCCCTCTGAAGGCTCGTCCGTTACCCCGGGAGGGCCTCTGTTGGTCCGGCTTTCATGCACACCCCGGGAAAAAGGATGAAGGCAAGGAAAGCTCCGGAGACACCCACGGGACTGATCCCACTCATCTTTAGGATCTAGTCGGTTATCCAAGGTGCGAGTTACAGAGTTGGGTCGAATGGCAATTCACTCTTTTCCACTTCGGAATAGATTTCAATATGGATTGCTCCGTTACCTTACAGGGGGTTCCCGAACTTGTTCAGTAGTTGCAAAAGTTGTTGACAATCAGATTTAACTTGAATTCTAGATCTAGCTCTCATGGGTCAGCAGATTTAAATAGAAGGCAAATAAAGAAAATAAAAATGGATCATTAACGGTAAGAAAAGAGAGGGTAGGGTAAGGCAGAAAAGAGAAGTTTATCAGACTTTAAACTGTAAAACTCTAAACTATCAATCTTATCTATGCTATCAGCTTCACAACAGAACAAATCCCAGAAGAAAGTGTCCAGTCAGTCTAAGATCACTTTCAACTAAGAGCACAAGGCCGAGTGAAACAGATCTAGCAGAAAATTATAAATCCAAGGGGCAACTGGTTAAAATCGGTATCTTTCACCTAGCAACCTAGCTCGCACAGATGAAGACAGAGCAATTAGAACAAACTTACACCCGAAATCTGTAATTTCCCCTAGCGAGACAATAGAACAACCGAAGCCTAACAAAGATATTTAATCTTGACAATGGCAGATTTACAAGATATATCTAACAAACTTTAAATGGAACGGATAACAAAAGAAAATACACTTATCACACTCGCAAAAGATTAGGCTCCCGGCCATGCTATCACGTAAAAGCTAAAGCACATCAACTCCAAGTCCGGAAACAAAGGATTTCACAAAATTTGCAAGAAATTGCTTATAAGCCTTTATTTCTAAGTCTCCGCCTCCTCGCGATTACATTTAGAATTTGTATTTATAGACTCAGGACAGACCCTGATCTTTTCCAAAATATCTTGCTCAAACCCTAAATCTTATCGCACTTAAACCCTAGGACCCGGGTTTTACAATAAAATCCATTTAAAAATCAAAGTCCGAATAGAACTTAACCCTTCGGCAAATCTGTGCAGTCAGCTGCCATAAATGGAGAAGATAAAATAAAATGCAATTTGCATTCATCCGCAGCTGCAAATAAATGCTTCCGTTAATTCTGCTGGTGAGCCGGATGAGTCACCACTTCTCCATCAATTTGATCTCCGTAAATCCATCTCTGAGTTGAAATGGTCTCCATGCTATCAAGTCTGCAATAAATTTGTCGTTGAATGCTCTCACCGGCAGCTTCTCTCCTAGCATGGCGGTCCTTGACTAAATCCGCACTTTATCTTCGCCTTTATGGTCTTTCCCGGTTGTCCCGTAAGTGCCCGGTGGAATCCTGCATGAAAGACAAAAAGATGCATTAGATTAGCATTTTAATCAAATCGAAGCTTAAAACATTAAAAACAGATTAAATCCGCAAAATAAGCTTGCATGTCGGCTTCTGTTTGTCCCATTCACGCTTTGACACGTGTCGCTACCCCCGGAAGCCTTCTGTTTCCCGCCGGAATGCACTTTCAGGTCAACTATGACTTTCTCTCTCCTGCCGCGATTCTACGACATGTCGCGATTTCGCGACATGTCGCGAAATCGCGACCCTGCCAGAGCATCGGCAACTTCCTCCCTCGTCCGCCACGAAAACGCGACATGTCGCGAAATCGCGACCCTTCCTGGCCTCCGTACGTTTCTTGATTTTCAGCCGCGATTCTAGAACACGTCGCGATATCGCGACGCTCCTCTACCCGCATGCGTTGACCGCGTTGGACCGCGATTTTGGAACACGTTTCGACTTAACCGATTTTTCATCCCGCAGCCCATTTTCTCTCTCCTCGCTGCGAAAATGCGACATGTCGCGATTTCGCGACATGTCGCAAAATCGCGCCATCCGCACAGCTTGCGTCTCTCTCCTAAAAACTGTCGCGATTTCGCGACATGTCGCGAAATCGCGACCTTTCCGCCACTTAGCCGCATTTTGACTTACCTGTCGCGATATCGCGACATTTCCGAAAATGGAAGTGTCGCGATATCGCGACACTACCAAAAATGGAAAGTTTGATTTTTCAATGGAATTATGCAACTCGTTTTCCGGATTTTTCTCGGTAACGGTGCAAGATTTTCTTGTGCATGAATGATTCTAGCATGTAAAAAGTGAATTCTTGGATAACACAGCTAAAATGCAAGAAAAAGCACAACTTTAAAAAGGAGGCAAGCAAAATATGGATTTAAAACCTGAAAAGATCAAGAGGGTCCCTGCTGCAAAAATGGAAGTTCATAATTTTCTAAGGATGGAATCTCATTTTTCAGTGGGGGTGTGTTGCTTATCAACAGGCCCTATGGGGTCTCCTCCAGGTTCTCTTGACGGGAAGAAGAGCTCTTATGCCGAGATTCTAAAAGAAAATTTTGCGTCTTCTTCCGATGAAGCCCAGCGGGGTGCTTACCAAGCGCTTCTCAAGAATGTTGGCAAGGGTTCTTCTGCAAACAGAGTTAATGGATGCCTCCCGCAATCAGCTTCCAGACCTAAGATAGTTATAGAACCAAAGATGGTTGAGGATACGATCACCTACCGTGCTAACCATGACTTGATCTGCAAATTCATGGGAATCCGACCCACTCTGCACTTTCTGCACACCTGGGTTAGACAAAACTGGGAACCTATCGGTGAGTACTCCTTATGGCCTATAAGCAACGGGTATTTCATTATTAGTTTCTCTTCTTCGGTAGATAGAAACAGAGCATTTGAATCTGAGAAGAGGACCCATGGCCCGACAGGGTTATTTGTCCAACCATGGAGAGTGGGTTTCGATCCTCGCATTGAGCCCACGACTGTTCCAGTGTGGATCCGGCTGTACGCTCTCCCGATGGAGTTTTGGGGCGAGCAGATTCTTGAGATGATTGGTAACTCTCTAGGTAGATTTATGGGAGTTTCCAAAGATACCATAGAGGGAAACACTGTTGTCTTTGCTAGAATCTGCGTTGAAATGGATATCAGTCAGCCACTACCAGCTGAGGTGGAACTGGAGTTAGCAGGACAATCCTGGATACAGCAGTTAGATTACGAAGCCCTACCTTTTAGATGCAGGGTCTGCCATAAGCATGGCCATTTGGCTAGGTTCTGTCCGAATACCTTGAGCACAAAAGCGGAGGCCCCGCTAGGAATCTCAAATCGACCCAGAGAGGGTAAGTTCACCCCGGTCAAAGAATCACAAAACACCCCCCAAGGTTCTGAAGCCCAGAAAGATGGCTTTGAACAGCAGAAACGAAGAAGAAAAAAAAAGAGAAATGGCAAGGACCAAGCTTCACTCAAGCCAACCAACCGGTATGAAATCTTTAAATCCCTGGTGGATCAGGAAGACCAAGTTATGGATGGAGTGGATGGGAATACTGAGCATTTTAACATCCACTCTCATGTTTCTCCCTCTTCAACTCCTGCCCGCGAGCAGGTGCTTAAACCCACTGATTTTTTACAGCCAGAGAACCCAGGGGCATTGGTTATCCATTCCTCAGCACAGCCAGTTATTCAGGATGTCATCATGGGAAGTGCCGAAAAGAATAGAGAAAGGCCAGCCCTGGGGATTACCCAGGTGGAAAAACGGTCCAAGAATAACATTTCTCAAGGTGCAGGCAGGAAGTCTAATAAGGACCTAATAGCATCGCAAGGAGACAAGTTGGTCACCGATGGATCAGTGAGAACAATTGACTCTTATCGCTCTCAAGGTTTCCAATGATTATTCAATCTTGGAATGTTAGGGGTTTAAACAGCAGAACCCATCAATCTGTTGTTCAAAGACTCATAAAGAAGGGTAAAACAAACTTTTTGCTCCTCCAGGAGACAAAAATGTCTTTAGATCTTATGTGTAGAACAGTTGGTAAAATATGGAGGGGAGCTGGATATATGGATGTGGCAGCTCAAGGGGCCTCAGGAGGAATTGTTACTTTTTGGAACCCCCTGGAATGGTCTGCTTTAGAACATATAGCTTGGAGGGGTGTTCTCACATCTCTTTTTAGGAATAATATCACAGTGGAGCAAGTTTTAATTACAAATTTTTATGGGGCTCAAAGCCATGATGGCCAGAGGCTTCAATGGAAAGCAGTTCACAACATGAGGTCCTCAAGACAAGCTTTTGACTGGATCATTGCTAGAGATTTTAATGCCAAATTATCTGCTCGGGATCAGGAAGGTGGTTCCCCTATTTTGGACCTGGGGGATCGGCTTCTGATTTCCCAGGTTCGAGCTTTTCACTTAGTTGATGTCCAAGGTCCTGGAACTTTTTTCACTTGGACTAACAAACGGAGGGATCCACACTGTTGTAAGGTAAAGTTGGATCGCTTTCGGTCTCGGAGGAGGCTTTTGTTAAGTGGAATGTGCAATTACTGTATTTTGGACGGTCCCGTTTTCGATCACTCTCCCATCATGTCGAAGGGTGGGACTCGACAGTAGCGGGTTCCATAAACCGTTTAGATTTGAGAATTTCTGGCTTCAGAAGGAGGACCTTCATGAGGTAATTCCGCAATGGTGGGAAGAAGGTCGCCCACCTTTTGGGACAAGCAATGTTTAAATTTCACAAACAACTTCTTTTTGTCAAATTTAAATTGAAACAGTGGAGGCACGCCAATAAATCGGATTTCAAGCAGCAAAGAGCCCCCTTGTTGGCCCGCTGGGAGGAGGTGCAGAAACAATTTAGGGAAGGTTTAATTTTTGAACAACTTAAAACTGAAGATGATGCCTTGCGCAAAGCTGTTGAGGACATTGATAACCATGAGGAAATTTACTGGAAGCAGCGGGCTAGAAATTCTTGGCTTTTGGAAGGAGATAGAAATACAAATTTTTTTCATCGTTCAGCATGTGCTAGAAGACAGATGAATAATATGGCAGTTTTAAAAGATGAGAATGGTCACTCCTTTGATACTCTTCCAGTATGCACTCCCACTCGTGGATTACTTCTCCAAGCTTTTTGCAGAAAATAGGGACCAAGATGTGGGGGCTCAAAATGAAGTTCTTGATGTTATTCCCCCTATTATCACTCCAGCAGAAAATCAGGCTCTCCTCAGACCTATTGATCGAGATGAATTGAAAAATGTGGTCTTTGGAATGAGCACAGGCAAATCTCCCGGTCCAGATGGTTTTCCTATTGAGTTTTTTTAGGCCTTTTGGGATACCTTGGAGGAAGATGTTTTGGCTGTAATTGAGGAGTCCAGATCTAATAAGAGAATGCTCAAGGCTCTAAATCATACCTTTATCACGTTAATTCCAAAGGGGGAGGAAGGAGTTCATATCTCTGACTTCAGACCTATTGCTTTATGTAATGTGATTTATAAAATTATCACAAAAATTATAGTTGAACGTCTTAAACCTCTCCTTCATTACATCATTTCTTCAGAATAGGGGGGATTTGTTGAGGGTAGACAGATCTTGGATGGAGTGATTCTTGCTCAGGAGGCTATTCATTCAATGCAAAACTCTGGTAACAAAGGAATGTTCATCAAACTGGATATGTCTAAGGCTTACGATCGGGTTGAGTGGGGTTTCCTGTCAAGGATGTTGGCTGCCTTTGGCTTTTCCCAGGAATGGATTGACTGGGTTATGAGTTGTGTTTCCACGCCTTCTTATTCGGTTCTCATCAAGGGGATTCCCTCGCCTCCCTTTGGAGCCTCTCGTGGCCTCCGACAAGGGGACCCTTGCTCGCCCTATCTATTCCTTATCTTAGATGAAGGATTAGTCCAACTCTTCTTGAGAAGAAGACTTCAAGGCCTGATAACAGGTATTAAGGTCGGGGATGAAGTCTTGACTCATTTACAATTTGTGGATGACACTGGCTTGGTTGGAGTGGCTAGTCTCAGGGAAGCTAGGGGAATCAGAGACTCTCTTTTTGTTTACCTTAGGGCCTCCAATCAAGTTATCAATGACAACAAATCTAAAGTTGTCTTTTTCAATCTTGACCAACGGATGCAGGACAAAATCTTAGAGATTTTGGGCTTCTCTAGATCATCTCTTCCTATACTCTATCTGGGGGTTCCTTTGCACTTCAAGAAATTGAAAAATGACATTTGGAAAGATCTTCTGGATGGCATCAAAGATAGAATGAACCACTGGTCTCACAAATGGTTAAGCTACGGTGGCCGTTTAACTTTCTTACAGTCAGTTATTCAGGCCATGCCTATCTATAAATTTTCAATCTTGGCTGCTCCTCTTTCTATTTGGAAAGAGTTGGACAAACTGGCTAGGCGATTCTTATGGGAAGGAGCAAAAGGTGGGAATAAATGGGCCTTGGTTGGCTGGGACAAAGTTACTCAGCCCAAAGAAAAAGAAGGGCTGGGTTTGAGAAGCTCTAATCTCAACAACAAAGCCCTCGGCGTAAATTGTATTGGAGATGGATCTCCCAGCCATCATCTTTATTCAGTAGAATCTTGACCAGCAAATATTTGGGTAACATCCACCCCTTTGAAGTTTGTCGTTTCCTCCTGGATGGTAATGGTTCCCTAGTTTGGCAAGCTCTCAAGTTGGGCTCTCAAGTAATTAAAAATCAATTGTTCTGGAAAGTGGGAAGGGGGGAGAAAGCACGTTTCTGGACTGATTCATGGGACCAGTTTCCATCCATCATTGCGGAGTTTCCTGAACTGCTTCCAATTAAAACTGCCATAGAATCCAAGGGCTGGGTCACTATTGAGAACTATTTCTTCACTAGTCAATTGGGTGAGTATAAATTCAAGAAATTTAAGCGACTTGAGGAGTGGCCTGTTACTATCCCTCCGGAGTTGGCAACCACTCTAACCAACATCTTGTCTGCAAGATTTCTCACGGGCAGAGATGAAGAAGACGAGTTAGCTTGGGGTCATGGGAATCTTGGAATTTACACTGTGAAGGTCGGTTATGATCAGCTTCTCCCAGAGCCTCCCCCGCATTTATTTTCGGTTCATGACTAGAAGAAAATCCGGCATTCCAAGTGCTGGCCGAAAGTGAACTTCTTTGTCTGGCGCTTTATGCATAATGGCATCCTCACCTACGATAACCTCAGAAGCAGAGGAATTATTGGTCCTTCTCAGTGTATTTTGTGTCGTAAGCATGAAGAGACTGCTGACCATTTGATGTTCGAATGTTCCTTCACAAGGCAGATCTGGAATCGATGGTTCTCTCTTTTTAATCTCCAGGGTAATGGTACTCTGACTCGGAATAATATCTGGCAAAGATGGAAGAAAGCTAGATTTAAATCAAAAGCCCTTCGATTGGGGTGGGAGCTTGGTCTCTTCTTCATCTGGTGGCAAGTGTGGCTGGAAAGGAACGCTCGAATCTTCAGAGAGACCTTCTCCTCTCTTGATGGAATTTGGCAGGTTATCTGGAGCAAAGTCACTGAGACAGTTGCCTTACATGTTGAAGAAGATATTCTGGTTGAGCTGGGTCCACAGGAAGAGAGAGTTGCTGCTCACGTTAGAGAAAACATGGTTAGTTGGAAACCCCCCCGTTGGTCGGATCAAAATTAACACGGACGGAGCCGCAAAGGGCAATCCGGCAACGCTGGAATCGGTGTTGTGTGCCGTGATCATACTGGAACTGTTCTTTATTGGGAACTCCAAGGTATGGGAAGAGCCACCAATAACGAAGCCGAAGCTTTTGCCATCAAAGTGGCTTCTTTCTAGGCTGTCACTCAGGGATACAGAAAGATAATCCTTGAGACTGATTCTCAAATTTTGGTTGGCGCTCTTGATTGTATGAGAAATTTTGCTTTGAAAGCGTGGAGGATTCAGATCTTAGTCTCTCAAATCAAGGTCCTTTGGAGGGAACTTGAGGATGTGATCCCTATCCATGTGAATCGGGATTCAAATTCGGCGGCCGATTTCCTTGCCAAGTTGGGTGCGGAAAAGGAGGTTGGAGTTCAGCTGCACAGTAACATGCCTGTGGAAAATGTTGTGATTAGACAAGGTCTTGCAAAATTTCTGAGCTAATGAAAAATTTCTATCTTGGGAGTTTTTCGTCGCATTTTCGCGACCTGCTGTGTTATCGCGACCCTCGGTGGCAACCTGTCGCGATATCGCGACGGGTTTTGTCGCCACGGCCTTTGGAGACTTCCTGTCGCGATATCGCGACACTTCTGGCGTATTGGTGGCATTTGGAATTTGCGTAGCGATGAGGACTGTTTGCTTTGCGATGTTTTCATCGCGATATCGCGACATCTTTTGTGGTCGGGAGCAGCTGGACTTGGTCGTCGCGATTTTGCGACATGTCGCGAAATCGCGACACTTTTGGTGCTAAGGTGGCAACTGGATAATGCGTCGCAATATCGCGACAATTCTGAGGATTGACTGCTTGGTGATGTTTCTGTCGTGATATCGCGACATCTTTCGTGGTCGAGGGTTGCTGGCTTTGGCCGTCGTGACTTTGCGACATGTCGCGATTTTGCGACATGTCGCCAAATCGCGACACTTCTGGCGCATTGGTGGTAATTGGTTGATGCGTCGCGATATCGCGACAATTCTGTGGACTGTCTGCTTTGTGTTGGTTCGGTCGTGATATCACGACATTTTTTGCGGTCGGGGGCTGCTGGCTTTGGCTGTCGCGAATTCGTGACATGTCGCGATTTCGCGACATGTCGCGTTTTCGCGGCCGGTTGTGCGGTTGTCACCTCGACCGGCTTGTCTGTCGCGATATCGCGACATGTCGCGATTTCGCGCCTTGTTTGTCTCTAGTGCTTAGTGTTGGTTTGTGCTGCCCTCTCGCTCTCTGCTGAGGTCTCTGGGTTCTTGGTTGGGATGTTCTTGCTCCCTCTTGTTCTTGCTCTTTGTTTTAATACAAGATTTTCAATTTTTTCAAAAAAAAACATAACCATCTGCAAGAAATTAGGGTTTTGATCCATATAGCTTAGAAGCAAAGTGGCTTTGGATGACCATTATTAGGAAAATCATAAGTCAAAAGAATGGGTTTATGATCTGATCATGCTCACTATAAAATATATAAAGAGGTTGTATACTCTATTTGCAACCATACCATTTGTGCTTGCCCCAGATTGTTGGAATAATGTTTGAAGCTCTTATAGAAGAAACTACTAAACAATCACCCATCTTCCAAATCTTCTTAAAAACATCCTTATGTTTCTTACTACTTAATTTTATTTCTTGTATTAAAATAAACTTAGGACTATAAAAATATAATAATTACTTAATAACTCTTTTCTTAGGGGTCTTTTTTGTACTCCTAATATTCCATTATATCACTCACTTTTTATTTTTATTATTGGGCTTAGCCCTACTTCCTATTAACATGTATGATATTTGTATTTGTATTTCCAAATTGATATACCTTTGAGTTTATTTTTCTATTTGATCATGCTTTGATGGCCTTCCACTCCATCACTATTTTCATTCCTACCAACTCTTTCATCTTCATCAATATCTTATATTTTTTCATATTGTTCATCATAAGACTTATCTTCTAAATATTTGTGTTTCCCTAAAGAATTTTAAATGCAAGGAATAGCTTGATAAACATTTTCTTCTTTATGTTGCCCCCAAAATCCTAAAGTGTAAGGATGATCCTCCATAGGAATTACTTTCATATACTTTTTTGAAACCCTAAATTTCCATGGATATCCTCCATGTGCATTTCTTTATTATGCTACTCAAGAAATCATAACATGCAACCAATACACTCTATAATGGTTTCAATTTTATTACAAGGAGAATATTTTATGCTTCTTGAGGAATATGAAATGATTTACCTAGATTAACCTTGACCTCCTCATATTATTCACTCTAAAATTTTCCTCCCCATATTACTTTGCATATTTAACTATATTTGAACTTTTGTATTATACTTCATCATCCCTTGCTTTATTTTTTATTCTAATAATTTATTTGAGTGAATTATAATGGCCTTTCATTTGATGTAGAGGGATTTTTCTTAACTCTTTCTTAGGAGTGGAAATTCCTTGATTTGACCTAGCTTCTACTATGATATGATTTTTTTATTTCATATTGAAGTTTACCTTATGCACAAAATAATACATCTATTAATCTATCATATTTTATTTGAAATCTCTTGTCATGTGTCTAATCTCATGACATTTATGACATCATAATGCAATATTTTCGTAATCGACTTGTTGATTCTATTATTTTTGTTTCTCATTTAACCTTAATGGATTGTGGTAAATTTTTTGAAATATCCATGGAAAAATATATTTGATTGTATACACCATACCTTTTCTTCTTAAAATTTGGTCCCTCCTAGACAAACTTACCTAAAGTATTACCAATATCCTTCAACAACATCTTATTTATGAGTTGATAAGGAAGTCCAAAAATCCTAATCCATAGTGAAAGGCTTTTAATAGTCTCTATATTCATAGAAAATTCTCACTCTATGATCTTAAATATAATTTATTTTTACCCCTAAACCAAGGGCCACCATCCATTATTTTATCCTTTATTTTTTAACTAGAGAATATAATGAGGAAAAATCCTTTTGGAAGAAAAGTCATGGAGTAATTTGAATTCAAACCCCACTTCCACTTGATCCAATTTTGAATCTTAGAAAAACTTGGCTAGCATCCATGAAACTTACATATTAAATTTCTATTTTTAATAGCTATTATATCATGCTTTATCATCTTAGTAATAACTTCTAATGTAGTATATGCTGCCTAGATAGGGTTTATTATAGATTCATTCTTCCTACTTTTTCTTGGTAAAAAATTCACCCAAGTGGATGAGATGTGCCTTGAATATTGACCAATATTGGAAGACCCATAATCTCTTCTGATTCAGCCTCTAGAGAAGATTGGTTCCTTGTAAAACTAACTAAATGGAAGGGGTTTGAGACTAAAGTAAGAACCGTGAGGGTTAAGAAAGAGTGTAGTGATCAAGAGTTGAAAAACATTGGTTGGGGTTCAACTAACAATAATGACCTATACTGCATAAGAGTCTTACACACATAATATAAGCCAATACCTAATAGACCAATTGCCATACAATCTTGCAAAATATCATTTAATATCTAAGCATTCCAAAAACTTAAATGAACAATAATCCAAATTGCAATCTACATTAATTAGAATTGTTTAACAAAATACACTATTCATGAAGCATAAATAGAAATGCATTTAAACATCACTCACATTATAAATTGTGTAACATTACTTGACAAAGGTCAAATAATACTGATTTTTATTGATAGGTAGTAGTCATCATAAAACATAACAAATACTAAAGATTTCACCCTCTTTCAAAGGTACACTAAGCTATTTATAAGATCACATTACATTTGTTAGCTCTAATAATTTCATAAAAACTACTTGTAGGCTTGATAAAGGAGAATGCAATGAGTGAGCGTCACTTTCCAACTCGGTCCATATAAACTATTTTGATATTTCTCATATCGATGTGGTTGGTCTTGATTAATTACATGAACTTGATGGCCACATGTCCTTTAGAGTTTTGAAGCACTCTAGTGGTTTTAGATTTTGACCACTATTTTTTTGTAGTGCTAGCTTATCTAAGGTCCTAGCTCATTCTAACAATTGGGAACATGGTCAACATGCACAAATATGATTGACATTGACAAGTCTAGAAGCCTTTTGCTTAATTTTGGGGCTAGGAATAATGATTGGGTTCCTTTGGGGCTTCATATATTAGGCCAAATCTCCTTCTACATTCAATTATCGGCAATTCATTGTAGTTCTAGCTCCTCTTCATCTTGAGATTTATGCCTTAGCAAAATTTTAAGTTTGACAATGTATCTTATTTAGATTTTTCTTTCCCTCATGATGATGTCAGCTTTTTAAAAGTCTAGCCCCATTTTCATACATAGCCAAATTTTATACTTGGCTAGGTGGTACATTATCAGATGCCAAATGCTAGAATTTTCTTCCACCTATGTTAACATTCACATGTCTAATAGTATAGCACTCTCCCATGCCTTAGTAAAAGTTAAAGTCTAACAATAATATAGAATGCTAGATACTAGACATATCTGCCCTTGCAATTGTGTCAACATTCCATAAGATAGCTTGCTTCTATTGCCTTAGCCAATTTTTGGTCTGGTCCTCTTTTGTTGTCAAGCTTTTTTTCTCTCTTGGATGATGCCAAATTTTTAAAATTTTGGCCATTTTCCTTTAGACTTGACCAAATTATAAGTCTGGCACTATTACACAATGCCAGGTTTTTCTTTCCTTAGTCACATTTTTAATCTGACGAGATGTTCAGAGCATACAACCACCTTACTTCCTTTTAGCCTGATGTGCATTAACCTGTTGCAGCTAAATCTTATTCTGATAGTCTTCTTATGCAAAGTGAGACTTCTAGCCAAGGTCTTGGGCTCTTAACCTGGTAATATTTTGACCAACATCTTAGAAAATTTATTATCCAACTTAATATTTATATGTTTGTAAATGTGGGTAATCATATTAAGCCACATTATTGGCACCTCCAAGGGATTTTTGTTTGTAAAAATAAAGGACCTAGAGAGACTTATATATCGAGTGTAGAGTAAAAAGGAGGAAAAGAAAGCTGGAAGATAACCTGATGGAAATCATAGGTTTAGGAGGTAGTAAATCATGAATCTATAAGAAATACAAGAACTACAAAATAGGGAATCAAGGAAGAAAATATGAAGATGTGAAGGAGGTGAATAGATTCTTCGCTAAAATAGGGATTTTAAGACATGCATTGGGAGATTTCCTTGTTGAAGACCCATCCCATTTACCTAAAAATATGTGATTTTATATAGTATGTGTAGGAAATATTCTAGAATAATATAAGGTTGAGGTTTACATAAGGATGGATGATGGGGAGATGAATGGGGATATGGACAATGCAAGAAAATGGGAAGCAAAAATAGAAAGGGGATGGAAATATGAGAATATGAAGAGAAAGGAGGTTAAGTGAAGACACTTTACTAAAAGTATCTCCAACAAAAATATAACTCTTCTAAGCATAGTCCACCATAGCTAAAAACTATTTTAGGCCTATGCAAGTGACCTTAGGTAAATATTTCAAGCACTTGAGAACAAGAGTACTTCACTACTCTTTGTCACTTTATTTTTTATGAAACTACATAGGTACCTTTATTTTTTATGAAACTACATAGGTACCTTTCTTTAGAGTTGCAGATAATTTCCAAATAGGTCCTTTCAAGGTGTCCACGGCTACTTAGACAAAACAAATCTAAAATAAGGTCATAACACCAAATAGAACTCTCATGCATGATTCTTGTCTTACATTTCTTTTCATAGCCTACTTGAATGGTAGTAATAGCTAGAGTCTTAATTAGACTCAACTTTTTATCCAATTTGGCACTGCTATAGAAAAATTACACTTCATGTAAGTATATCATGCACATGCTTTCCCTTTTGCTTGGCCAATTACCTTTTACCACCATAGCCTTATCTTTTTGGGAATTACATGCTTGCCTTTATAATCTGAGTGTAATGGCATATGGTCAATGACTTAAAAAATCATCTACTTTTTTCTTCTTGTTATTTTATGTCATCTATCACTTATCGACTTTACCAATACCAGTCTATCAATGCTCCAATATTTTATTTTGATGTTATTCCAACACCATCCTCTTCATACAAACACCTTGTGTTTGCTTTCATCATAAAGGTACTGAGATATCAAATTGTAGTCTTCATACATCCTTCTCATATGCTTGTGTGTCCTCTCCACCAATCTCATAATCAACCACAATACCTGTTATTGCTTGTAAAAGAAGAATCTATCTAGCTTATCCATTTGGCTATTGAGTTAGAAAGCATTAAGGAGAAAATTGCAAGGTAAGGGAAACTTAGAAAAATTGTGGGGTAGGACTAATGTAGAATAAATAAGAGGAGGTATGGAATGAATAGAAGAAAGAGGAAGGTGTAGAAGGAAGGATACAAAATATGGTGAGAGGGGATGAAAAATATAATAGGGAAGATTAAAATATGAAAAAAACAATACCTGAATGATAAAGAACTTTGAATTTTGGTCTTATCTAGCATTTTATTTTAGCACTTGCTTCACCTTTTTACCTTATTGTTGTTTGTTGCTTTGAAAATTCCAACTACAAAAAGGCAAAAAATTGAAGCATCCTCCTTTGACTGAGGGGTTCTTCTATAATTTGGATCTTCTTTTCCTTGCTCTATCTTGATATGTTCCATAGATTAAGAAAAAAAAAATTGGTTAATCTTAAAGAGCATGTAGAGTTATATGTCTTGCAAGCATACTTACCACTCAAAATTTTCCTCCTCCCTTTTTTCCTTGGACTTCATTCTTTTGGCATGCTTTACATTATTCATTTAAATAGATCAACGACTATTACAAAAAATTACAAAATAAGTGAATTGTTATACCCACGTAGTTGTTTGTTAAACAAATATAACTTATACCCAACAAATCTACATGCTTTTATTATCTAGAAGCTTTATTAAAAATGATAAAATAACTAAATATTCCTAACAAATTAAGGTGCCATTGAGATAAAGTGAAATCCAATTTCCAAAAGGGTGCAGTTGTTCATGTTGGATCTCATCGCAAGGCAAGAGGAATGTAGACACCATCAATAAAAGAGCACCATTAGCAAACATTGGGATGGTTTTAACTAATACCATGATGACTTTAGCTAGCACCAAGATTGCTATTGGGATACCATCAAGGAGAATTCTTGCCTTAGCTAACACCAAAAATTCTTCTACAAATATTTCTTCACATCTAGCGGTTTAGCGAATCCTTGTGGGAGAAGAATTTTTAGACCCATCTACAATTTTCATGTAAGGTCAAACCTTGTGTACATCCCTGTCATCCCTACAACACTAGCAACTTACAAGCAATAAAGCACTTTATAATGATTTAATCTTCAAATATTATGTAATATTGAAGAGGGACACCTCTTTATATATGCTCCTTAGTCTAGAGATGCCACTGATCCACTTGTTGGGTCTATCCTCTTTTTCTTTAGCTTAGATGTTGTTAGCTTGTAAGAAATAGTATTTTCAATGCAATTAATTATCATCCCACATAATCAAAAATTTTATTCCTCCATATCCTATGCATGTGATCTATCTAGTGCTCTTTTCAAGGCCTCAATTCTGCTACTAGCTATATGTTTTGCCAATTTCCTTATTTTTAGTTGTATCTATCCATAATCAACTTTATTTACTTGTCAGTTATATACATAAAATTATGGCATGTCTTCCTATACCAATGGTGCTTGACTTTGTTTTTCATTGAAATCTATAGTGGCCTAACCATATAACATTGAATTTTTGCTTCTCTCTTTGATTTCCACCTTGGAACATGTAGCTTATTATGAAAATATTTTCATGGGATTGAATCTAGGCAGATTTCATTTCCAAGGTGTATCTAACACATAGCAATAGGAATTAACATAGGTGTCTCTCCTTGAGCATGTGATTTTTTGGTCATCTTTCCCATCTGCATTGGTCCATGTGCTAGATCCACCTTCTTCATTTAGACAGTTTCAAGGTACAAGACAAAAATTGTGTTGGGACATAGCTTGGAATATTCTTTGACTATGTGTGACTCTTCTAGTAACTACTCCAAAAATTTTATGTGTTCTTGTTGAGACCTATGACTTGCTTTGCATTGTAACTGCTCATATTTGGCCCTTAAATTTTTCTTCTTTTCTATGTTTGATAATATTACCACTTTGGGACTACTCAAGAAGAGCTTGTGCCACATCAACTCTTGTTTACCTTTTTGCCAATTTGTTACCTCCAATTGAGAATGCTCCATGATCTTTTCCACCATATTTACCATTTGCTCTTCATACCTTTTGATGTGATAATGTTGGAACTTTTTACTATAAATATGGACCAAGTTTGAACATAAGGGAAATCATATGAGTATGATCTAGTGCTAGGTGCCCCCCTAATTCTTTATAAAATTCATTTGATAGGCACATTTCGAATAACAACGACAAGTCAACCACTACCACATCCAAAACTAATGTGAATTTTGGAAACCTATATAGAAATATTAGAATATTTTTATGATCCCCATTATCTGGACTAGTATTCCATTGAATTGCAGTGTCTCAGAATCTACCTTAGTATAATCTAAGTTCATGGTGTTACATACTACCTGAGGAATAATTATTACAATAGCTTTTGGATCTATTATGCAATTATGCAACAACCAATCTTCTAAGCATAAAGACAAATAAAAGGGTGAAGACTTAGTCTTACTCATATAAATATATGATCACCTGCATCTTAACTTGAAATTTGAAAGGAAAAATTCACCATCTATAGTACCCTTCAAAGTTACTTCAACTAAATTCATCTTTTGGGGACCCAACAGAGTCTCTTCTATCCTCTTCACTTCTTTCATAATGTTATTTATGACAATATCCAACGGCTTGGTTTTCTTTTGAGTTGATTGTTGGAGCAATCTTTGATAGTTTTCCACCATCAGTTCCCTCTATTTCATTGTTATTATCAACTAATATAATCTTTGATAGACCTATTTTCTTTATTGACACAAAACCATATTGGTTTGCAAGTAGCTTTAGCTTTTTCTTCTCCTAATGCTCTCTTTGTGAACTTATTATTGCCTCAGCTTTTCTTGCTCCACTCTTTGCTCTATCCCTTTACCATTCCTAAATTTTCCATCTTATGAATAAATGATGGCAAAGAGGTCTATTCAAATCTTGTACCTATATTGATTAGATAACTTATAGAGGGTATTTCCATTGTAAAGTATTTTTATGGGTAAAACATCACATCTACTCACTCTCCAAATTATTAGGTTGTAATTAAGTGAAAATAAGGCTAACTCTTTTTATTGGTGTTACCATTGTGATGACTATCAAATACTAAACACTCAAGCTTGATCAGACTATGGAATTTTCTTTTCTCTTGAACTTTGACAGTGTCAAAATGTTCTTCACTGACTTCACCAATGTGCATCACTTGATACCTTGAGGAACATGCATCGTGAGTATGTGTCTCAATTCCTACTTCAATATTTTATTTCTCCACAACATTGAGCCCATTAAGCAATTGTTGAATCACAACCCTTAGTTCTATACTATCCAAAATTCTAATATGGTCATGGTAGGTGTATTTCACTTCCTACTTCAATATTAGGGACAAGCGTAAAAAGTGAGCATCACTTTCCAACTTGGATCATTTCAACTATTTTGATTCTACTCATGCTAATGTGTTCAGTCCTTATTACTTACATAAACTTGATATCCACATGTCCTTTGATGGTTCGAAGCACTCTAGGGATGTCAACTTTTTACCATTATGTTTATTGTAGTTCCAGCTCATCTAAGGTCCCAAATCATTCTAATAGCTTTGATTTGGGTGGCTAGTTGATATGTGAAAGTCTAGTTGAGATGGATAGGTCCAAGAGCCTTTTGCTTAATGTCAAGGCTAGGAATCACGAACAAGCTCCTTTGGAGATTCATAGATTAGGTCATATCTCCGTCTATATTCAATTTTTGATAGTGCCTTGTAAGTCTAACTCCCCTTTATACTGAGATCTATGCCTTAGAAAATTTCAAATCCAGCAATGTATCTTAATATCATACTTTCCTTTCCCTCATGATGATGTCAAATTTTCAAAAGTTTGATCTATTTTTCATACATAACCAGATTTTGAATTTAGCTAGGTGGCACAATGTCAAGTACTGGATGCTAGGATTTTCTTCCACCTATGTTGACATTTATGTGTCTAGAAGTCTAGCGCTCTCTCATGACTTAGTGAAATTTAAAGTATGGCAGTAAGATAGAATATCAAATACCAAACATCCTCACCCTTATGATTGTATCAACATTCCATATGTCTAGCCTACTTATATTACCTTAGCCAATTTTTTGGTCAAGCCCTCTTTTGTTGTCAAACTTTTCTTCTCCTTTGGATGATGTCATATTTTTAAAAGTCTAACCCTCTTCCTTTAGACTTAGCCAAATTTTGAATCTGACATTGTTGCACAATATTAGAATTTTCTTCCCTTAGTCACATTTTCAGTACAATGAGATGTTCTAGGCATTTGGCCACCTTACTTCCTTTTGGACTAATGTGCATTAACGTTGTAGCTAAATCTTGTTTCGATAGTCTGCTTATGCAAAAGTGATGCTTTCAACCAAGGTCTTAGGATCTTGACTTTGACCAAAATATTAGCAAAATCATGATCTAGCTTGATCTTTGTTTGTAAATATGGATAATCATATGGACCCACACTTTTGCTATCTAGTGCATCCATACTTGCAACTAAGGCTCCTTACTTCCAATAATGACTTTCCTGTCATCTTACCTAGATTTTCTCCTAAGATTTAGAACAAGAAAAAGTGTTGCTTGCACTCACTCTTGGCTTGCACTATTAACATCTCATATTTTTAAGATTGATAGTATTCATTATTTAGATATTTTCTTATATTTATTTTTAAAAGTTATGACTATTATATTTCTATTTTTTATTATAATATAATGATTCAATACAAATATAGGTTTATTTTATTCAAAAATAAATTAAATTCAAAACTCTAAATTTTATATTCATATATATATATATATATATATATATATATATATATATATATATATATATATATATATATATATATATATATATAAGGTTTATTGTTGGACTTGAATGTTGCTAAAATGAAAATAAACACCATAATTGGTTAAATTATCTACTACCTTATATCCTACTATATAGATATAATGATTTTTCCAAGATACTACATTCAACAATAATTTATGGACCTAGAAATAATGTTATTTGTAGGAAAATAAGATGGAGTAGAACCATGGTTTTAGAAAAAGAGAATGGATTATTAAAGCATATGTGGGTGTTTTTTGTAGCCTTTCATCCATGACTATAAGCTTACATTTCCAACCACCTAAACAAGATTTTATTCTATCTAAATTGAGTGCAGAGATCCTTATTTGTTTTAAAGAAATGCCTAGATATATTAATAATTTTTTTCAGGTTAGCATCTTTATAATAATCCATTATAAGTATTAATAAATTCTAATTAAAAAGTTTCTATATTTTGTAGTATCTACTAATTGTTTAGTAGTCTTATTAGAATGCCATAGTAGCATCTAATCCATTTATACTGAACTTGATCTAGACCATGTTTTTTTATATCATATAAAAAACTCTTAAATCCTATCATATAATTTGTTTGTGTCTAGTTTTACAAGAATATATAGTTTTAAAAAGAAATCAAAGTATGGAACAAGCAAGTCTTTGGAAAAAAATTTCAAACAAAAATAAACCCTTAAACAAAAAATATTATGAATGGAAGAAGAATTTTATCAAATGGAAATGGATACAATATTGTATCAAAGGGAGAAAGAACTGTAATCAGAATTTCACAACATACTAGAAAAATAAAAGATCTATTGGAAGCAAAAATCTAGAATTGAGTGGCTAAAGGAAGGGAATAGAAACACAAAAAAAAATCATGTTTCCATAATAAATCATAGAAACTTAGAAAATATTACGAATATATAATTGGAGGATGGTCATCTCACTTAAAATATTGATTATATACAATAAAAGGCTATAAGATACTTCAAAATATTGTTTGCATAGGAGGGTGAGGAATATATAAAATCCATTGAGAGAATATTGGATCATATCCCAAGAATGATCACAAATAAGGATAACAAAGGACTTATGAAATAAGTAAAGGAATAAAAAGTAGAAGAGGCAATATTTGCATTAGGAAGAGAAAAGGCTTCGAGACCTAGATTCTAGATTGGATTTTTTCAAGCCTTCTAGAGGATAGTAAGAGAGGATGTGGTAGTTGCAATGCAAAAATATGAGGTTAGGTAATATTCTCAAGAAATACAACAATACCTTTATGGCTTTAATTCCAAAAAAAAGAAATAAAAAGCTTCAAATATTATAGCCCAATCAATTTATGTAATTTCATCTATAAAATCATCACTAAGGTGATATCATTAAGGTTGAAAATTATCCTTCGAAATATTATATCAAAACAAGTGGGATTTATCCATGGAAGACAAATATTGAATGGAATAATCACAATCTATGAAGTACTACATTCTACAACATGAAGTGGCGAAGAATGAATGATTTTAAAGTTGAACATGAACAAAGCATATGATAGAGTATCATGGAATTTCATGGACAAAGTTTTGGCCAAATATGGATTCAATAAAAGGTGGAGATTTTGGGTGAAAATTTGTATTTCCTCCCCCAAATTCTCTATCATAATAAATGGTAGTCTAGTTGGATATTTTAGAAGTGAAAGAGGATTAAGGTAAATGGGTATACTATCTCCATATTTATTATTATGGTAGAGGCTTTAGGAAGATGTTTAAAGGAAGCTCAAAATTAAAAAAATATTATAGGTCTTAAATCAAGCTTGACCTTAGAGGCAATTATCCATCAACAATTTGTGGATGACACAATTTTACTAGGGGTAGCAACTATGAAGGAAGTAAAAGGAATAAAGAGAATCTTAGAATTATATCAATAGTCGTCACAACAAAAGATAAACTTGGAGAAGAGTAAGATATTTTTTATAAACACACTAGAGAATAAATGGAGGAAAATATCTAGAATATTAGAATGCAACATAGAATCTCTTCCAACCATCTATTTGGGGATGCCTCTATTCTTAGGAACAGGAAATGCTAGTATGTGGGGGAGGAGGGGCTCTACAGGTGACTTCCTATGGAAGTCATGTTCCACTTTCCTGCATCCCTTCCTCGGCCCTGTCCTAGGTCCCTGATCCTTTTCCAGTTTCCCTGGCACCTCCTTTTCCCATCCTTTTAGGCTAGAAGGTGTTGCAGACGATCTCCTTTTGGGGGGGAGATCATTGTTCCATTGTTCTGCCCCTTTCCTTGCCCTACGGTGGGAAAACCTGTGTTCCACCTTTGCTCCACTATCCTGCCTTTTCCTCTGGTGTCTGGGTTCTGGGTTGGGGTTAGGATTTTTTCCTAGGACTCTTCCTAGGTTTTCTCAGGTTGTTTTTGGAAGTCTTCTTGACATCTGCTCATTGAGGATCTTCAGTGGTGAATGGTTGGGTCTGAGGAATTCTGGATTCTTGAGCAGTTTTGCATAGCATCCTTTTGGTCAGAGGAGGGACCACGTGCTTGATACTGTGACTCTGCTCTTTGGATTCGAGGTGGTGGGTCTTGTAGGATTTTAGTTTCTTTCATGGCTTTGTAGCCTCTGGTCTTTTTGATGTTGAATCCTTACAGGTTCTCCTCGTTTACTTGAAGCTGCTTTTGGCAGGTCTGAGGAATTCTGGCTTCATAAGAAATTTTGCACAACATATTTTTGGGTTTTTAGGGTTGCCCATGTGCTTTCTACTGTGACTCTGCTCTTTGTATTTGAGGCGGTGGCTCTTATAGGATTTTAGTTCCTTTCGTAGCTGGCAGGGGCCTCTATTTTTCTTGTCACTAATTCCTTGCGAGACTTCCTCTTCTGTGGCCCTGAAGTTATTGAAGGTTGTCTAGGATGCATGGTTGTTGTTTTCTGTTTTGTGCTTTAATGCCTACAGTCATGCATCTTAGGGACTCCTTTATCTTGAATTCATGTGGCACTTTCCTATCCTTTCCTTCAGAAGTGTTGTTCTATTGTTGTTGCTTCCTTTGTTGGGTAGGTGTTCTCGAAGGCTTCCTTTTCTGCTAAAGGACCCTGTGGCCTGGGGTGTTCCTTTGCTTCTGAACCACTACAGTTCCATTTTACAGGCTTTTGTTCCTTATATGTTTCTACTAGGGCTCCCCTACGTGGGATGCTTATTTTTCTTCAGTTATCTATTTCCCAAGGGTGGTTTCTGGTTTTCCCACCCTTGGGTTGTTTCAATTTTTAAATTTTTGGCTTTGTTTCTTTTCTCGTCTTTGGGAAAGATTCAAATTGTCATTTAGTGGTTGGGGCGATCTAGCACTTTTTCCTGCCCTTTGTGAGCTTCAAAATCTTGTTTGGTGCCTTTTGATTCAAATTTGGTTTCTGGCGGGCCTTTCCTTCCTGCCCGTTTTCCTTTGGCATAATGGAAGATGTTTTCCTCTGGCACAAAGGAAAGCGCCTTCCTCTGGTGCAAAGGATGGCACCTTCCTTTTTGGTCCTATTGCGTGCTCCTTATTTATTCCTTTTGGTTGTCCTTACCTTGATTTAATCTGATGTACTTTGATGCAATATGTTCCATTGTAATCAGGTTTTGGGATCCTTGACAAAAACCCACTTTTAATCTACCAAAAACAAATACTAGTATGTGGGATCCATTAGTGAACTAACTTCAAAAAAAATTTGAGGGTTGGAAAGGTTATCTCCTAAGCCAAGTAGTGAAAGTGCAAATGTTGAAGAGTCAACTACAATCTATTCCAATGTATTTGCTATTAGTATTCAAAATTCCTAATAAAATAGTGAATATAATGGAAAGCATTTAGAAGAAACTCCTATGGTCAGGAACAAAATAGAAAAACAAAATTCCATTAGTACAATGGGAAAGGGTATGTAGACCAAAACTACAAGGTGGGTTAGGTTTAAGAAGTATAAATATTATGAATAAATTACCGGTTGTAAAATTAGGATGGAGAATCAAGTGGCATTAGCTCAATCGGTTAAATTTCTCAATATTCAAGGAGGAGACCAAGGTTCAAATATTGCCAAGTGATACATGGATAATATTAAATATTTGTTATAATACCACTATCTGGTGATGATGTAATACAAGTGGAACCCGTTTCAATCCCATATAATCAATTGAAAAAAAAATTAGGATGGAGAATAATGTAGGACAGTAAGGCTTCATAGGAACAGAATGGAAAATTGGAAAAGGAGATAAAGTGCATATTTGGGAAGGTGCATGGTTGGAGAATGTCCCATTGATTAATGATATCATAATGACAATGATTATAGATGAAGTAGAAAGTAAATATGGAAGCAAAGTACAAGAATTGATAGAGAGGAAAGAAGGAAGCATAGGATGGAAGAAGTTGGAGGGTAATTCTCAAAATGAAGTGTACAAGATGCTCAATCTCAAACTAAGATCCTACTTCTTGAGTAATATAATGAAGGAAGATACCATTATATGGAAAAATAGTGAAGAGGGTGAATTTAATGTCAAATAAATCTATGATGTATGGATGGCAAAACTAGAATATGGATTCCCATGGGAAAAAATATGGAATAAAAAAGAAATACCAGAAATGACAATAATTTTATGGTTGACAATCCAAAACAAAATACTAATGATGGATAACCTTAGAAAGAGATGATTTCAAATCATCAACAGATGTTCGTTATGTGAGGAGGAAGAATCAATAAATCACATCTTCTTGTTATGCAAATTTTCAATGGACGTTTTTGTAGGGATAATGCAAGAATTAGGTATTTGTTGGATGATGCCAAAAAATATGTTGGATTGGATCTAATAATGGGAAATACCATTAGAGATATTACATTATTTGGTAGCATGTGGTACATTTATAAATATTAGATTAAGAAGTGTGATTTATATTTTCTCTAATGTTTGTGTCAATGTGTGAGAAGTGTCCAAGTGGTATGTAATAAAGTGTGCAAGGTGTAAGGTGTGAGTTGTGAGTGTGCAAAGTGTCATATAAGCAAGTCAAAAGTCATATAAGTTAGGTGTAAAATATGCAAATGAAGAGTCACATGATATGTGGCAAGATGTAAAGTGAAGAGTCATGAGATTTTTGTCATATGTGAGGAATAGGAAAGGATGCATCTCCTGGATGTTTGAGGAGAGCAATAATTGAGTATTGAAGAGTCATATTGTAATGTTATATTATGGAGACAAAGCTCCATGCATTGTATTAAACAATTAATAGAAATCGAATGAAGAATGAGCATTGTAATGAGAATGATCATGTATTTGTATCAAAAATATTGTGTGATTTATTATTGACAAAAATTGATGTGTTTATGTATCCTTTATGTGACCAATATTTGATCTTGGGAAATTGGACCTATGAAATAATCTAGCTAAAGCATCATCAATGGTATCAGAGTTGTACTCTAGCCATATGAGAAATTTGATAAGATTTGAGAGATTGATTGATATTGCATTGAGGAGGAGATATTGAATTAAGAATATGGACTATGACTTTTACAATGTGAGGAGGATAATTTATAGAGGAGAATATTGTGAGACGTTAGACGGGTTGATTACACCCTAATATTGCATGTTGGAAAGTGAGGACGGACGATTGTAGGTAGAGAGGAGAATATATGCATGAAGATTGCATCAAATATTAAAAAAAGAGTTCTAGTACGTCAAGACGAAGGTTAAAGACCCTGATAATTAATGCAAACATCCAAGGAGAAGAAACAGAGAAGAAAGAAGCCCCTGTGAGCAAAATTTAGCACCAAGGAGAAGGAACAAGGAAGAAATAAATCCCTATGAATAAATTTTCGCATCAAGCAGAAGGAATAGGCAAGAAATAAGCCCCTATGAACGAAGTTTAGCACCAAGCTGAAGAAACAGGGAAGAAAGAAGCTCCTATGAGCAAAGTGTAGTACTAAGGAAAATAATAGCCCTTGTGAGCACCTATGAGTGTAAATCCAAAGATCCACATAGCATATGTGAGTGTAGGTCCAAGATAGTATCGATGAACATAGTGCCAAGAAGCTATATAGCACCCATGAGCATAGTACAAAAAGAAGATAGCCCTAAGAAAGCATTTTGACTAGTCTGGAGTAAATTCTAAAGCAAAGAATTGGAACCACCTTAATCAAAGGTTCCAATTGGCAAGAAAATCAAAAGTAACACCTGAGGTGGTGACAATTGCAAACAAAGAACTAGTAAAAATCCTAATTAATTTCCATATGTACTTGGAAGGAGAAGTAAGCACCAAAAGGTAAAGTTCAAATTTTTACCTCATATTTCAAACCTGAGTGCTTTATTTTTGGGTAAATTAAATTTATTATTGGACATTATAAATTGAAAAGTAAGGTTTCTAATTATTAAAGAATTGATTTATTGGGAGTTAAAAGGAACAATTGAGGGAAGGAATTAAATGCATGGGAGATATAAGGAAATAAAGAATTTAAAATTTGCATTGCAGATATATTTGAATTTGAAATTAATTAAAGTGAGGGAGAAATTATAATTTGAAATTTGGGAGATATAAGTGAAATTAAAAATTAAAATTGATAATTTGGGATATACGAGTGAAAATTTGATAAAAAATAAGAATTAAAATTTGATGAATGTGAATGATTTGATTATTTGATTAAAGAAATTTGAAGATTGTTAAAGATTTGATGAAATTTGAAAATTGAAAAGAATTTGAAATTAATTTTGGGAGTTATAAGAAGATGATGAATTGATTGCTTGATTAAAGATTAAAGTTTTGAAATTAAAATTGCAAAGATTGAAATTGTGTGAAGAAATTATTAAAATTGGAAGACATGAGGCATTTTACATCAAAGGAATTGATTTAAAAAAATTTTGGGAGAAATAAGGAATCCAACATGTACCTGAGAGGGTTTCTTAAGTCGCATTTCTTATTTGTAGATCTTGTTTGGTTTAGGTGTTCCATTGTTTTACTTCCTCTTTTGAACCGTTGCAAGTGTGAAGTATCAGATCCTTCGTTGGGTGAAGTGATCTGCTCCTAGTTTTGTGGCATGCTAAATATTGGACCAATTGTTTCTTTAATTTTCTTCTCAACCGATAGCATGTTGGCATGTCCTTTGTTTCTCTTCGATGCTTTTTGTATTTAATTTTTATTCGCCTCTTTTGAGCATGCAAAGCTACCATTAGATTTCAAACGGTTTATGATTATGTGTCCCTATGCCTTTAAGGGCCCTAGTATTTGTTTTTTTATCTCGGTGCTATTACCTTTTTTGATGCTTTCGTTGAATCCTGGTTGGTGCGGGAATGTGGATGAATTTCTGACGGGTTGCAATCCTTGTTGTTGCACCCGGTTTGGGGAGGTCTCACTCCCAACTGCTCTCTGATTTGTGTTGTCTGGTTCCATGGTTGTCGCTTTCATTAGAGTTGTAGGGTCTGATCCAGTGAGTGGTTTATGTTGCAGCGGTTTATTTCTCAATTTTTGATGTTGGTTTTTCGTTCATCAAAAAGTTCTTCTTGCTCATTTGGGTTCTTAATTTTAAATTTAATTGTTGGACATTTTGAGTCCCTAAGCTAAAAGTTGTCATTGATGTCAAAAGGACCTATGTAAGTAAGCACTATGATTTTTCTCCACAAAGAGCTTCATGAGAAGCAAAGGTTTTGATCAAAGGTTCTAGAAGGGATGCATGGCATTTGGTTCCAAAAGGAGCTTCAAGGGAAGCTTAGCAAAAGGTTTTTATGAAAACCAAGGAAGGCAAGGAAAGGTTTTATTTAAAACCAATGGATGGCATATTTGAAATGGGTTTTTCTTAAAACCCAAGTTGGCTTTTCGTTTCATCGAAAAAGGTGCCCCGGTGATGGAGAAATTTAATTTTAAAGGTTTAGTTTAAATTTTAATTTATTTAAAATTTAAATTTTAATTTTAAAATTAAATAAAAGGTTTTTCCCTCCTTTCTTATTGGCACCGCCGACGTCATGAGGGCAATGTTAAAAGGGCCGACGTATTCGCATTGAAGGATGGCTTATATAAATAAGCCAAAGGTTTTCCATTTAATAAACCTAAGGAGTGTCGCATGATTTTCGAAAACCCAAAGTATTTCTGCATCCGAATATTGCGCAGCGAATTTCGTGGAGTGTGACGTGGGCAGTCAAGTCATGGACGGTCAAATTTTTGGTGCCTTGTGAGGAAAGCGCACGCAGCTTAAGGAAGAGAGTGCCCAAGGCACTCACGTGGGCAGTGTTAGCTCACGCGGCTTAGCTGCCGCTTGGCAGCACGGTGGGCAGAGGTTCGAAATGCCAAGGCCCTTCGAGGGCTCCTTTGAGGTATGCACTCCGACTCCGATATTTGTGGGGGTAAATATTTTAATTAAAATATTTTCTTGCTAAGGTTTGATTATGATTTTTTGTGGGAGATATAAGGTTGAGCAAGCTTTAATATTTTAATAAGGTTTGATATTTGATTAATGTGAGATATTGCCTAAGAAAGCTTTGTGATTATTTTTTAGTGCAAAAGTGTTGAAAGGAAGGATATAAAATATTTGATTTATTTTATGGTATAAGTGGTTTGTGGAGTGACAAGGTTATGCAATGATTTGATTTATTTTATTTTATGGTACAAGTGGTTTTAGGAGTGATAAGGAAGTTGTGCATTAATTCTTAAGAAGGTTTTCTAATTAAAAGCCTTGGTGAATATAATTGTGAAGTGGAGTAATGTTGATTATTTTGTGATCTTCTAACCCTTGTGAAGATTGGCAAAAGAATATTGTGATTGTGGCAGATTTCCAAAGAGGCTTCTTCATCTTCATAAAAGGTATGGGCACATTCTCCTATTGATTGATTATGGTGGTTGATTTCTGAAAATATCTTTGGAGTGAAAAGGATTGATTGTGGTTTCCTTTTCGAAAGTGATTGGTTTAATGCTTCAAGGTTTTCTGGATTGAGAGTTGTGATTAAACCTTGTTTTATAAGCATTGTTGTTGGAGCCCATTGGTTGTGCAAAGAACTTGAACTTGAGTTAGAAGAGAACATGAGTATCATTGTTATGTGAGATTTGTTGTTGAGCATTGTTGGAAATATTTTGAGTTGATTGATACATGCTTGGACTAGGGTTTGTGAGAAAGGGTTGTTCATTGAGGTGATTGGTTGAGTTGAGTTGATTGAGCCTAGTCAAGTGGATGCATGTGGTTGTTCAAGTTCCATAAAACAAACTATTCTATATTCTTGATTTGAGTTGAGATTGAGATTTGAGAATAGAACATATAGAGTCTCTAACAATTCTCTTTATGCTTCTATGAGATTGATTTGAGTTGAGATTGGGATTTGAGTATAGAACATATAGAGTCTCTAACAATTCTCTTTATGCTTCTATGAGATTGATTTGAGTTGAGATTGGGATTTGAGTATAGAACATATTGAGTCTCTAACAATTCTCTTTATGCTTCTATGAGATTGAGTTGAGATATTGATTGAGCATTAAGTATAGAACATATTGAGTCTCTAACAATTCTCTTTATGATTCTATGAGATTGGACAAGTTCTGTGTGAGCTTGTTAAGCAGATTTGAGACAAGTCTTTGAGAAGGCTTGTGGACTGATTTTGAGTAAGCTTTTGTGGAAGCTTGCTATGCATATTTGAGCAAGTCCTAGAGAGGACTTATTGAGCAGATTTGAGCAAGTCCTAGAGAGGACTTATTGAGTATATTTGGACAAGTTCTATGTGGACTTGTTGAGTAGATTTGGATAGGTTCTTTGTGGACCTATTGAGCAGATTTGAGTAGGTTCTGTGTGGACCTGTTGAGCAGATTTGGACAAGTTCTGTGTGGACTTGTTGAGCAGATTTGAGATAGGTTCTATGTGGACCTATTGAGAATATTTGAGCAGGTTCTGTGTGGACCTGTTGAGAGATTTGGACAAGTTGAGTGAGCTTGTTGAATTGGAAAGTTGGAGCTTGAGCATATTTGAGAAGGTTCTGAGTGAACCTATTGAGATAGAGCTTTGGAGGTGATAGAGTATAGAGGACAGAGTCTCAGTGGATAGAGATCTAGACCAGGACAATTGAAGATAGATCTGAGTGAGGAGTCTTCAAGTGGAGAGAGATCCACCAATTAGTGCAGTAGAGAGACAAAGTCTTCTAGAAGATCACTAGCCAGAGCAGAAGGGGAAAGAGTTCTCTTATGGAAGAGATCCATGAACTTGAGATTAGGGGATCAACATCTCCTTTGGATAGAGGTCCATAAACATTGTAATTGGGAAGGATTCCCATGAGATTATTTGAGAAATATTTAGAAGAAATATTTTCTCTGTGGAGGTAGCCCACATTGGGTGAACCACGTTAAAATTTGGTGTCTCTATTGTGTGTGATGATTTGTGCATTGCTTTGGTTATTGCTATTGATATTGCCATTGATTATATTGATTAATACTATTTGGGAAAGAAAAGTAAAAAGTGGTCTTATACTGTTCACCCCCTCTCAGTATAAGCTTGTGTTCTTCAATTGGTATCAGAGTCGGTTCCTTCGGAAGAAGTTTAACAGCTTGAAGGAAGATCCTACAAGAACACAAATGGCAAAGAAAGGCAAGAGTAGAAGCATGAGACACAAGAAGAAAAGAACACCTATGGTCATGAAAGAAAAGGAAGATGAGTTTAATATTGTTGTGTTGGGAGGACACATGGAAATAGATTCAAGAGATGAATCAAGTAATGGAGAAATATCCAGACTGATAAAGTTTTGTACCAGATGTGGGAACACAGGTCACCATGCAGCTTATTGTCCACAAGAATGTTTTGTTTGTGGTCAACTTGGCCATGATGCAAGATATTGTAATGGGTTTAGTAGCAGTGAAGATGAAGATGATATTCTCAGAAATGAAATCCTAGAGATTGGTTCAAGAAAGGATAACAGGGACAATCAAAATAGGTATGAAGAAGAAACTCTACTTTCAGTAATAGAAGAAAAAGAAGATGCTTCAGAAAAAGAAAAAGGGAAGCCACTCTTAAGGAGCTTATTGAATTGAAAAGAGAGAATTTAGAATTGAAGGCTCAAATACAAGAAGATGAGAAATGTAAGACAAAGCTTCTACAGGATATCTCTGACTTGAGAGATAAGGTTGAAAAAGCAAGAAGAGTTGAAGAAGGTATGGTTAAACAGTCAAAGGTAAAAGAGATAGAATGTGAAAGGCTTATGATTACTCTTGAAGAATTAAAAATGGAGAACTCAGGATTAAGGGTTCAAGCTCAAGAAGATGAAAAAGAAAAAGCAAGGTTTCTACAGGAACTCACCAACTTCAAAATCAAAGTTGAAGAGGCAAGAAAAATTGAAGAAGGTATGGCCAAAAAATTAAAAACAAAAGATCTAGAGTGTGAAATATTAGAGCATGAGATAGTTTCACTAAGGATGGAAGTAAAAGGTTCTAAGGACAAGCTACACAAGTTTGAGGAAAATTCAAAGACCTTGGAAAGGACTATCAATGCACAAAGGTCATCAGTCACCATAACAGGACTTAGTTCTAAAGAAGAACAAGGGAAACAAGAAGCAGAAAAAGGAGAGCCAAGCTCAAACACCAGAAAAGAAGAAGAGTCAAAAGAAGTAAGTAAAAGAGAGAGTGAGACCTCTAAGGATAAGTTGGACAATAAAAAGTTCAACAAAGAAAGGAACAATGCACAAGTAAGGAACAAATGGAACAAGAAACAGGTAGAAGAGACTAAGAGACCAATGGGGTCTAGGCAAGGTTTCTTCAATGGAAGATGTTTTTCATGTCACAGGTTTGGGCACATGGCTTCACAGTGCAGGACACATGAAAGACAGGAATATGGGAAAGGATAACTTTTCCATGGGTATTGCTACTCATGTAATGAGTTTGGTCACAAGGCAATGAATTGCAGGGTTCATGACAGAAGAGGATATGGCTTCACTAGGAGAAATCCTAAGATAATTGCACCTCCAAGGAATAATAACATTAAGTGTTATAAGTGCAATAATGATGGTCACATAGCAAGATGGTGTAGAGAAAATATTCTAAAATCAAGCATGAACAGGAACAAGAATATGAAAGAAAGAACATAGAAAGGAACAAGAATATGAAATAAAAGGAATATGAATAGAAACAAGAAGATGAAAAGAATAGAGAAAAGAATAGAAGAATAGAATAGAACAAGGATGAGAAGAAAGAACATGGATGAGAACAAGAATAGGAACAGGAACAGAAGTGATGATAGGAATAGGGATGATGACTTGGAAAGAAATAGTGAGAGGATTCAAAAAACTCAGAAAAGAAGAGAGAAAGATAAAGATAAAGATCTATGCTTTCGGGGAGTAGAAATACTCCCACCCCAGAATTAACCACCTCATGTGGAGGTGGGGGAGGGGCTAAGCTAAGAGGCTCATTCTTAGCCCCGAGCCCCAAAGGTGACCCTTTGCCATTGATGTCAAAGGGGGAGAGATTTGTGTATTGGGGAGAGATTTGATATGAGGAGATATTTGAGAGAGCATTGAGCCAGGGGGAGCAAAGTCCTAGGGGGAGCAGAAAAGAAGGTCAGGTTTCAGTAAAATGAATATGGGTTGCCATCAATGACAAAGGGGGAGATTGTTGGACATTTTGAGTCCCTAAGCTAAAAGTTGTCATTGATGTCAAAAGGACCTATGTAAGTAAGCACTATGATTTTTCTCCACAAAGAGCTTCATGAGAAGCCAAGGTTTTGATCAAAGGTTCTAGAAGGGATGCATGGCATTTGGTTCCAAAAGGAGCTTCAAGGGAAGCTTAGCAAAAGGTTTTTATGAAAACCAAGGAAGGCAAGGAAAGGTTTTATTTAAAACCAATGGATGGCAGATTTGAAATGGGTTTTTCTTAAAACCCAAGTTGGCTTTTCGTTTCATCGAAAAATGTGCCCCGATGATGGAGAAATTTAATTTTAAAGGTTTAGTTTAAATTTTAATTTATTTAAAATTTAAATTTAAATTTTAAAATTAAATAAAAGGTTTTTCCCTCCTTTCTTATTGGCATCGCCGACGTCATGAGGGCAATGTTAAAAGGGCTGACGTATTCGCATTGAAGGATGGCTTATATAAATAAGCCAAAGGTTTTCCATTTAATAAACCTAAGGAGTGTCGCATGATTTTTGAAAACCCAAAGTATTTTTGCATCTGAATATTGCGCAGTAAATTTCGTGGAGTGTGACGTGGGCAGTCAAGTCATGGATGGTCAAATTTTTGGCACCTTGTGAGGAAAGAGCACATGGTTTAAGGAAGAGAGTGCCCAAGGCACTCACGTGGGCAGTGTTAGCTCACATGGCTTAGCTGTCGCTTGGCAGCACGGTGGGCAGAGGTTCGAAATGCCAAGGCCCTTCGAGGGCTCCTTTGAGGTATGCACTCCGACTCCGATATTTGTGGGGGTAAATATTTTAATTAAAATATTTGCTTGCTATGGTTTGATTATGATTTTTGTGGGAGATATAAGGTTGAGCAAGCTTTAATATTTTAATAAGGTTTGATATTTGATTAATGTGAGATATTGCCTAAGAAAGCTTTGTGATTATTTTTTAGTGCAAAAGTGTTGAAAGGAAGGATATAAAATATTTGATTTATTTTATGGTATAAGTGGTTTGTGGAGTGACAAGGTTATGCAATGATTTGATTTATTTTATTTTATGGTACAAGTGGTTTTAGGAGTGATAAGGAAGTTGTGCATTAATTCTTAAGAAGGTTTTCTAATTAAAAGCCTTGGTGAATATTATTGTGAAGTGGAGTAATGTTGATTATTTTGTGATCTTCTAACCCTTGTGAAGATTGGCAAAAGAATATTGTGATTGTGGCAGATTTCCAAAGAGGCTTCTTCATCTTCATAAAAGGTATGGGCACATTCTCCTATTGATTGATTATGGTGGTTGATTTCTGAAAATATCTTTGGAGTGAAAAGGATTGATTGTGGTTTCCTTTTTGAAAGTGATTGGTTTAATGCTTCAAGGTTTTCTGGATTGAGAGTTGTGATTAAACCTTGTTTTATAAGCATTGTTGTTGGAGCCCATTGGTTGTGCAAAGAACTTGAACTTGAGTTAGAAGAGAACATGAGTATCATTGTTATGTGAGATTTGTTGTTGAGCATTGTTGGAAATATTTTGAGTTGATTGATACATGCTTGGACTAGGGTTTGTGAGAAAGGGTTGTTCATTGAGGTGATTGGTTGAGTTGAGTTGATTGAGCCTAGTCAAGTGGATGCATGTGGTTGTTCAAGTTCCATAAAACAAACTATTCTATATTCTTGATTTGAGTTGAGATTGAGATTTGAGAATAGAAAATATAGAGTCTCTAACAATTCTCTTTATGCTTCTATGAGATTGATTTGAGTTGAGATTAGGATTTGAGTATAGAACATATAGAGTCTCTAACAATTCTCTTTATGCTTCTATGAGATTGATTTGAGTTGAGATTGGGATTTGAGTATAGAACATATTGAGTCTCTAACAATTCTCTTTATGCTTCTATGATATTGAGTTGAGATATTGATTGAGCATTAAGTATAGAACATATTGAGTCTCTAACAATTCTCTTTATGATTCTATGAGATTGGACAAGTTCTGTGTGAGCTTGTTAAGCAGATTTGAGACAAGTCTTTGAGAAGGCTTGTGGACTGATTTTGAGTAAGCTTTGTGGAAGCTTGCTATGCATATTTGAGCAAGTCCTAGAGAGGACTTATTGAGCAGATTTGAGCAAGTCCTAGAGAGGACTTATTGAGAATTTGGACAAGTTCTGTGTGGACTTGTTGAGCAGATTTGGATAGTTTATGTGGACCTATTGAGCATATTTGAGAGGTTCTGTGTGGACTTGTTGAGCAAGATTTGAAGTTTTGTGGACTGTTGAGCATATTTGGATAGGTTCTATGTGGACCTGTTGAGCATATTTGAGTAGGTTCTGTGTGGACCTATTGAGAAGATTTGGACAAGTTCTGAGTGAGCTTGTTGAGCATATTTGGACAAGTTCTGAGTGAGCTTGTTGAGAAGATTTGAGAAGGTTCTAAGTGAACCTATTGAGATAGAGCTTTGGAGGTGACAGAGTATAGAGGATAGAGTCTCAGTGGATAGAGATCCAACAGCCAGGACAATTGAAGATAGATCTGAGTGAGGAGTCTTCAAGTGGAGAGAGATCCACCAGTCAGTGCAGTAGAGAGACAGAGTCTTCTAGAAGATCACTAGCCAGAGCAGAAGGGGAAAGAGTTCTCCTGTGGAAGAGATCCACGAACTTGAGATTAGGGGATCAACATCTCCTTTGGACAGAGGTCCATAAACATTGTAATTGGGAAGGATTCCCATGAGATTATTTGAGAAATATTTAGAAGAAATATTTTCTCTGTGGAGGTAGCCCACATTGGGTGAACCACGTTAAAATTGGTGTCTCTATTGTGTGTGATGATTTGTGCATTGCTTTGGTTATTGCTATTGATATTGCCATTGATTATATTGATTAATACTATTTGGGAAAGAAAAGTAAAAAGTGGTCTTATACTGTTCACCCCCCTCTCGGTATAAGCTTGTGTTCTTCATTAATTTTGAGCGAGATGTTTAATTTTGTTCCCGTTGATGGGTGTGGTTCAATCGGGGGCTTTCAGTTTGTAACCTCTGATGACTTTATTGCTATACTTTTTGTAGGAGGTTCTTTCAGTTCTTCTCGCTCATTTGGGTTCTTAATTTTTAAATTTTTAGTTGAGCAAGATGTTTTTTATTTGTTCCTGTTAGATGGGTGTGGTGTTGTTCCCTTTCTGGGGATTTTAGTTTGTAACCCCTGGTGACTTTATTGTTGTACTTTTTGTAAGGGGTTATTGATTTTTCTTCCTCTAGAGCTTATGGTCATATCTTTTGGGGTGATCGTTTGTTTTTCTCTGGTGGGAGCTTGTTGTAATGGTTGTGGGATCCTCTCAAAACCCTTGTTTTGGGATGTGGGTCCCTCTCAAAACCCTCAGGTTTGAGGATCCTTTAAAATCCCTTCTTTTACCTAATCAAAAACATCAAAGGAATCAATTTGAAGACTTTGAAAATGTTTGAAGAAATTTATTGTGGATAGAAAGCAAAGGAAAATGAGTATTCAAGGAAAAGAAAAACAATATGAGACAACAATATTGATAGAACATATTCAAAATGTAATAAAAAGTGTTGTTCTCCTGATTCTTAGACAATGAAATATTATTTTGAAAATGAAAAATTGGATTACAAAATTGCAGTAACATCAAAAAAGGTTATCAAATTAAGGAACAAGTTTTATGTTCCTACAAGATTTTACCCAAAATCCAATTACACTCAAAGGTGTAACCAATGTAGTAAGTATGTAAAAGAAACATGATAGTTGCGGAAGACTTTCGTCCAACGGATTGAGCTTTGTACGACAATGTTCTGAAATGGCTTTTTGGGATAAATGAATCCTGAAACCTCTTTTCAAGACAACCAAGTCCAAAATGCTCTTTCGGGGAAAGAACATCCCGAAATGCCTTCTTGTTGAAAACAATCGCGAAGCTCCCTTTCGGGGAAATGAATTGTGAAGCTCACTTTCAAAGAAATGAATCCTGAAAATCACTTTTGGGGGATGTATAACCCGAAACTCCTTTTCGAGAGAAAGCTTGCCCGAAAGATAGTTTCGAGCAAGTTTTTAGTGAAATAGACGTTTCACTCACGAAAGGGGCTAAATGGAATTTCGCTTAGCTTTGGGAGAGAAATGTAGTTTCGCTCACCTAGGGAGAAAAACTCAACAAAAATGCCTTTCTTGCTACAAGATAAAAATATCCCCTTCAAAGCAAATATATCACGAAACACCTTTTTGAAGGGAATAGATGCAAAAGAGATTTTCAAAGGAGAAATTGCTCAAAATACACAACTATGTACAAATAAAGATTTCTTATAAATCAAAATAAAGACAGACTGCAACTGCAGTATAGCTCCTATAGCTTCTACATAGCCATTCTCGAACAAGTCCTATAGCTCTTGAGACCTGAACAAGATCTTCATTTGGATGCTCCAGTAATCGTAATTTTTGCCACTGAACCGTGGTATTTGCAACTGCAAGGAGTTGTTTCCGAAAGCCATTACTTCTATCTTCCACCAGGTAGGCTCGGGCTCTAATACTAATTTGAAAGAAACACGATAGCGATGGAATACTTTCATCTAGAGGATGGATCTTTGTATGGTAATATCCTAAAATGGATTTTCAGGATAAATGAATCTCGAAACCTATATTCGGGACAACCAAGTCCAAAATACTCTTTCGAGGAAAACACGTCCCAAAATACCTTCTCGTTGAAAATAATCGTAAAACTCCCTTTCGAGGAAATAAATTACGAAGCTCGCTTTCGGGGAAATGAATTACAAAGTACGCTTTCAGGGAAATGAAACGCGAAGCTCACTTTCAGGGGATGTATAACCCAAAACTCCTTTTCAGGAGAAAGCTTAATCGAAAGATAGTTTCGAGCAATTTTTTAGTGAAACGGACGTTTCGCTCACGAAAGGAGCTAAACGGACTTTCGCTTAGCTTTGGGAGAGAAATGTAGTTTCGCTCACCTAGGGAGAAAAACTCAATGAAGATGTCTTTCTTGCTACAAGACAAAAATATCCCCTTTGAAGCAAATATATCGTGAAACACCTTTTCGAATGGAATAGATGCGAAAGAGATTTTTTGAGGAGAAATTGCTTGAAACAAACAAAGATTTCTTATAAATCAAAATAAAGACAGACTACGGCTATAGTATTACAATGCTTAATACAAATCTTGTCACTTAACGCTTCTTAATTCAAAGCTTTACAGACATCTGCAAGTTTAGTTGCAGGATCAATTTCAAACAAAGAATTTGAAAAGTTGTTGCTTCGACTTCTTCTTCTTCACTCTTCTTCCACATTTTCAAAATGCCAACTGCATAGATATATAGCTGGAGTTGAAATTCAAGGGCGGGAAATGCTCACCAACTATCTGACATGTCTTTGATGCGAAACTAGGGTTTCTAACCAATCATCGAATAAATGCAACTATCAGTATTAAATGCACACACTGGAAATTTACAGTGATCATATGTCAAAGATCTACGATCATTTTGGTGATAAGATCTGTCAAAGATCTCTTCAGGCATCAAATCTGGTTTAATTTTCTAATAGTATGGATATAAAGCAAAATATTGTTGGGATTGTATTCATTGTCTAAATTGTGGGAGTTATAACCATACCCATAATACATGCTAGTACAAAGGAAACAGTGTTCATGAATGGAGCACTATGAAAGGAATTTTACTAATGACTTTGGATGAAATACTTAAACAAGTTATTGCAAAGGCTAATTTTGAAATAATCAAGATTATAAAAAATTCAAAACCATTAACCATACCATAGTTGAAGTCAAATATAGACAATGATAAAGACAATAATACCAAAGACAAAGATTGAAGATTTAAATTTTTCATATCGAATAATGTAATATGGGGAGGTGTTAGAGATTTTACATTATTTGGTAACATGTGGTACATTTGTAAATATTATATTAGGGAGTGTAATTTATATTTTCTCTAACATGTGTCAATGTGTGAGAAGTGTCCAAGTGTTATGTAATAAAGTGTGCCAGGTGTTGGGTGTGAGTTGTGAGTGTGTAAAGTGTCATGTAAGTAAGTCAATATTCATAGATGTTAGGTTTCAAATATGCAAGTGAAGAGTCACATGATATATGGCAAGATGTAAAGTGAAGAACCGTGATATTTTTATCATATGTGAGAAATAGAAAAGGATTCATCTCCCATATGTTTGAGGAGAGCAATAGTTGAGAATTGAAGATTCATTTTGTAAGATTTATTATGGAGAGAAAGCTCTATGCAATGTATCAAACAATTTACAAAAGTTGAATGAAGAACAAGCATTGTAATGAGAATGATTGTGTATTTGATTTATGAATAATATTATGTGATTTATTTTTTGAGAAATATTAATGTGTTTATGTGAGTGGTCTTTATGTGATTAATATTTGATATTGGAAAATTAGACCTATGAAATAATCTGGCTAAATATCCATCAAATACCATTCAAAGGTAAGAAACTAAATACCATATGGGATTTAATACCATTCCACTTTTCTTGGGGAATATGGCTAGAAAGGAATAGGAGAGTTTTAGGAATGAAAGAAGATCAATATACAAAATTATACAAGGCATTAATGGTAGCATTAGTGATAATATCTCTATCATAAAAATAGGAAGAAGTAGAGAGAATAAAGAAGAAAAAATAGCAAGGAAATGGTAGACATGTGTAGGACAGGGAAAAATTTCATTACAAGAGATTAATTCAAAATAAGTAAGATGGACAAACCCAAAGAAGACATGGATAAAGTTGAATTTTGATGGTGCATCAAAGGGCAACTCAAGGAAAGCAGGAGGGGATGTCATTACGATGCAAAGGGAATTATAATAGGAGCTTATGTTGAGTTTTATAAGATACTAATCAATCATTTAGAAGAAGCTAAAATAGTATTTGAAGGAATCAAGCTGGAAAAAAAAAATATGAAAACCAAGAAGCTGGTAGTTGAAAGGGCCTCATTGAATATAATAAACGGTCTTAAAGGAATAAATAAGCTAAGTTGGTAGGTAAGTGAAATTATCCAAAAGATTGATCAAAATAATTCATACATATAAAAAAGGAAATAAAGTAACTAATTGGTTGGCAAATTGGGAACAGTAAGAGAAGAGGATAATAGGTGAATTTCACCAATCCCTTTTCCATGGGATTTGATCAATTTGGGGGGAGAGAAAATACTAAAGTAATAATGAAAGGGATAGATAAGGACTCCATGAATAGTAAAGGCACTAAGATTTTGGAGTATCATATTATTGAAAGAGGTCAAGTTGATGCTTTTTATGCAAAGGCTTTTGTCAAAGTTTTTTGAGATAGGTTTACAAATCAAATGTTGTTGCTTATCGTGTAAATATTTTTGTCAAAAATTCTATGCAAGATTTACAGATTGAGTGTTATGTTTATTTTGTAGAGAGGACTCTATTAGAGGTTTAAGCTAAGTTACAAATCATGTATTGTTGTTTTTTATGTAGAGGTATGTGTTATATATTCTATGTTGAGGTTGAATATCAAATGGTGTTGCTTGCTATGTAGAGTCCATTTTTTATACTATCTTCAATCTTTAAGTAAGCTTATCATGTTGTAGAAGGTAATAAATCCTACCAACCTGATATCAATATAAAATATTTTGAAGTCTCTATAATGTAAAATCTACTAATAAACTTATTTTGTAATAGGGTACAAGACCCTCTCACAACCATGCTTTTATCAATAGCAAAAAAAGAATACACAAATTCTCATACCATCAAATGTTTTTTACCATGAACAAAACCACCTTGTTCCTCTAGGATAACAAAATATATAATGTTTTAAAATCTATTTGCTATTATTTTTTAAGTTGTTCTATATACCATATTTTAAAGGCTTATTAGATGAAAATTATGAAAAATATTTCATGTCATATTTCTTAGAAAACAATGTAATAAATATGACATTGATCTCACTTGTTACATCCTTATTTTTCTTAGCCTCTTCAACTATATCCAACGTATCACTCTTTAAGAAATTTTAAATATTTTGAAAGAATTTGTATAAAATTCATTAATGGTAGGTTCCTTATCTAGGTATAAAGAAAAAATTTCCTATTCTAACACCCTCATAGAGATTTTCTCCATCAACCTTTTATTTTGTCTTTGTGTGATAGTTGATAAAATATTTTATAAAATCTTTTCTTGATCATTTTAATATTGCCCAACCTCTAATAAAATATCTAATAATTATTTTATTATTATTAAAGGATGAAAAGAAGTTTTTTTAAAAGTCCCCAACCCTTTTTTACAACCGCAATCACCTAGACAAAGGTAAACACATTATTGCATTATGAGATAAACAAAACAAAAAACAACCACAGTGTTGCATCTAGAAACTATATCATTGCTTCATTTAACTCTCCTTATACTACTTCAAGAAATATCGTAGACAAAAAAGCTATATAAAACTATATATAATGGCATGAGAACATAAAGCACCCAGAATAGGGCTAGAATATTTAGCCCTCTCCCTTATTCATCTAAGCCAAAGCAACACATATGCAACATCTGAATCTTATCAAAGACCATCCAACTGATCTATTCAAGTTCTCTCTAGATGACTACTCCAAATTTCCATTACTTACAACTTTGAAATAGAGTTGAAGTTAGTTGATTTTTCTATTGGCTCTACACTCTTCACATCCTCTAACATCTAAAAAATTTCCTTATGTAAAATAGTCATTTCCACTTTGACTTTCCCCTACTTCTCAATGGACTGATCACTCTTAGGTGACTATGTTTTTCTCATATACTACCTCTTTGGTATGAATTGGAAAAAAACATAGCCAAACAAAAGGACATATAAACAACTGAACAATTGCATAGCTAAAAAAATAAACTTTTGCATTCCAATCTTTGCTAGAGATCATCCATCCACAACAACAAATTTGAATCTCCATCAACACCTAAAAAACCTTAAACCTCCATATGAAACAAAGGATCTCAATAAGCTCATTAAATATGCTAACTCTCTCCCAAAACTACAAAAATCAACAAAAAGGAATCTTGTAACAACAAATGTCGTACATTGAAAGGTTAATAAATATGAAACCATTATGGGATCTAATACTATTCTTCCCATGACTAGTTTTACTATTCATTACTCTTTTCACAATTATCAACAACATGATATTTCTCCTTATTAATAATAGAGTTCAAGGAATCGGGAATAATTTCCTCCAGACAATCAGATAATGACTCTCAATTCCCTTATTTGCTAACCAATCGGCTATCCCATTACCTTCCCTATAAATATGATTAATTTCCACTCCCTCAAGAGAGGATAGACTAATATTAGCATCCTAAATGATTTCTCTAATGTTTCAACTAGTTGCATTCCTATTATGTAGGTAGTTTAGAATGTTCATAGAATCACCCTCAACAATGATTTTCTTAATATTCAATTTGTTAATTAATTTGGTGTCTATATACAAAGTTTTGGTTTTTGTAGTGGTTAGTCTAGATCCCATAAGGTTTTGCATAGGCAACAACAACTTGTCCCAAGTGGTCCCTTATAATTCCACCTCCTCCTACCCTACCTAGGTTGCCTTTTGTAATACCATCAAAATTAAGTTTAAGCCAACCAAATCTAGGGGAACACCAAAAGGTATTTTTTCTAGCAATAATTTTTTGATCTATTTCTTGATTATGAAGAGGTGTAAGATCCCACAAAGAGGCTATCCTAGCCTCCTAAACATTCTCCCAACCTTCAAGATCTTCTACAATGGAAAATTTATCTTTAACAATTGATTTTATTCTATGGAAAGTAACCATCTCATTCCTAAAAACTTCCTTAAAGATTCTATTATTTCTCTCAAACCAAATACCCCAAATAAAATGAGGTAATAACATCTTCCATAAAATTGTCATCCTACTACTAAGAAAGGGGGAATTACATTATTCAAAGAGCTCAACTGATATGGAAATTGAAGCTAATTATTATTGAAAACTTAGGACGTTAAATAAGTCCAAAAAAATAAATCGTAAACCTGGAAATCATTTCCCAAGAGATAATGCCTCCAATACTTGATTGCTTGAACCAAAGCATAGAACTCCTTATCATATGTAGAATAGTTCTTCTTGGCCTCTGAAAATGTTTCTGAATGATAGGCCACTCGGATGGCCATTCCGCATGAGCACAGCTCCAAGTGCAACTTGAGAAGCATCAGTTTCTATCTCAAATGGTTGAGACAAATCAGGAAGAACAACAACTGGTGCAGTACTCAATTTTTGTTTCAATGTGTCAAAAGCTTTTTGTTGATCCTTTGTCCACTAAAACTGAACTTTGATCTTTGTCAAATAGTGTAAAGGTTCAGCAATAGAAGAATATCCTCCAATGAACTTACGATAGAAATTAGCAAGTCCAAGAAAACTCCTTAACTCCATGACTGAAGTAGGAGTTGGCCAAGAGAGGATAACTTCAACTTTGGAAGGATCTACTTGCACACCTTTTTCACTAATTACAAATCCAAGATAGGCAATGAATGTTTGCCCAAAGGAACACTTAGGAAAATTTGCATACAATTGGTTCTTTCGAAGAGTTTGAAGAACCGTTTTCAAGTGTTCCAAATGATTCTCCCAAGTAGAAGAATATATAAGAATGTCATCCAAATAGATGATTACAAATTGATCCAAACAATCTCTCGAATACTTCATTCACCAGCCGCATGAATGTAGCTGGAGCATTTGTAAGGCCAAAGGGCATGACAAGCCACTCAAAGAGCCCCATTTTGGTCTTAAATGTTGTTTTCCAAGTGTCTTCTGCTTGAATTCTCACCTGATGATACCCACTTTTGAGATCAATTTTGGAGAAGAATTTTGCACCTTGCAATTGGTCCAAAAGATCATCAATGCGAGGAAGTGGATAACGATTCTTGATTGTAATCTTATTGAGTGCCCTAAAATCAATGCATAGTCTCCATGTGCCATCCTTCTTCAACACAAGCAAGATAGGAGAAGCACAAGGGGAAGTACTGGGTTTGATGAACCCTTTAGTCAACAATGCTTGAATTTGCTTTTTAATTTCTTCCATTTGCACTATTGATTGTCTATACATTGAAGAATTAGGAAGAGAAGATGCAGGAACAATCTCAATACTATGATTAATCTGTCTTTCAGGAGGAAGACTTGTGGGTTCTTGAAAAACATCGAGAAAATGATTGAAGTATAGAATGAACTGAAGAACTCTTGTTATTAGTGTGCTTAGGTGCTTGCTTTTCTTCTTGAATTGGTTTGATGAAGATGAGTGCTAATTCCTTTGCTTGATTTATAGCTTTGCGTGCTTGTCTACAACTCAACATCAAATTATGTGGTGTTTGTTGTGTACTTCTGATTATGAATGCTTTATTATCTTTGTGCAAAGTGTATGTATTTTTGTACCCATCATGTATAGACCTCCTATCGTATTGATAGGGTCTTCCAAGCAACAAGCCACAACAATCCATTGGAGTTACATTGCACACAACGGAGTCCACAAAAGAAGGATCGAAAGCAAAATTCACAGTGCAAGTGTGTGTGATGTCAGATGTAATCCCATTGTCCTTCCATCCCAAAGGATAAGGATGAGGATGGGGATTCATCGGTAACTTCAGTTTGTCAACAACGGACCTCGCAATTAGATTTTTCTGCGAGCGCTATCGATTATACAATCAACCATAAAGGTGTCACTGAGATAGACCGTAGTCACAAACAAATTCTCACGATCACCTTGTGAAGTATTCATAAGGGTTAATTTGTTTAACCCTGCCAATTCCTTATAAGGCTTACGTTCCCTTGTAGCCTCAATGGGACTTTCTTGTGAGTCCTCATTGGAAGGCTTTACAACTAGGGATTTTTTCTTCATATTTTGCAACTTAAAACACCTCTTTTGAGTATGTCCTGGCTTTTTACAATAATTACAAATCAAAGGTGATTTAGAAGAAGAATATTTTTGTGAAGAAGAAGAAGGGGAAGATGAAGAAGAGGGAGAAGGAGAAGAAGAAGATTTAGCTCCCTTGGAAGGTTGTGGAGAAGCCTTTCTGATTTCCTCCCGATGTAGAAGAGCGAGTCACACGCGATTGTTCCTTCATTTCTTCCTCGGCAAGAAGGGCTTGATTGAAAGCCATGTCAATGTTTACAATTAACTTGTATTTCATTTTCCTGTAAATGGGCTCCTGCAAACCACTTTTGAATTTGTTAACAAGTTGTGCTGCATTATCCTGTATAGAATTCAAAATTCGCAACTTGCTAAATTGAAAAATATAATAAAAAACAGTCATATTTGAGGTTTGTCGAAGACGAAGCCACTTGATCTCAAGGTCAGTGGCATAGTTTGAAGGATAAAAATTATTCTTCAATACTCTTTGCAATTCATCCCACGTGTCAATGGGATTTTGGGTCCGTTGTCGATCAGTGACAAGGACCTTAGCAATGCCAGAAAGTCTTGGCAAAGTTAACCTCCTGATCCTTTGCGAGCTTAATATACTGAAACCAACTGTCCATATCCAAAATCCAACTGTTGAGGACTTCGGGATCTCGCGAACCAATGTAAATCAGAACCTCACACTGTTGTTGCACTTCATTAGATGTAACTTTATCAGCCAAAACACTGACAAGTTGGGTTACTTGAGCCAACTTATCGGCCAATTTGGAAGCCATTTGACCCCGAGTGATCGTCAGCAAGAATTGTTACAAAGTTACAAAAGTGCAAAAGAAAATATGCTGAATTTAATTTGCAAAAATTGCAAATTTACAATGGAAGGGCAAAATCATTATTTGCACAATGTCTTTTTTTTTTTTTTTCAAATAGTCAAAATTTGACTAGAGAATAAAGACAAAATAATTTTTTTTTTTTTTTAATTTATGGAATATGAATATGGACTTGCCAATAAAATTAACATGTAATTTTAATGGTAAGAAATCCTACCATGAAACATATCCCATAAAAACAATGTCTTACGGCAAAAGAAATTGTTATAATCAGAATTTCACCACCAACTTTGCAAAGGGTGTCTCGAAAGTATACGACTAGCGCATGTAGAGCATTCCGGACATCATGGCGAATATTGACGAGTGTTCTCTAGCTGGAAACAGATCCGTATGAAATGCGGGCGGTTTAATTCGAAAACAGTCAACAACGACTCAAAGGGGGCGTTTCTCGTGATCGGATGGCAGGCTGCAGTGGTTTGGTATTCGGATAGCAAATCTAAGACAATCCGGCAATCCGGACAATCGGGCTGGCAATCTGTCAGAAACCCTGATAGTATTGGCTCTAGAACAGGGCTGGTAGAATCTCCCTCCGATGACAGCGGTTCGGTGACAGCTTCAACGTAAAACCACCTTTCCCGAGATCGTTACATAGACGGTAACAGAAAAACTGGCACGAAGAATGCCAAAACTGGACTCAACCGACCAAAACTGCAATTTGCAGATCGCGGGGCTGACCAGTGTGGACCTTAAAAAAAAAATTTACCGACGAGCAGCGGCGATGACCGATCGTGGTTCACGGCTGCAATAACGGCAAGGTGAAATATCCAGTGCAGGTGGACGTCACCGAAAAAAGAAGAAAAAAATTTTGGCAGATCGTGCGGCGCAGAAGAAATTTCGCTGAATACGATCACGCTTTTTTTTTTTTTAATTTACAGTCGACCGATGCGAGAAATGCAGTCGGGAATCTGATAGCGGCAACGGCAGCAATCCGACAGCGGCAGCGGCAGCGAACTGACAGCAACAGGACGGTCGGGCGCAGGGCTGTTTCAGGTGTGCTTCTCGACGACGAACAGGTCTGCCAGACCACACGTCAAGGCTGGCACCGTCTGTAAATTCGTAGCAGTGGATCGGATCCCTCGAGACTAATGTCGCCTATCAACTCTGGCAGTAGCTAGAACGTTCGCACGTTTAAAACTCTGCCAAACTTTGTGTTGGTAGCAGCTCTTCACCCAACAGTCGCGAAAGTTGTCTATGTCGAGAGGAAAATGTCCAACGACAAAATTTGTCAATTCACGGCAGGCGGATTCGCGATGGCTCCTCCTCACAGATTTGTCAGATCTGGAACGTCCCAAAATAGAATTGTTGCGTGGAATTAAAAATGAAACCAGTCCAGACCTGTACTGTCGACAGCGTCATGTTTGCCGCCGAATTTTTGAAGGTGGACAAAAATTGTCCAGTGCAGTCGTCAAGAATAATTTTGCAGTTAACAAAATTTTGCCACTCCAAAAGTTGACAAAATATTGTCGACAATTTTGGCAATGATAAATTATCGTCAACAATTTGTGTCGACAGCAATGGAAATTGGCAGCAATTTTCCTACAAGAGTGGCAGCAAAAATTCTGCAATTCCCCTGAGCTTCAACTGGAATGAAAGGTGGTGACAAACTTTCAAACCACCCTATGGAGAACGGAAATTACCCAAATCCTCCACAAAAATCCTTCGCTCTGATACCAATGATATGGAAATTGAAGCTAATTATTATTGAAAACTTAGGACGTTAAATAAGTCCAAAAAAATAAATTGTAAACCTGGAAATCATGAACGACTCCAAGGATTTACGCACACAAATCTGGAAAGGCTAAGATGTAAGCCCGACAATGCTGAAAACAAAAACACCTACACCTAGACCAGTCAACGGAGGTTAAAAACAACTCACGTTGATTATTCCTGACTAAGTCCTAAATGCATTTATCCTAGGTCTAAAAAAATTAATTAGCCCTAGGTCTAAGTTTCCTCATCATCAACAAAATTGTTTGGACTAACCCAACGTAAGGATAAAGTCCTTCACAACAACTAGAACATTTTAGAATAAAAAGGACAGTGCACAAAGATGTGATCCAATGATTCTTCATTGGACCTACATAACATACACACACACACACATATTTGGGAAATGGAAACCTCTTTTCCTCAAATTATCAATAGTTAGAATCTTGTTCTGCATAACTAACCAAGAGAAAAAATAGGTTTTAGGATTCAAATGCTTCAACAAAATTCTAGAGGCTAGAAAATCCATACCAGAAGGAGAAGATAAACTTTCATATCCTGATTTAACCAAGTAAATTTTAGAAGAACTAAAAGCCCAAATGGGGACAACATGGTGGAAGGCTTGACTTAAATAATAAAGTTGTAATAGTCTATTATTTTCATCATAGTGTGTTGAGTAATTTTCTCATTTGATTGTAAAGAAGAATTTCTATCTCTTGAAGTTGTTATCCATATCAATGTAGTCCTTAAATTTTCTTCCATACAACCTTACCAAGGGTTCTCTAATGACAACCAAGTCATCAAAGGAGATGAGATATTTTTCCACTAACCAAGTATCTTCCTAAAACTCAATTTGATCTCTATTTTCCACTCTCCATATAAGGCCCTTCCATAACATAGGCCTAATTTTGATTATGCTATTCCAAAAGGCAGAGCCTATTGGGGGATTTTCACATCTCACAAACAAATTATTACAGTCCAAGTATTTAGCCTTAATATTTTTTTCCAAAGAGAATCATTGTCTTGAATTAGCCTCCATCCCACTTTACTTAAAAGAGCTCTATTAAGATTCTTCATCTTTCTTAACCCCAAACCTCCCTCTTTCTTGGAAGTATAGACTTTATCCTAGGCAACTAAGGGTATTCTCTATTTCTCTTCTACTCCTATCCATAGAAATTTGCATTGAATATGTTCTATTATTTCTACAATTTTAGCAAGGATTTTTAAAATAGATAAAAATAGATTGGTAAACTTTGTAAAGTAGATTTAACCAACTAAAGCTTACCTGCTTGGCTCAACAAAACTCCTTTCCACCTTGCTAGTTTCTTTTGAAATATATCTAGGATTGGATTCCACAAATCCTCTTTCGGATTACCTTTAAAGGGTGGCATACCAAGATAGGTGGCTAGGAAATTATCAATGCTACACCTAAAAATCCTCAAAAAAAATTTACCTTTCAATTGGAGTATTGATATAAAAAAATTGCTCTTTGTATAATTTATTTTTTGGTTTGAAGCCTTCTCATAATATTCCAAGATATTCTTAATATCTTTTGCTTCCTTGACCAAAGCTTGACCCACTATGATAGTGTCATCAATAAATTGCTAATGAGTAATAGCATCTATTGTTGAGGCTAGTTTAACACCTTTGATGATTGCTAAATTTTTGTTGCATTTAATGCTCTTCCTAGTGCTTCTACCATAAGAATAAATAGATAAGGGGATATGGGGTCCCCTTGTCTTATCCCTCTTTCACTTGGAAAAAATTTCAAGTAAGCCATTAATAATAACAAAAAACATAGGAGAAGAAATACATAATTGGATCCAAGATCTCCATTGAAGGTGGAAACCATTTTTTTTAACTTTGTCCAAAAAAGACCATGAAACTCTATCATAGGCCTTATTCATATCTAGCTTGAGAATCATCCCTGTGAAACCACTTTTTTCAATTGAGTGGATAGATTCATGATTGAAATAATTTCATATAGCATTTTTCTACCTTGCATAAAGCCCCCTTGCTGATTGGAAATAGTTCTAAGAATCATTTTTAGTCTATTGGCCAAATTTTTTTATAAATAGTATTGCATTGACTAATTATTTGAAAGTCTTTAAAATCCCTTGCACCTTGAATTTTTGGAATGAGAACCAAAAATATGGAATTCCAATATCTTAAAAGGCTATTAGCAACTTGAAATTCTCTAATTGTTGCCACAATGTCACCATGAACTATATGCCAAAAATATTAGAAGAAACCGATCGAGAAACCATTTGGACTCGAGGCCTTATCTTTTTGCATATTGAAAACAACCTCTTTGACTTCATCCTCTAAGAAGGGTTTCACTAGAGCTTCATTCATCTCATCTGATACCAAGTTTGGGATGTTACTTAGCATGTAATTTACCACCTCTTCTTCTATATCATTGTTATTTGAAAATAATTCTTTAAAGAAACTCACTACTGCATCTTTAATTTCTTCTTCATTTATTGTCAATCTTTCTGATTATGTTGGAAATTATATATCTTAAGGTAGATAAATGAAAAAACTTAGAGATTTTATCACCTTCTTTCAACCACAAGGCTTCAGATTTTTGCCTCCAAAGGTTTTCTCAGCCAAATTTGAATGAAATTCACTAATATTTTTCTTGTCTGGCTATATCTTCTAACATTCCTTGAGATTGAATTTACTCTTCAATAACCTTTTTTTATTGGTAAAGATGGGTTTTGAAAGGATCATGTAACCTTTTACAAGAGGAGAAGGTTGGGATAAGAGATCCCAACCACAAAATAGCTAAAGAAATAGAATCAGTATGGGCTATTGGAGAAAAATGGCTGAAACAAAGAAAGAGAAGCCCACGCAGGAGCAAGAGAGAAAGCCACACCGACTGAGAAGAGAAGCCCTCGTAGGGGCATCAAGGAAAACCTCAAAGGTCAACACAAAAATGAAAAGGGTTTTTTTGTAAAGGAAACAATCCTGCACCCAAAAGAAACGAGTTTCCCCACACAGGAGAAAACCACAGACTTAGAAGTCCAACCACAACTGAATCAAGATTATCCATAAACAAAACAAGACCATCCACAAATATGAAACAGGACCATCCACCAACCATAATAGGACCATCCGCAATGGAATTAGGAGCAGCCAAAAACTACACAGGATCATCCACAAACGAAACAGGACCATCCACAACGGAACAAGGACCATCCAAAACTAACATAGGGTCATCTAAAAAATAGTCTAGGTCCATTCGCAAAATAAACTAGATCATATGCAAAAGCCCCATGTGAACTCCCAAAGTATAAGGTGAAGCATAGTCAAAGATGAACCATGGAAGGAGGACGCCCAGATCAGCAAGAAACCCCAATCCTACCACCAGTGGAGAAAACATAGAATCCTTCTACCATACATGGTCCCCCCAAGACCAAAAAAATATAAGAAGAAATCCAGTAGAAACCTCTGGATACGAGCCTCGAAATGCCAACCATGGGAAACACTCAACTATGAATATGTGGCCTCCCCAAGCCTAGAGAAGGTAGTGAATGACCACCTTGGCAAGCATAACAAAGAAATGCATCTGCCAAAAATCCTAAAATGTCAGCCACGAATCGTGAACAATGGGAAACTCTCAACTAGGAACAAAAGAGCCTCCCCAAACCCATAAACCAGTGAAAGGCCATCTTGACAATCAGAACGAGTGAAATAAAGCCACCATAAACCCTAAACCACTATCCACAAAATGTAAACCATGGGAAAAACTTAGCTAGGAACAATCAGGGCCTCCCCCAAGCCTAGAAACTAGTGAATGATCCTATTGAGAAGCGAAATGAAAGAAATTGGGTCCCACTTCGAAGCAAAGTCAATTGCCACACCGATACCACCAACCAAGTTTGTCTAATCATGCAACACCACCCAAGAAGACTTCTTGGAACACCTTAGGAAGAAATAAAGAAGGCCTTGGAGACCCTCCAAGCACCAAGCAATGGTAGGAAGGACAAGAAACCCTAGGAGAACTAGGAGATCTACCTGAAAACCACATCACAGTAAAAGATCCACTAGAGAACCCTAGGAAGAGTCGAGGAGGGAGCGAGAAGATGAAGAAGTGACCTCCCACCCATAATGGGAGGTCTCTTGCTCCCGCATTGGGGTATCTCCTAAGCACGCTTTTAATCCACTAGAAGAACAAATATCTACCTCCTCTTATCTGGAACACCTCAGGAAGACGCAGAAAGGGCTTGGATACCCTCTAGGCACCAAGCAGTGGTAGGAAGGGCTAGAAATCCTAGGAGAACTAGGATATCTACCTGGAAAATCACAGCAAGCCAAATGTTCGCCAGGGAGCCCAAGGAAGAGCCACAGAGGGAGCAAGAAGATGAAGAGGTTACCTCTCGCCCATAGCAAGAGGTCTCTTGCTCCCGCATTGGGGCATCTTAATCTTCAATAACCTATTAATTCTTAACCAAAGACTCATTTTGCTATAAAATATTACAAAAAATATTCCTATCCCATTTTTTAGTAGCATTTTGAACATTTCTCAAACTTTTTACCACTTTGAACATAAATGTTTTAACAACTTCATAATTCTGCCATTCCTTAATTTTTTCCTCTAATCCCAAGTGAAAAAACCACATGAGTTCAAAATGGAAAGGGTTTCTTACCATTTTTTTCTTTCTTCTATGTTAAGAATCAGCGGATTGTGATCAAATCCAATTTTTGGAAGAGCAAAGAGAAGAATTACTATTCCTCGTAAACCAGTCATGAGACACCAAAACTTTGTCCAATCTAATCTAAATTAGGCTATCCCCCATCCTTCTATTAGATCAAGTGTATTTATTCCCTCTTAATTCCATATCCATGAGACCACAATGGCCAATAAAATTGATAAATTCTTCCATACTATCATTAAAATCTTGATTTCCCCCTTTTTTATCACTTGGGGAGAGGGCAATGTTAAAATCCCCTACCAACACCCATGGGAGATCACTGGTATTTTTCCTAATATCTTTTAACTCTTCCCATAGAGCTCTCCTACCTATGAGAGAATTAGGAGCATAAACATTAGTTAAAACCCAACTGAAGTTTGATAATTTAGAGAAGAAAACAATTAATATATATCTTTCAATATTCTAAATGCAAATTCTAGTAGGAACCAGAGTTCCTAGTGGCTGGATTGACTATGGAATAAATGAATTAAGATAAAAATAAATGGAAATGAAAGAATCATTGTTTGAAATTGAATCACTTTTTACACTAGAGGTAAATACCAACCAATGGATCAATAAATGTATTTTTATTCTTCGATGGATGCTTGAAAACACCCATGTAAATGCATATATGTATCTACTCTAAGGTTGTGATGTGAAAGGACACGTTGGTCTGTAATTAAGTTAGTGAATTAAATAATAGGAATAGTTAGGAGTAGAATCCTAACATGCCACCCTCCTTAAAAAGAGCTTTGTCCTCAAAGCAGAAAATGAGGAAATTGTTGTTGGATATGATGAATTATTTTCCATGTAGCATCTTCGAAAGGTAGGCCTCTCCATTGAATAAAAACCTCAGTGATAATATGATATCAAAGTTGTCGAATGTGGCAATCTAGGATAGCTTCAAGTTCAACCATGAGCACTCCATCCTCTGTAACTCAGGGAGTTGAGTTTATGTAGTGATGTGTGTGCCAACTACTAGCTTAAGGCAGGAGACATGGAACACAGGATAAATTTTGGAAGATTTTGGTAACTCAAGTTTATAAGCAACGGGTCCAATACGTTGTAGAAATTTATAAGGTCCATAAAATTTGGGAGCTAACTTTTGAGAACCCTTGAGTTTTAGAGAAGTTTGGTGATAAGTTTGAAGATGAAGGAATACCATATCTCCTTATTGAAAAGCTCACTCGATTCGATGTTGGTCCACTTGTTGCTTCATACAATGTTGTGCAGTGTGTATATTATCTTTGAGAAGGTGAAGAATATTATCTCAAGTAGAAAGTTCCATCTCCACTGCTGGCATATTTGTACTTCCTAAAATATAAGAGGTAAGGGATGGTGGTATTTGCCTATATAAAGCTTCATACGGTTTCATATTAATGGCAGTGTGATATGAGGTATTATGCCACCATTCGTCTAAAGGGAGCCATTTAACCCAGTGAAGGGGTTGAGTAGAAATTAAACAACGTAGGTAGGTTTCCAAACATTTATTAACAACTTCTGTTTGACTGTTCGTTTGGGGATGGTAAGCAAAACTCATACGAAGTTGAGTTCCCTAGAGTTTAAACAATTCTCTCCAAAAATTTCTAGTGAAGGTGGGATCACAATCACTGACTATAGTGGAAGGCATGCCATGTAATTTAAAGATATTATCAAGAAAATTTTGGACGATATTACTAGTTATATAAGGGTGGGCCACAGGGTAAAAATGAGCATATTCAGATAAGCGATCCACCATAACTAGAATAGTAGTTTTACCGACAGATTTTGGAAGGCCTTCAATAAAAGCCATGTAAATATCAACCCATGTTTTGGTTGGAATGGGAATAGGTTGAAGAATACTCGGAGTACCCACTGTCTCTCCTTTTTATCTTTGGAATGTCTCACATTCATTCACAAATTTCTTGATATCGTTTTCATCCCTACCCAATAAAAATATCTAGCCACTCTTTTATAAGTTTTGAGGAATCTAAAGTGTCCTGCAATAGGTGTGGCATGTAACTCATGGATGAGTTTTATTCGATATGAGGAGGTGGGTGATAGGACAAGATGTCCTTTGTACCTAAGTATGCTATTATTCCAAGAGTAGTGAGGCTTACTTGTGGGGTATTATTTTATTTTTTGAATTAATGTTTGTGTCATAGGATCATTAAACCATTCTTCAATTACTTGATCTATCCATTTGGGAATAGGAGAGGAAAGGGCATGTAATTGGGGTATTTCTTCAAATTTTCTTGAAAGTGCATCAGTGGCCATGTTATCCTTTCCCTTTTATATATGATTTCATAGTCATATCCTAATAGTTTAGTAACCCATCTTTGTTGTTCAGGAGTGGATATGCGCAGTTTAAGAAAACTTTAGACTATGATGGTTAGTTCGAATAATGAAACATTGATAATAAGGTAAGGTCTCCAATGTTGAATAGCATAAATAATAGCTAATATCTAATAATGGAAGAATGATGCATCTAGTCCTGATGTAAGATTTGTCAATTTCTCAAACTGAGCTTGGTACTCTCGTACTGTAGTGGTTTGACGAAGTTTGGTGAGAGCCCAAGTGAAATCTTCAAATTTGCTTGGGTCAAATCGTACCATTATATTTTTTATAAATTATATCCATGTAAGGGTGTCATTTGTCTTTTTGTACCATTGGTATCATTGAGTAGTGATTCATTCCAGGTGGAAGGATGCAATGCAAACCTTTTGGACCTCAGGGATTTGACAAAGGAAGAAGTATTGGTCTGCTCGATAGATCCAATTTGTGGGGCTGCCTCCTTCAAATTTTGGAAAATCCAATTTAGTACTTCAATGTAGGATTGATGTTTGTGGTTCCCTAAGTAATGCTTGTTGTTTTGGTGCTACAATAGTTTGGTCGGATTGGATTATTGCCATATTTTGTTGTACCATATCCACGGAGTGGTTAGTGGCATCCATTTTTAAGTTTAATTCTGTCATCTTTGTCATGATTTTTGTTTCAAAATCATCCTTCCATTTATTCATTTCCTGCATGAATTCTTTCATCGAGTCTTGTGATCTCCTTCCATCGATCATCGTGGTGTGGTTTTGCAAATTTGCAAAACTTCTTTGGCAAGAGTGATTAGTTGTTCCCTTCTAGTTAATTTCAATGAGCAATTTTGTAAAAAATGATTGCAAAATTCACTGCTTGCAAAAGTTACTTTTTGCAAAATTATGTTGCCCCCAAAAAATGTAAAAATTTGGTTTTCAACTTTGTGGATCTTCGTTCCATTTTGAATTTTGAATTTTTTATTTTTAGGTGAGAAAAAAATGGTTATAATGCGATTGGCGGCGATGAGAGGTCAACGGTTCAGAGCGCGTGCCACAAGGGCAAAAGCTCAATGGGTCAAAGCATGGGTCATGAGGGTGGAAGTTCAACGGTTATCACAACAAGATCCACGATGCACAAGTCCATGTCCAAAGTACATGATGTACCCACAACTGGCACCAACAAGGCTTCGCACGCGAGCACGAATGCCTAGCACGCTAGGAACTTCAATATGGAAGTGTTGGCGCTTATAAATGTTATATTCATTTTAACAAGGATAATGTAGGATTTTATCCCTTAATGGTTTTAAATATTTGACTTTTGGACCTCACGTATGCCTTCTACAAATGTGTCTACTATTTGTTTTTCAAAAATATGAATCTGCACTGATGGTCCAAGAGGTGTAGCTTCCAACAACAATTGAGATCCTTCCTCGCACAAAGTCTAGCAAGCAACGATGAAACCCTCATAGCTCTGCAAAAAAAAATTGATATCCCATTTTTCATTTCTTCATGGAGAAATTACTTCTGCAGACAGATACCAAAAAAACATCACTCTAAAAAATTGCAGCCATGGATATTTTTTTATAAACTTTTGGTTTATGATCTATTTTTCAATAGAGAGCGTACTCCATGGTTTTCAAAAAAAAATAAGGAAAATGAGGGGAAAAATGAGGGGGGGATTTCCATGAGGGAAATTCCCCTCAAGATCACAAGGGCAGGAGAGTGTATGGGCTCTGATACCAAATGTTGGTAATGAAATAGATGATATGTAATATTGATACAAGAATGTTACAATATATAGGCATGAGGTCTATATGAGAACATGACAAGTGTCAAGGACACATGTCATAACATGCAAAAGACAAAGTACACATTAATTCTAACAACCCCTACCTAAAAAAATATTATTACAATTTGGGGAGGACACTTGGGAGGAAGTGGTGGACTATGAGAACATTTCTTTTCATTGTAGAATTTGCCATGAATATGGTCATTTGGCTAGTGTTTTTCCAAATAAAATTCTAGATCAAAAGAAAGAGGATACAAACTTAGCAGGTTTCCAAATGCCTAAGAAGAAGAACACTAAAAAAACCAGTTATGAAGGATCAATCAAAGTTATCAGCTAATATGTTTGAAATTATTTCCACAAATGATGTCCTAGGTGAGGAAGAGGAAATAATGGAGACAAAAATCTTAGAAACACAATTTAAAGATGTAGGGAAGGACTCAGAGACAAACCAACAAATTAAAGGTTTTCAACAGGAAAAAAAGGAGGAAATATACACAAGAAAAACAATCTTTTAAATGTTGAGACTTCAAATAATACAAGTCCCAAGATAGACTCTGTTGAACCTTCCAATAACACTTTGGCTTTGTACACGCATTCTTCGAGGTTAGAAGCCATCCCAGATTCAATTGGGGTAAGTCAAGAAACAGGGAAAAAAAACTAAAGATGGATTCCAACCAAAAGGTAGGTCGCAAGACCAATCAACATCATATGGTAAAAGAAGGTGAAAAGCTTGTAGAGGAAGGTAAGATTAATGCCCTTACCAATTTTTTAGCCTTGGTATTAATGAAGATCATCACTTGGAATATTAGAGGACTCAAAGGGAGTCTTTCAAAACAAAATGAAATTAGAAGAATGATTCAGACAAACCATCCACATCTTGTTTTCCTTCAGGAAACAAAGATGTCAATAGAGGAAATGGATTCAATTGCTAGTAAAATCTGGCCAGCTGGAAAAGTTGCTTCCCTTAGTTCCCAGGGGACTTCTGGTGGCATTGCTTGCCTTTGGGACCCAAAAGAGGTAGTTATTCACCATATGGTTGGAAGTTGGGGTCTTTTGGCTATAGCTATTCAAAGTAGACATTCTAACCAAATTATGCTTTGCATAATTGTTTATGCTCCGACTACTTTGGAGGAAAAGAGAAGACAATGGAAGGATATAACTTATATTATCTCTCATTTTCCTGAAGCTTGGATCTTGATCGGAGGAGATTTCAATACCATCCTCTCTTTGGATGAGAAAATGGGGGGAAATAGAAATTTGGACAAAAGCACTGACCTCATGAGTGAATATATTGCAAACCTTCATCTTGTGGACATCCAACCAGATAATGGCCTTATGACTTGGTCTAACAGAAGGCAAGGCTTAGCTTGTATCATGGAGAGATTGGATAGGTTCTTGTTCTCTAATAATTTCTTAATCCATGGTCACATTCCTAAGGTGAAGACTCTTAACAATGTTGGTTTGGATCACTAGTCATGGTGGAAATTTGGAAAACCAATGTGAGTTTCTCACCTTTTCAATTTTAGTTAATGTGGCTTAGAGATAGTTCCTTCAAACCCCGAGTGCAACAATGGTGGAAGGAAGGTAAACCAAGGTATGGGACTAAGATGTTTTGTTTTACCAAAAGGTTGCAATACATTAAATCCAAAATCAAGATTTGGAACTGGAAGGAGTTTGGAGATGTCCAGCAAAAAAAACATGAAGTTATTGCTCAACTTGAAAATTTGAATAAGAAAATCCATTTAGATGGCCTCATAGAGAGTAGAAGTACAGATGAAATTAGACTCACTACTCAGTTAGAGGAATGGGAAAAAAGAGAACTCTTATGGAAGCAAAAATCTAGGATCCAATGGCTCAAAGAAGGAGATCGAAACACAAATTTCTTCCACAAATCTCTTCTAGCTCGAAGATCTCACAACTTTATTTCTTCCCTAAAATCTGATTCTGGAGATGTTGTCTACACTTGGGATGGCATGAACTCTATTGTTGTCAATTACTTTTCCAATCTATTTGTTGCTGCACCTCTTGACTCAGCTTCTCAATAGAATATTCTTCAAGCGATCCCTACTCTTATCACTTCTGAGGAGAACTCTATTTTGACTGCTCCAGTTACTATCAATGAGCTTCAACAGGTGGTTTTTAAAATGCAAAAAGGAAAAACCCCAGGTCTTGATGGTTTTCCCATTGAGTTCTATCAAGAGTTTTGGGATATCCTTCATGCTGATTTATTAGAGGTGGTGGAAGAAGCCAGGAAAGCCAAAGAAATTTTGAAGGTTATCAATAAAACTTATATAGCTCTTGTCCCAAAATCTCAAGAGGTAGATCATATCTCAACTTTTAGACCTATAGCTTTATGTAATGTTCTTCTCAAAATCATTACAAAGATCATGGCGGAAAGGTTGAAGCCTCTTTTGCATAAGATTATTTCCCCTGAACAAGGGGGTTATGTGGAAGGGCATCAAATAGTGGATGAGATAGTTCTTGCTCAGGAAGCCATCCATTCCATGGAAATGCAAAAATCTCCATCTATGTTCATTCATTTAGACTTATCTAAAGCTTATGATAGAGTGGATTGGCACTTCCTTGTCAAAGTTTTGAGGCAATTTGGCTTCTCTCAGGATTGGATGGACTGGATTATGGGATGTATCTCTTCGGTGTCCTACTCTGTTCTTATCAATGGTAGGCCTTCTCAATTGTTCCCTGCTTCCAGAGGTATTAGGCAAGGTGACCCCCTCTCCCCTTATTTATTCATCATTCTTGTTGAATGCTTGGGCAGGACTATAACCAAAAATAGAGAAAACAGAACCCTTGAGGGAGTTACCATTGCTCATGGAGCTAGGCCTATTTCTCATCTTCAATTTGTTGATGACTCTACTCTGTTAGGTAAAGCTACAGTTAAGGAAGCTTCTAAAATTAAGCAAATCATTAGCTATTTTTCTAATGCTACCGAGCAATTGATCAATGAAGACAAATCTAAAGTCATTTTCTTTCACTGCTCTCCCAGATAGGAATCCATGGTCTTGGATAAATTAAGATATAAGAAGACCTCCCTTCCAATCACTTATTTAGGCATTCCTATCAATATTCAAAGACAAAAAAAAACTGGAATTGGTTGTTGGATAGAGTTAAGAAGAAAATTGGAAAGTGGACCAATAGGTGGCTTTCATTTGGGGGCAGAATTACCTTGGTAAAATCAGTCCTTCAAGCTATACCTATTTATGTTTCTGTTGTGTTGAATATCCCAAAGGCAGTTCTTCGAGAATTGGATCAAATCAATCATCGGTTCCTCTGGAGTGGTACTAAGGAGAAAAGAAAATGGGCCTTGGTGAAATGGGATACTTTATGCCTTCCCAAGAATGAAGGGGGGTTAGGATTTCGGTCTGCTATTAATAACAATAAGGCTTTAGCTGCTAAACTGTATTGGAGGATTTTGCATAACCCCAATGCTCTTTGGGCCAAGAATCTTCGTGCTAAATATGCTGAGAACAAAAGTCCTGAAGACCTTGTTCACTATCAATTGCCTACCAAAGGTTCTCCCATTTTAGCGGTTCTTAAGACTGGTGAGGATTTGATTAAGCAAAAGTTATTTTGGATCATTCATAATGGTCAACAGGTAAATTTTTGGATAGATTCTTGGGATGGTCACCAACCTTTGATAACTCAGTTTCTTGATTGGAGGCCTTGGATGGAGGAGCTTCATCGAGCTAACTGGATAAAGGTAGCTAATTACTATCGGTACCATACTGGTAATTCAAAGGTTGGTAGATATTGGATCCCTGTTGAGGACTGGCCTATTCAAATGCTATAAAGGCAAAGAAAAGATATCCAAAGCATCCTTCATATGAGATCTCTCTCTTGGTCCCATGATAAAGATTGTTTTGGATGGAACAACACTACTAAGGGTGAGTATTCAGTTGCTCAAGGTTATTTGGCCTTATGCCATAATAATCCCAACCAATCATATGACATATTTACTCAGTTGTGGGCTCAAAAGCTCTGGCCTAAGGTGAGGTTCTTTACATGGCTTTTATTGCATCGTAGGGTGCTTACTGGTGAGCAACTTATGAAACATGGTTTTCATGGCCCGTTTAGATGCGAAATGTGTGGAGAGAATGTGGAAACTCTCAGCCATATTTTTATTGAGTGTACCTTAGCCTCTGAGCTATGGAGGAGAATGGCCATCTTACTTGGCTTACAATGGTCCAATTTTTTTACTTTTGAACAACTTTGGAGGGATTGGCCTAATCAGGAGGGTGTTGATCATTTTATTAGGCAACTAGTTTGGATGGGTTCTACCATTCTACCTTGGAATATCTAGAAGGAAAGAAACAACCAGATTTTCAATCAAGAAAGGAAGGACATTCACTATATCTGGCAAAAGACCATTGCCAACTTAGTTGAATCAGTCCAACAACTCCTTAATCACCCCTAGAACTCCCACCAAAGATGGGATCAAGTGATGCAAAGATTGAAGATTAACTCTTTTAAGGGCAACCAACTTAAAGGGAATGTGAGTAATCAAAATATGGATAGAACAAGGAATTGGCAACCTCCTCCTAAGGATTTTGGAAAAGTCAATACCGATGGAGCCTCTAGGGGGAACCTTGGAAAAGCTAGTGCAGGAGGAATTGGTAGACTTTCAGATGGTTCCCTGGTTTTCACTTTTGCTGAGAATTTGGGTATCCTTTCCAATAACCTTGTTGAGGGGTATGGTATCCTTAGAGGCCTTCGAGAGGCTGCTAAGGTCGGATGGAAAAAGGTGTTGGTTGAATCCGACTCTCAAGTCATGATTAATCTGTTGAAGACTCCTAAGAATCATAAGGTTGATTGGAGAATAAAAAGAATTGTTGAGAAGATTCAATTAATCCAGATGGGCTTTTTGAAAGTTGAATACAATCATGTGGTCAGAGAACAAAATAGGAGTGTTGATGCTTTAGCTAATTGGGCATTGGACAAAGGTGATCTTACTTACTACGACCACCCTCCTAGATGGTGGGATTCACAAATAAGGGAAGCTCTTCTTTCTATCCTTTCTTTGGATGGCTCCAGTACTAGAGGTACCTAGTTCCTTTTTTCTTTGTTTTTGCTTCTCTTTGGTTCGGTCAGGGTATTTTAGTTCCCTTGCTCAGACTGATCATTCTTATGTTTCCTCTGTTGAATCTTGCTTGAATAGCCTTTTGGCCTAGAAAGGCCAAAGTTGTTTTCTATTTTTCCTTCTTTTTAGTTTTCGTGTGTGTGTTGTTTTGTATTATTTTTGTTCTGTTTTATTTTTGTGTTGTTTGTGTTGTTTTTTGTGTTTTTGTTTTTTTTGTGTTTTGTGTTTTTGTTGTTTTTGTGTGTTGTGTTTTTTTTGTTGTTGTTTTGTGTTTTGTTGTGGTTTTTGTTTGTTTGTTGTTTTTGTGTTTTTGTGTTTGTTTTGTGTTTTTTGTTGTCTTTTGTTGTTTTTGTGTTTTTTTTTTGTTGTTTTTTGTTGTTTTTGTGTTTGTTTGTTTGTGTTTTTGTTGTTTTAGGCATGCTCTTTGAGTGTGCCAAAGGGGGCAGGCCAGGTGCGAGCCCTGGGTATTTTTGGTGGAATAGATACCCCTGCCTCCTTGGGACTTACCCGAAAGTGGCATCCCAATTGGGGTGTTTTCCACAAACAAAAAAAACTTATTAAAAAATAAAACTAAATTTAAAAATCATTTAAAAAAGCCAATGGGTCCTTGGTTCAATGGTTGGGATAAATAGTTGATGTAGCCCACACCAAGATTCAAATCTTGGTGACACCAAATAGCTTGATGTGACTAAATTGATGTAAAATGGAAAGGACAACCCTTTCAAAACCCTACTTAAAAAAAAACATTTAATAGTAGTTTTTAAAGAGGACGTAGGTCATATAAAACTATCCTCATATCTAATATATAAGTGTACTTGCTTGCTTATTAAAAAAAATGGTTTAAAAAATGGTTTTTTACATCCAAAATTTTAGGTGCAGGTAGTAGACTGATTAGTTTCACTTGAGTGACTTGCCAGATTGAGGTCGACGGTTCTAATCTCGAGCCCCTTTAGGTCCCCCTCACTAGAGTAAATACTTATCGAGACGTGCAGGTGTAAAAAAACCTGAATAAAAATTAAAAAACATCGAAAATTCTTAAGATATTTTTATATAGTATATATTTTCCCAACCATATTAAAAGAACAAAAATAAAATAGTTGTTTATTAAAAAGTAAAATAACTTTTAAAGTCCACAAGTTATATATAAAATTATGTTAGTGGAGAATATTGATATGAAATTTATCTCTATAAAAGATGTTATTTAGTTGATATATATTTATTTAATCATTTTTCGAAGAACAAGGGGTTGTACTCAGGTCCCCCACCATTGATAAATCACAAATTTCTTCTTTATAGCTAAAGAGCTTACAAAAAAATCAATTTTCATCTCATTTGAGATGATATATCTAGATACCTGCATCATTTTTCATAAAATGCCTAAATTCTTGATTTTCGTTTTATGGTTCTTCAAATTTATGTGTGAATACAACTATTCCAGAATTTATCATCTTTCTTCTTAACATTTGTCTACAACAACCTTTACAAAACCAAAACTCCACCTCTACTATCTATGCATTGCAACTTGTGGGATAATATTTTTGAAACATCTCACTATCATAGTCCGCTTTACTAGATCTAGATTGCTAGTTTCCTTTTTGTAGCATAAGTGCAACCACAAAAATTGTAATAAATAGTTTATATGAAAACACATTAATATTGAACTACAAGCTTACTACAGTGATAAGGGCTTTGGCCTCTCTTTGAGAGGTCCAAGGTTCAAACCCCACTCAGTAGGAGGGGATCGGGACCCCTCATAAAAAACTATGTAAATTTATTGAAAAAACACGTTAATGTTATAAAGTAAAGCAAATATATTTTTTTGCTTGATAATAAGGGATTGTACTCGGGTCCCCTACCCTTGACAAATTACATATCTTTTCTTTAGAGCTTGAGATTTTACAAATAGATACACTTCTCATCTCAATTGAGATGCTATAGCTAGAAATCTACATCATTTTACATAAAATGTCTGAATTCTTGATTTTCATTTTCTAGATCTTTTCAAATCTTTGTATGAATACAATTGCTCTAGAATTTAGCATCTTTATTGAAAATTTTCTATAGCAGCCTTCACAATTCCAAAACTTCACCTCTACTATGTATGCCTTGCAACTTATTAGAGTAATATTTCCAAAACATCGCCTTATCATAGTCCACTTTACCAAATTTGGATTGCTAGTTTCCTTCCTGAAACACAAGTGCAACCATAAAAATTATAATAAATAGTCTAAATGAAATTAAATATTATTACAAAATAAAATATATATTACCAATGGAAAACATTAAAGTAAATCTTAATCATTAATAGATTTAGGCAATCAAAATTTTTTGTCAGTTTCAACTAAAATTTCTACTTCCTCTAACCATGGAAAGGAGAATATAACTTTACGATCCTCAATCAAAACCCCTCTTTTGGCTAGTTTATCTACACATTTGTCTTCTTCCCTTAATATATTTTTAAACCTAATTTCTTCAAACTCTTTAGCAAGATCTTGAATTTCCACAATTATCTCTTATATGTTCCATGGAGCCTTAACTTTCTTCAAAATTGCATTTATTACTATGAGAGAATCACCTTCCATCCATACTCTATTCCATTTCATTTGTTTACATATTTTTAACCCTTCTAAATTTGCCCAAGATTCAACTTCATTATTTTTCTTAAATCCACTATTAAAAGCATAATAAGAAAAAACCTCTCCTCTATTATTTCTAATTATTCCTCCTCCTGGTCATGGATTTCCTTTAAATGCTCCATCAAAATTCAATTTAACCCACTCCACATCTGGTGGTTTCCACTTTATATTATTTACCTTATTTTTGCTTCTCTTGTACCCAACATCATAATTCCATTTAATGACTTGACTCCATCTATCAAGACTCTCTACTTCTAAATTAGGGATTGGGTGAGTTAATAGGGTTGGTTTAGACTCCTCTATGGCTAAACATATATTCTTTTTAATTGCCTCTAAACTGCTTTCCTTTCCTTTAAATATTTTTATATTCTTTTTAGCCATATAGTCCAAAGTATTGTATCTTTTGATATATCCCATATTGTCTGTAAAACCTCACTTTTATAAGTGCTTTGCCATTGCTTTAACCAATCTTCAATTCTGCTATTCATCACCATGTATTTACTAAATATATTAAGAATCCATTGCCATAGATTCCATACTATTGAGCAATGTTCCAAGAGATGGTAAATACTATCCTCCTCCTTATTACAAAAAACATATTGAGAGGGGCCATGAAAACCCCTTTTCATAAGGTTATCCTAGGATAAAATTCTTCTATGACCTACTAGCCAAACAAACATTTTGACTTTAGGAATGCTTGGGCTATCCCAAATATCTCTTCATATTCTAGTGACATTATTATTATGTTGGTGTTGAACATTATATTCACTTCTTGTTGTGTATTCTCCTGAGCTATTCAACTCCAAAATCAATTTATTCTTGGCACCCCTCGGAATAATCACAATTTTTATCTTTCTACTCAATTTCCTCCTAGCATCAATGTCTTGTATACTTGTAAAAAAAATTCTTTCCATTGTATATTCCTTCTTGATCCTTGTACAAAATGTTAGAAATCCTAACACCATATTTGTCTTGAAGCAATCTCATCCAAGGTTTCAAAACTGGATCTAAATTGAGTGGTTTTTTATCACACCAAGTAGCCATACAAATATAAATTTTTTCTCCAGTTCCCACCACCCATATTAAACCTTTAATCATAAGATCAATAGATTTTTTAAACCATTCCAAAGAGTAGAACCATTTGGAAGAGAGAATGTAGTAAATATTAAACTTGGGTCATTGGGATCAACATACTTAGAAGAATTCTTGCCCATTGTCTTTGACTCTCTTTGTACAATCTCCAAATAACTTTTTCCCTAAGAGCTCAGTTTGCATCTGTAAGAGCTCTTAAACCAAGACCTCCCCTAGTTTTATCATCATACAACTTGCTCCATTTTACCAAGGAAAATTTCCTTTTATCATTTAAACCTGATCATAAAAAGGATCGCATAATAAAGATTAAATTGTTTTCAATTGATTTTGTCATAGAATACAATGTCATATAATATGTTGGAATGGCTTGTAATACTAACTTAATTAACTACAGTCTTCTTGCTAATGATAACCATCTACCTTTCCAAGCTGGTAGTTTATTTTTGAACTTTACTAATAACTGGATTCCATAAATATATTCTCATTCTCCCCTCAAATAAAGGCATCCCTAGATAAGTTGTTGGTAAATTTGCCTCCTCCATTTGAAGCAACCTATAAATTCTTGCTTTGATATTAGCAGGAGTGTTAAGGAAGTAAATTTTGGATTTAGTCCTATTAATTTTTTGCCTTGAAGCTCTTTCATACTCTTTTAAAAAGTTATTCAAAGCTCTTGTCTCATTTATCCTTGCCCTTCCAAAAAGGGTTGTATCATCTACAAATTGTTTATGGGTGATGTTATCAATGTTATTACTAACCTTAAGTCCACTTAAAAGCCCACCTTTGTAAGCCTTCTTTAAGTTCCTACTCAAAACATTTGCCATAATAATGAAAAAATAAGGAGATAGAGGATCTCCTTGTCTAAGGCCTCTCTTGGCTTTAAAAGATTCTGTCACTAACCCATTGACCAACATTGAATAAGAAACTGTAGAGACACAAGATTTAATCCATCTAACCCATTTCTTCCCAAAACCAAACTTATCTAAAACTGCAAAAAGAAAATTCCATTTAACCCTATCATAGGTTTTACTCATATCAAGTTTTAATATCATAGCTTTCTCTTTTCTTGAAGCTACTAAATGTATAACTTCATGAGCTACTATGATCCCATCTAGAATTTTTCTCCCTTTCACAAATCCTCCTTGCTCTTTTGAAATGATTTTTTCTAACAATGGCCTTAATCTATTCGCCATCACTTTGAAAATAATAAAATAAAGAAGATATTACCAATGGAAAACATTAAAGTAAATCTTAATCATTATTTGATTCAGGTAGTCAACATTTTCTTGTCAGCTTCAACTAAACTTACTACTTCCTCTAACCATGGAAAAGAGAATTTAACTTCATGATCCTCAATTAAAACCCCTCTATTGGCTAGCCTATCTACACATTTGTTTCCTTCCCTTAACATATGTGTAAACCTGATTTCTTCAAACTCTATAGCAAGGTCTTAAATTTCCATAATTATCTCTTGTATGTTCCATGGAGCCTTTGCTTTCCTCAAAATTGCATTTATTACTATGAGTGAATCACCTTCCATCCATACTTTGTTCCATTTCATTTGTTTGCATATTTTTAACCCTTCCAAAGTTGCCCAAGATTCAACTTCATTATTTGTCTTAAATCCACTATTGAAAGCGTAATGAGACAAAATATCTCCTCTATTATTTCTAATTATTCCTCCTCCTTTCGTCCTATCTTGGTTTCCTTTAGATGCTCCATCAAAATTCAATTTGACCAACTCCACATCTGGTGGTTTCCACTTTATATTCTTTGCCTTCTTTTTGTTTCTCTTGTACCCAACATCATAATTCCATTTGATGACTTGACTCCATCTATCAAGGCTCTCTACTTCTAGATTAGGGATTGGGTGAGTTGATAGGGTTGGTTTAGACTCCTCTATGGCTAAACAAATATTCATTTTCATTACCTCTAAATTACTTTCCTTTCCTTTAAATATTCTTCTATTCCTTTCTAGCCATACAGTCCAAAGTATTGTATCTTTTGATATATCCTAGATTGTTTGTAAAGCCTCACTTTTAAAAGTGCTTTGCCATTGCTTTAACCATTCTTCAATTTTGTCATTCATCACCATGCATTTACCAAACATATTAAGAATCCATTGCCATAGTTTCCAGACTATTGAGCAGTATCCCAAGAGATGGTCTATACTCTCCTCCTTTTTACAAAGAACACATTGTGAGGGGCCATGAAAACCCCTTTTCATAAGGTTATCCAAGGATAAAATTCTTCTATGACCTACTAGCCAAACAAATATTTTAACTTTAGGAATGCTTGGGCTATCCCAAATATCTCTCCATATTCTTGTGATATTCCTATTTTGTTGGTGCTTTACATTATATCCACTTCTTGTTGTGTATTCTCTTGAGCTATTCAACTCCCAAATCAACTTATCCTTGGCTCCCCTCGAAATAATCATTGTTGTTATCTTTCTACTCAACTGCCTCCTAGCATCAATGTCTTGTATACTTGTAAAAAAATCTTCTTTCCATTTGTATCTTCCTTCCTAATCCTTGTACATAATGTTTGAAACCCTATCACCATATTTATCTTGAAGTAATCTCATCTATGGTTTCAAAATTGGATCTAGATTGAGTGGTTTTTTATCACACCAAGTATCCATCCAAATAGAATTTTTTTCTCCAGTTCCCACCACCCATCTTAGACCTTTAATCACTAGATCAATTGATTTTTTTAACCATTCCATAATGTAGAACCATTTGGTAGAGAGAATGCAATAAATATTAAGCTTGGGTCATTGGGCTCAACATACTTAGAAGAATTCTTGCCCATTATCTTTGACTCTCTTTGTACAATCTCCAAATTACTTTTCCCTTAAGAGCTAAGTTTGCATCTATAAGAACTCTTAAACTGAGACCTCCCCTAGTTTTATCATCACACACCTTGCTCCATTTCACCAAAGAAAATTTCCTTTTATCATGTAATCCTGACCAAAAAATGATCGCATAATATATATTAAACTTTTTCTATCGATTTTGGCATAGTATACAAGGATAGATAATATGTTGGAATGGCTTGTAAGACTGATTTAATTAGTTGCACTCTTCCTGCTAACAATAACCATCCACCTTCCAAAGAGGCTATCGAGAGCTCTGGAAGAGAAAACTAGGGCATCAGTTGGGTAGCCGAAGAGATTTTTGGTTATTGTGGACTTGAAGACAAGATTGTTGCCCTAGGAGGGCCCAATGGGGACACCTCCGGATCCTCTTTTAGAGAGACATAGTTCTTTTGCAGATTTTTTAAAGGATAAATCTCCATCAGAGATTGAAGAAGCACAAAAAACTGCATTAAAAATGCTCTTTATGGCTACTGGAAATAGATCAACATCTCAACGAGTTAATGGATGCTTGCCATAGTCAGAATCAAGGCCAAATATTGTCATTGAGCAAAGGATGGTCGAAGAAATAGTTTTATATAGATCCAATCATGATTTGATCTATAAATTCATGGGTATTCACCCTACCTTAATTTTTTGCATTCTTGGGTCCGATAAAATTGGGAGCCTCTTGGTGAGTATTCTTTGTGGTTTATTAGCAATGGATATTTTATTGTTAGTTTTTCTTCACTTGTCGATAGAAATAGGGCTTTCGAATCAGAAAAGAGGAATCATGGTCTGACAGGATTATTTGTTCAACCTTGGAGAGTGGGATTTGATCCTCGAATTGAACCCATTATTGTCCCAGTTTGGATCCATTTGTATGCACTTCCAATGGAGTTTTGGAGTGAGCAGGTATTGGAAATTATTGATAATTCCCTTGGAAGACATTTGGGTGTTTCCAAAGACACAATGGAAGGAAACACAATTGTTTATGCAAGATTATGTGTGGAAATGGATCTTAGCCAACCTTTGTCGATAGAGGTGGAACTCGAACTTGTAGGACTATCTTGGATTCAACAACTGGATTATGAGGCATTGCCCTTCAGATGCAGAGTTTACCACAAATATGGGTATTTGGCCCGATCTTGCCCAAATAATATGAACATAAAAATGGAGGCTCCTCTAGGAATGTCAAATCTTCCTAAGGAGGGTAAGTCAACAATCAATAAAGAAACAACCAATATTTCTTAGGGTAAAGAAGCATATGGAGATGGTTTTGAACAACCCAAAATAAGGAGAAGGCAAAAGAAAAATTATGGTAAAGAGCAAACCCAACTCAAGCCCTCCAATAGGTATGAGATATTTAAGACACTAATGGACCAAGAAGAAGAACAATTCATGGAAGGAGTGGATGGGAATAATGAAAATAATAATAACCATGTTCAAGCCCCTCTTTCATCTCCTCCCATCATAGAGTAGGTAATTGAGTGTAGTGAGTTACCACAATCAGAGAGTGTAGGGGTATTGATAGTGCATAACCAAGAGCAACCGATAATTAAGGATGTCATCATGGGCATAGTAAAAAAGAATAGAGAAATGCCAACTCTAGGGATAACTCAGGTGGAAAAGAGATAAAAAATAGTAGCTCTCAAGGAGTGGGTAGAAAATCAAATAAGGAATTGATAGCAGTTCAAGGAGACAAACTGATCACTGGAGGATCGGTGAGACCAATAGATTTTTACTGCTCTCAAGGTAACCAATGATTATACAATCATGGAATGTTAGGGGTTTAAATAGTAGAACCCATCAATCTGTTGTTCGAAGACTCTTAGAAAAATGTAAAACAGATTTTTTGCTTATCCAGGAGACAAAAATATCGTTGGATCTTATGTGTAAAATAGTAAATAGACTTTGGAGGGGTGTTGGTCATATGGAAGTGGTTGCCCAAGGGGCCTCAGGGGGATAGTTACTTTTTGGAACTCTCTTGAATGGACTGCAATAGAACATATAGCTTGGAGGGGTGTCCTCACATCACATTTTAGGAACAATGTCATAGCTGAACATGTTTTAATCATAAATTTTTATGGGGCTCAAAACCTAGATGGTCAGATGCATCAATGGAAAGTTGTGCATAACATGAGAGTCTCAAGGGAAGAGTTAGACTGGATTATTGTTGGGGATTTTAATGCTAAATTATCCTCTAGAGATCAGGAAGGGGGAACCCCAATTTTGGACCTAGGGGATCGACTTATGATTGCCCAAGTCTAAGCATTACACTTGGTGGATATTAAATGCCCTGGAACCAACTATACTTGGACTAATAAGAGGAGGGAGCCACATAGTAGGAAGGTGAAGTTAGATCATTTTTGGTTTTAGAGGAGGCATTTGTAAAATGGAATATAAAATTTCAGATTTTGGAGGGTCCAGTTTCAGATCACTTTCCCATTTTTTTGGAAGGGGGATCAAGACAGTGCAACATCACAAACCATTTAAATTTGAAAACTTTTGGTTACAAAAAGAGGAACTTCAAAAGAAAATTCCATAGTGGTGGGAAGAAGGCCGCCCAACATATGGGACAACAATGTTTAGATTCCACAAATAACTTCATTATGTCAAAGATCAATTGAAACAATGGAGGTGAGCTAACAAGACAGACTTCTAGGTCCAAAGAGCTCCATTGGTGGCCAGATGGGATGAGGTTCAAAAACACTTTAGGGAAGGAACAATTATAGAGCAGCTCAAAGAAGAGGATGATGCATTGCGTAAAGCGGTTGAGGACATTGACAACCAAGAGGAGACCTACTAGAAATAGAGAGCAAGAACCACTTGGTTATTAGAAGGTGATAAAAATACCAAATTTTTCCATCAAGTTGCCTGTGCTAGGAGATAGATGAACAACATGGAAGCTCTTCAAGATGAGAATGGACACTCCTTTGATACAATTCTAGGTATGCATTTCCATTCAATGGATTATTTTTCTAAACTATTTAAGGAAAGTATGGTGCAATATGAAGAGGCTCAAAAATAAGTTCTTGTTGTCATACCCTCTGTTATCTCTGAAGAAGAAAATCAGGCCCTACTTAAACCCATTGATAGAGAGGAACTGAAGAATGTAGTCTTTGGAATGAGCATCAAAAAACACCAGGTCCAGATGGCTTTCCAATTGAGTTTTTTAGGCCTTCTGGGATAACTTGGAGGAGGATGTAATGGTTGTTATAGAGGAGTCCAAAGGTAGTAAAAGAATGCTTAAAGCATTAAATCATACTTTCATTGCCTTAATTCCAAAAGGGAGGAGGGGGTGCATATTTTAGATTATAGACCTATTGCCTTATGCAATGTCATATATAAAATAATCACAAAGGTAATGGTTGAGTGGCTAAAACCTCTTCTACATAGCATTATCTCCTCAGAGCAAGGGGGTTTTGTAGAGGGTAGGCAGATCTTGGATGGTGTGGTTCTAGCTCAGGAGGCAATCCATTCAATGCAAACATCTGGTAATAGAGGAATGTTCATAAAATTGGATATGTCAAAGGCTTATGATAGGGTGGAGTGGAGCTTCTTGTCAAAGATGATGGCAGCCTTTGGTTTCTCTCAGGATTGGATAGAATGGGTCATGAGTTGTGTTTCTACTCTGACATACTCAATGTTAATCAAGGGTCTTCCCTCACAACCGTTTGGAGCTACTCGAGGCCTTCATCAAGGAGATCCTTGTTCCCCCTATATTTTTCTCATATTGGTTGAAGGCTTGGGTAGACTCATCTTGAGGAGAAGACAACAAGGTTTGCTAATAGGTATCAAGGTGGGTGAGGAAGTTTTGACTCACCTACAGTTTGTGGATGACACAGGATTGGTGGGAGTGGCCAACTTTAGGGAAGCAAGAATGATTAGAGATACACTTAATGTCTACCTTAGGGCTACAAACCAAGTCATCAATGATAAAAAATCCAAAGTGGTCTTTTTCAATCTTGATCAAAGGCTTTAGGATAGAATTTTAGAGATCTTGGGATTCACAAGGACTTCTCTCCCAGTGGTATACTTGGGGGTCCCTTTGCATTTTAAAAAACTAAAAATAGATATCTGGAGGAATATTTTGGATTGTATCAAGGAAAGAATTAATCATTGGTCTCACAAATGGTTAAGCTATGGGGGTAGATTAACTTTTTTATAGTCAGTCATTCAGGCCATGCCAATTTATAAATTTTCTATCCTTGTTGCCCCACATACCATATGGAAAGAGTTGGACAAGATGGCTAGAAAATTTTTATGGGAAGGAGTAAAAGGAGAGAGGAAATGGGCCTTAGTAGGTTGGGAGAAAGTAAGCCAACCCAAGGTAAAAGGAGGTTTGGGACTGAGAAGATCAAAGTTAAATAATAAAGCTTTGGTTGGAAAGCTTTACTGGAGGTGGATTTCCCAACCAACTTCTTTATTCAATAGAATTTTAACTAGTAAATATTTGGGATAGGTAAACCCAAATGAGGTGGGTCATTTCCCTTTGGATGGTAATGGATCCTTAGTGTGGCAGGCTCTTAAGTTAGGATCTCAGGTAGTGAAAGATGGATTATTTTGGAAAGTGGGGAGAGGGGAGAAGGCACGATTTTGGATAGATTCATGGGATCAATACCCACCTATCATTGTTGAATTTCCTGAACTGCAACCAATAAAAATAGCCATGGAAACTAGGGGTTGGGTCCAAATTGAAAGTTATTTCAACACTAGTCAGTTGGGGATTATAAGTTTAAGCAGTTTAAGAAGTTGGATGAGTGGCCAATTTCAATCCCTCCGGATTTGACACCCATCATGACTAAAATCTTGGTAGAAATATTTCTCACAGGTAGATATGAGGAGGATGAATTAGCTTGGGGCTATGGGAGCCTTGGTGTCTACATAGTGAAGGATGGATATGATAAGATCCTTCTAGAGCCTCCTCCTCATGCATATCAGGTTGAGGATTGGAGAAAGATTTGGCAGTCCAAGGGTTGGCTGAAAGTAAACTTTTTCCTGTAGTTCATGCATAATGGAATTCTTACTTTTGATAATCTCATATGTAGGGGAATCATTGGTCCATATCAATGTGTTTTATGCTACAAGAGTGAGGAAACATCTGATCACTTGATGTTTGAGTGCCCATTCATGTGCTAGATCTGGGAGAGATGGTTTTTATATTATAAAATTTGAGTTAATGGTGATTTGAATCGGATTAATATTTGGGAAATATGGAAGAGGGGTAGATTTAAATCTAAAGCTCTTTGTATTGGTTGGGAGCTTGGATTAAAATTCATTTGGTGGCAAGTGTGGTTGGAGAGAAATGGTAAAATTTTTAGAGAAACCTTTTCATCTTTAGATGGAGTTTGGCAGGTCATTTGGAGCAAAGTCATAGAAATTGTGGTAGTGTATGCTAAAGAGGAAACTCAGGTTGTTATAGGGACAATGGAGAAGGAAGTTGAAGTGCAAGAGGGGTAGGACAGAGCTAGTTGGAAACCACCCCCAGAAGGTTGGATTAAAATTAATACTGATGGAGCTGCAAAAGGCAATCCGGGTAGAGCTGGAATTGGAGTGGTTTGCCAGAATCATGTTGGAATAGTGCTCTATTGGGAACTGCAAGGCTTGGGAAGGGCCACAAATAATGAAGTGGAAGCCTTAGCTATCAAATATGCTTCTATTTGGGTAGTAAAACAAGGTTATAGGAGGATAATCCTAGAATCAGATTCTCAAATAATGGTTGGAGCTCTAGATTGCATGAGGAACTTTGCTTTGAAGACATGGAGGTTGAGGATTCTTGTCACTCAAATTAAGGAATTGTGGAGGGAATTAGATGATGTGATTCTAGTTTATGTGAGTAGAGATCTAAATAAAGTGGTAGACTTCTTGGCTAAGATGGGCACTGAGAAGGAGGTAGGGGTTCAGTGGCACAGTGACATGGCTATTGAGGATGAGATGATTAGGCAGGTTGGTGAGCAAATCCAGTGTTTAGCTAATTTGGACAACCATTCCAGAAATATGGTTTAGGAGATTTGTGCTCCAATGTAGATCTTCTTTTATAGTTGTAAATAGGTGAACAACCATTGTAGAAATATGGTTTAAGAGATTTGGCTCCAATGCAAATCTTCTTTTACTATTGTAAACATGTGTTCTCTTTGGCTAAGGTTGGGAGAAGTCTCATCCCAACTTGTAAATGATCTTTGTTTTAATACAAGTTTTTTCAAATTATTTTTCAAAAAAATAATAACCATCTACCTTTCCATGTCGATAGTTTATTCAAAATTTACTTATTTTTGATTTTAATCTTCTACTATTCCCCCTCAAATAAGAGATCCTTAGATAACTTACTATCAATTTTGCCTCCTCCATTTGAAGTAACCTATATATCCTTGCTTTGATTTTAGTTGGGGTGTTTAGGAAGTAAAATTTGTATTTTGTCCTATTAACTTTTCATCCTAACACTCTTTCATATTCCTTTAAAAAGTTATTCCAAGCCTTGGTCTCATTTATCCTTGCCCTCCCAAAAAGGTTTGTATCATCTTCAAACTATTGATGGATGATGTTGTCGATGTTTTTTTAAAAGCTGTGGGTGGCTTCGGCCACTCCCATTACAAAAACAAAACATTACATTGCTCTCATTATATTTCTAACAAGTTAATTAAAGCATATCCAACTTTACCTTTCTATCAAAGATATTCTTCATTTGTCTTTCTATTAAATTATTCTCCATCTTCCTCAAACCACTAAGTTTCCACAATCAACTCCTTTTATATCAGATGCCTTCCAAAATTTAAATTTTGTCAAGATGAAATTCAACATTGCGAATGACTAAAATATTTGTTGCCCAACTTCTATATCTATAAATATCTTGTCTATAACAACCTCACAATTTCTTAATACCTTTTTTTAGGGTTCTTATTCATTCCCCTAATATTCCAAGATATTATTTTCATTGTTATTTTTTATTTTTATTTGTGGGTTTAGCCCCACTTCTTGTTAGCACTTGTGATATTTGCTTTTGTTTTCCCATATCAATATCTCTCTGGGTTTCTTTTTCTCTTTGTTTTTGCTTCTTGGGTCTTCCTCTCTTTTTTCATTCCCAGCAATACTTTCATCTTCATCAATCTCTTCAATCTTCTCACACTGCTCATAGTAAGACTTATCATCTTTAGGTTTGCCTTGTTCTAAAGGATCTGAAGTGCAAGGAATAACCTCAAAAGCATAATCTTCTTTATGTTGCCCTAGAAACCCTAAAGTGCAAGGATGCTCTTCTGTAGCAATTACCTTCTTATTCTACTCTAAAAAACCTAAATTGTTATGGGTTTCCTCCATCCTCATTTCTTTATTATGTTGCTCTTGAAACCTTAAAGTGCAAGGGATAACATCTTCACCCCTTTCACTCTTATTACTTGGAGAGGATTCTATACTACTTGAGAAAAATGAAGATGATTTACCTAGAATAAACTTGACCTCTTTTGTTGTCTTTGTTTTAGTATTTCTCTCCACATATTCTTTTGCACCTTTAATTCCTTCTGAACTTGCCAAATGATACTGTAGATAGACTTTCTTTGCCTCTTCTTTTAGAGTGGAATATCCTTGATCTCATCTAGCTTCTATTATTGTATGATTTCCTTGCTTTGTCTTGAAGTTTATCTCATGGCTAGAATTTTTTGTCTCTTTCTTCATAATTTTCACTTTGCAAACTCTTGCCATGTGTCCAATCTCATAACAATTATGGTAATGAAATGCAATATTTTTATAATCTACTTGTTGATCCCATTCTCTTGATTCAAATCTAATCTTAATGGATTGTGGCAAAGGTTTTGAAATATCCATAGCAACACATATTCAAGTATATATAGCATGCTTTCACTCCTTAGTAGTTAGTCCTTCCTTGATGAATTCCCCTAGGGTATTTCTAATATTCTTTAGAACATCCTTATTTATAAGCTGATATGGAAGTCCAAAAAGCCTAACCCATATTGGAAGCTTCTTAATAGTTTATATCTCAACAAAAAAAATGCATTCCATGGTCTCAAATAAAGTGCATCTCTTCCCCTAAACCATGGGCCACCACCCATTATTTTATCCCTAATTTTTGAACTGGAAAAGATGACGAGAAAAAACCTTTAGGAAGAAAAGTCATAGAGTAATTTGAATTTAATCCCCACTTCCACTTGATCCAATTTTGAATCTCCAAAAACCCTAACCATGATCTATGGAACTTACATATTAACCCTCTACTTTTAAGAACCATTATATCATGCTCAATCATCTCATCCTTGATACTCACTTCTGGTGTAACATATGCTACCTGGATCGAACTTGCCATGTATTCGCTCTTCTGCTTATCTCCAACTTGGACCTCCATACTTCCAACTAGGGCATCCTGACTTCCCATTAGGGCTTTCAAATATGATTTTCCTTCCATACTAGCTAATGGGGCTTACTCTTGGCTTGCACTCCCTCTTGGATCACATTCCCTCTCGACTTGCACTCTCTCTTGCCTCACACTCACTCTTGGCTTGCACTCCCTCTTGGCTTGCAATAGCCCTTGTCTCTTCTTTTTCTTGGTGTTCCTTCACTTTAGTAATTTTTTGGAAATAATGTTCTACACATTCATGATAAGGGTTTGAAGCATTGATGCACTCTAAATGAACCCACTACTCTTCCACCATGACTAAATCTTGGCTCGCACTCCCTCTTAGCTCGCACTTCCTCCTAGCTCACACTTCTTCTTGGCTTGCACTCCCTCTTGGCTTGCACTAGATTTTCTTCAACTAGATCACACTTTGATTTCTACTTCCTGCTCACACTTCCTCCTTGCTCCTAGCTCATGCTCGCACTCACTTTCAACTGCCCTCACTCTAAATTCTCCTAAGATTTGGAATAAGAAGTGACACTTGTTTCTTGATCGTACTTTGCTTTCTACTTTCTACTTCTTTCTCACACTTCCTCCTTGCTTTAGCTCACACTCACACCCACTTTTGACTGCACTCACTCCTGGCTCACACTCATGATGTTGTCGATGTTATTACTAGCCTTATGTCCACTTATTAGCCCATATTTGTTAGCCTTATTCAAGTTCCTACCCAATACTTCTACCATAATAATGAAAAGATATGGTGATAGAGGATCTCCCTGTTTAAGACCTCTATTAGCTTTAAAATATTCTATTACTAACCCATTGACCAACAATGAATATAAAACTATAGAGACATGAGATTTAATTCATATGATCCATTTCTTCTCAAATACAAACTTTTCTAATACTACAAAAACAAAATCTCATTTAACCCTATCATAAGCTTTACTCATATCAAGTTTTAAGATCATTGCTCTCTTTTCTTGAAGTTGTTGAATGCATATATTCATGAGGTACCATTACCTGTCCAAAATCCATATCCCTTTCACAAATATTCCTTGCTCTTCTAAAATAATTTATTTAATAGTGGTCTTAATCAATTCACCATCACTTTGGAGATAATCTTCTATGCCATGTTACATAGGCTTATAGGTCTAAATGAATTAAACAATCATGCATCCATATTTTTTGGAATCAAGGTAAGATATGTTGCATTTATTTTATAAGGCATGAATTATTTTACCCTATACTGTTCCACTACCACCAATAAAGAATCCTTCGTTATATGCCAATTATGTTGATAAAATGTAGAAAGCCCACCTAAACCTAGGGATTTATCCTTATCAAAAGTGAAAAGAGCTAAATGAATTTCTTTTAGAGTAATAGGCTCCATCAGTTTTCTATTGTCTTCATCTGTAATAATTGAAGGTATTTCTTGTAGTAGATTATCCTTAAGAACTTCAAACTCCTTTGATCCTAGAATATTCTGTTAAATAAACCTTGCCTCCTTTCTAATTTTACTTTGATCTTCAATCCAAACATCTTCTATTGATTTAGTTCTACTAATTTTGGATTCTAATATTTGTACTATTTCCATCCTATGAAAAAATGTATTTTATCTTTTTCCTTTAACCAAGTCTATCGTGATTTTAATCTCCAAAATTTATCTTCTTTACTCAAATATTATGATATTCATTAAGCAACTCCCTTTCCTCCGAGTTTGGATTATTATGATCACCTTTTTAGAATTTTGAAAGTTTATCTTTTAGTCCTTCCTTCTTTTTAATGTTTCCAAAAGTGTTATTGTTCCACTCTTTTAATCTAGATGTCATTGATTTTTTTTTATTTTTTGGAAGTGTATACAACCCACCATTTCTGAAGAATTCCATGTTTGTGCTATCATATCAACAAATTGAGGATGATATTCCCACATTTGCTCATATTTAAAATATGATCTTTTTTGAATTCACTTGCCATATTTTTAACTCTTATTGGCCAGTGATCTAAACAAACCCTTGTCAAGGTATTAATTTTAGCATAAGTCCCTTCATCTAGCCAATGATCTGAGAGAATGCACCTGTCTATAATTTTTGCTATTAGATACTAGCCTCTTCTATTGTTGGTCCATTTATAATTGTCTGTTTCAAGCTCAACCTCCTATAGCTTATTGTTTTGAATAAAAGCTGAGAAATCTCTCATACTTTGGGTTAATTTCCTAATTTCCTAATTTTTTCCATCCAACTTAGCTATGGTATTAAAATCTCCTATAATCATAAATCAAATTTCTTGTTTTTTCATAAAGGCTTCAATCCCCTTCCAGACTTTTAATCTACAACATTGATAAGGATGAAACAAATATCCACCAAGTAGCATGTGACTAAAGAGGCTATCCAATGCCTAGTTTTATGAATGGTTACACAGGAGGTTCTAATAACATTCCAACATTTTCTTTGTCGTTATCCCATTCACATCTCGCCCGTACTACTTTCATAGTTTTGCAAACTTCTTACTTTGTCATTTTAGTTTCCTAGATACCAAGAATAACACCACTTATATTCCATAAGATAGTAATCATGTCTCGAGGCTATTGGCCTTGCCCATAAATTACCACTATCATTTTATTGTTTAGTAAAAAAAAGTTTAACTAAATTACGTCGAGAGGCGTTCCTACAATGGCAGACAGGGGGTGGGAGGCAAAGAGGTCATACATGTCACATCATAAACAATTTTTTTTTTTAATTAAAAAAGTCGACATTAACAAAAACATTTAAAATATTTAAACTAAAACAACCGACTAACCAACCGTTGCAAACATTTAAAATATTGATAACTCTCCACGTTTTTAGATATATATATACTTTATATCTAAGCTAGTTTGTATTCTTTTCTTTATATTTATTCTTGTTTCTTTAAATCTTACTTATTAATTTATAGTTTTTTCTTACTTATATAAAAAATAAATCTTATTATTTTATTTCTATATATTCTAATCATATTGATAGTTTATAATATTCACATTTTTTTTATTGAGTAAATACTTCGTATACCCCCACGACGAATATTCACATCTTTTACCCAACCATAGATTAGCAAAAACAAAACCTCTTTTTTCCATCAAAAGCCTTAGACCCCACAACAAAAAAGAAAAATAGAAATAAAAAAAAAGGCCCTCAAACTATCGAACTATCATGATCAACCCTCTCTTTGCAAAGTTGTTTGGGAGTATGATAGAGCGTAGGATCAACATATGGGCAAAAGAAAAGGGAAAGAGAGCAAAGGGGCAAGCAGGTTTTAGGCCCAAGCACTCAACTATTGATCACTGTATCACGATCAGACACATAGTGGAAAAAATACGGGACAAAAAAGAGGAGGTTTTTTTTGTTGTTTTGTAGACTTTGAAAAGGCATTTGACACGGTGCCAAAGAAAAAATTATGGGATAGAATGGAAGAGATAGAGGTTCCAATTCACTACAGGGCAGCAGTTCACAGACTATATGAGCATGTAAAGGCTAGAATCAGAACACATGAAGGGTTATCTGAATGTTTTGGTAGTGACATAGGTGCCAAACAAGGTTGCCCTCTATCTCCGACCTTATTTGGGTTGTACATTGACAAGTTAGAAGAATGGATAAACAAATTTGGGGGAGAGGGTGTGCACTTAGCCAAATATGTGGTAAAACTCCTAATGTATGCATATGATGTAATTCTTGTGGCCAAAACAACCAAAGATCTAGAAGATCACCTTCAAGCCTTAGAACTCTTTTGTAAAAAAGTTGGGATGCAGGTGAACACGAGCAAAACAAAAATTATAATTTTTTCAGCAAAAAAGAAGAAGCAAACAACTTGAATTTCAGTTTGCAGGAGAACCGCTTGAGGTAGTAGTAGAATACAAATACCTGGGCATAGACTTTCATGATAAACTTAATTGGAATACATGTAGGATGAAAAGAACTCAAAATGGTTGGAGAGCACTATATGCACTTCAAAACAGGTGTAGGATGCTGAGTTGTGGGACTAGAAGACCACCAAGGTCTTATTTGGCCTACTTGTTACACCGGTTTTGTTGTATGGTTGCGAGGTGTGGGCTAGTGGCACAAAAAATGCAAAATGAAAGAAAATAGAAAGGATTAAAAAATATCTAATCACAATTTTTCTCAAAATTAAGGCCACAACCCCTTATGAAATTATTCTAGCTGAAACTGGAATGTTCCCTTTAGAAGCAATTGCTATGACCAAGTTGTTATGTTACTTGAAAAAAATAGAAAACATGAAAGATGATAGATGGCCTAGGGCATCTAGGGACGAAGAGTTGCATAGATGAAAGAATACATGGATGAAACAAAATTAGAAATGGATGAAATGAAATGAAAGATTTTAATTACGTCCGCGAGACCCAAATATGGTCTATGGGACCTCAAATATGGAAGTACAATTACTCAAATCATATCATATGATCTTTAATATCTTTGAGAAGGTTGTTTCTTCTCCTGCTGATTTGTGTTAGCAATTCCCCAACTTTTTTTATTTTATCGTCTTCAAATAAATCTGCCATAAACTCGTTCCCAAGTGTTTCTTTGTATTTGTTACGGATATCTAAAAAACTCGGGCATTTATAGATGAAGTGTTCCTCTGTCTCTACTACCCCTGTGCTGCATAGAGTACATATCCTTTCTTCCCATTGTTCTTTGGGCGTTTTCAATCTCCTTGTTTCACATCTAAGCCTATGAGAGCTAGTCCTTATCTGAGCAATGAGTATTTTTTCCTTCCACTTGATTTCAGAGCCTATATACGCTTTTTCCTTGTGGTCATACGTTGGGTTAAAATTTGCAATATAATATTGTCTTTTCCTACTTGCATTTTTCCACATTCCACTTCTGAACTTTTCATTCACATAATTTTTTGTCTTTGTTGACATTTGGGCATTCATTTATGTTGATTTCCCAACGTTTCATCTATTTCTGATTTTGTTTCATCCATGTATTCTTTCACCTATGCAACTCTTCGTCCCTAGATGCCCTAGGCCATCTATCATTTTTCATGTTTTCTGTTTTTTTCAAGTAACATAACAACTTGGTCATAACAATTGCTTCTAAAGGGAACATTCAAGTTTCAGCTAGAATAATTTCATAAGGGGTTGTGGCTTTAATTTGAGAAAGTTTGTGATTAGATATTTTTGAATCCTTTCTATTTGCCTCCATTTTGCATTTGTTGTGCCACTAGCCCACACCTCGCAACCATACAACAGAACCGGTGTAACAAGTAGGCCAAATAAGACCTTGGTTGTCTTCCAGTCCCACAACTCGGCATTCCTACACCTGTTTTGAAGTGCATATAGTGCTCTCCAACCACTTTGAGTTATTTTCATCCTACATGTATTCCAATTAAGTTTGTCATGAAAGTCTATGCCCAGGTATTTGTATTCTACTACTACATCAAGCGGTTCTCTTGCAAACTGAAATTTGAGTTGTTGCTTCTTCTTTTTTGTTGAAAAAATCATAATTTTTGTTTTGCTCGTGTTCACCTGCATCCCAACTTCTTTACAAAAGAGTTCTAGAGCTTGAAGGTGATCTTCTAGATCTTTGGCTGTTTTGGCCACAAGAATTACATCATCTACATACATGAGGAGTTTTACCACATATTTGGCTAAATGCACACCCTCTCCCCCAAATTTGTTTATCCATTCTTCTAACTTGTCAATGTACAACCCAAATAAGGTCGGAGATAGAGGGCAACCTTGTTTGACACCTATGTCACTACCAAAACATTCAGATAACCCTTCTTGTGTTTCGATTCTAGCCTTTACATGCTCATGTAGTCTGTGAACTGCTGCCCTGTAGTGAATTGGAACCTCCAGCTCTTCCATTTTGCTCCATAATTTTTTCCTTGGCACTGTATCAAATGCCTTTTTAAAGTCTACAAAACAACAAAAAACCTCCTCTTTTTTGTCCCATATTTTTTCCACTGTGTCTGAATGTGGAACAAACGTTAGGAAATCAACATAAATGAATGCCCAAATGTCAAAAAAGACAAAAAAATATGTGAATGAAAAATTCATAAGTGGAACGTGGAAAAATACAAGAAGGAAAAAACAATATTATATTGCAAATTTTAACCCAATGTAGGACCACAAGGAAAAAACGTATATAGGCGCTGAAATCAAGTGGAAGGAAAAAATCCTCATTGCTCAGATAAGGACTAGCTCTCATAGGCTTAGATGTGAGACAGGGAGATGGACAACACGCAAAGAACAATGGGAAGAAAGGATATGTACTCTATGCAGCATAGGGGCAATAGAGACAGAGGAACACTTCATTTATAAATACCCGAGTTTTTCAGATATCCGTGACAAATACAAAAAAACACTTGAGAATGGGTTTATGACGGATTTAATTGAAAACAATAAAATAAAAAAAGTTGGAGAATTGCTAACCCAAATCAAGAGGAGAAGGAACAACCTTCTCAAAGATATTAAAGATCATATGATATGATTTGAGTAATTGTACTTCCATATTTGAGGTCCCATAAACTATTTTTGGGTCTCGCAACATAATTAAAATCTTTCATGGTAAATGCATTTGAGATTAAAAAGTTTTTTTTTTTCGCTTTGTAAGACTTCCATTGTCCGGGGTAATACTCCCCATGCATTTGATATTAAAAGTTTTTTTTTTTTCGCTTTGTAAGACGCTTCCATTGTCCGGGGTAATACTCCCCATGCATTTGATATTAAAAGTTTTTTTTTTTTCGCTTTGTAAGACGCTTCCAGCGCTCAAAACCTCGTCAAAACCTCTTCAGGGTTCTCGGTCTTGCACCCTAGGAATTGACCTATACACTAATATAGCCCAAATTCTCAGTTTGCAGTTGAGCAGTGCAACCCTATAAATTGTCCTACATAATATAGCCCAAATTCTCAGTTTGCAGTTGAGCAGTGCAAGGTACCGTAGCTATGAACAAGAACTTCGTCTTCGACGACGGCGGCTCTGAGCCTCTTGCTCTAATTCCACCAAAGTCTCAATCGCCATGGGAATTCTCAGGCTATTCTGAAACGGTTGCCACCGAACACGCCAGAAGAAACACCACTTCTATAGACCACAAGATCTCCAGACTTCGTTCCCGCTTCAACAAACTCTCCGACGACGACGAAGATGAAGAAGAAGAGGAGGAAGAAAAACCCTCCAAAAATGGCGACGAAACAGCTGAAGGAGCCGATGTCCGGCAGAGGGAAACGGGTCACTGGCAGGGCGACAGTGGAAGCGAAAGTGACCAGTCAGATATAGATAACCTGGAGGAGGACAACGACAATAAACCCCCTTCTTCAGAAACTCCTGCTAAAGTAGCGAAGGTATGGATATTTTTACTCTCTCTATATATTTTAAACTTTTTAAAATTAATTATATGGGAGATCATGTTATTATGTTATTTATCAATTTGATCAATATGTAAATATATAGCTTGACAAAATTTGGACGGGTTTTCAAAAATCTACTCATGCCATCTAATAAGTTTAAGTTTCACGTGAAAATCTTGTTTCCCACTCTTTGTCAATGTGTATTTTTTTTTTTTCCTAGACAGTTTATAATGTGAAGCTCCTTCTTTCCCACTGTTCAGCCTAAACACCATCTACAAGTATTTTAATCTCAAAATATATAGGCATTTTTTTTGGGCCAAACAGTTTTAGCTATTTCAGAGCATTGTAATTCTTACCTAGATCACAACTTTTCTGCGGACCACCCGGAAAAAATGGTTTTACTGAAAAAAAAACGGAAAGATAGAGTGAATATATATATATATATATATATATATATATATATATATATATAATTAAAAAATTAACATAATTCAACTTTAAAATTGTGTATGTCAATATCAATATACTTTCAGAACTGTAGATAGAAGACTCGATTAGTTATCAAAGAAGACTTTATTCATGTTAGAGTGCCACTTTGGAATAGGGTTTACATTGTTTAAAGTTTGGCCGTGACATGTTTTTGCAGTACCTTTTGTAACAATGTGAAATATTTACCAAAAATGCGGAAAATTTACCAATTACGATTGCATTTTTGTGACTATGCTTCTTAGAGCCAACAGAGCACTTTGAATTTCGAATTTCTGAAATTTCATGAGAAACTAAATATGTTAAGTGATTTTTTTTCCAAAATTCAGCAGAAGACTTGTAGAATTTTCTGAACTGTGTGAGAAGGAAGAACTTTTTCTGTTGGTTGGACTTACAATAAGATTTACATCAAACCTCCGCATGTTAAATCAGACTTTTTAGCCAATTCCTAACAAAAGATGAGCTTTATATCCACGTGAGTGTGGTATACCGGCAAGGACGCCACTTGCATTATCGGTGATGTGACCCGGGTTCAATCCCACGGTGGATGTTAATAAGAAGTATTACTAAAAAAAAAAGAAAAAAAAAGATGAGCTTTATGCCAGAATAGCTCATTACATTACATCTGGTGAATTTGGGTGGAATAGAAACTGTTTGAGAATTACTACAACTCATGTGAACTCAAATTGGGTTGCCTGCAAATGGTAGCAAAGATATTAGAACCCTACATCCTTTCAGTAAGCCACTTCCTTGTAGTGAAATTGATGACAATTAGTACAGCTCATGTGAATTCAATTTTCTTTTCATGCCTTTATTGAGGTAGCCATGCCCTTCAAAGTTGAAAGGTCTATGCACATGGTTTTCACAAATTCTTACTGTTTTGCAGTAGATTTGTATCAAAGGCTTTCATCTCATGAAGTTCCAAATGTATGAAAATTTACTAAAGAGTACAATAGCTGGTCATCTTGTTGTGCATTTGCCAATGAACCTTCAGGTTATCATTTTTTATTTTATTTTATTTTTATTTTATTTTTTAAAGCGAAAAACCCCTTGCGGGGCTGCCTTGGTCTAAGAGACCACGAACAGGGGTTCTACACCGTCAAAGTCACCCGGGGGTCGCACCCAGCCCTGCCCGTACCAACATTATCAATTGGATTTTGGGTACCCAATTCAGCTTTTTGGTAGGGTGGAGATTTGAACCTGAGACCTCCCTTGGAGGATTGCCCTCTCCTCTCCAACTCACCTACAACACCTGAGTACCTTCAGGTTATTATTAATGAAGCAGAGTATGCCGATGAATCAATGCTTCTAACCTGTTTACATGTTGTATTGGTATTGAGCAGAAGCCACATGTGCAAATTTGTCTTATTGGTGACTCAACTACCAAATTTGTTTATGTATTTGAAAGGTCTTTCACACTAGATGTACCTAGAGGGAATGACGTGTGAGTTGTCACAGACTTTGAGGAATTGTTATGTTAGAATTTGTGACATATGTGGCTTAGGTTATTGATATTGTAGGTGTTTATACGAAGATTGCATCTCCAAAAATGTAGGTTGAATAGGAGGTGTTGCAATTAGCTGCTCTTCGAGTTGGGATCTTCACATTGATACCTGCAAATTTCTTAAGAAACACAATGTTGACAAGTTTGTGGATAAAATTTGTGAGAGCTTCAGCTGCAGATAACTTACTCTTACACGCTTAATGGGAGGTCGCCCTTGATTTTTTTCCTTCTGAATCTTGTCCTATTCATCTTTGGTTTGACGAAGATTGTAAAATCATGCAAGGGAGTCTTTACTTTGTTTTAGCTCATGACAATTTCGCCATCTCCTCTATCTGTTGAGGGTATCATTGTCTTCTTAGATGTTGCATGTAAGAATTGCAAGTTTCTTGTTTCTAGGAGAAGAAAAATCCTTGATGTCCTGTATGACATTCTAGAGATTTTTTGGCATACATTTCTTTTGAGAAAATCCTGCCCCTTGATGTTGACACCAAGACCCGACTTTTATATGCTAATATCCTATCCCATCCCAACCTATTATCCATGTCACTTCTTTCTATACTTAGGAGAGCTATTAGTGTAAATTTTCCAGCCCTAGATAACTGCTGTCCTATGTTATTTTAAAATAAATCAGATCTGAGAATAATTTATTCAAACATGCAACAGTCACACAGATGGCTGGAAAACATAAACAGCGTGAACAGCAGAAGTTAAATATATTTCTGAACCTGAAATATTACAAATAAAAGAGGCTACAGCTACAGCAGAACACTTCTGCTCTCTTGCTGCTTTTCTAGCCAGCAATCACTGTTCTTCTCCTCCTAAGCTTGTATTTTTCCTTCAACAATCTGTTCTCCTCCCATTCTTTTCTGTGTCTTTGTCTGTGTATCTAAAACACTCTTGATCTTCTCCTTTTATCCTTGAAAAAGGTAACCCTAATCTCTCTAACCCTAAGATTAGATCTCATCTCATCTTGAGATGTAAGGTTAAAAATAGAAAATCACTTAAGTGAATATCAAAATAGAATCACTTAAGTGAAGTACAAAATAGAATCACTTAAGTGAACTTAAAAATAGAAAATCACTTAAGTGAATTTCAAAATAGAATCACTTAAGTGAATTACAAAATAGAATCACTTAAGTGAACTTAAAAATAGAAAATCACTTAAGTGAAATTCAAAATAGAATTAGAAATGTCTCGAACCACTTCTAGCACGTTCATACTGAAGCCTGTGCAAGAAGTTCCTGTCCGAGCTACATTTCTCAACACTCCCTCTTAGCGAGGAAGGAATTCTGCACCAATCCAAGTTTGTCTTCGAATGCTTCAAACTTCCCTTTCACTAAGGGCTTGGTCAGAATATCGCCTACCTGCTGATCTGTGGGAATATACTGGAGCTTTACGGCTCCCTTCTGAATCTGCCATCCCATAGATGAAGCTAAAGACATAACTGCTCTAATGGAAGTGTATCTAGCGACCGGAGCAAAAGTCTCCTCATAGTCCACTTCCTCTTTTGGGGAGAACCCTCTCGCCACAAACCTTGCCTTGAACTTCTCGATGCTGCCATCTGCAACATGCTTAATTTTGTAGAGCCACTTGGAACTCACAACCGACTTCCCCTCCGGTCTTGGCACTATGTCCCAAACATCATTCTTCATGATGGAGGTGTACTCCTCCACCATGGCATCCCGCCAAACCTGTTGGTCTGTTGCCTCCTGAAAACCGGTAGGCTCTGAATTTATGATGTTACTCATCAATGCCATGTAGCTTGAAAACTTCCTTGGAGGTCTGCTCTCCCTAATCATGTTGCTAGGAGCCTCAACATACTCCCAAGCATCCCTCAATGTCTGTGTAAGCCATTGAGGTCTCTTGATAGAACCGGAAGGGGCTAATGTCTCCACCTCCTCACCCAAAGGTTGTTGTTCTGAACTGGAAACCACTGGTGTCTTTGGTGACCCCGGCTCAACCTTCGGAGCTTCTTGCTCCTCATTCTCTATCACTGGAATAGGCTCATGGGACTTCCCGGATGCAACGTCCTCCTCAAACTTTACATCCCCGCTCACTACTGTCTTCCTCTTCTCTCGGAATATAAACCCCGTAAGCTTTTGAAGTCTCACTCGTATCCTACAAATAAACCCTTCCTACCGGAGGGCTCCAACTTGGTCCTCTTCTCTACCGGAACATGGATATAAACTGGACATCCAAAGATGCGGAAATGACTCACCTCCGGTTTCACACCGATGAATGCCTCCTCTCGGTGTCTTGTCCTCCAAGATCCTGTGAGGACACCTGTTTTGGATGTAGACTGCTGTGTTGCATGCTTCTGCCCAAAGAAACATTGGCAAGCCCTGGTCATGAATCATGGCCCTAGCAGCCCCTATGATGGATCGATTCTTTCGCTCTGCAACCCCATTCTGTTGTGGGTTGTATGGAACAATCAGCTCCCTCTTGATTCCTGCCTGCTGCGTAAACCATCGAACTCCTTGGAGGTATATTCACCCCCATTGTCCGATCTCAAGACCTTGATCTTCTTCTCTGTCTCGGTTCTCAACTAGAGCTTTGAACTCCCGAAACCTCGCTAAAGACTTCATCCTTGGTCTTTAAAAAGTAGATCCATGTCTTGCGAGAGAAATCATCAATAAAGGAAACATAGTACATGCTACCTGAAATTGATGCTACTGACATCGGTCCACAAACATCCGAATGTACTAGATCTAGTATCTTCTTAGACCTATGCTCACTGTTTGGGAAAACAACCTTGGCATGCTTGCCAAGCGTGCACCCTCTGCATACTCCTTGTTGCTCAATGCTGAACTCTGGAAGACCTGTGACTATCTCCCTCAGAATAGGCAACGCTCTATGATGCAAGTGCCCCATCCTCTTGTGCCACAAATCACACAAGTTGTTACTGCTATGAACTAGGGCTCGAACAGGTTCACCCTGCAACCTGTATAAACTGCCTTCTCTAACCCCTATTACTTGTGTTGTTTCCGGGCTAGATTCTTTTGGTCTAATAAGGACATGTTGGTTCTTGAACTCCACTGCATAACCCTTATCCTCCATAACCGAAACTGAAAGCAAGTTCTTCCTGAGACCTGGAACAAACAAAACATCATCAAAGTCTAAAGATTTCCCTGACCGGAGTCGAAAAGGAATGGTACCAATTCCTACAACTGGATATTTGGTATCATCACCAAGCTCAACCCGAACCCCTGAGTCCTGCTCTTGTAGACCGGTAAAACATTGTCGGGCTGATGTCATGTGCCGAGATGCCCCACTATCCACATACCAAGCATTCCTTGGAACCGTGCTGGTAGAAAGGCAAGAGACCAATGAGAAATCCTTCTCAAATTTGGCAGCAAACTCACTCATCTGAGTTTCTGCAGAGGCCGCTACCAGCATCTGCTCGTCGCTTCCCTTTGCCCTTCTTGTCCTGGACACTGTGATGCATAATGGTCGTGCTTATGACAAATGAAGCACTTGATCTTGCTCAAGTCCTTCTTCCCTGACTGTGAGGTTGACTCCTCATTCTTTACCTCACCCTTGTTGGGTCCTTTACCTTTGCCCTTCTTGGTTTGCCCAAAAAGAGCTAGGTTATCGTCACCACCTTTCTTGTTGGCCTTTGACTCCATCCGAGTCTCCTCCTCGGATGAAATCATCCCACGCTTTCTCAAATTTGGGAAGGTTCTCACGAGCACAAATGCCTTTGACAAATGGTTCCCATGAAGCTGAGAAACCATTAAGTGCCACGTTCACCAACTCTGTGTCTTCAACCTTCTCCCCTACTGCTGCCAATTGATCACGAATCTGTGTGATCTTCATTAGGTAACTGGTAACGGTGTCAGATCTGGTCATCTCCATAGATCTGAGTTTGTTCCGCAATATCATCTTCCTGTTTATGTTCTCGCTCTGGTAGAGGCTAACCAGGGCATCGAACATCTCCTTTGCCTTAGTCTTCTCGGATATGTGAGGAATCAGGTGATCCTTCACCGCATCCAAGATCATCCGCTTGGCCTTCACTTCCTTCTTTTTGTGAGCTGCCAATTCCTGCGGATCTGTAGGCAAAGTCACATCAGCCTTGACAATATCCCAGAGATCATTCTCTTCCAATAAGAACATTACCCTAACTTTCCAGGGCAAAAAATTGGAGGCACCTTCCAATCTATCCTCAAATCTGAGGCTAGCTGCTGCCATTTCTGAGATCTGCTGAAATATTAATGACTGAAAAAAAAACAGTCCTGCAAATAAGCTTAGTCCTTCAAGCCAAAAAAAATATGAAACCCTAACTGCTGTTTTTTTTTTTATTTGCTTGAAACCCTAACTGCTGAAATATTAATGACTCAAAAAAACAGTCCTGCAAATAAGCTTAGTCCTTCAAGCCAAAAAAAAAATGAAACCCTAACTGCTGTTTTTTTTTTCGCTTGAAACCCTAACTGCTGTTTTTTTTTTTTTTAATATCCAACAGTGATCTACTGCTGTAAACCCTTGAGGATCTCAATCACAGAACCTAGCTCTGATACCATGTAAATTTTCCAGCCCTAGATAACTGCTGTCCTATGTTATTTTAAAATAAATCAGATCTGAGAATAATTTATTCAAACATGCAACAGTCACACAGATGGCTGGAAAAATAAACAGCGTGAACAGCAGAAGTTAAATATATTTCTGAACCTGAAATATTACAAATAAAAGAGGCTACAGCTACAACAGAACACTTCTGCTCTCTTGCTGCTTTTCTAGCCAGCAATCACTGTTCTTCTCCTCCTAAGCTTGTATTTTTCCTTCAACAATCTGTTCTCCTCCCATTCTTTTCTGTGTCTGTGTATCTAAAACACTCTTGATCTTCTCCTTTTATCCTTGAAAAAGGTAACCCTAATCTCTCTAACCCTAAGATTAGATCTCATCTCATCTTGAGATGTAAGGTTAAAAATAGAAAATCACTTAAGTGAATATCAAAATAGAATCACTTAAGTGAACTTAAAAATAGAATCACTTAAGTGAATTACAAAATAGAATCACTTAAGTGAACTTAAAAATAGAAAATCACTTAAGTGAAATTCAAAATAGAATTAGAAATGTCTCGAACCACTTCTAGCACGTTCATACTGAAGCCTGTGCAAGAAGTTCCTGTCCGAGCTACATTTCTCAACAATTAGGAGTTATACACAAATAACTGATTATGAAGGGCTCTAGGCTTTTATTAATCAATTGCTGATCAAGTTTCTCCTTATGGCTCTGCTCTCAACATTGTCGCCTCTCGACTCTTCAAGTTTATGTTGTTGCTCTTGATTTTTCCATCCTGCATTATAATTGCTTAGTTTGAGTGAGCATAACGAACTTACCTAGCTCATCATTAATTATGCCTTCATTTATACTGGCTTCCTCATTGCCAAGACTGCGATTTTCCTCCCGGTTGTTTTGATGTCCTTCATCATCTAAATGGTAGGTTTCCCTGCCAAGATGGCATCCTTGATCATTCAAATATGTTGCTTTCTCATATGAACGACATCCTCCATCATCCTCAATCGCATAGCCTACACCCTTAGCTTGACTCATCTTCATCATCAATTGCATAGCCTACACGCTCAACTTAACTTGTCTTTGTCCTCAATTGTGTGACTTGCACCCTTAGATTGACCAAGGACAACATTGCATTTCCAAATAACGTCCTTCATCATTTGGATTGCACTCTTCCTCTTTTCGTGTTTGATTAGATTGCTGGTTTCATATCCCTATTCTCGTCCTCTGTTTACAGGTATATACATCCAAAATAAGAAATGTCATAGTTTACTAGGGTCTGCTTATAGCTAGAGGTAGATGTTTTTGGTGGTTTCTTGGTTGACGTCTATTTCACTCACTTCTTTACCAATCGCTTGTCTACGATGACATGCTCTATTTTCTCAACTTCCACTACAATCAAGTTGACATTGTCCATTGCATTTTGATTTGTTTTACTATGTCATTCTTGCACGAAGTGCTGCCATAGACAACATTGGACAACAGGTCTACCACACATCATTATTTAGTTTTTTCTATTGCCTTGGCAGTTGTTATGAAACCCATCACCAATGGACTCTCTCTGAAACATTCATCCTCTATAGCACTTAATCTTGATTGTTGTTGTTCAAATTGAAGGTGCATTCTTTTATCAAACGTTCTTTGCCCTGACAGTTACAACAAAATATATGTTTTGCTTCTTTGGAGTCATTGCACTCCATGTCTTGTTTAGTTTTCTATTCGCCAAACATGTGATTTATTTCTTTACAAAGAGTGTAATCATTGCTCTTGTTCTTCAAGTCTCTTTCGTCCTCTGTGTCCCTCTTGCTCTTGGAGTCATCACTTGTCTCTTCATAGTCACTTGTGTGGTTGGAGTATCTCTAGTCTTTGAAATCGACTTCTCGATCCCAAGATGAGTATAGGCTACAATCCCCTAGAATTGAAGCACAAGTTCAACAACTTTGTTTCTAATGTCACTTGAAGGAGACCAACAAGTCAAGATCTAAAAAAAGATTCAATTTATAAATATGATATATTAAAGAGATATAAATGGATTCCATCTACACCAAATTGTAGATGGTTATATATGTAGTAGTGAGACTCGATGAGTTGTAAGCCGAGTCACCGCAAATGAGAGTTTTTGATTTGACTCTTGAGTCTGTTTATTTTTGCAGGACTTGTTGAGTTCTTTTGAAAACTTGCCAAGACTTGATGGTTCACCAAAGGCTTGTAAGTCTTGACCAAAAACTTGACTGTTGTTGACCATCTTGAGTGGGGGGCATAAATCCTTTTTTTTTTCCACTCACTTTTGCATGTTTCTTTGACAATGAGAACTGAAAGGAGGTCGAACCAGTTAGTGTAAACAATCTTTTGCAGCCTCAATACAAATATATGGCAAGTTTTTTTTTTTTTTTGATCTTATAGCTTTTAGGCATCAGTACTATTTTACCACATATAGATATGTATTATATAACTTAGTTCTCCCTTTTCAGTATTGAAACTAGTATTTGTGTAATCATCCCTAGCCATGCAATGGCCAAGGTCAAAGGAAAAACTCACACCAAGGTTTTAAGACAAGGTAGAAGGAAAAATCTCACACCAAGGTTTTAAGACCTTGCGATAGGTATAGTAGATTAGAACCAAGAGGAGGTTTCCATTAATGATTCACATTTCTATAATCCAACTAGCCAAGCTTAAATTTATGAAGGGGAGAACCAAGGAACTTGATTAAATTTTCAAAACCAACCAATAAATATCTGCTTGCTAGGTACTGTTGCCACATTTTGCTAAGGGGTAAAATTTTGAAAAATTGAAAAAACTGTTTCATTTTTTAGGACCAAACCCTCTCCTTTCCTCCTTTCCAGGCTATCAGTCCAGGCGATTCTCGGGATTGCATTTTAAGGTGCCATCAGGTTCAAGTTTTCAGTTTTCAGCAAACTCCGACGAAGTTTGGGAAAAGGCCAAGAAATTCTAAGGCATGGGCACTCCCGGGTCGCACCCTTTTTGAACGATTCTGGGAGTCGCTTCACTTCTGCGGCGATTCCTAGATTTGCCCTGTTCCCAGGCGACTCCTGTCATCGCTCAGTGGCAGCGAGTGGTAGCACAAAAAAAGCAGAAAATTTCTCAAGGCAGGGCTCTCCCGCGAGTCGCTCCATTATGGAGCGATTCCCGTTCTCGCCGCGCCCCTCCAGCAACTGCCGTCACCTCACATCCCTCCAGCGATCGTCGGCGAGTTCAAAAAAAAATGAAAAAATGGCTAAGGCATGGACCTCGCCCAAGTTCGCTCCTGCTCTCCGACGACCCTCGTCCTAGCTCAGCCAACGAGCGATTCCCGGCATCGCTTCATTTTCTGTGCGACCCACAACTTCGCCTCAAGTTTCGACGATCGCCAGCTTCCCAGGGTTTGCTCCTTCTGCCCAGTGACTGCCGTCGTCGCATCATTTTCCGGTGAACGACAGCAGAGGGTGAGAAAATTTTCTAATTTGAGAAGCTCGAGTTCGCTCCATCCTGGAGCGACTCCCGTCGTCACCACGACAGCTCGGCGACTCCCAGGTTCGCCTACCCCTCCTGCGATCGTCGACCGATTTGAAGACGAAAATTGTCTAAGGCAGGGATCCTACTCAAGTTCGCTCCACCCAGCGGCGACTTTCGGATCGCTCCTCTTTTGGTGTGACTCTTGGGTTCACTCCATCCAGGAGTGACTCCTGTCGTCGCTCATGCAGCCTGGTGAACCTCGACGTGTTTTTTTCGGAGCTTTCCCCCCATCTTGGCTTCCTCGAATTCGCTCAAACACTGAGCGATTCTCAGCGTCGCTCCTTGGCGTCTGCGATTTTCAGCTCCAGCATAGGGTTTTGCGACTCTTAGCAGTTTTTTAAGCAGACTCGGAGGACAGGGGTAGGTGGACATTTATGACGCGTCAGCTCAGTTTTCAACCCCAGGACATCTTGTCAAAGCCCTTAAACATCCCAAGGGGCAGATCGTACCTGCGACATTGAAGAGACGTGCCCTCTCAACAACCAGATCCGTTCGGAACCGTACCAGACTCAGGAGAATCGTGTTGCAGGTACGCTCACGGCCAGTAAGGGTCAAATCCGAGCAACTGTCGCAGTTTTGGGATTCTGTGCTTCAAAGTATTTTGGGGGGAAAATTTTGCTATAAATAGCAGTGGACTTTCATTGTAAAAGGGGGGGAACATATTGCTAAAAGAGCTGCTGTAAACAAACACTTGCATCAATACAAGGGATCTTTGGCTCTAACTCTTGTCTCTTTCTTTTATGCTGCCTTCTGCAAGTATTTCTGCTTCATGTTCATTTATTTTTCTGATTGCTGTAATTCTGCACTCTGGATTAGGGCATTGGACATTGAGTGAATCTGGAATTCTTGTTGAAGGATACATAGGAAGGAACCGCAGTGTTAGTTTCTGTTACATGCTTTGTTTTGATTGTTGCTGGTTCGGGTATCAGTTAGTGATTGTGCTGCTTGTTCTTCCCCACCACTATTGCAATGCCATTTACATTTCTTTCTGCATTTTTCAATCTCTTTCCAGTTCTCTTATCTCAAAACCCCCAAGTAGTGTAGTATAGGAGCCGGCCTTCTCCGGAGATTGGCACGGAAGGCATCTCTTCCTTCCGGCCTTTCAATCTGTTGGGCGGGTCTAGGGCGCAAAAGACCAAATCCTTTTTTAGTGGCAAATTTGTAACCAACAGTACCAAGATATGTTTGAACTTTTACACCCTCATAATCATAAGTGCAACATGTGAGAGGTGGTTCCTTATCTCATCAACACGTTTCTATGCAAATGAAAGTAGCTTGAAGCACCAAATCCTTGAATTGAGCAAGAGCAAAGATCCAAACCCCAAGAACTCCCTATATACAATTAAGAGTAAAATCAAGAACATGTCCCCTTGGTTTCCCAACCATTCCCAATCAGAAAAGGACAACAATCCATCACGTAAATACACCATAAAGAAAAACATGCAAAAATATTTTTTAGCTCAACTGACACATTTATGGTGATGAATTGCATACCTCTTCTTGTGCTTAGTCCTTCATGGTTGTTCTTGATATTTTTCTTTGAAAATCTTTATTAATCTAGTTGCCGTCATTTCTTTTTAGCCTAGATGATTAAATGTGGATATGTTTTGAAGCGAATTAGGTATAACATGTTGAAATAATTTAGGAATTTGGGTATGATACACATAACAACGTATCGGATTAGTTGATGGGTTGATACTGCCAGTTAAGTTTAGACTGATTGTCTGATTGGCAGTTATTTATTTTGCGTATGTAATGTCATATATATTTTTGTGCTATTGTAGTACGATTAAGTGTCTGTTATGAATCTTTTATGGTATCAAAATTTTAATTAGAGTTAGCTTTGTCTGATATCTTGATGGGTTGGTGAGGACAACCTTCCGCCCGATTCTATATGTAATTCCTTCAATGGGGTTGTGTATGAGTTAAGTGTTACCTAGGAAGGCATATTAGATTGTTTCTTCATTCTTCACCAAGACACAATTCTTTTGGAAGAAGACTTTGAATAACCAAGGAAAGCGACTCCCATTTGCGAATTTTACATCTCACTTGTGAATATAGATGCCTATGGAGTCTTGGTGAACAGTAATATAGTAAAGGTGAAATGTGCAATCGAACCTATTCTGGCCGACACATTCGTCCCATGAAGCTACTATCTCAAACAAAATCAATGTGTTGTTTCCATTTTCTATGTGCTGTCATCATCTTCATGTATGATGGATTTCTTCATAGAAACAACCAGATAATAAATTATCTGTTAGTGAGGTTTTTGAGCAAAATAGAGCAAAGCGAAATGGGAGAAGTCATTGGCATCCGATGGAGTGATTGCTAGACCGATTGATAGAAGTAATTCTGGTGCGATTGTCATGAGACTGTTTTTAGCTTGTGTCATGTGTAGGGATGGAACAACCGTCTATCCTCCAAATATTTCTTGTGTGGTTGGGTGGGTGCCTCAGTTGAGCGGAATCTTCTACCAATACTATGCATGCCCAAGAGCCAAATGCAATGGAGAGATGTTATCCCTCTTGTTTATTAAGGAAAATGTGACATCAATTACAAGAGATTGACCACGAGGCTCATCTTGTGGACATTCTGACCTATTCCTCCTTTAGCCATGCTTTTCTCCACCTCTACAACTGCAATTCCTTGAGCCAGAAATGTCTGCGACTCCATTATATGGAGCTTGCACTCCTGATTGTCATGGCTAGCAAGATCGTTAGTGGTACCATCGATGGCTACATGGTGGTCGTGCTTGGTGAGTTCAGCTAGAACTTGGGCCTCGTGCAGGTTTATGACTCGACCACTGAATCGTGGAAGGCAATTACGACAGGACCTACCTGAGCATTTGGCCGTGAGAAACAAGGATTTAGTGTTCTATGGGGGGCATTTCCTCTAAATGACTGTTGAGCCACCAGGAATTCTGGCTGCGATGTGGATGGCAATAGGAGCTACAAGGTTCTACCAAAGCTTGTGGCACAAGGGAGCAAGATGTGGCTACAACCGCTCGCCTGTTGGTTTGTGGTGCTTCTACTAGGTGCCATCGAAGAGTGGTATTCTTGTGAATATGATTGCGACCTTGATTGGAGGGCAATTGCAAGAATGTCGAAACCATTAGAATATGATTATTTGGGAGTTTTTGTAACCCTAATTGGAGGGAAATTGCAAGAATGCCAAGATCGTTGCATGCAGATTTTCAATGGAGCTGTACAACTGCGTAGAAGATGGAAGCTTAAAAAAAATTCAGATTAATTGAGTTGTGCTTTTTTTTGGGGGCTAATTACCTTGATGTGGATCGTAAAGAGTTTGAATGGTGAATTTCCATGGAACAAGGTGAAAAGTTGATCCAACGTCCTTTTTGAGCATACATGCTTTGCACTGTTTACACGTGTCCCCAGTGCTTTCCTAAGAGAAATTCATCATGTTCTGATGGTCTGTTTACTAAACCATGCTTTTGGTACAATGGTTGTTCTCTTTCCTTGAGGTGATGAGGTCTCAATTTCAAACCTCATCTTAAACTAATCAAGAGGTTGAGGTAAAGGCTTGTTTTTTTGTATGGCTTTTTGTTTTAGGCAGGGGAATATTATTTAAAAAAAAAAATTCTAAGCTTTTGAACGTAAAATGGTAAAGTAGTTTTTAATTTCCGCAAGGCCATAGGCTATATGAGACGACCCTCATGGAGGATGTTGTTTACCCAATATACTGTAACCCAACTATACTCTGGTTATCGAAGCATGGTATACAACCCTACCCCCTACAAGATTTGAACCTTGGACCTCTTAGAGTTCCAAAGTTTCCATTGTTAAGCCCACTCATGTTGTACACTCAGGTTGAAGAGTTGAAAGGAAAAAAAGAAGGAAGAAAGGAAAGAAAATTAATAAAAAAGAAGATAAATATGGGAGAGAGAGGTATCTATGGTTATTAGAATCTTTTTAGTGGGTGAAATTATTGGCATTTCATCTCACAAATGTTGTTTCTCTCTTTTTGTGGACTTTGTACATTCCTATTGTTTGTCTAGAATTTGTGTCTAGATTCCTTTTAGTGATATTTTGTGATCATGTCCCGTTACTTTGATATTTTGTGATCATAGTATCTTGAAGTAAATTAATTGTTTGTAAAATTGTTTTGGTTAATTTTGCTCAAGCTTGTTTAACTTGATATTGTGTATTTAGTGGTCAAGTCAAGTTATATGTTCTAGTGGTGAGCCTTATTTGTCCAAAAGGGTGCTTTATCCAAGGGAAAATGTCTTTGACTCGACCAACGTTTGTAATGCAACCTATACCATCAATGACTATGGAGGAGACATATGGATTGTTTTATGCCTTTCAGGATATCTTGCGTGAGATTGGCTAAATGTCCTTTGAACATTTGGTATCGCAAGGATGTCTAGATCACTTGATATTTGAGGCTCATTGTCGAGCATGCCATTTCAAGCGACATCTAAATGGAGGCTATGAAGGCGATACAAAATACAACTTAGAATGGAAACATCATCTACAAAACAAACATTCGGTTGATGGATCTTTGACATAAGGTTTGTTATTCGACATTTCAAAGTTCAATCGAGACTCTAGTTGGGCTTGCTAGTTTGTGTGAAGCATGTTGCTTGGATGGTTTGGAGTTTGTTGTCCACAGTTTGGTCCAATTTGTGGTGTACACAATTCAGAGCTCAGTCAAGATTTTGCTTAGCTTGATTAGTTGCTTGAACGGTTCAGAGTAGTGCATTGGTGTCAGAATCTGGAGTTCGGTCTGACTTTTGGTTACCAAGTTATGTGGTCGGGGTTACAGTTTGTTTTCATCGAAGTCTTAAAAATTCAGTTCAGCAATTTTTTTCAGGTTTAGAAGTTTCTGCGTTGAGTCTTCAGTCTCATTGTTATGTTTGTTTAAGTGTGATAGTAATACCTCTATAATGGTAGTATCCCGTTTAGTTATTAAAGGGGGGTGTTGGAATAATTTAGGAATTCAGGTATGATACATGTAACAACATATCAAATTAGTTGATGGGTTGATACTGTCAGTTAAGTTTAGACTGATTTAGTCTGATCGACAGTTATTCCTTTAGGGTATGTAATGTCTTATAATTCTTGTGATATTGTTGTTTGATTATGTGTATGTTATGAATCTTTTATAACATGCATTAAAACAACCATTTTTTTTGGTGGTGCTAATTGCATTATTTTATGGGTTATTTACTTGTTGAGTTTTTGCAAAGTCTTGGTGTTTTTCTGGGTCAAGTCAGTGAGTCTGAGTTAGAAATGGCCTGGTTGAGTCTTTGATGAGCCCAAGTCTTGCAACTATGGTTATGTCTATTTTCCAAGAGGTATAATTGACAAAGTCTTGGCTTGTCAACCCACTTTTTAATAAATAGCCTTAGAAGAGCTTATTCTATTATATATGCAGGTATATATATTATAATAGTATAAAAATATAAGATAATATAAAGTATTTTATGAGGTAAGGACTAAGTTTTCTATAAATGTCTTGGGATCTTTGAAGAACTACTATGTTAGTAATGATATCCTCATGACTTTAATTTCTGTCAAAGTTGGACTTGGGCATAATACATTTTAACATTTTTTGGGCAATCATTGCTGAATTCAGTGTATGTTGCAATGGGTAGGTATGATTTTGGCAATCAGTATGGGATTTCCTTTGCCATCTTTGTTAAGGAAGGAGCACCAAATATAAGTTTCTCAATCTATGACAGGTATAGTTGTTGGGGATTTCATCACAAACAAGGCTTTGGAGACCTATTAAACTGAGGTGAATTCCATTGTATATGTTGCAAATATGGGGAATGATGTGCGAACAAATCTGTAGTCTGAAAATCTCTCTGTTTCATTATTTTTCCTTTTGTGGCTGCTTACTCTTTGGGTTATTCTCCATGGCATGTCATTAGCTAGGTGTTCTTGGCAGTTATTGTTATTGAGGTTATTTTGCGTCCATATATTTCTTGAGATCTTCTCTATAGATGATAGCTTATGAGTTTTTTTTCTCCCTAATATGTTAGTTTGTGATGCTTTTTAGAGTTATATTTCTAGAGGTATTTTCCATGGCTGCTAGTTGTTGAGGTTGTTCTTGTTGAAGAGGTAATAAAGTGGAACAAAATTTCAAAATAGGAATATGCCACTGGAAATAAACAGCTTGTATGGGAACACCATCACAAGAATCGGTTAGAAAGCAATAGGGCCAACTACCCCCCATACGGATGCCGTGACTCGATGTTAATAGGGGCGAGAAGTCCCACATAAGCAGGACCAAGGGCTTCCACCTTTAAGCCTGCTATCCCATTGGCAAAGAGTTTGGCTAGTGTTGGGGCTCATAAACCTTTCAGGTCCTACAACTGGGTCAATGTGGGATTATTAACACACGCACACACTACACTAACTAATGTACATTATTTGGTACATGCTAATGTACCCCATGGTACCTTCATGGTATATTTGTAAATATGTAATAGATTAGGGTTGAGTCTTTAGTTTAGGTGTGTGATTTATATTTTCTTTTTTATGTAAGTGTCAATGTGCAGGAAATGCACAAGTGTCATGTAAGAGTGCAATGTGTAGGAAATGCACAAGTGTCATGTAAGAGTGCAATGTGTAGGAAATGCACAAGTGTCATGTAAGTTAGAGTACAAGTGTAGATTGAGAGAATGTGCACAAGTGTCTTGTAAGATTGCAAATATGTAATGTGAGGATGTGCACAAGTGTCTTAGATTATGAGTGCATGTAGAAGTGTAAGAGTCATGTAGATGTGTGTAAGTGTCATAGAGTTAAGTGTGCATGCAAGAAGAAAGTGAAGAGTCTAGTATGCAAGTGGCAAGATGATAAGCCAAAAGTCATGGGACTTGTCATATGGAGAGCAATAGTCAAGTACTTGAAGAGTCACATTACTATGGCTATATTATGGAGACAATACTCCATAAGAATGTAATCTGAATATCAGATTATTGAGTTGTAAGAGGAAGAAAAGGAATAAAGCTTGTATACAGATTTTGAGCAATTAATATTGTAAGTTTTCTTCATGCATAGTTCATGAATGACTTAGGTTATTTACATTCATATTTGATTATATAAGTGAATGTTATTTTCAGTATTATATAGGCCTTGATATACATATTAATTTGCTCATATATTATTCTACTCATTATATTGTTATTTTGACCTTTAATATTGTGGCTATTTTATATTGGGACCTGTGAAATTCTGTGGTAGTAAGGCTTAAACCCAACAGTTCTCCAGTGCATGCCTATTGTTGAAGTGCTCCATATTTATAGCTTTTGGGGTTATTCTCATATGAGTATTAAAGTGGTGAAGTTAAATGTTATAAAGGATGGTCAGCTATGATGGATTTTGTTGGAGTCCAGAATTGGTGATCCCAAGTCCTACCCATATTTGATATATTGGCCTTTACCTTTTTTCTCGTAAAAAAAAAGATGGTCAGATATTATGGATTTTGTTCAACTTCAAAACTAATGAGCCCAAGGCCTAATGCAAGGACAAAAATGACTAAAAAGGGACACCTATATTTGATTTTTTTTTTTTTGTGTTTGTCATAATCTGCACCATTTAACTGTGCATCTGATCAAACTTGCAATTTATTAATTCAACCTATGTAATGATCCGCAGAATGAATATTCACCTTAAGTAAAATAATGTGCAATAGTTTGTCTACATCTGATAGACCACAAAGTTATTAATCCAGTTACTTGAAATCAGAGCAAGAATCTTCATTGTTTGAAAATCTTTGCTTTGATCTGGAAAAATGAATGTGTTGATATTTTATCTATGTAGTAAGGTTCTTCTTTTTAAGTAAATATACTGAATTTCTATACTGTTTCATTTCAGAAGATAATTGGAAGCCATGACACAGAACCTGCAAATCACAAGAAGGGCTCTGGGTTTTTTGCATCGTCAGAAGGGGCTTCTTTTAGTGCAAATTCATTTGTTGAATTAAATCTTTCTCGGCCATTATTGAGGGCATGTGAGACTTTGGGCTATCACAAGCCAACTCCAATTCAGGTTTTGAAGGACATGACATCATTTTCCTTTTTTTTTTGTTTTGTGTTAAATGTCTGCATGTGCTGATGCATTGGCTGCCACTATATCTGAAATAACCTTAGCCACTTATTCATTTCATGCAAATTCCTTTATCATTACCTAAATATTGAATATAATACGCAATGATTTTTAAATTGACATCTAGGCTGATTTTCTTTACCTGTTACCATAGTTATCATTTATTTTGTGTGAACTATTCTCTAAACCTTTTCTTTTTTTGACTATTATGAAGGGCATAATTTTGTGGCTTGCAAAACCTATCTTGCATGTTATTGGGTAATGGTTTTACACTGGATTTCTGGTGTTTGTTTATCTGAATCCTTTAAAAGACTATGATAAAACATGTCAGGAAATGTGGAATGCCTGTACCGTTGGGTTTGGTGTTGCAAAAGATTTATAATAAATGATTGAATCATGGATAAAAATTGGCAAGAATTTTAAGAAGTTGGTGGGTATGTTTCCACAGTCAAATTTCACCAAGTAAATTATTTTAAGAAACGGATAAATATTTGCCAAGGATTTTAGTAGTTGGTGGGTATGTTTTCCACGGTAAAATTTCAAAGAGTAAAATATTTTTAAGAAATCAAAAGATGACAGTTAAAATGGTAAGTTTACATGAACTTGACCTTGTCATAGCAATTGACCTCAGGAATAAATGAAAATAAATTGTTGTTAAACCAAAAGAGAAGACCTATCATTTTTGGGTCTACATCTACTTGGTTCCATTCTACATCTATAAAAAGCAATTTTTATAACAAAACAACTACAAAAATGATAATCAATAGGGCAAAATGATTTAGGGCAACTCATTTATAGATCCATTTGCAAATAAATATTTTTTGTAGAATGTGAAGTTCTTTGTATATATTGATATTTTCGTTAAGATATTTACATTAACGAAACTGATATTTTCTTTCTCAAACATCAGGATGTATTTTTCAGTTTCTTTTCTAGTGATGATTCCTCCCATCCCCCGGATTTTAATTGTTGTCAAATTTGAGCCTGTACCTGAACCTGGTAACTTAGGTTGCAAGTTGCAAAAAATATAGGACATGCATCCCACTTTTGAAAAACATGCCTTTTCTCCTCATTACAACTACCCAAAAAATGTGGGGTAAGAAGGTAGGGAGAAAGAGAGAACATTACCTTGCGGATTGTAACCCTACATATGACCACTATCAAAAGGCTTATATAGGAGCAAAGATCAATTATAGAGCAAAGATGCTGGTGGCCCAACTTAGAATTAGTTCATGTCAACTTAGACATGATATAGGTAGATTGAAAAGACCCAAAGAGGAATGGTAAAGGGTTAAAAGGGTAAAGTAGTTTTTAACGTTCTTGAGGCCATAGGCCATATGAGATGACCCTCATGGAGGATGTTTAACCAATATATGGTTATCCAACCTTACTTTGGTTACCTAAACATGATGTACAACCCTAGCCCCGTCAAGATTTGAACGTTAGATCTTTATTCAGAGTTCCAAGGTCTCTGTTGTTAGCTCACTCAGGTAGGAGAGGATATTTACCTTTTGCATGTCAATGGCTGTTAAGTTAAGACAAAGAAATGTTTTATATTGAAATGCAAAGCATATAGTAAAATACGGGCTAGTTATGCTAATAGTTTAGTAGTGGACTTAATGAAGGATTTGTTTGAAGAGGCGAGAATAGAGAAGGTTGGAGAATTCATCATAAAAATCAATAGCAAAATATCAGCACTTTGGAAAGAAAAATGATTAAGTCAAATATTTTATTTTTTTGTTGGCAGCATTGGCTTTTTATTTTTGTAAATACAAGGTGCATAGGCTGTTTTAGCCTTGTGGATGTCAAAAACCTTCTATTCTATTCTAACTTCGGTCTCTTTATCCTCCAACTCATCTCCTTCATTACATTAATTCTGACAGGATGGTTCAACCACATCATTTCTATCTCTTTCACTAGAGCCTTCTTCACTTTAATCTTCCCCTTCTGAAGAGAAAGTGCACTCACTATCCATATGTTTCCATTTTCCATTTCTCCTACAAAAATATCTTATTTATTACAGACAGTATAAGTATCCTTATTATCCGCTTGATATTAATCAAAATATGCTCTGGCTTTTAGTTTCTCAGATGAATGGTGGATATCTTCTTTACAATGGTCCTAGCATCCTTCTTTGATTTCTCCATCCACTTTTCAGAACACGAAAATGAATGGAGAGGTTTTTATGGGTGTCTTTTCTATACTTCACTTCCAAAGCTGGCTTGACAAGTTCCATCCTCACTATTTATCTGACAAAATGCCTAGGTAATTTGTAGGGCTTACTATGAAGTGCATTGACTATTATTAGAATGATCAAGTGATGAATGAACTATCTAGCCTTGTATATCTTCTTTACAATGGTCCTAGCATCCTCCTTTGGTTTCTCCATCCACTTCTCAGAACATGAAAATTAATGGAGAGGTTTTTATGGGCGTCTTTTTTGTACTTCACTTTCAAAGCTTGCTTGACAAGTCCATCATCACTATTTTATCTGACAAATATCTAGGTAATTTGTAGGGATTACTATGAAGTGCATTGACTCTATTATTAGAATGATCAAGTGATGAATGAACTATCTGGCCTTGTATATCTTCTTTACAATGGTCCTAGCATCCTTCTTTGGTTTCTCCATCCACTTTTCAAAACACGAAAATTAATGGAGAGGTTTTTATGGGTATCTTTTCTATACTTCACTTTTAAAGCTTGCTTGACAAGTTCCATCATCACTATTTTATCTGACCAATACCTAGGTAATTTGTAGGGCTTACTATGAAGTGCATTGACTCTTATTAAAATGATCAAGTGATGACTGAACTATCTGGCCTTATATTTTAAGGTATGTCTTAAGCAGAATTGAACATCCTAAACTTACCATCATTAAAAAAAATTTCCTTTAAAATATTTTAAGACAAAACCATCTTGTCTCATTTTGAAGAAGATTTTAAATTTTGTTGCTATGAGCTTGGGGTGACACTCATAAACTGGATGTTTTTGGTTATACTTTTTTCAAAAAGGACCATGAGGTAGTAGATTGAGTCCTAATTATGAAAAAACCATTCAATATGGGAATTATTTAAGAATACTGTCTTGTGGAGCATGTAAATTTGGGAATGATTATCTTCACTGCTATAATTCCCAAGAGTAGAACTACAAAGCATTACAAGATTTGAAGAAACAAAATAGAACTGGTTGATTATTCCATGGATCAACTTTGTATAAATAACAAATTTGATCATTGAGAGCCGTTGGATTACAACAACTCATCAAATCTGATGTAGACTTTAACTGAGAGTTCACTTGAATCATGAAGGAGTGGAAACTCAAGTAAGTCTATCCTAGTAGAACTTAAGAGAATAATTACTTATTCTAACACCCCCCTTAAGTGATACTAGGGGTGTATTGTGCAGATGAGTCCCAATAATAGAGCCTGATGAGGTACTCATGTACAATGGATTCTTTTATGAAGAGATGGTAAAAACCCCATGGGAAAAACCATCTATAAAAAAAAAAGAAAAAAAAAGAAGAGGCTTGTCTTCGGTTTGCGAAGATTGTCCTCTGAATACACAAAAAAAAAAAGAAGGATGAGTCTCGACAACATGGCCTGATGAGGTACTCATTTACAATATATATGAGAGATGGTGAAAAAACCACATGGGAAAAACCATCTTTATGAAATAACGAGGCATGTCTTTGGATGGCAAAGATTGTCCTTAATAACAAAAAAAATGAGTCCCAACAACTTGGCCTGATGAGATACTCATGTATATTATGTAAGGGAGAGATGATAAAAAAACCACATGGGAAAAAACCATCCTCCAAAGAATACAATAATAAAATGAGAGGTGAAAGACCTCTGTTTCAGTGTAGCTGTAATACTCCAAGTTTCTCTCGCAACTGTATGTAACGCGGAGAAGGAAATGAAAATAAAAATAACTGCACACTGCACCTGAAATGAAAATAAAGGAAGTTATCCAATTAAAAAAATAACTGTACCAATACCAACGATATGATGACGTAGAGGAGGCGTTGAGAAGATTATACCCCGAGAGACGCCATAAGGCACACTTATTTCGCTTTAGCAGAGAGCTTTGTTACGCAGGGAAGGTGCCTTAGCAGCAGAGGATGCAGTGAGCAAAGGGGCTTCCTGGAAGAGGAAGGCAACGATGCCACACACCTACGGAGACATCTCTAAAAAAAGAATATGAATGGCATCAAGAACCCTAACACTGGCAGAGATTCACAATGGACGAAAAATGTTAGGCCCAAAAACACATCAGTTTAATGCTTAACCGAAGAAACACAACTCAAAACAATAGATTCATACTTTCAAGCATTTGTAAGATGATTATATAACAAAAAAAACTGAAGTTCTTCTTGAGCGCCGAAGGACAAACAAAAGGAAGAAGATCGAGTTGAACGCAGATTGAAAATCACAAGATCTTCGAACGATCAAAAAATTTAATTAAGGGAAATGCCCGTTTAGAGACGTAGTCTCTATGCGCGCCAATTTAAAAGGTGGCCAAAAGCCACGTTGCGTAAAAAAATAAATGAACTTTGGTCTAATTAATGTTAGACCAAAAGTCCCTCTATCTTGACGCGAGGAGCGATGCTTCCTTTAATTAAAGATATCACGAAGATATAAACGATTTTCAAACTTAAGAAATAAAATATATTGCCCACCAAAAAGGTAAGACCTACGGATCTTTATTCTCCACGTTAGAATGATACGCAGTGAAGGCTAAAGGAAGCTGAACGAGCTGCGTTTTAGATGGAGAAAAAAAATTTAAAAACGTAAGCGAACGAGGAAGACAACAAAAAATAATAATGCCCTCCAATAGATATATGTTGTCGATTTATTTTAGTCTCCGGTTTGAGTGATACGCAGTGATGGCTATGGAGCCGAATGAGCTGCGTTCGAGATGGAGAAAAAAATTTAAATTTAGGCATACGAGGAGGGCATATAAGAAAAAAGAAAATGCCTTATGATTAAAATATCACCTAGAACGGGACGCAACGTGGCTTCAAAGTTGCCAAAGCAATCTGCATTCATTAAGAAGGGGAAATTCTATAGAGGCATAGAACGGAGAAGTTTGTTTGTTCAAAAATATTCAAGTTGCATATAAAGAGCAGCAAATACTATGAAAAGAAAATATCTCCAAAAAGAATTGCATATATGAGCAATCTACAATATGTAAAAACCTCTTTCCTTTTTAAAAAAACAAAGAATAAGAGATTAAGAACCAGTTCGTGAAACTTCCTTCAAGAGAGAATGCTAGCAGAATCTATCCTGCTCTGGTACCATGTTAGAATTCCCAAGAGTAGAACTACAAAGCATTACAAGATTTGAAGAAACAAAATAGAACTGATTGATTATTCCATGGATCAACTTTGTATAAATAACAAAGTTGATCATTGAGAGCCGTTGGATTACAACAACTCATCAAATCTGATGTAGACTTTAACTGAGAGTTCACCTGACTCATGAAGGAGTGGAAACTCAAGTAAGTCTATCCTAGTAGAAGAGAATAATTACTTATTGTAACATTCACAGTTAAGATGGGACTATCTGAGTTGACAGGCTGATTTCTAAACACAAAGTTAATGAAATGCACTATTTTCTTGGTCATTTGTTTAGCTTTGGGGAGGCTGAAAGCCATGGACATGAGAATGATGGCATTGGAGATATCAAACTTGAAAGAATCCCTCTTTGCAGTTGACATTTGCTTAGGAATATAACCTTCGCGAATATACCCATTAATTATTTGCTTCCCTAGCAATGACTTCCAAATTTTGTTTCAAATAATTCAATCCATTTTCTACTAGGTTATCATAGTGGATTCAACTGCAGCTGGTGAAAGGTCAAGAACTATCTTATGTCCAAGAGTCTCAACCTGTAGCTTTCAACATTGTACAACCTGTCACATTTGATAACTAGCTATGGGCATTGTATTGTGTTCAGGTTGTGGTTGTCTCCACCAAAGCAAGAATGACAATGGGTCAGCTCAATTTTCCTCATTGCATTGAGATAATAATAACTTATGAACTTTTGAAGATCAATGTAATCCCATATCTATCGCTTGAATTTAATTTATTTGCCATTCATGTTCAGCTCCAATGCACCACAAAAATTGGATTTGCACATTCAGAGGCTTGGTCTTGATTGTGATGGGTTCTTCCTGAACTTGTGGAGATCCCACTTGCTTGCGTATCCCCATATGCTGTAATTAAAAAGGATGGAGCAATTGACAACCATTATTTTTCCTTTTCAATATTGCATGCATCTATTTTGGGCAGATTGCAACATACTTAATGTGTGTGTAGTTTGGGTAATGATACCCAAGGTGAAAGACTTTTGCATCACCTCCAACTTAAATGTGGGCCATGTGCAGTAGGTACACAAAGAATGTCATTTTTTTCATGAGCCCACGAATGTGTGCACCACATTGGTTGAGTTATTGTATTTTAAAAAGAGTTGTTGCATGTAAGTGTTGTCATGTGGTTTAGTGTTTGTCATGTGTATATGGCTAAGTGTTTTGTAATAAATATAATGTAATGTCGTGGCGTAGCTTAATGTTTCGATGTATATGGATAGTTTGGTGGTAGTTAGGCAATTGCAAACCACTATCGGTCTTGTTATACCTATGTATATGCAAATGTTGGGAGATGTCGATCATGGTGGTCGTTATTGAGCGGCTTGTCGAATATGATGGTGGTCGATCTTGGACAAGTCAAGTCTGTATGTTATGCTCTTGACCATATCACAACGTATTGTAGATGACTGGTTTATTTAGGATACATGCTACATGTGCAGTATTTTTACATGTATCTGTAAATTCTTCCCATTGTATACCTTTTCTTATATATATATAATGGATTAGATTGTAGTGTGTTGTATTCTATTTCTACATTTTGGAGCTGTTGTTCGGGACAAACTTCGGTTGAACTTCGTGACATGGAGTTGTGACAAGCATATCGTTTGAGAAGGTATGCAACAACGACAATGGAATGATCATAGTGTGATCGATGAACAAAATAGTCTAAGTTTTCCCTTCACTCTTCAGGAGAAGGAAAGATGGGAGTTTGAAATAAAAAGTGATGCATACTCGTTTGTTGATGTTGATAAAGGGCCGAATGATGAAGTTGTCCATGCCAAAGTTGTCAATGATAAAACCATTAATGAGAAAGTTGTCTATGATGAGAGATACAATGAAGGTGTGTGTGATAATGTAAGACATGAAGGTGTTTGTGACAACACAAGGCCCGACTAAGGCGTGCATTATGATGCAATGTGGGACAAAGGGAAAAATGATGATGAGTTTGATGGAGGAGAAAACCATGTTTGACAAGATAGGCTGATAGTGGTTGAAATGATTTATGTCTTAGACGATGCACGCGACTAGAGTCTAGCATGGATACAATTGCAGGTTGATGTGCCTGATGGTGAGTGGGATAGCAGTTTGACATCAAAGCATATGCAATATTTCATGGTTGGCATTGTGCATGATAGGAATCCGATATTGGAGCCACTCTAGGTTGGTGTTGTCAATGATGAGTGGGATGCTAGTCCGACATTGAAACAATTGCAGGTTGGCATTTTTGATGGTGCACAAGATGGAAGGCCATCATGGGAGCAAGTGCAGTGTGGTGCATCTGATGATGCATGTGATGATAGTGAGATACACGAACAACCATTGCCTAGGGTTGCATCAACTAGTCACAATAATAACTAGTTTTGGTGTAACACATAAACGTCCTTTGTTTCATGGTGGTGGAATGAAGGACCGCAAGAGACATTAGAAAGTTTGCTCTACAATGTGGAAGGCCAATGGGCAGAGTAATGAAGCTAAGTAGAGGTGGTTACTCTCGGTGACACTCCGTGGAATTGTAGTGGATTGGTACATTGGGAGAGTTGTGGGAAGCCTTTGTGAAGGAATTTAAGTTGTTTCTCAATGAATATGAGGTCATTAATGAAATCTACAAAATGTATCAAAATCAGACAGTTTGTTCAAGGTTGAATGAGTTGGTCACCCTTATGGAGGAGGAGCCATCAAATACATTAAAGGGGGTTCATGGAGTTTCTTCGTTTGTACTTAAAGAAGTTTGATCTAGTCCCTTCAATGCCATTTTAAAATGCCTTTGAATAGGCCGTGAACTTAGAAAGTGATGTAAAGATGTCATTTAGATGTTGAGGCCGAGCCATTAGTGACGAGGACTTGAAGATGCGAGGGACTTTGAAGATGAGAGTGACAACCTTGAGAATGAAAACAACTTAGAGGATGATTAAAGGACATCATTTGGATCTTGGGCTTAAGAATGGGTGGAGAGAGTGAATCCAAAGATGAGTGATGACAAGTTAGTGTAGGTCAAAATTTTTCCCATACTAATTTGTTCCATCAAGTCCTTCCTTCAACTAACAACAACGAGTGTGACAATAAGAATGCATGTAGAGGTACAATTGTCACTACAAGTGTATGTGACAGATAGGGATGTTGTTCTAATGAGAGGTGCCATTGATAGTCCGATTCATGACAAACACCAAAGCAATGGCAGATGAAAAATTGAGTATGGTACTTAGGGCAGACCCATTGTACAATGCCAAAGATGTAATCTTTGAGGCACTTTGCACAAGAACGTCAAAGTGTTGCAAGTCAAGGCAATCGATATTTTTTTAGGTCACAAGCCTAGCCCAACACTCCAAGTTTGGAGTATGAGGCCTCGAAAGGGACACAACCATCGAACCTGCAAGATTTAAACACATGACCAAGCCCATTGCACATGACCAATTGGCATAGGGTTTGAGCAGAGTCACAACCCTAGACAGGATGCAAAGAACGTCATGAACTGATTGCAATTGAGGAGGTTGAGCATGAAGATACAACAAGAGGTGTCTATCTCTAACTCATACATGCAAGTAGAGACTTTGTGAAACCTTGGTACTTTTTCTTTTGAATGTTTCTATTTGTGGACAGAGGATGAGATCACGGTTGAAACTATCAACTTGTTAAAAGGCGAACGTGCGGAAGAGTGTTGTCTAGATAATGGATGCCATTTTGACACACAAGGCTGTTATGTTGGATATTAATGCCATTTTGACGTAGGGTTGTGAAGTTGAAGGTATTGACCATGGAATTAAAGACGACAATTGTCTAGATGATGAGGTATGCCATCCAAACAAGGTGATGAGATGTTTGGATGATGAAGGATGTCATCCAAGTGAAGAAGCTTGCCAACTGAGCAAGGCATTTAACTCATTGAGTAATTTGTGTAGTCAAAGAAAGTGGCCATGTTTTTTGTTGCAAAAGCATGGTTGTCCTAGGAAAGAAAATTGTTGTTTGATGCATAAGTGTTGTTGTTTGGGGTTGAAGGAACGTTGTTTGGCATTGGATGAACGTCGACTAGGGTTGAGTAAACACCATTTAACATGAGTGAATGTCGTTTGAGGGGTAGGTATTACTGTCATGGGAGAGACCACCATTTGGGACAACAAAAGTGTTGTTAAGAGGCAAATGAGATGTTAACAAGATGTCATCCGACTCATGAAGGTCATTTTACACAAGGGTAACACCATTCAACATTGTACATTTTTCATTGGAGTTTGATTTGTTGTTAGTGGTTCAAGTTTCACTGTTTGATGGTAGAGTGTGGTATGCAATCATTATCTACTTGCCCAAGGTCCCAACTTGCTTGTTTGGGAATAGAGCTAGGCCATTTGGGGTCCTAACTTGGTCATCTAGGGTTAGACCCTGATTGCCTGAGGTCCTCATGTGGCATTTGGGATAGAGGTGAGACTGTCAGAGCCAAATAAGTTATTGTCTCAAGCAGAGGGGAGGTTGTCAAGGCTAAGTGAACTATTGCCGGGGGTAGTGGAGAGATCGTCTAGGTCAAAGTTGATGTAGTATGGGATGAGTTAAATGTTGTTTGATGTGAAGTAGTCGTTTGAGGAGGAATCATCAACAAAGGACCTACCTAGGCTGTTGGGAAGATGCTGTTGTCTAGGAGAGGTTGGTCATATTTGGGATAGAGGTGAGACCGTTAGGGCCAAATAAGCTATTGTCTTAGGCAGAGGGGAGGTTGTCAAGGCTAAGTGAGCTATCGCTTGGGGTAGTGGAGAGATCGTCTAGGTCAAAGTTGATGCAATGTGGGATGAGGTAAATGTTGTTTGATGCAAAGTAGTTGTTTGAGGAGGAATCGTCGACATAGGACTAACCTAGGCTGTTGGGGAGAGGCTATTGTCTAGGAAATATTTGTCATATGACCTTGTCATTTGTGGGAGGCTTTGTATCAAGATTGTCTAGGGCATGTCGTATGGAGGAAGCTACCCATTAGGGTTACCTAGGGCATGTCATTTGACCTTGCCATTTGGGGAGGCCATTTTCAGTTGTTTGGGGATGCCGTTTGACTTTGCTATCTAGGCAAGGCTGTTTATTAGGGCCATTTGGGGTATGCCTTTTGACATTGCCATCTAGGGAAAGCTAGCCATCAAGGCCATCTAGGGCATGCCTTGTGACCTTGTCATCTAGGATTGGCTGTTGGAGGTAGCTGTCAAAGGCCAGCCATTTGGACCTATTGTCTAGGACTAGTGGTCAAAGACCACCATTCAGAGTTGGCCATTGGTGGCAATTGTTTGGGTTTGTGCCATTTGAGGCTGCAATCCATGCCCTCATCGAGGCAACTGTTTGGGGGTGGGTGCCTTATGGGCCATCTAATAGAAGTAGATCATTTTGGCAACAATTTGAGCATTGCAAGTGGGCCAAGCATATACCACCAACGTTCTTTCTGTTGGAAAAAAATGGCCCAGACATTAGAGGATTTAGTGTTTTGTTTATTTAGGTTTTAGAGCGCTGCTTTGAATGTTGTGGGGACATTGCCCCATGATCCTCGACATTGGTGGTGATAGGCATTGCCAGTCATAATTGTGATGTGATGGGTCGTGTAAGCGAAGCAAGCAATGGGAGAACAACATTTTGCTAGTAGTGGTTTGCACACAATGGTGGTTAGGGAGTGGTTCATCACATATGATTTTGTTCAATGCTGGTCAAGGCAAGTCTATATGTTGTGTGCTTGACCATACCACAATATAATGCAAATAATTGGTTTACGAAGGATACATGCCGTGTGCGCAATGTATCCACATGTATTTGTAAGTTCTTCCCATTGTGTGCACTTTTATGTATACATAATGGAGTTATATTATAGTGTGTTGGTATTCTATTTCTATATTTTGAAGAGTGGAAATTGTATGATTGAAAATAACTCACATGCAAATGCTGACATTAATAATAATAATCCATTTTTATGTGCAACAATGATCACACAAAGTAAATATTAGATTACGAAAGCAATGTATAGTGAATCACATGTTTGCAACAATCGTATTGCAATTTTTATGATCAAGATGATACTCACAAGCTCATCATAATCATCATAACCACAACACTACAATCCCCACAAAGGAAGCTAGGGCTATACATTCATACGCACAAAAGGAATAAGTTGGAGATGGTTAGTAATTGTCGTACTACTAATAACTTATTGATATCCATATACCCTGTTAGAGTAGGTTGTTTACCTTAGCTCATGTTCACCTAGGTAATTTATTTTCCTTTTATTTAGTTATTCCATGTATTTTCCCCACCCACTTATGTGTGGATATTTCATTTATCTTATTTAGATATTATGAGATGTTACATATTTATTTCTTAGATATTATGGGGATATTTTTAGGTTTGACTATTCCTAGGAGTTATGGGGATATTTTTAGGTATATTTGGAGGGTTGATATTCTTTCTCCCCATAGCGGTTACAGATCTATGGACCATATCACTTATTCCTTTTGTACGGTGGATATTTGTCCTTAGCTTGATCCTACCGCTATGGTTGATCATCCTTGCCTATATAAGCAAGGCACCTTCATTGTACTCATTGAGGAGGAAGTTCATTATTCATGTATAATATATGATATTGTTGCTCATTGTTTTGCATATCCATTTGTAAGCTTATGCTATCAATTTGCTTTCAGATTCTTGTTTTGGTTGAATGTGGTGTTCTGTTAACACTTGAGATCCTTGCAGCTTGGAATGATCTGATTATCATTCCTTTCATGGCATCAGAGCAATAGGTGTTGCAGTCATCCATTTGTGAGTGTTGTGCAGTTGTTTCTCTTGCAGGTTCGAAGATTGGTGTGGAAGCTTCAGTTTTTGTGATCGGGTCCTTGGTGGAGTTTTTTGGCCAGTTTGTGTCTCTCCTTCCATTTTCATATCATCACCAGCCTCCTAAAATCTCTTCTACCCATACTGCAATAGCCTCATTCCCTTGGATCTGTCCTAAGCATTTTTTTCTTGAGCATTTCCTTTTTTGGCAGGGTCACCAACCCAACCCGTTTTTATATTTTGCATGTATCTCCTGATAGAAATGCAATTTTTCCACAAAATTTTTTGGAGGTCTGTAGATGCATTCATTTGAGTTGTGCCCAAAATTTCAGCTCATTTGGATAAGTATTCTTCAAGATATCTTGATTTTACGAAAACCTGCACTTTTTTAGTAATCTGCGTATATCTTCATCAAAACTTCTAATTTTTTGCAGATTTTTTTACAGAATGTGTAAAATCATATTATAGACCTTCCCATAAAATTTCAGAGAATTTGGAGCTGTATTCTGATAGTTACAGTGATTTTACTATTTTTAGTAAACTCATCATTTCAGGAGAAATATTGGGAGTTGCTCAGTGAAATTTTTTCCAGGCCTGTAAAATCATTTTTCTGATATGTCTATAAAATTTCAGATTTTTTGGATCTGTATTTAGACATTTATAATGATTTTATGACTGCACTCTCAATATTGCATTGTGAAAAAGGGTTTTGCACTTGAACCGGTATATGGACTATTGTTATAAAGTCCCATCTTCCTTCATTTTTTGTTTGTCCACTTAGTTTGGAACTTTGTGATCAGCTTACTTGGTGTTCAGTATTGGTGGAGCCTACACATTGTTGTGCTTGAGGAGTCCTTTGTCTTTGACTTCCCTTGCTTTGTTGTGGTGCATCCTCTTGTGCCAATCTTCCTCATTGAGGCACTTAGTTTGAAGGAGGGGATTCTTTTGGTAATTCCTTTGGAGATTTTTTCAAAGTTCAGAAGCTTCATTTGTGCATTGATGTGATTTTGTGGTATTTTGCACCACCTTGTGACATCACACTAGACCTCTCACATTATAATGGCATTTGATTTTGGGGGGCTCTTCTACTTTTGAGGACATCTTGGAAACTTCTTTTTTAAACTTAGCATAGAGGCAAATGCTGAAACTTTTGAAGCATGGTTTAAGGTACTTTGTTCATTATGTCAAAGTGAAGGTTTGGATCCTTTGTTCATAACTCCAAAACCCAAACCAATGGTGAAGGATAAGGAGTATAGGACATGGTTCATGAACAATTTAAGGATCTCTAGCATGCTTTATTATTCAGTTTGTGGGGAGCTTCAAAATTTTATTGGAGTTCACAAGAACACACCTCACCTTGCTTATCATATGTTGAAAAGAAAGTTTTTACCCAAGGCACCTTCTCTTACAATTGCTTGCATGGAGGACATCATTTGTGACATTGCATCTTTGTTTTTGGAGTCACTATCTCATGATGTTTTGGATGATGAGGTTGATGCTATAGTACTTGCTTCAGATATTTTATAGGATACATCTCCACACTTGTCTTATGTGGATGATCATGTTGATGTTGCAGCATATACAACAGATATTTCATGGCATGTTACATCCTTACATACAGATGACTTCTTGGATGGTGTTGCCTCTCTCTTCATTGAGAGTCACACATGTGATTTTCTTGACATGTATGAGGAGCTCACTCATTTATTTGATGATGATGTATACATTGTATCTCCTCCATGTACTTCTTCCTTTGTGGACCCTTTTTTGGTGTGCCCTCCTTTGAGTGAGCCACCTTGTCCACCATTTCCTTCTCCTGTTTCTTTCACATTGGATGATGTACTCCTACAGGAGTTGGATACAAATATTTTGTCTTCAGTTGGACTCTCACTTGGAGATCCTGAAGACCATGTTGATTCTTTTGAGGCTTCTAAGCCTCCACTTCTTTCTCTTGCTGCTTCCATGGGCTCATCATCACTTATGCAGCAGGACATTGGTGATTCTTCCTTGATGGATGCTCTTCACACATCTCTTCCACTTTTGCACACTCATGGTTTTGTGCACATTGATCTTTTGGATGTTGATTGGGACTATATTCTACCCTATTTTGGTGTTGGTTTGGGCTTCTACATTCTTGGAGATTCATTTCATAATTCATTGGTGACATCTTCTTCACTTCAACTCAGTTTGAAGGATTCTACATCATCATTCTACATTTTATTCCCATCTTCTCACACTCACTTGGAGTGGGAAGACATTCGATGGATGCTTCATGGCTACTTTCTTCCTCGTGGGAGACACATTGTTCATCGCAGAGGCATCCACTTCTTCATAGGACTTCTTCATGGAGCTCGTCATCCTAGGGGGTGTTGGGAGCACTCCTTGGCTCCATTCCTACTTTTTCTTCTCTCTTTCTAGCTGGATGGTTTTTTTCCACATGGTTTTCCACCTTCTGGTTCAGGAGCTTCTGGATACACATTGTACATGAGTACCTAATCAGGCCTTGTTGTCGGGACTCATATTGTGGATATGCCACTTTACTTTTTGGCACCTAGCTTCACTTGAGGGGGGTGTTAGAGTAGGTTGTTTACCTTAGCTCATGTTCACCTAGGTAATTTATTTTCCTTTTATTTAGTTATTCCATGTATTTTCCCCACCCACTTATGTGTGGATATTTCATTTATCTTATTTAGATATTATGAGATGTTACATATTTATTTCTTAGATATTATGGGGATATTTTTAGGTTTGACTATTCCTAGGAGTTATGGGGATATTTTTAGGTATATTTGGAGGGTTGATATTCTTTCTCCCCATAGCGGTTACGAGATCTATGGACCATATCACTTATTCCTTTTGTACGGTGGATATTTGTCCTTAGCTTGATCCTACCGCTATGGTTGATCATCCTTGCCTATATAAGCAAGGCACCTTCATTGTACTCATTGAGAGGAAGTTCATTATTCATGTATAATATATGATATTGTTGCTCATTGTTTTGCATATCCATTTGTAAGCTTATGCTATCAATTTGCTTTCAGATTCTTGTTTTGGTTGAATGTGGTGTTCTGTTAACACTTGAGATCCTTGCAGCTTGGAATGATCTGATTATCATTCCTTTCATACCCAATACAAAAGATTAATAGCTTACTTCACACAGAGTCATGCACCCACATGTGACAACCTACACAAAATTAAATATCAGCTATAGATTTTATACAACTAAAAATGTTTGTACATGTCATAGACACGTACTCGATGAGTCATTGTTGAGGTGATGCATGAGCTAAGGCTATGTTGGTTTTGTTGCCTACATCTACCCTCCCCTTTAAATTGGTCAACGCCAATATCATAAGAACATGGGGGCAAGTTGACCCATCGAAGTTGGTATTGGTTAAGCTGACTACATGGTACAAAGTGCCTACAATCACTGAATTTCTGTTCATATAGTGCAATAATTGTGTTGTGTCTACTTGTTGAAGTTCGATGCTTTGCCCCCTACAAACCATATATCTATGATTCTTGATCTCTCTCAAGCCTTCTACTTGAAAGTGCTTATCAACTAGGCTGTCTCACACATCTCAACCTCTAAAGCAATGATCTTCTTATCCCTAATGGCTATATGCTAGTCATGCTTTGCAACTTGCTTTTGGTGTTAATGGTGTAAGAACTCCATGCCTCTGCTTCACCTCTTTCTCCATAGGAGTCGTAGTTTCTTGGCGACCTTCTTAGCTCAAACTCCCTCGACCCTAGCCAGCCCCTGCAATTTCTTAGACAACTCATTGCTTGCTTAGGTCTTTGCAAACAATGCCCGCCCAGGTTTTGGTAGACAACCATTAAATCGGGTACGCTAAATAATTGAGTTACCTGGAAGACACCTCAAGATTGTCTACAATTGTGTACCTCTTAAGCCTATGCAACTATCAAGTATAGGCACAGTGGGCGACGACACAACATTGGAGTATCCGGTGGTAGTTTTGGCTAGTTGAGCAAAAATCTGGTCTATGTCCTCAGTCTCATGTGGGTCTAGCGACAAATTCTCTAGTTGAATGCATTTAGTGCGCTACGAGACCATTGGCATATTGTGGCGATGTTGACCACCATCCTCATTGCTCATACATGACGCTGCTCCAACAAACTAGCTAGGAAATCCTCACGTGCGTGTGTTGTTGCATCTATCAGTTGATTATAATTTACTACGATGCATGCATCAATTACCCGCCTAGAGATTTTGGGGTTGCTTAAGGTTAGTAATTTTATCCTCTTAACATAAGGAGGTTGCTCTGCGTTGCACTTTGCCTTAGCTGCTTCTGTCTCTTCGTTTGCACCTCCCTCTAAGTTGGTGGCAACAACCTTCCCCTTTCACACATCTCTTTGCAACGATTGCTGATTAATCTCGTCGAGATTTGTCTCTTGGTCATGGATAGTTTTGTCATAGATATTCTCTTCCTCATGAGTCTCCTCCTGCATAGGCTCCCTCTTCTCCAACTGGCTCCTTGCTTCCTCATCGTCTTGCATGTGCATCTGAAGGGGGCTTATCCTCAAACAATTTTGCGGGTGATTCAAGATCATGGTCCTTGTCGGAATCACCCCGCTTCTAGGATGGTTCCTTGTCCAAATCAATGAGCTGCCCATTGCCTGCCTCTTGCGAGTAGCTTAAACATGTACGACCTTAGTATGTGTACCATTCACTGAGTTTATATCATTTGCAGCTCTTGTTGTGCTTTTCACAACCAAGTTAATGTTGACGCACTTCTTAGTTTTCTCAATCTCTACCTATTCCTTTGTCATCTCAAGACCAAACTGATCTTCTAACATCTCATTGCCTATACATGCCACTGCTCCAACGAACTAGCAAAGAAATCCTTATGTTCACATGCTATCACATTTGTCACTTGGTCGTAAAATTTTGCAATGTATGCGTCAATTACCCCTCTAGAGATGTTGGGGTAGCTTAAGGTTAACAACTCCATCGTCTTGACATGAGGAGGTCGGTCTATATTGCACTTTGCCTTAGCCGCCTCTGTCTCTTTGTGTCCAATGACCTTCTATAAGTTGGTGGCAATAACCTTCCCCTTTCATGCATCTCTTTGCAATAGTTGGTGATCATCTTCTCAAGAGCTGTCTCTTGCTCATAGATAGTTTCCTCATAGATAATATCTTCCTCATGGGCAGTCTCCTCCTGGATAGGCTCCCTCTCCTTCAACTAGCTCTTTGCTTGCTCATTATCTTGCATATGCATATCTAATGCAGATGAAGTCTCAATGGGACTTATCCTCAAAGTATTTTGAGGGTGATTGAAGATCACGGTCCTTGTTGGAATCTTGTCCCAAATTAATGAGCTACCCATTTCTTCCATCTCGACAAGCTGCTTAAGCATGTTGACCTTAGTATGTGTAACATTCTTTGACTGTATATCATTTTTAGCTTTTATTGCATTCTCCACAACCAAATCAATGTTGACACACTCGTTAGTTTGCTTGACCTCTACTTGCTACTTTGTCATCTCATGACTAAACTGATCCTCTACCATCACAACGTCCACTTATGAGATCTCTTGCACAACATCATCCCTCCCTCATATCCTCATCATGTTTGGCTTGCGCAACATCCTCATGTGGTACATCTTAGTCAACCTAAATCTTCTGCGCAACCATCTGCATAGTCTCATCTGATTGTTGACTCTTTTGCATAGTTGGTTGTGTTGTACATGTTACGTGAGCAAATTTCTCCTATGCAGTCTCGTCCGACGGAAGTGATGGTGGGATAACCCTTACATTGCATTACTCGTTGTAAAGTTTGCTTAGGACCACTCAATCACTTGTCGTTACCATGCCCTTCCTCCTCCTTGGGTGTTGACTCCTCACTTGTTGAGCTACCCTCTATTTCTCTTCTCACACAAGCTAGTTGCATGTTGCATGAGTGCCATGTCTACCTAGTGAAATATCATGGGTGTATCATCTGTAATGGATAGGGGCTATCCTTAATTTGACACTCCCACTTGCTGTTTGTAAATGGCATCGAGCATTTGTGTGACTTCGTGGAACCCCATGGAGAAATTCTTGGTCGTGTGCATGAGGAAGTTATGGATTTGGTTGCACAGGAATGTCGTCCAATCAAACCTGCGTTCTTCTAGGACTCCTTGCATGTAAGGCATGAGTCAAGTAGGCATATTTGAGGCTTATTGCTTTTCGGGACAATCAAGACATAACAAGACACATTGTGCACAACTATCATGGAATTATAGTCTTGCCAACTCATCTGTCGACAGTGAGTCCATGTTGCAATACTTTGTCAAGGAGTTCTTAAATAAACATTGTCTTGCCTCTTCTCATATAATAGTTTTGTGTAGAGGCCTGAGAATGTCAAACACTCTAGTGAATCTATGTGGACTAAGCGTAACTCCGGGCCACTATTGATAGATGTAAAATTTCTTGTGACATCTCTTTGGCTCAAATGTGGCCCTCATCTCAGTGAGGTACTACTTGAATACATCCTTGTTGAAGTTCTGTATGTAGAGGATATAATGAACAAAGGCTTGCTTCAACGCATGATCGTGTCTATGCTTGTTCCACCACTTTTGACACTTCTCGCTAGTGGGCAAGGTTCTTTGAGAAATTGGGATTCTTGGTTGTGCTTTACCCTCCCCTTTTGCTGATGGTGAGGACACATCCTTCTATTGTTGCCTTCCTTGCACGTGCTATATAGCCTATGGTTGCATACGAGGAGATTCTCTTTGTAATGCGGGATACATTCTTCCACTATCCAAATTAGCCTTCAAAACCTAATGCGGGATACATTCTTCCACTATCCAAATTAGCCTTCAAAACCTTCTCTATAACTTGTTGCTTAGAGTGTCTTGATGGTGGAGGCATGTTCGTCCATGACCTCTCATACTTGAACGCCAAATGGTGTAGATGTCATGACTCTGTACAATGTGTTTATGGTGGATGCTATGTGTTCTACATACACATTTGTGGCATAACTCTCCTTGGTGCCTAATTGCTCTACATCCTTAACTATGGTGAAACTCTTTGCAACTTGGTGTTGTGGTCTCTCTCTAACATGGCCCACCCTCACACTTGACATGGCTTCCTCAAAAGCTGAACACCTAACCTGTATCAAGCAAAACCCTTCAAGTGCCTGATATTGCGCAAACCCTGGTGGGGGTTGAAATAATTATGTAACTGAATTTTAGTAGCATCATCATTACCTCGTTGTTCCTCCTTCTTAACCAAGTCTTGAAACCTGCCACACACTTTCCTTTTCCAATATTTCATCCATGAAGGCCTACAATGTGTTCAGTTCAGCTCCTGACAAACATAAGGAGGCGACTCTACATGAGGCGCTCATCAAACACACTATCTAATGTGCGTAGATGATAAAAAGTGCACCTAAGCAAACATTCTTTGTGATGGCATAGTGGTAATTCTCCTCATTTGTGTTCAACAACTGCTTGGTCAAATCCATGCCAGAGACAACATTGCAAATTGTGTCTTTATTGTGGTAGATGGCCAATAGGATGACCCAATTGACCTCCTTGATGTCTCTAACGGCCTTTATGTTGTCTTGGCAATGCTAGATGACATCCACAAAACCCTAGATGGCTTGGATGGTTCTTGTGCAAGTATGGATGATTTCCTTGCAACGTAAATAATTTACTTGTGTCGAATGGTGACTCCAGACGGTCCAATGGCAACTCTAGTTGGCTGAATTCCTTTGTCATATACTATAAATTAGATTCAGTGACAAAAGTTGAATTTAACTTTTTGGCATATATATGATATAAGATACCGTTATTGAAGCTGAATTTACCCCCTTGGCATTTATTATGATACAAGAATTAGTCAATGATTGAGGTTCCAGGACCATTGGTTATGTAGGTAAAGCAGTTTCTGTGAGCAGTTGAAAATTATTGTTGATTATTGAAGAAAAGCTTATTAAATATAGAGTTGAGAAAAGGTTGTTGATTTGAGCAGATAAGCTTTTTTAAACAGTTAGCAATGCAAGGGTGGAGATGATGTGTGAAGCTCTTGTGCTGAAAAAAGAAAGGTTATAATTTATAAAGCGTTGGGAAAGAACCATTTTCATCCACAATTTGAAATAGAAAGGGTGAAGGGAACTTTAGTGAAGGATTGTGGTAAGAAAGTCATGAGCATGGCACAAATGAAACCTGATGCCAAGTAAGGGAGTAAACTTGCAAGGACAGCAATAAATCTCTAAACATTCGGCAAAAGTGTATATGTTTGATCTCACAATCCAAAGGTTGTTATGAAATTTGATAGCTACTAGTATGCAGAAATATGTAACAAAATCATTATGCAAGAGATCCACAGGACAGCCCTTCTTGGTAATTTCATTATTTCAGATTAAATGGAAAATATCCTTCAAGCAAGGCAACATCAATCCATACTTATTAAGCAAGCAATAACTCCACAAGATCTCCTTATATGAGAGTTCTGCTTCGAGGGCGACAACCTCAAAAAGTGATTATAATACTCCAATAGTTGATATCTCACAGTTCATTATTTGATACAATATATACCCATGCCTATATGTAATATAGCACCTGATAAACCTAGGCAAGGGTAAACTCTTCACTCACTAATGAACCATCACTTGACCTACAGAATGGTGATGAGGTTGATTTTAAAGTTATTTTCTTAGCATTTTCAGTGAATGTATGGATCAAGAAAGTAAGCCAAGGCAAGGGATTCAACCAAGTTTTCAGTGACAAGACAAAGAAGATTTTGAAACCCAAGAGGAGTAAGTTCATGATGAGATCAAAGAGTGGCTGTTTCATGTACAGATCCAAGTGCAAGTTCGTTCCTGATGAGCTCAAAGAGTGGCTGTTTCATGTACAGATCCAAGTGCAAGTTCGTTCCTGATGAGCTCAAAGAGTGGTTGTTTCATGTAAAGGTCCAAGTGCAGTATTTGAAGGTGATTAGTATATTTGACACTAGAGGTTAGTGGAACCTGCTCTTTGACTCATTAGCAATGACACCAAGGTTGAAGACATATAAACATCCAAGAATGTGGGGTGAGAAAGTCACATACCTGCAGCATTGTTAAATTGAGTAGTGCATGGATTCAGTGATTGTCATTGCTTTCTTGCTCCATTGTCCTTGTTGACCTTTCATCCTAGATGCAATTTCAACATGAACAGAAAGCCACGAAGATCTTGGAACATGTTCAACAAATTCATGCCCAAGTAGGGGATAGCTTGGAACAAGTTCAAACAAGGTACAAAGCCTGCCATGACTTGCACCAAGTGGCACATCAATTCAATGTTAGCAACATGCTGTTGCCTTTCTGGGAAATAAATGGTTGAAGGGTGATGGTAGGAAGTTGAGGTTGATTGGTTAGAACGCATTCAAGATTATATTAAAGAGGGATGAGAATCATGGTTACCAGATTTGAAAATCCCATTTGTTTGGGAGAGACACATACGTTTTGTGAGTCTAGTACAACTATTTGGAATTCTCTTTTTTCTTTCTATCGAAAATCAAATTGTAGCATTATTGAACATAGGGAATTGCATATAGAACAGTCCAATGGGATTTATTGAGTTAAAGTATTTTTGTGAATGCGCATGCTGATTTCACAATTCCATCCTTCGAAATAAATCATTAAATAAGGTACTTGTTTTTTTTTGAGCTGATACAGTGATACTTACGAGTTAAGCAGAAGCAGATGAAGTTTTACTGTTGGGATGGCTGTGGTGAATTTTTTCCTGTCTGCTGGGGCTGAAATAAGCAATTGATACGCTTATTATGTATTATGTCTGTAGCTGAGCTTTGTCCTCTACCACCCTAATAAGGGCTAGTGTTTGATCCATGAGCCTCGGCATTTTTTAATGATTCAGTTTATAAATAAAAGGGAGAAGGAAGTGATGACAATATCATATACAAGGAGCAAGTGATTAAGATAATAAAATGACTTGCGGATTGGAGATAATGTAGATCTTCGTGGCCCAAAAAAAGAGATTTGTGGATTCCGGATCTTCATACTATGATCAGAACAAAAATACATATGGCATAATAAAGGTAGATGGTTGAGTCAAAATTTCACAAGGGGTGTACTTTTTGGCAAAGATGTGCATTTGAAGTAAATTTGGTACTAAGTTTATCAGTTTGCATTGTTTAGCTGGTAGTTGTTGTCTTTATAGTAGTGATGATATTAAGTTCATCAGATTTCATGTGCTGATGATGAGTTGATTAAATTTTTATTGTATGGCTAATAGGCATTGTATAGAACTTTCTGATTATGAGCTTGTATTTATTATGTGAAACTCCAATTCTTTTCATTTCTTAATGATGATAAGTATAAGCTCCATCCAATTCTGAAGTCTGCTGTCATTCCTAAATGCAGGCAGCATGTATACCTTTGGCATTAACTGGGCGTGATATATGTGGAAGTGCTATTACAGGGTCTGGAAAGGTTAGTTGCATACTAAATCTTATAGTGTATCTTTTTCTTTTGCCTGCAACTTATCTGGCACTTCTTTTACTTTATACTGGTGAGAGCGATGTTCTAAATGCAGAAGTTTCTTCCTATTTTCTATTGCTGTTTTAAGCAATAAACATGGTTGATATTTGGTATACATGATTTGTAAATCTTGTATCTGCAAGATGCTGTCTTATGAACATTCCTAAATAATATTCTATTGTGGTTTATTAGTTGACCATTTTCTCTCTTTGTAATTACAGACAGCTGCATTTGGTTTACCAGTGCTGGAGAGATTGCTTTTCCGCCCCAGGCGTATTTCTGCCATAAGAGTCCTTATTCTTACTCCAACAAGAGAACTGGCTGTTCAGTATGTCTTTCTGTTTGTACTATCTCATATATTACTTTGCACAGGGCAGGTTCCATTATATCAATAATCTGAAATATTGATTTATATTGCTCATTAAGATCGGAATAGTGAAGCTGAACCAATTAAATCTAGCCTTGGTTGTGTTATGTCCAAGGTTGTATTGGTGGGGGAATGTCGGTATGGAGCACCTAGTGCATCCCCCAAATTTTGGATATGTGTGTATGCAGGGTTCAGACGACAGAGATGTGGGTATGATGCTATGATAGAACTGAAAAGTTGAAACGTAAGAATATCACAAAACTCTGTTAAATAGTAAACTGAATTCAAATAGGAAAATTTCATAGGCATTGATGAAAGCAAAATTTTCAAGGGAGCAGGAGTGAAGTTAGTATTAACTCTTCCATTTTTCTCTTTCTTTCTTTTTCCTCTTTTGTATTTTACTTCTTATTGTAAGGTTTGTTTTGGGTGCATGCCTTAGTGACGGTCAATGCACGAGCTGTAGAATGAGTGAGTTGTGTTGTATTTGATGTACCTTGGGTGTCGGATTGGGTGCATTTTGCACCCGTACTTGCATACCTTTCGTTGGTGCAAGCCAAGGATGTTTGTGTATGTCCATCTGGACAACATTAGGTTATATCCTAGTTTGAGAGCAGTGATGTTTTGTAGTCAAAAGGTGTTGATAGACAATATTGGTGAGATGATATGTAACTTGTTCCTTTAGCTCCAGTGAATACAATGGCCTATTGTTAGGGAACTAAAAGGGCTTTGTTGAGAGTTGAACTCTAGTAATATCTGCTTTTGGTTATGCCATTTGAATGGTTTGTTGAACCTCAACATGAACAGAATGACTTCCCAATGGTCTTCTTGCATAATGCACTGACTTAGTGTGGGGATGGTAAGAACAAGATTATTTTATTATAATACAGAATGAGAAAGGTGTATAGAGGCGCTGACCAGATTGTCTCCGGCAAGTGGATTTGGTCCTCTTATTGAGTTTCCATCTCTTTTGGGAAGACCACATCTCACACTCTCGCTTAGACAATCTCTTGGATACAATGTCTACAATGCTTTATTTTTCACAGCGAGCCCTTACGCTCTTGCTAACTCTAACTTGTTTGAGTTTTGAGTTTTTGACTTGCCTTAGATGGGCGCCTCCCCTATTTATAAGCTCATCTGAGCTAAATAGTTCATTGATGGAGAAATCTAGATAGGCAGAATATCATATTGTTCTAAATATTGTTTGAAAGTTTAGTCTGAACAGAGGGGGGGAAATTTGGAATTTCAGTTCAGTTTAGAACTAGAGAGAGAGAGAGAGAGAGAGAGAGAGAGAGAGAGAGAGAGATCCTTATACGATAGAAAAATTTCCAAATTTTCTATTGTGGCCTGGACCAAACCAGACTTATTTTGTTCTTCTGAAAATTTCAGATTGTACCGACTGATCCTTCTAATTCTGATGGCAGTCTTTGTCAATTTCAGATAAGAAGTTCTTGATATTTAACAAAAACATTTACATTTAGTGATTGTTGTTTGTGTCTTCTTCATATTGGATACAATTCTCCTTGCTAAACATTTTTAATTGATGATATACCCTTTTGGTTCTCCTATTATTTGAGGGAAAAGAACAAAAATAAACTATTGTTGCTTTAGAGTGTCACATCTGAATTATTATTGATTGCCATTTTTAAAATTTGGCCGCAAAATTTTTACATCATTCAGTGTTTTTAGATGATTATTTTGATAATTGTCATAACAACATGGAGGAGAAACTGTAATTTGCTTTTTTAATTTGATATGTTCAGGGTGCACAGTATGTTGGAGAAGCTTGCACAGTATACAGACATCCGGTGTTGCCTTGTTGTTGGGGGTCTGTCAACTAAGGTGTGTATACCATAATTGAAGATCTTCATATTCTTTTCCTTTTAGTTAATTTGCTTATTTTAATTTTTATGTGTTATGAAAAAGTTTAGTATTGATCCCTAAGTTGACATGCCGGATTTGATTGCATCTATAACTAATGGTATTTACTTTTTTACTAGCTTGAGTTACGAGCTTTATGTTGCATATCTATCAATTTCTACACTCTGGTTATATGCATTCTTTTTTGTGATGAAAAGAATGATTTCTGATTTCTTTGTTTTTATGAAATTGTGTGTAACTTCCACTTTAATATTTTAGAAAACCATGTTCTTGGAAGTCGGTTACCTGTTCTTAATATGTTTGTCTTTTGCATTTATAGACTTAATATAATTCGTGGAAGGGCATTTTTGTATATTGGTCTAGTTATGTTATAGTCAATTTTATTAATCATTTTTGTATAATCTTGAGCTTTTTTCTGTTCCATTTTTTTCACTTGACTGCTGGTTCTCTCATCTCTTCATCATTACTAGCAAAATATTAGAGGTTACTCAATTCTGGGTTCACCCTGGAGGATGTGATCAGATGTTGTACAACAGTTTAGTGAAGTTCACTCTAGTATCTCTTTTAGCTTTTTAATACTTTCTTCATAACTACAGTGCCTCGTAACAGCTTTATTACTTTGAGGCACATTGACCTACAGTGGTCATTCGTGGACATTAATAGAATCATCTTATCTTGTTGTCATTCTTGTGATTTTGAATCGATTAACAGTGGAATTTCAACACACCAATTTCTTTCTGATTTATATTAGATGGCTTCTTGCAGGTGCAGGAGGTGGCATTAAGGTCCCGGCCGGATATTGTTATTGCTACTCCGGGGCGGATGATTGATCATTTACATAATGCACAGTCAGTGGGTTTGGAAGAACTTGCAGTATTAATTCTGGATGAGGCAGATCGTCTTCTGGAGCTTGGCTTTAGCAATGAAATTCAAGAGCTGGTAATGTTTCATATAACATGTTGTAACTGAAATGGTACTTAATTGTTAAGGAACTCAATAGCCAATAATATAAGTGATGCTGCAAGAAAGAGAAATATGAAATAACTATTCACGATGCAATAAATCCACACAAGAGACAAATATAGGAAATGCCCTTAAAGCAAGAATTATAATCCGTAATGAAGGGAGAACTTCACTAGATCTCCAAATGAGAATTGCACTTTGAGTGGGACTACCTCCGAGGGTCAGATATAGTACTCCAATACTTGATATCTCACAATAAATAATTACAATAGTATGATATTCATTACATAATACTTATCTTAATAATCCTAGGGGAGGGTAAAACCCTTCATTGACTAAACAACCTTCTACTATTTAACCAATATAATGAACCTTGGGTTATGCATGGTCTGTGCCATCTAATTCATAATCCCAAAAGACAATACAATTTCATATCCTTAGGTAACTATTGTGCTGCCCACTTAACATGTTTCATCCCTAAAACATGAGACGAGCCCAGATAATATTTTAAGCAATGTAGACAACAGGTACCAAACTTGATCATCCACCCACAAGTTTTCTATAGCGCTTTGGTTCCATTGTGCCACTTTTATATTTGTTTTTAGTTGGTGCTTATTTGGTTCCGTGTGCTACCATATCTGCTGTATTGTTAGTTTCATGTAGGTCCTTATTAATCACTCCTCTGGCTCCAAGTAGGTTTATAGTAGTTGCTTCTCTGGTTCCAAATGTGTCCACAATAGTTGCTTATCTGGTTGTCTGTTTGCCATAGTTGTAGCTCCTTTGATGCTCTATGCCATGTCTCTGTGATTGTTTGTTGCCTCTCATGGTGATGTGGATGTCAATATGCTCAAACTTAAGGGACTTCCTCCTCTTTGTTTGACTCATCAACGTTCCTTTGATTTATTCTATTTTATACGCTTCTCCTTCGATTCTTCTTCACATTCTTTTTTATGCCCTTTTCCAAATTATCCCTTATGCTCTTTTTTTTTGGTTCTCCTTTAATTCTTTTTTTGATTTTTCTCCTAGTTTTTCCTTCTATTCTTTTGCAAACCCTTTTTCATGCTTCTTGGATCCTTGATATTTATGCTGAAAAATGTTCTGCAAGGTTATCTTCCTTTCCTTGTACTGAAGGTCCATGATATTCTATTGCACATCAACATGACTAGTGCCCAATGAGTGCAACTAAGAATATCTGAGAACAATGCCCAAATCATTTATAGCTTTATCATAGAAATCTAAATGTGTATTTATCCACTGAGCTTTAAACCCTCAAAAATCTTAATATCCTTACTCTCCATCTTTTTTTTTCTTTATATTATTTGCTTGAACCTGTAATCTCTTAGCCAAATCAATATTGATGTAGTTATACTTGCTGCTTAGGTTAATTGAAACAATAATTCTCCCCCTGTGCATGTATTCATGAACGTACAAAATTGAATCTTTAATTTGAAGAAAATCACTATGCTCGGCATCTTTCTCTTTCTTGAGCTTGTTTATTTCTTCAGCATGATCTTGAAAGAAATCCTTCAAACTAGCTTTCTTTTTGGCCTTGTTCTCCAGATCTCTTTTGCAAGCTTTTAGTTCTCTTTAATGTTTGAAACACTTTTTGTGTTCAAGTTTTTCTCAAGTGGGGTAAGGTGCTGCTTCTTTTTGAAACTAACCAAAACCACCACTTATAAGCATTATTACAAAGGAATCAATAAATATAAGTTGTCCAAATCTCATTATGAAAATATATAGATTTAAATTTGAACAACCATTTGATAACATCAATATCATCCCATGTAGAAAATATTGGTATTTCTGTGAGATCCTAAATAAAATCACAATGGAAAACTAGGGTTTTAAAAAAACCAGCAGTCCATAAATGTTCAAATATCAATGGATGGCACTTGATTTGCTAGCCTTGATTAGAACTACTTGATTTCAATGGTCATTAATGCATTGGTATTGCTTGGATGTTTCCATATGACGAATCTATATGGGTTGTAGTGCTGAAAAAGGTGAAGCAAGAATCATTTGAATCTGATGCTCTTGTGGGAAGATACGTCTCTCTTGCAATTTGAGGGTTTCTTTTGGAATTTTTTTTTTTTCAGATTATATAACACACACACACAACTCCGACTTGCCCACATCGCCACCTTGATACAACTTGAATCAGTATGCGGAAATATCAAACAACCATCCACATGTGATAAATCTACACGAGACAATTGTCGAAAATACCATGGTTACTAAATACTGTCTATTTCCCAATATTTACATGCTTTTACCCCATTGCAAGTACATTATATCAAAATGGGAAACAATGGAGTATAAATACCAAATTCTTTATTTGCCTTTTTACCGTCCAATTGTAATGGGGGTCCAAGTAGGAAGCAGACGTGCTTTCATGTCAAGTATGGGTGGTGTTCTGGCATGACCATGCAGGAACCTGTCAGAGTGGCTCCCATGTTGCATCTTCCAATTGTAACCCCGCCAATGCACCAACAATTTAGTGAGAGTGCGGTTGCAAAGTTGGTAGGACTGACGATCCAAGATTGCCTTTGGTTCGAGAAGAATTGAACTGTCACTATGAAGCTTAGGCAAGGTTTTTCAAAATAGAGCATGTTGATCAAGGATCTTCTTCAAATAGGAGACATGAAAAATTGGGTGGATCTTGGAGGTGGATGGAAGGTCCAATTTATAAGCCACTGATCCAATGCATTGCAAAATGCAATAAGGCCCATAGAATTTGGGAGCTAATTTGTGGTGGCCTTTTATCTTTAGGGATGTTTGCTTATAGGGCTGCAAACGTAAAAACACCATATCACCTTCAACGAAGGACTTCTCGGAGCGGTGTTGATCAGCTTGTTGCTTCATTCAATTTTGGGCCATTTTCAGGTTGTCCATGAGAACTCAGATATAATACTCCCATGAGTGGAGAGAAGAATCCACAACTTTGTACCTTAGAGCTACTTGGAACGTAGGAAAGGAGTGGGGGTGCCCATACATTGCTTCATGATGTGTCATCTTCAGTGCCATATGATATGTGGTGTTGAACCACCATTTTGCTAGGGGAAACCATTTGGCTCAGTGAGTCTGTTGCTTGGAGGTAAAGCAACGCAACTAGATCTCTAGACACCCTTTGACAAATTCTGTCTGGCTATCAGTTTGTGGATGATATGCCGAGCTCATGTTAAGGTGTCTTCCTTCCAAAAGATGCTAGTGAAAGTCGGATCCCAGTCACAGACTATAGAAGTTGGCATTCCATGGAGGCAAAATATTTGATCAAGGAAGGTTTGGGCAATAGTGGAGGCCTTATTTGGGTGGGAAAGTGGACAAAAGTGGGCATACATGGAGAGATGGTCCACAACCATAGAAATGATTAATTTTCCTCCAGACTTGGGCAATCCTTTAATAAATTCCGTGGATATATCTGTCCAAAATCTTGTTGGAATTGGTAGGGGATGCAACAACCTTGGTTGGTTGACTATTTCTCCCTTGTGATGCTGATAGGTGTCGCATTTTTCAACAAAGCATTTGATATCCTGTTTCATCCTAGTCCAAAAAAAATTCAGACAAACTCTTTCATAGGTCTTGAGAAATCCAAAATGCCCAATAGATGGAAAACCATGAAGTTCTTATAAGAGTCGAGCACAAATAGCTGAATTAGAAATTAACATAATACGCCTTTTGTAGCGTAAATAATTTGAAGCCCAAGAGTAATCAGGTTTGTTGCTTGGATTGGAAATGATTTGCTAAAGGAGCTGTTGAATTGAAAAATCTTGATGCCATTCCTGTTGAATCTCCTTACCATATTTTCAATCTTTGTTTCTTGCATGTAAGGATAATAGTAGGGCTGACTATTAGGGGGCATACTTCTTGGTACCAATTGAATGGCATGGCCATGTGAACGGCGAGGGGAAACTCATATGGCTCATTGAAGATCGGGGCATGGTACAAAGTTGAGCCACAATGCCATGAGAACCCTTTTTAAAAAGGTTATCCATGACGGTGGAAGCCTATGATGCTTGATGACCTTGCTTGAAGGCCTCGAAGAGCATATTGATGGGCATTCTCTGTAAATTGCATCCATATTCTGACAAAGTCCCATAAGACAGGTCCTAAGGTGCTTAACCATTGGGCACGCAAAACCACATTGTAGCCACCCAAGGGTAGAACAAACATATTAGACTACAAGTTGTAGTCCCCTATTGAGAGCCAAACATTCCTACATTTGCCCTTACAAGGTAGTGTTCTCCTGTTGGCGATCATGACTTCAAAGCTGGAGCTTGGATACACATAGCAATCTACTTTTTTCGTAATTTGAGGATTCAAAAAGTTATAAGTACTGTCTCTGTCTATGAGAATAGTGAGGGGATGCTTCTTAAATGATTTTTGAACCTTCATGGTTTGAGGTGTATTAATCCCTACTATGGCATGCACAAAAGTTTTTGGGGCTGGGTCCTCTTGGATGTCCTGCTTCTCCTCTATGTCCACTGGTTTTTGGTCTTAGGGTGGATCAAAATCTTTAAAAGGAAGAGTTGACCCCACATCAAAGAGATATAATTTTTGGTCCACTCATTTATGCTCGGGGGAGTACTTTTCACTTCTGCCCTGATGTCCTCCTTCAACCCACTAATAAAACAACTATGAAAGAAGGTGTCATCTAGGCCTTCTGTCCTATTTGCCAATTTGTCAAATTGGGTTTGATTGTCGCGGATTGACCCAGTTTGTTGAAGTTTGGGTAATGCACCCGTGAAATCTTCATATGCATTGGGTCCAAAACAAACAAGCAGATTCCTACATAATTCCTCCCAAGTAGGTGTGCCAAAGGTCTTCTCAAACCATTGATACCACTAAATGGCTTTATGCTCCAATTTAAAGGAAGCAATGGATACCTTTTGCCAGAATGGGGTTGTGGGTTAAGGAGAAATATTGTTCGCCCTTGTAAATCCTACTAGTGGGTCATTTCCTTCAAAGTGAGGCAATTCCAACTTAGTTGGTCATTGGTGGGTTGGCTGAAATGCAGGCATGCCAATCCCTAAAGTGTGCCCTTGTCCTGGACTTGAAGCTGGTCCTTGTCTTGAACCTGAAGCTGGTCGCTCTCTTGAATCTGAGCGTCTCCCTGTCTTGAGCCTAAAGCTTGTCCCTATAGCGGCAACTATGAGAATGCACTTTGTGATTGGTCTTGTTTAGTGCTAAGCACAAGGATCCTGGACTCAATTTCCTGAATTTGGTCCAATTTATTGAGTTTGCTCAGAGCTGAGAGGCTGTCCTTGATTTTATTGAGGTCTTCATTCACCTTTTCCAAGGAGAGTTCTTGAGAACGGGTAGTTGGGGCCATATTGGGCATAAAAAGGAGTCCGAAAAGTGTTACCGGGGTTATATATCAAAACGATCAGCTCGAAGAGAGGATCACAATGGGATAGGTGCCAAAATCACTAAACAAATTTAAAAAATGCCTCAAAAAGGGGGTTGCTATTGATGTTGGGGAAATGAGGATTTTGGGATTTTTTTCTGAATTTATTGAATGATGGGAGGACAATATTTTTCTAAAGTGGGAACGAGGGAAATAGGCAGAATTTGTATTTTTTTTTCTCAAATTTTGATTTAAAAATAAAACAAAATTTATGAAGTTTTAATCTCCAAATGGCATAAAAATTATGTCAAAGTGCACCAATCTTAAAACTGTAATTTTTACTTAAAAATGATCAGAATTCATAAGTTCTTATTGTGTTGTTCTGGAAATAAAAGAATTGATTTTCCAGCAAGGTCTGAAACTCTAACTTGCAGGATATTGTTCGGTCTTGGATCATCGCAGATTGAAAGAAATTCACCATGCACGATATTGAAACCCCAGCTTGTACAAAACTTCTTTGGTTTGGATTTACATGGTTGAAGAGTAGCCTAATGAATTGGATGCTTTGAGATGTCTGTAACTACTTCGAGCTGAAGATATCAGGACCTGAGTAACAGCTCCTAGATTGTGGCTTCTTAGGGTTAAGGAAAAAATTTTACCGGCCACAAATGTTGTCTAAGCGAGTATTACTCTCTGGGTACTAGCAACTTACCCAATCTGGGTAGTTCTGTTGGTAATCCAGCCACAAATTTATCTCAAAATGACACTTTTCATTGGTAACACACTCAGATCCAGCTACTTGGGGGTTCCTAGGGTACTTCTCAAAATGAGTTAATGGGCAGATTTTGGCCCAAGTACTTCTCCCAAGTGAGCGGTTGGGACTTACACCTAGTCCTGCAAAAGGGTATTAACCTATTGCAGGAGTTATATAAGCATCATAATGAGTTTGTTTTTCAGATCTGTGGTTGCTGCTGTTGCAAAAATTGGCTGTGAGATGATGCTATTAAAAGCAGCCCTGGAAAGCGTTCTCATACCAGATGAAACGATTCTGCCTGCAAAAATAAAATAAAATAAAATTAACATAGAAAATATGCAACAAAATGGGAAATGAAGCACAAATTTTATTAATTGCTTGAAAGATTATACTATCCCAGGTCATTTTGAGGGGACAACCTTCTTTGGAACTCTTAATACAAAAATGCAATTTCCTTCCCTCCACCTCTCGTTACAATTCAATATATAATAAGGAATCATACAATTTCTTACAAACCCTAATCCTTACGCTAAATAGACTTTGGGTCCCTCTAACTAGTAACAACACTAACTACTACTAATAACATGACTAGTTACAATAATTAAATAGTTAGGACATAAGGGTCCTAAAACCTCCTTTGGTTACAAAATGGAAAAAGACTTTCGAGAATTTATCTCTATGATCATCTTTGAGGTGGACTTTTTTCTGATCATTGAGGTCATCACAAAAGACAAGGGTGGTGGGTAGAGATTGTGGATGTGTCAGTAGATTAAGATGGAAAATTTTCCCGGGAATGGACCATGTCCTTTTCGAAATGCTGTAAAAAAATAGTGACAATCAAACTGTGTTTTAAAAAGTAAGAATATTGAATTCAGTGTTTTAATATGGCTATAAAGTGGCATTGGTAGCAAGAGGAAATTTAAGTTAGCTTTTACCATCCATTGGCTGTCCAGGTAAATGCTTAGTACGTAGGACACAACCCTTATATTGATTCCTGCCTGCAATTACAATGAAATCATAGCAACTACAGGATGGAAGAGAGGACCTTGAATTTATGGATGTAAAAAATAAAGTATTGGACTTTCCAATTGAAAGTCATCTTTTATGTATAAAACACAAAATTTTGCTTCTTTACGGCTGGCAGAGTATATAGCTTCATTACAAAATTAAGCTGTAATGAATGTAAGTGGCTGCAATTGGCATTGCGTCATCAATAACATGTTCAAGTGAAGGTGACAACCTTCCTCCACTGGTCAAGTAGACACCGAAAAAGATATGGACCTCAAAATGAACATTAACAAAGTGAACTAAAGGGATGTTGCTTTGCCATCCTTTGTCTGCCACCCCAAATTGTAGGGTGTCCTATGGCCTTTCTATCAATTTCTCTAGTGGTTTGCCACCCGCAGTTATTTTTATAGTGACCTATGGACATTCTATCAACCCTTCCAGTGGTATTATTGAGGTTGACTATGAGCAGAATATTTATTACATTTGCTAATAGATATGTTGATTTCCTCTGAGCCCTTTCATAAACTAAGGTAAGCTGGTTAAGAGTAAGAGGATGCAAAACTCCATTTTGGGGCTTCTGTTGTCTTGTGGCTGTTGTGTGTGCCAGGATGAGTTGATTTTCCCAACATTTGATGAAACTCAAAGCTTTTCTTTTCATAAAACTTCATCTTTAAAGTGAAATCATCCTCAATTTTTGGCTGCTCTCACATCTGAGAAGGTTTTGCACATTTGCCTGTACAGAGCAAATGTTTTGTGCTTACACAAGAGTAGTATCTTATAGCATATATCCTTATCATTTATTTTTCTAGTCATTATTAAATCTGGCATCAATACAAGACATGAATTGTTAGTAGTCATCTGAGGCCTTAAAATGATAGGAACTGCTTTGTATGTAGAACAAGCACATCTGTACAGTTTTAATTGACCACTAGAAAAAAGTAGTTTTAAGGTTCATCCATAGGCCATATGGGATGAAAAGACAGCAAGCAATACACTACATGTGAAGAGCTGCTTCTCTTTTTTGTTACATGATATTTAGAAAGGCTATACCTGTTTTATCGCTTCATTAATTCCTTGATATGAAGAGACCTCCAAACCTCTACCATATCTTCTGGGATTTATATTTTATTGTATACATTGTTGCCAGTTGGCACTGGGTGATGCTAGATGCGTTTCTGTGCAGCTATTACGAAAGAAAGTTAAAGGTATCTATTCTTTGTGATGTATCTTAATCTGTATCGGTATCACTTTTGATAAAATTATGTTTCATGATTTTGTAGCTTAGGCTTTGCCCAAAACGAAGACAGACAATGTTGTTCTCAGCTACAATGACGGAAGAAGTGGATGAACTTATCAAGCTTTCACTTACTAGTCCTGTGCGTCTTTCAGCAAATCCGTCAACAATGCGTCCTTCAACTCTAATTGAAGAGTAGGTGCAACAATAAGATCGAATTGCGTGCTAACATTATCTTTCTATCTATCAATATATATGTTGTCATTTTTTTTTCAAAGATAGGCTTATGTTGCAGTTAAGTGTTAACAGTATTGTTATGCTTTTTGTTCGGAATCTTTGAGGAAATTTCCTTACATATATTGATGTGTTGTCAATTTTTTTCGAAGATATGCTTATTTTGCATTTAACATTATTGTTATGCTCTTAGTTTAGAATCTGTGAAGAAAGTTCCTTGAATCGGAAGTCCTTACATGGCTTAAAGTTTGTTGACAAGTGACAACTTTGTTGTGGACAATTATCTAAATGTGGCATACAAGGTTATTGCTAAAGATTTGGGAAGAAGACTGGGAGGAGTAGCTGTCAGCGTTGTGAGAGTGAAATAAAAAGTATATTTAGGGAACATTTATGGTTGATAACATTCTAACTGCATCTTGAGCTGTTGAGTGGCCCAGTATGATGGGTCACAATGGCACCATTTTGAAAATGGTTTTTGAGAAGTCTTAATATAGGATGAAGAAGTATTTTATATGAAACATCCTTTCTCATCTTGGAGTTGGTCCTAAATTTAGAACCAGTGAAAGCTTTTTCTCCAGGCAAGTAATATCTTTGATTTAACATTAGAAATCTAGTAGACTAGGTTGTTTGTTACTCCTCTTTATGCAATGTCTGCAGAAGCTCCTGGCTATCTGCTGTAAGTTACAAGGTTCATGGTCTGAGTAAGAGGAACAATCTGTGAGGTAGACAGGAGATGCATTATGATGTTTTTCTTTCCAATTGCAAGGTGTTGATCTGTTTGTATCATATCTCTATGATGAGATATTTGTCCCCATCTTGATATGTCTTCTCTGTCCATTGGCACACCAGAGTCTAAACTACTTGGAATTATTTTCATAAGACTAAACTTTGGTTAATTTGGTCATATTGAGTTCTGAATTAGACGAGTAAGCTAAATGTACTCTCCATTATTTTCTTGTGTCTGATTATGTGTATTATCTTCCTTATGGTTTCTTAATTATTCCATTTGCTTGAATCTTGCTCAGAGTACTCTCATTTTGATTTCTTATGTGTAGCATTCGTGGTTCCCTAATAATTAGAATTACTTCAGGCTTTTACAGATATTAAATTATTATTATTAGTCCAAGGTAACTGAAGAAAGGGGATTGCAATGGTCTCCTGAGATATGCCTATGTTAGACAAAGACAAGGTTGGCTTTGACCTGGTGTATCCCAAGGCATGGTTTTGTCTGTGAAATGGATAATCGCAGTTCTTACTTGGGAATACCTTTTGGCATTCTATCCATGCTAAGCTGCATTTGGTTAAAAAGTGTATTGTCTCTACTGATACTGGGGCAATATCCATGACTCCTGTGCTTCTTTTTGGATCAGAAGGGAAAGGAATACAAAATGAAGTTTCTTACCAAACATATAACTTGCCTTTAGAATGAAAAAGAAAAGGTTGAGCATTTCTTTGGAGAAGGAAGGACAATAGTGAACAACAATTGAGCCTTGTGTGCAAGGAATAAACAAAATTTCCAGCAAAATTTAACAATCTGTGGTATGTCAACAAGTACTGGCTTTTAAAGTACACTTTTTTTTTCGTGGTATACAAGGGCACAAAGTGGAGAGGGATACAAAGAAAAAATTAGCAAAACAAATAAATTAATTGCATTCTAAACTTAAAAAAAATCATAGAAACAAAGAGTAGTGAATTGATTTCAATTTTTTGAATATTCAGCTTTATAAAGGGATACAAAGAAAATAAAGTTAGCAGAACAAAAGAAAATGACTCCATTCTAAACTTTAAAATATTCAAAGAAACAAGAGCAGTGAATTGAGTTCTTATTTTTGAACATTCAGCTTAATGCTTCGTCAATTTGAGTTTTGAAATGATAAGAATATCTAGCAATGTGTAGAATTGTATTTGGCACAATGGTATGAGTTGCCAAATAATCCATTTCGCATTTTCCTTAGAATTTTATGGGGCTTCACATATAAGGAGAAAAAATGTTTAAAATGGGAATGATTGATTTTGGAAAAATACGAAGTTATATTATTTAAAATGGTATCATATATTTTATATAGCATATGCTTAGTTCACTTTGTTCAGGTGCAAGGGGTTTGTGTAATACCATTGTTAATGAAAGATCTGGCTAATATGCCTTAGGTGACTGCATTCCTGTTTGATTCAGGGTAATAAAGATTAGACCAACACAAGAAGCAAAACAGGAAGCAATCTTGCTTGCATTGTGTTCTCGGACCTTTGCCAGCAAAGTAATTGTCTTCAGGTATTTATTTTTAACGTGTCTCAATCTTTTATTATTATAATGTACTTCTGTTGTGATTATAATACATTTTATTATTATTTTTTTCCTCCAGAATGAATTCTGATCAAAGCATGTCTGTTGAAATGTTAGTCCTTTTTAGTAATCTACTTCTGCTGAAAAACATTGTTCAAGTCCTCTTCTTAGTTCTGTTATTTGAGAACACAAAGAAAAGATAGCCAGCCAGGCAATATATTGCCAAGCTAGGATATGAATGACTTGAACCAAAGGTTCTTCAGTTAATGCAATGTGTTGATTACAATAACTAATCTATTAGTATCCTTGTTCGCATTATTTTTGTTAATGAGATTATACTAATGCTGACAATGCTTTGACAGTGGGACTAAGCAAGAAGCCCATCGATTAAAAATTCTATTCGGGCTTTCAGGGTTGAAGGCTGCAGAGCTGCATGGAAACCTTACTCAGGCACAGAGACTTGATGTATGTCCTTTTCCTTGACAGGATGCCTTCTTGGAAATCAGTTTTGTAAAATATTTATGCTTCACAACATTTGTCAGATTTAATAGCAATTCAAGATTTTCTTATTTATAATGCGGTCTTTCAATATCAAGAACTAAGATATAATACATATGTTGACATTATGTTGTTACTTTACATGCCCCGGGACAAGTTGTAATAGAATGCAACTATACCCACACAATGCAACCAATTTATCAGGTGTGGGAAACTCAGAAACATCACAAGCCATTATGTTGGGCTTTGGGTCTATTGGGCCATGTTTCATTGCATAAGTACCATGTCTCTTTCATTTTAGTCCTTTGGAAATTTGTGAGGTTATGCACATGGTTGCCAACAGAATCTTGTAGTCCACATTGTTGTGAGCGTTGCAGTCTCACGAAATTCTTATTGTCCACCATTTGCTACAGTCTTGTGTCATACCTGGTTTCTACTGCAATCTCTTTTTTTTTTTATATTGAAATTCCTACTGCAATCTCCTAAAAATTGGAAAGGGACCATTATATATGTATTTAACGAGTAACATCACCATTCTAAAGTAGTGAAATCTGTTTGAAGTGCCTCAGGTGTACTGCCTTGAGGTTTGCTGGTCTTATTCTTATAAACATTAACAGGTTAATGATCAACTTATTGATCCAAGTCAGTTTCCCAATTAATTCTAATTGCCATGATTTACTCTAGGCCAAATGCTAGATATTTTGCTCTGCAGGTGACAATGTTTGTTGTCACCCATGACCATTCCCATTATGATGGAAGAGCATGCAAACCCTATTTGTTCAGCTTGGTATATTTGTTGTAGCTTTGTCATATGATTTTTTCAGGTTGATATTAATCTTTTTCTCCACACCACTAATCCCTTGTTATTTTGATATTCATGTTTTTAGTTTGTCCTAAGGGCTTCCTTTTGGTCTTAGTCACATTCTTATGACCTTCACCAAACTAATAACAGTATCATATGTATGCCAACCTTCAAAAATATATTTTATAGATGTATGAAGATAATGTACATTATAGTTACAAGGAGTTCTATCTGAACGAAAAATGGGGAAATTCAGAGGATTGAAATTTTGAGAAGTTTCGGTTTGGTTTGCAAGACATGGTTAACATGATGCTCTAGAACTCAATAACATCACTCTTGCTAGAGCAAGGGTGGTTCCACATCATACCTTTGTCATTCAGTTTTGGCCTAATGGAGTATTGCATCCGAGAACTAGCAACAAAATTGAAATTATTCATTTTTTCCTTCTGTCTACATTGATGAGAATCTTGCATGACTTCGAGTGATGTAATTGAGGCAAACTTGTGTATGGTTTGCGGCTTCCAAAAAATACAACAAATGGATGGTAATTCGTGAACACAAGGCAATGATCCTTGATTCTCTTCCTCTGAGATGGACACAGTCTCGGTCGTCTAAATGACGGTGTTCATAGATTCCAAATAACAGTGATAGTCTCTTTGTCACTTGCTAGAATTGGAGTGGTGCATTTTGGTCATACTCGGGTTCCTTCCATGATGTTATTGTCTCTTTTTCACTGAGATTTATGACAGCCTTGATGGGGCCCTTTCACCAGTAATTGGACATCAACCTTTAGATGTGAGACATGCTAATCAGGTGTTGTTTGTGGTTTAGGTGGGTAGTATTCTTTATTTGTGATTGCTGTTGATCAAGGGTGTCATTGGTTGCCTCAAACAAACACTATAAATATGCATGGTTTTAGACCCACAAATATTTTCCCTCAATTCATGACGTTTTCTTTGCAATATGCTTCAACATCATCTTCTTGTGGCATCTACATATGGTGATCCATTCCTTGATCTGAACATAAATATCTTTATGTACTCTTATTTAGGCAACTTTATACTGGTGATTGATTTCAATGTTTGCACTGAAACCCATCAGATGATCCTTCATGATGTGACAAAGGATGAACTATGCCATTTTGAGCTAGTTGTTGAGGACCTTGGGATTTAGAATGATTTGGTAGATTGGGGGAATTTCCTTGGTGCTTATGGGAGAAATTTCCTCTAGCTGTGCAAGTAACATAGTCCTTTGATTCTCAATGGGTTCCCTTGCTTTCTGCATTTCGGTGAATGGATTCACTTGCTTCTTGCATGGTGGTTGTTTAAGTGTAGTTGACCATGTCTTTGCTAGTACATTGTTGATTCCCCATATTCAACACTTCCTTCCTTCCATCCAACTTCTGTTAGTCAAACCATAGTTGAGAAAATCTTTAAAAAATCCCGATTCGAGCCGATTTTTCCCGATTCACAGCCTGGCTGATTTTTTGCCAAAAAATTGTGATATGCATGAAAAAAGATTTTTTGTCAATGAAAAATTGCATTTTCTTTGGTTTTTTCAATGAAAAATTGCTGATTTTTTCCCCGATTCCCGATTTTTCCTGATTCTTTTCCAAGCCGATTACAATCCGATCTGATTTTCTCAACTATGATTCAAACACACATTGTTGTGATTTGCTTTTTCCTCATTAAGCTCTTCCTTTTCTGCTTCCTTGCCCTTATAGGTTTCCCACCTTACCATGGTTAATTTAGACACAGGGTATGACAATATTTATGGTACAAGCATTTCCTAGCTAAGGCTCGGGTATTATTAACATTTCTAAATCCTAATATGGGTTTCTTTGTTTTGCTCACACAGTAAATTGCCCAAGACCAACCTGCATCTGTAGATGCTATCCAATGATTCAATGGTATGATGAGCTTAGAATCGTGCACAGGAGACTTCGTTTTGTCTTTGATGTAGTATCCTCTTGCCATCCCATCTGTCCGTAGAGAGTGCTGTTATCTTCTCAATCACAAGAAACATGAGATTGTTCTTTTTGAGAGAGGTACTCTTTGACACCATGGTAATTCTCTTGAAGTCTGTTGGTGTGTCCATTTACCAAGGAAATCCCACACTTTTGTAATTGACACCTAACCTTGGCTTTCACATTCTTCATTTCTATGTTATCCAACCAGGCCAAGTCTTCTTCTATTGGTTCCCTGATTATATATGATAGGAGAGTTTCGAGGGGTCAGACCTTATGCCCTACCTGGATTATCCAACCAGGCCTTGTCAGTCCTAGCCATTCTTCTGTGAGCATCATTAGATCCTATGCTGGCTTTTTTAGGATGGTTGGTGATAGTGATGGCTTTGTTCCTACTCTGCATTCCACAATTAATCAGTGTTGATGCTTGCATCCGCTTGAACTCTTCTCTAGTTCCTCTCTTAATTTTTGATTCCTTGATTGCTTCGTTGCTTCTTAGGATTTATCCATTTCAGGGTCCACACTTCAAGGCAATCATCTGATGTTGTACAATTTAAGAGTCGTTTACTCTATCATGATTGTACGTACTCAGTTGGTAGTAACAGTTTGGTTCCTTCAGTCTCATTGGTCTACTTTGTTCATCTGTTGTCATGAATAGAATTATGTTATCTGTATGACATGCATATTTACCAGATCTGACTGGATCTGGACAAAATCCACTCCAGTCCGGATTGGCCTCTGCCCATCCAAAAATAATAAACTGATTCTGATGTTGTAGCAGTTTTTGATATTATATATGTTTAACAATTGAAAGTTCATTTCAATTCAAGCCTAGCCTTGAACTAATAAATATATATATTTTTATGTTATTGAAATTTGAAATTCATACATTTATCATCGTAGCGTAGTTCTGGTCATGAATTATTGTAAAATTTCTTACCTATATATATATATATATACTTTATATCTCGATTCTGTAGAATTAAATGTTCTCTCTCCCTCTCTCTGGATTTATTTCATTCTAAAGAATCTCTCTCTCTCTCTCTAGGGATTTTTAAACTAATATATATTATTATATATTTTAATGTTATCGAAATTTGATATTCATTCATTTATCATCTTAGCATATTTCTGGTCATGAATTATTATAAATGCGCTCTCTCTCTCTCTGGATTTTTTTCATTCTAGAGAATTGGCTTTTCCAAACCTGGTAATTATGATGACATCTCATCCCAACCCACCATCCACTTATGAGAGCAATCTGGAAGTTATGCAACAATACAACTTATTTTGAAGGTGTTACCCTGAATTCTTTTAATATGGGATTTGTACTCCATCCTGTTGCACCGTCATTCAATGAATTTATTTTCTATGGTTTGCTGCTCTCTTACTTTCAGCATGTTATTCATCCCATTCATAGGTTGGAGATAATTCAGAAAGAAAGAAATTAATTACATTAATATCCACGATTGACCAAAGTAGCTCAATGGGGCTTGAGAACTACTTCTAGATACAATGGCAATGGGTGGAGCCAGCAGGGTGTTCCAAAGGTAAAAATACAAAATATTACAAAATTTAGATGTGTCTCTTTCATTATATTGTTAAATTCATAATTCTTTATGGGTCAGGCTTGGAAGCTGACGTTGGAATGCATTGTTTGGGCATGCATTGAGGGTTTAAACTATTTTGCTTCTGTACATTTTCCATTGTATGCAAATAGCTTCTGAATTCATTATGCAAGCTGAGTTTTCCGTCTGTTTGCTTCTTCTAGAGAGCATTGCCAGACTCACCTTTTGTCTGTATCATTTAAGGTTTATAAGGGTGTGTGTGTAAAGTTCAGAGAGACATGGAAACACGAAAATCATTGCATCTTGGGTGCTGAGAATGAGCTGGATGTCTATGTATTAGATGGCAAAAAGATCAAGGATTTCCTTCTACCACAAGAAAATGAAGATCATTTAAAAGATGAAGGTCTTATGATGAGCAAACAATGAGGGAATTTGGCAGTTGGAATAAATTTGGCCTATTTTCTATAGAGAACCTTCCGTTGGATTATGCTGGGCATGTTTCTATATTGAGGGCATGCTTTTTTAGTGCCTCTTCCTGTATTAGTTTTTTTTCTTTTTCCCCAATGCATCTTTCTGAGGAAACCCTGATTTAGATGGTCTCATAATATTTTTCTTCGATATCTACACAACACTGCTGTTTCTAGAGCTGGTATCTCCAGTCTCTCTAAGTCTTACAGAAATTGTGCCATCTTCTTTTGTCTTTTATATGAATCTCTCCTGGTTTACCTCTGCAGTTGCCTTGCTTCCTTCTTATCATGTAGGGTGTTTATCTATCCTTCCATTCATTTGTATGTTCTTCAGGTCCCTTTACCTTGATGTCAAATGGAGGTGCTTTGCTTTCTTATCCCTTTCTATTTTGTCATTTGTGTCAAGTACAGAATTCTTCATACTAATTATTCTCTGGGTTATATCCTTCTCAGTTTATTCTTTTCGTTTTGCGTCTGAAAGAAGAATATTTAGAAGACGCTAGAACAGATATCCCTGACACCAACAAAGATATCCTCAAGTCTGCGCAACAGCTTATGGTTCAGTTGCTTGGCCAATAGAAGTTTATTGTCTGGAATTTCAGACTTATCAAGCTCTGATAACAAGAACCCCTAAAACAGAAAAGATGAACTTGGGAGTCTATAGATATCTGTTTCTCAGATCATGGGAAGCCGGCTGTCCAACCAACTACTGCCTACAGCGTACTAAATGTTGAGGACTTTGACATGATGTTGGCAGAGGGAGTTTGTCAAATTCCTTGTGCTCAAGAAGAAGATCATTTATCCACCCAGTCCATGGAGGAAAAGGAAACCTAATGATCTTATAGGTAACCTGTCCATGAAAGTGATGGTTACTCTTACTAGTAGTTATCAAGCAGAAAGCTCACATTGTACTGAGAACACAAAGAATAAAGAAAAGTGTGGTTTGCAGTCTGATGAAAGTCCAGTGTTCCACGGGGACGCGTCCCCCGCGTCCCCCGGCACGGGGGGACGACATTGGGGACATTTCCCCCGTCCCCCTTTTGGGGGACGGCTGGGAAACGTCCCCGGGGACGCTTGAGGCCTACGGCCTCCCGTCCCCGGGACGTCCTGGGGACGCTCAGGCTGTCCCTAGGGACGGCTGGGCGTCCCCAAAGGGACCCAGCCGTCCCCCATGGCTGGGCGTCCTCAGCCAAAAGAAAAACTAAAAAAAAATTTAAAAATGAAAATTTAATCTGTTCTTTAGTACATTGTAAGACATTTGTGTTCTTCAATCTGTTCTTTAGTACATTGTTGAAAATGATGACTTTGACTTTCCACAAATGAAGATTAAAGCAAAAATTACAGTATTCTAAAATTACAGTATTCTAAAGCAAGTCCTCAGCCAATCTGTTCTATGAAGATTAAAGCAAAAGTTACAGTATTCTAAAATTACAAGTGAGGGATAAAGATTGTTGATATAATAAGCGGAGATCACTGAATAACATAAAGAGTAACAAAGAGAGACCCTACTCATACTAGTGAAAATTACTTAGAAAGAAAGGAAGTTTCTTAATGTCCGCAAATGATCAAAGCAGGTATTTGGACTCAAATACTACATTGTGTAACAACAGTCTGGAGAGAGCTGGAAATAGTGTTCCAAAGAAAAACCAAGAATACAAAATTAATAAGCATAAATTTACAAAATCCCTTTAAACAAGGTTAATCAAAATCTTTTGAGAAGGAAGCTGACAAGGAAAAAAATAGTTAAATTGTAGGATGTTAAAAAGTGAAACAAGCAAGTTTTACAGGACTCAGAACAGCGTGCCTCTTGACTGCATTTTTGAAAACATTTTTAGATCATGGCTTTGCATGTCTTAATTCAGGTTCATAATTCAGAAAATCATGTAAGGTAAAAACATGATGAAGCTGTTGGCTAGTAAAAGCGGCATGATAACTCTTACTGGAATGGCACTTTATTTGGTGGGGAAAAGACCCTGGTCCAAAATGCTTCTATTGCTGATTTATCTAATGTTCAAGAATGAAGATTTTGTAAAACAGATAGCATCCAATTAGATTCATGTTCACTGTTTTGCTTTTACGTGTGTTCCTTTGTTGCTATAAATGGTTATTGATTTGCTGCAAAGTGGCCTAAATTGTTTGCTTTGCATACACTTCCATTGAGAAAATACTGATGAGGAATGCTTGGCATCAACTTGTCTTATTCTTACAAAGAGACAAATCCCATTGAGTTTAGGACATTGACTTCAATGAGAAAATTGTAACTTTTGCTTTAGGACATTGACTTCAATGACAAATCCGCTTATTTTAGAATACTGTAATATTAGAATACTGTAACTTTTGCTTTAATCTTCATAGAATACTGTAACTTTTGCTTTAATCTGTTCTTTATGTTCTTTAGTACATTGTTGAAAATGATGTGTAAAAGCTGAATAATGTGGCATTCATTACTTGAGCAATAGCAACTAATTTGGTTAACTGTTAGAGATTGGCAGATTGCACTTGATATCCTTGGCTGAACCTTCAAGTTATATTTGTTGAAACAATTAAATGGCTGCACTTAGTAACTAATATCAATATGAATATCCTAATATCATTTTTGTTGTGTGTAGAATTCTGAATGTGTAGATTATTCTAAATTTCTAAAAAATTTCAATTTTCATAGTATTATACCAGCCGTCCCCCCAGCCGTCCCCGAGCCGTCCCCTAAAATCGGCCTGCCGTCCCCTGCCGTCCCCCGAAACCCGTCCCCCCGTCCCCCAGGCTCGTGGAACCTTGGATGAAACTAAACAGCTGAATTTATACTCAAACAAATCCACCAGCTTGTCAAGTCATGACGGTTTGGCTGAGGGAGGATTGGGAAGTGTCATTAGGGACCTGAATCCTTTTCTTTGACAAGGTAGTATGTTTTGTACGAGTACAAGAATGAGAGTTTAAAAAATGGAAGAAAGTGTGGAGGTGATTCAATGGTGGCTTTGCTCTCATCTCTGAATGAGAAGATTTCTTGTGGTTTTCAGAATGTTTTGAAGAAGCTAGACAATGCTAGGGTACGGAACATGAAAAAGAACAAACAGTTTTACGTTGGGCTCGTGAACATCTGGTGTAGTCTTCATGATATATGTTGTGGCAACAAGCAATTCATGCTCAAGAAATGTTGTGTAGGATGCACAGTTGCTCTATGATGCTTGTTGGTAACCTGGTGGAAATTGAGAATCCGGACAACGTGGAGCATACCAAGCCACTGGAGGTTCTGATGTTTGATCTCATGCTTGCTATAGCCTCTTTATTATATATTTCTACAGTAAAAAGTTTCTCTGTTCTAGATGTGAGTATTAATGTGGCTTAATCAACTATATGTATATGTACGGGTCCGTTTCCACTTGGACCTGTAAGAAATCAGCTGTATTTTATCAAATAAAAATAGCAATTAATTAATAAATTAAAAACCCTTAAAAAATGGGGTCTTTAAAACAACATTTCCTAATTATTATTATGTCAAAATTAAATAAATATAATAAACATATATTATAAATATTTTCTATATTTATGAATCTAAAAAATATAAGCTTAACCGAATACAAACATTAAACTCTTAAGTTACTTAAAAAGAAATAAGAACTTAGAATAGAAACTTTAAACTCAAATTTGTTTTGGTGTGTTTAATATGCCTAATTTATCATTTTCTTTATTATCGGTATCTAGCTATATATTGAAAGTAAAGGATGCATGCACTTTTCTTTTTCTCCCCCTTTCTTTCTTTGTTAATGCTGTTCTTGATGTTCTCGAATTTCTGTGATTGTTTGTGTTTATACTTCTATTTGGATATCTCCATTTCAGCTAGATTCAGAATTGTGCATGTGTATTTATATGTACTCTATATCTGTCCATATACATATGTATGTGGTTAATAGCCATATCCAAGGGGTTAATGTTCTGCCAAAACTACCATGGACTTGCACAGAGCCCCATTTGTTGTGTTTAGCATTTACACTCTCACTTTTACATGGGACATGTGCCAGCCAAGCTTGAACATGGGTTCTCATGACGGCAATTGCTCTGCCTTGCCATAGAACATGGCTCTAATATAGTTTTTTATGCCCTTTTCTTGATATTTTTAGTTTCGCATGTTTGAAAAATTTGAAATTGCCTGATTATATATGTTACTTTGGATAAACCAGGCTGCACAAAGTGAAGGAGTAAGAAATGATGTAATTTTTTAAAGTGATTTGTTTAATGTAATAAGAAATGATGGCTGCTTGCAAATGTCTTGATCTTATTGAAATTAAGATGCACACACCACACGCACATCACACGCACACGCATGTCCATGCTCTCACACATGCACGTGCACGCACATACACATTTATTTTACATTATGCTTCTGTAACTGCAGGCACACAACTCTCTATTGCTAGCTAATGAAATCTTTGGTGTTTTGGCTAACGCAGTTGTATTTCTTTACCATTGTATAGGCTTTGGAGCTGTTCAGAAAACAGGAAGTTGATTTTCTCATTGCAACTGACGTAGCTGCTCGAGTAAGCGCAAATTTTCAAAATCTATATAGAATGTTATGGTGTTTGTTATGATGAAATATACTGAGAATCTTCCACAAGAAAATACTTATTTAGTTTTGCTGTCTACAAATGCTTAAGTTTTGTGGTTTTATTGCTCCTTCATAACTTCTTATATGTAGGGCTTGGATATAATTGGTGTTCGGACAGTTAAAAACTTTGCATGTCCCCGTGACATTACAGTGTAAGTATATATAAAGTTTCATATTTTCAGTTTAGTTTGTAATCAATGCAGGGTGTTTGATCTATGAAAACAGTTTCTCCCATAAATGTCTTCCTGAACTCATTTAAAGAACTGCATAAATAATGTGATTATAGATTTAAAGAACAAGATGTATATAAAGTACTTGTAACGGTGAAGAATTAGTTGAAGATAGTCTCTGTTCTTGTCATGTAGTTTTGTTATTGAGATGGTGAAGACTGCTTATTTTGGCCACTTTTGAGGATTTCCCTTATGCAAAAGCTTTTTGAATTGATTCATCTATTCCATTTAACTGAAATGCAACTTTGACAAGATGGTTTGGATATTACTTTTAGGTCTGCCTTTAATTGAGCTGAAAATCAATTTATCGACAAACTTTTTTTTCCTCTCGCCTAAATTGTTTATACCCTATGATTCAGCATCGACTTGTATAGTAATTGATGTCACGTGGACCAATGTTTTTTGTTTCCTCATTCTATATGTAATTCTACTATAAAAAATGAACGCTGGTGGCTATACTTGGCTCAAACATTCTTAACAATCAGGAATGTTCATGCCAGGCAAAACATCAGGGCACATAGGCTCCTAATGTTTGTTTAAATCTTCTTGCATTAGTATATCGTCTTTGGTGCTTGCTTAACGGTATGTGTTTTATATCTGGATGTCTTTGTATTAAATACGGACCTTAGTTGATATACTCTAGACTTAGTTAATTTGCTTGGATGTCTGCCATGTGTTTTGGACCTTTCTGCTTGGCTGGTGTCAAGCTTAGCAGATACATTTATCATTCCTCAGCGAAATGCCTGTTGTGCTTTCTCTCTCCCTACCAGTCTCTTTCTGTCCCCATCCGTCTCTTTAAATAATTTTTCTGTGGATATGAAAATGTACAATGCACTTATATAATAATTTGGAACATGTCTGCTTTATGTGTTCTATTGAATTTTTCTTTCTGTTCTCTCCTGGATATTTTATATTATATTTTTCTTCCTTTCTTGCAGCTATGTTCATAGAGTTGGTCGAACAGCAAGAGCTGGTAGAGAAGGTTGTGCTGTCACATTTGTGACTGAACGGGATCGCAAACTTATAAAGGCTATGGTTGGTTTCTTTTCTTTTCTTTTGATTCAATGAAAAATAAAAGGTTTTATTTTATTGCTGGGCTGTTTGAGAAATGGGCTATTGATTTGTAGGTATTTAGTGCTATTTTTCCTGGAATATGATAATGTTCTTGTACCTTTGAAATATTTTTTGTTCAAAGCAGCCAAATCTATAATATCAGTGCAACTTTATACAGAAAATGGGTGATTTTGAGTTTGATAACCATTTATAATGTATTTAAGAACTTTATGTAGATGTTTCTGGCTTTATATTGTGGCCATTAGTCATTCTATTTTTCACCCATTCATTTCTTCTTTCATTTAACTGCCATGTTTTTTTTGGTCTTTGAGTTATACTTAAGAGAAGGTAGTTGTGGTATGCTCCTTGTCATATAGCCACTCATGTATTGATATTGATGGAGATGGTTTGCCACACCCTTATAATTATCACTAGAGTTTATTGATTCATAATTCTTCATGATATGTTTAAATTCTTGGAACTGTCTGCTGACTGCCTTCTCAGGACTAGACTAAGGTGTCTGACATTCTTAATTAGTAAATCTTTAGAAGCTGAAATAAATAGATATACTATGTTGTGGTTCAAGCTGGGCTTTCTGTTGAAATGTTCCTATGAAGGTTGTTTGGCCCATTGAAGTATTCCTGTCAGATGGTTGTCATGTTGATCATTTTAGGATTAAACATTGCTGGGCTATTATCACCTTTTTCTGAAGTTATTGTCCAATTGATCGTCCTATGCAGTGTTGCCCTTTTTCTTTCCTATATTTTAAGGTACATTTATTCTGTTTTATTAGATATTTGGATTTGCATCTTGTGCTTGGTAAAGAAGGGTTTCCTACCATCGTACATGATAATTGTTTGTAACTTTAATTTGTTTCTTACAGGCAAAAAGGGCTGGTTCTAGGCTTCTTAGTAGAGTGGTTGCAGAACAGTCCATTGCTAAGTGGTGTCAGAGTATTGAAGAAATGGAAGAGCATGTTGCTGCCGTCATTCAAGAAGAGAGGTTGGAAGTTGTAACCTTTGCTGCTCTTAAAAGGACATCGTTTTTGTCTTGTATCGCGTAATAAGAACTAATTACCTCAAAGTGCTTTATATTTGCAGGGAGGAGAGGGCACTTAGGAAAGCAGAGATGGAGGCCAGTAAGGTATTTAACTGTCATATTTTGTGATAGAGCTGTATGCTTGCATTAGACTTTTGGTATTTATAAATTAATTCCTTTAAATTTAGCACTGACAATGATGTCTTTTTCGCTCTATTGTGAGAACCCTACAGGCACAAAACATGATGGACCATAAGGATGAAATTTATTCACGCCCTAAAAGAACATGGTTTCAATCAGAAAGGGATAAAAAACTTCTTGCAAAAGTGGCAAAGGTGAGGCTTGACTTCTTTTCACTGTCAGGTCTGTTCAATGTGTTGAAATTAGTGATGTGTGAGCTCTGGGGTACTCACAACGAGTATCCTGAATTGGCTTTGTGATCTTGACGCCTTTGTGATTTATTGAATAGCTAGCTGTGAAATTTGATGTACTTATCAGTTTAGATTCGAGACTACTAGAGTGATTTATTTCAATTACTCAAATGAGTGATTTATTTCTTTTTGTTAGACAAGGTTTATTGAAAGTCTTGAAACAGATGCTTCTGAATTTCATATTTCTTTTTCCTTTTTCAATTTGAGGGGGAAGTTTTGCTCATGTTGATAAAGTGCTCTTTTAATTAGTCTATGAATCTCATCATTATATTCGTTCAGTTTACTCCTTTAATGTGATTTCCTTTTCTAGTCTTTTCATAGACTTTTTACTTAAAAAAAAGCTTAAAAAATTTAGATAGGTTAAATCTTTGTTAGTTCAGAATCCAGGCTAAACGACTGTTTTTCTGACTTATTTGTAAGTTAACCTAGAAACAACTTGGAAAATCCTTTTTTTTTGCTTGTAAATATTCCTCCAAACCTTTGCATTTCCCTTTGTGAAAACTTCGGTATATGACCCATTATGCTTTAATCTCCTTGTTGTATCTTCATTGTACCATTTTGTGTCTTTGGTTGTACACTTTTTCATCTTTGTTTGCACCTTCTTGTGCTTAGGTTGCTACATTTGACGTCATAAGTTCACTCTTTCTTGTCTCTAGTTATACCCTTTCACATCTTGTGGCAAAAAGACGTTGACTAGACTTTGGACAAGAGCTAGGTGGGTATGATGATTAGTGACATGTACGTGGTGAAAAATAGCCAATTGTGAAGTTGTTATTCAAAATAATATCACCTGAGGCTGAAAAATTATTTTAGCCATAAGCCCAAAAATATTTATTAGTCCTGAACCAAAGTCAAACCTTAGGTTTGGGAGTGTGGATTTAATACCATTTCTAGGGTCTAATGGGTCCCTTATTTGAAATCTATAAAGGACTCAATATGCAACATAACATTTAAAACAGAGATGAATGGATGCTTATTCCACCAAATGATAGATGGGTAAATGTTAGTCGAGGGTATCGAATCTTGATCCGTTGTCGATTTTCTCAACTATGGTATCACTTGGAGAGTCATAACCTATTCTAATTACCCGATAATAAATTACCTCATCTCTTAGAAGGTTACTGATAAGATACGTTTTCCTCAAACTTTTTTCCTAAATAAACTCTATATTGACCTCTTTGGTGGGCCACTCCCACCACAATATTATATTTGCTCTTAGGTCTATTATACCATATCCAAGCAATGTCTCCATGAATAATTCTGACTTTTTATTTAAGAGATTCCCCATTCTCATCAAACTGCTACTTTTCCATGTCAAATTCTTGATATCATTTACATCAAGAGAGAATTTCCTTTGGCCAATGACACTCTTAGATTTGAATTTTGCTTACAGAGGTCAACACTATGATCACCTAAATATCTGTTACTCTGTTTCCTTTTCTATATATGTGCTTGACATTTCTAAGATATTTCCTTCATCAATATCCAGAATAATGTTAATGTTGATTCACTCTCCACATCCATTCTTCTTGACAGCATCAACAATAACATGTGAAAGCCCCTCAATTGAAATATATCTTCATCCTTTTACAATGGCAATCTTTAATCCTATAGGAAGTGCCCTAGCGTCCGTATTGCTATGCGTTGAAGTTCCATATGATTATGAGAGGCGAGTAGAAATTTGTCTTTATTATTCCAAAAAGCACAATCTCTACCAGATTTCCTAAGGTTTCCTTTTGGAAGCACCATCGAAATTAAGTTGGCTGAACCCAACTTCTGGATGTTTCCATTTTGCCATTGATCGACATAGATCCTTTGCACTAACTCTATTGTTGCATACCTCCGCATGTATATTAAAATCTTGTAAATGGAGACTAGCACATGTTTTTCCACACTTAAGACTTCCCATGATGGGCACCATGTCTATAAACACTTTACAAGAGAGGCAACGATATGAATCCAAATTAATATATTATTAAAACTTTTGTTTTTGAAAATTCTAGTATTCCTTTCAAACCATAGATTCCAACAAATAATGGCAAGATCAATCCTCCACGTAGTGCTTAATACTTAGCTTTGAATAATTAATCTAACATTTCATCAACTCTTCAAATGTCGGTGGAGTGACCCAACAGATCCTTATTTGCTTGAAAAAGCAACTCTGAATAGTGGAAGCAAAAGAACAATAAAGTAGTAGATGATCTGAGGTTTCTAGTTCCTCCCCGTACAAAGCACACCCCAAAGGTCCATGATATCCTATTTTTGTTTCCACAAATCATCATTTAGAATCGTTTGTTTTACTTTCTTTCTCTCCTTTGTTTTGTACTCTTGACATCTTGTCCACTAATTGCACACAACCATAGTACAGGGCATCCTGCCTCTCAATTGTCTTCTTGAAGAAAATAAAGTAGCTAACATAGCCTTTTTATAGGTTTGAGGAATTTCATTCTCAAAATGGTCTTGAAAAGTGCCAAAGAGGTATAATGGTTGCAAATAAACATTTGTAGCATTTGCTACTACCCTTTTGTCTACTCAGTTTGTCAATGCATTTCAGTGCCTTGTTCAATGCATGAACAGGTGGAATCCAAAAAATATGTATGTTGGTGTGTCAGATCATCAGTGCTACTGTTCTACACAGATGCCCCTCACTCGTCACGACTTGGACCACATTGGCATAACCGACCTAATCTATAGTGTCCTTCAAAATAATTGAAAATCTGCATCCTTGAGCTTTAATTGACAATCAAAGGCTCTAAAAAAGTAGGGCTTTGTTTTGCATGCATCTATTATGTTTATGAGTGGCCTATGGGTAATATCAGTCCACATGTCCATGCTCTTACTAGAACCCGATCTCACATGTCTCTCTCATCTCTGTCAACAAGTTAACCCAAGAGTAGTTTTTGTCAAGAAGAGTGGTTCCCCATCCTTGTTTCTCTAAGGGCACATAACCTAGACTAGTTTTAATGAATTTTTTGAATGCCTACTATAAAAGGGTGAATGAATAACGTTGAATAGGATGCTATTGGCAAAGAACAATTAGGAAATAACATCATTTGTCTCCTCATGGGCTTGTAATATGTACATTTGTTACCTGTGTTTAACTTCCTTTTAGCTCTAATAGAAGATTCGTCTCCCACATTAATTGGAGGTGATGAAACTCTTTTGCTCTGACTATCATCAGCTCTAGTACTAGTATAGTGGAGAGGAAGGTGCGAAGGTGGAGTGGCACATTAATATGGAGTTACTAGAGTAGGTTTTTGAGCATTTAATTTTTCAACATCCACAGTCTTGGTGTTTAAATTTGTTCATTTTAGCTCTCTCATCAAGTTCGATTGTTTCACATCATCTCGCACCATCTTTGGGCATATGATTGAGTGTATACTTTGGTATAACTGTCTTCAAATGGAAAATTGCAAAAATGGCATCTAAAGTGTTTTTTGCCCATGGTTTTCCTTCTATTTTCCCTATCCTTGTCTAAAACCATAGTAGAGAAACTAAAACTTGACGGGACCAATTTTGACTCAGACTTGAGACTTACCAAAGGCCCTTGTTAAAAACTATTTTTTTGAGGCTGTAATCTTATGCCATACAGTTCTACTTCAGTGAAATTTACACTAGTTTTTTTAACTCTAGTTTAACTTATTTTCATATTACTTTTTGATTACTACAGTGAATTGTAACTGCTCTTTTCAACGAATCCCACTGGCCAACTTTGGCCATCCATGGACATCAATAAAATTATCTTATTTTATCTGTGGAGACATAATGGCAATGGAAAACTTTGAGAATTATGGAAATGATTTCTGAAATATTATTTTCTAAGTTTGGGTGCTTTTCATGTTGTGGGTGCTGTGTTTTCTAGAATCTGGATTTGTGGGCTTGCAAATGAGGAAAATGTCTAAATATATGATACAGTATAAAGAAATGGAAAATAAAGTAGTACGTCATGCAAAAGCCTAAATAAACCAAGACAGTATACATCAAATATATTTGTCATTGATTTTTCAGTGAGATGGCTTGTTTTCTACTTTTAAGGTCAGGATTACTACATAGATTTGTATTGTTTGTGTAATTTTGCTTGTTTTTCTGTTCTCTTTATCTTGTGGCTTTCTGAAGTGGTAGATCCTTTAGGCACTTACTATACATATATATATTTGTTGTTGGTCCCATCCTTAACATTTCTAACAGCAGATATATGGGGTCTAATATATTCTCCAATGCATGCATGTGTGATCTTCTTTAAGAAATTAATGTCGTTTCTGACCCTGGAATGTCTAAACATTTGCCCATTATTTAGTATTCTGTGATGTGAGCTGAAGCAACCTGCTAAGGAGGTTGAGTTTTGAGTCAATAACTGATGTCATTCATTATTGAAGTTCTAGATTACTTAACATATGGCACATTTTAATCCATTTTAGAAGTCAGGAAATATTACCTTAGGCAATTAGTACTGGCATATTCTCCAGTACATTACCAGCTTATATTTCATATTTGACATTTAGCAGGTTCTTTGTAAGGCAGCTAGCAAGAGATCAAATAGTCAATTCAGATCAAGCATCAATCTTATGTGACATGCAATTTATTTTGAACAAGAAATTTAATTTTGTGTTAAGAGAGGACTTTTTGCAGAGCAGCAATAGGAAGCAGATTGCAGAATATGCTAATCATTCTTGTAGAAAAGTATTTTGAATTTTTGACCTAGATTTTGTATGGATGTTGCAGAATACTTCTATATTATCTTTGCACTTGATTTATAGGTAGACACTTTTAATTATTTTGTGCCCTTGTGTCATTCCTCAACCTTGCAGACTATTAAGAGTTATTCATGACCTGTTTATATCATCATTAGCAGTCTGCCCAATAGTAGATCCCATGATATGTAGGACAAACTAGAGAATATATGTTTGTTTTCATGTTAATTCCAATGAAGACACAAGGTTCATGAAGAGTCACCTTTTCGGATATTTCTTAAAATTCCACAAGATGGCAACTACAGTGAGAGGTTGTCACTGACAAGTTAATATTGTGCTCATCAAATAATAGAAAATAACTTTAACTGAGAAAGGGACAAGTGTCATGAAAAAAAATAATGAATGTTTCAAATTTAGTGGAGGCACTTTATGATTCAGTGTGTTTGTGCAGTGATCTGGATTATAAATCACAAATGTTGATGCATAGAGCATTGGTTTGGTATAGACATAAATTCTAGAATGACAGGTTCAAATGCTTAGAGGCAAATATAATTGTTTTGTCACATGCTATAGTGATGCCTTAGGATTACAGAGAGGGCATAATTCTGCAAGGGAAAACAGAAAATCTAACAATGTAGAGATTCAAATTCCATACAACTAATCCTACTGAAAATTTAATAAAATTTCTGTTCTGAATTGTAATTCATTCCATCGCATAGCAACTGGTGCACAATGATCAGGAAAGCACAAGTCTTTAGGGAATGCACTTGTCCATCAGTCACCAGTAAAATGTTGAGCTTTGAGGCTAACAAAATTCTGTAGTAAAACATCTGTATTATGGTTGACACCTGTTTCAGTTGTTGGTGTTTTCCTCTTGGGGGGGAAAAGTAAAAGAAAAATTGGTTTGGTTTGTGAAGTTTTATAATAAAGTTTGCATTTAAGAGGATACTCTTTATTTATTTATTTGTCTTTTATGTTCTTCTAAAGGCAATATGCATAGTTATTATTTTTGGAAAGTTTGGTTGGAACAGAGGGCAATTTGTTTTTTAAAAGTTCACAATTTCAAAATTTGGTTGGGTTCGGAAACACACACGTGTGTGTGTCCATGCGCATGCGTGTACACCACAAAAGTTCTACGTAAAAGAAAAGGAAAATTGAAAATGACCAAATCAAACTGGACTAATTCTGTTGGCACAAAAAGTCCAAACTTTACCGAACTTGGGCCTAGTTTGGATGAACCTGGTAACCATGGCAATTTGTAGTGATGCTTTTAATGTGGGAAACAATGCTTTTATGATAACATGCAACAGGCTGTATATTTTTAGTAGTATTCAGAGATGGTTTGGATTATTGTTTTTGACTATTCTTGATCATTATATGATCTGATGATCACCTCAGGCTTCAAAAGAAAATGCAGAAATCACAACTGGTAAACAGATTACCAGTGTGGAAGAGGCAGATGATATGAAAATGAAAGAGAAGAGACGACTTGAACGTGAGGTGAGATATACTCCTGTTTTCATCCTTTTTGGAACAAAGGGATCTCTCTCTCTCTCTCTCTATTTTTTTTCTTGTATATTGTTGGTTATAGTTCCTGTCTTTGGCAGAAAAATTTACCAAGAAAAAAGAGACGGAAATTAGAAGCCGCTCGACAAATGCTTGAAGAAAACGATTCAAGTGATTCTGATCAAGAGCAGGTTTATCTTCTAGTAGCCTTTATTTCCTATTTGTTAGCCTATGAATGATCTCCCTTGATTTTGGTAATTTATCCAAAGGGAGAAACATAGTTAGTGCTATATTTTCAAAACCTGTCTGATTTTTGAACTTGTTGAAAAAGGTCAATTATCTGAAGCGATTTCTACTGAAAATATTATATCATTATGAATAATTTTGTTTTGTCTGGATTATATACTTTATAGAATAGATTTGTGTAGTTTCTAGGTCATTTTATCAACTAATAACTTGCTGCAGGGGCCGAAGAAAGATGGCGAAGAAAAGATAGGGAAGTCTGTAGTTGAATTGGCATATCGGCGAGCAAAAGCTGTTAAGGCTGTTGCGAGGGCAAAGGAAGCAGGTAGATTTGTTGAGAGAGATCCTTCGTCGAAGAAGAAACCCGGGAGAGAGAAAGGGAGGAAAGAAGAGATGAAGGAGCTCTTCCAAAATGATATGAATGCCAAAAAACAAAAACATACAAACTCAGGTGGCTTGCGAATGGGTGGAGGGAAAAAGAAGTCAAGCAAGGCATTTAAAAGCAAGAAGAGGTATACGAGTCTTTTTACAGTCTTGTAGCATTTTAGAACATTCCATATAGAAATTAGTTGAAAAGTTTTCATAAAGTTATACAAGATGCCTACTGGTTTATTGGATATGGTAGAGAACAGGACTTAAATTTGTCAATCAGTCTGATATCTTTTAGATATTCAATCGGTCAGTTTGATGTATTGGTTTTTGAGTTTACAGTTGATGCTTTTGTTACGTTTACCCTGATATACACAATGTTCTAGTTCAAATTTCTTTTTTAGGATTTAGAATTTTATGTGAACTTGTTATGTTTTGTATCTTTTTGGTTGGAGTATCAGAATGTGAGGAATACTTTGCCTGTCTCTTATTCCCCAGCAGAGAGCTATTCAGTGATTGTTTTTCTGCAGTTTGACATAATTGAATGACACATGATGAATTGCTTCCCAAAAGTGCTTGTAAACAGTTTGTCATTGATTTAAGTGATTCTCATTTGTATAAAGTTAAACACAGATCCATCTTAAACAAGATGTACATGATTGCCAGCTTTGACCGCAATCGCCGGTCAGGGCCAAGATCATGATCATGGAGAAGGCAATTAGAGGCTGAGCAAATCATTCAATCTGCATGGAAAAGCCTAGATGTACAAGTGGAATATGTATGATAACTCCCCCAATGAAGAGGCTGGATGAGCTAAAGCTTGAAACTCCTTTTCTATAGAATAACCATGGACCCTTGGGCAGGTTCGAGATCAGAATGATCAAATAGGAACAAACAAAACTAGCTTCTCTTCCCCAGCAACATCTGTAGAAAAGAGAACACCCTATAGGAATTGAACCCCTATGCAAATCGAGTAAATAAATCCTATTTAACAAACAATACCTTTATTTTGGGTTTAGTGTAGACAAAAAAATTCTCTTAGAGATGGAATGTAATCGCACATTTGATTGGATATCTGTCGGATTAGAAGCTAATATTTTGGATGGATGGACTCCACTCGAATGAATTTATTTCTCAAATATTAGTTGAAACCTCTAGAACTTGTTATCGATAGCTTAATTGTTCCCAATCTGGGTGTTTTTGGATAGGAGTGATCTATTCCCTGTGTGTGGGTTGTTGATCTTCACTTCCATGTGAAGATTTTCAATAGGTAAGCTAATGAAATCTTACTTGGAACCCCACTTCGCGTTATCTCATGTTATCTCATGATATCAATTATCCTCTTGATCCAGGATAGGGCATGATAGTTATCCTATTGATCTAGGATAGGGCACAAACTCTAGTTTGCCTCCCCTCCCAGAAAGGTCAGCCAAGCTAGCACATCCTTTCCTTTCTTTGCATTGCTAATGGTGGGGTGGGAATCTTATGTTTGCTTAGATAACAGCTTTATCATGCTATGTCACTTGGAAGCATGTCATTGCAGAGTGAGCTTTTTGTGGGTGGTTAATAAAAACAACTGGAGGTATCGTGTAATATTTCGCATATGGTTCCGTATTAGGTATGGATGCAAAAGTCTCTTTCTTTTCGATGCAGTACCCTTTAGATAGAGTTCCTACTGAACCAAGTCTAGAATGCTTTATGCCACTAAAATGAGTCCAAACCATGCTTTACATGATTGAACTGAGTACATTCTTCACTGAACCAAATATAGGCCATGAATGCTTTAAGCTACTGAACAGATTTGCTATTTGCATCCTTGAACCTGTTGCACCAAGTTCTTCATTGCAATCAAGTAGAACCTTAAGATAGAGCCCCACGGAGACCTGATGAACAAAGTCATTCTTCTATCTCCCTTGTTCTCTCCATCACAATCAAGTAGCACCATTCATTCACTCACATTCTTAAGACCATACTAGACTCATCAGCTTAAAGCATACAGAGCTACTTGTATTACTTAAGTAATAAGATGCAACCTAACACTCATGCTGTTGGCAAGTATATTAGCTAATATGTGTAAAGTTGTTATTTTGAAAATACAGTACAAACAAGTAGCCCCATATACCACCTTGCCATAATACCAATAGCATAGATAGTTGCCACCTTCGGGCCAAGTAGCATACCACCAGCATGCATGTGGTTAGATCACCTAAAATTAGGAGTTTAAGGGAGAGACCAGCTTAAAGTATACAGAGCTACTTGTATTTCTTAAGTAATAAGATGCGACTTAATATTCATGCTGTTAGCAAGTATATTAGCTAATATGTGGCAAGTTGTTATTTTGACAATACAGTACATACAACTAGCCCCATATACCACCTTGCTATAATGCCAATAACATAGATAGTTGCCACCTTCGGGCCAAGCAGCATAACACCAGCATGAATGTTGTTAGACAACCTAAAATAAGGAGTTTAAAGCGAGAGATCAGGACATTTATGTGCTCCATCTCCTTTTGGGTGAGATTTTGCATTCTTCATGCTTTGGTTTTGGTTGGGTTACCCATGTTAGGATTCATGCAACCAGTACATTGGTTCACTCATTCAGGGTGGTGAGTATGAATCTCTATCTATTTCAGGTAGTCACATCTATCTTATCTTTTGGGGCAAAGCACGTTTAATATTTAGAATGGAATTGGGATCTTGTTATCTTCCAAATGAGGGCAAAGACAACATGAATTCTAGTTTATTCATACATCTCTTCTAAATGATCTAGGAGAAAATTCTCTAACAAGGCATAGTTGATGTGGGGCCTAAGGTGAAATCACCAAAGCGAATGGATAGAAAAATAGTTTAGAATGACTAGGCATAAAAGGTTTATATACTAGGGGGTGTTGAACCTGGTTGAAAGTGGAGTGAGTGATGACAACTAGAAGTTGGACTTGGAATCCGACATTCTTCAAAGCAAAAATAACCCATAGGGCTAGCTCGATAGAATAGAAATAACTGTGTAATTTAATACCAATCACTTTATGAATTTGTTCTATTATACTTCTTCATGGATATGATCAAGGGTGACCACTTTTATAGGGATAAAAGCTCGACTACTTAAAGTTGTAAATAAGTCTATTATAATTGCATGACCTTTTGAAGCCTTAGGGAAAGGAGTGAGCATACACAAACACCTTCACTAGGTCAGCTCTTAAAAGGGGGAATTGGAGAAGGGGACCCTTTAATATGAAATTGCGTGGATAGAGTCTTCATTAGTGGAAAGGATTAGTTATTCTATTTTGTCATCCCATATCTTTGTCACAAAGGTGTTGGAATTGAATAGGTAAGGTATTATCCAATCTGATATTTTTGTGAGCATCATCGATTCAAAGACAGACAATTGTAGTGAAAGTCAAACCTACAATCGGCCTCTCTATTTTGAAGAGCTTTATCAATTGAGGTACAATGTCCAAAATCCCTCTTCTTCACCCACGCAATATTGCTATCGCTACCTTGAGATAATTACAATGCTGTAGTTTCCATTTGTACCACCTTCACTAGGGCTTTCATTCATAACTATGCTTATTAGGGCTTAAAGGCTACAGCCGGGGCCGGGGCAGGGCGGAAGGCGGGGGGGCGCAGGGGGGCCCCGCCAAACGGAAAAAAAAAACAAGAAGGAAGGACGCGGGACGCGGCCGGCGGGGGCGGGGGGGGGGGGGGGGGGGGGGGGGGGGGGGGGGGGGGGGGGGGGGGGGGGGGGGGGGGGGGGGGGGGGGGGGGGGGGGGGGGGGGGGGGGGGGGGGGGGGGGGGGGGCGCCGGCCCCGGCCCCCCCCCAACCCCCCCCCCCGCCGGGGCCGGCGGGGCGGGGGGGGGGGGGGGCCCAGAGTGCCCCCCCCCGGGGGCGGGGGGGGGGGGCGTGGGGGCCGGCCCCCCCCCGGGGGGGCGGGGGGGGGGGGGGGGGGGGCCCGGGGGCCCCCCGGGGGGGGGGGGGGGGGTGGGGAGGGGGGGGGGGGGGGGGGGGGGGGGGGGGGGGGGAGGGGGAAAGAGGAGGGGGGGGGAGCCCCCGCGGGAGGGGGGGGGGGGCGCGGCGGGGGCGGGGGCGGGGGGGAGGGGGGGGGGGGGGGGGGGCGGGGGGGGGGGGGGGGGCCCCCCGCCCACAAAAAAGAGGGGGAAAAAAAAAAAGAGAGGGGGGGGGGGGTCCCCCCCCGGGGGGGAGGCCCAACCAGGCCCCCCCCCGCCGGGGGGGGGGGGGGCGACACCGGGGGGGGGGGGGGGCCCCCCCCGGGCCGCCCCGCGGGGCGGCGGGGGTGGGGGTGAGCCGCCGGAGGGGGGGGGGGGGGGGGCCCCCCCCCCCCGTGGGAGGGGGGGGGGGGGGGGGGGGGGGGGGGGGGGGGGGGGGGGGGGGGGGGGGGGGGCGGGGGGGGGCGGTGGGGGGGGGGGCACCCCCCCCGGGGCTCGGGGGGCCCCTCCTCCCCTCAGGGGGGGGGGGGAACCCCCAAACATAAGAGAGGTTAGTCGAGTTTCTGAAGGCCCTAGCCTTAGTTGAGTGTCTAAAGGCTGCTCGGTTTATTGATCAATAAGTGTTTGAAGGATTTCTACCTGTTGGGAAACCTCTCTCTCTCTCTCTCTCTCTCTCTCTCACCCACACAATATTGCTATCTCTACCTTGAGTAGTTACAATGCTGTAGCTTCCATTTGTACCACCTTCACTAGGGCTTTCATTCATAGCTATGGGGCTTAAAGCCTACACAAAGAGTGGTTAGTCGAGTTTCTGAAGGCCATAGCCTTGGTTGAGTGTCTAAAGGTTGCTTGGTTTATTGATCAGTAAGCGTTTGAAGGATTTCTGTAGTGAATTGACTCAATCGATAAGGAGCTGGAGAGTAATGCACAGTATCACAAACTGTTTTAAGATATAAAGGTTGCTTGACCTAGTCAAGGTTGAAAAGTGGTGCAAACTATTCCCAGTGGTCGAGGGCCTAGGTAGAAATTGTGAATGCTTATAAAAGCAGTTGATCGAGTGCTTGTGGAGGTGCTTCCTAAACGTTGTACACTAGATCATAGATAGTGTTCCTTCAGTTGTGCGTTTACTTAAGGCCTAAAGGCCTTGAGTCAGTCGAGTGTCTTCTGCTGACCAGTCTAAATGAGTCCTCAATTCTAGAAAACTATGAGTGCAGCCCTGACGAATCAAAATTATGGATAGAAAGATGTGGTCCGGGTTCATTGTTAACTGGACCTTCTGGGACAACCAGTCTGGTTCGCTTTGGTTTGGCCCAATTTTACTGTTGCTTTAAACAAATATCATTTACATAAAAGAACCCAATAAACTTAAACAATAAATCAGAACAATATGAAACTATTCCATGTGAAGAATTGTGTTGTTGCCATCAAGACTCTGAGATGAGACACCACCAAGGGATGGGGGTGTAAACAACATTGAGTGGAGACATGTTTAATCCATATTTTATGTGATTTTTCAGGTCACAGCCAAGCTGACAGATGTTATGGTTATATGAGACCCCCTTGTGTTAGGCAGGAAAAGTTCAATTATGTACCTTTGGGTTTTGACACTTCGATCAAGTTCACTATAATTTAAGTGTTGCCAATCTGTCTAAGCTCATATATGTATGCACTTCTCTGAAGTGAACTAAACCTTTTCCAAATATATTAACCTTCCAACTATTTTATCCTGCCATTTGAATTGAACCTTCCATACCTGATAACTACGATTACAGGTAATGGCCTGCAGGTAGAGGACTTCGATGAATACCATAAAGAAACAACAAATTGTGGCTAATGCACATCAGCAAAATCCATACCAAATTATTCCTTCTTCAGGCCACTAGGAGGAGCATCCCTGCGCAACACCTTGTTCTTTATGCTTCTCCATTCACAACAAAAAATCAAAGCATTGCTCATTTCATTCCTTCAATCTGCAATGCTCTGCAAGGCTTCACTTCTGGGATGACCCATATCCCTGGTCAAGTTCTGTTCAATGGAAGTGTCACTGGGTTTATATTTTTTACTGTCCTGCCTCAGTACATTCTTCCTGCCAACCTTTCAGTGTTCCATGAGACCCAAGCAGCACAATCTTCTGGAAATGTACATACAACATAATGCAGGAACCATCAACAGCTAAATATGATTATTAGTTTAAATGGGCACAGAAGTATGAACCCATCATTGCGCAGTTACAGGCATGAGACACAAGTGAAGTGAACTGTGGCCAAGATGCTGCAGAACCAAAATTGGTTTCTGCATAAGTTACAAATGTACATTGAGTTTTGGTTGGGGTCAAATATGCCATTGCATTTAGGGGGCTGCTACAAATGTTGATAAGGGTGAAGAGAACCTGTAGATCTTAGACAGACCTGCCATTACATTATCCTCTGCAGTTTGCGATGGGCTTCAGTTCCATTCTGAGTGAGAGTACATTGAAGTTATAGATGACTACCAAGCAGAATGGGATACCTATTTCATCAAAAAATTTGTGGTAAATATTGCAGCAGCAGGATGCAGCTTCCCTACCTTTGGTGGACTAAGAAGTCATCTTTATGGGGACCTTGAATTTAGGATTTTTGGGGAGACTCCTTTCTTGGCCCCAACCCTGCAACCATGGTAGAGAAACTCGGACTTGGCGTGCACTTGGCAAGGCCAATTTTTGACTTGGCCTTGGACTCCGCAAAATAAAAAACCAAAGAAATGCAAATTTTCATTGGAAAAAAGTTTTTTTTTTTTTTCATGCACATCACAATTAATTAATATTATACAAATCCAAAATTAATATTGTAAGCAATATAACTTTAAATTACTCATGAAAATGACAAAACACACATCAATGTAACTGCTGGGTAGCGGTTAGATTCAGTCTTGGAGCATCTGCAAGTCCTTTTTTGTCACTTAACTTGCTGTTTATTTGTAATTGTTTCCTCCTGGAGAATATGTAGTGTTTGCTAATATTTCATATTGAGTCAGAGTCCAGAGAGAGTACATAATGCTAGTAAATATCCCTTCTAATTTCCATGGCTCTCAAATTGTGGCTGTACTAGGGGATGCCTTCCATAGACGAATGGTTATATATGGGCTAGTGGCTACTGTTAGAAAATCCTTCCAGTCATGTTATCTCCTATTCTGGTTTTGTGGCCATACACAGGTGCAGTGCTCAAACCAACACCGAATATGGTTGATGCTATTTTTGGCAGAGTATGGAGGGTATTATTCTTCAAAGGTATAACTACATATCACAATTATTAGTCAACTTGTCTTCCTTATAAAGAATCCTCAAGGATATTTTGTGCTTCTTCAAATGACCTCTTTGTATTTTATGTGCATCCTCTATATCTCACTGGGATTGTGAGAGGGCCCAAGCACTGTACTGTTCCAATATTTCGTGTCTTGTTCTTGATGCCTTTGAGTTGCCTCAAACATGGTGAATGTTTCCTGTGTTGGGTAGGATTTCGGAAGCATTTGTTCGTTCTTAGGTCTAGTGGTTAGATGAATGTTGAAGAGAATGTATATTACAGATAAGTGCAAAGAAATTTTGCTCTTGATTATTGAACGTGTTACACTTTGCCATGGGGTGGGACATATTGCCATGGAATTGTTGGTCACAAATCTGCCATAGGAAAGGATTTTGTACGTAAACGCGCCCTAGACCTGAACCAACATTGAAAGGCCGAGGGGACGAGATGCCCCTGTGCCAATCTCCGGAGAAAGGCCGGCTCCTTTACTAAACTACTTAGGGTTTTAAGTTAAGAGTGCGGGAAAGAGATAAAAAGAGTAAGGGTGCTGGAAAGAGATAAAAAGAGCAAGGGTGCTGGAAAGAGATAAAAAGAGCAAGGGTGTAGGAAAGAGATAAAAAGAGTAAGGGTGTAGGAAAGAGATTAAAAGAGTGAGGGTGCAGGAAAGAGATTAAAAGAGTGAGGGTGCAGGAAAGAGATAAAAAGTACAGAAATAAATGTAAATGGCTGATTTAAAGGGTAAATGGCTGATTTAAAGGGGAAGAACCAGCAACACAATCACTAACTAATACCTTGAAGTAGCAACAATAAATACAAAGAATAAAACATAAATGAACACCACTCTAGCTTCCCTATGTATCCTCTGGAAGAGCTCCAGGATCCACCTATCTTCCTACGCCTAAATCTAGATTTCAGAATTACAGCAGTTGGGAAAATACATAAATATAGCAGAAACACTAACCACAGGCAGCATACAAGGAAACTAACACAACGTTTTCTCCCCTATGTATCCTCCAGGAGAATTCCAGGGTTCTGTCCCCAATCACACACCTAAATCCACGATGCAGAATTACAGTATGCAAATGAAGAAACAGAATAGCAGAAATAATCATAGAAGGCAGCATACAAGAGAGAAATGGAGCCCAAAGTTCTTAATATCAATTGCAAAAATCAAGATACAACAGTTTTCAAGCAAATGTTCCCCCCCCCCCCCCTTTTTCATTACAATGCATGGGTTTTTATAGAGGACCCTCCCCTCTGCGCCATTAATGATCCCGATTTACAAGAATGCTAGGGCGGATCTGGTAATGATGCTAGCTTACTTTTTACAATTGAACACTCTTATCCAATTGCCATAACTAGATACAGGGCCGCGTTAAGCGGGGAAATTTGCATTTATGAGCCGTAGACCTGCCTTGGTTACTCCGGAGGACGCTCAGGCGGCTCCAAAAATCGCGCTGGCCATCTTCTGCAATTGAGACTTCCCATCCTATTACCACAACTAGATACTAGGTCTTTCGGGGCAAAAAAAACTGCATTTATGTGCCGCACCAATGCCTTGGATAAATACCCGGTCTTTGAATGCGTGCCCCTCGAAAACAACACCGTTGTCAGAAAAAGTTCTAGAGAGCTTCGCTGAGAAATTGGCCCGAACTGGCAGTTCGCTGGATTTTTGGCCGACTTGAGTTTTTGGCCGACATAGGCATTTTGGCCGACGTTGGGATTCGCGGCAGACGTTGGGATTCTGGCCGACGTTGGGATTCGCCTCAGACATTGAGGTTCGCGGCCGACATTGAACTTCGGGGCCGACATTGCACTTTTTTGGGGTCGAAGTTAAGCTTCGCGGCTGACTTAGGCATTTTGGCCTACTGTAAGGTTCGCGGCCAACATTGAACTTCGGGGCCGACATTGCACTTTTTTGGGGTCGAAGTTAAGCTTTTTTGACCGACATGAACTTCAGGGCCGAAGTTAAGCTTCGCGGTTGACTTAGGCATTTTGGCCGACTTTAAGGTTCGCGGCCAACATGAGCTTCGCTGGCCGAATTTGGGCTTTAGGGCTGAAGTTGAACTTTTTTGACCGACATGAACTTCGGGGCCGACTTGAGCTTCGCTGAGGATAGGGCCCGAAGTGGCAGTTCGGCAACATTCTGGGCGAAGCGCCCCATTTGCCTTAGAGCCTTCTTCGTCATGCGGGTGGAGGTTCACCAAAATAGGGATTGAAGTGGAGGTTCGGCCTTCCTGCTGCCCGAAGTGGATGCTTCGCCAAGCTCAAACCCGAACTGACGCTTTTATGGAGGCGGTTTGCTGAAAGCATTGGCCGAAGTGGAACTTCAGCAATTTTCTGGGCGAAGTGGCCTGGCCGCCTTAAATTTTTTTCATTATAAGGATGGGGAGGTTCGTCGGAGTTGGAGCCGAAGTGGAGGTTTGGCGACCAAAGAGCCCGAAGTGGCAACTTTGGCAGCATTCTGGGCGAAGTGCCCCTCATGCCTTTGAATTTTTTTCAAGCCCGAAGTGGACTTTAGCTAGCTTTGCTTTCGGGGCCATAACTTTTGATCCGCTGACCCGATCACCTATTGTAATATATCGTCGGAAAGCTTGCGAAAAGATCTGCAATAATGAGACATCAAAAGATCAATTCGTCCACTTTATCATCCCCGTTTAGGGCCCGCGAAAATGCCAACACCTCTGCATGCTCTTTGCCGCTTTGAAGCTCTATACTCGGATAAAATTTTGTAAAAAAATTGAATGTGGCAAAAATGCCAACAATCTTGGCGGCTCGCAGGGCATTTAGCTCGTCTGAATGCAGAGATCCCAGGCCTTTATCCATTGGGCAACAGAGTCATCCTCGCTGTCCTTTTCTGAGTGCTCACTGGTGGCGGTAAACTCCTCCTCCAACTTCTTTGGGGCCTTTTCTTTCTTTTCAGCGCTCCTCTTGCCCATTCTGGTTGTACAATTGCCCAAGCGCTTGATCTGAAAATGACAGCGCCTTATATGGCACTGAACTGCTGTGCCAGGGGATGCTAAAAACAACACCTGAAAACTGCTATCTCTTTGGAGTGCTAAAAAGAAACACACAAACTAAACAAAAAACTGTACTTAAGCTCCTAAGCAACACTTAGTGCCCTTGGCACTTTATTTACCATTCGGGCTATTTACAGTATTTACACAAAATTTTGTGACATGATTGGCATGCCGCCACCACAAACCCAACTTCGGGTGCCTATCCGGTGAACCTGCAGTGTCCGGACCAGATTTGATTGTACTTTAGTCGATATTTGAAGTCCGGCTGGCCTCTTCCCGAAGTTCTCCATGTTGTGAACAGGGTGCAACGTGGCAGGTTATCATACATGCAAGTACCCATATAGTTGATGAATAATGTGGCAAAGAGGTTTGCCACATGGGGGCCTTCTTCGGGTATTGGTTGTAGTGATGGCTGGAGCCAATACCACGACTTTAAAGAGTCCATTGGCCGGGTTGAGTACAGGCTCGTCCAACCCCTTGATGCGACAACAGGACTTTTCCGGCGATAGGCCTTCTTCTAGGATCTCCTCAGGCTCAGCCTCTTGGTGAGGGATGCTTATTGGGTTCTGGTTGAATACTTGCGTGCTATGCCATGGGACACAAAAAGGGTGAAAAAATGTGCCCTCTTTGCTCTCAGGTTCTGCCACTTGAGCCTGTTCCTCTTCTTGGCCCATCTCCTGATGGAAACTGCAAGCAACCATATTATTCATCGCTTGGGCGGTGCTTGCATATTCCCATTGTTGGCCTTGGATGAGATCTGCCTCTCGAGCTCCACACAGCTGCATTCGAGGTCTCTGCACAATATGAGGGATCTGCCATGGTGAATACTACGCGGGATAGACCGGAGAAAGTGATGGAGTTTCTCCCCACTGCCACTTTCCTGATAGGAGCAGAAGCTGCTCTGCTTGTACTGCTTCCTCAAAGATTTGAGGGAATCTATGTTCACCTGATTGCAGCAAGAGGAGGCTTATGTCCGGATGGAAAACCCGAACATAGAAGAGGTGGGCCTGGGCGGGTGTCGGTTGGATCTCCCCTGGAATTCTTTTCCAACTTTTGCAGAATCGAACATTGAAGTTTGTGATGCTCTCCAGAGGTGCTCTCGTGATGGTGGAAAGGTGCATCAATAGCTGGAAGGGATCCTGAGAGCTATCAAATGTGTTGATGAGTGCTCCCGCTAGGTCATCCCATGAGCAAATGCTCTTACGCCCGAGCAGTCTGTACCACTGCAACGCCCTTCCTTCTAGAGATAGGACCAGAAGTCTGATCATGACATCTTCATGGGTTATGCCATGGAGGATCGCTAGAGCAACAACATCTTCAAGGTGCTCTCGGGCCATTCCCTTAGTGCCATTGTATTTTGTCAAGGTTTTCAGGGCACTTTTGGGAATCTCGTGCCAACTTTGGAGATTCAGAGGGCCAGGATCATCCCAGATGGGATAGCATACCCTCGCCATTATAGCAGTTGTCTGCAGAGATCGCGGTTCTCGCCACTAAGTCGGAGTCGCCAGGTGAACATTCTTTTCTCCGCTTGTGAGGTCAAGGCTGCTCACCAAACCTTGATTTCTCCGGGGTGTCTTCTTTCAGATTAAAAGGCGCCTACGATCAAGAAATCTGGATTTTCAGCTTAACAGAGACGCCAGGTGATTTTGCCAGATGAAGGCAAGCCAAAAATTCACCAAACTCGGGCTTCCTTAAAATATGAAGACTGTTTGTCCCACCGGGCGTGCCAGAAACTGTTGGTCACAAATCTGCCATAGGAAAGGATTTTGTACGTAAACGCGCCCTAGACCTGGACCAACATTGAAAGGCCGGAGGGAAGAGATGCCCCCCGTGCCAATCTCCGGAGAAAGGCCGGCTCCTTTACTAAACTACTCGGGGTTTTAAGTTAAGAGTGCGGGAAAGAGATAAAAAGAGTAAGGGTGCTGGAAAGAGATAAAAAGAGCAAGGGTGTAGGAAAGAGATAAAAAGAGTAAGGGTGCAGGAAAGAGATTAAAAGAGTGAGGGTGCAGGAAAGAGATAAAAAGTACAGAAAGAAATGTAAATGGTTGATTTAAAGGGGAAGAACCAGCAGCACGATCACTAACTAATACCTTGAAGTAGCAGCAATAAATACAAAGAATAAAACATAAATGAACACCACGCTAGCTTCCCTATGTATCCTCTGGAAGAGCTCCAGGATCCACCTATCTTCCTACGCCTAAATCCAAATTTCAGAATTATAGCAGTTGGGAAAATACATGAATATAGCAGAAACACTAACCACAGGCAGCATACAAGGAAACTAACACAACGTTTTCTCCCCTATGTATCCTCCACGAGAATGCCAAGGTTCTGTCCCCAATAACACACCTAAATCCAGGATGCAGAATTACAGTATGTAAATGAAGAAACAAAATAGCAGAAATAATCTCAGAAGACAGCATACAAGAGAAAAATGGAGCCCAAAGTTCTTAATATCAATTGCAAAAATCAAGATATAGTAGTTTCAAGCAAATGTTCCCCCGCCTTTTTCATTACAATGCGTGGGTTTTTATAGAGGACCCTCCCCTCTGCGCCATTATTGATCCCGATTTACAAGAATGCTAGGGTGGATCTGGTAATGATGCTAGCTTACTTTTTACAATTGAACACTCTTATCCAATTGCCATAACTAGATACAGGGCCGCGTTAAGCGGGGAAATTCGCGCTGGCCATCTTCTGCAATTGAGACTTCCCATCCTATTACCACAACTAGATACCGGGTCTTTCGGGGCAAAAAAAAACTGCATTTATGTGCCGCACCAATGCCTTGGATAAATACCCGACCTTTGAATGTGTGCCCCTCGAAAACAACACCGTTGTCAAAAAAAGTTCCAGAGAGCTTCGTTGAGAAATTGGCCCGAACTGGCAGTTCACTGGATTTTTGGCCGACTTGGCCGACTTGAGTTTTTGGCCGACATAGGCATTTTGGCCGACGTTGGGATTCGCGGCCGACGTTGGGATTCACGGTCGACATTGGGATTCACCGCCGACATTGAACTTTGGGGCCGACATTGTACTTTTTTGGGGTCGAAGTTAAGCTTTGCGGCCGACTTAGGCATTTTTGTCGACTTTAAGGTTCACGGCCAACATGAGCTTCGCTGGTCGACTTTGGGCTTTGGGGTGAAGTTGAACTTTTTTGGTTGACATGAACTTCGGGGCCGACATTGCACTTCGGGGCCGAAGTTAAGCTTCGCGGCCGACTTAGGCATTTTGGCCGACTTTAAGGTTCGCGGCCGACATGAGCTTCGCTGGCTGACTTTGGGCTTCGAGGCCGAAGTTGAACTTTTTTGGCCAACATGAACTTCGGGGCCGACTTGAGCTTCGCTGAGGATAGGGCCCGAAGTGGCAGTTCGGCAGCATTCTGGGCGAAGCGCCCCATTTGCCTTAGAGCCTTCTTTGTCATGCGGGTGGAGGTTCGCCAGAATAGGGGTTGAAGTGGAGGTTCGGCCTTCCTGCTGCCCGAAGTGGATGCTTCGCCAAGCTCAAACCCGAACTGACTCTTTTCTGGAGGCTGTTCGCTGAAAGCATTGGCCGAAGTGGAACTTCGGCAATTTTTTGGGCGAAGTGGCCTGGCTGCCTTAAACTTTTTTCATTATAAGGATGGGGAGGTTCGCCGGAGTTGGAGCCGAAGTGGAGGTTCGGCGACCAAAGAGCCCGAAGTGGCAACTTCGGCAGCATTCTGGGCGAAGTGCCCCTCATGCCTTAGAATTTTTTTCAAGCCCGAAGTGGACTTTTGCTGGATTTGCTTCCGGGGCCATAACTTTTGATCCGCTGACCCGATTACCTCTCCAGAAAGCTTGCGAAAAGATCTGCAATAATGAGACATCAAAAGATCAATTCGTCCACTTTATCATCCCCGTTTAGGGCCCGCGAAAATGCCAACACCTCTGCATGCTCTTTGCCGCTTTGAAGCTCCATACTTAGATAAAATTTTGTAAAAAAATTTAATGTGGCAAAAATGCCAACAGGAACTCCATACAAGATTGGTTTAGATTCCTCTTAATGTTGTCTACCCTTTTGGTCTCAATTTTCATTGCTGATCTTCTTTGACCTTATTCCTATACCCTGCTGACTAAGGCGTGGACAAACTTGCCGAGTTTCCTAACAATGCCTGTAACTATAGTATACAATGCTGCCTATCACACACACTGGCTTTAGCAGCAGGAGGTTTTGGCCCAGGTTTTGTGAGCACAGTTACGCAGCTTTCCAAATGATTTACATAAAAAAATTTGCTTCATGGTTAAAAATGAAGGCATGACCTTGCCAAACAATAAAATGTTATTGAATAAGATGCTTTGGCATTTTTATAGCATCTTTAGATAAAGAAGTTGATGGGTGTCTTACAATCAATGATATTTTGGGACCAAAACCAGTGTTTTTATGCCAAAGACAAGCACATGTCAAATTGTGACTAATGTGAATGAAGCAAGAAAGAAGTAAAATATGGGGGACCCTTGGAATGAATGTTTACTTTTGGTGAAAGGGAGATTGGATTCTTTACATTGCAAGGTGCATATATATGCTTGCGAAATTTTGTGAGGGCGGGTTTAAAAGTACTTTGTGGACTGCATAGCTATAAGTCATTGTATGGCTGTTTGGGAAACAGATGAGCTCCCTTGTTAAAGAGATTGTGAATTTTATCACAGATCATCTTTATTGTGAAGCAAATTTTGTTTCTCCAAGTTGTAGTTGTTTAAAGTTAGTCATGATGTGCATACAGCCTCATCTATTTTGAGCTGGATTTTGAAGGTCAAATATGTTCTGTGTGCACTATTGAGTGAAATGTGGCATTCTGGAGGCAATCTGATTCATAGAGGCCACATTGATGTGAAGTTTCTTTATTGAAGAGAATTTATGGGTCAATGATGAGATCTTACTGAAATTCATTAAACTGACATGATTTTCATCTGAAAGGAGCCAAAGATAGGACTCATTTGGGAAAGTTCACGAGGTCATGGACACCCTTGGATATCGTTACTATGGGAAGATCAAAGTCTTCTATCAATAGGCTTGTCATGGATACCCTTGGATATCAGTACTACAGGAACATCGAAAATTTCGCACTTACTCATTTTCTGGTACATGTGTAACACCAAGGTTTACAGTATGGTGTGTTATTTGTGATAACAGGAGGAAGACAACATACAAGGACAAATTGTACATGAAATAAAGGTGACTTGGTTAAAAAAATTCTGAATTGTGCCTAGGCTACTTTTGTCCACAGCCTGTTTTCCCTGTTTTCTAGGCAGGTACTTTTCAGGCATATATGCAGTTGATGATAGAATGGTATTGGATTGTGTACAAGGGTAGACCTTACATTATGGAAGTGGTGAAGAAAGTTGCATGCCCTTGCCACCTGTGTTATTTTCCCACTAGCAAGTTCTTCTGCCAACAAAGAGGAATTAAAGTACTTTGGGTTGTTCACTGAGAGAAGTGTCATGAGTTGGGTTCTTAAAAGCACACTACTAAGGCTTGAAAATATAGAAGATCCATAAAATTTGATTCTAGCTAAGAAAATACACTATACATATATAGACACACACATCAATATGTAAAAATAAAAGCATAAATACAAATATGTAAAACATTCATATTAGTTTTAGAATCAAAGCTCAAAACCAAATAAAAAATTTTGTTTTCCTAAAAAAGGTTCTGGATTGGATAGTCTGGAGAGTCTGATGTAGTCCAGATTTGCTCCTGCTAGGAGAGGATTTTGTTATTATGCTTTAAAGCATGGTTTTGTATATGCACATTTCAAGCCTTGTGTGGTGTCTTAAAAGAGACACATACTTATAAGGAGGCCCTGGGATTAGAGTTGAGTGGTTCCAGCTTTTAATTGAAAGATCACTTGTGTATTACAAGTGATCGACTCACAACAATCTGTCACACATCCATTGTCCTCAGCTGCATTGAAGTAGTTGGTGGATATGTAATTTGATCATATGTAATTTGATCTTGTTATTATGTGTCATGCTCATATTTATGATTCATGTCATGTTTGGTTGTATGTACACATGCATTTCTGTTAAAGCTACTTTTGGAGTTGGTAACTTGTTGCTGTAAACAGATTTTTAATAAAGTGTCTGCTGACATATATAGTGCAAAGTTTGGATAAAATATCTTTGTTCTGCTGTTCTGTGCTTTCTCTTTTGATTAATGGAAAATACAGAATTGTCTTCCAATATCTGAATATATCCTATATACAAATATATTTGTTTTGTTATTGTACAATTTGACTCTAAAACCTAACTTTAAATACTCTAATTTGTCTGATTTGTACAGGTACAAGAGGCGGAAATAGACATTACAAGATGTCAAAGTAGAAATAACTTGTTCCAATTTTGTAGTATGATTAGTTAGGGATACCCAATGGTTGTGGCAGCTACAAAGAATATATATATTCTTCTGCACTTGTAGCTGGTTTATGTTCCCAGATTTTGTGATCACTAGCAGTGGCCGACTTTTGCTACTTTCCTCTTATAATCTGGTGACGTCAAAAAACATGGAACAAGAAAGAAGGTTGCACGTACTTCCATTGAGGAGAAGAAAGCTTGCAATTAACAACCATGATTGCATTCCACTTTCATTTTAGATTATGTTCTGAGTGTGTCATTCTAATGCGAGATACATTTATTTCTAGCATGTAATCATGGTTCAATGATTTCTGTATTATTTATGCTTCAACACCACCAAAATATTTTTCTCTTTGATTGGGAAAGCCCCATGGAATAATTATATTTTCTGTTGGTTTTATTCTTCCTAGCCATGTAACCACAGCTTCTGTGTGATTATTACAAGTCTGCAAGAACTAGAAACTTTATATATCAGTGTATCAATAGAGAATCATATAATGTTCAGGAAGTCTTCAGGGTCTGCTTTGTAAAACACATTTTTGGCCTGCAGCTAGTTTTTGTCTCTAGCTGTATCAATAGAGAATCATATAATGTTCCGGAAGTCTTCAGGGTTGCTCCCAATTAAGTAAACACTGATATTTTGATTATTTTTAAACAAATCTTTAATGTCATTTCAAAGGCCCATTGTGTTAGGTGCGTCACAAGACAAATAATTACTGTAAGCTATTGCTTCAGGTATATGCCTAAACAATGCATCCGTCCAATTTGTGCTGACTTGCCTAAAGCAAAGTTAAAAAAGAAGAAAAAAATACCATATTTACAAAGTGGGAGCAGGATGTAAAGTACATAATTTCTAAGAACATAAATGGTGCTTTTAATATAATGAGTTTGTGATGTCATCCTTCTTATTGCAGTCATATTAGAGCACTATAACTGGGAGTAGATTTTCATTTGGTTTTTACATCCATTAAATTCCTAAAGTTGATTATATTCAAAAGCACTTGAAGCTATTTATTGGCTTGGAATGATAGAATACTTTGGGGATGATATAATATGGTCGTTCACACAAAATTTTAATTGAAATCTCTTTTGAGAGAATAGGAAGTCAACTTTTACAACTTCCTGGGTGAGTTGTTATGTTTTGATAAATAAATAAGCAAAATATCATTCGAATTTTGGTACCCAAGGGTGAAGTAGGTGACAACTGCTAGAAAAGTAAGTAGGACTAGTCAAAATTACAAGGTTATAACTAGAGAGCTATTTAAATAATCAAGGATCTTGTGTTGAATGTGTGGACCTGGCATATAAAAGTCTATTATCATCACATCAAACATCTGATCATAATTGTGTTATTTAATTATATTATCATAATATGAAGATCATATTATCAACATCTGATAACTTAAGATTCCTATGGTTAAAATTTTTAGTGCTAAAAGAGCTAACGAAATAAAACAACCAAAATGTATAATTTATAGTTTTGCTATACTTGTCCACTAGTGATAACTTAAGAATCCTATGGTTCAAATGATGATATGTAACCCATCATGGGTGTAAAGGTATTGTAACTTCTTCATTATGGATGAAAAGGATTTTTTGAAATCTCATTTTAGATTTGGGATGATGTGATTTTGTTTTGGAGAGTGGATAGGTCTTAATGTTCCACCACAAAATAACATGGTAAAACTTTGGTTAGGCTTGTCCCTATTTGGATTCCTAAAGAAACAGAAGTATTTAACATTTGAATTAAATAAAATAAACATTTTGTAAATATTTGTAATTGGTATGAGAGACTTCGTGGGTTTAAAAAGTGGTTGTGCAACAACAAACGATGTTTTTCCATATTAACACAGGTATGCAATGAAATAATATGGTTTCAAAGTCCTTTACAAGGTCTTGTAAGGTCAACTCATAATTCCATGTCATCATCTTCCATCTTTGAAGATCTTATAGCTCGATTAATTAGTACATGTTCAAACCCCAACACCTTTCCACATGATTTGATTATAGATAAAAGTAATGTGAACATGTGTGATAATAGTGTAGAGGTCTACCATCTTGAGTAATTGATTATGGTTGACATAAGGACTTGTACTCGTGTGAGAATAGTTATGGACCTTTGGATGAGAGGAATTGTTATAACTGGGCTAATGCCATAAATCTTAGTCATGGTTAATATTCTATGGGGCATTATTATGATGATGAAATCAACAAATGAAAAAGAAGAAAAGAGAAGTGGTCACATTGGCACTCATCTATTAGGGTTGAACCCCTTTGACAAGTCTAATGGTGTTGAGGTTAGTGGAAATGATGACATTCATTCATTGCATGATGACAATGATATGCCTTTTATTAGTAAGAACAATGGGTATTTCAATGAAGCTATTGTTTAATGGCATGAGGAAAATGGTGAGCCTTTTGTTAAGAACAATTATGATTCTTCATATGAGAATGCATGAAATGAAGGAAAAATGAGTTAAAACCTCTTAATTAAAGGTTTGTGTAAGAAATTTTATAATTGAGAAAGATATTGGTCCAGGAGGAGAATTATTGATAAACATGAATTGATTGATGATCAAGGTACTATTGAATTTGCATTAGACAAATCTAACGAGTCTATTTCTTTCACTTCTATTGATGATACTCTTAAATCATTAATCACGTCGACATTTGTTTTAGTGGTGATGCACCTTTTGTTGGTAATAAGGCTATTTTGTCTTCTTTTAATAGTGGTGCTTTTGATAATTATTTCTTAGGATGATGATAATGTTCATATCATTAAGAAGGCTCAACTTCAAGTCTCTCTTTTAAAAGCTGCGAGAGGTTCTCTGGGAAAAAACGCTCTCTGTTTTGCTCTCTGTTTTAAAACGGGGCATAGTCCTTTTATTTCAAAGAGGTCGCCCAATGAAACTAGACAAGTATTGAGGCCCTTTATGTGTAAGTGGTGGACTTTTGACCTTGAAGCAAATTGTTATTTGTGGTAGCACATTTAAAAAAATTGATAATGTTATCCATAATGCAATCTGTGTGCTCTTCTCATAGTATTGTTGATTTGAGGAATAGACATATAACATTGATAACGGGTTAGACGAATGTAGAACTTATCAAATATGTATTGTTGTTTCTATCAAGCCAATGTATAATTGCAAGAGAAAAGACATCAATTAACTCGCTAAACTTCCATTGATGTTCATGATTACAATTCTTCCTTTGATAGACTCAGTGTTGTTGAGAGGAGGTGTTTTTTAAAGGTATGTATCTTTGAGGAGGTACACACGTTACTTGTGAAATAATCAAGTTCAGTTACAAATGGATTGATGTTAGGTCAAATTATTGTGCTCTTATTTGAGGTCACCATATAAACGTGTTAGCTTTAATTATGGAGTCTTTCCATTATCTTCATTAATGAATTTCATAATTGTGTTATTGCCATGTGTGGCTTTTCATCTATAGGTCATTTCATGGAGTAATCATATGTTATGATTGTTGGCTTTTAAGCCAAATTATCTTAGTCCCAATATTTTGGATCTTGAGTAGTCTCAAATATAAGAACAATCAAAATATAAGTTGGCCAATATAAATTATAATAACATTAAAAAATATTAAATATGAATATAAAATGGTCAAAATCATTTATGCAATAACATGAAGAAACTTACAACAGAATAACTCAAAATATGCATACAAACTTTAGTATTATTAATGCTTGAATATGATCTTATTTGATACTCTTCGATACAATAAATGGAGCTTTGTCTCCATAATATAACCATACAAGATGACTCTTGAAGTCCTTGGCTATTACTCTCCTCACATATTTGGGAGATACATCTTTTCTTATTCTATGCATAAGACAACTCTCACATGTCTTTTGGCTTCTCATCTTGTCGCTTGTAAACTCTTGACTCTCTACTGACATGCACATTTAGCTCTAGACACTTGCACTCTTACTTACATGACACTTGTGCATATCCCGCACATAGACACACATAAAATGGAAATATAAATCTCACTTTAAACTGTAGACAAACCCTATTCTAATATTGACATTGTACCATAGGTACCATGGGGGTACATTAGCATGTACCAAATAATGTAATAGTCTCCAACAATGATGGATTAATAAAATTAACTATATTTGAGTCATGCTAGTTTGTGTGCTTTAAGTTAGAGGTGTGCATATGTTTTAGACTTCACTACTTTTTGCATTTTGTTATGATGACTAGTGCAAAGGTGGCTAGTGTAGCATAGATAGATGCAAGCTATGTCTTTTTTATTTGAATGTCACCAATCTTATTTGTTTTACACTTATGGAAGCTCTTGCATCACTAAACTTTGACAATTGTATTCTGTCTTATTGAAAGTCACTTATGGTTTGAGAATAATTAAGGATTGAGTATTGTTATATGACTCTTGAAAAGGTAGGAAATGTATCTTTGGATTGTGCATTTGTGAATGAATACTCCCACAATTGATAATTACGATCATGGTGACAATGATCAAAATTGTGTGTATTGCTTTAGTTGTGGAAAATTGTGTGGATAACTCCATCAAACAAGAAGGATATTAAAACACTTCAAATAATAGTAAAAACATTATAACATTCACAAACAAAGACATAATGGCCATAAGTGGAATAATAAATAATTTTATTTACCTATTGTTATTGGTCTATATTTGAGATTCAAGGTTATATTTTATAAAATGTCGAAAAAGCTAAAGATAATTCAAGTCAATAAGATTGTGAAAAATTATGTATTGCTTTAGTTGTGAAAAATTGTGTGGATAACTCCATCAAACAAGAAGGATATTAAAACACTTCAAATAATAATAAAAACATTATAACATTCACAAAAAAAAGCATAATGGCCATAAGTGGAATAATAAAGAATTATATTTACCTATTGTTATTGATCTATACTTGAGATTCAAGGTTATATTTTATAAAATGTCGAAAAACTAAAGATAATTCAAGTCAATAATATTGTGCTTTAATATGAAATAGTATTACAAGCAATAAAATATTTTTGAAGTGTAATAGATTTAATAATATAAGTCTTTAAGTAAATAGAATTGATCTTGATAGTTAGCACTATCTATTGCATTATATATTTGTTTATTATTACATATATAAATTGATGTTATAAGCTTATTATCATCATGTAAAATATGTTATAATATATATATATATATATATATATATATATATATATATTATACTAGAGGAATTAGTAAATTTTCTATGCTTTTTCGTGGGTTTGAATCTCGTTCCTTGTCATCGCTATAACCTCCAGTTGCATCGGGTAAACCTTATATGTAGCCAGTTATGCTGACGCGACACACCCACTGATACTACGAGGCTCGAGGGATTGGAACCCTGGTTTTCGCACTCCTACAAAAACATTTTTTTTATTTGGTTAGTGTGAGCAGTCTTCTCCCAACCATGACCCCTCGTAAAGCCGAGAGCTATGCACCACACACCCACCCCTCACACTCGCCCACACCGCAGTTTGAACCTTGGACCTCCCAAAGAAAAACCATAGCCTAAACCATTACGCTATCCCCCTTGGGACTTTCCTTTCTAAAACCATTCCCCGTATCCCTTGGGGGCTAGGACTTTACGTTCCACGAGGCCTGTTCCATCCGGGTATACCCCTTAGGCTAGCCGGGTTTTTTTTGTATTCGGTGCAAGCCGCCAAGCTTGAACCCCATACCTCCTTTCGAGGATTAAGGGAACTGGCCACTAAGGTACCTAGTGCAGACCCTATAATAAATCCTTTTTATCCTATATATTTTTTAAATTAGTTATATGGGATTGGAATTGGTTCCATGCTCTTGACAAAATTAAAACCTAAGTCTCCTCCTTGAAAGTTGAGAAATTTAAGCTGTTAAGCTAATGTCATTTGATTCAAATGGTATGTTTTATATTAAGCTTTGAACCTTAATTTAAGATCATTGTTGAGAAAGAACTTTTCACAATTGAAGACATTATTCAAGGGATAAAAAAGTTAGCAACTGGTAAAGCCCGTGACATAGACAATATTCAAGCAGAGCATATAAAATGGGGGGTAGATATCTTGGCACCGCAAATCAAAGAAATTTTCAATGAGGTCATACAAAATGGCTTCCCTATTGAGTGGACAACTAGCTTGACCATTCCTTTGTTTAAAAGTGGAGATGTAAATAATCCCTCAAACTATCGAACTATCATGATCAACCCTCTCTTTGCAAAGTTGTTTGGGAGTATGATAGAGCGTAGGATCAAGCATATGGGCGAGAAGTAAAGGGAAAGAGAGCAAAGGGGCAAGCAAGTTTTAGGCCCAAACACTCAACTATTGATCACTGTATCACACTCAGACACATAGTGGAAAAAATATGGGACAAAAAAGAGGAGGTTTTTTGTTGTTTTGTAGACTTCAAAAAGACATTTGACACAGTGCCAAGGAAAAAATTATGGAGCAGAATGGAAGAGCTAGAGGTTCCAATTCACTACAGGGCAGTAGTTCACAGACTATATGAGCATGTAAAAGCTAGAATCAAAACACAGGAAGGGTTATCTGAATGTTTTGGTAGTGACATAGGTGTCAAACAAGGTTGCCCTCTATCTCCGACCTTATTTGGGATGTACATTGACAATTTAGAAGAAAGGATAAACAAATTTGGGGGAGAGGGTGTGCATTAGCCAAATATGTGGTAAAACTCCTCATGTATGCAGATGATGTAATTATTGTGGCCAAAACAACCAAAGATCTAGAAGATCACCTTCAAGCTCTAGAACTCTTTTGTAAAGAAGTTGGGATGCAGGTGAACACGAGCAAAACAAAAATTATTATTTTTTCAACAAAAAAGAAGCAACAACTCAAATTTTAGTTTGCAGGAGAATCGCTTGATGTAGTAGTAGAATACAAATACCTGGGCATAGACTTTCATGAGAAACTTAATTGGAATACATGTAGGATGAAAATAACTCAAAGTGGTTGGAGAGCACTATATGCACTTCAAAATAGGTGTAGGAATGTCGAGTTGTGGGACTGGAAGACCACCAAGGTCTTATTTGGCCTACTTGTTACACCGGTTCTGTTGTATGGTTGTGAGGTGTGGGCTAGTGGCACAACAAATGCAAAATGAAGGCAAATAGAAAGGATTCAAAAATATCTAATCACAAACTTTCTCAAAATTAAGGCCACAACCCCTTACGAAATTATTCTAGCTGAAACTGGAATGTTCCCTTTAAAAGCAATTGCTATGACCAAGCTGTTATGTTACTTGAAAAAAATAGAAAACATGACAAATGATAGATGGCCTAGGGCAGCTAGGGATGAAGAGTTGCATAGGCGAAAGAATACATGAATGAAACAAAATCAGATTTGGATGAAACATTGGGAAATCAACATAAATGAATGCCCAAATGTCAACAAAGACATACAAAATTATATGAATGAAAAGTTCAGAAGTGGAATGTGGAAAAATGCAAGCAGGAAGAGACAATATTATATTGCAAATTTTAACCCAACGTATGACCACAAGGAAAAAACGTATATAGGTGCTGAAATCAAATGGAAGGAAAAAATACTCATTGCTCAGATAAGGACTAGCTCTCATAGGCTTACCCAAAGAACAATGGGAAGGGATATGTACTCTATGCAACACAGGGGCAGTAGAGACAGAGGAACACTTCCTCTATAAAAGCCCGAGTTTTTTAGATATCCGTGATAAATACAAAGAAACACTTGGGAACGAGTTTATGGCAGATTTATTTGAAGACACTAAAATAAAAAAGTTGGGGAATTGCTAGCACAAATCAGCAGGAGAAGGAACAACCTTCTCAAAGATATTAAAGATCATATGATATGATTTGAGTAATTGTACTTCCATATTTGAGGTCCCATAGACCATATTTGGGTCTCGCGAACATAATTAAAATCTTTCATTTCATTTCGGATATGAAACTCTTCACTTTCAACCAATTGTTTTAAATAGGCATTGACCTTTTTACCCTTATAATTATATATTAATATTAAAATATTAAAATTTAATAATTTGAAATGTTAAAATTAAACGAAACAAATTTTTTTTATTTATAATATATATTTTTAATATTATTATATACTAATATTAAATTATTAAAATTGAATAATTTGAAATGTTAAAATTAAACGAAACAAAAAATAATTTATTTATAATATAATTTTTTATAATTATATATTAATATGAAATTATTAAAATTTAATAATTTGAAATGTTAAAATTAAACGAAACAAAAAATAATTTATTTATAATATAATGTTTTCAATATAATTATATAATAATATTAAATTATTAAAATTTTACTCAATAATAAAAAAAATTATTAAAATTTAATAATTTGAAATGTTAAAATTAAACGAAACAAAAAATAATTTATTTATAATATAATATTTTTAATAGGTTAAAAATTTAAGTTTACATATGGGGATTATGAGCCCCTTCTTATCGGGTTTGATCTTAGGTCTTCTTAATGAAAACCAATGGAATTACCACTATAGTATTCCGTCACGGGTTTTTTAGTCTTTTTTTCAATGAGTTTACACAAGTTTTTATGAGGGGTCTCAGTCCCCTTTGAACGTTGAACCTCTTAAAAAGAAGCCAAAGCCCTTTACCACTGTAGTAAGCTTGCAGGTCCTCTTATGAGAGTTGAACGTTGAACCTCTCAAAGAAAACCCAAAACCCTTACCACTGTACACTATAATAAACTTACAACTTATTTATAATATAAATTTATTCATAAAATACTTGTTTATGCTTGCAACTTAATTATAATATAAATTTATTCATAAAATACTTGTTTATGTTTATGAATGTATTAATCTAAAGTATTCCTATAATTTAAATAAATTAGAATTTTATGTCTCTTAACTCTTAAAAGGTGTAGTTACCAAATTAATAAATTAAACTTTCTTTACATTTTATTATTATTTTTATATAGATCAAAGTTTTTGTAGGAATATTGACTTAATATGTTCTTTTTTCATCATTCCATTATATTTTTAACTTAAAAAAAATATTAATTTAATATTTTATTTTATAATTTAAATATTTGTGATGGATATGAATAAAACTCCATTATATTTTAGTTTTTTCGATGTTTAATTAAAAAGTAAAGAGGATCTCATAAAGCGATGGTTTTATAACGTGTGATGCTATCTATGAAAATAACATACTAGGTTAATTTCATTTAAATTCTAAATTCTGAAAGACTTCATAATTTATAAACTATGAGATTTTGTGAAAGTGCCTTCCGACAATGTTAGATAATATAGTCATCTGAAAAAAAAAAAATCACTGTATATAAAGATAACAGCAATGAATAGCATATTTAACTGCATTCATAAACATGTGACTGTTCTGTTTACATAAATTGATTGAAAAAAAAACATGGAAGAAATCACAGAGAAAAAGACTAATAACGCTGCTGTGTTTGTACCCGGCATTATCCATCATAAACCCAACAAAACAACTCCATAACTTATCATATGAACTCATCCATAGTTGAGCCGGAAGATATCATTTTGAATATAGAAGGTCCCCTCTGGTGTAGGAACCAGGTGAAACATCTGCACAACCACATGAAACCAACCGCGTGAAACATCTGAAGATCATTTAATCTTGAAAGGAATTGTGTATCCACTCCAGATTTCAATGAGAAATTGAAATCAGTTCTGAACCCTCAAAAGAATTACAAGTATATTAAGAAAGTGAGTATAGTCTAAGCTTTTTACCTGGCTAAAGCGAAGGGGATATTGTTCGCCTGGAAGTTGAAGGTTTCCGCTAACGAAGACGATCATGCCCCCTGCAACGCCAGAGGGCTGGCAATCAATGGTGTTGATGAAATGCTTGCACTGATCGAAGGGGAGGGAGGAGAGCTTAAGAGAGATGTTTTGGGCCCCTTGTATCTTCTGCCCTTCAAAGCTCATGACAGAATATGATTCATACAGTGCTGGTAAGCTGTTTCTGCTCGTGTCGAACATGTAATAATATTGCTCCACGAATGCCTTCCCCACCTCTTCCACATCTGGTGTTTGTGATTGCATTTCCTTCACAACAACACTATTCTCAGCGTTCGTTCCTTCATTGGTCATCTCCGGGGCTGCTGTTTCCAACTCCATTTTTTGACAAAGACTAAAAAAAATAAATGAAAACAACAGAACACAGGTACACCTAGTTCATCAGCAGATGGTTGAGGGAGAGGAGGGTAGTGGGATTTAAATCTGGAAGAAGAATATGGTGAGGGTATTATTTTTTTGTTTTCCTTCTCTTTTTCTGTGTATTCAGCGTGGAATGTACGCAGATGGTCCGCACTCAAAGCACAAAAGTATGCAAAATGCCATTGGGGGAATCTATTTTTCTTTTCTGAGCCAAGTTTGTACGTTTTATCTTCTTTCAATTGTTCCTTTCATTTTCATTTTAGATTTGTTCTGTCAGAACACTTGGATTGAACAGCTTACAGCCTGGAGAAAATACTTACTAGAGTTTTAGTCTTGCCAAAGGTGATCTTCTTCCCACCATTATAGGTTTTTAAAAGTAAAAAATTAAATGGGCATTCTAATCTGAATTCTACCAAGGCGAATATAAGGTCGGAAAGTGGAAAGTGTTGCTGATTATTCGGTTCTCCTGACACTTGGATTGAACAGCTTACAGCCTGGAGAAAATACTTACTAGAGTTTTAGTCTTGCCAAAGGTGATCTTCTTCCCACCATTATAGGTTTTTAAAAGTAAAAAATTAAATGGGCATCTTAATCTGAATTCTACCAAGGCGAATATAAGGTCGGAAAGTGGAAAGCGTTGCTGATTATTCGGTTTTCCTGACCGGTCTATGACTATGATGGGTCTTGCTTTAACTTTTTATGCCCACTTAAAGTGCAAATTGAGGGTTCCACAACCCCATACCCCACATTTTTTTTCTAAATAGAAACATAATCGAGTTATTTACATTTATTCTGTGTTTTAAATTTGAGTATTTTTAATGAAAACTTAAAGATATATTATATGATTGTTTTAAATTTGAGTTTTTTAAATGAAAAACTTAAAATTATATCAATGTAGATATCTTTGATAAAACCTAAAGATATATCAAATCACTGTTTTGAACTTGAATTTCTTTAATAAAAACTTAAAATTACACCAATTTATCCCAGAACACTTTAGTGAAATGTTTTTGAACTGTTATCCAAACTAACCAAATTCAAGTCACGGAAAGAAAAATCTACCCATACCCCAAGATTGTGACCCCAATTATACCAGCTTTTATACTTTGTCTGTCTTCAACAAAAACAATCATACCAATTTAATGTAAAGAGAAAACTCTACATATTTATGATTATATACTACTAATATCTATCTTAGACATATTTAATAAATTGTGTACTTTCTTATAAGATATAAACACCTTCAGTCACATGCATCCTTTACATATGGGATATTGTGTGCTCCCACTGTAGCCTTGTAATGAGAAATTGGGTATACTTTATGTCAAATTATATCATATTTCCTTTTGGTTTTAATATACAAACTTGAACAAAATCTTTTGTAAAATAAAGATGAATCAAATACTTTCTCTGCATGGAAAACCAAACTTGAACAAAATCTTTTGTAAAATAAAGATGAATCAAATACTTTATCTGCATGGATGGTGTTATCCTACCTCAGTCAGTTGATCTCATTAAAAAGAAAAAATATATAGTTTCTGTACTAGCTTCTCTTATGTTTTATATGTGGGTTCAGGCAAGAATATGATTGTCTTATAACATTGGGCAGAGCAGAATAACTACTTGCCGTGTTGTAAAAAGGATATGTCCGGACATGTTTGAGTGTTGAGAATCTTCATTCTATGCTACAAACAACTTGTCATGGTATATTTGACATGATGGATGTGCTGTAGGCAGAATTGCACATTAATGTGATAGCCATGCCAGGGATGATTTGATTCCCAAAAAGGAAGGACAAGCGGTGTAAAAATTAAAAGTTATGGGATATTTACAGGCAAGCAACTATTTCTTAATAAAGTAAGGTAAACATATCTAGCGGTAGGAAGCAATTATATTGTACTCGATGTCATGGCTGGTGAATGGTTAAAAAGAAAAGAAATAAAATTTAGTAGTGGGGACAGTTTAATAAGTTAGTTTAAAAAACTTCTATAAAAGTTTTTTTTTTAATTGGTTATATAGGATTGTAAGAGGAACTTTTTGCATTTTTCATATCATATAGTGGCATTATAATATTATTTATATTATATAATTATAGTAGAATACAAATAATATAATTATATCATAGTATTTCAATAGTGTTGATAATTATGCATGTATTATTTGATAAGATTGTCTCTTCTTAAAAGTTGAAGAATATAACTAGTTTAGCTAATGCCATTTGATTAAGTAGAAAAAAGTTATATTCATAGACAAAAATAATTAACAAAAATATTAGTTATATTCATTTGAAAAATAAATATGGATATTATGTTTATTTATTAATTATTTATATGATTATTAAATGGTATGAGTTAATGTGGCATAAAAATCTGATTTTTAATGTAAAGATCTATGTTCAATTTGTTAAGTTATATTTAATATTGGGATGATACAATTTGTTATAATACTACTTTATGGTTCATTGAAATACCATGATAACATAATAATGATGCAATGATTGATTGAAGCTAAGAGGGAGTGTGAGTGAGGAGGAAGTGCGAGCCAAGCAGAAGTGCGAGATAAGAGGGAGTGTGAGCCAAGATTTAGTCATGGAAAAAGAGTGACAAATTCATCCGGAGTGCATAAATGTTTCAAACCCTTACTACGAATGCATGGAACATTGTTTCCAAAAAATTGCTGAAGCGAAGAAATATCATAAAAAATAAGAGACAGTGGCTATTGCGAGCCAAGAGGAAGTGCAAGCTGAAAGTGAGTGTGATGAAGGAGAGAGTGGAGCGAGTGTAAGCTGAGAGGGAGTGCGAGCCAAGAGGGAGTGCAAGCCAAGAGCGAGCCCCATTAGCTAATATGGAAGGAAAGTCATATTTGAAAGCCCTGATGAGAAGTCAAGATGCCCTAGTTGGAAGTATGGAGGCCCAAGTTGGAGATAAGCAGAAGAACAAAAACATGACATGTTCAATCTAAGTAGCAAATGTTACATGAGAAGTAAGTATCAAGGATGATATGACTGAGCATGATATAATGGTAATTAAAAGTAGAAGGTTAATATGTAAGTTCCATAGATCATGGCCAGGGTGTTTGGAGATTCAAAATTGGATAAAGTGAAAGTGGGGATTAAATTCAAATTACTATGCAACTTTTCTTCTTAAAGGTTTTTCCTCATCATCTTTTCTAGTTCAGAAATTAGGGATAAAATAATGGTTGGTGGCCCATGGTTTAGGGAAAGAGATGCACTTTATTTGAGACCATGGAATGTAATTTTTTTGTTGAGATATAAACTATTAAGAAGCTTCCAGTATGGGTTAGGTTTTTTGGACTTCCATATCAACTTATAAATAAGGATGTTTTGAAGAATATTGGAAATACCTTAGGGGAATTCATCAAGGAAGGACTAACTACTAAGGAGCGAAAGCATGCAATATATACTCGAATATGTGTTGCTATGGATATTTTAAAATCTTTGCTATAATCTATTAATATTAAATCTAAATCAAGAGAATGGGATCAACAAGTAGATTATGAAAATATCGTATTTCATTGCCACAATTGTTATGAGATTGGACACATGGCAAGGGTTTGCAAAGTGAAAACTATGAAGAAAGAGATAAAAAATTCTAGCGACGAGATAAACTTCAAGATGAAGCAAATAAATCATACAGTAATAAAAGTGAGATTAGATCAAGGATATTCCACTCCAAAAGAAGAGGTAAAGAAAGCCTATCTACAATATCAGTTGGTAAGTTAAGAAGGATTTAAATGTGCAAAAGAAGATGTGGAGAGAAATCCTAACACAAAGACGATAAAAGAGGTTAGGTTTATTCTAGGTAAATCATCTTCATTTTCCTCAAGTAGTATAAAATCCTCTCCATGTAATAAAAGTGAAAGGGGTGAAGATGTTATCCCTTGCACTTTAAGGTTTCAAGAGTAGCATAATAAAGAAATAAGGATGAAGGAAACCCATAACAATTTATATTTTTTAGATGAGAATAAGAAGGTAATTTCTATAGAAGATTTGTTAGAGTATATTACATCATTTGGGTCATGTAAATGTACCACCTTTGGTACATATCTAGAGTAGGAGTTTACTTCAGAGTAAATTTAGTTAGTTTCTTCAAGTATTATAATAAATGCACAAGTGTCAATGTGCAAGTTGTAAATGTGCATGTAGTCCACATGTACATGAGTCCTAGGTAGAGTAAATGCCAAGCAATCTATCTTTCTATATAAAGGCCTCATAGGTGTAGTAGAGAGTGAGTGATATAGTAAAATATAGTGTGTAGTAGATATAGTGTGTGTAGTATGGTATAATGTAATTCTTTCATATACTTTCATGGAGTGTTCATGTCCTCCATTATATAGCATTTTACTATTTTTGTCATTCCCATTAATGGCATATTTATGAGTTATTTGCATATGTTCATCTCTTTATTTTTCTACATATTATCATGCCATTAGTTTTATAGTTATATTATATTAGTTGTTCTTCATCTTGTGGTTGTACTACCTTCCATAAAAAGATAACAGTGGTATCAGAGCACATGGTATATCAAATAAGAAATAGGGAGAGCCACAAGTGAGACTACGAGAAATCTAGAAATCTCATTTACAAATTTTTTGAGATTATATTTGGCTAGAGTCTTTCCATGGTGTTATAAGAAAACTCATGAAGAGTGGGACTCAATGTGGATTCCACTAGATTGAAAAATCAACTAGTGAAGACTCATCATATTTATATTTATAGTTTCCACCATTTCAGTTTCTAACATCTTGCTGCAGGAAAAGAAGATTAAAAAAAGTTGGGAAACTTCCTACATAGAACTAGGAAGAGTATCTTCATAAGAATCATTCCAGCACTTGCAAAAACAAGTAGAAGAATAAATATTTTATAGATCTGAGGAGAGGTCTCATTACTAGATATTGTAGACCTGCAAGAGTGCAGAAGAAGAATAGGCAATAGTAGCCTTATTGTTGATTCAAGATACTCCAGAGAAGAGTAAAAAAGAATATTGGAGGTTGGTGATCATGTTGGTCAAAAATCTGCCTTAGGTATGAAATATGCATTCATGCGCCCTAGACCCGACCAACATTGAAAGGTCGAGAGGAAGAAATGCCTCCCATGCCAATATCCAAAGATGGGTTGGTTCCCTTGCTATTCTAACTAGGGGGATTTAGATTAGAGAATAGAAAAAAAATTAACAAATGACTGAAAGGGATGGGAAATATGACCACAAGCCATATAGAACAGGGGTGATGAACTAACAACACGATCACTTAACTATACATCGAATCAATAGCACTCAACACAGATAACTAACAAAAATTAAAACTAGACATTTAACATGTGTAATCTCTAGGGCTATTCTAGCATTCACCCTCTATCGGGAGTCAAATATAGATATAGAATAATAACTCATAGAGCGAAGAATTTAATAGAAAATAAGTAATAGAAGACATACACATGAATAGAAGTCCAGAGTTAGAGCCAAACATTATCTGTATTGATAGCAAAATTTAAGTTATAGCAAGATTTCTAGTAAACATCCATCGTTTTACAATAACATTGTCGGCTTATATAGAGAATTCTACCACTTGAAATACTTAATGCACACCTACAAACCATCGTGGTAGCAAAGAAGATAAGAGTGAGGGGAGAAATATTTATGAAACAGTAAACAAACATGGGCCAAAATCGATGACTCCTTGAAATACAACTACACCCTTCAATGCTCCGACAGGCCTAGCCGGTGGCACTGTCTCCTCGTTCATTGGAACCGCCCTGGTGAAATATAAGATTCTGAATTCTGGGAATGTCAAGTCTGGAAGCTTCTTAGACCAACTATGTTTATATGGATAAGGAAAAACCTTATCCAGCTGATGAGAAGCACCTCTAAGGAATTCTGGCTGAGTAAAGGGGTCTAGATAGAAATTAGTGCTATATGTAAGTCCCAACTGCTACGTTTTATTGTCTCCTAGCCCGAAATAGACTGTGTTTAGAAAAACTACAGAAAAACAACTTACCGCTTCGAAGATAGTGAAGACGTTGAAAAGTCAAGGGACAAAGTGCTGGTCTTTAGGCTGAAATCAGCTTGTGCTAAAAAAAATTACAAAATGTCCTGGAACCTTGAAGACAATGCTGGCATTGAAAATTCAATAGCCAAAGTGCAATGGAGTGGAGAACAAATGCGTTGCACCATTGGAGCGCAATAGCTTGGGGTATTGGGAGGAGCACTAGCATTAAAAAGTCAACAACCAAAGCGTAATTAACTTGGAGCGCAAGTGCCCTTTACTGGAAAATGGAGTGCAACAATAGTAGTCTTGAGAGGGGTTCAAATGTTTGAAAATTCAATGGGAATGTGCTACTCCGTTCTTTGAAAATACTTTGTTCTTGGCCTATAGAGCAAAATTGTCTGGCCTAGGGAGATGCATTGATGTTTGAATGATCAAGGGATAAAGCGTAGTTACCAAGTATGAAATGGCCTTGCACCTAAAAAGTGGAGCACAACAACCTCACAACACTTAGCGATTTTTTCATTATAACTGCTACTGCACTTTGAAAAGTCAACAAAAATTATGCTCCTTGTTAGCTATGAATTTGCCTTGAACTCAACCACTAGTGCAAAATAGATTGGGCTCCACACTTGTGCTAAAATTGACAAATTCAGATAGTTTGAAAGTAATCTCACCTAGTTTAGGCCCCAAAAAGGGAATTGCACTTTATAGACAGGGCACAGACAACTGGGGCACACCTACATTTTCTTGCTTAAAGGTAGGTGTTGTTGGTCAGCCAAAAAAGGTTCTGCACTTTAACCCTACCTGGAAATGACTTACGTATTCAAAAATATGAATGCTCTACATGATAGATGAACAAAAAAATTGTGCCAGCCCTTGGGTGCAACTGATAGATTTTGATAGAGAAAGCAAAAAATATAAAAAATATTTGTACAAGGAAGAGAGCTTCAGGGTAGGAGAAATTACAACATAGCAGAATATACATAATGTTGCAAAAATGCCAACATCTCTGGTGGCTTGTAGGGGAATTGAGCTCACCTCAATGTAGACATCCCAGGCCTCATCTATTGGGCTCATAGTCATCATTGCTTTCTTCTTCAGAGTGCTCACTGCTAGAAGTAGACTTGTCCTCCAAGACCTCTCTTTCTAATTCCTCATCTTCTTTTTGGGGCCCACGACCCTCTTCTTCTCCTTGGACTCTTTCCTCTTCTAGGTCCCCTTACTATTGGGGAGGCTCGATCTGCGAGAGATGCTCGCAGATTGATTCACGGGTGGATTGGACCAAGGCCCAGGCCTCTTATTAGAATGGAGAATGGTCTTGGAGCTCTTTGACTAGGTATTCAAAGGTTTCAAGTTGATACGCATTAGTGAAGTTATCCCTCTGGCTAAGGTCCACCAAATAGGACTCGATCCACACAAATTTTCCCATCAACTGGAGTACCTGCGCTTGTGAAATAGGTTCGCTCCAACCATCAATATTTGAATTATCGCCCTCATAGGTATCCCAAACTGGGCTAAGGTCCTCCTTTGTTAGAATGGTCTCATCTTCACCAGTGAATCTAGGGAAACCAATCCCTACGAGGACATCAAACTACATTTGAGAGATGCGCCTTTCCTGATCAAACGCATCCAACAAATTTCTTGCCTCTTGAGTTCTTTTTTGCTTTGTGAAGAAGGTATGCAATGTCATTTTTGTAGTTGCCCAAGATCGATAAAGCAGGCACATAGGAGCAAGTTGGAATTATAATTTTTCTAGAGCTTGGGCACTCATTGCCAACTCTAGCCATTGTTCAATATACCTCTTAGCATCCTCTATAATAGGCCCACAGATAGAAACCTTATGCTTGGCCTTTGAAACAAATATGAGGACTATTATGTCCTTGCATGGCCTTACTCTAAAATTGGATAGGAAGTGATTGCGAATCTCTTTGATGCGATATTTTGTGAAGAACTCTATTTGCACTGCCCTTTCTATCAATTGATCCTGTAGGTCCTAGACATGAGTGGTAGAATCATGCAACTGGATTTCCTTTTCTGCAAGCGCTTGGAAGAGCTGCTCAGATTCTTTTCTATAACTTTCTACTTCCTACTTTAGGCTAGTTATACGCTGCTGTAACTGCTCAGATTTTACCTGAGCCTCCTCTAGCTGCGCTCTTGTGTTCACCAAAGTCTCCTCCAGCTCTACATTTTTAGACTGTCTTGTAGAAGCAAGCCTTGTAGTGCTCACTGTGAAAGTAAATGGTGCCCATCTCAACCCCAATATTCCTGATCTTGTCGACTACACTAATATTTTTCATGTCTTCAAAGGTATGCCTAAAGGTATAATCCACTGGCATCATTTCCTCCAAGGGTTTCTACACCTTCGAAACCTTTTCTATTTGGTGGAGTCGCATATTTTTTGGTTCAAATATGATCCTCTTTTCTATCTGGGCTAGAGCCTGCACCTTTCTTCTTTTATGATCCTTGAGCTAGCGCGAGGAGCTTTGCTGCACCTAGCACATGCTTTCTGCCATAGGGTCCTACTGAATAACCACCAAATCCATCTCTATTGGTTCCTCTACACCAAAGAGCAACACGAAAGGGAACAAATCTGGATGTGGAGCAACATCAAAAAGGGATCTAAGGACAACCAGTGAGGTGATTGTGGTGACCTTGGAGGATGTCAGGGTTTGCACATAAGGTATTTAAGTAATAGGGTTTGAAAATGAGATATCTAGAGGTACTATTGCTACTATCGAGGAGGTGCACAGGGGTGAGAATAGGCTAATATCGACTACAATAGTAGAAACCACAATCGAGTGGAAAAAATCTTCAAGGATGTGGGCAGAAGATACAGGAAATGCAAAGGCATTGGACACAGAAGAAAACATATCAAACATCTAAGAAATAGGGGGTAAAGATGATGGAGCCAATGACTGAGAATCCATGTAAGGAGTGATAGAGACGGGAATGCTGAATGAGACTTGGATGAAGACTAGGGCTTCTTCATGGAAAGTTGCTAGAGGAACAAAAGAGAGAAGGAGAGAGAGAGTGCACCTGTATGCTGGATAAATGCCAGAGCTGATGTGGTGAAATGTTGTGTGATTGGACTCATTCATTTCTCTTCATATGGTACCTTCATCTCCAGGTCAATGAATGCGACCTCCTTCTGCGCCAGCTGCACTTGCTACATCAGTGCCAATGACGCCCACTATGCTTGTACAGGAACTTCTATGGTGCTTTCTCCCATAGCTATTGATGTTGTAGGGAGGTTCACACCAAAGGGATGGGCGGGACCAGTCCACGACTTCTTCATGATGTTGGTGGGCAAGAGCGTTACAACAACACTCCTCTTTTTTGGAGTGACTTCCTCTTCAAGGAGTGGTTGCTTACCCTTTCTTCCAAGTGTATCTTGCATTGTACTCTGCTACTGTACTTCTACCACACCTTCCACCTTGCTAGGGCTTTGTGCACTCTTGGGTACGATGTTAAAAAATAGGGTACGTTGCCAAGTGTTACAATTTGCATTGTAGGCTTGGGAAAAATTCTCGTCCATGACAAGCCCTAAATCAGATGTCTCTTTCTTTTTGTGAACCCTCATGACACACTAGTTGGAAATTTTCTCTTCTATCCAATCAAGCTACTTTTTCTTCATCGATTTGAATATATCATCATTAGGTTCATGCATTGGGTTTGACGAGGGGTCATACTCTGCTTCCATAGTATAGAAGTTGTGCCATGGGGGGAATGACATCATTCTATCCACGCACCACTCCAAATTGAGTCCTGATGAATTATTGCGTTGGACCACAATATCAGGGTGCGAACAACTGTGGAAGTTCTTCACCTCAATCTTCTCCTTGAAATACCACACGGGTCATACTTCCAACACTAGGGAAGCTCAACCAAGCAAAAATTGTACAATGTTGTAGCTAGAAAAGCATTCTACCCATTATCTATGACCTTGATGTTACCAAGCTTCAGGGGCCAAAGGCAGGTGTGTGTCTTCTTCCTCCCATGCCTATATGTGTCATTAGTGAAATCACACTATTGGGTGACTTTGAGGGCAAACAAATATTCCATTGTATAGTATGGAATTAGGAAGGGTTTTCCAGTGAACCTATAAATATTGACAACGAGGCCCTAGGTGAGCTGGAAAACATCACCTAGGTCTACCTGCACTACCTGATCTCTCATCTATCTTGGCACTCATTCGTAGGTGTCGTAAATAAGCTCTAGGGTCGGATTGAGGAACATCCTGTTGAAGTTATAATAGGACTCGTGTCTTGACAAACTCTGAGTCCATTGGTAAACAAGGAGCACCTTGCCTTTTGTATTTGTGCGGGCAATGCCAATGAAAGCAAATTTACTGTGCATTTGGTAGAAGAAATACCATGCCAAAAAAGAGTAGGTCTGGAATGTCATGTCCCTTCTACTTTGTACATCAGTGAGCTGGAAGTGTATTAACCGCTCCACCCATTCTGACCAATAAAAATATATGGGCTTGGCCCCCGACAACAAGGTGGCAAGTGCGTATAACTCACCATGCGAGATGCACTCAGCAAGTGCAACCTGCCACTTATGCACCGTCGTATCTGTAGCCATACCCATAAACCATGCCAACATTGAGAATAATCCAGAGTGCTTAAATACTCTCAAGGACGTAGGCAAGTAAGGAAATAATTTGAGAAACTTTGGTTTTTCGCTTAGCACTGATCCCATGAATTGACACATTTGCTTTGAGTTGACGTATCTCTCAGTATGCTCAGTATAGTTGATTTTTTTGACTATAAAGTCCTTAGGGAGCTTTTCCCCACAGGAAAAAGCCTCCTGGATAACCTTAGTAGATATAGAGAACAACTTCTCTTTTTCAGCATTACGGACCGTTTTGGTCATAGGGTCATAGAATTTGGTAATGGTGCAAATTAACTTCGGGTAGTGGTGCACAGGTGTGCACAGGTACCAGTACAAGTGGGAATAATAAGTGGCCATTCGCTTATTTTTAGTAGATACCTTTGTGAGCTTGAGCTCAATGTTCTCACGCAGCTTCTCAATGGTCGTTTTGGTGAGAATGTAGTTCTGGATTCTGGTTAGTTTGTCCTCAAGTGGGGGCGGTGGTGGTTTCTCCTTCTTCTCATTTTTCTAGCCCTTCACCATCTTCGGGGCCCTTTATTTATTTTGGGTCTTCTCTTTCTTAGACTCAAAAATATTTTTCCCATTCTGACCATACACTTGTCCAAGCGCTTGATCTGAAAATGACAACTCCTTATCAAACCCTAGCGCTCTACATTTTTATCCAATGTTTTCTCTCTGAACTACGATAAATAATGTTGCAGCAAAATCTTCGATAATTTCTCTGAGTTAAATTAAATCACAGTGCTGGCTCTCTATTTTATATCACAACCACTTACCTGCCATATTAATGGTGTTGAGGGCGAGTAAATGCTAGGGGACGATTGCGATGTAGTGGGATATCTCCCTTGTGCTGCCCAACATGCTTAGCGCACCTCTCAATGATGAATTATTGCATGAGGCTGAAATAGTCCTTGGAAAACGTAAAGCACTACCCTTTTTAAATCCCCATGCATGATTTATGGACTTAACGACCTTTCTCAAGGCATGTGTCTACTAAGTGCTATCTTGGATTATGGTCCCATGTTTATTTAAGACAGTGCAACTTACCCACACTTTAAACATATTTTAATTGCTGTCTAGGGGCCCACGAATGTACTTCACTCATAAGGGGAGCGCAAAGCTTGTTCGCTCATGAAATTATTGAAATCACCTTACGCTTAATAAACCAGAGTTAAAGCCGCCTTGGGAGTGACATCAGGGCGAGAAAAGTCGAAGGCATTTTTAGCTTACCTAACCCCTGAAAGGATATTGTGCTAGTATTGTAAAGCAAAACACCCTGGATCCTCGAAGACAAAGCCAATGTTAAAAAGTCAACAGCCAAAGCATAGCTAAATTGGAGCGGAAATACCCTGCACTTGAAAATTGGAGCGCAACATCTTGCAACATAGTCAAAGGACATTGCGTTGCTTCCTTGAAGTGAAAGTCTCTTGCACCCTATAAACAAAGTGAAACTACCTGGATCTTGTCGCATCGGGAGCTACATGATGGTGGAAAAGTCAAACGTCTAAGTGCTATTTCTTGGTGCAAAAATTCCTTACGCTCCTTAGGTAGGGTGAAAGTACGTTTGACTATATTTGACCTTTTTACTCCAAAAGTGACTTCATCTAGATAAGGCCTAAAATGAGCTTTCGCTGCTTTTCTGGAGTGTAAAGACCTGGAACTTAACATATCCCTAAAATTAACTTTGACTTTGATTGCTTGGGGGTGTCAACCTTTGCTTCACCTTTGTTTCCCACTTCTACTCCTTAGAGAGTTGAAACATATTTCTGCTCCTACGAGATAGAAAAACTCTCTTTTACCGAATAACAGGGCACCTTTTCCAAGTACTGAACTACTCTCGCCAGGTGATGACAACTTTGTAAACCTGACATTCTCCTCAGTTGAATTTTTTGATGCTTGAAACTACTATTTCTTCCTTTGCTTGGTGCACTAAAAAAATGTAGAAACTAAACTAAAAGAAAAGCTAACACGGGCTCTTCGACAATGTTTTTACCAGTTAGAAATCTAACCCTAAAGCTGCACCACTCATAGTCCGAAACGTAGTGAAGAGACCAAAACTTTGAAAAACAAATATGTATAGGCAAACAAGGAAAATAAACCATATATACAACCTGATAAAATTTTTGCACTACCCCTCACTGGTAGTGCGCTTTAAAATGAATGCCATTAACTAATAATGGAAGATTAAACCTATTCAAATCTTGTAGAGTGAAGGAGTTCACCAGGCAGACCTCAAAGATTAAAAATGGTCCCTCCCAGAATGCATCAAATTTATCATGATTTTTGAGCTTGGACTTTTTCTTATTCCATTTCAACACTAAATCATCGACTTGGAAGGTCCAATCAGAGGTCCTTTTGTCAAACCAATTTTTTGTGGTGATGGCATGTTTCATTAAAGCTTCGTAGGATTTTTCTATTTCCTACTCCAACTGCAACAGTTGGCCTATCATGACACTGATAGGGTCAAACCCTTCATCCTCACCGACCAATGATCAGAGAGACTGCAACGCGGGCAATTCAATGTGTGTGGGGAGCACTGCTTCTTTCCCGTATACCAAGGAGTATGGGAATGTCTTGATGGATTTTTTAATGGAAATTCAGTTAGACCATAACACAAAGTCCAAAATTAGATGCCAAATCCACTTATTGTCTTCTAATGTTCTTTTCAGGATCCGAAATAAGTTTTTGTTTGTAGACTCTACCAAACCATTGCCCTGCGGGTAATAGTTAGACAAAGTTTTTAGGTAAATACCATACTTGCGAATGCACACATTTTGACCTCGATGAAATGGGAGCAATTTTCAGTTAATATCACATCCATCCCAAAACAAGTTATCAACCCTTCCATAAAGGCAATGACCACATCCTGGTTAGCCTGCTTGGTGGGCACTACTTCTGCCCACCGAGTAAAGTAGTTTGTGGCCGTTAGGATATACTTGTGTCCTACGAAAGAATTGGACTCTATTATCCTGATGAAGTCTAAGCCCCATTGCTGAAATGGAGCCTTGACCTGAATTGGTTGCAAGGACAGAGAAGCATTCCTGGTGCGATCGACATACCTTTAACATTTGTCGCACTTCTGGCTAACACTGAAGGCATCAACAAAAATTGTAGGCCAATAATAGCCTACTTTTATTATCTTCAAGGCCATAGGCCTTCCCAAAAAATTTCCCTTGGACATTCCAGAATGGAATTCATCTAGGATTTTCCTCTTTTTTGTCCCCCTGACACATCTCAAGAGGACTCCATAAATATTCTTGTAGAACAACCCTCTTGATAGCAACACATATCTGCAGGCTTGTAGCCCAAACCTCCTCCTTTGTGAAGAGTTGAGGTTAGAAAGGCACCACCCCATGCTGAAGTATTCCACCAAGCCTTCCATCCAATCTCTACTAATGGCAGACTAATTTGTATAATTACCATCCTACACTGGATCATCCCACTGGCAAGCCGTCACCTCCGAGGCGATACTTCGGGTAAGATCTTGGTATAAGGCTTGACCACATACCAGTTTAGTGGGTCGAACCTCTATATCAAAATCTTGGATCTTGGAGATCCAAACTAACCTCTTATTATCGAGTTTGCCTTAATGTCGACATCCCCAAGCAGTCAAAGTCAAAGTTAATTTTGGGGATATGTTAAGCGCCAGGTCTTTGAGCTCCAAAAAAGCGATGAAAGCCCATTTTGGGACTTATCTAGATGAAGCCACTTTTGGAGTAAAAGGTTCAAATAAAATCAAAGGTAATTTTACCTTGCCTAAGGAGCGTAAGGTATTTTTACACCAAGAAATAACACTTAGATGTTTGAATTTTCCACCATCACACAACTCCCGATGCAACAGGATCCAGGTAGTTTCACTCTATTTTTAGGGTGCAAGCTACTTTCACTTCAAGGAAGCAACACAATATCCTTTGACTATTCAACTCCTGCATCCCTCCTGAGGTTGCAAGATGTCGCGCTCAAATTTTCAAGCACAGGGTATTTGTGCTCCAATTTAGCTGCACTTTAGCAGTTGACATTTTAATGTCGGGTTTGTCTTCAAGGCTCCAAGGTGTTTCGCTTTATAATACCAGTGCAATATCCTTTCGGGGGTTAGGTAAGGCAAAAACACTTTTGAATTTTCTTGCCCTGATGTCACTCCCAAGGTGTATTTCACTCTGATTTATTAAGCGCAAAGTGATTTTGAGAATTTCATGAGTGAATAGGCTTTGCGCTCCCATTACTGAGTGAAGTACATTCTTGGGCCTCTAGGTAACAATTAAAACATGTTTAAAGCATGGGTAAGTTGTGCTCTCTTTAATAAACATGAGCCCACAGTCCAATATAGCAATCAATAGACACATGCCCCAAGGAAGGTTGTTAAGCTCATAAATTGTGCATGGGGTCTAAAAAGCACGATGCTTTACATTTTCTAATGAAGATTTTGGCCCTGTGTAGTAACTCTTTGTTGATAGGTATGCTAAACACACTAGGCAGTGCACAAGATATCTCCCACTACACCACAATCACCCCCAGCATTTACCTGCACTCAATGCCATTAATATGGTAGGTAAGTGGTTGGGCTATGAAAAAGGGGGCCAACACTGTAATTTAATTTAACCCAAAGAAATTATCAAATATTTTGCTGCAACATTATTTACCATAGTTCAGAGAGAAAATTATTGGATAATAAAGCAGAGCGCTAGGGTTTGATAAGGCATTGTCATTTTTAGATCAGGCGCTTGGACAAGTGTGTGGTTAAAATGGGAAAAAAGACTGCTGAGTCTAAGAAAGAGAAGGCCCAGAAGAAATAAATGGTCCCAAAGATGGTGGAGGGCAAGAAAAAGGAAAAGAAGGAGAAACCACCACTGCCCCCACCCAAGAACAGATTGAGCAAAATCTAGGACTGCGTTCCACCAGAACAACCGTTGAGAAGCTGCGTGAGAACGTTGAGCTCATGCTCACAAAGGTATCTGTTGAAAATAAGTAAATGACCACTTGTTATTCCCACTTGTATTGGTACTTGTGCATGCCTGTGCACCACTACCCAGAGTTAATTTGCACCATTGCCAAATTCTATGACCCTATGACCAGAATGGTCAAAAATGCTGTAAAAGAGAAGTTTTTCTCTATATCTACTGAGGCTATCCAAGAGGCTTTTGTCTATGGAGAAAATCCTCCTAAAGACTTTATAGTTAGAAAAATAAACTGTATTGAGAAGACTGAGAGGTACATCAACTCAGAGCAAATGTGCCAATTCATGGGATCGGTGCTAAGGGAAAAACCAAAATTTCTCGAAGTATTGCCTGACTTGCCTGCATCCTTGAGAGCATTTAAGCACCTGGTTTATTCTCAATGCTAGCATGGATTATGGAGCTGGCTACAGATGAGACGATGCATAAGTGGTAGGCTACACTTATCGAGTGCATCTCGCATGGTGAGTTCTATGCACCCATCACCATGTTATCGGGGACCAAGCCCATATATTTTTACTGGGCAGAATGAGTGGCATAGTTAATACACTTCCAGCTCACTGATGTATAGAGCAAAAGGGACATGAAATTCTAACCCTGCTCTTTTTTGGCATGGTATTTCTTCTACCATATGCATAGTAAATTTAATTTCATTGATATTGCCCACACAAATGTATAAGGCAAGGTTCTCCCTATTTACCAATGGAATCAGAGTCTATAAAGATGCGAGTCCTATTATAACTTCAACAAGATGTTCCTTGGTATGGCCTTGGATCTTATTTATGATACCTATGAGCAAGTGCCAAGACATATGAGAGATCAGGTAGTCCAGGCAAATCTGGGTGACATTTTCCAGATCACCCATGGCCCTGTTGTTAGAATTTATGGGTTCACTAGAAAACCCTTTCTACTTCCATACTATACAAAAAAATATTTGTTTACCCTAAAGTCGCCTGAAAGTATGATTTCGCTGATGACATGTATGGGCATGGGAGGAAGAAGCCACACACTTACCCTTGGTCCTCGCAGCTTGACAAGATAAAGGTCACAAATAATGGGTAATATGCTTTTCTAGCTGCAATATTGTACAATTTTTGCTTGGTTGAGCTTCCCTATCATTGGAAGTATGACCCATGTGATATTTTTAAGGAGAATATTGGGGTGAAGAACTTCCACAACTGTTTGCACCTTGATATTGTGGCTCAGTGCAACAATCCACTAGGACTCTATTTGGAGTGGTACGTGAAGAGAATGATGTCATTCCTTCTGTGGCATGACTTCTATACTATGGAAGTAGAGTATGACCCCTCTTCCAACCCAATGAATGAACCTAACGATGATTTGTTTAAATTGATGAAGGATAAGCAACCCGATTGGATAGAAGAGAAAATTTCCAACTGGTGGGTCATGAGGGTTCACAACAAGAAAGAGACATATGATTTAGGGCTTGTCATAGATGAGAATTTCTCCTAGGCCTACGATGCAAATTACAACACTTGGAAACCTACCCTATTTTATAACATTGTGCCTAGGAGTACATAAAGCCCTAGCAGGGTGGAAGGTGTGACAAAAGCATAGTAGTAGAGTACAGTGCAAGACCCACTTGTCGAAAGGGGTAAGCAGTCACTCCTTGAAGAGAAAGTCACTCCAAAAAAGAGGATTGCTGCTGCAACGGTCTTACCCACCAACATCACAAAGAAGCTGTGGACTAGTCCTACCCGTCCCTTTGGTGTGAACCTCCCTACAACATCAATAGCTATGGGAAAAAGCACCACATAAGTTCCTGTACAAGCACAATGGGTGCAACTGGCACAAAATAAGATCATGTTCATTGACTTGGAGATCGAGGTGCCTAATGAACAGAAAGAAATGAGTCCATCACACAACAATTCACTACTTCAGCTCTAGAATTTACCAAGCCCACAAGTGCGCTCTCTCTCTCCCTCTGTCTTCTGTTCCTCTAGCAAATTTCCATGAAGAAGCCCCAGTCTTCATCAAAGTCACTCCTTTCCTGGAGTCTTAATCGTTGGCACCTTCATCTTTACCCCCTATTTTTCAGATGTTTGACACATTTGGTTTTGTGTCCAATACCTTTGCATTTCCTATATCTTCCACCCTTGTGATTGAAGATTCTGTCAAATCAGTTGTGGATTCTACTATTGTAGTCGGTCTTAGCCTATTCTCACCCTTGTACACCTCCTTGATAGCAGCAACAATGCCTCTAGATATATTGACTTTGGACCCTATTGCTTTAGTACCTATTGTGAAAATCCCAGCATCCCCCAAGGTCACCACAGTCGCCTCCCCAGCTATCCCTAGATCCCCTTCTAAAGTTGATCTGTAGCTAGATTTATTCCCTTTCATGCTGCTCTTTGGCATAGAGGAACCAATGGAGATAGAGTTGGCAGTTATTCAGGAGGACTCTATGGCAAAAATCTTGCGCTAGGCGCAATAGAGCTCCTCACTCTAGCTTAAGGGTTAGAAAAGAAGAAAGGGATAGGATCCAAACTAGATAGAAAGAGGGTCGTATTTGACCCAAAAAATATGCAGTTCCACTGAATAGAAAAGGTGCCCAAGGTGCAAAATCCCCTGGAGGAAATGACGTCGACGAATTATACCTTTTGATGTACCGTTGAAGACATGAAAACCATTAGTGTATCCGAAAATATCAGGAACATTGGGGTTGAGATGGGCACCATTTAATTTCGTAGTGAGCACTACAAGACTCACTTCTATGAGGTAGAGTCTAAAAACATAGATCTAAAGGAGAATTTGGTGCACACAAGAGCGCAACTCAGGCAAAATCTGAGCAGTTATAGTAGCATGTAACCATCCTAGAGCAGGAAGTGGAAAGTTATAGAAAAGAATCTGAATTGCACTTCCAAGTACTTGTAGAAAAGAAAAGCTAGTTGTAGGCTTCTAACGCTTAGATACAGGACCTACAGGCTCAATTTATATAAATGGGTAGCACAAGTAGAGGTCAAAAGACCGCATCAAAGAGATTCACAGTCACTTCTTGTCCAATTTCAGAGTAAGGGCACACAAGGTGATAGGAGTCCTCATATTTGTTTTGGTGGCCAAGCAGAAGGTTTCTATCGATGGGCCTATTGTGGAGGATGCTGAGAGGTATATTGAAAAATGGCTGGAGTTGGCAATGAGAACCCAAGCTCTAGAAAAATTATAATTCCAACTTGATCCTATGTGCCTGCTTTCTCTATCCTAGGCAATTGCAAAAATGACATTGCGGGCCTTCTTCACAAAGCAAAAAAGAGCTCGATAGGTGAGAAAGTTGTTGGATGTGTTCGAGCAGGAAAGGCACATCTCTTAGATGTATTTTTATGCACTCGCAAGGCTTGGTTTCCCCAAATCACTGGCAAATATGAGGCCATTATGACAAAGGAGGACATTAGCCCAGTGTGGTATACCTATGAGGGTGATACTTTGGATATTGATGGTTGGACCGAGCCTATTTCACAAGCACAAATACTCTAGTTGACAGTGAAATTCATGTGGATCGAGTCCTATTTGGTGGACCTTAGCTAGAGGGCTAACTTTGCTGATGCGGATCAGCTTGAAACTTTTGAATACCTGGTCAAAGAGCTCCAAGACCATGCTCCATTCCAAGAAGAAGCCTAGGCCCTGGTCCAAGCCACCTATGAATCAATCCATGAGTGTCTGTCATAGACCGAGCCTCCCTAGCAGCAAGAGGACCTAGAAGAGGAAGGAGTCCAAGGAGAAGAAGAGGGTTGTGGGCCCTAAAAGGAAGAGGAGGAACCAAAAAGAGAGGGATTGGAGGAGGAGTCTACTGCTAGTAGTGAGCATTATGAAGAAGAAAACGATGACGAATCTAAGCCCAATAGATGAGGCCTAGGATATAGACATTGAGGTGAGCTCAATTCCCATGTGAGACACCAGAGATGTTGGTATTTCTACAACATTGTGTATATTCTGCTATGTTGTAATTTCTCCTTCTGTGAAGCTCTATTCCTTGTACAATTTTTTTTATCTTTCCTGCTTTCTTTGTCAAAATTTGTCAGTTATGCTCAAGGGCTAGCATAATTTTTTTGTTCATCTATCATGCAGAGCATTCATATTTTTGAATGTGCAAGTCATTTCTAGGAAGGGTTAAAGTGTAGAACCATTTGTGGATGGACAACAACAACACCCACATTTGAGCGAGAAAACATAGGTGCACCTCGGTTGTCTATGCCTTGTTTGTAAAGAGAAATCCCATTTATAGGGCCTAAACTGGGTGAGATTGCTTTTAAAGTGTTTGAAGCTATTAATTTTATCACAAGTGTGGGGCCCAGTCTATTTCGCACTGGTGGTTGAGTGCAAGGCAAATTTTTAGCTAACAAGGAGTGCAAGCTTTGTTGAATTTTCAAAGTGCAATAGTAGTTTTAAGGAAAAAATTGCTAAGTGTTGTAAGGTTGTTGCACTCCACTTTTTAGATGTAAGGCCATTTCGCACCTGGTAATTATGCTTTGTCCCTTAACCGTTCAAACATCAATACATCTCCCTAGGCTAAATAGTTTCACTCTATAGGCCAAGCACAAAGAATTTTCAAATAAGAAAGCAGTACATTTCCCATTGACTTTTCAAACACCTGCACTCTTCCCAAGAATACAACTATTGCAATCTATTTTCCAGTGAAGGTTGCTTGCACTCCAAATTAATTACACTTTGGTTGTTGAATTTTCAATTCTAGCGCTCCTCCCAAGTCCCTAGGCTGTTGTGCTCCAATTTTTAGGTGCAAGGTATTTGTGCTCCACTCTATTGCACTTTGGCTATTGAATTTTCAATGCTAGCACTGTATGTAAGATGCTAGGATGTTTCACTATTTTTTATGAGTGCAATATGATTTTGGCTGAAAGAGTAGCATTTTGTCCCTTGGCTTTTCAACATTTACACTATATTCAAAGCGACTTGTAGTTTTTCTAAGTGCAGTCCATTTCGGGCTAGGAGATAGTAAAATGTAGCAGGTGGGGCTTACATATAGCACTAGTTTCTGTCTAGCCCCCTTTGCCTCAACCAAAATTTCTCAGAGGTGTTTCTCATCAGCCAGACAAGGTCCATCCTTGTCCATCTAAACATAGTCGGTATGAGAAGCTTCCAGACTTGATATTCCCAGAATTCAAAATCTTATCTTTCACCAGGGTGGTTCCAATGAGTGAGGATACAACACCATCGGCTAGACCTGTCAAAGTATTGAAGGCTTGCAATTACATTTTAGGGAGTCATCGATTTTGGCCCATGCCTGTTTACTATTTCATAAATATTTCTCCCCTCAATCTTATCTTCTTTTCCACCATAATATTTTGTGGGTGTGCATTAAGTATTTCAAGCGGCATAATTCTCTATATAATCCAGTAATTTTATTGTAAAACAATGGACGTTTTCTAGAAAGCTTGTTGTAACTTGAATTTTGCTATCAATATAAATAATGTTTGGCTCTAACTCTAGAATTCTATTCATGTGTATGTCTTCTATTGCTTATTTTCTATTAAATTCTTCGCTCTGTATGTGAGTTATTAGTCTATGTCTGGATTTGACTCCTGATAGAGGGTGAACACTAGAATAGCCCTGGATATTACACATGTTAGATGCCTGGTTTTAATTTTTGTTAGTTCTCTGTGTTGAGTGCTATTGATTCAACGTATAGTTAAGTGATCGTGCTGTTAGTTCATCACCCCCATTCTATCTGGCCTGTGGCCATATTTCCCATCCATTTCAATCATTTGTTAATTTCTTTCATGTTCTCTAATCTAAATTCCCCTAGTTAGAATAACAAGGGAATTGGCCCATCTTTGGAGATTGGCACGAGAGGCATTTCTTCCTCTCGGTATTTCAATGTTGGTCGGGTATAAAGCGCATGGATGCATATTTCATACCTAAGGCAAAATTTTGACCAACAAATCTCCATTAAAGACTGTAGACAACAGATTGAATAAACTAGCTAGAAGAAGATTAAGAAATCCTTAGAAGGTCCAGTTACAAAACTTCTAATTTTGGAATATTGGAGGTTGGTGATCTCCATTAAAGCTTAAAAATTGTAGAAGTAAAGAAGAACCAACAAAGGTCCTATTCTAGATTCCAATAATAACAGTTTTCAAAGATCCGAGAAGAAGATATCATTACCAACACTTCCTTAGTAGAAGGTTGAAGGAAAGGTCTCATTTGGAAGACTAGAGAAGCTACGAGATTGAATACCTTGATGAGGTCTCAAGGAGAAACAAGGAGAATATTTGGAGAGCCTTATTTTTAGAATTTGAAGAAATCCATTAAAGGAGTTCCTAGGAGAACTCTTTGGAGAAATCTACCAGCAAGGAGTTACTGACAGAGCATAATTTGGGATAATTGTCATCATCCGACAACAAGCCTAAAAGGAAAAGAATTTGACAAGGAGTGCTAAATATCGAAGGAGAATATTGAAGATCTTAAGACATTCAAATTCTTAATAAGGAGACTAGGATTAAAGCCAAAATTCGACAAGGAGAAAGGAGCCTAACATTACTACTAAACTTGAAATGTTTTAAGATTACCTTTGAAGGCTAGAAGGCTCATCCAAATATAGGGGTTTTCTGAATCTATAGCAAATACTGAAAGGGTTCTTGAAAGAAAAATCAACTATGATTTGAGGGAATTACCTACCAAACAAATGAGTTTTAAGAACAACATTTTAGTATAAAAATTAACTATGAAAGGGCAGCAATTAAGACACCATTACTAGCTACAAAACTTTAGAAATTATAGAGTTCATCCTAAAGGCTAATAGAAGTTACCTACTACAGACTAAAGGGTACAAAAATAGATGAGTTACTAAGCTGGAGCTATTTAGGATAGCCAATACTAAGTACAGGTTCATCCGGGTAAAGGCAAAAATAAGGTAAAGATCATTAATGTAAGCAACTTGGGTGCAAATAGGTTCATTAATTGAACTTTAATTTGGGTTATTATCCAGTTCCATTAAGCACCATTTTAATTCTTTAGAAGTTTCAAAAAGAGAAGGTTGCATTATAGTATTCAAAAGGAGTGCAGAAGGAAGTTTATTTTAGAGTTATTATCTACACATTAAATAGGAGTTGGATATATTTCTATAGAAAGAAAAATATCATATACTTATTGTCTATCTAAGATCTAAGAAGACTACATCCTACAACATTGATTGTAGTGCATATTACAAATTGCTTTTAAGAGTTCATTATACATTACTCTTAAGAATATTGCAATGACTATAGAGCATTTGATATTTCTTTAAGAGTTATAATTAGTGCATATTACAGGTTACTTTTAGGAGTAATAAGGAGATTGCAATTGCACTATATTAGTCTCTCTTAAAACATATTAAAAGGTGCACTAAGTATTTAAGTATTCAAGTTGCAGTAAAACTAGTGCATATCACATTAGTGCATATTTCAAGTTACTTTGAAGGGTTCATTTACAGGAGTTATAAGGGAGATTATCATTGCATTATAGATATTATTCAAATTTCACTAAAGTTTTTAAAAGTGAACATTAGTGCAAAATTAAAACCTCTAATAGCATATTAGTTGCATTGTTAAAAGCTTGGATTCATTGGTGTTAAGATTATCCAAGTTAGAGGTTAGTGTTGTCTAAGAAAAAGGACAAAAAATAAATTACATTTTTTTCTTAGATATTAGAGAAGAGAACCACCATATCTAAGAAGCTAGGAGAGATTCAATAGGAGACATTTAAACTTGGTGCAAAATTTAGTTTCTAACTCTAATATATTGCAAAGTATTGCAATTACATTGGCACCATATTTATCCTTCACATACAACATTAATAGGACAAAAGAAAAGTATCCTAAAGATACTATTAGAGGTAGCAAGATACAGTATCCAAGTGGTCATATCATAGAATTTTGAGGAGCAAAATTCTAACAAAATAGAGGGCTCACAAATATAGGATTTTTGGGTGTCTAAAGACACCACTTTTAGCATCTTAACCAACATCTACTATAGCATCCACCTGCAACATGAAGAACCTAAGTAAAGGAGCCACCAAAGCATAAGAAAATCTATGTCTGCATTGCAAGGTATATACATAGAAGAGAACATAAAAAAAATATCAATATCTACATAGAAGGATAGCATATAGCAAGGGAGAAATAAAGGTTCAATACCTAATACTCCAACCAAGTTGAAGCTCTACATTCTACCATTCGAATCCCATGAAACCATCTTCAAGCACCTAGGATCTCCATCAAACCAAGAGCCAACCTTCGTTTGCTTGGAAGAAGCATTGAGAGCAAGAAACTAGCTGGATTTACATTGGCAAGAGGAGTATATAGGTTAAGGAAGGCATTGGAGGGAAGATTTCATGAAATCTACCACTTGTCACATATGACAAGAAGTACTCATATTTCTCAGGAAAAGAAACACTCACTTCTTGAGCGTTAGAGTAATTATTTGGGGGTTACAAAGTGTCTCTATCAAAAAGGAAGTGTTACAACATCTCAAGCAATGTAGGTGTCATCCCCATGCACGTTGGAGCTCATAAGACACTTGGACACCACTTCAAGAAGTGTTAATATTCCTCTCAAATGTTACTCAAGAAGCTTATGCCATGTGGGAGTCTTCAAGAGGAGTTCATAGCCATTTAAGCACTTAATTCCAAATGAAGCATATAATGAAAACTTAAGAAAATTGAGCAACATCCAAAGGAGAGAAGACGTATCCATAATGAGTAGCGAAGACGTATCCATATGTAGTGAAAGAGGAGTGGACAACATTAAAGGTTGAAGTCAAGACTTCCAAGAAGGTCAAAGAAACATTTAAGGCTCACTGCCATACGTCCACCATTAAAAGGAGAGCAATGCACAGTAAGACAACGTCCAACATTTAGGAGTTGGAACTTTATAAAGGTAAGATTTTTACCTTAATTAAAATTGCTTTCATTAAGGAGTTATAAGGAGTATAGTATAAGGTTGAAACTCTTCTATTATTTACTTTGGAAATAATAGCAAAATCAACCATACATTTGAAAGCAAATTTAAAGGAGGTATATATGTATATTTAAATAGTTTAATATTTGTAATTAAGTAGCATAGGAGATATAAGGGTTTCTTCTTGGAAAATTGAAACTCTATTATCGAAAATACAACAAGGATACCACTTGCATTATCGATGATGTGACCCGGGTTCAATATCCATGGTGGATGTGTATAAGAAGTATTACTAATTTTTTTTTTTTAATTTTCTAATATTCCAAATTATGGAGTTATAAGGTATACTACATCAAAATAGTTTATTGGAATTTAGAAATATTAAACTATTGGACATTGAGGGTTATAAAAGGAAGTTCTTCATTTAATTAAAGGAGTTGGAATTATATACTTACACTTGTATCATATTCATACTAAAGGGATAAAAGAAATCCAACCATAGAGAAATTCAAATTAAGTGCATAGTTCATTAGGAGAGATAAGGTGAAATAGAAGTTGATTATTGTTATTTACAAAACATTACAAAATCAGCTCAAAAGTGAACTATTATTTACTAAGCACTTTATTAAGCTTATAGCTTACTTTAATCACTAGGGAGACATAAGGAATTCTACAAAACCTAAGTCTAGAAAGGTTTTAACAAATTGGATCATATACTCAATTTACTTGAGAAAGATATAGTATTCTACAAATCCTTAATCTAAATATTAAGAAAGCAAAAAGAATACTACATGTCAAAATTTCATAGCTTGTAGTTTGATCATAAACTTAATCTACTAGGGATTCATAAGGTAGACTACTACAAAAGGATCTATCAAAGTCTTAAAGAGCTATAAGAACTCTAGATAATGGATGAGATAGTAAGAAACACTTTTAATGGTGAAGAGTTATTTCATGTAGTAGAATTCTATTCTCAAAATCTAATAAACAACTTTGAAGGATACACAATTCTATCCATTGAAGAAAAGGATAAATTTTCATTATTTTGCAAAGAAGCAAAGGAAGGAAAATTCACAACATTAATTAGTTATCTCCATGGAGTCCTTTTTAGAACCTGGTGGAATGCACAAAAATTAGTTATAATCACTCTAGAAGAATGCTTGATGATGTATCTATCATTAATTATTTTTGAACTTGTTCAAAACATGAATCTCAATCAATATTATTGTGATAGACTAACTCATGAAGCAAATATTCCTCTAGTACCAACATAGAAATGAAGAAGAAGAAGAAGGAAAAGAAAACATAATAGAATAAAGGACACAAACAACATGAAGATCAAAATGGAGGAACATGAAATTAAAGCTATGACAACCAAGATAACATTTTATGACATTAATTAATTGCTTGATCAGGACATAGACAACAAAGAAGGAGAACTTAAAACTCCAGTACCAGATAAAAGATCCATATTGAAGACTAAAGTCTTTAATACCCAAATAATGTAACACAAGAGGGTGTTAGAGTATGTTACATCATTTTGGTCATGTAAATGTAGCACCTTTGGTACATATCTAGAGTAGGAGTTTACATTAGAGTAAAGTTAGTTAGTTGCTTAAAGTATTATAATAAATACACAAGTATCAATGTGCAAGTTGTAAATGTGCATGTAGTCCACATGTGCATGAATCCTAGGTAGAGTAAAGACCAAGCAATCTATATTTCTATATAAAGGTCTCATAGGTGTAGTAGAGAGAGAGAAAGTGATATAGTAAAATATACAGTGTAGTACATATAGTGTGTGTAGTATGATACAATGTAGTTATTTAATATACTTTTATGAAGTGTTCATGTCCTCCATTATATAGCATTGTACTATTTTTGTCATTCCCATTAATGGCATATTTTTGAGTTATTTGCAGATGTTCATCTATTTATTTTCCTATATATTATTGTGCCATTAGTTTTATAGTTATCTTAGATTAGTTATCCTTCATATTGTGGTTGTAATACCTCCCATCAAAAGCTAACAAGAATATCCTTGCACTTTAGGGTTTCTATGGAAACATAAATAAGATTGTGCTTTTGAGGTTATTCCTCGCACTTCAGATCCTTCAGAACAAGGTAAAACTAAATATGATAAGTCTCACTATGAGCAATGTGCGAAGATTGAATAAATTTATGAAGATGAAATTATTGTTGGGAATGAAAAAAAAGAGAAAGACACAAGAAGCAAAAATAAAGGGAAAAAGAAACCCAGAGGGATATTGGTAAGGGAAAAAAATAAAATATCAAAGGTGCTAACAAGAAGTGGGGCTAAACCCACAAATAAAAATAAAAAATAATAACAAAAATAATATTTTGGAATATTAGAGGAATGAATAAGAACCCTAAAAAATGTATTAATAAATTGTGAGATTGTTATAGACAAGATTTTTATAGATATAGAAGTTGGGCAACAAATATTTTAGCCATTCACGACATTGAATTTCATCTTGACAAAATTTAAATTTCGAAAGGCATACGATATAAAAGGATATGATTATGGAAACTTAGCAGTTTGAGGAAGATGGAGAATATCTTTGGTAGAAAGATAAATTTAGGTATGCTTTAATTAACTTGTTAGAAATGTAATGAGAGAAATTTAATGTTTTATTTTTGTGTTTGAAGTGGCCCCCAATAGAAGCCACACATAGATTATCTAAAAAAATTATGACCATGATGCAATGTGGATGGGTTAGTTTGAATCCCATATAATAAATTGGAAAAAATAGAAAGGTTGTTTGACTATATATGTATATTTATATAGTAGCATAACTCATATGCAGGTTTTATGTGTTGTATGCTTTAGGTCATATTCATTTTTGTATGTGAATTGAGTCATTTTTCATAAATTTTAAAGTTTTCAATAATAATACTTTTTAAAAATTTTAAGGGGTTTAAAATATTTAAAGTTAAATTTATTAAATCCAAACTATTGCTTATCATTTTTCACTATTCATGAGGTCTCCTAGATCGTAAATTTAGTTTAGACCCCATGATTAATTCTTCATCACTCTATTATCACTAGCTCTTTGTTATTTCATTTTTTTTTATAAAGATTCAAGGGTGGTTCAATAGACTTGAATAGGTGGTGGACATCTCACGCAATCTCAAATAAATTAACTAGAAATTATGGGTCTCAATACATGTGGTTGTTAAATACAGGATCATGCCAACTTGCCAATAACATAATCTAAGCAAATTATCTAGGCAAAGGTTCCCCAATTAGTAGTAAAGGCTATTTTGAATTGATCCTCATCCTTTACGCAAATCTAGTTATACCCTGAGAAACCATCCAACAGAGAAAATATCTTAGCTACTACAACAATCTGCAAAATTTGATCAATCTGGGGAAGAGGGTAGTGGTCCTTCAGTTATGCCTTGTTAAGGTTCTTGAAATCTATACATAAACGAATGTCTCCATTCTTCTTGATTGGGACCAAGTTGGCCACCCATGTGGAGTGCTTGATGGGGTAAATAATTTTGGCTTTTAGAAATTTGAGCAACTCCTCTGTCATTATGGATTCAATCTTGGGGTTGATTGGCCTTTGTTTCTGCCTGAAAGACTTTGCATCAACTTCCAACTCAATAGTATGTTGAATGAATTTTTTATCATATACCTTTAGATATTCATATGACCATGCTACAATATCTTGGTATTTGAGGCATAGGGCCTTGATTTCCTCTATTTCCTCTGGAGAACATCGGATACCAAATTTGAGCTTTCTATCCTTTTCAACTTCAATCTCTTTATAGATTTCTTCATTGACCTCCATAGCTCTTGCTTTTCTCCCATCCTCATTATCAAAGAGACTTTCTAGGGTGATCAAACCCTTAGGGATGTGATTGTTCTTCAATTTAATAACATATTGCTAATCTATTTCATGAGGTAGCTCCTCCTGCACATTGGATAAGCAAGCTTCCCTTACTAGAAAGTCAATAATCTGATCATCACTCTCAAAAATTGCTAGAAAATCTATCTGTCTGGTACTGTAGGTCTGAAAACTAGTTTGAATCTTCTATCCTTTGATGATACCATATCTAAAGAAGGGCTGAAATTCAAACCCCTAACGACTAAAGAATCATCCAAAATATTCGGTTTCCTAGGAATAGAATGGATATTAAGAGCATCGAAAGACTCCATCAAATACCATAACCTATTTTTATATTATTTTAGGTAATGGTGCTTATTATTGCACTTATCTCTAACCCGATTAACTATTAGTTTGAAGTCACCATATATGTCCAACATTTTTATTCCCATACTCTTTGCTTGCATAAATCCCAAGCATAAAGCTTCATATTTTATAGCATTGTTGGTACAAGATCACATTAGTTTATAAGAAAATATTTTCACACCTTCTGAAAGGGATTGTAGGACTACACCTGCACCAACTCCAATTTTTCTCCTTACACCATAAGAATGCATAGTCCAGATATCTGTTTCTCTCAGGGATTGATTGGACATGGCAAGGATCTTTTTCTTTGCTTTAAAGGAAATACTGTATCCATACCTATTCCAAATTGGCTGTAATCCTCTCTGAATGGCAAATTTTCCTCCACTTCTAAATCTTCAAAGCTTTCTACTAGTCCAAATTAATCTAGAGTTGGGAGGTTGCACATGTCTTCCTCTATATTTTCAATGGAATCATCTTTATCCTTATCCTCTTTCCTTTTAATGGAATCATCATTCCAGAGTAGTCCAAATACATATAGCCTCCTATCTTAGCAGTGAACTCTCTAGAAGACATAGGTTGAAGTAAGGATCACAATCCACCACCATAAATTCTTGCACAATAGTTACTTTTGGAGCCTTATGCAGTCTCATTAGTACATCCTTTACTACTCCAATTGTCTTAACTGGTATACCATATAACTATAAAACCTTGGGATAGGAATGGGTATATTCCATATCCATATCATCACAGACTACTTTGGGCATGAATATGGTCGAAGACCCCAAATAAATCATGTAGTTGTGGATTATCCAACCTTCCATTCTCAAGGAGATATAAAAGGGAGGCAATTTGTTCTTCAGAGCAATGGGAGTCATCTTCTCATTACTAGAAGATATAATAAAACTATGGTAGTCTATTTTTATTGAGAATTCTTACTTAAAAGAAGCCTTGAGTAGATCTATTTGACTTGGAATAAAGAGGGTATTGTACAGACTTGTTTTGGAGCGAATTCTCTTCATCTCCTTCACAATGTTATATTATGACTTCTTTGAAAGGAGCTTCTAATACCTCTTCTTTGGATATCCATATTTTCTCTTATATTACTGTGTAGCTTAAATCCTTTGTGTATTAGTGATGGAATGAAATTTTAGCCTTTCTTGTGCTTCATATTTAGAAATCATTCATTATTTATTATTTTCCTTCTCATACTATTTGGAAAAATTCACCCCCTTTTCTTGGCATTTAAGAGTTGCATCTCTTTTTTTAGTTGCTTGTGGGGCATGGAATTTACCATTACTTTGTAGAGGTGATTCTCTATTTTTTTGAGAAGGTACTTGAAACTGACCCATCTTTTGTGGATCAACCTACAATGTCTTCTTCCCAAATTTGGTCATGATAGAAATAAATTCTTCTTCACAAAGATCTTGTTCGACCATGATCTATTTTGGCTGCCACAACATATTGACTCTACCATTTTGATTCCTCTCAACTTTCTCCATGGCCTATTGCACATGGTGTTGGTACATGACATAGGAATTTGAATCATGAGTATCATTACACACAAGGCACCAGACATTCACAAGACTAATCTCAGGGATATATTTTTGATTTGTGTTAACCTTGGCCCCTACATTATTACTAGTACCAGGATTCTAATATTTGTTAATGTATGAATACACTCTCTGCTGAGACCTCTCTATCTCTCTTTTCTCCATAACATTCACCTTGTTATTGATTGTTTTCAATGTACTTTGGATATCGAGCAACAAGTGGATTCTTTAGGTACTTGATATGGGAGTGGTGGAAAGGAAATTGAGATAGATGTTGCTTTGGGATTTGGAATTGGAGCTACCTAAGAGAGTGGTGAGGACAAAGGAGGTGGATCCATATAGGAGGATGTAGCTACCTTAGCTTAGATTGAGGAATATCATAATAATAGGGCAAGACTATCTTTGAAGGTAGCCTTCATACATTAATGAGGATATTTTTTTCCTGTATGATTGCATTATATATTTGAGGAAAAGTAACTACCCCTGTCTATTGAGTTTGTAGCCCCAAGTCTGACCCAAGTGCTCTAGTGTAGTACATTAATGCAAGGAGGGAAGCTAGTCTAGCTTCAGGAGGTATCCTCTTCCACATTTTGCTAAACCTTAGGTTAAAATCAGAGACCAAATCTTGCTGATGTTTTTGCATAGACATGAACTAGTTTAGGAGGAAAAAAGGATCAGTAGATTCATTAAATTCTTCTACAAAAGGCTCAGCTAATGCGGCCCATGAAGTGATGTTGTTATCTTCCAAGGTCCTAAACCAATGCAAAATATTTCCTCTAAAGGATAAGGCTAGAATTCTGACAATCACATCTTCATTTATAATATTGTGTATGGCTTCTAAGTTCAATATATCCTGGAAATGCGAATAAGTGATTTTACCTAAACCATCATACGTGGGAATAACTTTGAATACAGCTTGGAGAATGTTATTCATTTGGGTAAGGTGTAAAGGACCAAGGATATCCCAATTAGGGTAATTCTATAGAGCTTGGTTTGGGTTTACATTTTGTTGTGCAACTGTGTTTATTGGAGTTTTTCATAGAGTTTGAAGAGGGATGAAATGAATTCTTGATGGTATTTGAATCCCTTCAAAGAGTGAGTCTAAAGATAAAATTCTTGTATGCCTAGATATTCTTGGTAGTAGCTCAAAAAATGGGATAGGTTCTTGACTAATTCTAGCAGATGACCTAGTAAATATGAAAGAACGAGCTATGGAAAGGGCTTTATTAGGTTCTTGATTTTAGGGAGTTTCCAAGTGAATTTTATTCCACCAATTTGTGAGGTCAAGATAATCTACTAAATCTTGATTCCTTCGAGAAAAAATATAAATGATATATAGTGGATGAATGAATGTTCTTATAAATAGTGTCCCATCAGGTGTGCCAAAACTATTGGGGTCTAAATTAACATCAATGTAATATTGAAATGGTGACTATCAATTGCAATGATATGTTAGGCGTGCACCAACTAATGACAGTACAAACCCCAAAATTGGATGATTTAAAGACTACTTTAACCCAACCTCCAGAGTAGGTTGGTATACCTTATCAACTAATTTGGGTGTTGACTCATTTAAGCTCAGTTAAATGTATAGATATAAGGATAGAAAATGGGATTAGGGTTAGAAAAGTAATGATTGAATGGTGGTCAAATAAAGCTAACATAGACATCCATAGGAAAATCCTCCACAAATTGATTTCTAGTAATCCACACTTGAGATTAACAACACTCAAAACCAATAATCTTCACCAATCAAAGAACAAGAGATATGCTTCCAGAACTATTTCAAACATCTAGAGTACTAATAATCCAAATAGAAAAATTAGATCAATACCTAGACTAACAGAAAAAGAAGTCTTTTTCAAGCATATATTCAAACATGAAGTATTTCAAGGTGCTCTAATCTAGAAATCCAATAAAAACAAAATAGACTAACCATAGCAACAATAGTAGAAATGAATTCACAAATTAAATCTCCATAAGCATAGAAGGTAAAAGCCTAAGGTAAAAATCCAAGTAATTCTCCTTCTATTGATTTGCAAAAATTATAATACAGTAGGGTAAGCAAACACTCTAGAGACAACCCTTTAAATCAAGGGATCGACCTCTATTTATAGTTTGTATAATGAAATTGAAAAATTAAAAGCATTAGGAAAATTACAAGGAAATTGGAGTGCCAGATAAGTAGGATGTTGAGGTGGTGACCTCTTATTTTTCTAAAGAAAGAAAGGGAGCTAAGATCCATGAGTCTTTTGTAACTTGGCTTCTGTAACCTGCTCAACTTCTTCTAATTTCTAACTAAAAACCAACTTAAAAAACATAATCAGAGCCATTCCTCATTCTTGTAGTGATTTTTTTACCATGGATCTATAATAGAAATGGTTCTTGGATCTTGATTCTGCATCTCTTTGAATTCTTCCCCTCTTCATATTAGCTCTAAAATAACCCAATAGAAATCGACAATATATCATAGCTGTTAATGTCACTTTTATATGTCATTCAAACCACATCAATCATGGACCCTTGATCTACTTACGAATGGCCTAGATTAGATCTCCTAAAGACATCCTTGACATTTTGATTGATAGCGGCTAAAAACCTTCAATTTTTATGACCTTTTACTTGTCGCAATTCGAAGGTAGTTCCTTTGTAAAAATTCTTTGAAGGCTTTCCAGTGTAGAAATTTGCACCACAAAACTCCATAGCATCAAGTTTGACCAATTTAATCATGGAAAATAGCATTGTATTAAGCTCTTCATAGAAAATAGAATGTGATCTTGAGTTACCTTGTAAAACCTGCAATATCATGAAAATTAATAATACTCCGTCCCTACAGAGAATAACGTAAAAAATAACACTATACTGGACTCACAAAAACTAACACTGCATTAAGCTCATTACAAAAAATAGGACTTATTTATCATTGCTTGGTAAAATTCATGCTTCAAACAGTATACAAGGCAACTTTGATCATTTACAGTGCGAAAAATAACAAAGCACTATCTCTCGCATGGAAAATAAGTCTTGATGCTATGTGGGAGAGAAACTTTGCTTATCGTACTTCATATCACCATAATTATGAATTTGGTTAGACCAGCCACGAAAAATAACATAGCATTTTAGAGCATGGAATCTAACATAGCACTTCTACATTTCCAAATTATGTGACTTGATTTACTTTCAAGCTTTGACCAAATAGACCATGGAAATTAACATGGTTTCTTATCGCACGAAAAAAAGCAAAGATTTTAACTTCGTCCTTCATATTTTTGACTTGATTTTTGCACAAGCCAACTTTATCTACCTTGATTGAAAAATTTTATACTTGAAATGCCTTCGTAGAAAATAACTCTTGCTGTACCTCGTCTTAGAATTTCCATGCTTTAAATTCCTCATAAAGCCAATTTGGCCAAATTGACCATGGAATTTAACATAATACTTCCACTGCATAGAACATAACATAATGATCACCTTTGTTCTTAAAAATATGTGGGTAAAATCATGGAAAATAACGAAGGATTTGGCTTCATGGATTTTCACACTACTTGAGTTGAGCAAAATTTAGCACTGGATTTTGGGAACAAAGTATGTTTTCAACACTTAGCCAAAATTTTCAAAATTTTGCTAAGTATGTGGTCTTTTTGGACCTACAGTATCCATTTCTTTATATTTAATATCTCACCTACCTTCATCTGATTTGTAGAGCCAAAGTGTTCTTGGTAGATAACCCATCCTTTCTCAATAATGATGCACTATATTTCATCACTTTTTCTTTCTCAATAATGATGTACTATCTTTCATCACATACTTTTCCTACAAATATGTGCACTCACCTACCTTCCCTTGGTATTGGTGCACTTTTCTACCTTTGAAATGTCCCACCTTATTGTAAATTTTCCCTAAAATTTCTATCCATATTATTGGAAATTTAATCCATGTTATAGGGACTTTTGCTTGCCATATTGCTTTAGGACTTTTATGAGTTTTGACAAGTCACTCCATCAAATTTATTTTTGCCATGATTCTTATCAAAACTTGTGATCATTCTTTTATTTTTTTTTGCAAGTTTTTGCCTCTTGTTCTAATTTTATCACAACCCTCCCTTGATAGATCTCATCATTGATATAGAGTTTATATGTTTGATCATGTTTTGTAATTGCTAATATAATGAGTGGTTAAAAATAGTTGATGTTTTGAACAAGGTACTGCTAACATATCATTGATTTGCAGGAATAGGTACTCTCAAGGATGGCAGGGAAATTAACCACCAAAATTGAGATGCTTGATAGAGATAAATTCTTGCAAAATATTCATAAAAAAGGAGAATGTCAATAATTGACATTTATTATTGATTTAAATTAACCTAATTGTCTTTAATACCTAGATGGTAATTAATTAATCATTTTATTGTTAAAAAATGATAAAAATAAATAAAAAGGAAATTAGGAGAAAGGACTTCTAGAAGAGAAAGAAACATGAGCTAAGTTCTAGAAGAGGAAGAAAAATTGGGTTGACTTCTAGAAAAGGAAGACAAATTGAACCAAGGTGGGAAATTTAGTCTTCACGAGGATAATTTATTCTACTCTTAGATCATTCCTTTTGTCTTTTATTAGCTTGACTCTTGAATGGAAAAACATATCAAAGACCTATATATACATATAGCAAGAAAAAGAGGGGGGAGGAAGTGGTTAGTCAAGCATGAGGAAAAAGAGGCTTGAAGATGAGAGAAAGAGCTTATGGAGTCCATTCATGTAGGGCGATAGATTGGTCTGTGCTATGCTATCAGAGAAAAAGGTTTAGAGCCATTCTAATGAGACCTCAATCTTTTGTGAGTCATCTAGAATCAATATGAAACACCTACCTTGTCATGGATATCAAGCCATCTCTACATAACAACTCACCCAATCATAAGACTTAAACTCTTCTTGATGAGGATTTAGATGTCTATATGTGAGTCTTTGGAAGCCTCTTGTATTGTTTGAGATCTCAAGGACTTGATCCCTGAGCAGTCATGACACCTAGTTCACTCTCGGTCACCCAAGAAAAAGCATGTGTAAAGGCCACCCTGAGCATTATCCCACATGAGATGTGCTCGGGGCTTGATATCCCTTAAAGGGAGCAAGACTCCCTTAGGTATTTGATGACCAAGTGATGGTTGAGGATTAAACCACCTAGTGGTCAGTCAAACACCAGTTGAGGATATGCTTACCTTACTATTTGGTGATCTTTGAGATCTAGATACCTTCAAATTACAAAATGTGGTGATATCAATTTCATTGTCTTATCTTTGATGTTGACAGTCGAAGTATTTAGAGAAAAAAGTTTTCAAAACAATAATAATATTTATCCCACATGCATAGTGAAGTGGGACAAATAAGCTTTATTAGGGGCTTAGTGCCTAGAAGCTATAGCCAAGTACTTTATGCTTGGCTAAGCCCCACATATTTTCTTTGAACTCTTTGATTGCCTACAATGTGACCTAAACCATGGCAGTTTCACTTCTTTAAGTCTATGCTATTATGAGAATGCATTGATGTCGGTTATTTGTGAGTATAATTCTTTAAAATTATTTTTTAATTTAGATTGAGGACTATTGTCCCACATGCATCCCATATGAGCATGTGGTAATTTTTAAAGGGGGAAGCCTCCCCTGGCTAGATGACCATATGATGGTGGTCATGCTAGATGAGGAGGCTAGGACCTAGTTGCAAAGACTAGGACACTGGAAGTTAGCAAGCAGAGATTTGCTATGGAAGTTTGATCGATCGGTGGTGGTTGAATTTGGAAGTTTAATCAAGGTTGATTGAATTTAGGTTGGTTTTACATAACACCCCATAATTTTATATAACCAACCATTTGAAATATTTGTTTGATTAAGGACTATTTTATAATGTAAATCATTCCTTGGTTTTGGAGAGGATGATTTATTTGATTTAAGATATTTTTATTTGCAAATACACCCTTGACGATGAAGTTATTTAAAATGCACTTTTTAGTTGTGCAAACAATACCTTGACTTTGGTGAGATTTGGAGTACCTTGTATTTTTAGAAAATAATACCTTGGTTTCAAAGGTTCTTGAAATAGAGATAAGGAAATAGGAAATTTGATAGCCATTGAGAATTTTTTTTGGAGAAAATGAATACATTCATAGACCAAATTCTTAGGAAAAAATTGATAACCAAATTGGTTAAGTAATCAAACATATTCTTGGATAAAATTTTTGGAGAATTTGATAATCCAATTAGTAAAACAATTGATTTCATTCTTGGATCAAATTTTGGGAAAATTTGATGTCAAGTTATGGAATGATAGAAGACGGATTTGGGATACAAATGAATGCATCCTTGATCAAATTTTAGGGGAAAATTTGATAACAATTCATGAAGCAATTAAATGCATTCTTGAAACAAATTTTGGGGGAAAATTTGATAACAATTGGTGAAATAATTGAATGCATCTTTGGACAAGAATATTGAGGAACTATAGTAAAAATTTGTGGAAAATTTGTAGAAAACTATAGTGTAATCATGTGGAAAATTTGTTGGAACTATAGTGTAATCTTGTGGAAATATTATTGAAGAACTATAGTACAAATTTGTGGAAAAATTGTAGAGAACTATAGTATGATCTTGTGGAAAGATTATTGAAGAACTATAGTACAAATTTGTGGAAAATTTATAGAGAACTATAGTATGATCTTGTGGAAATATTATTGAAAATCTATAATACAAATTTATGGAAAATATAGAATAATCTTGTGGGAATACTATAGTACAAATTTATGGAAAATTTGTAGGGAACTTTCGTATAATCTTGTGGAAATATTATAGTACAAATTTATGGAAAATTTGTAGGGAACTATAGTATAATATTGTGGAAAGATTAATGAAGAACTATAATATAATATTGTGGAAATATTAATGAAGAAATATAGTAAAAATTTGAGGAAAATTTGTAGAGATCTATAATATAAACTTGTGGAAAAAATTATTGATGAACTATGGTACAATTTTGTGGAGAAATTGTAAAGGAAGTACAAATAATTTCATGGAGAAATTGTAGAGATAATTATGGGGTTTTCTATTTTAATGTGCTATTGTAAATTAAGTTGATAGATACATGTTTGCTTTAGAATGTAATTGATGATGAATACATGATTACATTAGAGAATTATTTTTGTGGAAAAATGAATGTTTTAAAAAGAATGGATGTGGAATTCATTCTTGAAGGGATTATGGGGTCTCTTCTTGTATTATATGACTTTCATCCTATGATAGGAGACTTTCACTCTAGATTGGATGGAATGATAAATATCCTTTAAACTTGAAGAATGAATGTGAGATTCATTCTTGAGGGAATTATGAGGTTCCCTTCATTGACATAATTATATGAAACCGATGATCATTTCATAATTTTGGGACATAAGAATCAGGAGATTATTATGTGATTCATTGTATTAATGATATTTATTGATGATTTGGAAAGGGATCTTTAGGATTCCTTTATATCATTGTAAATTGAAATAAATAAATTTATGAAATGTTAGGAGATATTTTTGAGGCTAGGTTTATTCCCCATGAGGGTTCCCAAGATAAATGATGTGTTATGAATATTTATCTTGTGATATTGCAATTGATGCTTTATAGATCTAGTATGGATATTGTATTTACATTTCCATGAGATGGTTATTAAAATGATATTCATTTGAATAATGATGCAATGATTTATGCTTACATGCAATGTTAAAAGATATATTCTTTGTTTATAATCATATATTAATGAATGTGTCATGTTTAATAGTGTATGGGTTATGTTGCTTTGGAATGACTAATTATCATGTAATGATAATGATAACATCAATTAAGAAATAAGTTCCATGATTGATATTTTTATTTGTTAATTAAGTATATGGAATAATAAAAGAAGAGAAGTAATTCAAGGAATGAATTGTAGATTATGATAAGTTGATAAATATATTGGCTTTCCTATTTCATAAAGGTACATAAACGTGATAAATATATTGGCTTTCCTATTTCATAAAGGTCACTCTTATCACAAGATTTGACACTGACCATGTCATAAAGCTCGTGGTGGATTATTACCTTAATGAATGGAAGCATTTTAACTTGAATAGATCATCCAATAATCATTGATTATAAACTCTACCTTAAGGATATTCATGTTATGATATATCAAAATAAAATTACTCTCTTTGGGGTTGATTTGAGTTTATTAACGAGTGGGTCATTACAGTTGGTATCAAAGCTAGGCTAGCCAAAGGATTCTAGTAAGAGATCCACTATAGCAAGAATTTGCTAGTATAAGAGCACAAGGTTGCTCAATCAAAGTTGAGAGTTAGTGGAACCAATGGAAACAACATCATAGTTGGTAAACCAATACCTTAAAGGTTCAAAATATGAGGTTCATGTCAATATTATAGGATAGTTGTCTAGAATAAAACTAAAATTATACCTAAATGGAGTAAATTGAGAAATTAGACTAAAATATCAAGTGATCAAAAAAGAATATTTTTTATTATTAATTATTTGCTTAGACAAACTAAGTAGTCTCTAGATACAAACATGGCCTTTGGCCAGAGTAAGGAGTTGAACATCTCAGCCATAGTGAAAGAATGCAAGGTGAGAGGAAAATCACCATATTTAAAATGTGGTTGCCATCCAAATCTGAGATGCCACCAAATAGCTAGCCTCCTCAAGTAACATTGACACCGCAAGAATAGTATGCCATCCGACCACCTAGATGGTGGTCGAGTTTAATAGTGTGTTATACAATATTTAAATAAGGAATTACACCACTAATGGTGCATGTAGTATTAATATTTGCATATGAGTACTTAGTGTAAAGATATTTACTGATTTATTTTAACCCTTTTTACTCGAAGGCCTCCTATGTGTTAAATTAGAAAGATAAAATTTTGAAAGGAATTCTAATTTAAAAGGAATCCAATACGTGACTTCGAGAAGTGATAGGTTTAAAAAGGAAATAATGCTTGGCTTGAGGTAAACATCATTGTCAATGGAATAATAATGGTTGGAACTGAAAATGACATCCAAGAATGAGGTATATAAATAGATTTATACACAATATACTAATGAAAGCATAAAAAGGTAATGATGAGACATCAAATATGATAAGATGTCATTAAAATGAGACACGCATAAATAAATAAAAGTATTTCAAGTATGAAGAGGTAAAATGAGCCCCTAAACACTTAAGATGAGGTTGACAATGAGTGATTTAAGAGTCAATCAAATCATGATCCATGGAGGATGATTGAGTAGAATCAAGATAATCAAGTTATGACTGAATAGATGGTTGAGAAAATTGATGGTTGGTTGGGCACATCATAGTTTTTGAGAAAATAAGATTATTTTCTATTTTTATAGCAACCTGTTAAACTACCCATGGGATCCAACATGGTTATGATAGTATTGGATTTGCTACTAAGGGAAAATATTGTAGTATGCTTCTTGATTCTTCTATTTTTTTGTTCCAATCTATTGGCACATACCATTTGAGAAGTGAATAATATGGCTTTTGGTGATGTCAAAACATGCCGAGGAGGCAGGGCAAAGCTAGAAAAAATTAGACCACTAAGGATTGTCAGACCACGCACTGTATTCAGAGCAATATTTCAGAATGCTAGGAGTATGTTGGATGTTGATGAGTGATAGTGGTTGAGAGAATTAGGTCTAACATAGAGTGGTGAATGGATCGAGAGACAACAAAAATGACATTTATCTTAGCTGAACGACCCTTCTTGTAAAGAAATTTATCATTTGAGAATCAAATGACAAGCTAGAATTAATATATTGCTTTTCATTATAGAGGATATGTAAATGATGTAGTTCTGATTAGAATCAGTATGGAATAATTATGTAAAGTTATACTCTGATTTATGATAATAAGCAAATTGTCACATATTGATTATTGTTATGTATTGATAAGGTTCATATCTTTAGTTGAGGTCTAAAGATGATTATTAAGAGTTTAAGTTGATTTATAAACTTAAAGGCAACCCTAATTAAAAAGAAAAAGAAAAGAATAAAGGGAAAACTAATAAATTAAATAGGACACACATTGGAATAACACATAAAGATGTATTATGAGAAGGGATCTCTAGTGTAACCTAAAGAGGGAAAAATTTAGGAAAGATCAAGTGGGGAGCTTGGAGTGAATTAAACAAGTTTAGTGATATATTATCTACCCATTGTGGAGATGAGGATAACTAAGCACTACAAATTATTGATATTCTATCTTGGTGGAAGAATATCTAATATTCAAGGCATACACCTAAACTTTGGTTTGTATGGACCTAAGTTGAGACTAGCTTGAGGTGGACTTAAGTTAGTAGGGGAAAATGGTATTCCTATTCTTAGGTGGACTAATATGGGATAATTCCAAACGCTGTGGTCAAGAATTTCTACATTCAAGGAGAATGGAAGAAAGAGAGAGTGACCATATGAAGGCATCCTTATACTGTGGAGGTATGAAGGTAAACTTGCAAGTCTTGAAAATAGGAGGTTGGCCACTCCTATCCACAAGAGAGACACTGACCATATTGACTCTTGTGAAGTGTAACCTTGGAACTTACATGGAAATTCATCCTCATGATCCCCCTTGATTACTCCTTATGTGACCCCTTGATTATAAACTTAACTTTATGAGTTACAAAAAAATTTTCCTCTAGGAATGGTTGGATTTTGAGGTTTGTTATAGTCGATGGTGGTCATGCTAGCCATTTAGGCTAGAGCCTAATCATGAATACTAGGGCATTGATTTCTAGGTATGAATATTTGATCGGTAGAGGTATGTACCATGGATGCATGTAAAGAAAAAACCCTAATATTATAGGATGGGACCACATCCTGACCACTTGAGTGCTGACTGCAACAACTAGTTCTTATTTGTGGTATACCTTGGAAATGAAATAAGAAGAAATTTGGGATACATCTATTTGAATCCATCAAACTTAATGAAAATAAAGATGGGAAAATTCTATTCTTAGTTAAGTTTCAAATAATATTAATGAGAAGGAATAGATATGGAACTTCTATTCTTAGTTAAGTATGAAATATTATTTAGAGGAATAGATAGGGAATCTATTCTTGAGAGGAGTATGGGATCCTCTCTTAAAATTGATTGAATTTTGTTATGATACCTTACATGGAGTAAGTGTAGTCATAGGTATTATCAATGGATGATAATATTCTTGGAATGGCACCTTATGTGGAGTAAGTGTGACCATTGTGAATGATAACATTTTTGGGATGACACCTTACATGGAGTAAGTGTAGTTATAGATATTATCAGTGGATGATAATATTGACACTCTACGCAAGTAAGTATGACCATTGATTTTACCAACGAATTTTGCAAGAGAAAAGCAAATTCCTAGAGATTATTTATATTCAAGTCCTTTCCTACCATTATTAAAACCATTGGTGAATCAAAGTGGAAGAGCTAAGTGAACCCTCCATATTTTGTGGGTCTTAAGTAGTGTACCTTAGACTCTTTTGAGGACTTCACTTGACATATGTATCTCTTGAGGTATGAATCTAACATGATAGTCAATAGGTTGACTAAAAATGTAAACCAGGGGACATCAAGGATGATGCACTAGTGATGGAAAATAGGTTTACCAAAGAGGATTTCAAGATATATGGGTATCTTGAAATAAGAATTATGAAATTATGTTTTTGTCTTTGATGACACCTATTTCCATGAGGTTAACTCATGGTAAGAGCTATTAAGTCATAGGTTGAAACTCCTTTGTGAAATTTTTTGATATTCTAGACTTATTATTTTACTATGGAAATATGAGTTCATATCTTCTCTATGAAAAACAAAACATGATATTGACTCTATTTTTGTGTAAAAAGTATTTATGATTCAAAAGATAGAGCAAAGCAGGGTCCAAAGGGACTACTATATTAAATAAGTACCACTTGAGGAAGGTGGAGCTTATGTACACTTATGTTCTTACTCATGTATGCTTTGTTTTGTAGGAACTGCGTTTAATCTAAGGGTGGGAGTATATCACAACCCTCCCTTGACAGTTCTCATCGTTGATATAGAGTTTGTATGTTTGATCATGTTTTGTAATTGCTAATTTAATGAGCGGTTAAAAATAGTTGATGTTTTGAACAAGGTACTACTGATATATCATTTATTTGCAGGAATAGGTACTCTCAAGGATGGCGAGGAAATTAACCATCAAAATCAAGATGCTTGATAGAGATAAATTCCTACAAAAGATTCATTAAAAAGAAGAATGTCAATAATTGACATTGATTATTGTTTTAAATTAACCTAATTGTCTTTAGTACCTAGATGGTAATTAATTAATCATTTTATTGTTACAAAATGATAAAAAATAAATAAAAATGAAATTAGGAGAAAGGACTTCTAGAAGAGGAAGAAAAATAAGCCGAATACTAGAAGAGGAAGAAAAATTGGGCTGACTTCTAGAAGAGGAAGAAAAATTGAACCAAGGTGGGCAATTTCATCTTCATGAGGAAAATTTATTCTACTCTTATATCCTTCCTTTTATCATTCCCTAGTTTTAATATTTAATAAAAAAGCATATCAAATGCCTATATATACATATATCAAGAAGAAGAGGGGGAAGGAAGTGGTTAGTCAAGCATGAGGAAAAAGAGGCTTGGAGATAAGAGAAAGAGCTTATGGAGTACATTCATGAAGGGTAATAAATAGGTTTACAATGTTCTATCAAAGAAAAAGGTTTAGAACCACTCTGATGAGACCTCAATCTTTTGTGAGTTGTCTAGAATCAATTTGAAACACCTACCCTATTATGGATGTCAAGCCATTTCTAGATAACAAATCACCCAATAATTAGACCTAAAATCTGCTTGATGAGGGTTTAGATGTCTATATGTGAGTCTTTGGAAGCATTATGCATGGTTTGAGATCTCAAGGAGCCAAATCCTGAGCGACTAGGATACATAGTTTACTCTTGACCATCCAAGCTAAAGCATATGTAAAGGCCACCTCAAGCATTATCCCAAATGGGATGTGCACAAGGCTTGATAGCACTTAAAGGGATTAAGGCTCCCTTAGGTATTCATTCACCAGGTGGTGGTTGAGGACCGAACCACTTGGTGGTCAGTCAAGTGCTAGTTGAAGGTGTTCTTACCTTACTATTTGGAGATCATCAAGTTCTAGATACCTTCAAACTATGACATGCAATGATACGAGTTTCATTGTCTTATATTTGATGTTGACAGTCGAAGTATTCAGAGGATAAAGTTTTAAAAATATTAATAATATTTATCCCACACGCATAGTACGGTGGGACAAAAAAGCTTTAATAGGTGCTTAGTACCTAGAATATTATAGCCAAGTGCATTGCGCTTGGATAAGCCCTACACATTTTCTTTGACCTCCTTGACTACCTACAATATGTTCTAACCCATGATAGTTTCACTTCTCAAAGTTTGTGCTGTTATGGGGATACATTGATGTTGATTATTCATGAGTATAAGTATTTAAGACTATTTTTTGATTTAGATTGAGGACTATTGTCCCACATGCATCCTACAAGGGCATGTGGTAATATTTAAAATGGGGAAGCCTCACATAGCTAGATGACCACACAATGGTGGTCATGCTAGCCGAGGAGGCTAGGATCTTGTCACGGAGACTAGGATGCTAGAAGTTAGTTGAAAGAGATTGACTGTGGAAGTTTGAACGATTGACAGAGGTTTACTTTGAAAGTTTAATCAAGGTTGATTGAATTTGGGTTGGTTGTGCATAACACCCCATAATTTTATATAACCAATCCTTTGAAATATTTGTTTAATTAAGGAATCTTTTATAATGCAAATCATTCCTTGGTTTTGTAGAGGACGATTTGTTTGATTTAAGATCTTTTTATTTGCAAATACACCCTTGACGATGAAGGTATTTGAAATACCCTTTTAGTTGTGCAAATAATACCTTAACTTTGGTGAAATTTGGAGTACCTTGTATTTTTACAAAATAATCCCTTGGCTTTAAAGGTTCTTGAAATAGAGATAAGGAAATAGGAAATTTGATAGCCATTGAGAAAAACAATTGGAGAAAATGAATACATTCACAGACCAAATTATTAGGAAAAATTTGATAACCAAATTGATTAAGTAATTGAATGTATTCTTGGATCAAATTTTGGGAGAATTTGATAATCCAATTAGTAAAACAATTGATGGCATTCTTGGATCAAATTTTATGAAAATTTGATATCAAGTTATGGAATGATATAATGTAGATTTGGGACACAAATGAATGCATCCTTGATCAAATTTTGGGGGAAAATTTGATAATAGTTTATAAAACAATTAAATGTATTATTGACATAAATTTTGGAGGAAAATTTGATAACAATTGGTGAAATAATTGAATGCATCTTTGGACAAGAATATTGAGGAACTATAGTACAAATTTGTGGAAAATTTGTAGGAAACTATAGTGTAATATTGTGGAAAGATTATTGAAGAACTATAGTACAAATTTATGGAAAATTTGTAGGAACTATAGTGTAATATTGTGGAAATATTATTGAAGAGCTATAATACAAATTTGTGGAAAATTTGTAGAGAACTATAGTATGATATTGTGGAAAGAATGTTGAAGAACTATAGTACAAATTTGTGGAAAATTTGTAGAGAACTATAGTATGATTTTGTGGAAATATTATTGAAAATCTATAGTACAAATTTATGGAATGTTGAGCAAGGTGCAACGACAGTATTGTCATTGTTGTCAACACAGTCAGATAGATCTGTTGATGCAATGGATAGGAAGTTCAAAGGCTAGTCAGATGCAGAAGACAGGAGTTCAAAGGTTACTCAGAGTATGTACAATGATTTTTCAAGAAGACCGAAGTGGACCACTTGCAAAAGATCAAAGAAAAATACAAGTAAGAAAAGTGTCACGATATCGCGACATATACAACAGGCAAGAAAAAATGTCACGATTTCATGACATGTTGGAAGAGAGAGAAGAAGAAAGAAAAACTGTCACGATATCGCGACATGTTGGCAAGAAAGAAAAACTATCACGATATCACGACATGTTGAGAAGAAAGCAAAACTATCACGATTTCGCGACATGTTGGAAGAGAGAAAGGCAAGTAGAAAAAGTGTCACGATTTCGTGACATATTGCAAGGAAGGTTGTATGGAAGAAAAAGTGTCACGATTTCATGACATATTGCAAGGAAGGTTGTACGGACGAAAAAGTGTCGTGATTTCGTGACATATTGCAAGGAAGGTTGTACGGACGAAAAAGTGTCGTGATTTCGCGACATATTGCAAGGAAGGTTGTACGGATGAAAAAGTGTCGCGATTTCACGACATATTGCAAGGAAGGTTGTACGAAGAAAAAGTGTCACGATTTCGTGACATATTGCAAGGAAGGTTGTATGAACGAAAAAGTGTCGAGATTTTGTGACATGCTATAGGAGAGAGAGTCCGAGAGAAAAAGTGTCACGATTTCGCGACATGTTGCAGGAGAGAGAGTCTGAGAGAAAAAGTGTCACGATTTCGTGACATGTTGCAGGAGAGAGAGTTCGAAAGAAAAAGTGTCACGATTTCGTGACATAATGCAGGAGAGAGAGTCCGAAAGAAAAAGTGTCGCGATTTCGCGACATGTTGCAGGAGAGAGAGTTTGAGAGAAAAAGTGTCACGATTTCGTGACATGTTGCAAGAGAGAGAGTCTGAGAGAAAAAGTGTCACGATATCACATGTCGCGTTTTCATGACTCAAAGGCAAGAGAAAGCGCTAAGGAGAAAAAGTGTCGTGATATCGCGACATGTCACATTTTCGTGACCCAAAGGCAAGATAAAGCGCTAAGGAGAAAAAGTGTCACGATATCGCGACATGTCGCATTTTCGTGACCCAAAGGCAAGATAAAGCGCTAAGGAGAAAAAGTGTCGCGATATCACGACATGTCACATTTTCGTGACTAAAGGAGGAGAGAGAAAGTAAGAAGGCAGAAGTGTCATGATTTCACGACAAAAGTAAAGAAGGAGAGTACGAAAGAAAAAGTGTAGCGATATCGCTACATGTTGTATTCTCACGGGCCAAAGCTAAGAGAAAGCATACGGAAGAAAAAGTGTAGCGATATCACTACATGTATTCTCGTGGGCCAAAGCTAAGAGAAAGCGTACGGAGGAAAAAGTGTAGCGATATCGCTACATGTTGCATTCTCGCAGGCCAAAGCTAAGAGAAAGCGTACAGAGGTGAAAGTGTCACGATATCGTGACATGTGTTTTTGCGACAACAACAATAGAAGAGTTACAGGGGCAGTTGAAGCCAACGAAGACCGATGTTAGCCGATGAAGATTAGGGTTTGCAGTCGACTAAGATTAGAGTTTTTCATCATGAAAATGTTGTTATAAAAGCAAGGCTATTTGGAGAATTGAGGAAGTGTTGCATATGTTGATGAATGCATGTCGAAGTGTGAAATGCGGTCGTAAGAGCGTAGAAAGCGTAGAAGCGACGAGATGATGGCGAAGTGCGCAAAGTGAGCGAAGAGTCGTATCGAATTGTCCTAAGTGCACTGCGATTGTGCAAAGAGAGTAGAGTGCACAAGAGGGAGTAGATGATCGTGAAGTTCGACTATGATGAAGCAGAGAAGTGCGAAGTTTGAAGGCAGTGCAGAGTGCGAAGATCGAAGGTAGTGCATAGAGTGCAAAGTTCGGTCGTAGTGTGCAGTGTGCAAGTCGTCGAATCATTCTAAGTGCGAAGATCACAAAGGAAGCAGAGTGCGCAAAGGGGAGAAGACGATCGTTCGATAGTGAAGCAGTAGATTGTGCAAAGTGATAGTGCAGAGAGAGCAGAGTGCGTTGAGGATGCAAAAGTGAAGCAGACCAGTCAGGGTCTTGTAAAAGCAAAGGTATCTTACTATCATTCTTCTAGTTTTAGAATTGAAGTCCAAGTTGGTGCTTGGCATAAGGGGTTGGTGCTCCTTCCAGTTGGTGCTGGCAAATCAGGGGTTTGTGCTCCTTTCTATTGGCGTAGATAAATCAGGGGTTGGTGCTCCTTCCAGTGGGTGCTGGTAAATTGTTTGTAAAAGTTGTTGCTTTGCAAAGGCTAGATTTGGATGGTAGTCCAAGCAGTCATTTTTGAGGAGTAGCCACATTGGTGAACCTCGTTAAATCTTGTGTTGTGTGATGCTCTCTTGATGTACTTGCTGTATCTATTTATAAGTTTTAATTGTTGCTATTTTAAGAGCTATTAATTCATGATTAAAGAGCTACACTGATTCACCCCCCCTCTCAGTGCCATTGTAAGACTAACAATTGGTATCAGAGCCAAGTTCCCTTCTAAGGCTAAATCAGTCAGGGTTGATCTTGGATTAGTACGCAATGGGTAAGGAGAATAGATCCTCCTCCAAAGGGGCATCTCAGTCAATTTTAGTTCCTATGGAAGAGAAAATTGAACCAGAAAAGGTTGAAGACTTCTTATCAAACCAAGCACCTTTGTTTGACGAAAAAAATTATGCGATCTAGAGAATCAAGATGCAGGCATATCTTTGTGCTTTGGGATATGGCATCTGGGATTCAGTAGTTAGTGGATACACAATACCCATCACTCCTCTAGAAGAGGCTGACAAAATAAAACTGTTTGAGAATGACTCAAAAGCAAAGAATGCTATCAGGTGCGGATTAGTAGACAATGAATTGGTAAAGATCATGAGTTGTAAAATGGCAAAAGAAATATGGGACAAACTGAGGAGTATTCATGAAAATGATGATGAGAACATAGAGGCATATATGTTGAGAGTTAATGAAGTCCTAGAGGATGATTCTAAAAAGGAAATAGGTGGAGGTCTTTTCATGACACTCGAAGAAGAAACAGAAAAAGAACAAGAATGTGATGAAGAAGAAATTGATGCAGAAATAAATTTGAAAGAGGAACTAATTGCAGCTCTGGATGAATTGAAGATAGAAAGAAAAAGGAATAAGGAAATCTCAAGAAAGCTTGAGGATGCAAATGAAATAATAACCAGCTTGAAAGTACAGGCAGAAGAATTCAAAAGGATTGAAGAAACTCTCAGGTCACAGATCAATGAGAAAGAGGTTGGTTGCTGCAAACAAGAGGAAGAGATTGTTTTATTGAAGAAACAACTAGAAGAGGCCAATACAAATCTCAAATTCGAGAAGAGCACAGAGTTGCTAGATAAAATGATAAGCCAACAAAGAAGCTCCATGGATAAGCATGGTCTTGGATATGAAGCTGAACAACCTTCATCTTCCAACTCTGCAGAGAAGAAGAAGTTCACTGTTGAAGGATCGAAGCAAGAAAAGTTTGAAGTTGAATCTTCAAAAGGAAGAAAATATCAAAGGAGATCTACGACAAAGCAACCACAACAAAAGAGGTTCTATCACTCTCACTCTATTCATAATAATACTTTTAATGGCTATTGTTTTAGATGCAACCAAGTATGGTCACAAGGCAATTTATTGTGGATTGAATAATAAATCAAAGAGTTATGCTGGTAGAAATACATCTGCATTTTTGAGTGAACACTATGTACAATGCTTTCAATGTAATGGTCATGGGCACATAGCAAGGTTTTGTCCAAGCACTTTTGTATCTAATCTAAGGCAAAACAGTAGAGTTCATCAGACGCAAAGAACACAACATAGACAGGGAATAAATCATGTACATATAAGAAAGGAAAATAATCATTCATCAAGGATGCACAAGAGACAACCACACAAGAGAAATGTTCGAGTTCACAAAAAGGTACAAAATAGGGATGTAGTTGAAAAATCCAAGCCCGAGTTCAAGAAAGTTTGGAGAAAGATAGAAGAAAGGAAATCGTGTCTCCTTGGACTGAAGGAGACTACTCCGCTATTGCACTAAGCAACTCCAGGTAACACATCCTCGTGGGGAGCAATCTTGAAGTTTCATTTTAATGCTCCTATGTATTTGTTTGATTACCTGAGGATGAAAGGCAAGAAGTCGGGGAAGTTGTCGTATAGTTGTCGAAGTGTGTTTTCAGTTCATGTAGTTGTTTGTGGAAGTGTCGTGAAGGGTGGTGATTAAATTGAGAGTTGTCATTATTGGCAGTATTGCTATATGTCATTGTTGTACTATTGATGGTTCTTACTATCACTGTCCAAAGTTAAGGATTACAACAGGTCAGATAATTTGGTTAGTGAAAGAATGTTGCCTTAGCCGCATATATGTGTTGTGATAAAAGCAGTGTGCATTGGAACTACACATTGACGTAAAGATTGTTAGATCTTTATGATGCTATGGTGAAAAATATTGAAGTCTGATCTTTGACTCATGTTTAGCTCATCAAGATGAGCAACATTGCTTTGTGAATCATACCTATCCGAGGTCCAAAAGTATGAGTTTGAGTAAGGTGCACTAGTTGGCTGTGAAGTGTTTGACAAAATGTTGTCTCCTGATTCGAACAGTTGAAAGTAAGGTGTGACCAGCGGTGACTGTAGAAAACATAGACCAAGTTGAAAATGTAAAAAGGGATTTGGTTGTGTTATGGTACAGTGTTTGATGCTTGCACAGAGTTGGCGGTAAAATTGCAGTGTTGATACAGTGTTGGACAAAAGTCGGTACAAGTGTGAGTCACTTGTCAATTTTGTTGACAGATGTGAAATCAACATTTTGATTGGAAGCTTACTGTACCTGACAACTATCAGACTAGATATTTTGTAGGCAGTATGCATGGTAGCACGATTTCAAGCTAATCCCAAGGAGACTCATGTGACAACATTATGGTGGTTGATTTCTGAAATATCATTGAAGGGAAAATGATTGTTTGTGGTTTCCTTTTTCGAAAGTAGTTGGTTGAATGCATCAAGGTTTTCTGAATTGAGAATTGTGTTTAAACCTTGTGTTATAAGCATAGTGGTTTTAAGCCCATTGGTTGTGAAAGAACTTGAGTTAGAAAAGAACATGAGTATCATTGTTATGTGATATTTGTGGTTGAGCATTGTTGGAATTATTTGAGTTGGTTGATACATACTTGGACTAGGGTTGTGTGAGAGAGAGTTGTCCCTTGTGATGATTGGTTGAGTTGATTTGATTGAGCCTAGTCAAGTTATGTGTGAAGTGATTTTTAAAGTTCTATGAAGTGGATTTGATTTGAGATCGCCCTTCATTATTGAGTTCTTTTGAGTACTACTTAAGCATGATTGATTGAGCCTTTGAGAAGGCCTTTGGGAAATATTTGAGGACAATGTTGGGACAGATTTCTAGAGCAGATTTGGGCAAGTTCTTGGTGAGATTGCTAGAGAAGATTCGGACAAGTTCTTAGTGAGCTTGGTGGAGCAAATTTGGACAGGTTTTTTTATGAGTTTGTTATTCAGCATTGGACAAGTTCTATGTGAGCTTGTTAAGTAGGTTCTGTGTGAGCCTATTGAGCAGGTTCTTAGTGAGCCTATTGACTGAGCTTTGGAGGTGACAAAGTACAGAGAGACAGAGTCTTCTATAATATCACAAGGGTACTATGGAGTATGGGTTATGGTATCCTAAAGATGCAAATTGGGTAGGATGTGTAGATGACAGAAAGAGTACCAGTGGAGGTGCATTCTATCTTGGAGACAGATTGGTCGCATAGAACAGTAAGAAACAAGAGTCAGTTTCCTTATCCACAACAGAGGCAGAATATATTGCAACGACAGCATGTTGTACGTAGGAGAAAGTTGCAAAAAGTGAGGTTAAGTTGGATTTTCATTCCAACAATAGATTGTGGAGTGGTCACGTTTCCCAAGAATTGACTAGCTATCGGGATCACATTCTCAAGGGGAGCATTTGTGTATTTGTTTATATTTTTGCTCATGTTTGTAATTTTTGCTAACTGTAATAATTTGTGCCTGAGAATGTTGTGCATAGACTTAGGGGGAGTCTACAGCAGCCCTTTGGTATTATTGTCAAAGGGGGAGAAGAATTACAGAAAATTGCACATGTGTTGCCAACAATTCCAAAGGGGGAGATTGTTGAGCAAGGTGCAATGACAATATTGTCATTGTTGTCAACACAGTCAGATAGATCTGTTGATGCAAGTGGACGGGAAGTTCAAAAGCTAGTCAGATGCGAAAGACAAGAGTTCAAAGGTTACTCAGAGTATGTACAGTGATTTTCCAAGAAGACCGAAGTGGACCACTTGCAAAAGATCAAAGAAAAATACAAGTAAGAAAAGTGTCACGATATCGCGACATATACAATAGGCAAGAAAAACTATCGTGATTTCGTGACATGTTGGAAGAGAGAGAAGAAGAAAGAAAAACTGTCGCGATTTCGTGACATGTTGGCAAGAAAGAAAAATTGTCGCGATATCGCGACAAGTTGGCAAGAAAGAAAAACTGTCACGATATCATGACATGTTGGAAGAGAAAGAAGAAAGAAAAACTATCGCGATTTCGCGACATGTTGGAAGAGAGAGAAGAAGAAAGAAAAAGTGTCACGATTTCACGACATGTTGCAAGGAAGGTTGTACGGATGAAAAAGTGTCACGATTTCATGACATATTGCAAGGAAGGTTGTACGGACGAAAAAGTGTCACGATTTCGCGACATATTGCAAGGAAGGTTGTATGGATGAAAAAGTGTCGCAATTTCGTGACATATTGCAAGGAAGGTTGTACGGATGAAAAAGTGTCACGATTTCACGACATATTACAAGGAAGGTTGTGTGGACGAAAAAGTGTCGCGATTTCGCGACATATTGCAAGGAAGGTTGTACGGACGAAAAAGTGTCACGATTTTGCGACATGTTGTAGGAGAGAGAGTCCGAGAGAAAAAGTGTCACGATTTCGCGACATGTTGCAGGAGAGAGAGTCCGAGAGAAAAAGTGTCGCGATTTCGCGACATGTTGCAGGAGAGAGAGTCTGAAAGAAAAAGTGTCGCGATTTCACGACATAATGCAGGAGAGAGAGTCTGAAAGAAAAAGTGTCACGATTTCGTGACATGTTACAGGCAAGAGAGAGTCCTAAGGAGAAAAAGTGTCACGATTTCACGACATGTTGCAGGAGAGAGAGTCCGCTAAGGAGAAAAAGTGTCGCGATATCGCGACATGTCGCATTTTCGCGACCCGAAGGCAAGAGAAAGCGCTAAGGAGAAAAAGTGTCGCGATATCGCGACATGTCACGTTTTCGTGACCCAAAGGCAAGATAAAGCGCTAAGGAGAAAAAGTGTCATGATATCGTGACATGTCGCATTTTCGCGACTAAAGGAGGAGAGAGAAAGTAAGAAGGCAGAAGTGTCGCGATTTTGCGACAAAAGTAAAGAAGGAGAGTACGAAAGAAAAAGTGTAGCGATATCGCTACATGTTGTATTCTCGCGGGCCAAAGCTAAGAGAAAGCGTACGGAGGAAAAAGTGTAGCGATATCGCTACATGTTGTATTCTCATGGGCCAAAGCTAAGAGAAAGCGTACGGAGGAAAAAGTGTAGCGATATCGCTACATGTTGTATTCTCACGGGCCAAAGCTAAGAGAAAGCGTACGGAGGCGAAAGTGTCGTGATATCGTGACATGTGTTTTCGTGGCAACAACAATAGAAGAGTTACAGGGGTAGTTGAAGCCGACGAAGACCGATGTTAGCTGACGAAGACCGATGTTAGCCGACGAAGATTAGGGTTTGCAACCGACTAAGATTAGAGTTTTTCATCATGAAAATGTTGTTATAAAAGTAGGGCTATTTGGAGAATTGAGGAAGTGTTGCATATGTTGATGAATGCGTGTCGAAGTGTGAAATGCGGCCGTAAGAGCGCAGAAAGCGCAGAAGCGACGAGATGATGGCGAAGTGCGCAAAGTGAGCGAAGAGTCGTATCAAATTGTCCTAAGTGCGCTACGATTGCATAGAGAGAGCAGAGTGCACAAAAGGGAGCAGATGATCATGAAGTTTGACTGTGATGAAGAAGAGAAGTGCAAAGTTTGGAGGTAGTGCGTAGAGTGCGAAGATCAGAGGCAGTGCACAAAGTGCAAAGTTTGGTCGTAGTGTGCAGTGTGCAAGTCGTCGAATCATTCTAAGTGTGAAGATCACAAAGGAAGCAGAGTGCACAAAGGGGAGAAGACGATCGTTTGACAGTGAAGCAGCAGATTGTGCAAAGTGATAGTGCAGAGAGAGCAGAGTGCGCAGAGGATGCAAAAGTGAAGCAGACCAATCAGGGTCTTGTAAAAGCAAAGGTATCTTACTATCATTCTTCTAGTTTCAGAATTGAAGTCCAAGTTGGTGCTTGGCATAAGGGGTTGGTGCTCCTTCCAGTTGGTGCTTGGCAAATCATGGGTTGGTGCTCCTTTTTGTTGGTACAGATAAATCAGGGGTTGGTGCTCCTTCCAGTGGGTGCTGGTAAACTGTTTGTAAAAGTTGTTGCTTTGCAAAGGCTAGATTTGGATGGTAGTCCAAGCAGTCATTTTTGAGGAGTAGCCACATTGGTGAACCTCATTAAATCTTGTGTTGTGTGATGCTCTCTTGCTGTACTTGTTGTATCTGTTTATAAGTTTTAATTATTGCTGTTTTAAGAGTCGTTAATTCATGATTAAAGAGCTACACTGATTCACCCCCCCTCTCAGTGCCATTGTAAGACTAACATGGAAAATATAAAATAATCTTGTGGGAATATTATAGTACAAATTTGTGTAAAATTTGTAGGGAACTTTAGTATAATCTTGTGGAAATATTATAGTACAAGTTTATGGAAAATTTGTAGGGAACTATAGTATAATCATGTGATACCCCATTAAACAAAAAGAACATTGTGAATACCCATCAATTGAAATATATTTTCATCCTTTCACTTTTACCTTTAAAAAATCTATCTCTAATGATTCTACAAGAATAGCAACTAGATAAAATGATAGTGAATCACCTTGGTGAAGTCCATGGGATGACTTAATTTATCCAATAAGGGAACCACTGAACAACAAAATATAAATTTTTCTAGTGTTTTAACAATATTTAATTCACTCACACCAAAATTTATCAAAACTAAACATTCTAAGAATGTCATGTTCAAAACACTAATAAACCCTATCAAATATCCTCTTCATATATGATCTTATAAGAATGCTTGTTTTATTTTGTAGAATGAAGATAATGTATTTCTAGAAATACAATGATTATGCCATCAGGGATTTGTTTGCTGAGAACAAAACAACCTTGTTCTTTTGAGATAATATAATCTAAAATGATTTTCAACTTGATTTATCACAATTTAAAAAAAAAATATTATACATCATATTAAAAGAACTTATTTAACAAAAAATATCAAAATAATTTTACTCCTCTTTCTTGAAAATCAATATAATAAAAGAGACGTGAATCTTATTTATTATAGACATTTGTTTTAAAACCTTTTTGAATATCAATGAACATATCAATCTTCAATAAATTTCAAAATATCTAATAAAAAAAAAAGTTACAAGAAATCCATGTAAACCAAACACCTTCTCATTATAAAATATTAAATTTGATAGCATGGCTTACCATAGAATTGGAAAGAAGTTTTCCATATGCGCTTTAAACTAAGGAGATATATCATGAGTTGGGATGGTTGTAGTTTGAGTCAATATTTAAAATAATATTGACTAGGAACGTGAAGGGAGGATCTATTACCACTGGTTTATATAGCTCTTTATTTACGTATGTTGTCGTTCCACCAATACATGCTTTGGGGTTATAGGTTGAGCTAGAATGGAAGAGATATATAATTTAGATATCTTCACAATTCATAATTATCAATATATAGGAATAAATTAGGGGGTTGATTATATATATTATGTATAGTGCGAGACACAAAAAAATACCATGTATAATAGGTAGACCATTTTAAGAACTGGGCGCATCATGATCTACGTTTTAACCTTATGTTACTTTATTTATAGGATAGATAGAAAAATATCATTTTTGTTGCGATGGACAATGAAAAAGACTCACAGAAGATATAGAAATATGTAAACTAAGCTATGCTATTTTTCATGAGGCAACAAAATTGTTTAATAATACCTAAACCAATGTTCGAAGAGCAAATTATCCATAGCTGCAAGTGCAATAATGATATTATATTAAATAAATTAGTTTCCCATATGGAGGTGTTGAATGGATGGGGCATAGAAAGCTAGATTGAAATCAAAAGAAATCATGTACATGGGGGGATTTAGAGCACATGGGAACGAAAAACAGGAGGAGACATACCTCTAAGAGCTAAGGGATATGGGGATTTCATAAAAGATCTCAATAAATACTATAGCATAGTAGGTGAACATGTCCAAAAAGAAAATAGTTTCTAACTCTTGACCTTTCAATTAATCCTTCATCAAGATAACTAAATTGGTCAATTGACTATTGAATTCCTTGTGGTGTGATGTGATGGATCCCTTATTTGGGAAGCTTAGTCTACCATGAGCTGTATGAATTATGCTTGAGGGATGCATACATATTAAGTAAAGTATAAAAGATGTAGAATATAATTAGTGCAAACAAATATTATAGACACATCAAATTATTCAAATGCATTTTTAGTTGTTTTTAACCTTTATCTTAGACCATATCCACACTCCCTTCCAAATTACAATGCATATAGTTTATTGCATCAATAAGCCTTTTGGCCTTATAAATTTGGCTAGATTATTTTAGCCGATTGTTCCTAAAGAAGCATTTACGAATAAGGTATATTTAGAAATACAATCAACTTTGAACATAGGTATGTTCAAAAGGTTTGAATTGCTCAATGAATAAAAAATACCATGTTGTTCCATAATATCAAGTAATAATAAGTCATTCAATAAAAGGTAGCACTTTCATATTAATCCCTAAAATAAAAAAAATGATTAGTATATAACCAAGCAATTAAAGGAGGAGCATACAATAAACCCAAAAATAATAATCAAGCTTATGATATACTTAGGATTTTGGACTCATGACCCAATAGTAAACCATCAACAAGATTCTCCAACGATAACCAAAAATCATTTCACAAAATAATAAAAAGGAATACATTCAAAGTGAAATAGGATGTAATGACCCTATAGAGCGTGGTATTGCTAATTCCCATTGTCTATATATGCATCTCCAACAATAGCCAACATAATTAATTAATGAATTGCATTTACTGTTAATGTCCATTATGTATGCAAGAATAGGTATACGCTTTTGAAAGATAGGGTTGGTCGACAAAAAAGGTAAAAGGGAAGTGATGATTTAGCTCATGAATACATGAAAGCTCACATTGAGGTGTTTCATGTAGATGCATAAGAAATAAACTATATTATGTGTGTGTCTTCTTTGATGTTTGCATATTGTTTGTAAAGAAATGGTTTATTGATATGTTTTGTTTGAAGTGGCAATGAATATGCTATGACATGGGTGTCATGACCGACCCTTGGTAGACTTTTTATTTTGATAGACTAATGTTTGGTTATACTATTTTGAAGGCTGAAATGATAGTTTATTTCAAATTTGCTAAGGAAATACTTATCATAAAAGAAATATGTATAAGAATTTTATCATGGGATATAGGATAATTCTGTGCTTGGTTATATAAAATATATATTTTATGTAAGAATATGATGCTGCTAATGAAAATGCATTTTTGCAGGAACAAGTTCCTTTATGGTGGTAGAAAGAAACTAACCATCAAGAAAAAGGATACCTCGGGGAAATGATGTGATGGGTTTTTGTCAAAATAATAATAAAGACAACATGGATGAATACCCTTTTTCATGGAGATGCATATCATAATATGCATAAGAAAATAATATATTAAGCTTTAGTAATAAAATACTTCTTGCATTATAATTTTTTTTATGAAGAAATTTTATTTAAGATAGGCATCATTGCAAAAGAAATGAATGATAATTTCTTTAAGTATTTTCCTCTTTGAAATGGTTTATAAAAGAATGCATTTTATATGGAAAATTATATTGTATGATAATAAAAATAGTTTATGTTATATTAAAGGATGTAAGGAACGAGATTCATTTGCCACCTTATAAAAAGAAGAATCTAGTACATAGCATAATTAAAAACAATGCTGCAAGAAATCGTAAGTATTGGAGTGTTGTTTTGCATCATTAAATAAGAGTTACGGACTTTATAACTAAATGTAAAACCTCTATTCATGATTTTGAATTAATGTTTGGGAGTGATTCTTTCTTTATTATGAGTGGAGAGTAAATGAGTTCGGTTAAAAACCGAGAATGAAAGCCAAGAAAATTGGTGGATTAGTGGGATAATGGAGGAAAAGATAAATAACGAGTGATGGAAGTTGAGGAGAGAAGCATCGAAGGAAATGAGGAAGGGAGAGGAAGCAATAATAAATGATAGACGATTGGAAGAATTGTAGAAAGAGAACTAGGTTGAACTGATATCTCTTTTGCTTGTCTAGTTTTCTTTTGGATATATTTTTATATTATTGATAATAAATTAGAAATATGTTTTTTAAATCAAAACATACCAGTTGTTACTAGATCTAATACAATTAGATCTGCTATGTGCTATTAAAAACTCTAGTTTCACTAGGGAATGAACAATTTAGCTCAGAATGAATAGGTTTGGTTTGTATGCGTTTGAGTTAGAAGTGAACTTTAGACCCCAAATTGTATATTGGAAGGTTGGACTTCGAGTTGTATTGTCGAGTGACAAATAGAATGGTTTTTGAGAAGTTCTTTTAAGTTGAACTCTATTTCTATTATCATGTAGGAGAGAACTAGTTTAATTATTTTTATTAAAACTTATAATAAATAAATTAGATAAAACTCTTTTGGTAATGAATGTGGAGTTCTTGAGATAGTGTTTACGCTCAAGGAAGTAGTGGTATCCGTTAGGATATGATAGTAGTAGAATTATGTGATTATAAGGTTAGATGGAGGATGTGAATTCCCCTGGAAATAAAATTGAACCTGTGTAAGTTGTTGTATATTAAATGCTATGATTATTGATTTATAGATGTGATTCTATGCCAGAGAGAGTTATTATGTTTTGATTAAATTGAGAAAAGAATTTTTTTTTTTTTTTGATAAGTAACATTTATATACATAATTGGGTTTTTCTAGAGGATCCCAAAAACCTTATTACAAAAATGGGGTGAACCCATTATAGCCGCAAGGTTGAGGACTCAGGGTGAGCCTCAGACCTGAACAGAAAGGAAAACTAAAACTGCCATAGCATTGGAGAGAAAGGGATAAGCAGGCCTCTATGAGGCTCAAAAAACCAACCTACCAGGGACCGACAACAGCCTTAATTGGCAATAGTTTTCTTCGGGGTCCCAGAGGAACCATCAACATGTGACTTGAGGTTGTAGAGGCACTGGATTGCCGACTCAGCAACCCTAGATATGTTCCCCATAGCGTCGATGGCCATATCGATGAGCAGACTCAGGGGAACCTTCTGCTGAACCTTATTCTACATCGACTCAGAATCCGAGCTCAGGTGGAGAGGAGAGTCATTCTCAACTTTGGCCTTAGCTTTCTTGAGCCATATGGAACATCTGCCACTCGGAGGAGTTGCATTGGCTCGCTTACGATAGCGACTACGACTGGGGGTAGCCTGGTCGGTGGGAGGCTCAATCTTGGGAGTATCGGTGCTCGGGGACGCAGGCGGGTGGGAAGAGAGGGGAGGGATGATCTGAGGGGAGGCCCTATTAGAAAGACAATGGCAGAAGATAATTCCCATGAGCCCCTGGTGCCACGGCCTGGACTTGCTCTTCCGAGCGGCCTCGATGGAACAATCGAGGGAGTAGTTGAGGAAGTCCGGGAAGCAAAGCTTCTTGGACGCCCGCAAGTGGTTCACGAAACTGATGTGGTAGCTACGCAGAGGCTTGTCCGGGTCATCACAGCAAATGAACTACATCAGCGGCTTCAAAGCCCAGCTCCACGGTTCGTCCAGCTCCTCTCTGAAGAGGGAGGATTTATCCCAGCCTAAATTCTTCCCTTTGTTCAAAAATTAGTCCAACTCCTCTTGCCAGTTGTGCTTGTCCCGCCGAATGAATTTCCCGGTGGCCGGCATTCCAATAATCTCGAGCAAGAGATCAAAGGTGACCTTCAGGTGGACACCATTCACCCGAACTTCCCCATCTTGCCAGGTCTCCATGAAATCAGACGTAATTTTATCGTCTGGGCCCTGAAACTTGCTGAGGAAAGGGACTAGCCCAAGGGCTTTCATGAAGATTTTCTCCTCCTCATACAGGGAAGAGAATTTAGGCTCAATGTAAGGTACAACCATGGGAGGGGCAGGGGAACTGCGAAAGAAGGCCTTAAGGCAGAAATATGCTACAGAATAGGGATAACTGCACATGATTCTGGGATGATGACAGAGATAAATGAAATCACATGTATCGCCACCTTGGAATTAAAGGAAAGGAAGCTTGTGCCGAAAGGGCGACGGCTCGCAGAAGCCGCATGCATGGGAAACAACTGAAATGAGGGGAGCCATCGGATAGGGAGGAGATAGGCTCGCTCGGTCCTGATGATGAAAGAAAATCATGCCTAGAAAGGCGTTAAAAATGTGAAAAGAGTTGATCACTGACTCGTGACTGCCGCCCACATCATGGGACCTAACGGCCGCGCTGGGGGTCGTCTTACCAAGAGCAGTAATTGGATGTCGCAAGAAAACCAATCGTCAACTGTCCTCCATCCCAAGACCAACTGACGTGTCCCACCTAGCTGATCTGGCGAGGATCATTGAGCTTTTAGGAACTCTGACGCAGCCATGTCAGCAAGATCTTGAGGGATTTCGAGATCCCAAGTGGTGAGTTTGCCGGAGGAGGAGCCTCTGTTGGCCAGGAGGTCAGCCAAAGAATTCCCTTCCCTAAAGATGTGCTGGCATCTGTGGGTCCTACCACGGAGAATCCTCCGAATCTCTCCGATGGTGTTGTGGACCCTCCAGGTAGGGGTCTTATCCTTGTTTACGTAGTTTATGATGTTCATAGAGTCACCTTCTATGATGATAGCTCTGGAGTCCTCCGAAATGAGGGCTAACCCTCTCCAAAGGGCTCTGGCTTTTGCAACATGGTTGGTCTAAATCCCAAGATATTCAGAGAAGGCAAGGATAACCAAACCACGATGATCCCTGATAGCACCACCAGCCCCTGCTGCTCCTGGGTTCCCTTTGGAATCCCTGTCAAAGTTAAGCTTAATCCATCCCGGAGGGGGAGGACTCCACTTAGCGAGGGAACGGGGGTGAGGAAGAGGGTTTCCCAGGGGGGGACAATCAGAAATATAAAAAGAAGAGAGGATGCGCACTTCTCGGGTCGGAGGATGGGGGCTGGGGCACTGAATGGAATTAGCATTTTTGAAAGCGAAAGCTATAGCCCTAATGGCCACCGAGGGAGGATCCCGAGTAGAAGTTCCAAAGATCCTACGGTTTCTCTCAAGCCAGACTTGCCAAATTAGGTGGGGGAGGTAGATGTCCCAGAGGAAATGGAGCTTAAGATTAACAAAGGGTTGGGGCCATTGGTAGAAGGCATCACACAAAGACCTGAGAGGAACCTAGTGGATCTAAAATGAGGATAGGGTCCACAAATTCCCTAGGGTCCTCAGTAGAATGGTGGGTGGCAGCCAATCCTCCCTTTTTCTCCGTTGGATACAGGGGGCTATTGAAATCCCCTGCAACCACCCAAGGGATAGTGCTGAAGGATTCCCTCATGGGAGATGGAATTCCAAAATTTAAATCTCTCAATAGTGGAATTTGGAGCATACAGGTTGGACAGGATCCAAGACTGATTACTGGAGATGCAATGAAAGAGAATATTAATGACTCTACTGGAGGATGAAAGTAGCCTACCTTCCACTTGGGATGGGTCCCAGAGGCACAAAAGTCCTCCACAGGAACCTTGAGCGGGGCTGTGCAGAGCTTCGCCTTGAGACCAGATGGACCTGGAAACTTTCCTGGAGAACTTCTCGTCACATTTGGTTTCTACATGATGAAGATGGAGGGTATGATATCCTTACGCATATTAGCAGCAAGTCTGAGCTTGGCTGCACTATTGAGCCCTCTCGCATTCCAGGAGAGGATATTCATCAAGAAGATCTGAGAGGTTTCTTGCCTCCCTTTGCCTGCTGGAAGGGGGGTTTAGACACTTTGGGATCATCGGAGAGGGATTCGTCAGAATTTAGGAAAAGATTCCGATGGGAGCCGTTAGCTAGGTCATCCTCAGTAGCCCTGATACGTAGCTCGGCTGTAGAAGGGCATCCTCTTTTCCTCTCGACTCCATAATACATGGTGTGCCCTTTGCTTCTGGTTTTGATTGGACTAAACTTCCCAGACGAATACTGTTGGGGGAGGAAGTTCTCGATCTCCTGAAGGATGGGGTTTAAAGATTCTATATTTTTGGCAGAGGCTCTGAGGGGCTCTGGGGAAGGTTCGAGGTTGGCACTAGGGTTTGAAACAGGATCTCGAGATTTTCCTTTGAAAAGCCCATCCTGGCTTAGACCTTGGGATTCTGAAGGGACGATGGGGGGATTCCCCGTCGAAACTGGGACTTCCATAGCACGCCTAGGAACATTGAGATCTTTGCCTTTACTAGGAGGGCCCTGTGAAGAGGGCTTCAAAACTTGAGCTTGGGGACATTGGTGGATCAGATGCCCTTGGGTATTGCATGCAGAACAGAACGCGGGTTTATTTTCATAAACAATGGGCTGCTTTTTGATGAGGATGGAATCCTTGAACAGATTGACAAAGGAAGGAAGGTCGGATTCCAGATCGACATTAACACACAGGCGAGCGTGGATCATGCAGGAGCGTACCTTAGTAGACGAATCTACAACAACGAGCTCTCCAACAGTGCGGGCAATCCCTATCAGGACTTCTTCTCGCCAGCAGTGGAAAGGAAGGTTTGGGAGCTAGATCCAAATAGGCGCCACATTAATGTTTTGCGTATCTGGGTTGAAGTCCTCTCCCCATCTACGGAGAAAAAGGCTTCGCCTTCCCAGGAACCAGGGTCCCCCAGCAAGGATATTGCATGAATCTTCTGCATTATTTAATCTGATCGCAAAAAATCCTCGAGACAGGGCTATCAGCTGCAAGCTCCCACAAGTGTGCCATTTGCTGCTCGCCCATTTCTATATTGTTTCCATATCTGGTCTGCCTCCGATGAACTTTCCAATGAGGGTGAATTGTTCCTGAATAACAAAGCTATCCAGCAGCGCCCCTGGGATCACCAAGTCAGGGCAGTTGGGGAGCAGGGTTTGAGAGGGGATAGGGTTTGAGGTCCCTTTAGAAAGCGCGTGCGCATACGATCCCTGGGAAGGAGAAGAAGGGTCAGGGGGTTTTCGGGGGGGAATTTCCCCTTCCTCGGGTTGATCAGGCTCTGGACCACCAAATCCAAAAATCGGGGAGGTGGGTCTCGGAGGGCTCCCAGAAGGCCTCCCGCGTGCATTCCCGCTTGCGATCCTGCTCTCTGCCATTTTTTTGAAAAGAATTTATTTTGATTCTAAACTAGTGAAGATCTTTGTTGTAGGAATTACTGTCATATGTGATTACCTATGTTGAAAAGAAGTTTCATTGTATATTGAATCATATATAAATCAAGGGATTGATTTTAGTTTTAAATTTATGTTTCTTGATGCATAGAAATAGAATAGTGATGCTATATTGATTTTTACAAAAGAAATTATAAATCTTATCTTATTGAGGAGTTGTCTGCGATGACCTTGTTAGCTGGAAATAGAATGTAGATTCTTGTTATATTATATTAATGTTAAAGAAATTTGCATAAAAATGAATGCATATCATTGGTAGTTGAATGTATACTACTGGAAGAATGATTTATTTATAAAATTGTGGGAGCCATATATGATTCCTATTGAAAGGCATTCCATCTTGGTGGTTGGTGAGATGCTTTGGAAATGGGAATAACATCTTCTAGTAGACTAGAAGAAGGAGATATTACCAGAATAGAATCTAGTTTATATAGTCCAGTGGAACTGAAACACAATTGAGGATCCATACTAGAGATGAGATGTGTCAGATAGCATTATTCAGAAGCAAAATGTCTTCCTTACTGGAGAGTAGTTGTTTGATGATCATTACTAAAATATAGTCATACAATTGTTATTGGATTAAGCGCTTATAAGGCGGATTACCGACGTAGTACTTGATATGTTAGCATTGAAAGTTGCTGGTCAAATGTTATAAATATTTTAGAAAATGAATAATGTTGGTTGGTATTGAATATTAACATGGGCGCCTTTGGAGCGATTTTGTTATTGTGTAATTGTATTAAGAAAAGATAATTTTTAATTAAAAGATTTATTATGACATTATACCTCGATTGAATGGATGGCTTAGACATCTAACTATGGATGATGAAGTTTATTTATTTCTATGTTAGCTTTGACACCAGAATGAAATGTATTGTTTTATTTTAGTTAAGGTAGTAAAACTACTTTAGAGATGCTTTGCCACGATGGGACCAACATATTTATGTTGGAAGTAATTATTTGTTCTTGGATTTCAAAGTATCTTGTTCTAACTGAAGATAAATATTGTTAAACTAAAAATTTAGCCTTTGTGAATTTTGATTTGACATTGTTATGGCATCTTACCAAAGCATGATATTAAGTTTAAATTAGGCTTACTAGTCATTAGTTAACGAGATTAGAAGTGTTTAGATGATTGGGAAACTTAAAGAATTTATTTATAGGTTTCTACATGGATTGATATATTATTAAGAGTTAAAAATGAGCTCAGGAATGTTATGACTATCTCTCCAATGGATGTGAGAGAAAGTCAACACCCTCCATTCTAAATGCTCTCTCTCAAAATGATTCAAGTGAGGAGTAGGGATTAGATTTCTACTTTTCAATGGATGGAAAAGGAAGTAAACTAGCTCATCTAGAAAAAGAGATTGATAGTTTAAAGGGGTGTATCACCTAATATTTTTGCATGGAAAAATTCATGTAAGAGTAGTGATAGTTGAAACTGAATATCTTAATTAACAAAATGAGATTGCTTTAATAGGATTAAAAAATAATGGGATTGGATTTAGGAAATTGGGTTATGACATCTGGTATTAGAGCATGGTTCGTAGTGGAATAGGTTCACTATGCAAGAATTAGTTTCAATGTGTGATAGAAAACATACTAGACCTTAATAAATAGGGAAACTAGTACAAGTAAATTTACCTGAATTGCTTGAGACAATTGGGTAAATTATTATTAGTAATAGAAGTGATTTGAAGGATTAATTGCTAATAAATTCTTACTCTCTATTTTGCATATGGCTAGGAATAATACCATCGTACTACCCTATCAACAAGGTAGACACGATGGACTAATATGGATGATAAGAATTCAGATGTGGGTTCAGAGAACCCTAGAAATGAAAGGGATATTCCTAGTAAAGAGAATATTACTGAGATAATGGCTCTACTTTGGGAACATGTAGAAACACACAAATAGTTTTTGGATGTCATGTTAAATCGGGAGACATAAGTTGAAAACTTGTTAGGACCCTCCTAATGTAACTCTTAATCATATTATATATTATATTGTATTATAAAGGGACACATCCCTTCACCATTCACACATTTTAGATAGATGTAAATAGGACAAGGAGGATGCTCCAAAGATCATCCAAGAACATTAATTTATTATATTGTGGGTTTCTGCATTTCAATACAAACTGTGATTCTATTCAAACAATGATTATTTTTTGCATTCAATTCATATTTCAAGTTGTAGGTTCATAACAACTGGATCAGAGCTAAAAAGACCTGAAATTTTTTCCCCACCCCGCTCTAGTTACTGACAGGCCATTACTCGGCAACGTTTTCTTTTCAGCACACATTCTAACCATTACTGATGGAACTGTTACACAATAGGCCACAGTTGTCGACAAAGGTAGAATCAGAATTTTGTGGACAACATCATGCATTATAAAAGTTAGAAAACCCCAATAGCGAGTACAGGAAAGGAAAATATAATTCGATGTGAACAAAGAGCAACAAGTACGCAAAATTAAACGTGGCGAAGACAGATAATTTTTTTAACAAAATTAATTTCTGCATATTCAAATCACTTATAAACCAACCACACCCTAAATGGTCGAGGGAAGACAATCTCAAGACACAACGAAGGAGATTGCGAAGGAGGTTTCAAAAGAAATTATGAAAGAACTCTCACATTTTTCCAAGGAAATGAGAGACATGATGCAAGGAATGGTGTTTTGGAAGGACAATTTAGAATATAAAATCGCTACCAAAATAGCAGACCTAACCATAAACATCACCAACTCGAATATAGATATATCCACTAGATTGGATGCTACAACCCATTCCATGGACTTAGTACAACAAAATTCGCTACTCATGCAAAATAGACAATAGAACACTATGACACCACAACAAAAATTAATAGGGGGACCACATACATCAATCCTTCCCCGTACCACAAAACTAGATTTTCCAAAATTTTATGGAGGTGACCCCACAAATTGGATATATAGGGCAGACCAATATTTTACCTTATATCAAATTTCAAAGATTCAAAAAGTCCGTATCACATCATTTCACTTGGAACAAATTGCTACCCAGTGGTATCAATGGTATGAGAAAACAAAAGGTCCACCCACATGGACCGAATTCACAAAAAACTTAATGTTGTGATTTGGCCCCACTAAATTTGAAGACTTCATAGGAGCCCTCACTAAACTGCGGTAAACCTCCACCGTAAGGGAATACCAAGCACAATTTGAGAAATTGGTGAACCTTACAACAGGACTAGATGCATCATTCTTCCAAAGTTGTTTCATTAGTGGCCTAAAAGAAGACATTAGAATGGAGGTACAAATATAAAATCCTATCGATATGATGCATGCAGTGGCATTAGCGAAAATGATAGAAGAGAAGAAAAATAACCAAAGGTGAATAGGAAGAGTTTTATCAAGAAAACACCAAATACCTACACCAGCCAAAAAATGAATAAGGTCATGCCAATTAAACGAATTAGCCAAGAAGAGCTAAAAGAAAGATGAGAAAAGGACTTATGTTTCCACTACGATGAAAAGTTTACCCCCAACCACAAATGCATCTCACCGAAATTATATATTTTGGCCATAATTGATTGTACTCCCAAAGAGGAGGATGACATAGAAGTGGAAGTAATAACTAAGGTTGCAAAAGAAAACCAAGAAGATAAAACAAAAATATCCTTTAACGCATTAGTAGGATACTCGATTCCACAAACAATGAAGGTAAAAGGGTATTTTAAGAAACAAAACCCTATTGTGCTCTTAGACTCTGGTAGCACTCACAATTTTATAGACCCTAGTTTGGCCAAACAAGCTAATTGCTTTATATATCCCTGCAATAACTTTGAATTCATGATTGGCAATGGAGGAAAAATTGCATGTAAAGGCAAATGTAGGAATATCAAACTCACGATGGGGGAATATAACATGAAAGCAGATATGTATGTACTACCATTAGGAGGATGTGATATTGTTTTAAGAGTACAATGGCCACGAAAGCTCAAAAAAATTCAATGGGACTTTGAAGAGTTATGGATGCAATTTATACAAAACAACCAAACATACACAATTCAAGGTTTAAAAATAGGTCCCACACAAATCGTAAGTTCCCATAGAATGGAAAATATTCTTCAAAAATGAGGAAGAGGCATGGTTGCCCAACTATTTTCCTTGCAAAACACCATTGAAGAGCAACTAGAGGCACCCGAATTAATAGAACTCCTAGAGAAACATGATAAAATATTCAAAGAACTAGAGGGATTACCTCCACAACGAAGCCATGATCATGCTATTAAATTACTTCTGGGACACCAACCTCTAAATATTAGAACTTACCAATATCCATACTTACAAAAGATAGAAATAGAAAAATTAGTACAAAACCTACTAAGGGCAAGGGTCATTCGACCTAGTAGAAGTCCCTACTCTTCGCCAGTCATACTAGTAAGAAAAAAGGATGGATCATGGTACCTATGCGTGGATTTTTGCACTCTCAACAAAATAACAATTAAAGACAAATTTCCTATTCCAGTCGTTGATGAACTACTCAATGAACTAAATGAAGCCGCATATTTTTCTAAACTTGATTTATGATCAGGTTACCACCAAATTCGAGTTAAGGAAAGCGATATACCCAAAAATGCTTTTCACACCCACGAGGGACATTATGAATTCTTGGTGATGCCTTTTGGCCTCACCAATGCTCCATCCACATTTCAAAGTCTTATGAATAAGGTATTTTCTCCCTTCCTTCAAAAATTTATTTTAGTTTTCTTTGACGATATTTTGATTTACAACAAGACATGGGAAGAGCACTTAACACATATAGCGCAAGCACTCAAAATATTGGAAGAAAATCAATTATACACAAAGAGATCAAAGTGTTCCTTTGGGAAGTAGGAAATTGAATATCTTGGACATATTGTCTCCAAGGAAGGAGTTAAAGTAGACCCCCAAAATATTGAAGATGTGGAAAATTGGAAAATTCCAAAAACTCTAAAAATGTTGCGTGGGTTCTTAGGATTAACGGGCTATTATCAAAAATTTGTTAAATATTATGGGAAAATAACAACACCCTTAACAACCCTACTTAAAATAATGCCTTCATATGGTCTCCAAAAGTGAATGAAGCTTTCATGACTTTGAAAAATGCCATGTGTACCACCCTCGTCCTAGCTATGCCAGATTTTTCCCAACCATTCATTATTGAAAGCGATGCTTTTGGATTGGGAATGGGAGCGGTGCTCATGCAAAATGAGAAACCCTTAGAATTTACTAGTAAAGCATTTTCCAAAAAGAATTTAGCATGTTTCACTTCTGAAAAAGAAATGTTAGCTATGGTCCATGCTATCCAACATTGGAGACCATACCTTATTGGAAAACATTTCATTATCCGCACCAACCACCATAGCCTAAAATACCTTCTTGAACAACGGATAACCACTCCAAAACAACAAAAGTGGGTAACAAAACTATTAGGCTATGATTATGAAATCATCTACAAAAAAGGGAAAGATAACATGGTTGCGGATGCACTTTCCAGAAAGTTCGAAGAAACTTCACAATTACATGATTTTCCCTGCCCCATCCCTACATGGATAGAACAAGTCAAGGATGAATGGTATGTGGACCATACTATACACACCATAATTAAACAGCTACAACAAAAACCCATGAGTAAATCCCACTACTCTTGGCAAGGTAACATGCTCTATTACAAAGAATGTCTGGTCCTCTCACCTACATCGGTTTATCGTCCAAAGCTTCTACATGAGCTACACGCTACACCTACTGCAGGCCACTTTGGATTCCTAAAAACCTACAAAAGAGTGACTAAATCATTTTATTGGCGAGGGATGAAAAATGATATCAAGTATTTCAATGGATTTCATTGAAGGTATTCCAAAATCCGCAAGAAAAATGATGATCCTAGTGGTGGTAGATCGTTTATCTAAATATGCCCATTTTTTCTAGTAGCTCACCCCTATACCGCTAGTACTATTGCTCAAATATTCCTTGATAATATTTTTAAATTACATGGCATACCTTCTACTATCGTTAGTGATCGTGATCCCACTTTCACTAGTAATTTTTGGAAGGAATTATTTAAACTCCAATGTATGCAACTTCGGATGAGCTTCGCTTACCACCCACAAACGGAATCAAACTAAAATTATCAATAAGTGCTTAGAAACCTATATTCGATGCTTTATTTACACCAAACCCCTTCATTGGGTTAAATGGCTTCCACTAGCTGAATGGTGGTATAATACCACATATCACACAACCATAAAAATAACCCCTTTCGAAGCATTATATGGCCGATCACCCCCATCTCTAACCTCTTATCTTTGAGGAAGTACAAAAGTACCAGATTTAGAGATGGAGCTGGTCATTCGAGATAATATCATTTGCACTCTGAAGGATAATATACATATTGCTCAACACTGGATGAAGCAACAAGCGGACCAACATCAAATTGAAAAGGCTTTTCAAGAAGGGGATATGGTATTTCTCCGTCTCCAACCATATCGTCAAACTTCATTGAAAATAAAAGGGTCACAAACATTAGCACAAAAATTTTATGGCCCTTATAAAAGTCTACAATGTATTGTACCTATTGCATATAAACTTGAATTACCAGAATCTTCCAAAATCCATTCGGTATTTCATGTTTCTTGTCTTAAAGTTGCAATAGGCACTAACATTGTTACGTAAAATCAACTTCCAAAATTTTTAGATAATGGAGCTCTCATGGATGAACCATAAGCTATCCTAGATTGACGTATGCGTCGCCTCAATAACCGCACCATCATCGAGGTATTGATTCAATGGAAAGGTCTACCTCTAGAGGATGCTACGTGGGAGATGCTCCACCAGATTCAACAATAATTTTTGCAATTCCAGCTTTGAGGACAAAGCTTTTTCAAAGGAGGGTGGCATGTTAGGACCCTCCTAATGTAAATATTAATCATATTATATATTATATTGTATTATAAAAGGACACATCCCTTAAACACTCACACCTTTTAGATAGATGTAAATAGGACAAGGAGGATGATCCAAATATCATACAAGAACATTAATTTATTATATTGTGGGTTTCTACCTTTCAATACAAACTACGATTCTATTCAAACAATGATTCTTTTTTGCATTTAATTCATATTTCAAGTTGCAGGTTCATAATATAACTCTAATAGGAGATACGAAAATGAACTCTTTACTAAGGCACAACTGGCCATGACTCGATTTGAGGTCGAGTTGGGAAAAGAGATGAAACATTTGAAATCTTCCAAGTTTAATGGAGAGGAAGATGGTGATAAGGTTGAGGTATGGTTGAAGGAAATAGAAACCTATTGCAATATGAAGGATCTTTCCTCAGGTACTTGGAAATCCTATGCCACATTGCATTTACAAGGAGATGGTTTATATTGGTGGGAAACTCTTAGTGCAGATCGAAAACTAGCAACAATAGTCGATCTAAAATGGGATGAATTTGTAAAAGCCTTCAAAGATAATTTTTTCATGGACACTTCTATTTCCAGAAGTTTGACGAGTTCACTAAGCTTCAATAGGGAACTCGAATAGTGGAGTACTATCAAATATTTGTCAGGTTGCTAAAATATGTGCCTATTTATAATGAGAAAATGAAGATTCACAAGTTTATACTAGGAGCTGATCCTATATTAGGGTAAGAAGTAGATATGAGTAAACCTACTACTCTGTAAAAGGCTTATTATTTGGACAGGAAAGCTGAAAGATATCTCAAATCCTATTTTGACTATGAAGGGTTACACGAGCAGGGAAGGGAAGCATTTAGGAGAAGGAATAGCGTAGGTTTTGTTAAGTGGGAAAAGAACAAGCAAACAAAGATTCCTCTTAGCATGATAGAAGGAATGACTAAAAATAGGGGAAGTTTAAAAGAAGATGCCAAAGAAATAATCATAATTCCAACAACCGTGACAAAGAAAAAAATAAACCCTCACAATGACAAGTTAATTTTTCACATATAGATAAAATAGAAGAGGGACAAAAATGGAAATAAAATCCAAGACTAAAAGAATGATGTTATCTTTGTAGAGGACCACATTATGCTAGCAATTATCCACAAAGAGTAGGAATGAGTTTAAAAGAAAAATAACCAATATACAAAGAAATTGCACCTAAATAGCCTGCACACAAAATTTATGCAACTACAAGAAATAATTATCTTGATGGTCAAGCCACCCCACTATTGATAAAGGTAAGATTTTTGGTAAGAATGTTAAAATCTTGATTGATACCAGTACTACAAATAGTTTTATTTCCACTAGTAAAATTTAAGATATTTTAGAAAGGCCAAGAATCTTGGCTCATGGGTGGAAGGTCTAGTATGGTTCTAGACAAACCTACTCTATGAATCAATTTTACCCTATGAATTACATCACCTTACCTAATGGAAAAATTGTAGGAGGTTTGTATGTAGCGCCTCTGCATGCTTTTTACATAATCCTTGTAATGTATTGGTTGCAAGTGCATAAGGCATTACTCAACTTCAGGATAAATGGATTGAGTACACAGAAGATAGAGGTGTTGTGTGAAGGGTGTATAGCCTACAAGGAAATTTTCAACCTCAAATCCTATCAACGATGCAACTTTAAGAAGGATATAAAGAAATGAGGAATGGTATATATAGTTAACATAAATAAAATTGATAAAGAGAAGAAGGAAGAGGTGTTTGAGAAACACCCAATTTTTAAGGATGACTTTCCAGAGGATTTACCTGGATTACCCCCTAAACAAGAATTTGAATTTACAATTGAGATTTAACCTGGAATATAACCCATCCATAGAGCTTCTTATAGAATGAATCCCATAGAAATGCAAGAATTTAAGGTGCAATTGCAAGGGTTACTAGAGAAAGGATTGATCAAACCAAGTGTATCACCTTGGGGTACACCAATACTATTTATAAATAAGAAGGATAGTTCCTTGAGACTATGCATAGATTATAGATTGTTAAACAAGGCAACTGTCAAGAACATATATCTTCTACCAAGAATCAAAGATATCTTTGATCAAATCAAAATATACCACAATCTTTTCAAATATTGATTTAAAATTAGGATATCACCAAATGAGAATCCGTGAGGAGGATACTCACAAGACAACATTTAAAACTCATTATGGATATTATGCGTTTGTTGTTTTACCTTTTGGATTAAAAAATTCTCCAATAGCATATATGAATTTGATGAACAACATCTTTAGGAAGTACTTGGATAGATTTATTTTGGTATTTTTGGATGATATTTTGATATATTCCAAAAGAAAGACTGAGCACGACGAGCATGTCAAGGTTGTGCTAGAGCTATTAAGGAAAAATCATGTATATGGGAATTTATACAAGTGTGAATTCTATGTGTTAGAAGTGCAATATTTAGGACACATTGTTTGGACTAAAGGGATCACAATAGATCCTAAGAAAATAGAGGCTATTTTGAATTGGCCACAGCAAAAAAATGTGATAGATCCTAAGAAAATAGAGGCTATTTTCAAAGGAAATGGAAGGAATATAGGTGGACAGATAAATGTGAGGTAACCTTTGATCTATTGAAGTAAAATATTACTACGCTACCTATACTAAGAATACCTAATGCTTAGGGGAGTTTTTTTGCTTGTACAAATGCTTCATTGGAAGGTTTGGGAGGAGTGCTCTCCTAGGAAGAGCTAATGGTAGCCTATGGATCTAGAAAACTGAATATACATGAGGTTAATTATGCAACCCATGACTTAGAGTTGGTAGTTTTAGTGTTTTCTCTCAAGAATTGACAACATTATTTGGTCGAGATACCCTTTGAGTTAAGGATAGACCATAAGAGTCTACAATATATATTCAATCAACCCTTACTCAATGCTAGGAAAAGAAGGTGGATGGAATATCTCATAGAATATGACTTTGGTATTGAGTATATAAAAGGAAAAGAGAATAAAGTCATTGATGCACTGAGTAGGAGAAGACATATAGACGTTTAGCTCACATCCATGTTGAATTGATGGAACAAGTCAAGGAAATACAAAATTAGGATGCATACTAGAACCAAATTTGGGAAAGGATGGAAAGGAAACCTGCTAAAATTAAGGACTTTGGCATCAAGGATGGTTTCTTATGTTTTAAGAATAGGGTGGTAATTATTGAAAGTAGAATTTTGAGAAAGATGATTATGAGTGAAGCACACAGATCTCCATATTTTTCTCATCCAAGAGGAGCAAAGATGAGGGAGAATATGAAAAAAGATATTATTATGGTCAAGAATAAAGTCAGACATAAATGAGTTTATCGCTCAATGCCTTAAGTACCAAAAGGTAAAAATAGAACACATACATCTTGCTGGATTGTTGTATCCGCATGATGTGACTATGCAAAAATGGCAAGGAATTTTGATGGATTTCATTATGGGATTGTCTAAAAATAGGTTTTGGCATGACGTAATCCTAGTAGTGGTCAAAATACTGACCAAGGTTGCATATTTTATATCTGAGAACACCAAGGATGATGTCATGGTTGTGGCTAACAAATTTACCAAATAAATATTTCAGGTTTATGGTTTTCAAAGATAATTATATTAGATAGGGACTCAAGATTTATGTTCAAGTTTTTATAAGTCTTACATCAAGCCACTGGTACTAGATTAAACATCAAATCTTCTAATAATCCTAATACTGATGGACAAACTGAAAGAGTGAATCAAGTGTTAGAGGACATACTTCACATGTAATGCATGAATCAAAAAATATGTTGTAAGGATTACTTACATCTGGTAGAATTTGCCTACAATAATGGTCACCATTCAACCATAGGCATGGTTCTGTTCAAATCTTTGTATGGTAGAAGGTGCAAGACACCATTATTAAGGGACAATCTAGAGGATCATATTGTATTCAAACTAGACATGGTCAACGAAATAGAACAACAGTTCAAGGTAATAAAAAAGATTGAATGAAGTGGTAGATCATCAAAAAAGTTATGCTGATCTTAAAAGGACACCAAGAGAGTTTGTTTTTGGCAACAAGGTGTTCTTGAGGGCAAGACCAAGGAAGAGTGCTATCAATTCCACAAAACTTGGTCCTCGTTTTATAGGACCCTTTGGAATTATAAAAAATATTAGTCCTATGATATATCGACTTGCATTACCACCCAATCTATCCAAGATTCATAACACCTTTCATAATTTTTTGCTTAACAATTAAAGTGCTAATATTGATCATGTGTGGGATTTTTCTAACCTATAGATGGTGAATCCAAAGGCTATAGATGTTCAACTAGTCAAATCCTTGAGTTTCGATCCAAATCAATGAGGAAAGAGATTTTGGATTAATGCAAGGTCCAATGGGACCGCTAGTCAAAGAGAAATGCTACTTGGGAGAAAGTAGAAGATATGCAAAAAAATTTCTCATTCTTGTTTGAAAATACTATGTAATTTCTATTTTATGTTTAACCAAGATGATACATAGAGGACTGTGTTAAGCCTAAGGTGGGGCGGATGTCATGACCTACCCTTGGTAAAATTTTTATTTTGATATACTGATGTTTGGTTATACTATTTTGAAGGCTGAAATTATAGTTTTATTCAAATTTTCGAAGGAAAATACTTATCATAAAAGAAATATGTATAAGAATTTTATCATGGGATATAGGACAATTCTATGCTTGGTTATTTAAAATATATATTTTATGTAAGAATATGATGCTGCTAATGAAAATACATTTTTGTAGGAATAGGTTCCTTTATGGTGGCATAAAGAAACTAACCACCAAGAAAAAAGATGCATTCGGGAAATGATGTGATGGGTTATTTGTCAGAATGATGAAAAAGACAACATGGATAAATGCCCTTTTTCATGGAGATGCATATCATATTTTGCATAATAAAAGAGTATATTAAGCTTTAGTAACATAATCCTTCTTAGATTATAATTTTGTTTATGAAGAAGTTTTATTTAAGATAGGCATCACTAAAAAATAAACAAGTGATAATTTCTTTAAGGATCTTTCTCTTTGAAATGGTTTATAATAGCATACATTTTAGATAGAAAATTAAATTGTATGGTAATAAAAGTAGTTTATGCTATATTAAAGGATGGAAGGAATGGAATTCCTTTACCACCTTACAAAATTAAGAATATAGTATGTAGCATAATTGAAAACTATGTTGCAAGGAATCCTAAGTATTGGAGTACTATTTTGCATCATTAAATAAGAGTTATGAACTTTATAACTAAATGTAAAACCTCTGTTCGTGATTTTGAATTAATTTTTGGGAGTGATTCTTGCTTTACTGTGAGTGGAGAGTAAATGAGTTCAATTAAAAACTGAGAATGGAAGCCGAGGAAACTGACAACTTAGTGGGATAATGGAGGAAAATATAAAAGAACGAGTGATGGAAGTTGAGGAGAGAAGCATCGATGGAAACTAGAAAGGGAGAGGAAGCAACGCTAGATGGTAGCCAATTGGAAGGATTGTAGAAAGATAACTAGGTTGAATTGATATCTCTTTGACTTGTTTGGTTTGCTTTTGGATATATTTTTATATTTTTGATAATGAATTAGAAATATAATTTGTAAATAGAAACATAGGAGTTTTTACCCGATTTAATACAACCAGATATGTTGTGTGCTACTAAAAACTCTAGTTTCACTAGGGAATGAATAATTTATCTCAAAACGAATAGTTTTGGTTTGTATATGTTTGAGCTAGAAGTGAAATTTATAACCCAAACTGTATGTTGGAAGGTTGGGCATAAAACTGTGTTGTCGATTGACAAATAGTTTTTAATGTGAACTCTGTTGCTACTACCATGTAGGAGAGTATCAATTTAAATGTTTTTCTTAAAACTTCTAAGAAAGAAATTAGATAAAATTCTTTTGGTAATGAATGTGGAGTTCCTGATATAGCATTTATTCTCAAGGAAGTTGTGGTATATGTTAGTATATGATAGTAGTAGAATGTGGGTGAAATTTTACATGCTTCACCCACTATTTCCTTCAGGAAATGATTCTCTTTGTTTGAAAGAAGTTTGCCAAATTTTGAGGGCATTGGTGGACAAGTGGAAGATATCAGGTGGCGACAACAACAACCGCAGGTGGACCAAAACATCGAGTGGTTGGAATAATGAATCAGGATGGGTGACAAGAGTAGACGGACACCCACCCTTAACCTTGGATGAAACTTCCAAAAAAACCTACCTAACTTGTTGGGTAAATATTTCAAGAGGCTAGCAAGGGTGGATGAATTGTGCAAACCTGCCCTTGGGGAGGAGAAAGAACCCCGCCCATCCTGGGAGGGAGATGCAAGGTGGAAATGGGGTGGAAATTTGGAGAAATACCCACCCTCTCTCCAATGCCTCCACGAGTAGAAGGAAGGTCAAAGGAAGCACCCGATTGATGCATAAAACTCCCATCATCACTCAAATTTCAAAGCTAAAGACGTACACATTGCTACAACCACCCAGGTACCTGATAATGTACATGGAGGTGACTGATTTGAGGTGCATCACTCCTGAGGTACCTCAATACTTATCACCCATCGTCTAACTAGAGGATCACCAGTCGAGGAGAAGGACGAGGTAGCTAAGAATTGATGAGTTGGGTAGAAGCATCAGAAGATCTAAAGACCCATATTGAACCAAGTACATCTACCTCCTTCTAGAAGATTGATGCTCTCCAGAGGAACACTGTACCAGTGCGGTGCTTGTCTACTGCAAGGATTGTCTTCCTGCATTTCACCATTAATGTATGAATTTGTAATTCATGTAAATATACCTATAAATAGTGGAATGATGGTCATACTAAGGGCGAATCTTTAGCCATTACAATTCTTATGTAAGGTTTCTCCTATGTAAATACAAATTTTGCACTATTTGATCTTTGGATGTGTCCCCTTGTTCTTTAATGAATGCTTGAATGTTTATTTCTATTTGGTTATTTAGGTTATCCCGTGTTATTCTATTGTTTTTATTACATGGGGTTTATTTGAGTTACTCAAGAGTGCATATTAATTAATATGGGTTGAGTGTTTATTTCTACTAATTTCAATCAAACATGAGTGCTCTGATTCTGCATATTGGATATCATGCACCTGTTCATTAGTTTTGGAATTCACCTCCCACCCACCACTGATAGGAGCTAGAACAAAGATACAATTGGGTGATTTGTTAGGTGCCATATCTATGTCTCATACAGTGTATCACACTTGCATAAGTCTTGATGCAACTCTACCCATCCTTATAGGTTTTGGATATGGCCTTTCTTTATTTCTTTCCTTCTATTTTCCCATTTTGCACCGTAGATATCTAAAACCACATCCAAAGGAATTGGCCTCGTTCGAAGATTGTCCACACTATCCTGATGCAACGACCATTCTATGCTTAGCATTGATCCACCCTCCCTGCCCTATATACAATGTTGGATTGGAAACCAATAGTTTTTTGTGACTCTACTGGGGACTTATTGAGTCCCTATGTTTCAAGAAATAAAATTTTGGTGGCTCTTTTATTTACCCATATCTGATGAAAGTTACTTGATGACTTCGACTGTATAGCACATCTAGATCATTAGACCAGTCACCCGCTCATGCTGAAGATCCAAACATCTTGGAGGACTAAAGGTACGATGAATAGCCTTGACCTCGCTAGCAAAGATAACATGCTCATCTGGTGACTCTAAATTTGACATCATAGTTGGGACCTCTAAAGACTGGCACCTTAATGGCTCAACTATTTTCTCTAGTGGAATGATCCTAGTTCTCTCAATATCCCTTATCGACATGATATTTCAGAAGTTGTCTTTGATTTCTTGATAAAATATAGTGGTATCAAGGGATCTATGAAGAAACACCTTGAAAATATTGCTTCTCTGGCCATACTTCACAATATCATGCATGAAGATGCAATAATCAAACTACTGGTTGCTTCCCTCGAAGGTAGAGCATGGCTCTGGTACAAAACCCTATAACATAGAAGTATATCTACATGGGAAAATTTGGTAAAGCCTCTCATGGATACGTTTAGAAAAATAGAGGATCCCTTCTAGTCTCTGAACCAATTCACATTTATCAAGAGGAACCCTCTTGAAGGTGTGGTAAAATTCAACGTTCATTTTGAGAAGACCTGGAAGAGGATTTCATGACAAATCCTCCCAACCTCCACCTAGGCATATTTATTATACATCTGGGTGCTTGGTCCTGATATCAGCTTCCTTCTACACCAATCAAGAGAAACTAGTTTTCCACAACTCTACAAAGAAGCTATAAGAGTTGAGTAGGTCTTGATGTGCATACTCCATCCTATCAGTTCCTTTTAGGAGTTGGTGCCAGATCATGCAACAGACACATACTAGGAGGAAATGTGCCACAATGACCACATCCACAAAGGTAATAAAATAGATCAACCTCAGACTCAACAGGATATGGGTGAGGACATGGATACCCATAAGCGAGAGGAGTACCTCAAGATGGAGGAAGAGTCAACCGTAGGATTGACACAACTAGCCAATATCAGAGAGGGACAACATGAAAATATGGTCCCTAATAATTCACCATATGAAAGGTGGAATACAGTGGAAAAAGTTATTGCAACCCTAGGATTCAAAGGCCTGAGTGTTCAGACGTTTAGGTAAAAAAATAATAATTATGAATTTATCATAAATTTGAGCCAATGTGGATGGCACCAGGTGGATCACAAGTGGTACCTCAAATACAATGTGATCTGGTCTAACCACTGTAGATTCGAAGGATGATTTATGGATGACATCCTAGCTTAGACATGCTTATCACACTGCAAATTTATGGCCAGTAAATAAAAGGATGATTTAAGGATGACATCCTAGCTTAGGCATGCTTGTCACACTACAAAGTTATGGCCAGTAAATAAAGCCCTGTATTATGCAGGGCTAGTGCATTAGGAATCATAATTTTTATCACCGACCATTGGTGCAACAAGGTCCTATGAAAAGTTACCACTTGGCTAGGTTCCAGAAGGCCTCAACAAGGATTTCCCCAAAAAATATTTAGGGAATGTAATATTCTCCTCCATATCTATGTTGTTTTTCTAGTTCTCTGTTATTCTATCTATTTTTGTCGTGATCCCTTAGCCTAATGGATATATTAAGTAATTCTCAAGGCCTCTTAACTCATACTTAGGAGCTACAACAAGCCTTGGAACTCATAGATGTAGGCACATAACAAGGTGAGTATGCTATAAATAGCCCCTATGATAATATTCAAATGAGTCCATAAAGTGTAGATCACAAATCGTGGTTGAAGCAAAATGGCCTCCTAGTTGATAAGAGCTAGTAAAAGAGGATCATTACTGGATTTCGTGAAGAAGAAGATCTAGGATAGAAGAGATAAGGAACACTAGAAATCTATCTACTCTTGGAATATCCCAGGTCTTCGATGGGTTATGTTTAGGATGATTCAATCCATAAGCATACCTCGTGAAGAAAGGTTTCAAATTACTTTTCCCTTCATGTCTCCCTATTCCCCCACCCTTTCCTCCCCTTCACCTTCCTCTCCCCTTTTTTACCTATAACTCTTCCGATTGGTAACAAAGGCTTCACCGTCTTTGCTATTTCCTATTACCCTTCCTTCTTGTGTGTGTCTTACAACAAGCTTCTTGAGCATTGCTTATTGTTTCCACTGCTTTTCTTCCTGCTACTATTGTTTGTAGTAGTTATATCTATTATGGATACCCAACTCCTACCTTTTTAGTTTTATTTTCCTTATTTTTACCTTATGCTCTCGTAAGTTGTGCCCTTGTTCCTTTTCCTTCGCTATGTTTTTACCATGTTAAATGTCTCATTTCTTTCGATATCTTCTTGCTTTTATTTTATTCCCTACTCATTTATTTCTTCATGTCCTCCTTTCCTCTATACCCTCCCTTCCTCTTCTTTGTCTCGTTGTTGTGACTATTTCATTTTCTAATCCTTCTAGGTTTATTTTTTCCCATAAAATGGAAAACCCCTATAAGTCACCATAAGTATGGGTGAAATTTTACATCCTTAACCCACTCTTCCCTTCAGGATGTGATTTCATTTGCTCAAAATGAGTTCACTATATTTTTAGGGCATTGATGGATGGATGGAAGATATCATGTGGTTTCAGTAGCATCCACAGACGGACCAAAATATCGGGTGGATGGTAGAATGAAGCAAGGCAGGTGAGAAGAGCAGGTGGACACCCACACTTAACCTTGGGTGGAAATTCCCAAAAAAATTGCCCGACTTATTGGGTGAACATTTCAAGGGGATAGCAAGGATGGACGAATTGTGTGACCCCACCCTTGGGGAGTAGAAAGAACCCCACCCATCATGGGAAGGAGATGCAAGGTGCAAACGGGGTGAAACTTTGGAGAAATACCCACCCTCTCTCTAGTGCCTTCGTAAGCAGAAGTAAGAGCAAAGGAAGCACCCACTCCACTCAACATGCAAAACTCCTTCCATCACCCAAATTTCAAAGCTGAATATATACATGCTATTGTAGTAGTCCAGGTACTTGACAACGTACATGGAGGTGACTGATTTGAGGTGCATCACTCTCAAGGTGCTTCAATACCTATCACCCATCATCTAACCAGAGGATCGCCAGTCGAGGATAAGGATGAGGTAGCTGAGAATTGATGAGTTGGGAATAAGCATCAAAAGATCTAAAGGCCCAGATTGAACCAGGTACATCTACCTCCTTCTAGAGGATCGACACTCTCCATAGGAATAACATACCAGTGCGACGCTTGTCTACTGCAAGGATTGTCTTTCCACATTCTACCATTAATGTTTGATTTTGTAATTCATGTAAATATACCTATAAGTAATGGAATTCTGGTCATTTCTAAGGGTGGCTCTTTAGCCATTACAATTCTTATGTAAGTTTTCTCCTATGTAAATACAAATATTGCACTGTTTGGTCTATGGTTGTGTCCTCTTGTTCTTTACTGAATGCATGAATGTTCATTTTTGTTTGGTCATTTAAGTTATCCCATGTTATTCTATTATCTAGATTATGTGGGATTTATTTGAGTGACTCAGGAGTGCATATTCATTAATATGGGTTGGGGGTTTATTTCTGCTAACACCAGTTGAATAGGAGTGCTTTGATTCTACATCCTAGATCTCATGCACCTGTTTATTGGTTCTGAAATTCACCTCCCATCCACCGCTGATAGGAGTTAGAACAAATATATGATTTAGTGATCTGTTAGGTATCAGATCAATGTCTCATATGGGGTATCATGCCTACATAAGTCTTGATGTGGCTCTACCCATCCTTATGAGTTTTGGCTATGGCCTTTCTTTATTTCTTTCCTTCCCTTTTCCCTTTTCCCATTTTGTAGCATAGATAGCTAGAACCACCCTCGAAGGAACCAATATATTTTGGAGATCGTCCATACCATCCTAACGTAGTGGCCATTCTATGCTTGGTATTGATACGCCCTCCTCACCCTGTGTGTGGTGACAGATTGACAACCAACATAGAATTATGTGATTATAAGGTTATATGGATGATGTGAATTCCCCTAGAAATGAAATTAAACATGTGCATGTTGTATATAAAATATTGTAATTATTGATTTATAGATGTGCTTCTATGTCAGAGAGAGTTATTATGTTTTGATTGAATCAAGAAAAGAATTGATTTTGATTCTAAATTAATGAAAATCTGTGTTGTAGGAATTAATGTCATATGTGATTACTTGTGTTGAAAAGAAATTTCATGTATATTGAATTGTTTATATAAATTGAGGGATAGATTTTAGTTTTGGAATTTTATGTTTCCTGATGCATGGAAATAGAATAGTGATGCTATACCGATTTTCATAGAAGGAAAAATAAAATCTTATTTTATTGAGGAGTTTATCTTCGATGACCTTGTTAGATGGAAATAGAATATAGATGCTTGTTATTTTGCATTGATGTTAAAGAACTTTGCATTATAATTAAGACATATCATTGGTAGTTGAAAGTATACTACCAATTGAATGATTATGAATCTCTTAGAAAATGAATAATACTAGTTGGTATTGAATATTAATATAGCCATCTTTGGAGTGATTTTGTTATTGTATAATTGTATTAAGAGAAGATACGTTATAATTAAAATATTTATTATGAGGTCAAACTTTATACCTCGATTGAATGGATGTCTTAGAAATCTTACTATGGATGACCGAGTGGATTGATTTCTATGTTAGCTTCGACACCAAAATGAAATGTGTTGTTTTATTTTGGGTTAAGGTAGTAAAACTACTTTATATATGCTTTGCTACTGTGGGACCAACATATTTATGTTGGAAGTGATTATTTATTCTTGGAAATCAAAGTATCTTGTTCTAAGTGAAGATAAATGTTGTTAAATCAAAACTTTAGCCCTGATGAAGTTCGCTTTGACATTGTGATTGCATATTTCTAAAGTGCAATGTTAAGTTTAACTCGGGATTTCTAGTCATTAGTTAATGATATTAGAAGTGTTTAGATGATTGGGAAACTTAGAGAATTTATTGATAGGTTTCTACATGGATTGATATCTTCTTAAGAGTTAAAAATGAGCTTAGGAATGTTATGAATTTCTCTCCAATGAATGTGAGAGAAAGTTAAAATTCTCCATGCTAAATGCTCTCGCTCAAAATGATTTGAGTGTGGAGTAGGTATTAGCTTTCTACTTTTCGATGGATGGAAAAAGAAGTAAACTAGCTCATATGGCCAATGAGATTAATAGTTTAAAAGGGTGTATCATCTAATAATTTTGCATGGAAAAAATTATGTAAGAGTAGTGATGGATGAAAATGAATATATTAATTAACAAAGTGAGATTTCTTTAATAGGATAAAAAAAATAAGGGGATTGGATTTAGAAAATTGGGTTACAACATTTGGTATCAGAGCATGGTTCATAGTAGAATAGGTTCACCACGCAAGAATTAGTTTTAGTGTGTGATAGAAAATATACTATACCTTAATAAATAGGGAAACTAGATAAATGTGAGATAACCTTTGATCTATTGAAGCAAAATCCTACTACACCGCCTATACTAAGGATACCTAACCCTTAGGAGAGTTTTTTATTTGTACAAATGCTTCATTGGAAGGTTTGGGAGGAGTGCTATCAAAGGAAGAAGCAGTGGTAGCCTATGGATCTAAAAAATTAAAAATATATGAGGTTAATTATGCAATCCATGACTTAGAGTTGGAAGTTGTAGTGTTTTCTCTCAAGAATTGGTGATATTATTTGGTTGGGATACTGTTTGAGCTAAGGATAGACTATCATATTTTGCAATATATATTCACTCAACCTTTTATAAATGCTAGGAAAATAATGTTGATGGAATTTCTCGTAGAATATGACTTTGGTATTGAGTATATAAAAGGAAAAGAGAAGAAAATCGTTGATGCACTGAGTAGGAGACATATAGCAATTTTATATTGCATCCATGTCGACTTGATGGAACAAGTCAAGGAAATACAAAATCAAGATGCATTCTACAACCAAATTTAGGAGAGTATGGAAAGGAAAACTGATGAAAACAAGGACTTTGTCATCAAGGATGGTTTCTTATGTTTTAAGAATAGGGTAGTAATTCTTGAAAGCAAAAATTATAGAAATATGATTATGAGTGAAGTGCACAAATCTCAATATTTTGCTCATCCAAGAGGAGCAAAGATGAGGGAGAATAAGAAAAATATATTCTTCTGGCCAAGAATGAAGAGAAACATAACTGTGCTTGTTGCTTAATGCCTCGAGTGCCAAAAGGTAAAAGTAGAACACAAACATCCTACTGGATCATTGTATCTGCATGATGTGCCTATGCAAAAATGGCAAGAAATTTTGATGGATTTCATTGTGGGGTTGCCTAAAAATAGGTTTTAGCATGACGAAATCCTAGTAGTGGTCGATAGACTGACTAAGGTTGCTTATTTTATACCTGGGAACACCAAGTATGATGTCATGGTTGTGGCTAACAAATTTGCGAAAGAAATATTTTGACTTCATGGTTTTTCGAAGGTAATTATATTTGATAGGGACTCAAGATTTACACTCAAGTTTTACAAGCCTTACATCATACGATTGGTACTAGATTAAATATCAGCTTTGATTATCATCTAATAACTGATGAGCAAACTGAAAGAGTGAACCAGGTGTTAGAGAAAATGCTTCACATGTAATGCATTGATCAGAAAACCCGTTGGAAGGATTACTTATATCTGGTAGAATTTATTGCAACAATGGTCACAATTTGACCATAGGTATGGTTTAGTTTAAAATTTTGTACGGTAGAATGTGTAGGACACCATTGTCATGGGATAATACAAAGGATAGAATTGTATTCAGACCAGACATGGTCAAAGAAATGGAGCAACATTTAAAGGTAATTAGAGAAAGATTGAAGGAAGTAGCATATTATCAAAAATGTTATGTCGATGTTAAGAGCATACCAAGAGAGTTTGCTATTGGAAACAGGGTGTTCTTGAGAGCGAGACCAAGGAAGAGTGCTATCAAGTCCACAATATAGTACCCTTTGGAATTATAGAAAATATTAGTCCTATGGCATATAAAATTGCCTTACCACCTAGTCATATCTCTTTGCTTAAAAAGTACATTATTGATACTGAGCATGTGTGGGATTTTTATAAATTGTAGATGGAGAATCCAGAGGCTATAGAGGTTCAACAATAAAAATCCTTGAGTTTCGATCTAAATCAATGAATAAAGGGACTTTGGAGCAATGCAAGGTCCAATGGGACCACTACTCAGAGAGAAATGTTGCTTGGGAGAAAGTAGCAGATATGCAAAAATATTTCTCAATATTGTTTGAAAATACATTGTAATTTCTATTTTATGTTTAACCAAGATGATACACAAAGGACTGTGTTAAGCCTAAAGGGGGGAGGATGTCATGACCCACCCTTGGCAGACTTTTTATTTTGATAGACTGATGTTTGGTTATACTATTTTGGAGGCTAAAATGATAGTTTATGTTGGATGAATGCCATTTTTCATGGAGATGCATATCATAATCTACATAAGAAAAATATATATTAAGTTTTAGTAATAAAATCCTTCTTGCATTATAATTTTGTTTATAAATAAGTTTAATTTAATATAGGCATCATTGAAAAAGAAATGAGTGATAATTTATTTAGGTATCTTTCTCTTTGAAATGGTTTATAATAGCATGCATTTTGGATGGAAAATTATATTGTATGGTAATAAAAGTAGTTTATGCTATATTAAATGCTATATTAAAGGATGGAAGGAACATACTTCCTTTACCACCTTATTAAAATAAGAACATAGTACATAGCATAATTGAAAACTATGTTGCAAGGAATCCTAAGTATTGGAGTGTTATTTTGCATCATTAAATAAGAGTTATGAACTTTATAGCTAAATGTAAAACCTCTGTTCATGGTTTTGAATTATTTTTTGGGAGTGATTCTTGATTTACTGTGAGTGGTGAGTAAATGAGTTCGGTTAAAAACCAAGAATGGAAGTCGAGGAAACCGATGACTTAGTGGGATAATGGAGGAAAAGATAAAAGAATGAGTGATGGAAGTTGAGAAGAGAAGCATAAGATGAAACGAGGAAGGGAGTGGAAGCAACGATGGATGGTAGCTAACTAGAAGGATTGTAGAAAGAGAACTAGGTTTAATTGATATCTCTTTGGCTTGTCTGGTTTGCTTTTGGATATATTTTTACATTGTTAATAATGAATTAAAAATGTGTTTTGTAAATAGAAACATACCAGTTGTTACCAGATTTAATACAATCAGATCTGTTGTGTGCTATTGAAAAATCTAGTTTCACTAGGGAATGAAAGATTTAGCTCAGAATGAATAGGTTTGATTTGTATACGTTTGAGTTAGAAGTGAAATTTAGAACCCAAACTGTATGCTGGAAGGTTGGACATTGAACTGTATTGTCGATTGATAAATAAAATGGTTTTTGTAAAGTTTTTTAGGTGAACTCTATTGCTACTGCCATGTAGGAGAGTACTGATTTAAGTGTTTTCCTTAAAAATTCTAAAAAATAAATTAGATGAACTTATTTTGGTAATGAACGTGGAGTTCCTAAGATAGCATTTACACTCAAGGAAGTAGTGGTATCCGTTAGTATATGATAGTAGTATAATTTAGTGATTATAAGGTTATATGGAGGATGTGAATTCCCCTGGAAATGAAATTGAAACTATGCATGTTGTTGTATATGAAATGTTGTGATTATTGATTAATAGATGTGCTTCTATGCCATAGAGAGTTATTGTGTTTTGATTGAATCAAGAAAAAAATGATTTTGATTCTAAATTAGTGAAGATCTATGTTGTAGGAATTACTATTGTGTGTGATTACCTATGTTGAAAAGACGTTTTATTGTATATATAAATTGAGGGATCAATTTTAGTTTTGGAATTTATAATTCTTGATGCATGGAAAAAGAATAGTGATGCTATATTGATTTTCACAAAAGGAATTATATAATATTATTTTATTGAGGAGTTCATCTCCAATGATCCTGTTATATGGAAATAGAATGTAGATTCTTGTTATATTGCATTAATGTTAAAGAAATTTGCATAAGAATGAACACATATCATTGGTAGTTGAAAGTAACTACCGATAGAATTATTTGTTTATAGAATTGTGGGAGCTGTCTTTGATCCCAATTGAAAGTTATTCCTTCTCTGTGGTTGGTGAGATGCGTTGGAAATTATAATGACATATTCAAGCAGACTAGAAGAAGGAAATATTATCAGAATAGTATCCAATTCATGTAGTTGAGTGGAACTAAAAAACAACTAAGGATCCAAATTGGAGATGAGATACGTTGGATAAAATTCTTCAAAAGTGAAACATCTTCCTTGCTAAAGATTAGATGTTTGATGATCATTACTGAAATATGATCATACTATTGTTATTGGATTAAGCACTTATAAAGTGGCTTACCAGTGTAGTGCTTGAGACGTTAGCATTGAAAGTTGGTGAGGTCAAATTTTATGAATCTTTTAGAAAATGAATAATGTTGGTTGGTATTGAATATTAATATTGTTGCCTTTGGAGCAATTTTGTTATTGTGTAATTGTATTAAGACAAGATACTTTTTAATTGAAATATTTATTATGAGGTTAAAATTTATACCTCTATTGAATGGATGGCTTAGACGTCTGAATATGGATGATGAAGTGGATTGATTTCTATGTTAGCTTCGACATCGAAATGAAAAGTATTATTTTATTTTGGGTTAAGGTAGTTAAACTACTTTAGATATGCTTTTCTATGGTGGGACCAGCATATTTATGTTGGAAGTGATAATTTATTCTTGAACGTCAAATCATCTTGTTCTAAGTGAAGAGAAATGTTGTTATTAAACCAAAACTTTAGCCTCGATGAAGTCTGCTTTGAAATTGTGATGACATATTACGAAAGTGCGATGTTAAGTTTAACTCAAGATTTCTAGTTATTAGTTAATGAGATTAGAAGTGTCTAGATGATTGGTAAACTCAAAGAATTTATTGATAGGTTTCTACATGGATTGATATCTTCTTAATAATTAAAAATGAGATCAGAATTGTTATGACTATCTTGCCAATTGATGTGAGAAAAATTCAACACCCTCCATGATAAATGCTCTCGCTCAAAATGATTTGAGTGTGGATTAGGGATTAACTTGCTATTTTTTGATGGATGGAAAAAGAAGTAAACTAGCTCATCTGGCCAATGAGATTAATAGGTTAAAGGGGTGTATCACCTACTAATTTTACATGGAAAGAATCATGTAAGAGTAGTGATGGGTGAAAATGAATATTCGTAATTAACAAAGTGGGATTGGTTTAATAGAATAAACAAAAATAAGGGGATTGGATTTAGGAAATTGGGTTATGACATCTAATATTAAAGCATGGTTCACAGTAAAATAGGTTCACTATGCAAGAATTAGTTTCAGTGTGTGATAGAAAATATAGTAGACCTTAATAAATAGGGAAACTAGTAGAAGTAAATATGCCTGAATTGCTTGAGATGACTGAGTAAATAATTATTAGTAAGAGGAGTGATTTGAAGGATTAATTGCTAATGAATTCTTACTATCTCCTTTGTGTATGGCTAGGGATAATGCCACCAAAGAGAAGAAGATGAAGTGCTACCCCATTGACAAGGCAGACACAATGAACTAATGTGGAAGATAGGAATCCAAATGTAGGTTTAGAGAACCCTAGAAATGAAAGGGAGATTCCTAGTAATGAGAATCTCACTGAGATAGTGGCTCTACTTTGGGAATAGGTAGAAACACAAAAATAGTTATTGGATACCATGTTGAATTGGGAAACATAGGTTAGGAAATCTAATAGGAGATAAGAAAATTAACTCTTTACTGAGGCACAACTAGCCAGGATTTGACTTGAGGTCGAGTTGGGTAAAGAGATGAAATATTTGAAATCTTCCAAGTTTAATGGAGAGGAAGATGGTGATAAGGCTCATAGGTGAAGGAAATAGAAACCTATTGCAATATGAAGAATTTTTCCTCGAGTACTCAGACATCCTATGCCACATTATATTTGCAAGGAGATGGTTTGGATTGGTGGGAAACTCTTAGTGTAGATCAAAAACTAGTAGCAACAGTCAATCTAAAATGGGATGAATTTGTAAAAGCCTTCAAAGATAGATTTATCATGGAACACTTCTATTCCTATAAGTTTGAGGAGTTCACTAAGCTTCAATAGGGAACTAGAATAGTGGAGAAGTACTATCAAATATTTGTTAGGTTGTTGAAATATGTGCCTGTTTATAATGAGAAAATGAAGATTCACAAGTTTATACTAGGAGTGGATCCTAGAATAGGGTAAGAAGTAGATATGAGGGAACCTACTACTTTGCAAAAGGCCTATGATTTGGCCAGGAAAGCTAAAACATATCTCAAACCCTATTTTGACTATGAAGGGTTAGACAAGCAGGGCAGGAAATAATTAAGGAAAAGGAATAGCACAAGTTTTGTTAAGTGGGAAAAAGAATAGGCAAATGAAGATTCCTCTAAGCATGATAGAAGGAATGACCAAAAATAGAGGAAGTTTAGAAGAAGGTTCCAAGGAAAGAATCATACTTCCAACAATCGTGACAAAGGAAACAATAGACCCTCACAAGGACAAGTTAATTCTTCACATGCAGATAAAGCAGAAGAGGGACAAAAATGAAAAGAACATCCAAGATTAAAATAAGGATGTTATCTTTGTAGAGGACCATATTATGCTAGTAATTTCCCACAAAAATCAAGAATGAGTTCAAAAGGAAAAGAACCAATGTACAAAGAAACTGCACCTAAAGAGCTCGCACACAAGATTTATGCAACTACAAGAAATCAAAATCTTGATGGTCAAGCCACACCACTATTGATAAAAGGTAATATTTTTGGTAGGAATGTTAAAATATTGATTGATAGCGGTGCTACAAATAGTTTTATTTCCACTAGTTTAGCTAAAGATATTTTAGAAAGGCCAAGAATCTTGGCTCATGGGTGGAAGGTCTAGTATGGTTCTAGAAAATCCTACTCTCTGAATAAAATTTATCCTATGGCATACATCACCTTACCTAGTGGAACAAAAATAGGAGGTTTTTATGTAGTGCCTTTGCATGCTTTTGACATAATCCTTGGAATGGATTGGTTGTAAGCGTATAAGGCAGTACTCAAATTTTAATAGATGGATTGAGTACACATAAGATAGAGGTGTTGTGCGAAGGATGTATAGCCTACAAGGGGTTTTCAACCTTAAATCTTATCGATAATTGCAACTTAAGAAGGCCATAAAGAAAGGAGGAATGGTCTATGTAGTTAAGATAAACGAAATTGATAAAGAGAATAAGGAAGAGGTGTTTGAGAAACACCCAATTCTTCAAGAATTTAGGGATGTCTTTCCAGAGGATTTACCTGGATTACCCCCTAAATGGGAATTTGACTTTACTATTGAGCTTCAACCTAGAACAAAACCCATCCATAGAGCTCCTTACAAAATGAATCCCATAGAAATGCAAAATTTGAAGGTGCAATTGCAAGGGTTACTAGAGAAAGGATTGATCAAACCAAGTGTATCACCTTGGGGTGCACCAATACTATTTGTAAAGAAGAAGGATTGTTCCTTGAGACTATGCATAGATTATAGAATGTTGAACAAGGAAACTATCAAGAACAAATATCCTCTATCGAGAATTGAAGATCTCTTTGATCAACTTAAATATGTCACAGTATTTTCAAAGATTGATTTGAAATTAGGATATCACCAATTGAGAATCCATGAGGAGGATACTCACAAGATAGCCTTTAAAACTCATTATGGACATTATGAGTTTGTTATCTTACCTTTTGGTTTAACAAATGCTCTAGTGACATTTATGAATTTGATGAATAACATCTTCAAGAAGTACTTGGATAGATTTGTTCTGGTATTTCTGGATGATATTTTGATATATTCCAAAAGCAAGACTAAGCATGACGAGCACCTCAAGGTCGTGCTAGAGCTATTAAGGAAAAATCAGCTGTATGGAAATTTATCCAAGTGTGAATTCTATGTGTCAAAAGTGCAATATTTAGGACACATTGTTTCAATTGAAGGGATCACAGTAGATCCTAAGAAAATAGAGGCTATTTTGAATTGGCCACCACCAAAAAATGTGATAGAAGTTTGAATTTTCATGGGCTTGACTGGTTATTATAGGTGATATGTTAAAGATTACGCCAAGATAACCTCTCCAATAACCAACCTTCAAAGGAAAGGAAAAGAATTTAGGTGGACAGATAAATGTGAGGTAGCCTTTGATCTATTGAAGCAAAAGCTTACTACATCACCTATACTAAGGATACCTAACCCTCAGGGGAGTTTTTCTATTTGTACAAATGCTTCATTGGAAGGTTTGGGAGGAGTTTTCTCTTAGGAAATAAGCAATGGTAGCCTATGGATCTAGAAAACTGAAAAGACATGAGGTTAATTATGCAACCCATGACTTAGAGTTGGCAGTTGTAGTGTTTGCTCTCAAGATTTGGTGACATTATCTGGTCGAGAGACCCTTTGAGCTAAGGATAGACCATCAGAGTTTGCAATATATATTCACTCAACCTTTACTCAATGCTAGGCAAAGAAGGTGGATGGAATTTCTCGTATAATATGATTTTGGCATTGAGTATATAAAAGGAAAAGAGAATAAAGTTATCTGATGCATTGAGTAGGAGGAGACATATAGCAATTTTATCTCACATCCATGTTGACTTGATGGAAAAAGTCAAGGAAATGCAAAATCAAGATGCATACTACAACCAAATTTAGGAAAGGATGGAAAGGAAACTTGATGAAAACAAGGACTTTGGAATCAAGGATGGTTTCTTATGTTTTAAGAACAAGGTAGTAATTCTTGAAACTAGAAATTTGAGAAATATGATTATGAATGAAGCACATAGATCTCCATATTTTTCTCATCCAAGAGGAGAAAATATGAGGGAGAATATGAAAAAGATATTCTTTTGGCTAGGAATGAAGAGAGATATAACTGATTTTATCGCTCAATGCCTTGAGTGCCAAAAGGTAAAAGCAGAACATAGACATCCTGCTGGATTATTGTATCCGCATGATGTGTCTATGCAAAAATGGTAAGAAATTTTGATGGATTTCATTGTGGGGCTGCCTAAAAATAGGTTTTAACATGACATAATCCTAGTAGTGGTCAACAGACTAACCAAGGTTGCACATTTTATACCTGGGAACACCAAGGATGATGTCATGGTTGTGGCTAATAGATTTGCCAAAGAAATATTTTGGCTTCATGGTTTTTCAAAGGTAATTATATCAGATAGGGACTCGAGATTTACATCTGAGTTTTGGAAAGCCTTACATCATGCTATTGGTACTAGATTAAACATCAGCTTTGTTTATCATCCAAAAACTAATGGGCAAACTAAAAGAGTGAACCAAGTGTTAGAGGACATACTTCGCATTTATTGCATTGATCAGAAAACCCATTGGGAGGATTACTTGCATCTAGTAGAATTTACCTACAACAATGGTCACCATTTTACCATAGGCATGGCTCCATTCAAAGATTTGTACGGAAGAAGGTGCAATACACCATTATCATGGGATAATCCAGAGGATCGGATTGTATTTGAGATAGAAATGGTCAAAGAAATGGAGCAACAATTAAAGGTAATTAGAGAAAGGTTGAAGGAAGCAACAAATCATCAGAAAAGTTATGCCGATCTTAAGAGGACACCAAGAGAGTTTGTTGTTGGTGATAGGGTGTTCTTGAGGGTGAGACCAAGGAAGAGTGCTATCAAGTCCACAAAACTTGATCCTCATTTTATAGGACCCTTTGAAATTACAAAAAATATTAGTCCTATGGCATATATAACTTGCCTTACCACCTAGTTTATCCAAGATTCATAACACCTTTCATATATCTTTGCTTAAAAAGTACATTGCTAATCCTAAGCATGTGTGGGATTTTTGTCAATTGCATATGGTGAATATAGAGGCTATAGAGGTTTGACCAATCAAAATCCTTGAGTTTTGATCCAAATCAATAAGAAAAGGGACTTTGGAGCAATGCGAGGTACAATGGGACTGCTACTTGGAGAGAAATGCTACTTTTGAAAAAGTAGTTTATGCTATATTAAAGGATGGAACAAACGAAATTCCTTTACCACCTTATAAAAAGAATAATCTAGTAAGTAGCATAATTGAAAACTATGTTGTAAGGAATCCTAAGTATTGGAGTGTTGTTTTACATCATTAAATAAGAGTTATAAAATTTATAACTAAATGTAAAACCTCTATTCATGATTTTGAATTAATTTTTGGGAGTGATTCTTGTTTTATTGTGAGTGGAGAGTAAATGATTTTGGTAAAAAACAAAGAACGGAAGCTGAGGAAACTAGCAGATTAGTGGGATAATGGAGGAAAAGACAAAATAACGAGTGATGGAAGTTGAAGAGAGAAGCATCGGAGGAAATGAGAAAGGGAGAGGAAGTAGTGATGGATGGTAGCCAACTGGAAGGATTGTAGAAAGAGAACTAGGTTGAATTGATATCTCTTTGGCTTGTCTGGTTTACTTTTGGATATATTTTTATATTTTTGATAATGAATTAGAAATGTGTTTTGTAAAAATAAACATACCATTTGTTACCAGATTTAATACAACCAAATATATTGTGTGCTATTGAAAAATCTAGTTTCACTAGGGAATGAAAGATTTAGCTCAGAATTAATAGATTTGGTTTGTATACATTTGAGTTAGAAGTGAACTTTAGAACCCAAAATGTAAGTTTGGACATTGAATTGTATTTTAGATTGATAAATAAAATGGTTTTTGTGAAAATTTTTAGGCGAACTCTATTGCTACAACCATGTCGGAGAGTAGCGATTTAAGTGTTTTCCTTAAAACTTCTAAGAAAGAAATTAGATAAACTTATTTTGGTAATGAATGTGGAGTTCCTGAGATAGCGTTTATGCTCAAGGAAGTAGTGGTATATCTTAGTATATGATAGTAGTAGAATTCTATGATTATAAGGTTAGATGGAGGATGTGAATTCCCTTGGAAATGAAATTGAACCTGTGCATGTTGCTGTATATGAAATGCTGTAATTATTGATTTATAGATGTGCTTCTACGTTAGAGAGAGTTATTATGTTTTGATTGAGTAAAGAAAATAATTGATTTTTATTCTAAATTAGTGAAGATCTCTATTGTTGGAATTATTGTCATATGTGATTACCTATGTTGAAAAAAAGTTTCAATGCATATTGAATTGTATATATAAATCGAGGGATTGAGTTTAGTTTTGGAATTTATGTTTCTTAATGCATGGAATAGAATAGTGATGCTATATTGATTTTCACAGAAGGAATTGTAAAATATTATTTTATTGAGGAGTTCATCTCTGATGACCCTGTTAGCTGGAAATAGAATGTAGATGCTTGTTATATTGCATTAATGTTAAAGAACTTTGCATAAGAATGAAGACATATCATTGGTAGTTGAAAGTATACTACTGATAGAATAATTTGTTTATAGAATTGTGGGAGACATCTCTGATCCCATTGAAAGTCATTCCTTCTTGGTGGTTGGTGAGATGTGTTGGAAATAGGAATGACATATTTTTGCAGACTATAAGGAGATATTACCAGAATATAATCAATTTCATGTAGTCCAATAGAACTAAAACACAACTGAGGATCCAAACTGGAGATGAGATGTGTTAGATAATATTCTTCAAAAGGAAAATGCCTTCCTTACTAGAGAGTGGTTGTTTTATGATCATTACTAAAATATGGTCATACTGTTGTTATTGTATTAAGCACTTATAAAGCGACTTACCAGTGTAGTGATTGAGACGTTAGCATTGAAAGTTGCTGAGATCAAATATTATGAATATTTTAGAAAATGAATAATGTTGGTTGGTATTGAATATTAATATGGTTTCCTTTGGAGAGATTTTATTATTATGTAATAGTATTAAGAGAAGATACTTATTAATTAAAATATTTATTATAAGGTCAAAATTTATACCTCAAATGAATGGATGGCTTAAACATATGACTATGGATGACACAGTGGATTGATTTCTGTGTTAGCTTCGACACCATAATGAAATGCATTGTTTTATTTTGGATTAAGGTAGTAAAACTACTTTAGAGATGCTTTGCTATGGTGGGACCAACATATTTATGTTGGAAGTGATTATTTATTCTTGGATGTCAAAGTATCTTGTTCTAAGTGAAGATAAATGTTGTTGTTAAACCGAAAATTTAGCCCTAGTGAAGTTCACTTTGACATTGTGATGACATCTTTCCAAAGTGCGATGTTAAGTTTAACTCAAGCTTTCTAGTCATTAGTTCACAATATTAGAAGTGTTTATATGATTGGGAAACTTAGAGAATTTATTGATATATTTCTACATGGATTGATATCTTCTTAGGAGTTAAAAATGAGCTCAGGAATGTTATGACTATTTCTCCAATGGATGTGAGGGAAAGTCAACACCCTCCATGCTAAATGCTCCCACTCAAAATGATTTGAGTGTGGAGTAGGGATTAGATTGCTACTTTTCGATGGATGGAAAAATAAGTAAACTAGCTCATCTGGCCAATGAGATTAATAGTTTAAAGGGTGTATCACCTAATACTTTTGCATGGAAAGAATCATGTAAGAGTAGTGATGGTGAAAATGAATATCTTAATTAATAAAGTGGGATTTGTTTAATAGGATAAAAAATAAGAGGATTGCATTTAGAAAATTGGGTTATGACATCTGGTATTAGAGCATGGTTTATAGTGGAATAGGTTCACTACATAAGAATTAGTTTCAGTGTATGATAAAAAACATAGAACTTAATATATAAAGAAACTAGTAGAAGTAAATCTGTCTGAATTGCTTGAGATGATTGGGTAAATAATTATTAGTAAGAGGAGAGATTTGAAGGATTAATTGCTAATGAATTATTTATATCTCTTTTGTGTATGGCTAGGGATAATATCACCAAAGAGAAGAAGAGGAAGTGCTACCCCATAAACAAGGCAAACATAATGGACTAATGTGGAGGATAGGAATCCAGATGTGGGTTTAGAGAACCCTAGAAATGAAAGGGAGATTCCTAGTAATGAGAATCTTACTTAGACAGTGGATCTACTTCGAGAATAGGTAGAAACACACAAAAATATGTTGGATGCCATATTAAATCGAGAGATACAGGTTGGGAAATCTAATAAGAGATAAGAAAATGAACCCTTTACTAAGGTACAATTGGCCAAGATTCAACTTGATGCCGAGTTGGGAACAGATATAAAACATTTGAAATATTCCAAGTTTAATGGAGAGGAAGATGGTGATAAGGCTGAGGTATGGTTGAAGGAAATAGAAACATATTGCAATATGAAGACTTTTTCCTCAGGTACTCGGACATCCTATGCCACATCGCATTTGCAAGGTGATGGTTTGGATTGGTGGGAAACCCTTATGTAGATTGGAAACTTGCAACAACAGTCGATCTAAAATGTGATGAATTTGTAAAATATTTCAAAGATATATTTCTCATGGAACACTTCTATTCACAGAAGTTTGAGGAGTTCACTAACCTTCAATAGGGAACTAGAAAAATGGATAAATACTATAAATATTTGTCAGGTTGCTGAAATATGTGCCTGTTTATAATGAGAAAATTAATATTCACAAGTTTATATTAGGAGTGGATCCTAGAATAGGGAAATTAGTAGTAATGAGGGAATTTACTACTCTACAAAAGGCCTACTATTTGATGAGGAAATATGAAACATATCTCAAACTCCATTTTGACTATGAAGCGTTAGACGAGCAGGGCAGAGAAGCATTTAGGAGAAGGAATAACAATTTTTTTTTTAAGTGGGAAAAATAATAGATAAAAAAAGATTCCTCTAAGCATGATAGAAGGAATGAAAAAAAATAGGGGAAGTTTAGAAGAAGGTTCCAAGAAAATAATGGTACTTCCAACAATTGTGACAAAGGAAACAATAGACCCTCATAAGGACAAGTTATTTCTTCACATATAGATAAAGCAAAAGATGTACAAAAATGGAAAGAACATCCAAGACTGAAATAAGGATGTTATCTTTGTAGAGGATCACATTATGCTAGCAATTACCCACAAAGACCAGGAAAGAGTTCAAAATTAAAAGATCCAATGTACAAAGAAACTGCACCTAAATTGACAACACATAAGATTTATGCAGCTACAAGAAATCAGAATCTTGATGATCAAGCCATCCCACTATTGATAAAAGGTAATATTTTTGGTAGGAATTTTAAAATCTTGATTTATAGAAGTACTACAGATAGTTTTATTTCCACTAGTTTAGCTAAATATTTTTTAGAAAGGCCAAGAATCTTAGCTCATGAGTGGAAGGTCGAGTATGATTCTGGACAAACCTACTATATGAATCAATGTTACCCTATGGAAAAAATCACCTTACATAGTGGAATAATAGTAGGATGTTGTATGTAGCACCTCTGCATGCTTTTGATATAATCCTTGGAATGGATTGGTTGTAAGTGCAAAAGGTAGTGTCAAATTTTAGGATAGATGGATTGAGTACACAGAAGATAGAGGTGTTGTGTGAAGGGTGTATAGCCTACAAGGGGCTTTTCAACCTCAAATCCTATTGGAAATGCAACTTAAAAATACCATAAAGAAATGAGGAATGGTCTACATAGTTAATATAAATGAAATTGATAAAGAGAAGAAGGAAGAGATGTTTGAGAAATACCCAATTCTTCTGGAATTTAGGGATGTCTTTCCAAAGGATTTATTTAGATTACCCCCTAAATGGAAATTTGACTTTACAATTGAGCTTCAACCTGGAATAGAACCCATCCATAGAGCTCCTTATAGAATGAATCCCATAGAAATGCAAGATTTGAAGGCAATTCCAAGGGTTACTAGAGAAAGTATTGATCAAACAAAGTGTATCACCTTAGGATGCACTAATACTATATATAAATAAGAAGGATGGTTACTTGAGACTATGCATATATTATAGAATATTGAACAAGAAAACTATCAAGAACATATATCCTCTACCAAGAATCGAAGATCTCTTCAATCAACTCAAAAATGTTGTAATATTTTCAAATATTGATTTGAAATTAGGATGTCATCAATTGAGAATCTATGAGGAGGATATTCACAAGACAACCTCAAAAACTTGTTATGGAAATTATGAGTTTGTTGTATTGCATTTTAGTTTAACAAATGTTCCAGTGATATTTATGAATTTGATGAACAACATCTTCAAGAAGTACTTGGATAGATTTATTCTGGTATTTTTGGATGATATTTTGATATATTCCAGAAGCAAGACTAAGCACGATGAGCACCCCAAGGTTTTGCTAGAGCTATTAAGAAAAAATTAGTTGTATGGGAATTTATCTATGTGTCAGAAGTAAAATATTTAGGACACATTATTTTGGCTGAAGGGATCGTAGTAGATACTAAGAAAATAGAGGCTATTTTGAATTGGTCGACACCAATAAATGTGATAAAAGTTCAATGTTTCATGGGCTTGACTAGTTATTATACGTAATATTTTAAATATTACGTCAAGTTAACCTCTCCAATAACCAACCTTCAAAGGAAAGGGAAAGAATTTAGGTGGACAGATAAATGTGAGGTAACCTTTGATTTGTTGAAGCAAAATCTTACTATTCCGCCTATACTAAGGATACCTAATCCTTAGGGGAGTTTTTCTATTTGTACATATGCTTCATTGAAAGGTTTGGGAGGCGTGATCTTGTAGGAATAAGTAGTGTTAGTCTATGGATCTAGAAAAATAAAAATATTTAAGGTTAATTGTGCAACCCATGACTTAGAGTTGGTAGTTGTAGTGTTTAATCTCAAGAATTAGTGACATTATTTGGTTGATATACCCTTTGAGCTAAGGACAGGCCATCAAAGTCTCCAATATATATTCATTCAACCTTTACTAAATGCTATGCAAAGAAGGTGGATGGAATTTCTTGTAGGATATGAATTTGACATTGAGTATATAAAAGAAAAAGAGAATAAATTCGTTGATACGCTGAGTAGGAGGAGACATATAACAATTTTATCTTACGTCCATGTTGAATTGATGGAACAAGTCAAGGAAATGCAAAATCAAGATGCATACTAGAACCAAATTTGGGAAAGGATGGAAAGGAAACCTAATAAAAACAAATACTTTGGCATCAAGGATGGTTTCTTATGTTTTAAGAATAGGGTAGTAATTCTTGAAAGTAAAATTTTGAGAAAGATGATTATGAGTGAAGCGCACAAATCTCCATATTTTTCTCATCCAAGAGGAGCAAATATGAGGGATAATATGAAAAAATATATTCTTATGGCCTATAATGATGAAAGACATAACTGAGTTTGTTGCTCAATGCCTCGAATGCCAAAAGGTAAAAGTAGAACACAAAAATCCTGCTATATTGTTGTATCCGCATGATGTACCTATGAAAAAATGGCAACAAATTTTAGTGGATTTCATTATGGGGTTGCCTAAAAATAGGTTTCAGCATGACGTAATCCTAGCAGTGGTCGATAAACTAACCAAGGTTGCATATTTTATGCCCGGGAACACCAAATATGACATCGTGGTTGTGGCTAATAGATTTGCCAAAGAAATATTTCAAATTCATGGTTTTTTGGAGGTAATTATATTAGATAGGAACTTGAGATTTACGTTGGAGTTTTGGCAAGCCTTACATCATGTCATTGGTACTATATTAAACATTAGCTCTGCTTATCATCCACAAAATTATGGGCAAACTAAAAGAGTGAACTGGGTGTTAGAGGAAATGCTTCACATGTAATGCATCATTGGGAGGATTGCTTACATTTGGTAAAATTTGCCAACAAAAATGGTCACCATTCGACCATAGGTATGGTTATATTTGAAGCTTTATATTGTAGAAGGTGTAGGACACCATTATCATGGAACAATCCAAAGGATCAGACTGTATTCAGACTAGACATGGCCTAAGAAATGGATCAAAAATTAAAGGTAATCAAAGAAAGGTTGAAGAAAGCAACAAATCATCAAAAAAGTTATGTCGATCTTAAGAGGACACCAAGAGAGTTTGCTGTTGACGACAGGGTGTTCTTGAGGGTGATATCAAGGAAGAGTGCTATCAAGTCCACAAAACTTGATCCTCATTTTATAAGACCCTTTGGAATTACATAAAATATTAGTCTTGTGGCATATCAACTTGCCTTACCACCCAGTCTATCCAAGATTCATAACACCTTTCATATCTCTTTGCTTAAATAGTACATTTCTAATCTTGAGAATGTGTGATATTTTTCTCAATTATAGACGGTGAATCCAGAGGCTATAGAGGTTTGACTAGTCAAAATCCTTGATTTTTGATCCAAATCAATGAGGAAAGGGACTTTGGAGCAATGCAAGATATAATGGGACCGCTACTCAAAGAGAAATTCTACTTGGAAGAAAGTAGCATATATACAAAAATATTTCTCATTCTTGTTTGAAAATACTTTGTAATTTTTGCTTTATGTTTAACCAAGATGATACACAAAGGACTGTTTTAAGCCTAAGGGAGGGAGGATGTCATGACCCACCCTTGGCAAAATTTTTATTTTGATAGACTAATGTTTGGTTATACTATTTTGAAGTCTAAAATGATAGTTTATGTTTGATGAATTCCATTTTTCATGGAGATGCATATCATAATTTGCATAAGAAAATAATATACTAAGCTTTAGTAATAAAATCTTTGCATTATAATTTTATTTATTACGAAGTTCTATTTAAGATAGGCATCATTGAAAAAGAAATGGGTGATAATTTCTTTAAGTATATTTATCTTCAAAATGGTTTATAATAGCATGCATTTTAGATGGAAAATTATATTGTATGGTAATAAAAGTAGTTTATGCTATATTAAATGCTATATTAAAGGATGGAAGGAATGGAATTCCTTTACCACCTTGTAAAAAGAAGAATCTAGTACGTAGAATAATTGAAAACTATGTTGCAAGGAATCCTAAGTATTGGAGTGTTGTTTTGCATCATTAAATAAGAGTTATGAACTTTATAGCCAAATGTAAAACCTCAGTTCATGATTTTGAATTAATGTTTGGGAGTGATTCTTGATTTATTGTGAGTGGAGAGTAAATGAGTTCAATTAAAAACCAAGAATGAAAGTCAAGGAAACCAATGACTTAGTAAGATAATGGAGGAAATGACAAAAGAACAAGTGATGGAAGTTGATGAGAGAAGCATCAAAGGAAACAAGAAAGGGAGAGGAAGCAATAATGGGCGACAACCGATTGGAAGGATTGTAGAAAGAGAACCAGGTTGAATTGATATCTCTTTGGCTTATTTGTTTTGCTTTTGGATATATTTTTATATTGTTGATAATGAATTAGAAATGTGTTTTGTAAATAGAAACATACCAGTTGTTACCAGATTTAATACAACCAAATCTATTGTGTGCTATTGAAAACTCTAGTTTCACTAGAGAATGAAAAATTTAGCTCAAAACGAATAGGTTTGGTTTGTATACATTTGATCTAGAAGTGAACTTAGAACCCAAACTGTATGCTGGAAGGTTGGACATCAAATTGTGTTGTCAATTGACAAATATAATGGTTTTTGTGAAGTTATTTTAAGGTGAACTTTGTTGCTACTACCGTGTAGGAGAGTACCAGTTTAAGTATTTTACTTAAAATTTCTAAGAAATAAATTAGATAAACTTCTTTTGGTAATGAATGTGGAGTTCCTGAGATAGCGTTTACACTCAAGGAAGTAGTAGTATCTGTTAGTATATGATAGTAATATAATTATGTGATTATAAGGTTAGATGGAGTATGTGAATTCTCCTAGAAATGAAATTGAACCTGTGCATGTTGTTGTATATGAAATGCCATGATTATTGATTTATAGATGTGCTTCTATGCCAGAGAGAGTTATTATGTTTTGATTGAATCAAGAAAAGAATTGATTTTTATTCTAAATTAGTGAATATCTCTGTTGTAGGAATTACTATCATATGTGATTACCTATGTTGAAAAGAAGTTACATTGTATATATAAATCGAGGGATCAATTTTAGTTTTGGAATTTATGTTTCTTGATGCATGGAAATAGAATAGTTATGCAATATTGATTTTCATAGAAGGAATTATAAAATTTTATTTTATTAAGGAGTTCATCTTCAAAGACCCAGTTAGCTAGAAATAGAATGTAGATGCTTGTTATATTGCATTGATGTTAAAGAAATTTGCATAAGAATGAATGCATATCATTAGTAGTTGAAAGTATACTATCGATAGAATGATTTATTTATAGAATTATGGGAGCCATATCTGATCTCCATTGAAAGGTATTCCTTCTTCGTGATTGGTGAGATGCATTGGAAATGGGAATGACGTCTTCTGGTAGACTAGAAGGAGATATTACCAGAATAGAATCCAGTTAATGCATTCAAGTGGAAATAAAACACAACTGAGGATCTAAACTGGAGATGGGATGCATTGGATAGCATTCTTAAAAAGTGAAACATCTTACTTGCTAGAGAGTAGCTATTTGATGATCATTACCGAAAGATGGTCATAGTATTGTTATTGGATTAAGAACTTATAAAGTGGTTTACAAGTGTAGTGCTTGATATGTTAGCATTGAAATTTGCTGAGGTCAAATGTTATGAATCTTCTAGAAAATGAATAATTTTGGTTGGTATTGAATATTAATATTGTCACCTTTGGAGCGATTTTGTTATTGTGTAATTTTATTAAGAGGATACTTTTAAATTAAAATATTTATTATGAGGTTTTAATTTATACCTCAATTGAATGGATGGCTTAGACGTCTAAGTGTGGATGACAAAGTGGATTGATTTCTATGTTAGCTTCGATGCAAGAATAAAATGTATTGTTTTATTTTGGGTTAAGATAGTAAAACTACTTTAGAGATGCTTTGCTATGATGAGACCAACATATTTATGTTAGAAGTGATTATTTATTCTTGGACATCAAAGTATCTTGTTCTAAGTGAAGATAAACGATATTATTAAACCAAAAATTTAGTCTCGACGAAGTTCACTTTGACAATGTGATGGCATATTGCCAAAGCATGATGTTAAGTTTAACTTAGGATTTCTAGTCATTAGTTAACGAGATTAGAAGTGTTTAGATAATTGGGTAACTTAGAGAATTTATTGATAGTTTCTACATGGATTGATATCTTCTTAAGAGTTAAAAATTATCTTAGGGTTGTTATAGCTATCTCTCCAATGGATGTGAGAGAAAGTCAACATCCTCCATACTAAATTATTTCGCTCAAAATGATTCGAGTGTGGAGAAGGGCTTAGCTTGCTACTTTTTGATGGATGGAAAAAGAAGTAAACTTGCTCATTTGGCCAATGAGATTAACATTTTAAAGGGGTGTATCACCTAATACTTTTGCATGGAAAGAATCATGTAAGAGTAGTGATGGATGAAAATGAATATTTTAATTAACAAAGTGGGATTGGTTTAATAGGATAAAAAAAATAAGGGGATTGGATTTAGGAAATTGGGTTATGACATCTAGTATTAGATCATGGTTCGTAGTAAAATAGGTTCACTGCATAAGAATTAGTTTCAGTGTGTAATAGAAAATATACTAGACCTTAATAAATAGGGAAACTAGTAGAAGTAAATCAACATGGATTGCTTGAGATGATTGGGTACATAATTATTAATAAGAGGAGCAATTTGAAGGATTAATAGCTTATGAATTCTTACTCTCTCTTGTGTGTATGTCTAGGGATAATGCCACCAAATATAAGAAGAGTAAGTGCTGTCCCATCGACAAGGCAGACATGATAGACTAATGTGGAGGATAGAAATCCAGATGTGGGTTCAGAGGGCCCAATAAATAAAAGGGATATTCCTAGTAACAAGAATCTTACTCAGATAGTGGCTCTACTTTGGGAATAGGTAGAAACAAACAAATAATTGTTGGATACCTTGTTAAATCGATAGACACAGGCTGAAAACTCTAATAGGAGATAAAAAATTAATCCTTTACTGAGGTACAACTGGCCAGGATTCAACTTGAGGCCATGTTGGGCAAAGAGACGAAACATTTGAAATATTCCAAGTTTAATGGAGAGGAAGATGGTGATAAGGATGAGTTATGGTTTAAGAAAATAGAAACCTATTGCAGTATGAAGAATTTTTCCTCAGGTACTTAGACATCCTATGCCACATTGTATTTGCAAGGAGATGGTTTGGTTGGTGGAAAACTCTTAGTGTATATCAAAAACTAGCAACAATAGTCAATCTAAAATGGGATGAATTTGTAAAAGCCTTAAGAGAGATTTATCATGGAATATTTCTATTTATATAATTTTTAGGAGTTCACTAAGCTTCAACAGAGAACTAGAAAAGTGGAGAAGTACTATAAAGATTTGTCAGGTTGCTAAAATATGTGCCTGCTTATAATAAGAAAATGAAGTTTCACAAGATTATACTAGAAGTGGATCCTAGAATAGGTCAAGAAGTAGATATGAGGGAATATACAAATCTACAAAGGCCTATGATTTATCCAGGAAATATGAAACATATCTCAAACTCTATTTTGACTATGAAGGGTTAGATGAGCAGGGAAGAGAAACATTTAGGAGAAGGAATAACACAAGTTTTGTTAAGTAGAAAAAATAACAGGCTAACAAATATTCCTCTAAGCTTGATAGAAGGAATGACCAAAAATAGGGGAAGTTCAGAAGATGGTTCCAAGTAAAGAATCATACTTCCAACAACCGTAACAAAGGAAACAATAGACCCTCACAAGGACAAGTTAATTCTTCACATACAAATAAAGCGAAAGAGAGACAAAAATGGAAAGAATATCCAAGAGCAAAAGAAGAATGTTATCTTTGTAGAGGACCAAAATATGTCAACAATTACCCACAAAGAGCAAGAATGAGTTCAAAAGAAAAAGAACCAATGTACAAAGAAATTGCACCTAAAGAGCCCGTGAACAAGATTTATGCAACTACAAGAATTCAAAATCTTGATGGTGAAGCCACCCACTATTGATAAAAGGTAAGGTTTTTGAAAGGAATGTTAAAATATTGATTAATAGCAATTCTACATATAGTTTTATTTCCATTAGTTTAGCTAAAGATATTTTAGAAAGGCTAGGAATCTTGGCTCATGGGTGGAACATAGAGTATGGTTCTACACAAACATACTATGTGAATCAATGTTACCTTATGGTAGAAATTGCCTTACCCAGTGGAAAAACAGTAGGATATTTGTATGTATCACCTCTGCATAATTTTGACATAATATTTGGAATGGATTGGTTGCAAGTGCATAAGGCAATACTCAAATTTTAGGATATATGGATTGAGTACACAAAAGATAGAGGTGTTGTGCAAAGAATGTATAGCCTACAAGGGGCTTTTCAACCTCAAATCCCATCAATGATGCAACTTAAGAAGGCCATAAAGAAATGAGGAATGATGTATGTAGTTAAGATAAATAAAATTGATAAAGAGAAGGAAGAGGTGTTTGAGAAACACCCAACTCTTTAGGAATTTAGGGATGTATTTCTAGAGGAATTACCCGGATTACCCCATAAAAGGGAATTTGACTTTACAATTGAGCTTCAACCAGGAACATAACCCATACATAGAGCTCCTTATAGAATAAATCACATAGAAATACAAAAGTTGAAGGTGCAATTGCAAGGGTTACTAGAGAAAGGATTGATCAAACCAAGTGTATCACCTTGGGGTGCACTAGTACTATTTGTAAAGAAGAAGTATGGTTCCTTGAGACTATGCATAGATTATAGAATATTGAGCAAGAAAACTGTCAAGAACAAATATCATCTACCGAGAATTAAAGATCTCTTCGATCAATTCAAATATGCCACAATATTTTCAAAGATTTATTTGAAATCAGGATATCACCAATTGAGAATCCATGAGGAGGATACTCACAAGATAAATTTTAAAACTTGTTATGGACATTATGAGTTTGTTATATTACCTTTTGGTTTAACAAATGCTCCAACGATATTTATGAATCTGATGAATAACATCTTCAAGAAGTACTTGGATAGATTTGTTCTAGTATTTTTGGATGATATTTTGATGTATTCCAGAGTCAAGACTAATTATGAGGAGCACCTTAAGGTTGTGCTAGAGATATTAAGAAAAAATAAGTTGTATGGGAACTTATCCAAGTGTGAATTCTATGTGTCAGAAGTGCAATATTTAGGACACATTATTTTTACTAAAGAGGTCATAGTAGATCCTAAGAAAATAGAGGCTATTTTGAATTGGCTGCCGCCAACAAATATGATAGAATTTCAAAGTTTCATGGGCTTGATTGGTTATTATAGGTGATATGTTAAATATTACATGAAGATAACCTCTCCAATAACCAACCTTCAAAGGAAAGAAAAAGAACTTAGGTGGATTAATAAATGTGAGGTAGCTTTTGATTTTTTGAAGCAAAATATTACTATGCCATCTATACTAAGGAGATCTAACCCTCAGGAGAGTTTTTTTGTTTGTATATATGCTTCATTGGAAGGTTTTGGAGGAGTGCTCTTGTAGGAAGAACCAATGGTAGCTTATGGATCTAGAAAACTAAAAAGATATGAGGTTAATGATGCAACCCTTGACTTAGAGTTGGCAGTTGTAGTGTTTACTCTCAAGAATTGGTGATATTATTTGGTTGGGATACCATTTGAGCTAAGGATAGACCATCAAAGTCCATAATATATATTCACTCAACCTTTACCCAATGCTAAGAAAATAAGGTGGATGGAATTTATCGTAGAATATGAATTTGGCATTGAGTATATAAAATTAAAAGAGAATAAAGTCACTGATGTGCTGAGTAGGAGGAGACATATAACAATTTTATATCACATCCATGTCGACTTGATGGAACAAGTCAAGAAAATTTAAAATCACGATGCATACTACAACCAAATGCGAAAGGATGGAAAGGAAACTTGATGAAAACAAGGACTCTGGGATCAAGGATGGTTTCTTATGTTTTAAGAATAGGGTAGTAATTCCTAAAAGTGGAAATTTGAGAAATATGATTATGAGTGAAGCACATAGATATCCATATTTTTCTCATCTGGGAGGATCAAAGCTAAGGAAAAATATGAAAAACATAGTCTTTTGGACAGGAATGAAGAGAGGCATAACTAAGTTTGTTGCTCAATGTCTCGAGTGACAAAAGGTAAAAGAAAAACATAAACATCCTATTGGATTGTTGTATCTGCATGATGTGCCTATGCAAAAATGGCAAGAAATTTTAATGGATTTCATTTTGGGGCTACCTAAAAATAGGTTTCATCATGACACAATCCTAGTAGAGATCGATAGATTGACCAAGGTTGTGTATTTTATACCAAAGAACACCAAGGATGACATCATGGTTGTGGCTAAAAAATTTTCCAAAGAAATATTTCATCTTGATGGTTTTTCGAATGTAATTATATCAAATAGAGACTCAATATTTACGTCTGAGTTTTGGAAAGTATCACATCATGCCATTGGTACTGGATTAAACATCAACTCTGCTTATCATCCAAAAATTTATGGGAAAATTGAACAAGTGAACCGGATGTTAGAGGGTATTCTTCACATTTATTGCATGGATAAAAAAACCATTGGTGGGATTACTCACATATGGTAGAATTTGCCTACATCAATGGTCATAATTCAACCATAGGTATGGTTCCATTCTAAGATTTATATGGTAGAAGGTGCAGGACACCATTGTCATGGTACAATCAAGAGGATCGAATTGTGTTTGAACCAGAAATGGTCAAGGAAATGGAGAAATAGCTAAAGGTGATAAGAGAAAGGTTGAAGGAAGTGGTAGATCATCAAAAAAGTTATGTTGATCCTAAGAGGACACTAAGAGAGTTTATTGTTGGTGATAGGATGTTCTTGAGGATGAGACCAAGGAAGAGTGCTATCAAGTCCACAAAAATTGATCCTCATTTTATAGGACCCTTTGGAATTACAAAAAAGATTAGTCCTATGGCATACTGACTTGCCTTTACACCCAGTCTATCCAAGATTTATAACACCTTTCATATCTCTTTGCTTAAAAAGTACATTGCTAATCCTAAGCATGTGTAGGATTTTTATCATTTGTAGATGGTGAATCCAGAGGCTAGTATACATCCTTGATTTTTAATCCAAATCAATGAGGAAAGGGACTTTGGAGCAATGCAAGTTCCAATGGGACTGTTACTCAGAGAGAAATGCTACTTGGGAGAAAGTAGCAGATATGCAAAAATATTTGCCATTCTTGTTGGAAAACTCAGATTTGTAATTTTTGATTTATGTTACTCAAGATGATACACAAAGGATTGTGTTAAGCCTAAGGGAGGAGGACGTCATGATCCACCCTTGGCACACTTTTTATTTTGATAGATTGATGTTTGGTTATACTATTTTGAATGCTAAAATGACAATTTATTTCAAATTTGCTAAGGAAACTACTTATCATAAAAGAAACATGTACAAGAATTTTTATCATGGCATATAGGACAATTATGTGCTTGGTTATATAAAAACATATTTTATGTAAGAATATGATGATGCTAATCAAAACACATTTTTGCAATAACAGGTTCCTTTATGGTGGCAGAAAGAAACTAACCACCGAAAAAAGGATACCTTGGGGAAATGATGTGATGGGTTATTTGTCGAAATAATAAAAAAGGTAACATGGATGACTACCATTTTTCATGGTGATGCATATCATAATCTGCATAAGAAAAAAATATAGTAAGCTTTAGTAATAAAATCCTTCTTGCATTATAATTTTGTTTATGAAGAAGTTTTATTTAAGATAGGCATCATTGAAAAAGAAAAGAGTGATAATTTATTTAAGTATATTTCTCTTTAAAATGGTTTATAATAACATGCATTTTAGATGGAAAATTATATTGTATGGTAATAAAAGTAGTTTATGCTATATTAAAGTATGGAAGGAATGAATTTCCTTTACCACCTTATAAAAAGAAAAATCTAGTACATAGCAAAATTGAAAACTATATTGCAAGGAATCCTAAATATTGGAGTGTTGTTCCACATCATTAAATAAGAGTTATGAAATTTATAACTAAATGTAAAACCTCCGTTCGTGATTTTGAATTAATGTTTGGGAGTGATTCTTGCTTTATTGTGAGTGGAGAGTAAATGATTTTGGTTAAAAACTAAGAATGGAAGCCAAGGAAACCAACGAATTAGTGGGATAATGGAGGAAATGATAACAAGTGATGGAAGTTGATGAGAGAAGCATCGAAGGAAACAAGAAAGGGAGAGGAAGCAATGATGGAAGGTAGACAACTAGAAGGATTTTAGAAAGAGAACCAAGTTGAATTGATATCTCTTTGGCATGTCTAGTTTACTTTTGGATATATTTTTAAATTGTTGATAATGAATTAGAAATGTATTTTGTAAATAGAAACATACCAGTTGTTACTATATTTAATACAACCAGATCTATTGTGTTCTATTGAAAACTCTAGTTTCACTAGGGAATGAAAAATTTAGTTCAAAACGAATAGGTTTGGTTTGTATACATTTAAGTTAGAAGTGAAATTTAGAACCCAAACTATATGCTAGAAGGTTGGACGTCGAACTGTGTTGTCGATTGACAAATATAATGATTTTTGTGAAGTTATTTTAAGGTGAAATTTGTTGCTACTACTGTGTAGGAGAGTACATATTTAAGTATTCTCCTTAAAACTTCTAAAAAATAAATTAGATAAACTTATTTTGGCAATGAATGTGGAGTTCCTGATATAACATTTATGTTCAAGGATGTAGTGGTATTTATTAGTATATGATAGTAGTAGAATTCTATGATTATAAGGTTAGATGGAGGATGTGAATTCCTCTAGAAATAAAATTGAACCTGTGCATGTTTTTGTATATGAAATATTGTAATTATTGATTTATAGATGTGCTTCTATGTCAGAGAGACTATTATGTTTTAATTGAATCGAAAAAATAATTTATTTTGATTCTAAATTAGTGAAGATATTTGTTGTAGGAATTATTGTCATATGTGATTACCTATGTTGAAAAGAAGTTTTATTGTATATTGAATTGTATATATAAATCGAGGGATCGATTTAGTTTTGAAATTTGTGTTTCCTCATGCATGGAAATATAATAGTGATGCTATATTGATTTTCACAGAAGGAATTGTAAAATATTATTTTATTGAGGAGTTCATATCCGATGACCCTATTAGTTGGAAATAGAATGTAGATGCTTGTTATATTGCATTGATGTTAAATAAATTTACCTAATAATGAGCACATATCATTGGTAGCTAAAATTATATGACTGGAAGAATTATTTATTTATAGAATTGTGGAAGCCATCTATGATCCCCATTGAAAGGTATTCCTTCTCGATGGTTGGTGAGATGTGTTGGAAATGATAATTACATCTTATAGCAGACTAGAAGGAGCTATAACTAGAGTGGAATCTAGTTCATGTAGTCTAGTGAAACAAAAACATAATTGAGGATCCAAATTGGAGATGAGATACGTCAAATAGCATTCTTCAGAAGCAAAAAATATTCCTTGCTAGAGAGTAGCTGTTTGATGATCATTATTGAAAGATTGTTATACTATTGTTAGTAGATTAAGACCTTATAAAGTGGTTTACTAGTGTAGTGCTTGATACATTAGAACTAAAATTTTCTAAGGTCAAATGTTATGAATCTTTTAGAAAATGAATAATGCTGGTTGGTATTGAATATTAATATGGTCACATTTGGAGAGATTTTGTTATTGTGTAATTGTATTAAGAGAATATGCTTTTTAATTAAAATATTTATTATGAGATTAAACTTTATACCTCGATTGAATGGATGGCTTATACGTTTGTGTATGGATGACGAAGTGGAATGATTTCTTTATTAGCTTCGACACTAGAATGAAATGTATTATTTTATTTTGGGTTAAGATAGTAAAACTACTTTAGATATGCTTTGCTATGGTGGGACCAATATATTTTTGTTGGAAGTGATTATTTATTCTTGGATGTCAAAGTATCTTGTTCTAAGTGAAGATAAATGTTGTTATTAAACCAAAACTTTAGCCCCGATAAAGTTCGCTTTGACATTGTGACGACATCTTGCCAAAATGTGATGTTAAGTTTAACTCAGGCTTTCTAGTCATTAGTTAACGAGATTAGAAGTGTTTAGATGATTGGAAATCTCAAAGAATTTTATTTATAGGTTTCTACATGGATTGACATCTTCTTAAGAGTTAAAAATAAGCTCAATAATGTTATGAATATCTCTAAAATAGATGTGAGAGAATGTCAAAACCCTCCATGCTAAATGCTCTCGCTCAAAATGATTTGAGTGTGGAGTAGGAATTAGCTTGCTACTTTTATATGGATGGAAAAATAAGTAAACTAGCTCATCTAGCCAATGAGATTAATAGTTTAAAGGGGTGTATCACCTAATAATTTTGCATGGAAAAAATCATGTAAGAGTAGTGATGGGTGAAAATGAATATCTTAATTAACAATGTGGTATTGGTTTAATAGGATAAGAAAATAAGGGGATTGGATTTAAAAAATTGGGTTACGACATCTAGTATTAGGGAATGGTTCGTAGTGAAATAGATCCACTATGCAAGAATTAGTTTTAGTGTGTGATATAAAATATACTAGACCTTAATAAATAGGGAAACTAGTAGAAGTAAATATGCTTGAATTGCTTGAGATGATTGGGTAAATAATTATTAGTAAGAGGAGCGATTTGAAGGATTAATTGCTAATGAATTCTTACTATATCTTTTGTGTATGGCTAGGGAAAATACCACCAAAGAGAAGAAGAGGAAGTGGTACCCCATCGGCAAGGTAAACATAATAAACTAATGTGGAGGATAGAAATTCAGATGTGGGTTCAGAGAACCCTAGAAATGAAAGGGAGATTCCTAGTAACAAGAATCTTACTGAGACAATGGCTCTACTTTGGGAACATGTAGAAACAAAAAAGAGTTTTTGGATGCCATGTTAAATTTGGAGACACAAACTGGGAACTCTAATAGGAGATAAGAAAATGAACCCTTTACTAAGGTACAACTGGCCAACATTCAACTTGAGGTCGAGTTGGGAAAAGAGATGAAACATTTGAAATCTTCCAAGTTTAATGGAGAGGAAGATGGTGATAAGACTAAGGCATGGTTGAAGAAAATAGAAACCTGTTTCAATATGAAGAAAATTTCCTTGGGTACTTGGACATCCTATACCACATTGCATTTGCAAGGAGATGGTTTGGATTGGTGGAAAACTCTTAGTGCAGATCAGAAAATTGCAACAACAATCAATCTAAAATGGGATGAATTTGTAAAAGCCTTCAAAGATAGATTTCTCATGGAAAAATTCTATTCCTAGAAGTTTGAAAAGTTTACTAAGCTTCAATAGGGAACTAGAATAGTGGAGAAGTACTATAAATATTTTTCAGGTTGCTAAAATATGTCCCTATTTATAATGAGAAAGTGAAGATTCACAAGTTTATACTAGGGATCCTAGGATATGGTAAGAAGTAGATATGAGGGAATTTACTGCTAGATTTTGATACAACATGTAATGGGATATAGCAATCACAAGATGCAGAATAATAAGAAATAAAGTAAATTTGCAAGATGACCGAAATATGCTATAGATAGAAATGACGGAAATGGATGCAAAAGTAGCTATGGAGGAAATTAACACTCTATGATATAAGCTACTTCTCAATGAATGAGCTCTGAGATTATAGCTCACACACTCTACACTATTGTGTCTATCCTACACTACTGTCTCTCTCATATACTATCTATGACTCTTTATATAGGAAGACAAGTTCCTTGGCCAATACTCTACCTAACTATACAAGGGATACCTTGCACATATACAACTTGCACATTGACACTTGTGCATTTATTACATTGCATGAAGTAACTAGATAACTTCCCCCTAAAGTAATATAATGTCCTAAGTATGTACCAATGAAGGTACATTTACATGAGCCAAATAATGTAATATAATATATTTCTAACACCCCCTTGTATTGCAATATTTGGGTTTCAAATAATTTAGTCTTCAATGTGGATCTTTCTCCAATGGATAGTAAAATTTGTATTCTCCTTCATCGCTTAGTGTGATCAGGTTTAGTAGGTAATCCGTGTCTTTATATGATGCGAATTAAGCTATAGCTTAAGGTTCTTCTACCTTTTACATGTGTTCAACTGGTTCTATCTTCATGATGACATGTTTCTCTTTAATATGTATTTTCTTTATTTATTTTTTCTTCTTCTCTTCTGATTATACAATGGTGCTGATGGAGTTTCTACTACATGATAGGTTGGTCTATCATCATAATAATATTCTTATTTATTTCTATATTTTTCCTTATGTTTATTAAGTACAAACACAATTAGAGATAGATAGACCATCAAACATTCTTCTGGTGAAAGTATAACCAATATTTGTGAGTTCCACCATGCTGTGAAGAGAATATCATGAAGATAACTAATCAATGTTGTAAACTTAGGAGAACTTCTCTATCCTCTAACAACAAAGAGAAGTGCTTTAGCTTATATAAGAAACAAGGAGAACTTCTCTTTGTTGTTAGAGGATAGATACTTGTATCCTTCTAGAGTATCTATTAAGTTTTGAGAGTAGTATTCTACTTCATGAAATAATTATTCATTATTGAAAGCATTTCTCAAGATATTATCCATGATAGATATTTTCTTGCTATTTCTTAGAATTGAATTTGCAAGAATATTTGAAGTCTACCTTATGACTCCTTATATGATCTCTAATAGAAGTATATAAGCTTGATTTGGTAAAACCTTTATTAATTCTTGGTTTTTGTAGGCTTCCTTATGTCTCCCTAGTAATGAGAGTATATACCATTAAGGATTCTTTTTAGGTTTTATAGAAAGCTTATATATTGCTAATTTATTTGCAACTTGATAATTTTGATAAATGCTGATATTACCAAGTTTTGTAGAATACATTATGACTCTCTAGTATGTTTTGGATAAGATATAAAGTGCTTTTGTAAATTGTAGTTCAATTTTTGGTTGATTTTGTAAAGTTTTGTAAATACCAAAATCAATTTCTATTATCCTTATTGCTCCTATTGAACTAAGAACTTTTCCCAAATTTAAAGAGGTTTTAATGTTGGATATTTTGTCTCTTTTTGAGAAGTTTTGAGACAATAATATTATAAAATTCCAACCTTTGAAATGCTTTGATAAAACTCTCTTTAAATATACCTTTAGGATTTAACCTAAGTGTATCTAATTTCCAAATTAAATAGTTTAATGTAGTAACCCTTATAACTCCCTAATTTTATAAAAAATAGATCACAATAATATTTGCAAGTATTTAAGGTTAATTTCTAGTAGAAAACATTATTACTCCTAAGTTTAATATTGCAAATATTATATTAGCTTGATAAATGATTTCCTTTGAGGTATAGCTTTCAATATAATTATATTCCTCTAAATTAAACCTTACTAATTCCCTAGAGATGAAAACATATAAATATAGGAATGAACCTTACCTCATACCAAGAAATAATCAACACTGATTTCAGACATGTAATGGCTACACTATTGAATGTATCTACTTTCACTATATTCATACTAGAGCATTGAATGCTCTACTCCTTGCTTCCACATTGTGATGGCTCCCACGTATTGGACGTAAATATGCTAAAGACTACACTGAATTATTGCACTGATTTACCTCATTGAATTTCTTCATTGAAATTGCTGTCCTTCCTGGTCCAAGGAGCCTTTAATAGGTAGTCAACCTAGTGACAAGTGTCACTTCAGTTACACTTCAACACGTTATTGGATGTCTATTGCAAGTGTAATGTCTAAAACATTTTCTCCCTTCTTATGTTGTTCAAATGATAATACCTATGGAGAAATGTAACTCCTCTTCCATGTGGTATATGTTGGCAATTTTGGGTACCTTGGGTGCATTGTCTTTGCTCAAGTGTATAAGTTGTCATTGATGTCAAGAAGCCTTTGAAGGAATTTGATTTGATGTAAAATAATTTGTTTTGATGAAGGTTCGACATTATAGGTTCGAAAGAAAGATTTTTAGAAAAGTGTCACGATATCACAACATGTCGCATTTTCGTGACTTAAGCAGGCGAGAGAAAGCTTTTTAGAAAAGTGTCACGATATCGTGACATGTCGTTGTTTCGCGACTCAAAGAGGAGAGAGAATGTTCGAGTAAGAAATGTCATGATTTCGCGACATATTGCAAGGAAGGTTGTCCGAAAGAAAAAGTGTCACAATTTCGTGACATAATGCAGGAGAGAGATTCCAGGAGAAAAAGTGTCACGATATCACGATATGTCAGGTTTTCGTGACCCAAAGAAAAGAAAAGTGCTAAGGAGAAAAAGTGTCGCAATTTCGTGACAAGTCAGAAGACAAAGTGGAAGCAAGATAAAGTGTCACGATTTCATGAAATGCTGCAGATGAAAATGTTCCAAGTAAGAACTGTCATGATTTCATGACATGCAACAAAGGGAAGAGTCTAAAAATGAGAATTGTCATGATTTCACGATAGGTTACAGAGAAGTATGGAAGCTGAAAGCGTTGCGATTTCGTGACAGGCTGCAAAGAAAACGTACGGAAGCTAGAAGTGTCGCAATTTCGTGCCAAATTCAAGGAGGAAGAGCTCAAAGGTGAAAGCGTCACGATTTTGCGACATGTTACATTTTCATGGGCGTAAGGTAGAGAAAAACACAAGGCAGCGAAAGTGTCACGATTTTGCGACATGTTCCATTTTTGCTAGTGCAAGCAGTCAAAAGTTCAAGGAAGAGAAAGTGTCGCGATTTCATGACAGATTGAGATAGTAGTGTTCGATTGGAGAAAGTGTCGTGATTTTGTGACAGAAACAGAATGCAGGCCTTCTATAGGAGAAGTGTCATGATTTCGCGACAAAAGCATAGAGGAAGGCTATGAAGATAGAAGTGTCATGATTTCATGAAAAAAGAAGAAAGGAGGTCGACGAAGGGAGAAATGTCACAATATCATGACAAGAGCTTAGTTGAAGTCGACAAAGGCTAAAATGTCATGATATCACGACAAAAGCCAAAAGATAGTATACGGTTGCAAAAGTGTCATGATATCGCGACATGTTGTAGTTTCGCAGCAGAAGCTACAGAAGAGTTGTAGAGGCAGTGAAGCCGACAAAGTTAAATTTGGGCCGATGAAGATTAGGGTTTGCAGTCGACGTAGTTTAGGGTTTGTAGTTGACGTAGTTTAGGGTTGTGCAGCCGACTAAGATCAAGGTTTTGATCTTGAAAGTGTTAGTATAAAAGGAGGGCTGTTTGGAGAGTTGAGCAATGATCAGATGTGTTGTCGATGTGCGACGTTCAAAAATAGTGCGCAGTGCAAGAAGTTTGATTGCTAAGAGCAGAGTGTGAATTCGATAGTAGTGAGCAGAGTGCATTTCATCGAATCAAGCTAAGTGCAAAGCAAGAGCACACAGAGAGTAGAAAAGTGCAAAGCTGTTGGGTGCATCATTTCTACGATGTTCAGAGATAGTGTATAGGCCTTGATGGTTTTGGACAAATCATTGAGAGGGATTGTTGGACAGATTTGAACAAGCTTTTGTTGTGCTTGTGGAGCGGTTTGGGTAGGTTCTAGTGAGAACTTGCAAAGCAGATCTAAGACAAGTCTTGGTGAAGACTTGGGTGAAGATCAAGCAAGCTTTAGTGGAAGCTTGTGAAAAACTTATATGAACCAAATTTGAGGACCAGTTGAGGACATAGATTGGTGTAGTTTCAAGGACATCTGTGCCAGACCGAAGGACTATGTTTGGTGCAGATCAAAGAAAGAGAATGAGGACATTTGTGCTAGACCAAAGGACTGTGTTCGGTGCAAATTCGAGGACCAGCTTTGGAGGTGACAGAGTTGAGGACAGAGGTCTCCAGCCAGAGTAGGGAGGACAGGTGTCTACTATGGATAGAGTTCCATTTGCTAAGGGCAACGGAGGCAGAGGTCTTCTAGAGGATCACAGAGCTAGGGTATTGGTGTCTCCTGTGGGTTGGTAACCATGAACTCGAGATTAGGGGATTGGTGTCTCCTTTGGGTTGGTGCCCATAAACATTGTAATCGGGAAAGGTATTCCCAAAATTTGAATTGATAAAATTTAGTGAAAGATTTTATCCGTGGACATAGCCCAGCCATTCTGGGTGAACTACGTTAAGATTGTTGTCTCTTTGTGGATGTTTTTATGCATTGCTTTAATATTGTTGTGGGCATATCGCTTTACTGTTTTGTAATATAAAGGAAAAGTAAAAAGTGGTCTTATACTATTCACCCCCCCTCTCAATATAAGCTTGTGTTCTTCAGTATATGGGTGTCAAAATCTTACTATAATGTTTCCTCACATGTGTGAAATTCCCACATACCTTGAGAGTGTTTAGGGTTTCCTTTGGAGGATGAAAAATGTCACTTGCATGTTCTTATGCTTATAATGCCTTCTTGTAAGATTTTATATATACTTTTCCACCTTCTTCTTGGTTTTTTTTTTGATGCCGCTAAGATGGTTCCAGCAAAGCAAGGCTAGTGGTGGTGCTTTGGTGGAGAGATAAAGGAGATTTGGTGGAGCTTGGACAAAAGTGCTATGGTAGAGATTTCGTGATGCTTCAATGGTAATATTGAATGCTCTTTCCTTGGAACGTACATTTCTAGTTTTGCTTGCTTTGATTTCCTTTGCTTATGTGATGTTGGATATGTCCCCTTTAGTAAGCAACATGCCTTATTTCTTGTGCTTTGCTAGTCACCTATTATGGCTGTCCAACTCGTGCACAACTTAGGCCCTTTTTGGAGGCTTCTTGATGCTCGTATTCAACTGTGCTCTTCTAGATAAAGTTATACCTTTATGGAACCTTCAAATATTCTCTCTTTCCTGCATAGAACACAATACATAAATGCAATATAATGTACCAATATTTGTGAATTAAAATACCTTTATTGTACCATTTCTTTCACTTCTTTTGTAGGTCTAAAATTCTAGTTTTATGGCAGAACTTTGAATGCAGTAAAGGGGTTTTGAGGTTGTCTCTTTGTTTAGACATCTTCCCATTTTTTCTTGGATACTTTTATGATAAATCTAAGCTTAGATAGAAGCTCTTTATTTGATGTAATTTTTTGCACTTTTATTTATCTTGCATCAAACCTTGTAATATTTTGGATTTGAGACTCACCAAGTCTTAATCTTTGAAGCTTCTATTTCTGATTTCGGTTAGTTGTTTTCTTCTCAAAGTTTTAGAGGATTCTAAAATTTTTGGTGGCTTCTTTTGGTCATTATGAGTTGCATAATTTTGTGCACCAATAATGTCTTTAGATATTTGACAAATTCTAATTTTGTGCCTTTCTCAAGAACACAAACACAAAGCATTTTGAGAGTAATATAATAGTGCAAATGAACCCACTAATACTTTTTTTTAATGCACTAAAAATTACACCTTATCACTCCAAATAACTCTCAAAAAATTATAAGTGCACTTAATCAATCTATTGAAACTTAATCAAGAATAATCTAAAATGAATCTTCAAGAATTATTTTGTAAATTTCTTATAAGCAAGATATTAGGAGATAGTCTTCTTTTGATTTACAAAGTAGATGATAGGCAGTTTATACTTAATTGAAATTATGAAATATAATCAACTCCTAATGTGCAAATGAACCTTAAAAATAACCTTTATTTTTGCACATTTGAATACTGTAATACAAATATCCTTTTTGTAACTTTAATCTGGATTAAGGTGCTTTAACAAATCTGAAAAGTAATCCAATTAATGAATCTACTTGCACCAATAGTTGCTTACCTTTTTTTGAAAGCTTTTGTAGCTTATTTTCCACTTCTATAGAGGATGTACATATTGGTGTCTAATATCACCAATTTGCTGCCTTGAGTAAGATCTTGCAGCTCTTTTTAGATTTTTTTGAACAACTCCTTAACCAAATGATGGTATTGAACTTTCTTTCACGAGCCTCAGATTTGATGAATTTGTTCTCCTCTTGTGGTCTTCTCCTTTTGCTATAGATTTGGAGAAGTCTGTATCTTTGAAGCAGTGTCCTCTTGTTGTAGGAGATAATCTTAAAATATCTTGGATTTGATGAGCTTATTCTATCTTCAAGTCTTCTTTTAGAATTCTAACTTCAAGTAGGATCTTCTTCTCAAGATTTTGAATGTCTTGAGGTCTTCACTAGATTCTTCTTCTGCTTATATTTGGAACTCCTTGCCAAATTTTTCTCCTCTTGGGTTTGTTATCGGATGGTGAAAATTATCCCAAGTCCTTCACTATTAGGGGCTTCTCCTTGGTAGTGGATTTCTCTAGTGAGTTATCCTTTGATGATTTCTTTAGCAAGGTTCTCCAAGCATTTTACTAGATGCTCATATAGATCTCACCTAGGTCTTTGATCTTGCAGTTTCTTCTAGTCTTCCTTGAGATATTATATTCAACCTTCTACTTCTATAAGTGTTGGTAGTGAGACCTTCTTCTAGATCTCTGATTCTACTACTTTTGAATTTGAGTAGAAATCTCCTAGTCCTCTTCTTCCTAGTTTGGAAGTTCTTCAATGATATCTCCTCTTGATCTAATTTTCTTAAGGTGCTAGATTGATTCTGAAGAAGATACTCTTCCTAAATTTCTTGTAGGAAGCTTTCCTAAATTACTAGATCTCCTTTTCTTGCAACAAAAATATTATTACTAAAATATGATTCTAAATTAGGAACTCTCTTCTAGAATATTCTTTAGGACAAATGCTTCTGTGGCCTATTTCAGTATCAAGGCTTCTATGGTATTTTCTTCAATATCAAGGCTTTTGTGGCTTTTTATTCAATATTATGGCTTCTATCACCTTTTCTTCAATATCAAGACTTATATGGCCTTTTCTAGGCTTTCGTGGCCTTTTCTTCTAGATCAAGGCTTCTATAAACTTTTCTTATGAATCAAGGCTTCTATGATTTTTTTTTCTTTTTGTGAAGTTCTTCAATCTAGAAATGGAGATCTCTTGTCTCCTGAATTCACCATGAATATTTTCCAGAAGTTTCTTCTGAAGTATTCTCATCTCTGCAACAACTAATATCTATACTATGAAGGCACTCTAACCTTTGGCTAATGAAGTTGAGGTCTCCTAGATTTCTATTGTAGGAGGTGTCCCAATCATCTGAGAATTAATTCCTTCCAATAAAATAAACTTTAGGTAAATATTTCCAAATCTCTTAGATGAGCTTCACTAGTTGATTCATCAAACTAGTGGATCAAATACTGAGTCATAGTCTTCATGAGTTTTCCTACAACTCTATGGAAATAATCTAGACATATACAATCTTAGTGTTTTTGAAACTGAGATTTCTTTTAGTCCTCACTTGTGGCTCTTCCTAATTCTATCACCTAGAATATTCTAAGAAATTTTGACAATGACTAGTCAAATGGCACATCAAGTTGACAAAAAAATTAGGGTCAATGATAATGGTGATTTTCCTATTGATCTACAGTATCTTGATCTATTGTAGCTCTGATACCACTGTTAGATTTTTATAGAACATGATATGGGAGATAGAAATCATAAGATGTAGAATAATAAGAAAGAAAGTAAATCTGCAACATGACTAAAATATTCTATAAATAGAAATGATGAAAATGAATACAAAAGTAGCTATTGAGAAAATTAACACTTCCTGATATAAGCTATTGCTTAATGAATGATCTCTGAGCTTATTCCTCACACAATCCACACTACTGTGTCTATCCTACACTACTATCTCTCTCATATACTATATATGGCCATTTATATAGGAAGATAAGTTCCTTGGCCAACACTCTATCTAGTTGTATAAGGGACACATTGCACATATACAACTTGCATATTGACATTTGTGCATTTATTACATTGCATGAAGTAACTAGATAACTTAACCCTAAAGTAATATAATGTCCTAAGTATGTACCAAGGAAGGTACATTTACATGATTCAAATTATATAATATAATCTATTTCTAACATCTACTACTCTGCAAAAGGCCTATGATTTGGTCAGGAAAGCTAGAACATATCTTAAACCCTATTTTGACTGTGAAGGGTTTGAAGAGCAGGGTAGGAAAGCATTTAGCAAAAGGAATAGCATATGTTTTATTAAGTGGGAAAAAAACAAACAAACAAAGATTTCTCAAATAATGATAGAAGGAATGACCAAAAATGGGGGAATTTTAGAAGAAGGTTCCAAGGAAAGAATCATACTTCGAAAAACCGTGACAAAGGAAACAATAGACCCTCATAAGGACAAGTTAATTCTTCACATATAGATAAAGTGGAAGAGGGACAAAAATAGAAAGAACATCCAAGACCAAAATAAGAATGTTATCTTTGTAGAGGACCACATTATGTTAGGAATTACCCACAAAGAGCAGGAATGGGTTCAAAAGGAAAAGAACCAATGTACAAAGAAACTGCACTTAAAGAGCCCATGGACAAGATTTATGCAGCTATAAGAAATTAGAATCTTGATGGTCAAGCCACCCCACTATTGATAAAAGGTAAGATTTTTGGTAGGAATATTAAAATCTTGATTGGTAGAAGTGCTACAAATAGTTTTATTTCCACTAGTTTAGCTAAAGATATTTCAAAAAGACTAGGAATATTGTCTCAAGGGTGGAATGTCGAATATGGTTCTAGATAAACTTAATATTTTAACCAATGTTGACATATGGAAGAAATCACATTACCTAGTGGAAAAATAATAGGATATTTGTATGTAGCAATTCTGCATGCTTTTGACATAATCCTTGGAATGGATTGGTTGCAAGTGCATAAGGAAGTACTCAACTTTTAGGATAGATGGATTGAGTACACAAAGGATAGAGGTATTATGTGAAGGGTGTATAGCCTACAAGGGTATTTTCAACCTCAAATCCTGTCGATGATGTAACTTAATAATGCCATAAATAAAGGAGGGATGGTCTATATAGTTAAGATAAATGAAATTGATAAAGAGAAGAAGGAAGAGGTGTTTGAGAAACACCCAATTATTAAAGAATTTAGGGATGTATTTCTAGAGGATTTACCTAGATTACCCCCTAAATAGGAAGAATTCACAATTGAAATTCAACCTAGAACATAAACCATCCATAGAGCTCCTTACAGAATGAGTTCCATATAAATGCAAAAGTTGAAGATGCAATTGCAAGGGTTACTAAAGAAAGGATTGATCAAACCAAGTGTATCACCTTGGGGTGCACCAATACTATTTGTAAAGAAGAAGGATGGTTCCTTGAGACTATGCATAGATTATATAATATTGAACAAGGCAACTATCAAGAACAAATATACTCTACCGAGAATCGAAGATCTCTTCGATAAATTCAAATATGTCGCAATATTTATAAAGATTGATTTGAAATGAGGATATCACCAATTAAGAATCCATGAGGAGGATACTCACAAGACATCCTTTAAAAATGGACATTATGAGTTTATTATATTACCTTTTGGTTTAAAAAATGCTCCAACGATATTTATGAATTTGATGAATAAAATCTTCAATAAGTACTTGGATAGATTTATTCTGGTATTTCTGGATGATATTTTGATATATTATAGAAGCAAGAATAAGCATTACGAGCACCTCAAGTTTGTGCTAGAGCTATTAAGGAAAAAATAGTTTTATGGGAATTTATCCAAGTGTGAATTCTATGTGTCAAAAGTGCAATATTTAGGACACATTGTTTCTACTGAAGGGATCATAGTAGATTATAAGAAAATAGAGGCTATTTTGAATTGGCCACCACCAAAAACTATTAGAAGTTTTAAGTTTCATGGGTTTGACTATTTATTATAGGCGATATGTTAAATATTATGCCAAGATAACCTCTCCAATAACCAACCTTCAAAGGAAAGGGGAAACATTTAGGTGGATAGATAAATGTGAGGTGGCCTTTGATCTGTTGAAGAAAAATCTTACTACGCTGCCTATACTAAGGAGACATAACCCTCAAGGGAGTTTTTCTATTTGTATAGATGATTCATTGGAAGGTTTGGGAGGAGTGCTCTCGCAGGGAAGAAGCAATGGTAGCTTATGGATCTAGAAAATTAAAAATACATGAGGCTAATTATGCAACCCATGTATTAGAGTTGGTAACTGTAGTGTTTGCTCTCAAGAATTGATGATATTATTTTGTTGAGAGACCCTTTGAGCTAAGCACATACCATCAGATTCTGCAATATATATTCACTCAACCTTTACTCAATGCTAGGCAAAGAAGGTGGATGGAATTTATTATAGAATATAAAAGGAAAATGGAATGAAGTCATTGATGTATTGAGTAGGAGGAGACATATAGCAGTTTTATCTTGCATCCATGTTGACTTGATGGAACAAGTCAAGGAAATGCAAAATTAGGATGCATACTGCAACCAAATTTGGAAAAGAATGGAAAGGAAACTTGATGAAAACAAGGACTTTGGCATCAAGTATGGTTTCTTATGTTTTAAAACAGGGTAGTAATTTCTAAAAGTGAAAATTTGAGAAAGATGATTATGAGTGAAGCACATAGATCTCCATATTTTGCTCATCCAAGAGGAGCAAATATGAGGAAGAATATAAAAAATATATTCTTCTAGCTAGGAATGAAGATTGACATAACTAAGTTTATTGCTCAATGCCTCGAGTGCCAAAAGGTAAAAGTAGAACATAGACATCCTGTTGGATTTTTGTATCCACATGATGTGCCTATGCAAAAATGGCAAGAAATTTTGATGGATTTCATTATGTGGCTACCTAAAAATATGTTTCAGCATGATACAATCCTAGTAGTGGTCGAAAGACTGATCAAGGTTACGTATTTTATACCCAGGAACACCAAGGATGACACCGTGATTATGGCTAATAGATTTTCCAAAGAAATATTTTGGCTTCATGGATTTTTAGAGGTAATCATATCAAATAGGGAGTCGAGATTTACGTCTAATTTTTGGCAAGCCTTACATCGTGCCATTGGTACTAGATTAAATATTAACTCTACTTATCATCCAAAAATTTATGGGCAAACTAAAAGAGTGAACCGGGTGTTAGAGGATATGCTTTGCATTTATTGCATGGATAAAAAAACTCATTTTGAGGATTACTTACATCTGGTAGAATTTTTATACAATAATGGTCACCATTCGACCATAGGTATGGTTTCATTCACAACTTTCTATAGTATAAGGTGCAGGATACCATTGCCATCAGATAATCTAGAGGATTGGATTGTATATGAACCAAACATGGTCAAAGAAATGGAGCAATAATTAAATGTAATCAGAGAAAGGTTAAAGGAAGTGGTAGATCATCATAAAAGTTATGCCGATCTTAAGAGGACACCAAGAGATTTTGTTGTTGCTGATAGGGTATTCTTGAGGATGAGACCAAGAAAGAGTGCTATCAAGCCCACAAAACTTGATACTCATTTTATAGGATCCTTTGGAATTAAAAAAAATATTAGTCCTCTAGCATATTGAATTGCCTTACCACCCAGTATATCCAAGATTTATAACACCTTTTATATCTCTTTACTTAAAAACTACATTGCTAATTCTAAGCATGTGTGGGATTTTTCTCAATTGAAGATGGTGAATCCAAAGGCTATAAAGGTTCGACCAATAAAAATACTTGAGTTCTAATACAAATAAATGAGTAGAGGGACTTTAGATTAATGCAAGGTCCAATGGGATCACTACTTAGAGAGAAATACTACTTGGGAGGAAGTAGCAGATATGCAAAAATATTTCTCATTCTTGTTTAAAAATACTTTGTAATTTCTATTTTATGTTTAACCAAGATGATACATAGAGGATTGTATTAAGCCTAAGGGGGAGAGGATGTCATGATAGACCCTTGGAAGAATTTTTGTTTTGATAGACTGATGTTTGGTTATACTATTTTGAAGGCTAAAAGGAAAATACTTATTATAAAAGAAATATGTATAAGAATTTTATCATGGCATTTAGGATAATTATGTGCTTGGTTATATAAAATATATATTTTATGTAAGAACATGATGATGCATTTTTGTAGGAACAAGTTCCTTTATGGTGGCAGAAAGAAACTAACCATCGAGAAAAAAGATACCTTGGGAAAATTATGTGATGGGTTATTTGTCGGAATAATAAAAAAGGCAACATGGATGAATGCCATTTTCCATGGAGATGCATATCATAATATGCATAAGAAAAGAATATATTAAGCTTTAGTAATAAAATCCTTCTTGCATTATAATTTTATTTATGAAGAAGTTTTATTTAATATAGGCATCACTGAAAAAGAAATAAGTGATAATTTCTTTAAGTATCTTTCTCTTTGAAATGGTTTACAATAGCATGCATTTTAGATGGAAAATTATATTCTATGGTAATAAAAGTATTTTATGCTATATTAAAGGATGGAAGGAACAAACTTCCTTTACCATCTTATAAAAATAAGAATCTAGTACGTAGCATAATTGAAAACTATGTTGCAAGAAATCCTAAGTATTGGAGTGTTTTTTTGCATCATTAAATAAGAGTTATGAACTTTATAACTAAATGTAAAACCTCTATTCATGATTTTGAATTAATGTTTGGGAGTGATTCTTGCTTTATTGTGAGTGGAGAGTAAATGATTTTGATTAAAAATTGAGAATGGAATCCAAGGAAACCAATGACTTAGTGGGATAATGAAGGAAATGAGAAAATAATGAGTGATGGAAGTTGAGGAGAGAAGCATCAGAGGAAACACGAAAGAGAGAGAAAGCAATGATGGATGGTAGCCGATTGGAAGGATTGTAGAAAGAGAACCAAGTTGAATTGATATCTCTTTAGCTTGTTTGGCTTGCTTTTGGATATATTTTATATTATTGATAATGAATTAGAAGTGTTTTTATAAATAGGAACATACTAGTTGTTACTAGATTTAATACAACCAGATCTACCGTGTGCCATTGAAAACTCTAGTTTCACTAGGGAATGAATGATTTAGCTCAAAAAAATAGGTTTGGTTTGTATATGTTTGATTTAGAAGTGAAATTTAGAACCCTAATTGTATGCTGGAAGGTTAGACATCAAACTATGTTATTGATTGAAAAATAGAATGTGTTTTTTGAAGTTATTTTAAGGTGAACCCTGTTACTACTGCTGTGTAGGAGAGTACCGGTTTAAGTATTTTCCTTAAAAGTTCTAAAGAAATTAGATAAAATTATTTTGGTAATGAATGTGGAGTTTCAGAGATAACGTTTATTCTCAAGGAAGTAATGGTATCCGTTAGTATATGATAGTAGTAGAATTATGTGATTATAAGGTTAGATGGAGGATGTGAATGCCCTTGGAAATGAAATTGAACCTATGCATATTTTTGTATATAAAATGTTGTGATTATTGATTTATAGATGTGCTTCTATGCTAGAGAGAGTTATTATGTTTTTATTGAATCGATAAAATAATTGATTTTAATTCTAAATTAGTGAAGATCTCTGTTGTAGGAATTATTATCTATATGATTACCTGTGTTGAAAAGCGGTTTTATTGTATATTGAATTGTATATATAAATTGAGGGATCGATTTTAGTTTTGGAATTTACATTTCTTGATGCATGGAAATAGAATAGTGATGCTATATTGATTTTCACAAAATGGATTATAAAGTCTTATTTTATTGAGTTCGTCTTCGATGACCCTATTAGTTGGAAACAAAATGTAGATGTTTGTTATATTGCATTGATGTTAAATAAATTTGCATAAGAATGAACACATATCATTGGTAGTTGAAAGTATACTAATGAAATAATTATTTATTTATAGAATTGTGGGAACCATATCTGATCCCAATTGAAAGGTATTCCTTCTCAATGGTTGGTGAGATGCGTTGGAAATAAGAATAACATCTTCTAGCAGACTAGAAGAAGGAGATATTACTAGAGTAGAATCTAGTTCATGTAGTCAATTGAAACAAAAACACAACCGAGCATCCAAACTGGAGATGAGATACGTCGGATAGCATTATTCAAAAGCAAAAAATCTTCCTTGCTAGAGAGTAGCTATTTGATGATCATTATTGAAATATGGTCATACTATTGTTATTGAATTAAGAACTTATAAAGTGGTTTACCAACGTAGTGCTTGAGACATTAGCACTAAAATTTGCTGAGGTCAAATGTTATGAATCTTTTAGAAAATGAATAATGCTGGTTGGTATTGAATATTAATATGGTCGCATTTGGAGTGATTTTGTTATTGTGTAATTGTATTAAGAAAAGATACTTTTTAATTAAAATATTTATTATGAGGTCAAAATTTATACCTCGATTGAATGGATGGCTTAGATGTTTGAGTATGGATGACAAAGTGGAATGATTTATTTTTTAGCTTCAACACCAGAATGAAATGTATTGTTTAATTTTGGATTAAGGTAGTAAAACTACTTTAGAGATGCTTTGCTATGGTGGGACCAACATATTTATGTTGGAAGTTATTATTTATTCTTGGACGTCAAAGTATCTTGTTCTAAGTGAAGATAAATGTTGTTATTAAACCGAAACGTTAGCCCCAATGAATTTCGATTTGACATTGTGATGTAGGCGCAATGTTAAGTTTAACTCAAGATTTATAGTCATTAGTTAAAGAGATTAGAAGTGTTTAGATGATTAGGAAACTTAGAATTTTATTGATAGGTTTCTATATTGATTGATATCTTCTTAAGAGTTAAATATGAGATCAAGAATGTTATGACTATCTCTCCAATGGATGTGAGAGAAAGTCAACACTCTCCATGCTAAATGCTCTCACTCAAAATTATTTGAGTGTGGAGTAGGGATTAGCTTGCTACTTTTATATGGATGGAAAAATAAGTAAACTAGCTCATATGGCTAATGAGATTAATAGTTTAAAGGGATGTATCACCTAATAATTTTGCATGGAAAGAATCATGTAAGAGTAGTGATGGGTGAAAATGAATATCTTAATTAAAAATGTGGGACTGGTTTAATAGGATAAAAAAAATAAGGGGATTGGATTTAGTAAATTGGGTTACGACATCTAGTATTAGAGCATGGTTCGTAGTGAAATAGGTTCACTGCGTAAGAATTAGTTTAAGTGTGTGATTGAAAACATAATAGACCTTATTAAATAGGGAAACTAGTAGAATTAATTTCACCTAAATTTTTTGAGACGAAAGGGTATATAATTATTAGTAAGAGAAGCAATTTTAAGGATTAATTGCTAATGAATTCTTACTATCTCTTTTGTGTATGGCTAGGGACAATGCCACCAAAGAGAAGAAGAGGAAATGCTGCTCCATAGACAAGGTAGATATGACAAACTAATGTGGAGGATAAAAATCTATATGTAGGTTTAGAGAATACTATAAATGAAAAGGAGATTCCTAGTCACGAGAATCTTACTAAGATAGTGATTCTACTTCTAGAATAGGTAGAAATAAAAAAAAATTATTGGATGCCATGTTAAATAGGGATACATTGGATAGGAAATAGAATAGAAGATAAAAAAATGAACCCTTTACTGAGGCACAACTCATCAGGATTTAACTTGAGGTCGAGTTGGGCAAAGAGATGAAACATTTGAAATATTCCAAGTTTAATGGAGAGGAATATGGTGATAAGGTTGAGGTATGGTTGAAGGAAATAGAAACCTATTATAATATGAAGAATTTTTCCTCGGGTACTCAGACATCCTATGCCACATTTCATTTTCAAGGAGATGGTTTGGATTGGTAGGAAACTCTTAGTGTAGATCATAAACTAGCAACAACATTTGATCTAAAATGGGATGAATTTTTAAAAGCCTTCAAAGATATATTTCTCATGGAACACTTCTATTCCCATAAGTTTTAGAAGTTCACTAAGCTTCAACAGGGAACTAGAATAGTGGAGAAATACTATAAATATTTGTCATATTGCTTAAATATATGCTTGTTTATAATAATAAAATGAAGATTCACAAGTTTATACGAGGAGTGGATCCTAGAATAGGGTAAGAAGTAGATATGAGGGAATATACTGCTCTGTAAAAGGCCTATTATTTGGCCAGGAAAGTTGAAACATATCTAAAACCCTATTTTGACTATGAAGGTTAGATGAGCAGGGTACGGAAGCATTTAGGAGAAGGAATAGCACATGTTATGTTAAGTGGGAAAAAGAATAGGTAAAATAAGATTCCTCTAAGCATGATAGAAGGAATGACTAAAAATATGGAAAGTTTAGAGGATGATTCCAAGGAAAGAATCGTACTTACAACAACCGTGACAAAGGAAACAATAGACCCTCACAAGGATAAGTTAATTCTTCACATATAAATAAATAAAAAGAGGGATAAAAATAGAAAGAACGTCTAGGATTGAAATAATAATGTTATCCTTGTAGAGGATTACATTATTCTAGAAATTACCCACAAAGAGCAGGAATGAGTTCAAAAGAGAAAGAACCAATGTACAAAGAAATTGCACCTAAAGATCTTGCAAAAAATATTTATGCAGATACAAGAAATCATAATCTTGATGGTCAAGCCATCCCACTATTGAAAAAAGGTAAAATTATTGGTAGGAATGTTAAAATCTTGATTAATAGCAGTGCTACAGATAGTTTCATTTCCACTAGTTTAGCTAAAGATATTTAAAAAAGGCCAAGAATCTTGGCTCATGGGTGGAAGGTCGAGTATGGTTCTAGAAAAAACTACTCTGTGAATCAATATTACCCTATGGTAGAAATCACCGTACCTAGTGGAACAATAGTAGGATATATGTATGTAGTGCTTCTGCATGCCTTTGACATAATTCTTGGAATGGATTGGTTGCAAGCGCATAAGGCAATACTCAAATTTTAGGATAGATGGATTGAGTACACAGAAGATAGAGGTGTTGTACAAAGGGTGTATAGCCTACAAGGGACTTTTCAACCTCAAATTATTTCAATTATGCAACTTAAGAAGTCCATAAAGAAAGGAGGAATGGTCTATGTAGTTAAGATAAATGAAGTTGATAAAGAGAAAAAATAAGAGGTGTTTGAGAAACACCCAATTCTTTAAGAATTTAGGGATGTATTTCTAGAGGATTTATCTGGATTACCCCTTAAATGGAAATTTGACTTTACAATTGAGCTTCAACTTGGAACATAACCCATCCATAGAGCTCCTTACAAAATGAATCCCATAGAAATACAAAAATTGAAGGTGCAATTGCAAGGGTTACTAGAGAAAGGATTGATCAAACCAAGTGTATCACCTTGGGGTGCACCAGTACTATTTGTAAATAAGAAGGATGGTTCCTTGAGACTATAGATTATAGAATATTGAACAAGAAAACTGTTAAGAACATATATCCTCTACCGAGAATCGAATATCTCTTCGATCAACTCAAAGATATCGTAATATTTTCAAAGACTGATTTGAAATCAGGATATCACAAATTGGGAATCTGTGAGGAGGATACTCACAAAAAAATATTTAAAACTCATTTTAGACATTATGATTTTGTTATCTTACCTTTTGGTTTAAAAAATGCTCCAAAAACATTAATGAATTTGACTAACATCTTTAGGAAGTACTTGGATAGATTTGTTTTGGTATTTCTAGATGATATTTTGATATATTCTAAAAGCAAGACTAAGCACGATGAGCACCTCAAGGTTGTGCTAGAGCTATTAAGAAAAAATCAGCTATATGGGAATTTATCCAAGTGTGAATTCTATGTGTCAAAAGTATAATGTTTAGGAACACATTGTTTCAGCTGAAGGGATCACACTCGATCCTAAGAAAATAGAGGCTATTTTGAATTGGTTTCCACCAACAAACATGATAGAAGTTTGAAGTTTCGTGGGCTTAACTGGTTATTATATGCGATATGTTAAAGATTACACCAATATAACCTTTCCAATAACCAACCTTCAAAGGAAATGGAAAGAAATTAGGTGGATAAATAAATGTGAGGTAGCATTTTATATTTTGAAGCAAAAGCTTACTACAACACCTATACTAAGGAGACCTAACTCTCAAGGGAGTTTTTCTATTTGTACAAATTCTTCATTGGAAGGTTTGAGAGGAGTGCTCTCGCAGGAAGAAGCAATGGTAGCTTATGGATATAGAAAATTGAAAAGATATGAGGTTAATTATGCAAACCATGAATTAGAGTTGGCAGTTATAGTGTTTGCTCTCAAGAATTGGAGATATTATTTGGTTAGGAGACCCTTTGAGCTAAGGACAAGCTATTAGAGTTTGCAATATATATTCACTCAACCTTTACTCAATTCTAGGCAAAGAAGGTAGATTTCTCGTAGAATATGACTTTGGCATTGACTATATAAAAGGAAAAGAGAATAAAGTCACTGATGCATAGAGTAGGAGGAGACATAGCAGTTTTATCTCACATCCATGTTGACTTGATGGAACAAGTAAAGAAAATGTAAAATTAGGATGCATACTGCAACCAAATTTAGGAAAGGATGGAAAGGAAACTTGATAAAAATAATAACTTTGGCATCAAGGATGGTTTCTTATGTTTTAAGAACAAGGTAGTAATTTTTGAAAGTGGAAATTTGAGAAAGATATTTATGAGCGACATACACAGATCTCCACATTTTTCTCATCCAAGAGGAGAAAATATGAGGGAGAATATGAAAAATATATTCTTCTAGATAGGAATGAAGAGAGAAATAACTGAGTTTATCGCTCAATGCCTTAAGTGCCAAAAGGTAAAAGTAGAACATAGAAATCCTGCTATATTTTTGTATCTGCATGATGTACCTATGCAAAAATGGTAGGAAATTTCAATGGATATCATTGTGGGGTTGTCTAAAAATAGGTTTCAACATGATGTAATCCTAGTAGTGTTCGACAGACTGACCAAGGTTGCACATTTTATACCTAGGAAAACCAAGAATGATGTCATTGTTATGGCTAACAGATTTGCCAAAGAAATATTTTGACTTCATGGTTTTTCGGAGGTAATTATATCAAATAGGGACTCAAGATTTACATCCGAGTTTTGGCAAGCCTTACATCATGCCATTGGTACTAGATTAAACATCAGCTTTGCTTATCATCTAGAAACTAATGGGAAAATTGAAAGAGTGAACTGGGTGTTAGAGGATATGCTTCACATTTATTGCATGGATCAGAAAATCCATTGGGAGGATTACTTATATTTGGTAGTATTTTACTATAATAATGGTCACCATTCGACCATAGGTATAGTTCCATTTGAAGCTTTATACGATAGAAGGAGTAGGATACCAAGTCCATAAAACTTGATCCTCATTTCATAGGACCCTTTGAAATTATAGAAAAGATTAGTCCTATGGCATATCAACTTGCCTTACCACCCAGTCTATCCAAGATTTATAACACCTTTCATATCTCTTTGCTTAAAAAGTACACTGGTAATCCTAAGCATGTGTGGGATTTTTCTCAATTGTAGATGGTAAATCTAGAAGCTATAGATGTTCGACCAGTCAAAATACTCGAGTTTGAATCCAAATAAATGAGGAAAGAGAATTTGGAGCAATGAAAAGTCCAATGGGACCACTAATAAGAGAGAAATGCTACTTGGGAGAAAGTAGCATATATGCAAAAATATTTCTCATTCTTGTTTGAAAATACTTTGTAATTTCTATTTTATGTTTAACCAATATGACACACAAAGGACTGTGTTAAGCATAAGGGGGGAGGATGTCATGATCCACCCTTGGTAGACTTTTTATTTGGAAAGACTAATGTTTGGTTATACTATTATGAAGGTTGAAATGATAGTTTATTTCAAATTTTCTAAGGAAAATACTTATCATAAAAGAAATATGTATAAGAATTTTATCATGAAATATAGGAAAATTTTGTGCTTGGTTATATAAAATATATATTTTATGTAAGAATATGATGCTGCTAATGAAAATGCATTTTTGCAGGAACAAGTTCCTTTATGGTGGCAAGAAGAAACTAACCATTGAGAAAAAAGATACCTTGAGGAAATGATGTGATGTGTTATTTGTTGGAATAATAAAAAAGGCAACATTGATAAATGCCATTTTTCATGGAGATGCATATCATAATCTGCATAAGAAAATAATATATTAAGATTTAGTAATAAAAGCCTTCTTGCATTATAATTTTGTTTATGAAGAAGTTTTATTTAATATAGGCATCACTGAAAAATAAATAAGTGATAATTTCTTTAAGTATCTTTCTCTTTGAAATGGTTTACAATAGCATGCATTTTAGATGGAAAATTATATTCTATGGTAATAAAAGTAGTTTATGCTATATTAAAGAATAGAAGGAACAAACTTCCTTTACCGCCTTATAAAAAGAAGAATCTAGTACGTAGCATAATTGAAAATTATGTTGCAAGAAATCCTAAGTATTGGAGTGTTGTTTTGCATTATTAAATAAGAGTTATGAACTTTATAACTAAATGTAAAACCTCTATTCATGATTTTATATTTATGTCGCGGAGTGATTCTTGCTTTATTATGAGTGGAGAGTAAATGAGTTTGGTTAAAAATCGAGAATTAAAGTTGAGGAAATCAGTAGCTTAGTGGGATAATGGAGGAAAAGATAAAAGAATAAGTGATGGAAGTTGAGGAGAGAAGTATTGGAGGAAACATGAAATGAAGAGGAAGTAGTGATGGATGATAGACGATGGGAAGGATTGTAGAAAGAGAACCAGGTTGAATTGATACCTCTTTGGCTTGTCTGGTTTGCTTTTGGATATATTTTTCTATTGTTGATAATGAATTAGAAATGTGTTTTGTAAATAGAAACATACCATTTGTTACTAGATTCAATACAACTAGATATATTGTGTGCCATTGAAAACTCTAGTTTCACTAGGGAATAAACAATTTAGCTTAGAATGAATAGGTTTAGTTTGTATACGTCTGAGTTAGAAGTGACCTTTAGAACCCAAATTGTATGCTGGAAGGTTGGACGTCAAACTATGTTGTCGATTGACAAATAGAATGTTTTTTTGAAGTTCTTTTAAGGTGAAATTTGTTGCTATTTATGTGTAGAAGAGTACCAATTTAAGTATTTTTCTTAAAAATTCTAAGAAAGAAATTAGATAAAATTATTTTGGTAATTAATATGGAGTTCCTGAGATAACGTTTACACTCAAGGAAGTAATGGTATTCGTTAGTATATTATAGTAGTAGAACTATGTGATTATAAGGTTATATGGAGGATGTAAATTTCCCTAAAAATGAAATTGAGCCTGTGCATGTTTCTGTATATGAAATGCTGTGATTATTGATTTATAGATGTACTTATATGCTAGAGAGAGTTATTATGTTTTGATTGAATATTGAAAAGAATTGATTTTGATTCTAAATTAATGAAGATCTCTGCTGTAGGAATTACTGTCATATGTGATTACCTGTGTTGAAAAGTAGTTTTATTGTATATTAAATTGTATATATAAATTGAGGGATCAATTTTAGTTTTGGAATTTGTGTTTCTTGATGCATAGAAATAGAATAGTGATGCTATATTGATTTTCACAAAAGGAATTATAAAATCTTATTTTATTGAGTTCGTATCTGATGATCCTGTTAGATGGAAATAAAATGTATATGCTTGTTATATTGCATTGATGTTAAAGAAATTTGCATAAGAATGAACGGATAAAATTGGTAGTTGAAAGTATATTATTGAGGATCCCTATGTGTGAATGATATATTTGGCAAGCGGCTATGCGAGGGTTTCATCTGGGTTGAGTGCAAGGAGCTCCAGAGGTTGGTTTTTAGGGCCTTCGGGCCCTAGCGACCAATATTTTTGTGGTTTATGCTCAATATTTTAGTAGGAAATGTTGCAGGGGATACAAGATGGGTTAGAAATTTGTCTTTCAACAGATCATACTATGAACTTGAGTGACAACGACTTCCAATTTGCTGCACAAAAGAAAAGTGAAAACCATACCTTTCCATGGCGTCTAGGGCAAGGATTAAAGAGATCACGAAACAAGTTTCAAGCAGTTGATCAAAAAATGGCTCATATCTCAAGTGAATCTGGTGCTAAGGTGCACCCACAAAATAATTCTACTAGTGAAAACCCCTGTCAAGGGTAAGAATTTCGAAGACTCAGTCCCAAAAATGAATTTTAGGGATGCCCTTCATGGTGGACAACCTCAGCCCAATGCTAATATCAATATTAGGGCTTCCCATAAACCTCTAAGAATGCCTAAGATTGATCCCAGGAAAATGGAGTCGGGATGTCTTAAAGCGAGTTGATGGAACTCCTATTGTTAAGCTTGATATGGGTAACATTCAGATTGGCATTGAAGATTTGGAAAAAAGAGGACTAATTTGTCGGTTCGTGGGTTTTCGTCCGAGTCTATCTACTTTCAAAGTATGGGCTGCAAAAAGCTGGAAAACTAAAGGTGAGTTACAAATCTCTATTTATCCAAATGGTTATTTTCTTGTTTTATTTGCTAATAATGAAGATAGAGAGAAAAATTTTCAAGGGGGTCCTTGGTTTTTTGGAAGGGCAGGGCTTTTCATGAAGCCCTGGCATACTAAATTTAAAGTCGAAGAAGAGATGCCTTCTATAGCTCCCATGTGGGTTAGACTCTTTGGCCTCCCTATTGAATTTTGGAATCCTACTATTTTTTCTTCAATTGGAAACTCTTTAGGAACTTTTATGATGACTGCTGATTGTACTCAAAATTTTGAACATATTATTTATGCTCGGATTTGTGTTTTAATGGATTTTGACAAACCCCTACCTAAAAAGATCACATTACAATTTGGGGAAGACACTTGGGAGCAAGTAGTGGACTATGAGAACATTCCTTTTCGTTGTAGAATTTGCCATGAATATGGTCATTTGGCCAGTGCTTGCCCAAATAAAATTCTTGATCAAAAGAAAGAAGATATAAACTCAACAGGTTTCCAAATACCTAAGAAGAAGAACACTAAAAAAAACCAGTTATGAAGGATCAATCAAAGTCATCTGCTAATATGTTTGAAATCCTTTCCACAAATGATGTCCCAAGTGAGGAAGAGGAAATAATGGAAACTGAAATCTTAGAAACACAATTTAAATATGAAGGGAAGAACTCAGAGACAAACCAACAAATCAAAGGTTTTCAACAGAAAAAAAGGAGAAAATTTACACAAGAAAAACAATATTTCAAATGTCAAAACTTCAAATAATGCAGGTCCCAATATAGACTCCGTTGAACCATCTAGTAAAATTTTGGTTGTGTACGAGCATTCTTCAAGGTTAGAAGCCATCTCAGATTCAATTGGAATAAGTCAAGAAACAGGGAAAAAAAATTGAAGATGGATTCTAATCAAAAAGTAGGTCGCAAGACCAATCAATATCATATGGTAAAAGAAGGTGAAAATCTTGTAGAGGAAGGTAAGATTAATGCCCTTCCCAACTTTTTTAGCCCTGGTATTAATGAAGATCATCACTTGGAATATTAGAGGACTCAAAGGGAGTCTTTCAAAACAAAATGAAATTAGAAGAATGATTCAGATAAATCATCCACATCTTGTTTTCCTTCAAGAAACAAAGATGTCAATGGAGGATATGGACTTAATTGCCAATAAAATTTGGCCAGCTAGAAAAGTGGTTTCCCTCAGTTCCCAAGGGACTTCGGGTGGCATTGCTTGTCTTTGGGACCCAAAAGAGGTAGTTATTCACCATATGGTTGGCAGTTGGGGTTTGTTGGCTATAGCTATTCAAAGTAGACATTCCAACCAGATTATGCTCTGCATTATTGTTTATGCTCCGACTTCTTTGGAGGAAAAAAGAAGACAGTGGAAGGATATTACTCATATTATCTCTCATTTTCCTAAAGCTTGGATCTTGATCGGAGGAGATTTCAATACCATCCTCTCTCTGGATGAGAAAAGGGGGGAAATAGAAATTTGGACAAAAGCACTGACCTCATGAGTGAATATATTGCAAACCTCCATCTTGTGGATATCCAACTAGATAATGGCCTTATGACTTGGTCTAACAGAAGGCAAGGCTTAGCTTGTATAATGGAGAGATTGGATAGGTTTTTGCTCTCTAAAAATTTCTTAATCCATGGTCACATTCCTAAAGTGAAGACTCTTAATAATGTTGGTTCGGATCATTGGCGAGTCATGGTGGAAATGTGGAAAACCAATGTGAGTTTCTCTCCTTTTCATTTTCAATTAATGTGGCTTAGAGACATTTCCTTCAGACCTCGTGTGCAACAATGGTGGAAGGAAGGTAAACCTAGGCATGGGACTAAGATGTTCTATTTTTCCAAAAGACTGCAATACATTAAATCCAAAATCAAGACTTGGAACTGGAAAGAGTTTGGGGATGTTCATAAAAAAAACATGAAGTTATTGCTCATCTTGAAAATTTGAATAAGAAAATCCATTTAGATGGCCTCACAGAGAAGAGAAGTGCAGATGAAATTAAACTCACAACTCGAGTTAGAGGAATGGGAAAAAAGAGAAGAAATCTTATGGAAGCAAAAATCTAGAATTCAATGGCTCAAAGAAGGAGATCGAAACACAAATTTCTTCCACAAATATCTTCTAGCTCGAAGATCTCACAACTTTATTTCTTCCTTAAAATCAGATTCTGGAGATGTTGTTTATACTTGGGATGGCATGAACTCTATTGTTGTTGATTACTTTTCCAATATTTTTGTTGCTACTCCTCTTGACTCAGCTTCTCAACATAATGTTCTTCAAGCAATCCCTTCTCTTATCACTTCTGAGGAGAACTCTATTTTGACTGCTCCTATTACTATCAATGAGCTTCAACAAGTAGTTTTTAAAATGCAAAAAGGGAAAACCCCAGGTCCTGATGGTTTTCCTATTGAGTTCTACCAAGAGTTCTGGGATATCCTTCATGTTGATTTATTAGAGGTGGTGGAAGAAGCCAAGAAAGCCAAAGAAATTTTGAAGGTTATCAATAAAACTTATATTACTCTTGTTCCAAAAGCTCAAGAGGTTGATCATATCTCAGCTTTTAGACCTATTGCTTTATGTAATGTTCTTCTCAAAATCATTACTAAAATCATGGCAAAAAGGTTGAAGCCTCTTTTGCATAAGATTATTTCCCCGAGCAAGGGGGTTATGTGGAAGGACGTCAAATAGTAGATGAGATAGTTCTTGCTCAGGAAGCCATCCATTCCATGGATATGCAAAATTCTCCTTCCATGTTCATTCGGTTAGACTTATCCAAAGCTTATGACAGAGTGGATTGGCACTTCCTTATCAAAGTTTTGAGGCAATTTGGTTTCTCTAAGGATTGGATGGATTGGATTATGGGATGTATCTCTTCAGTTTCCTACTTAGTTCTTATCAATGGCAGGCCTTCTCAGTCTTTCCCAGCTTCCAGAGGTATTAGGCAAGGTGACCCGCTATCCCCTTATTTATTCATCATTCTTGTTGAATGCTTGGGTAGGACTATAACCAAAAAGAGGAAAAAAAAAACCCTTGAGGGAGTTACCATTGCTCATGGAGCTAGACCTATCTCTCATCTTCAATTTGTGGATGACTCTACTCTTTTAGGTAAAGCTACAATTAAGGAAGCTTCTAATATTAAGCAAATCATTAGCTATTTTTCTAAGGCTACTGGGCAGTTGATCAATGAAGACAAATCTAAAGTTATTTTCTTTCACTACTCTGCTAGACAGGAATCCATGGTCTTGGATAAATTAAGATATAAGAAGACCTCTCTTCCAATCACTTATTTAGGTATTCCCATAAATATTCAAAGGCAAAAAAATAAAGATTGGAATTGGTTGTTGGACAAAGTCAAGAAGAAAATTGGAAAGTGGACCAACAAGTGGCTTTCTTACGGGGGTAGAATCACCTTGGTAAAATCAGTCCTTCAAGCTATTCCTATTTATGTTTCTTCCGTTTTGAATATCCCAAAGGCTGTTCTTCGAGAATTGGATCAAATGAGTCATCGTTTCCTTTGGAGTGGTACTAAGGAGAAAAGAAAATGGGCCTTGGTGAAATGGGATACTTTATGTCTTCCTAAGAGTGAAGGGGGTTAGGATTCTGGTCTTCAATTAATAACAACAAAGCTTTAGCTACTAAATTATATTGGAGGATGTTGCATAACCCCAATGCTCTTTGGGCCAATAATCTCCGTGCTAAATATGTTGAGAACAAAAGTCCTGAAGACCTTGTTCGCTATCAACTTCCTACCAAAGGTTCTCCCATTTTAGCAGTTCTTAAGACTGGTGAGGATTTGATAAAGAAAAAATTATTTTGGATCATTCATAATGGTCAACATGCAAATTTTTGGATAGATTCTTGGGATGGTCACAAGCCTTTGATAACTCAGTTTCTCGATTGGAGGCCTTGGATGGAGGAGCTTCACCGAGCTAATTGGATAAAGGTGGCTAATTACTATCGGTACCATACTGGTAATTCAAAGGTTGGTAGATATTGGATCCCTATTGAGGACTGGCCTATTCAAATCCCAGAAAGGCAAAGACAAGATATCCAAGGCATCCTTCATATGAGATCCCTCTCTTGGTCCCATGAAAAAGATTGTTTTGGATGGAACAACACTACTAAGGGTGAGTATTCAATTGCTCAAGGTTATTTGACCTTATGCCATAATAATCCCAACCATTCTTCTGACATATTTTCTCGATTGTGGGCTCAAAAGCTCTGGCCTAAGGTGAGGTTCTTTAATTGGCTTTTATTGCATCGTAGGGTGCTTCTTGGTGAGCAACTTATGAAGCGTGGTTTTCATGGCCCTTTTAGATGTGAAATGTGTGAAGAGAATGTAGAAAATATCAACCATATTTTTATTGAGTGTACTTTAGCCTCTGAGCTATGGAGGAGAATGGCCACTTTACTTGGCTTACAGTGGTCCAATTTTTTTACTTTTGAACAACTTTGGAGGGATTGGCCTAATCAAGAGGGTGTTGATCATTTTATTAGGCGATTAGTTTGGATGGGTTCTACCATTCTTCTTTGGAATATTTGGAATGAAAGGAACAACCAAATTTTTAATCAAGATAGGAAGGATATTCACTATATTTGGCAAAATACCATAGCCAACTTAGTTGAATCAGTCCATCAACTCCTTAATCACCCCAAAAACTCCCACCAAATATGGGATCAAGTGATGCAAATATTGAAGATTAAACCTTCTAAGGGCAACCAACTTAAAGGGAATGTGAGTATTAGTAAGATGGATAGGACTAGAAATTGGCAACCTCCTCCTAAGGATTTTGGAAAAGTCAATACTGATGGAGCCTCTAGAGGGAACCCTAGAAAAGCCAGTGTGGGAGGAATTGGTAGACTTTCAGATGGCTCCCTGGTTTTTACTTTTGCTGAGAATTTGGGTATTCTTTCCAATAACCTTGTTGAGGGGTATGGTATCCTCGAGAGGTCTTCAGGAGGCTACTAAGGTTGGATGGGAAAAGGTGTTAGTTGAGTCTGACTCTCAACTTATGATTAATCTCTTGAAGACTCCTTCTAAGAATCATAAGGTGGATTGGAGAATAAAAAGAATTATTGAGAAGATTCAGTTAATCCAGGATGGGATTTTTGAAAGTTGATTACAATCATGTGGTTAGAGATCAAAACAAGAGTGCTGATGCTTTAGCTAATTGGGCTTTGGACAAAGGTGATCTTACTTGTTATGGCCACCCTCCTATATGGTGGGCTTCTCAAATTAGGGAAGCTCTTCTTTCTATCATTTCTTTGGATGGCTCCAGTTCTGAAGGTACCTAGTTTCTTCTTGTTTTTTTTTTGCTTCTCTTTGGTTCATTCAGTTTTTTTTTTAGTTCCCTAGCTCATTCTATTCTTTATTTTGTTTCCTCTGTTGATTCTTGCCTTAATAGTCTTCTAGTCTAGATAGGTCATTGTTTTGTTCATTTTTTTTTTCTTTTTTGTTTTTTTTGTTTAGTTTTTTAAGGTGGGTGGGTTCTTTTGTTTTGTTTTGTTTTTGTGTTCTTTGTGTTGTTTTTTGTTGTTCTTGTGTTTTTGTTGTTTTGTTTTTTTTTTATGTTTTTTGTTATTGTTCTTGTGTTTTTTTCATTCTTGTTCTTGGGTTTCTCTTTGTTTGTGTTATTTCGTGTTTTTATGTGTGAGTGTTTTCTATGTATTTTGTTTTTGTTTATTGTCTGTTGTTGGTTGTTTTTTATTTTTATTTTTTTTTAATTTTTTAATTTTTTAGGTTTTGGTTGTGTTTATTTTTCATGTTTTTTTGGGTTATGTCTTTGTAGTGTTCTATTGTTTTTGTCTTGTTTGTGTTTTGTTATGTGGTTCTTGTGTTTTTCTATGTGGTTTGTGTTGTGGTTTCTTTTATCTTATTGTGCGTGTTTGGTTGTGCTTTTGTTTTTGACACACTCAAGGAGCATGTTTTTTATTTTATTTTATTATTTTTGTTGTTATTTACTTATTTTTAAATTGGTTTTGTGTGTTTGTTTGCTCCTTGAGTATGTCAAAGGTGGTAGGCCAAGTCCGAGTCCTAGGCATTTTTGGCGGAATGGATACCCCTGCCTCCTTGGGTCTTACCCGAAAGTGGCATCCCTTTTGGGATGTTTTCCACAAATAAAAAAAAAAATAAAGTATAATACTGACAAAATGATTTATTTATAGAATTGTAGGAGCCATATCTGATATCCATTGAAATATATTCCTTCTCGGTGGTTGGTGAGATGCATTGGAAATGAGAATGACGTCTTCTAGCAGACTACAAGAAGGAGATGAGATGTGTTGGATAGCATTCTTCAGAAGCATACCATATTTCTTACTGGAGAGTAGTTGTTTGATGATCATTATTGAAATATGGTCTGAAGAACACAAGATTATACTGAGAGGGGGGAGGTGAATAGTATAAGACCACTTTTTACTTTTTCTTTTCAAATCAATGTTATCCAGTGTATAGATAGCAGTATCAATAGCAGTAATCAAAGCAATGCATAAAACACCATACAAAATAGAGAAAAATTTTAATGTGGTTCACCCAATGTGGGCTACCTCCATAGAGAAAATATTTCTTCTAAATATTTCTCAAATAATATCTTGGGAATCCTTCCCAATTACAATGTTTATGGACCTCTATCCAAAGGAGATGTTGATCCCCTAAATCTGGATGTGGATCTCTATCCACAAGAGAACTCCTTATCCTCTGCTCTAGCTAGTGATCCTCTAGAAGACTCTACCTCCAACGCACTGACTGTGGATCTCTCTCCACTTGAATACTCTTGTCCTCGCTTAGAAGACCTATCCTTAATATCCTTATTGATGGATCTATATCCATTGGAGACTATGTCCTCTCTACTCTGTCACATCCAAATCTTTTTCTCAATACTGTACTAAACATAGTCCAGTCGGTCTAGCACAACTCTACTCAATCTCTTGCACTAAACACAGTACATTCGGTCTAGCACAAATATTCTCAAATCTTACACCAAACATAGTCTAGTCGATCTAGCACAAATCCACTCAAATCTGCACTAAACATGGTTCATTCGGTCTAGCACAAATATTCTCAAAAGGTTCACTCAGAACCTTCTCAAATCTGCTCAATAGGTCCACACGAAACCTGCTCAAATATTCTCAATAGGTCCTCACAAAACCTGCTCAAATCTGCTCAATATATCCACACAGAACCTGCTCAAATCTACTCAATAGATCCACATAGAACCTACTCAACTCTGCTCAATAGATCCACTTAGAACCTACTCAATTTTACTCAACAGGTCCACATAAAACTTGTCCAAATCTGCTCAACAAGCTCACATAAAACTTGTCCAAATTTGCTCAACAAGCTCACACAGAACTTGTCTAAATCTTCTCAACAAGTCCTCTCTAGGACTTGCTCAAATCTGTATTGCAAGCTTCCACAAAAGCTCACACAAAATTAGTCCACAAGCCTTCTCAAAGACTTACCTCAAATCAACTTAACAAGTCCACACAGAACTTGTCCAATCTCATAGAATCATAAAGATAATTGTTAGAGACTCAATATGTTCTATACTCAATGCTCAATCTCAACTCAAATCAGCATATAGAATAGTTTGTTTCATGGAGCTTGAACAACCACTTCACATCCATTTGACTAGGCTCAACCAACTCCACTCAACCAATCACCTCCAGGAACAACCCTTTCTCACAAACCCTAGTACAAGCATATATCAATCAACTCAAAATTTTTCCAACAATGCTCAACAACAAATATCATATAACAATGATACTCATGTTCTTTTCTAACTCAAGTTTAAGTTCTTTGCATAACCAATTGGCTTCAACAACAAAGCTAATAAAACAAGGCTTAATCACAACTCTCAATTCAGAAATCCTTGAAGCATTAACTCAACCACTTTGGAAAAGGAAACCCTAATCAATTCATTTTCACTCCAAATTTAATTTTCAATAAAGCCAATCAACCGAATCAATAGAGAAGAATTTTACCCATACTTTTTTGTTGCCAAGAAGTCCACAAAATCTGTCACACTTCACAAAAACTCTTTTCCAAACTCACATAAGGGTTAGATGACTTCAATTAAAATCACAATGCAAAATACAACTTTAAATACACCTTTTTACTCCAACATAATTTTCACATCCACCAGAGTCCTTTTAGAAGAAAACCCTTATCAAAAATAATAATCAACAAGTCTCAAAATAAATCTCAATTAACACTTTACCATAACTCATTATACCTCCTAAAATATAACTCTCAAAATGATACTTTCCGAATAATAAAGCTCAAATAATTATCAACATTTCACCTTCAGAAATAATCACAACAACCTCTAATTAACAAATTTTATTAAAACATTAATAAACCTTATAACATCCTTATCACTCCAACCTTAGGGCATAACCATACAATTAATTAACACAAAAAAACGTACTTGCCTCAAGGGGATTTGACCCTGCATATTGCCCTCACCATGAGTGCCTTAGTCATGGCTAAGGTTGCCACATGAGCTACATGTTCGTTCACAAAGGGGGAAGCACCACGTGCTTCCTCTTTGCGCTTTCCTTGCCCACATTTAAAAATGTGTGCCTTGGCGCTTCCACAAAAACTCCACCAAAAAATTCTTCGCAAGAATCGAACACACAACCTCCATGCTACCAATGCCTTCACACTTTCCAAGTTGCCACTAGGCCACACCGCCCAATGCGAATTGGGGGTGGTATCTCTCCGTGTTATCCTATACTCTCCTTTCCACATATTTTAACCATGAGCTCATTTTTCGCATGTGCCACTCAATAATCAATCGAGCAAGGATGGATAATAAACAAATTTGGGCATGTATTTATATTGCCCTTCCTCCTTTGTCTAGACATCGGCGCTTTTATTGAAATGCATTATGTTGACGCTTTAAGGCTTCGAAAGCCTTAGTAAACCCAACCTTGGGTTTTAATAAAAATTACTTTTGGACTTTATAAAACCCCTTGCCTTATAAAATATTATAATAGGGATTATAATTATTTTATTTGGGTTTTCACCATGGCAATTTTAATATTATAATAACCACCATTATAATATTAATCCTTCGATAAAGTACCTTTAATATTTATTTATATAATTTAAAGTAATGCTGAATTTAAATAATTTATAAAATAAATATTATAACTCCTTTTTAATTTCTGTCTTTTGCACTGTTTCCCTCGATCTTTTGCCTTCTTGCTGGTTATCAAATAACCATCTTTGTTGATTTTATTTCCTACTGAAATTACTGATGACCTCATCTGGTGACATCAATGACAACTTTGACTTAGGGACTCAAAATGTCCAACATGGTCATACTGTTGTTATTGGATTAAGTGCTTATAAAGTGGTTTACCAGCATAGTGCTTGAGACGTTAGCATTGAAAGTTCCTGAGATAAAATATTATGAATCTTTTAGAAAATGAAAAATGCTGGTTGGTATTGAATATTAATATGGTCACCTTTGGGGCAATTTTGGTATTGTGTAATTGTATTAAGAGAAGATACTTTTTGATTAAAATATTTATTATGAGGTCAAAATTTATACCTCGATTGAATGGATGGCTTAGACATCTGACCATGGATGGCAAAGTGGATTGATTTTTGTGTTAGCTTCAACACCATAATGAAATGTATTGTTTTATTTTAGATTAAGGTAGTAAAACTACTTTAGAGATGCTTTGCTACAGTGGGACCAAAAAATTTATGTTGGAAGTGATTATTTATTCTTGGATATCAATGTATCTTGTTCTAAGTGAAGACAAATTTTGTTGTTAAACCGAAACTTTAGCCCTGTCGAAGTCCACTTTGACATTGTGATGACATCTTGCCAAAGCGAGATGTTAAGTTTAACTCAGTATTTCTAGTCATTAGTTAACAAAATTAGAAGTGTTTAGATTATTGGGAAACTTAGAGAATTTATTGATAGGTTTCTACATGGATTGATATCTTATTAAGAGTTAAAACTAAGCTAAGGAATGTTATGACTATCTATTCAATGGATGTGAGAGAGAGTCAACACCCTCCATGCTAAATGCTCTCGCTCAAAATGATTTGAGTGTGAAGTAGGGATTAGCTTGCTACTTTTCGATGGATGGAAAAATAAGTAAACTAGCTCATTTGGCCAATGAGATTAATAGTTTAAAGGGGTGTATCACCTAATACTTTTGCATGGAAAGAATCATGTAAGAGTAGTGATGGGTGAAAATGAATATCTTAATTAACAAAGTGGGATTGCTTTAATAGGATAAAAAATAAGGGGATTTAATTTAGGAAATTAGGTTACGACAATGGGAGCCACCTTTTACAAGGTTTATGGTGAATTGAAAGTATTTATGTATACATTGCTTTGGAAAAATGACAATTATAAAGGTAGAGAGATATGTTATAAAAATAATAAAAGCAAGAAAAATTAAACAATATGTTAGAATGTTCATGTGTTTATTACTTTATTAAATGAATTAAATTATATTAAGAAAAATAAATGTATATATATATATATATATATATTTATTTATAATAATATATTAATGACGTTGAATATAAAATAAATCCTTAATTTAATTATAAGTCATTTTTATATCTTTGAATATGTTGTGGTGAGAGTGCTCATACGATTATTTTCTGGATAATTATTTTAACTGAAATGAAGTGAGAAATCGGTTTTGTGATGTTTTTTCATGATGGTTGTGGTAGTGCATTTAATATTTACTCTCAAAATTTGTGACATTATTTGATCGAGACCCTTTGAGCTAAGGACAGACCATCAGAGTCTACAATGTATATTCACTCAATCTTTACTCAATGCTAGGCAAAGAAGGTGGATGGAATTTACCGTAGAGTATGACTTTTGTATTGAGTATATAAAAGGAAAAGAGAATAAAGTCGCTGATGTGTTGAGTAGGTGGAGACATATAATAGTTTTATCTCGCATCTATGTCGAATTGATGGAACAAGTTAATAAAATGCAATATCACGATGCATATTGCAACCAAATGTGAAAGGATGGAAAGGAAACTTGATGAAAATAAGGACTTTGACATCAAGGATGGTTTCTTATGTTTTAATAACAGGGTAGTAATTCCTAAAAGTGGAAATTTGAGAAATATGATTATGAGTGAAGTGCACAAATCTCCATATTTTTCTCATCCAAGAGGAGAAAAAATGAGAAAAAAATATGAAAAACATATTCTTCTAGCTAGGAATGAAGAGAGACATAACTGAGTTTATTGTTTAATGCCTCAAGTGAAAAAAGGTAAACGCTGAACATAAAAATCTTACTGGATTGTTGTATCTACATAATGTACCTATGCAAAAATGGAAAGAAATTTTGATGGATTTCATTATGGGGCTACCTAAAAACAGGTTTTAGCATGACGTAATCCTAGTAGAAATTAACAGACTGACCAAGGTTGCGAATTTTATACCTAATAACACCAAGCATGACATCGTGGTTGTGGCTAATAGATTTTCCAAAGAAATATTTCAGCTTGATGGTTTTTTGAATGTAATTATATAAAATAGGGACTCAAGATTAAAGCCTTACATTGTGCCATTGGTACTGGATTAAACATAAACTTTGCTTATCATCCAAAAATTGATGGGAAAATTGAAATATTGAACCAGGTGTTAGAGGGCATGATTTGCATTTATTGCATGGATCAAAAAACCCGTTGGGAGGATTCCTTACATCTGATATAATTTACCAACATTTATCACCATTCGACCATAGGCATGGTTCTGTTAAAAGCTTTGTATGGTAGAAGTTGTAGGACACCATTGTCATGGCATAATCAAGAGGATCGAATTGTATTTGAACAAAAAATGGTCAAGTAAATGGAGCAATAGTTAAAGGTAATAAGAGAAAGGTTGAAGGAAGTAGTAGATCATCAGAAAAGTTATGCTGATCTTAAGAGGACACTAAGAGAGTTTTTTGTTGGATATAGGATATTTCTTGAGGATGAGACCAAGGAAGAGTGCTATCAAGTCCACAAAACTTGATCCTCATTTTATAAAACCCTTTGGAATTACAGAAAAGATTAGTCCTGTGGCATATCAACTTGAATTACCACCCAGTCTATTAGAGATTCATAACACCTTTCGTATCTCTTTGCTTAAAAAAGTACATTGCTAATCCTAAGCATGTGTGGGATTTTTTTGAATTGCATATGGTGAATCTAGAGGCTATAGAGGTTCGACCAGTCAAAATCCTTGAGTTTTGATCTAAATCAATGAGGAAAAGGACTTTGGAGCGATGTAAGGTCTAATGGGACCACTATTCAGAGAGAAATGCTACTTGGGAGAAAGTAGCAGATATGCAAAAACATATGTCATTCTTGTTTGAAAATACTTTGTAATTTTTATTTTATGTTTAATCAAGATGATACACAAAGGACTGTGTTAAGCCTAAGGGGGGAGGATGTCATGATCCACCCTTGGCACAATTTTTATTTTGATAGACTGATATTTGGTTATACTATTTTGAAGGGTAAAATGATAATTTATTTCAAATTTGCGAAGAAAAATACTTATCATAAAAGAAATATGTATAAGAATTTTATCATGGTATATAGAAAAAATATGTGCTTGGTTATATAAAAGAAACAATTTTATCGATTAGTCAAAGGTTCAATATGATAAGGTATGGAGAAATATGCATCCACCCTCTAGGTGTTATGGTCCCTAGAGGATAACCCCAGCCATGGTTCAACCCTCATGCCAAAACAAGAGGACATTAAATGAGACAAGTCAAATTCCATAGAATAGCACCTTTATGAAATTTGGCCTCTCTCGTCCACTTTAGTGAGTGTTTGTAGCAGTCTAGAAACCCAAAAGTGGTATGATATGCTTGTATTGATTTAATATTTTGATAATGATTCATTGGGTGCAACGCAATTGTTGTGAACATGAAAGCAATTTTAGGAATAAACAATATATTTAAATGAAAAAATATGCCCTGTAAAATTGCTTGGCTATTTATTATGGTACAACCAAGTGAGTAGACTTGGGTTGTTACATGTGGTATCAAAGTAGAGGAGATATTAAAGTTGTAGGACTCTCATCAAGATATCTTGTTGGACAAATTCAGAGCTAAAAAACTAACTTACTTCTTATCCATATGGATCTTATGGTACATATGTTGCGAGGTGGAACTTTCAGGAATCCCACAAGAGGTAGGCAAGAGGAAGGTATCATAAGACGAAATCCAAGAGGAACACGAATAGGAAACATAAGATAAGGTCCTCAAAGGGAAAGAAGGATGAAGCAAGTGAATGAACCTCCATTAAATGATCTTGGAAGGGAGGAAGGAAACTTAGCCCAGGTAGTGCAACTATTACAAACTCATGTGGATCAACAAAGAGAATAAATGGCCCAACAAAAAACTCACATGACCTAACAACAATAGTTGATAGTCCAATAATATAAGGTTATACAAGACTTAACCAGGAGTAGGGAAATTGTAGGTAAGATAAAGGAAGTGCCTAGTGAGTCTACATGATCTAGAAATGGTAGGTCCAGAGTGAGTGTGGAGTTGGCTAAAGACCTAAAGAAGGTCATAATTTATAAATTTAATGGAAAAGGTGATGGTGATGCAACAAAGAATTGGTTGAACGAATTGGAGTCATACTTTTCCTTGGTGGTTCTGTCATCGAAATCAAAAACTGCCTTGGATCTCATGAACATGGTTGAAGTGGCCCTGAAATGGTGTAAAAACTTCTAGAGAGGGTTGGGAGTTGAAGAGATTTTAAAAGAGTTTTTCAACAATATATTATCCCAAAATGATAGAAGAGAATGATTTATTGTAAATGATCCCATTTCTGTTAGCGATATTAAAACTTTATAATTGTGCACTTTCATATTAAATATATTTTAAAAGATATATTACAATTCATATGCCGTGTTTATTGAAGGTAGAATTCAGTGGCAACCATTTTAGTTATCTTGTAATAGGAGAAAAGTTAAAATAGACATGAAAAACACTACCACAACCATCATGACAAAACATCATAAAACCGATTTCTCACTTCATTCTAGTTAAAATAATTATCCAGCAAATAATTGTATGAGCACTCTCACCACAACATATTCCAAGATATAAGAATGACTTATAATTAAACTAAGGATTTATTTTATATTTAGCATCATTAATCTATTATTATAGATAATTATATATATACATTTATTTTCATTAAGATAACTTAATTCATTTAATAAAGTAATAAACACATGAACATTCTAACCTATTGTTTAATTTTTTTATATCATTTTTATAACATATCTCTCTACCTTTATAATTATCATTTTTTCAAAGCAATGTATACATAAATACTTTCAGTTCACCACAAACTTTATAAAAGGTGTCTCCCATGTCATAGCATGTTCATTTCCACTTCAAACAAAACATATCAATAAAACATTTCTTCACAATAAAACATTTATTCACAAACAATATGCAAACATCAAACAAAACACACACATAATGCAATTTATTTCCTATGCTTCTACATGAAACACCTCAATGTGAGCTTTCATGTATTCATCAACCAAATCATCACTTCCATTTTACCTTTTTCATCAACCAACCCAATCTATCGAAAGTGTATCCTGCATACACAATGGACATCAACAGTTTCATGCTTTATAGAAAAAGGCAAATGCAATTCATTAATTAATCTATAATAAATGGTCATGCGAGGAGGGTCGTTACATCCTATTTCACTTTGAAGGTATTCCTTTTTATTATTTTGTGAAAATATTTTTGGCTATCATTGGAGAATCTTGTTGATGGTTTAAGAGTGGATCATGAGTCCCAAAAACTAAGTATATCATAGGTTTGGTTATGATTTCTGGGCTTATTGTTTGCTCCTCCTTGAACTACTTGGTTATATACTAATAATTATTTTTCTTTTAGGGCTTAATATGAAAGTTCTACCTTTGACCGAAAGACTTATTATTACTTGATCTTGTTGAGCAACACGGTAATTTTCATTCATTAAGCAATTCAAACCTTTTGAATAGACCTGTGTTTTGATTGTATTTATGAATATACCTTTTTCTTAAATACTTCTTTAGAAAAAATTGACCAAAATAATCTAGCCAAATATATAAGGCCAAAAGGTTTCTCGATGCAATAAACTATATGCATTGTAATTTGGAAGGGAGTGTGGATATGGTCTAAGATAAAGGCTAAAAATGACTAAAAATGGTTGGAAATTTTGAGTAGTTTTGTTGTCATTGATGCCAAAGTAATATTGGTTTAATGTCGTCACCATTAAGGATATCAAGTGGTTTTTCCAAAAGCAAGAAGGTCTTGGAAATGAATAGGATATACAATTCATTTTTAATATTATATGCCTAAAAAGGGCCCAAAGGTTGAAAACCTGAGAAAGGAGAAGCAAACTTAAATTAAATAATAAAATTTTATTATTATAATATTTCAAGCCAAATAACAAGGTGAAGAAAAATGAAGTCCAAATTAAAATGCCCATGAGAAATATTCAAAGGTTTAATTTAAATTAAAATATTTTAATCTTTAATTAAAATTAAAATATTTTAATCTTTAATTAAAATTTTAATTTAAATTAATAAAGAAGGCAACGGTTTTAATTTAATATTTAAATAAATTAAATTTGAATTTTTAAATTCAGAAAAAGGGCCAACGTGAGAAATCAAAAGGTGATTAAAGTATTTATATAGGAAATGTTTTCTATTTCCTAAGTTACAATCACACCTTCGAATGCAAATATCGAGTGTTGCGTTTGAGAAGAGGACAATTCAAATTTCAAAGTGCTTGGAGGGAAAACCAAACAAAAAATCTCGCATGGTGGTTTGACTTCCCACCAATGATGGTAGCGCAAATGGTAGTTGGGAATGCGTTAAGGTTTGAAGGGAAGAGATCGTGGTTCGATCCACACAATCGACGTTTTGGAGGAAGAGCCATTGTTCGTTTTGCTTGGCATTTCATGAGGTGGTAGGTTAAGTTGGACAGCTTGCACATTAATTTTCACATGGGCGCGCAACCTACTTGGTGGTCTAGCTTGGAGCTAAGGTATTGGGAGAGCATAAGTCACGTGGTCGAATCTGCCAAAGCTCTTTTTGTGGGTAGAAAAAACAAGAGGTATGTCATTCGATTTTTGGTGTTGAAATTTGAGCACTTTGAGATTATAGTGGATGTTAAGAGCTTAGGGGAGTTATAAGGTAAAGAAAAATTAAAATATTTTTATTTTGATTTTTGGGTGATTGAAGATTATAAGGTGTATAAGGACTTTGCTATGCATGTTGTTAAGTGTTGTGTTATGATGAAATTGTTGAATTAAAATTGTGAGTTTGGATATTATAACGTGTATAAGGACTGTGGTATACATGTTAAGTGTAGTGTTATGGTGAAATTATTAGGTTGAATATTGTGTGTTTGGAGATTAGAAGTTGTACAAAAGGATTTATTATTTTGTATGAAAAATAATCTTTGAGAAAATTATTTTGTGGGGATATTGAGAGAGGTTGTGGTAACCTAACCCTAGTATTGGTAAAGAAAAAAATGATTATGGTTAAGACAAGTTTTGAAGACATATCTCCATCAAAATAAAAGGTATGGGTACATCTTCCTTGTGAGAAAAATATTATTGGATTGGATGTAGTGAATTCTAATTTGGAGTGAAAAGGATTGTTTGATAAAGCATTGTTGAGTTTGGTATTGAGATATCCAATATTGATTGATGAAGATTTTTATGGAATAAAGGTTGATGATAGAAACCTTGTTTGATAAGAATTGTTAGAAATATTGAGTAAGCCTTCATGTGCATGATTAGGGTTTATGAAAGATCATGAGTATCATTGTTATGTGAGGATTGTTTGATAAGCATTTTTGAATGAAAATTTCATTGAGTGTTTGATTTGAGTTGAGTAAGCTTTTGTGGAAGCTTACAATGCAAAATTGAGGTAAGTCTTGGTGAAGACTTATTGAGTAGATTTGAGGTAAGTCTAGGTGAAGACTTGAGAGTAGATTTGATTGATTGATTTGTTCAAACCTTGGGTTAAGGTTTGAGGCAGATCTAGAAAAATTGATTTGTGATTGAGTCAAGCTTTGTGTTAAGGCTTGAGGATAGATTTGAGGATAGAGGTTGGTACAAATTTGAGGACAGGTTTGTACCAGACCAGAGATAGATATTGATCAGATTTGTGCTATATCGAAGGATAATGTTCAATACAAATTTGAGACAGAGAAAAGAACAGAGTAAAAGAAAACTTTGGAGGTGACAAAGTATAGAGGAAAATAGTCTCCAATGGATAGAGATCCATTAGCAAAAGCAGTGAATACAAGTCTTCTAAGTGAGGGTAGGAGTCTTCAGTGGAGAGAGATCCATAAGCCAGTGTAGTGGAGGCAACAATTCTTCTAGAATATCACCAACCAAAGCATAGGATAAGGAGTTCTCCTATGGATAGATATCCATGAACTTGATTAGGGGATTGGTGTCTCCTTTGGACAGAGGTCCATAAACATTGTAATAGGGAAAGGATTCCCAAGAGAAATTATTTGAGAAAATTTTATAAGGAATATTTTCTTTGTGGAGTAGCCCACATTGGGTGAACCATGTTAAATCATGTTTCTCATGTGCGTTATGCTTTGTATAATTTTTACTACTTTAATATTGCTGATGTTATCATATGGATTAAAAATCAGAAAGTTTTATCTTATACTGTTCACCCCCCTCTTAGTATAAGCACATGTTCTTCAAAAATATATTTAAATGATTTGATGCGTCTAGAATATCTGTTTGCACTAATTATATTCTACGTCTTCCTTTATACTTAATATGTATGCATCCCTCAAAAATAATTCATACAACTCATGGTATATCGAGCTTCCCAAATAAGAGACCCATCACATCACACCACAAGGAAATCAATAGTCAACTGATCAATTTAGTTATCTTTATGAGGGATTAATTGAAAGTTCAAGAGTTAAAAACTATTTTATTTTTGGGTATGCTCACCTAATATACTATAGGACTTATAGAAATTTATTATGAAAACCCCATATCCCTTAGCTCTTAGCTCTTTGAGGTACACGTGGAGAATCCATTTATACTAACTTGCTCGACATTCCTATGTCCAATAAGTAATGGGTTTGAGACTCACCATCTTGTTCCTATTACTAAAATAGAGAGAACTTAACATAAATCCATAGATATGATATGATGCAAGACTCTCCAAATATATTGATAGGAGTGATATAACATATCTTAATTTATCTATCTAGACAAATAGTAACACTTAATTGTTGGTGTTTGTACCAAAAATATTTGACCTCCTTGGAGTCCTTAGATCATGTATACCCTTCCATAAATTAATAAAATATGGGTTTAAGCATTTCATTTGATTATTTAGGTGATGCGTGAATATGTAGAATGATCTTTTGTCAATTTTGAATGATTTTTAAGAAAATCTACAAAAAATTTGTGCTAAAACCTTACACTTTAAAGACATTAAAGACACCAATTTCTATAATAAAATAATAATATAAATATTCCTTAATAAATATGGGATAAATCATGTTACCTAGTGAGCTTTTTTTACCTTTTGTGTGCCTCTCCTAATGTACACCCCAAGACACTTGACATCTTGGGAAACATGGGTGACAATTTAATATTCCTCCCAAATGTTGCTCAGCCTTGATCCCACCCTAAATCAAATTAACCCCACTCCCCCACCACCTACCCCAACCACCCTACCTAGTAAATAAACCCTCCCTCTATGCTACCTAGTATGATTCCTTCATGAGGAATCTAACCTAGAATCTAGTTTCCTTTCCTAGGAAAAATTATTTAAGAATGGTAACAAGGCCATCAATTCATTTTATGATGTGTTAACCCTTGAATATTTTTCACAAGAGGTTTCGTTTATTGGCTACTCACAATAATGACATCATGCATGGAATAAACATGGGATTCCATGACAACCCTAAGTTTTAATAGCCATTTAAGTGTTCTCTAGTGCACAATAATTATTCTTTTCCTAGTTTGGTGCTTGAGATTTTATTTTAATCATCGATTCTACTAAAGTTCCTCTATTGATTCATAAATCATCTATTTTTTGTTTATCAGACTATGCAATAATAGACATTCTATCATGATTTTAATAGAGCTTGAATATACTATCTATAAATGAGGAACAAATATGCGATCCTTTCCTTCTAGGCACCATTGATCCTTTAAATATGACATGTCTATGCCTTTTTTTCCAACATGACTAGAAATATTTTATCATTTCCACTTTGGCTTTTTCCACGGTGTCAACTTTTCAAATCAACACCTACCACATGGTTGCCAGTTATGTTATCAATTTTCTCATCATACTTGAAGCTACATGTTTATTTGTTTTCTAACAGGTTTATTAAAATACATTGAAAGTCCTATTTCACTTTGAAAGTATTCCTTATTATGATTTTGTGAAATTATTTTTGAATGTCATTGGAGAATCTTGTTGATGGTTGAAGATTGGGTTATGAGTCCCAAATCCTAAGTATTTCATAGGCTTGATTATGATTTCTAGCTTTATTTTATGCTCCTTATTAAATTGCTTGGTTATATACTAATCATTGTTTTTATTTAAGGGCTTAAGATGAAAATGCTACCCTTGACTGAACAACTTATTGTTACTCGATATCACTGAGCAACATGGTATTTTTCATTCATTGAAAAATTCAAACCTTTTGAATGTACATGTGTTCAAAGAGTTGATTGTGTTTCTAAATACCTTGATCTTAAAGGTTTCTTTAGGAGCAATCAACCAAAATAATCTGGTCATATTTATAAGGCCAAAAAGGTTATCGATGCAATAAACTATATGCATTTTAATTTGGAAGGGAGTGCTTAGGAGTAAAGGTAAGGAAAGAGATTTATTGTGGTGCATACGAATGGGTCATAGGAAATACATGGAATTTTTTGGAATAAAATTATCTTGTATTGTTGCTTGTTGTACGTGAGATAAACAAAAGACTAAGATTATTTTATTAAGATCTCTATGAGGATTTTAAGTCATAATTATATAGATTTAGAGTGATTAGATTATTTGTAATGTTTCATATGCTTAAATATTTTTAACAAGGCCAATGAATTAAACGTAATAGGTTTGAGGAGAGTTGGGTTTTTAAAGAACATAGTCCTATATTACTTATTATGGAACGAGATAAACAAGATGAACTAAGAGGTAGGTGGATTTATGGTCAATGTTTTTGCCAAAAACTTTTTATCTCATTGAAGTCCTTATCTCATCCTTTTGTCCCTATTAAAGTCGACAACCTTTATAAATCATTCACAGGGTGATATTTCTACTTGTAAGGACTCTCCATCCAAAATAATAATAATAATGGCCACATAAGCTACAAATACAATCAAACATAAAATATTTCTAATACATAAGCCACACTAACTTGTTTTATGGCATATCCCAAGTATCCCCAAGAATGCATAGATCACAATATTAACGAATCATCATTAAATTGGACATAAATAAGTTAAGGTTATTCCAATATCTATGGCATTATTGTTGGTGTTTGTAGCAAAAATATTTAAACTCGTTGAAGTCCTTAGATCATGTACATCCTTCCATACATTAATCAAATATGGGTTTAAACATATCATTTGCTTCTTTAGATGATGCGTGAATATGTAGAATGATCTTTTATCATTTTTAAACGAATTTTAAAAAAATCTACAAAGTTTTCGTGCTAATACATTTCACTTTAAAGGCATTAAAGACATCAATTTATATAGTAAAATCATAATATAAATATTCCTTAATAAACATGGAAGAAATCATGATACCTAGTGAGCTTTGTTTATCTTTTGTCTGCCTCTCCTAATGTACACCCCAAGACACTTGACATGTTGGGAAACATGGGTGACAATTTGATATTCTTCCCAAATGCTGCTCAACCCTTATCCCACCCTAAATCAAATTAACCTCACACTCCCACCAGCTACCCCATCCACCCTACCAAGTAAATCAACCCTCTATCTATGCTACCTAGTATGATTCCCTCATGAGGAATCTAACCTAGATTCTAGTTTTCTTTCCTAGGAAAAATTATTTAAGAATGGTTAAAATACCATTAATTCATTTTGTTGGCTACTTAGAATAACGAAACCATGCATGGAAAAAACATGGGACTCCATGACAACCCTAACTTGTAATAGCCACTTAAGTGTTCTCTAGGGCACAAGAATGATTTTTTTGATACATTGGAGCTTGAGATTTGATTTTATTCATCGATTCTGCTAAAATTCCTCTATTGATTCATAGATCGTCTATTTTTTGTTGACCAGAATATGCAATAATAGACCTTCGATCATGATTTTAATAGAGCTTGAAGATACTAACAATAAGTAAAGAATGATTATGTGATCCTTTCCTTCTAGGCACCATTGATGCTTTAAATATGACATGCCTATGCCTTCTTTTCAATATGACTAGAAATATTTTATCATTTTCACTTTGGCTTTTTCCACCGTGTCAAATTTTCAAATCAACACCTACCACATGGTTGTCGATTATGTTGTTATCAGTTTTCTCATCATACTTGAAGCTACAACACGTTTGTTTATTTTCATAAAGGTTTATTAAAATACATTGAAAGTCCTATTTCACTTTGAAAGTATTCCTTATTATTCTTTTGTGAAATGATTTTTGAATGTCATTGGAGAATCTTGTTGATGGTTGAAGATTGGGTTATGAGTCCTAAATCCTAAGTATTTCATAGGCTTGATTATGATTTCTAGATTTATTTTATGCTCCTTATTAAATTGCTTGGTTATATACTAATCATTGTTTTTATTTAAGGGCTTAAGATGAAAGTGCTACCTTTGATTGAACGACTTATTATTACTCGATCTTACTGAGCAACATGGTATTTTTCATTCATTGAGCAATTCAAACCTTTTGAACATACCTGTGTTCAAACAGTTGATTGTGTTTAGGCACCATTGATGCTTTAAATATGACATGCCTATGCCTTCTTTTCAATATGACTAGAAATATTTTATCATTTTCACTTTGGCTTTTTCCACCGTGTCAAATTTTCAAATCAACACCTACCACATGGTTTCCGGTTATGTTGTTATCATTTTTCTCATCATCCTTGAAGCTACAACATGTTTGTTTATTTTCATAAAGCTTTATTAAAATACGTTGAAAATATTATTTCACTTTGAAGGTATTCCTTCTTATTATTTTGTGAAATGATTTTCAATATCGTTGGATATTCTTATTGATGGTTGAAGATTGGGTCATGAGTCCCAAATCCCAAGTATTTCATACTCTTGATTATGATTTCTGGCTTAATTGTATGCTTCTCATTAAACTGCTTGGTTATATACTAATCATTGTTTTTATTTAAGGGCTTAAGATGAAAGTGCTACCTTTGATTGAATGACTTATTATTACTCGATCTTACTGAGCAACAAGGTATTTTTCATTCATTGAGCAATTCAAAACTTTTGAACATACCTATGTTCAAACAGTTGATTGTGTTTCTAAATACCTTATTCTTAAAGATTTCTTTAGGAAAAATCGACCAAAATAATCTGGCCAAATTTATAAGGCCAAAAGGCTTATCGATACAATATACTATATGCATTGTAATTTGGAAGGGAGTGTGGATATGGTCTAATATAGAGGCTAAAAACCACTAAAAATACATTTAAACGACTCGATGCATCTAGAATATTTGTCTGCGCTAATTATATTCTACATATTCATTTATACTTTACTTAATATGTATGCATCCCTCAAGCATAATTCATACAACTCATGGTAGACTGAGATTCCCAAATAAGGGATACATCACATCACACCACAAGGAAGTCAATGGTCAACTGACCAGTTTAGTTGTCTTGATGAGGGATTAATTGAAATATCAAGAGTTCAAAAATATTTTCTTTTTGGGCATGCTCACCTACTACACTATAGGATTTATGGAGATTTCTTATGAAAGCCCCGTACCCCACAGCTTTTAGACGTACACATGAAGAATCCATTAATCCTAACTTGCTCGACATTCCTATGTCCGATAAATAATGGGTTTGAGCCTCACCATCTCGCTTCTATTACTAAAATGAGGAGCACTTTAACATAAATCCACCCATATAATATAATATGATGCAAGATCATCCAATATATATAACATATTTTAATTTATCTATCTAGACAAATAGTAACACTTAATTCTTTTATATATATAAATAAATAACGCCATGTGTCTAGAAGATATTAGAACAAGATCACGATTTATCTATTTTACACCTCATAATTGATTAATAAGGCATTACTTGTTAAGGGAATACATTTTCTTGCTAACTTTTATATATTAGTACCCAAATAAAACGAAATGGTAAAAATTCCAATGGCAGAGCAAGTCTTCCGCTCTGAAAACTAAATTTGTTCGTGCCATAGAGATGAGTTGTGGCATTGAGATTTAAATAAATGAGTGCATCCACAAAAGAAGTGAGAACCATAAATATCGCGATCAAAGATTTTGTATTTGGTATTGAAAGGATCGGTGATTTCCGATCTCTACGTATTAATATATACAACGTATGTGACAGTGTATTTGTATTTGTATTTGTGTCAGCTACAAGTGGAACGACTCTCAAGAGGAAAGCATGTTCAAAAGTGCAACTCTGGAAGAGATGAGAAATTTGAAGAGTTGGATGACTTTGTCGTCCAAGAGAGCGAGAGTAGTGTCCAAATCGTAAGCGCCATATTTGTGGAAGAGACTTCAAGCGGAAGCTGCAGTTTGGTGTTGGAGCTGAATGCACTGTTGAGGTCTCCAAGCGTGATATCTGCCCTTTCTAACTCACGCAACAACGCGGCCGAGGATGAGGATGATCTGTTCCTCATCTTGAAAGCACAAGATTCCGGGCGAAGGAAACACTAATTGCGATTGCATTCAAAATCAAGTACGCTTAAGTCCTAGAAATGTAAAGTGCATGAAATGAAAAATACGCATTGCAATGAGACACAAACAAATGGAGAAAACAAAGCCCTTTCATTAAACTTTCTTGATATCTGTTACAATGACGCCTCCTCCCTTTTCAGGGGCTAGGAGCGTTAAAAGAATTTGGTTACAATCACTTAATGTTCCTCTTTCCGCGTGCCCATGTTTGAATGGGCGGGCCAGAATGTTGCCGCCTCTTACGCTGATGAGTCTTTGACTTCTGCTGCTCCTCCTACGAACATAGAAACAACCAAGATGTCAGTAGCACCTGCTACAAATAAGGAGTGTTTGTTCTCTAAAATTAGTGAAATATGCATGCAAACATTTGCCTGAAACAGTAAGTACAGTGAGTCCAAATGGCCTGAAAACCTGACAAAAGATAGAAGATATTACCAGAAGGCCATTACCACCGAAACAGTCGGCCAATCCGCCTTCATCCGGAAATCGTCCCCGGGCGGGACGATTTCGATCGCTAATCGTCCCCGGGTGAGACGATTCCTTCTGTGTTGGAAAAGTTGAAGTGATCTGCTCCAATGTCGACTCCCGAGACTTCCAAAACACCTGCAGACAGAGGGGTTATGTAATTGGGGCCATTTTGAGACGACCCAGATGGTCGGATTCTCCCAATTTGGCCTCTATCCTCGGGAATTTGATATCGCCTCCTGCAAGTCAGTGAAACAACAAAGCGACACAAAACATACTAGAATCTGATCAAAAGTTATGAAATTGCAGCTATGAGTTCACCAAACAGAATGACACAACATGCAATGTCCGATAAATAATGGGTTTGAGCCTCACCATCTCGCTTCTATTACTAAAATGAGGAGCACTTTAACATAAATCCACCCATATAATATAATATGATGCAAGATCATCCAATATATATAACATATTTTAATTTATCTATCTAGACAAATAGTAACACTTAATTCTTTTATATATATAAATAAATAACGCCATGTGTCTAGAAGATATTCGAGGAGGAAGAGAACAAGATCACGATTTATCTATTTTACACCTCATAATTGATTAATAAGGCATTACTTGTTAAGGGAATACATTTTCTTGCTAACTTTTATATATTAGTACTTTAGAACCCAAATAAAACGAAATGGTAAAAATTCCAATGGCAGAGCAAGTCTTCCGCTCTGAAAACTAAATTTGTTCGTGCCATAGAGATGAGTTGATTACATGCATTGAGATTTAAATAAATGAGTGCATCCACAAAAGAAGTGAGAACCATAAATATCGCGATCAAAGATTTTGTATTTGGTATTGAAAGGATCGGTGATTTCCGATCTCTACGTATTAATATATACAACGTATGTGACAGTGTATTTGTGTCAGCTACAAGTGGAACGACTGTCAAGAGGAAAGCTTGTTCAACAGTGCAACTCTGGAAGAGATGAGAAATTTGAAGAGTTGGATGACTTTGTCGTCCAAGAGAGCGAGAGCAGCGTCCAAATCGTGGAGCGCCATATTTGTGGAAGAGACTTCAAGCGGAAGCTGCAGTTTGGTGTTGGAGCTGAATGCACTGTTGAGGTCTCCAAGCGTGATATCTGCCCTTTCTAACACACGCAACAACGCGGCCGAGGATGAGGATGATCTGTTCCTCATCTCGACTTCCTGTTTTAGTTTGTTTTGCAGAGTGATGAGAGAAGAATTCTTGAGAGATGGCATCCGAGGTGTCTTCATCGACATGGCAGCGACAACCGCAGCGCACGCCAAGATGGTAATAGCCCATGGAAGCTTCGTCTGATTCTCCTCGTGCTGTTCCTCTCACTCTCCATGTGGAGGCCTCAAGATTGTTCAAGTTATCCGCCATCCGCCTCAAGGTAGACATACATTTCTCCAATTTGGACTGCGTGTCTTTGTTCTTCCTTGTCTTCATCCAACCGTCAAGGGAGTTGCTGGTTCTTTCAATGGTGTGGGTGTTGACTCCAAGGGCAAGGCCACGCATGGCTACCTGCACACAGCTCCGCTGCTTCCTGATTTCTGGATGCTGTCCTTCAACACATTGGACCATGTCTTCCAGATGCTGGTTTACCCACTTGCAGCCCATACCCTGAATGTCTATGACCCTATCCCTGTGAGCCTCTGCCAAATTGGAATGAGCATCCAGCGCAACCTGCAGTGCTCGTCCAAGCCAATCCGCCGAATAATAAGAGGAACAAGGCTGGCCCTGCAACCTCTCCACCTCGCCTGCAACATGGCTTTCCAAATTTGTGCGGAAGCTGGAGGGCATGCTCCACGACCGCTTATGCTTATTATTCCTGCGATTGCGAGGAGAAGGAAGCGACTGCAGGGCTGCTCCCAGCGATGACAGAAGAGAAGCCGATGTGCTCACCGTCATTGTGATTTAAATTTAACTGCTGAGATGCTGATCTATGATCTGTGATTTATCTCTACTGATGGAGATTCATATATTTATATGCTAGACGATACAACTCATCTTCCTCAAACAACAGCAGACACAAGCAAGCAAGGAATCTTGCGCAAAATAGCAGCTATCTAATTTTATAACATCACAATGAACGTGCCTGCGTGTGTCCCTGGGTCTTGTCTCCTCCTGTTTTCCATTCCCATGTGCTCTAAAGCCCCCCGTGTGCATGATTGCTGTGCATGATTGCTTTTGATTTCAATCCAGCTTTCTATCCCCCAACCATTCAACACCTCCATGTGGGCAACTAATTTATTTAATATAATATTGCAATTGCACTTGCAGCCGTGGACAATTTGCTCGTCGAACATTGGTTTAGGTATTATTAAACAATTCTGCTGACTCACGAAAACAGCATAGCTTAGTATACACATTTCCATATCTTTCTGTGAGTCTTTGTCATTGTCCATCGCAACAGAAAGGATCTTTTTTCTGTCCATCCTATAAATAAAGAAACATAAGGTTAAGATGCAGATAATGACGCGACCAGTTCTTAAATTTGTCTACCTCCAAATTATCTGCTGATAATGGCTAATATTATACATGGTATTTGTCTATGTCTCGCACTACATAACACATCTAATCAACCCCCAATTTAGTTCTAGATAATTGCGAATTGGGAAGACTCTCTAGATGCTCTTGATTACATATATCTCTACCATTCTAGCTCGACCTATAACCCCAAAGCATGTGTTGGCGGAACGACAACGTACGCAAACCAGCGGTAATACATCCTCCCCTCACATTCCTAGTCAATCTTGTTTTGAAATATTGACTCAAACTACAACCTCCTAACTCACGATATATCTCCTTAGTTTAAAGCGCATATGGACAACTTCTTTCCAATTCCGTGGGAAGCCATGCTGTCAATTTTAAGATTGTATGCTGAGAAGGTGTTTGCTTTACATGGATTTCTTGTAATTTTTTTTTTTTAAGATTTTGAAATTTATTGAAGAGTGATATGTTGATTGATTTTTGAAAAGGTTAAAAAAAACATTTATAATAAATAAGATTGATAGTTTCTTTTATTGTATTGGTTTTCAAGAAAGAGGAGTAAAATTATTTTGATAATTGTCCTTGTAATATGATGTATACGATTTTTTTCGATAAATCAAAATAAAAAATTATTGTAGACTGTACAGGAACAAGGTTGTTTTGTATAAGATTAGATATGAAGAGAACATTTGAAACTGTTCATTAAAGTTTTTTTTAATTTTGATAAATATCGGTGTGAATGGATTAAATGTTGTTATAACACTAAAAAATATTCTATTTTGTTCTTCAAAGGTTCCCTTGTTGGATAAATTAAGTCATCCCATGGACTTCACCAAGGTGATTCACTATATATTTATCTAGTTGCTATTCTTGTAGAAGCATTAGAGATAGCTTTTTGAAAGGCAAAAGCATAAGGTCAAAAATATATTCCAATTGATGGGGGTTCCCTCTTGGTTTAACTGGTTGTATAGGATTGAATTAGGTAGTCCACATTACATCATCACCACATAATGGTAATAAAACAACTTGGATACTATGCGTGTATGGCTTGGCAAGATTTAAAGACATGTTTCTTTATTGAATACCGAAGAATTTAATGGCTTCGGTTGATGCCATTTGATGAGAGGATCCTCAAATTATGATTGATGCTACCAACAAAATGGATGTGGGTATTTGATAAGAAAAATATCATTGTTAATGTTCATAAGCTATTATTGAAGGTATCCTTTTAAAAATGTGAGCATATCTATAGAGAAGGAAATTAGGTAGCAGATAATTTAGTCAATCATGTTGTTGATATTTGTCTTGATAAAAAAAGGGTTAAGTTTTAGAAGGAAACTGGTCAAGCATCTCTTAGTGAAAAATGATGTCAAAGTGTTGATCATAGAAATACAAAATCTTGAGGAACATGAAGAATATATTTGATAGAAAAGGAAATGAAAAATAAATATGATAAAAGAAGAATCTAGATATGGTTCAATTGACATGACAATAAATGTAGTATTTTGGTATTCTGATGGGAATGACACCCAATAGAAGCCACCCATAGCTTATTAAAAAAAATATCACATGTTGTTTGAATAAGTACAAAATAATATATTTTCAAGGAATTAAACAAATAGGGCTTATTATGTATAATAATGTTGCAAGAGACAAATGCATTCAAGAGCAATAGGATTTTTAACAACAAAAATTAAGTTAGCTAAAAAATAAGAAGACATAGAAATATATCTCAATGTAATAGTGTAGACACAAAAACAGCACCAATCCGATTATGTGACTACAAACACTGATCGCTTTGACACACACAGCCCCAAGGGCAGCCCCCAAAGGTTAAACAGTGGTCCTAACCACTCTCACAGTAGTTTTGAAAGGCCAGAGATCAATTTGGCACCTTTAGGCACTTTGCTCAATATTCGTTCCACCCTGGAATGAATTCAAACTAGGATTCGCCCCACCCAGGGATGAATTCTGAATTCGCTTTGGGGTAGGGCGAATTGCAAGTTTCACAGGCAAAAAGTCAAATCTTGACAAATAGCAACTCATATCTGCTACCCAACGCTTCCTTCATCGCATGAGAGTACGGGTGAGCATTTTTGAGTGTTAGAGGCATTTGCAAGGTCAGTCATGAAGTCCCAATTTAGGGAGGAATCTCCTTCCCCCTGGGAGGGCATGGCTACCATGTGGCGCCTCTACATGCCCATTTCAAGAGACCTCTAGGTCTATAAATTTGTGAGTTTCCTCACCCCAAAATATACATAGAAGGAGCATTTTAGAGAAACGAAGTGCTACCGTTTTGTTTACACACCTCACACCTTTTGGATTTGCACCTTTCACATCCTTGATCTCATCTAGAGGGAAGGTCATTGGGTGACTCTTGAGAGGATGAATCTCGAGCCAATTTGCCAAAAATACCCCACAAGAGGTTTGGGACCCATCCCAAGTGGATTGGCACTGAAATCAGGCCCCAAACGACGGGCGGCCTGCCCCATGGGCGTCCCCTCCCACACTACCACCATATTAATCGCCCCTTTTCAGAACGATGGGGATTTCATGGCAGACTTGTTTTATTTCATTTTTGCATTCAGTTCTATGATTCTTAGATAGGTTTTCATTTGAATTTCCTCTCGTTTTGAACAATTTTGACCATATTTCTATCTTTGCTCGCTTTTACTAACTTGCAGGTAGCATAATCAAATTATCGCTAATGGAGGCCAAATTGGGAAAATATGAGCATCTGGATTTTCCCAAAATTCCCCCAATTACCTAACCCCAAGTTTCCAAGTATTTTGGAGCTTCCTAGGCAGGACATTGGGACAGTACCTTTTCGACATTTTATTGTAGGTGAATTCGTCCCACCCCGGAGTGAATTCAAATCGGTGAGGAATTTCTTGATTGTTCTTTTTGCAGGTCCTTCTTTGTGGTGTATTGATGCCCCTCTCCAATTTTTAGAGCATTTGGATCTGTTTTAGTCATAGTTTAATTCATTTTCTCATTCATTTATTGTAGGCTTGGGGATTGCATGCTTTGTTTTATCCGCAGGTGCTACTGACCATTTCTTGTTCCTTTGAATGTAGGGTTTGGACATCAAAGGAGTAGAGAGGAGTCAAGACTCATCAACGCAAGTGGCGGCGACGCTTGGTCCACCCATTTTACATGTGGGCATGCGAAAGAAGGAAATGCATCCATGTATGTAATGAGAACTCACGCATAAATGCTCCTAGCCCTTGGAAGGGGAGGATGCACATTATAACTGAGTTGTGAAACATATCAATAAAAAGGGCTGTATTCTTTATCCACATTTGTTTCATTTTGATTCACACATGTTTTTCCCTCTTCTCATTGCACTTTCAAGTTTCTAAGATTTATAAGTTCGGTTTTCTTGTTTGCATTTCGTATTCACTTTCCTTTTTGCTTTCGTATCCTTGTGCTTTCAGTGGTGTCACACTTAGTCACAAATCAACAAATACACACCCAATCATGGAAATAGCATGCATTCAAAGAATCATTGACAAAGATAATCATGCCCCTGCTTGGGGCAGTAAACAAGCAATAATCACAAGATGATCAATCACTTGGCATTTTTGAATCATGAACTCAAGGTTACCACAGACAAAAGGTTGCGCCCTTTGCCTATTCATGACTGATCAATGTTCAAGATCAAGTAACACCTCACCGAAAAAGGTTAACACTTGAACTGAGTTCCTTCGCTTGTTAGAAGCAAGGATTCAAGAATGCATGTCCTTTTCATGCTTGGGGTATCAAGAGTTGGTTAGGTTACTGAGAAATCGTAATCATTAGTGCTTTGGTTATCTATTTTTGCTCGACACTGTGCCATGCATAGCACATTCAAAAAAGGGGCATATGTAGACACCAAAACAACACCAATTCGATTATGTGACTGTAAACACTGATCACTTTGACACAAACAGCCCCAAGGGTAGCCCCCAGAGGTTAAACAGTGGTCCTAACCACCCTCACAGTAGTTTTGGAATGCCAGAGATCAATTTGGCACCTTTAGGCACTTTGCTCAATATCTGTTCCACCCTAGAACAAATTCAAACTAGGATTTGCCCCACCCAGGTATGAATTCTGAATTCACTCTGAGGTGGGGCGAATTGCAGGTTTCACAAGAAAAAAGTCAAATCTTGACAAATGGTAGCTCAGATCTGCCACCCAATGCTTCCTTCATCGCATGGGAGTATGGGTGAGCATTTTCGAGTGTTAGAGGCATTTGCAAGGTCAGTCATGAAGTCCCAATTCAGGGAGGAATCTCCTTCCCCCTAGGAGGGCATGGCTGCCATGTGGAGCCTCTGCATGCCCACTTCAAGAGACCTCTAGGTCTATAAATTGGTGAGTTTCCTCACCCCAAAATATACAGAGAAGGAGCATTTTAGAGCAACGAAGTGCTACCATTTTGTTTACACACCTCACACCTTTTGGATTTGCACCTTTCACATCCTTGATATCCTTTAGAGGGGAGGTCATTGGGTGACTCTTGAGAGGACGAATATCGAGCCCAACACCCAACATTTGGATACAACATACCACCAAAATCAGGCCCCAAACGACGAGCGGCCTGCCCCATGAGCGCCCCGTACCACACTGCCACCATCTTAATCGCCCCTTTTCAGAACGATGGGGATTCCATGGCAGACTTGTTTTCTTTAATTTTTGCATTCAGTCCTATGATGCTTAGATGGCTATCATTTGAATTTCCTCTTGTTTTGAACATTTTTGACCTTTTTTCTATCTTTGCTCGCTTCTACTTACTTGCAGGTAGAATAATAAAATTCCCACTAATGGAGGACAAATTGGGAAAATATGATCATCCGAGTCTTCCCAAAATGCCCCCAATTATCTAACCCCAAGTTTGCAGGTCTTTTGGAGCTTCCTAGGTAGGACATTGGGACAATACCTTTTCGACGTTTTGTTGCACATGAATTCGTCCCACCGTGGAGCAAATTCAAATCGATGAGGAATTTCCTGACTGTTATTTTTGTAGGGCCTTCCTGGTGGTTTCTTGATGCCCCTATCCAATTTTTAGAGCATTTGGATCTATTTTAGTCATAGTTTAATTCATTTTCTCATTCATTTATCATAGGCTTGGGGATTGCATGCTTTGTTTTATCCGCAGGTGCTATTGACCGTTTCTTGTTCCTTTGAATGCAGGGTTTGGACATCAGAGGAGTAGCGAGGAGTCAAGACTCATCAACTCAAGTGGCGATGATGCTTGGTCCGCCCATTTTATATGTGGGCACGCGAAAGAAAGAAATGCATCCATGGATGTAACTAGAATGCACGCCTAAATGCTCCTAGCCCTTGGAAGGGGAGGATGCGCATTGTAACCGAGTTGTGAAACATATCAATAAAAAGGGATGTCTTATTTATCCACATTTGTTTCATTTTGATTCACGCATGTTTTTCTCTCTTCTCATTGCAATTTCGAGTTTCTAGGATTTAGCACTAAGTTTGACTTTCTTGTTTGCATTTCGTATTCACTTTCCTTTTTTCTTCCGTATCCTCATGCTTTCAATGGTGTCACACTTAGTCACAAATCAACAAATACACACCCAATCATGGAAATAGCATGCATTCAAATAATCATTGACAAAGATAATCATGCCCCTGCTTGGGGCAGTAAACAAGCAATAATCACAAGCTGATCAACCACTTGGCGTTCGTGAACCATGAACTCAAGGTTCCCATAGACAAAATGTTGCACCCTTTGCCTATTCATGACTGATCAATGTCCAAGCTCAAGTAACACCTCATCAAAAAATGTTAACACTTGAACTGAGTTGCTTCACTCGTCAGAAGCAAGGATTCAAGAATGCATGTCCTTTTCATGCTTGGGGCATCAAGAGTTGGTTAGGTTACTGAGAAACCCTAATCATTAGTGCTTTGGTTATCTATTTTTTCTTGGCGCTATGCCATGCACAATGCATCCCAAAAAGGGGCATTTGTAGACACCAAAACAACACCAATCCGATTATGTGATTGCAAACACTGATCGCTTTGACACACACAACCCCAAGGGCAGCCCCCAGAGGTTAAACAGTGGTCCTAACCACTCTCACAGTAGTTTTGGAAGGCCAGAGATCAATTTGGCACCTTCAGGAACTTTTCTCAATATCCGTTCCACCCTGGAACGAATTCAAACTGGGATTCGCCCCACCTAGGGACGAATTCTGAATTCGCTCTAGGGTGGGGCGAATTGCAGGTTTGACGGGCAAAAAGTCAAATCTTGACAAATGGCAGCTCAGATCCGCCACTCAACGCTTCCTTCATCGCATGGGAGTATGGGTGAGCATTTTTGAGCATTAGAGGCATTTGCAAGGTCAGTCATGAAGTCCCAATTCAGGGAGGAATCTCCTTCCCCTTGGGAGGGCATGGCTGCCATGTGGCGCCTCTGCATGCCCATTTCAAGAGACCTCCAGGTCTATAAATTGGTGAGTTTCCTCACCCCAAAATATACAGATAAGGAGCATTTTAGAGCAAAAAAGTGCTACCATTTTGTTTACACACCTCACACCTTTTGGATTTGCGCCTTTCACATCCTTGATCTCCTTTAGAGGGGAGGTCATTGGGTGACTATTGAGAGGACGAATCTCGAGCCCAAAACCCGAAATTTGGCCACAACATCCCACCAAATTTTTTGACAATACCCCACAAGAGGTTTTGGACCCATCCCAAGTGGATTGGCACCGAAATCAGGCCCCAAACGATGGGCGGCCTGCCCCATGGGCGCCCCCTCCCACACTGCCACAATCCTAATCGCCCCTTTTTAGAACGATGGGGATTCTATGGTAGACTTGTTTTCTTTCATTTTTGCATTTAGTTCTATGATGCTTAGATAGGTTGTCATTTGAATTTCGTCTCGTTTTGAACAATTTTGACCATATTTCTATCTTTGCTCGCTTCTACTAACTTGCAGGTAGCATAATCAAATTCCTACTAATGGAGGCCAAATTGGGAAAATATGACCATCTGGGTCTTCCCAAAATGCCCCCAATTAGCTAACCCCAAGTTTGTGAGGTCTTTTGGAGCTTCCTAGGTAGGACATTGGGACAGTACCTTTTCGGCGTTTTGTTGTAGGTGAATTCGTCCCACCCCGGAGCGAATTCAAATCGGTGAGGAATTTCCTGACTGTTCTTTTTGTAGGGCCTTCTTGGTGGTGTCTTGATGCCCCTATCCAATTTTTAGAGCATTTGGATCTATTTTAGTCATAGTTTAATTCATTTTCTCATTCATTTATCGTAGGCTTGGGGATTGCATGCTTTGTTTTATCCGCAGGTGCTACTGACCATTTCTTGTTCCTTTGAACGTAGGGTTTGGACATAGGAGGAGCATTGAGGAGTCAAGAATCATCAACACAAGTGGCGGTGATGCTTGGTCCACCCATTTTACATGTGGGCACGCGGAAGAAGGAAATGCACCCATGGATGTAACGAGAACGCATGCCTAAACGCTCCTAGCCCTTGGAAGGGGAGGATGCGCATTGTAACCAAGTTGTGAAACATATCAATAAAAAGGGCTGTCTTCTTTATTCACATTTTTTTCATTTTGATTCGCGCATGTTTTTCCCTCTTCTCATTGCACTTTCAAGTTTCTAGGATTTAGCGCTAAGTCCGGTTCTGTTTGCATCTCGTATTCGCTTTCCTTTTTGCTTTCGTATCCTCATGATTTCAGTGGTGATCATGGTGGGACCCTGTCCTCTACATTTTTGGATCAGAAATTTGATCAAAATTTACCTTGCTTGCAGGTATCTTTTTTTTGGAACGCGGGACTGCTGTTCGTTCCAGTCTGTGGCGAACACAGAACTGTAATTCATCTCACCCAGGGACGAATTGGAATGCGCCCCACCCTGGGACGAATACAGTCCTGTAATTCATTCCACCTCAGGATGAATTCCAGTCTATGAAGATTTCGGGCAGAAACTCAGGACCGACAGATGCGGGCAGAGAAGAGGTAAGGGTTCTGCATGTTCTTTGTCATTTTTTGTTCAGTGTTTCTATTTTTGGATTATTTGTTTGCTTAGGGAAAGTTTTTCTTTTTGCTGTTTGCTTGTTTCCATTTTGCAAAATAAAAATAACCCCACACACCACGTGGCAACTTAAAAACCAAGGCGTTGGTCGTAAAACCCCAGCCCTTGATCAAGACCAACGGTGGATTTCATCACCACCTTGGCTTGAATTTTGCATCCATTACCCCGATCACAACTGTTGCTAGACGTAAATCCTGACGAAAGCTGACCGAGTGTAGCTGGGGTGATTCCCAACACACGAGGATAAGTCTTCTATGGTAGGTGTCATAAACAGGGTGATTCCCCTTCCGTACCGCCTATGTTCCACGTACCATCTGCTCTCACGTACCTATAGTTTCCCTCACGTAAGGGCGGGTATATAGAGAGGTTGGTATATCGGCCTGGCAATGGTATATCGAAGGGGCGACCAATTTTGGGAGTCATAAGAGCCCTCATTTTGCATTTAAACGTTCTTTAAAAAACCTTCAAAACAAAAACAAAAAAAACAAAAAAATCAAAACACACTAAACCAGGTTTAGGACACACTCTCAATATTTAAACGAGATAATCACTGCTTGTGTGTGTGTGTGCTCATTTCTATTTAGTGTAGCATAAAAAATCATAAAAGAGATAAAAACCTACATAGCTTGTAGGAAAGCACCACCATGGTGTACACACGTAGCCAAGCCCAATCAAGGGCGGAAGCTATGGAAAGTGTACAAGGGGGCACAAGTCGCCTCCACTACAGCACCAAGGACTTGGTCATACCGCCTTGGCGGCCCGACCCGCAAGAGAGTCCGCATCAGTCCATGTCAAGATGGAACTATAGGGACACCCCTTTGAGGGACACGCCCATTCATCATAGCCCCTTTCAGGAGGAGTCCTTACATGTGGCACTCAACATAGACAAGAAAGCTCCCTTAGAAGCTCGATATGAGTGGCCACCACGCGATGAAGCGCTAGAGTGGCATAGTTTCCATGAGGAGAGGCCACATGATGATGGCCTCCCCCCTTTGCCCCCCATCACTGTTAGAACCAATAGACAAAATCTAGAGCGCAAGGCTCTTCAAACCGGGTGAGCTAACTCTGCCCACCCCTTTCACACATATGAAAGGGAGCACGAGGAAGATGATTACATTCCTCAAGAGCAATATACAGCACGGGGGCCATGCGCCTCTACACCAGCTAGATACCATGATCACCCACTGAGGCCAGAGCCTCGGGTAAATGCCACCAACCTCGATAGAGGGAAGCGACCTATTGAGATCTCGGATCATCGCGATTGAGGTAAATGCATAGGAGAGGCATCTAGGCCTCCTAGGCTCAATATGGTAGAACAAATTGACCTGGCAGTCACCAGACATGCCGCCCACCAAGCGTAGATCACGTGGCTTGAGCAAGACCAGCAATAGCTAGAGCATTTATATCACCTTAGCAAAGAGCGCATTAGGTGCCAAATAGATGAGCTGCTCCATAACCCGATGCCTGAGAGGGTTCCAACCCCGCGCACCCAAAGGGCGGAACCATATGAGAGGCATAATCCCTTGGTGCGAGATAGGTCTCTGCGACCTTACCAAGTGCTGCCTCCGAGACCTCCTAGACCTAAGCGGGAGGCCACTCCCCGGAACAATGATGGGTACCCTCCACGGGGACCCACCCAGGGTCATAGGTCTCGTCTAGAGACTCCTCAGGAAGCTTACGAGGAGTACGAGCAAGAAGAAGAGCGGGCTGAAATGCCCTACCTAGGCGGAGGGGTTGCCATCCGGCCACCCCTTCAGAGGCCTCAAGTCTCCCACAACCCACAATGGGAGCAAACTAAAGAGGAAGAAATTAAATCCTTAGATGCATATAAAGTGCTACTAGAGCGTTTGGAGTCTGTGGAGACCAAAACTTTTGGGCCTCAAAAGCCCACTTTACGCCAGCTCCGTAGTCATCCTATGCATCCGTCAATGCCAGCACCTCCTTACCCTGAACACTTTAAGCTGCCTCAGTTGGCAACCTTTAGAGGTGAGGAGGATGCTCAAGAGCATGTGACAAGGTTCCTGAGCCAATGCTTCGGCATTCAGGACAATGATGCTTTGTTATTGAGAACATTTATAACCACATTCGTAGGCCCTACCTCGGATTGGTTTACTCAATTACCAAAGCACAACATTAACAATTTAGATCGGTTAGTGGATGCGTTCCTCGAATGCTTCGCCTTCAATACCAAGAAGAAGGCGTCACTAAGTGACTTAGCCAGCCTCAGGAAGTATGAGGAGGAGACCATGGTGGCCTATGGGAATCGATGGAGGACATTGCTCTCAAAGCTGCCCTACCTCCCTCCTATGTCCGACCTCACTCAGATGTTCTCCAAAAGTTGTTTGAGATCGATCTCTATGCTATTGCAGCTACAACAATATGCCACCCTAGAAGAAGCTCTGGCACAAGCCAAAATCATTGAAGAGATCAAAATACAGGATGGCGAGATAGCCAAGCCTAAGAAAAAAGAGTGGACTAAAAACACTAAAGCTGGGACTACACAACAAAAACCCGCTGCGGTTAACCAAGTTGCTATCAATGTCCCTAAGCCTATGCAAGCAACTCAGCCTCAAAAGGCTAATTATCAGGCAGTGCCTCCCAACAACTATGATAGAGAAAATCAGAGGCAAGAACAGGGTCAGCAGCGTCGCCCTAGGTGACAATTCACACCCTACACAGAGTCCAGGGACTCCTTGTTTGACCACTTGTTAGCGACAAACCTGATCAACCTGCCAGAGGTTTAGACTATAGATCCCAATGTGCCCAAGCCTAAGGGGTATAGAGAGGACTTGTACTATAGGTTCCATAGGCGGCAGGGACATGACCTAAATGCCTGTTGGAAATTTAAGGGCTTGGTGCAGGACCTAATTGATAACAAGACCCTAGCGGTGGATAATCCTATCGCACCAAGCAATCAACAAATGGAGGTCTTCAAAGACCCCTTTCCTGCTCATGCTTCACAGGCAAAGACCCTACAAGTTAACGAGGTCACACATAACTGCCCCATGCAGGGGTATGTAGGGATGATAAGTATAGTGACTCAAAACAGGAGGTATCCAAGCATGAATGCTCCTGCGACAGTGGCAGGAGAGGTGCCAACAACATCGCAACCACAACAACACCTTGCACAACCTCCTCCGCCTAAGCCGGTGGCCACACTTCGGACCAAACTAACTCAGAGTTTGAGGACCACCTCGGCTAGGCTCTCCATATACGAGCTTATACAACAATCTACGCCCCATCGAGAAGCTCTAATGGAGATTTTGAAAGCCATCGAGTTGCAGCCCCATGAGACAAATTCTTTCAACAACTTTGTGGGGCATGTAAAATGATGCACTGAGCCGGTCATCACATTTCGAGAAGACGAATTGAGATCAGTGACTGATGACATGGCGGATCCACCCCTGCACGTTATCGCACGGGTCAATGGGATCCCATACAAGAGGGTGTTGATAGACACTGGCTCATCCAGCAACATCATCACAACTGTGGCTCTCAAGCATCTGAAGTTGCCCACATCTCACATCACAGCTTCCACCTACACTCTATGAGCATTCAATGATGCAATTTGCTTGACAGTCGGCACAATAGTCCTACCAATCCAAGTAGGACAAAAGACCATACCCACATTGTGCCACGTATTGGAGGGTGAGATGGCCTACAACATCTTGCTTGGGTCAGCCATGGATCAGGGACATGAAGTGTGTCCCTTCGATAGCTCACCAATGTTTAAAGTATACATTTGAAGGGGAGGTGCATGTAGTCCCGACGGACTTAGAACCCTTCAAGTATTGTAATGCGATGCAGCTGATGCCGCAATCGACCCTGCCATCAACGCATTTGGATTTTTAGTTAAATCCATCTAAATAGGGTTCAATTCCATAGGCATCCCCGTTAGCAAGTTCTTCAAAATCCCAGTCGGGTTCATCTTCATCATCTAGTCCTCCACCAACGACATCATCTATGGGGGCCAAATAGAAGGACAAAGGGAAGGAACCCCTAGAAGAGGCAAAACCTTTGGAAGAGACATTGCCATCAGTATCAACTATCTCTACTGAGGAGATGCCTAGCCGAATGGAAGTCGAGGCTTCTAGCCCACCCAACATGGAGTGGACTCAAGGAGAACTTCCATTCCCTCCCCCTCAACCACCAATGATCATCGTTGAAATGGCCAATACGGGCCTGGGGGAGTATCTGGTGTGGAATATTGTAGCAACACCCACACTAGAGTCCATGCAGGACATGGGGAGACCTCGCATTCCCATTGGCACTATTGTTCCCCTAGGCTACCCACCGAACCAGACAAATTTTGTGTATGGGGGCCTTGATCATGGCATTGCACCATGCACGCAAGAGGATGAAGATGAAGAGCCTTTTGCTGAAAATGTCAACTATTTGTCTAACCCGAACTTTGCTCGAGATACCTTGGCCAATGCAATTGGCACGGGTATGGGTTAGGCCGATATGAGCAAGGGATACGTGTTCTTTGCCAACCAAGATACCAAATGCCATACGACAAGTCAGGAGTAGGGTTCAACCACCCCCTCCCCTTGGACATCTTGGTGGAGAACATGCAAGGCCTAGGGATAGGCAACAAGGGGGGATTGGCATCAGATCCATATGCCAACCCTAACACCACATATACATTGAGGGATTATCTCCCATTAATGACAATCAACCTTGTTGGCTCTAGTAATCCCTTCCCTTCGCTCGAGAGAGGAGAAAGCTCGAGAGCTCATTTTCAAGGAAGGTCTAGACAATGTCAAGAAGGGTCCTCGAAGGACGAGTCAGAATATGAACCAGCATCGTATGACCCCTTCGAATCAGATAGCGATCACTCATAGGTGATCCCCATGGATGAATATCAAGAAAGCCTCTTGACAATGTTCCCCCTGGATGCTCCCATCGAGCAAGCGCCGCTCCAAGGAAATCAAGTCCCTCTGTAATCAGCGATGGAGCGAGCAAGCTCTAATTTAACGCCAAGAATCCACTTGATCCAGATTGAGCCATCCATGGACCGGTTCTCTCAAATCCATGATCGTCTGAAACATGCCAACTGGGGGTCCTTGTTCTCCCCTACTCCCCTTAATAGCGATACAACGTTATTCTTACAAGTTCTCTCCCGCTCAGCTTTTGCTAGGGATGACATTCAAGAGGGATTGGCTGTTCATACCATCGAGGCTTCTGATCAGCAGGATTGGTATTCCCCCATCAAGGACTACCTCAAGTTAGGTAATCTCCCGCTTGGATTGACGCATGCCACAAAACGAGCACTCAAGTAGAGAGCGGCAAAGTATGTCTTGTTAGGAGACATTTTGTACCGTCGCAGCTATGAAGGGATCCTCCTTCGATGCTTGGACCAACAAGAGTCCACTTGGGTGATCACCCAAGCGCACGATGGTACATGCGGTGGCCACTTCAGCGGTATGGCCATCGCAAAGTGCATTCTTTGCATGGGCTATTATTGGCCATCTTTAGAGCGAGATTGTTGCGCATATGTGCGGAAGTGCGTGAAGTGTCAACACCATGCCAATTTGACACACGTACCTTCCTAGGCCTTGTAGCCGATCCAATCGGCTTGGCCTTTTTCATAGTGGGGCCTAGATCTCATTGAAAAGATCTCCCCTACGTCGTCAAGTCATCACACATTTATCATAACGGCCACAGAGTACTTCACCAAGTGGGTGGAAGCGGTTCCGCTAACCTCTACGACTGGACCCCGCATTGTGGAGTTCATTTTGCATAACATCATATGTCATTTTGGTATTCCATCCAAGATAATCTCGGATAATGGGACATCATTTAAGAACAAATATGTGCATGCTTTGACCACAAAGTACAAAATTTAGCACAGTTTTTTGACACCCTATTATCCGCAGGCAAATGGGCAAGCATAGGCGTCAAACAAAATGCTAGTTGCTATCCTTAAAAAGACAGTCGCAGATAGTCATAAGGATTGGCACATTCAGATCCCACTTGCCCTGTGGGCTTATCGCACTAGCATTCGGACGCCCACTAGGGCAACTCCATTTTTGCTCATGTATGGCTCCGAGGCAGTCATGCCTCTCGAGTTGGAGATTCCCTCCCTACGCATATCAATGCAAGAGTTCATCGATGATGACACTACGTGGTAGGCCCGGTTAGACTAGCTTACGTTGCTTGAAGAACGATGCGTTAATGCTCTCGAGCATTTACGTATCTACCAAGAGCGACTTAAGAAAGCATACAACATGAAAGTCCACCTGAGGGACTTTCGGATTGGTGACTTGGTCTTAAAAGAAAACCAACAGAACTCTAGTTTGTCGTCCCATCTAAGGGACAAGTTCACGGCAAATTGGTTAGGTCCCTATGTAATTGATAGCAAAATAGGACCTAGAACATACCGGCTAGCCTCTCTTGACGGAATCAAGGAATTAGAACCCTTGAACATCAGTCACTTGCGGCCATTCCATATTTAAAGGAGCCATAGCCCACCCAAAAGGCCCCAAGGATTCCCATAATCGCTTGGTCAACCCAAAAAGCCCCAAGGATTTCCATAATCGCTTGGTCAACCCAAAAAGCCCCAAGGATTCCCATAATCGCTTGGTCAACCCAAAAGGCCCCAAGGATTCCCATAATCGCTTGGTCAACCCAAAAGGCCCCAAGGATTCCCATAATCGCTTGGTCAACCCAAAAGGCCCCAAGGATTCCCATAATCACTTGGTCAACCCAAAAGGCCCCAAGGATTCCCATAATCGCTTGGTCAACCCAAAAGGCTCCAAGGATTCCCATAATCGCTTGGTCAAAAAAAAAATCAATAAAATCATCACAAATAAACAAAAAGTTGCATCTCATTTCCATGCATACGCAAAATCATCATAACAGTACAGAGTTCTTTTTCATCTCATCTGCATACTCACAAACATCAATCCCTCAAAAATACAAAAATATATAGCTGCATTAAGCATCACATCCATATAGTGCATATTTGTGGTCCTACAAGGTCAGAGCACCATAGACTGTCATTACTTGGCAAAAACCATCATCTTCTACATTTTTCCACTTTATCAATAGCTCATCACCTATAACCGCCATTCACGTTATTCTCCCACATCATAGTCAGTTGTTTCCTAATGTATCGAGAGTTTTCGTCATTCAGTCGTCATTAGCTATCTAGCCACATACTGTACCAAGTCAGACAGATTTTACGAAGGTAGAATTCTACTTGGATCACACCTTGTTATGTAGCATCCCAGCACAAATTAAAACACATAAAACATTCCCAAGTTGTGTGAATGAAAGATGAAACCTGCAAAGCAATCCAGGTCACCATAAGCGAAATGGCTATCTTGCTCATCCCCCTATGCGAATGACCCCAAAGAATGCTGAGAGTTGGCAAAAGGACAAGCATCCTCCCTACCCAATTCCCCAAGAATCCCAAAGTTCTCAAAAAATTGCAAAACATCAGAACAATTTGCAAAAGTCAAAACTCCAAAATTTGATATCTCAAAGTGCAAACATCAAAAGGCACAAACAATAGTGATTATCATCACTCCATATCCTAATCCCTTGCTCAAAAGAAAAATTAATACAAAAATAAACTATGATTTTTATCACTACAAAAGAGCAAGTATCCCAACACAATTGAAGAAAAGAAGGGAGTCGAACTTGAATCCCTGGAACTCTCAGCATTCTGATAGGTCACGAGGCAAACCTCAGTACCGTTTTGGTTGATAGCCTATTGGTCACTGGTGGTAAACCTCCCGCATGACGATATATCTACCACATTAACTTGTGTGCAGATCAATGTTTGCATGTGGATGAGCTAGCTTATGGTATCCTATGATAGCACCACAGATTAATCTAACTAAATACAACAAAGGAGTTAGTGGAGCTAATAAGGTGATCCTCAGTATAGGTTTGGTTGATAGCCTATCTGGCACTGGCGGTATCCTGACAAACACCACATAAATGAACTCAATTGCACACACAAGGATGTGAAATAACTTGGTCCAAAACAAGTCTGATTCATACCTTGGTCAAAAGTCTTGTGAGATAAAGTACAGTCATGGCTAGTTAGTTAAAACATCTGAGTCTCAGAAAACCTTAACTACATTCGAAACCAACTTGCTATATTTTAGTCTCGCCATACAAAAAAAAAAACATGTATGCCTACAAAGCTATTCATCGTAGCAATCGCCTAGGACAAAAAGCCATAAAGTTCTGCATAGTCTATGGTGCGACTACCAAACATCACAAATTCAATCCATCCATTCCATTTGCATATCATATAAATTAGAAACATCTACATTCATCAACAACATATGCATTCATCACTATAACTTAACATGCATACATCCATATTCATCAACCATCATGCATAAAATCAAATCATCACATGCGCATAAAAAAAATAAAGTATGTATATATATATCATCAAAAATGCCCACAGGCTACAAAGAGCTGGTCCTCTGACCCCGCACCAAAATCAAAAATCTCAAAACCCCCCAGCCTAAGGCATCGGCCACCATGATCACATAGGATCGATGCAACGGGAACTACCCCCATGGTGTGGGTCCTATGGGACCCCTCAGGGCGGCTGCTACTAGCTCCCACATCACGCCTACTACCACCTCCCTCATCCAATCGCCTGTGACGAGATGATGTTGACTGCTCAGTACCACTATCCCTCGTTCGACGTAAAGAGCCACCTCTCGAGGGCTCAGGTAACCGCCCACCAAGGCGAATAATCTCTCCCTCCATATCTAGCCGATGTCGAGACCAATCTACCTCCCACCGAGACCAATCTACCTCCCATCGCAACCATTCTGCCTCCCGTCGACCATAGTAAGCTACTTCATCGTTGCGCTGCACCAGTTGCATCCGTAGGAGATCCCTCTCCTGTGCAATGCTAGTGTCCCCATCCCCCTGATGGTGTGCAACGAATGCGCTCTCCCGCTTCGCTAGTTGAGCCCGTAGGAGATCCCTCTCCTACAAAGCTTCCCCCAACTCCTCCTCGTGCCTGAAGCATTGTGTCAAAATAATTGTCCGCTGATCCCGTGGCATCGTCTTGATCGGCAGTCTATCTATCGAAATTTGTAGAAGCTGATAAACATCCTCCAAGGTCACTGTCATCTCCCTTGTTGGGAGATGGAAGGTGTTGGTCTAGGGATCCCACAGGTTGATCAAGGCCACCAGATAGGCACAATACCTGACCATAGGATCCAGTCGAGCCACCTTCTTGAGCCCAATGACATCAAGCCACTACCAGTCAGCCATAGTCAGCACCCCCCACGCTTTTGCAAAAGTAGTAGGTACGCAATACCGGCTCTTCACAACCTGCAAAAACAAACAACACACAAACATTAAAAAAAAGAAAAAAAAATTCACCTAGGTTTAACTATGTTTTCCATTCAATTTTAAGCTAAGTCTTGGTTTGTGTTTAGCTTAGTTTTAGGGTTTCAATTTTAATTTTGAAAAGCAACATAACAAAGAAAATTAAACAAATCACTTACAATTTTAAAAATATATGACAAAAGCAATAACGCTAAGAAGCACTTACTGGTCTTGCTTCGACTCTGCTGCTCAAACTGGTTTGTGCACTCATGATGTCGGGAGAAATTTGGCAATGCTTCGCTTCGCAGAATTGACCTCCTCCTCCGTAGAGCTCCAAATCACCAAAAAAAAACAAGTGCAAATGAGCCCAAAACCTAGTTTTGGCCTTTAAATAGCCTTTTTGAGCCTGTAATCATTCCTCCCTGGAATGAGCACTCTGGTTAGTGCTCGTTCCACCCTGGAATGAATACTACATAGGAATTCGTCCCACCCTGGAATGAATTTAGCACACAAATTTCAAAAACAACAAAAAAATGCACAAAAATGCACCAAAAACAACAATAAACCTGTCCAATGAGGGTGCTTTTGCACTTGACATTCCGGGCATGCAAAACATATGTCGGGGTCACAAATCCTCACTATCCTACTTCCTAAGAAGGCTGCCATAGCCGGACCACTCCACAGGAGGACGGATCATAGAGAATTTCATCCCCAAACTGCATCGCCAAAAGGGTCAAAACCCACCCAAAAATAGCAATAGAGTTGCTGAATGAAGGCGCCTTCATGCTGGACATTCTTGGCATCCAAAACAGATGTCGAAGTCATAAATAGTCACCATCCTACTCCCTAAGAAGGCCACCATGGTCGGACCGCTCCACGGGAAGATGAATTTTTGACAATTTCAGCTCCAAATGGTGTCGCCAAAAGGGTTAACACCCACCAAAAACAGGTCTAAATGTCAAAAAACTGCACACACATTCAAAGATAAATCTCTGAAGGCACCCTTACCTAAGTCATCTTGGGTCAAGTGACTCGTCACTTTTCTCATGTAGGTCATTCCCTCATCGATTCGTTGCTTGAGGGGGTAGTCACACTTAGTCACAAATCAACAAATACACACCCTCATGGAAATAGCATGCATTCAAAGAATCATTGACAAAGATAATCATGCCCCTGCTTGGGGCAGTAAATAAGCAATAATCACAAGTTGATCAATCACTTGGCATTCGTGAATCATGAACTCAAGGTTCCCACAGACAAAAGGTTGTGCCCTTTGCCTATTCATGATTGATCAATGTCCAAGCTCAAGTAACACCTCATTGAAAAAGGTTAACACTTGAACTGAGTTCCTTCGCTCGTCAGAAGAAAGGATTCAAGAATGCATGTCATTTTCATGCTTGGGGCATGAAGAGTTGGTTATGTTACTGAGAAACCCTAATCATTAGTGCTTTTGTTATCTATTTTTGCTCGACGCTGTGCCATGCACAACGCATCCCAAAAAGGGGCATCAAATAGTACAATTCAAAAATTGGTAGAGATACAACATATTTATAATGTGTTCATATTGTTAATAATAGACTACTTACCCTATCTACAAGTTTAACTATTAGATTTTCACTCCTTTCAAAAAATATCATTAGTATTTCATTTAATCAATCGCCATTCTATTTTTGCCATAATTTTTATTTTGCTTTTGTAGATTTTCTTCTTGTCCTCTATTTCAAAACTTACACAAAACAAACATTAAAATGTTTAACACCATCGCTTAATATATATTTTAGATAAAATTAAATAAAAATATTATGTAGTATACTACACTAAAGTAGGAATCATTTTGTGCATTTAACACTATGAAGACTACCCAATTTAGCCAATGCTAATGCTTTGGTGAATATGCCATCTACATGGCAATCTATTCTACAATAATTGAACTCTACAATGCCATATTTAATCAAGTGTTATGGATTTCAATATATTTTGAGTGAACATGATAGGATGGTTTTTTTTCCAGTTAAATTACACTTTGATTACCCAAAAATTTCTTTGTTAGATGATTTTGATGTAGACTCACTTCCTCAAGGAAACTTCTAAGTCATGCTATGTAATGCTCTTCAACAACTCCTTCTCATGTATAGCTTAGTCTTATAGAATCAGTTACATCTGACCTAGTTATTTCTCTTTGGAAGGGTTGTCAACTCCAATGTATCATTCTTTATGAATGAATTATACTCATATTATATTAAATATTTCCACAATGTCATACCTTATGCTTCTTCATATGCATGGGGACCATCAACCAGACAACTATAGCTATGAAATCATAATTTGAAAAGTATATTCTTGGACATGGTTCATATATATCATTAATACTCTTTTTTTTTGTCCAGGATGAGTCTCGTCCTCTTCATATTGTATGCATTCAATTAATTTTTCTTCATTATCTTTATTAATTTCATTTAGCACTCTTCCCCTATTTTCTACTATATGCTCTTTTATTTTGTTGTTCTTTTTTTTTTTGTATATGATTGTAGTGAATAGGTCTCATTGAAGTCCTTATCTCATCCTTTTGTCCCTATTAAAGTCGACAACCTTTATAAATCATTCACACGGTGATATTTCTGCTTGTAAGGACTCTCCATCCAAAATAATAATAATGGCCACATAAGCTACAAATACAATAAAACATAAAATATTTATAATACATAAGCCACATTAACTTGTTTGATGGCATATCCCAAGTATCCCCAAGAATGCATGGATCATACTATTAATGAATCATCATTAAATTGGACATAAATAAGTTAAGGTTATTCCAATATCTATGGCATTATTGTTGGTGTTTGTAGCAAAAATATTTAAACTCGTTGAAGTCCTTAGATCATGTAAATCCTTCCATACATTAATAAAATATGGGTTTAAACATATCATTTGCTTCTTTAGATGATGCGTGAATATGTAGAATGATATTTTATAATTTTTAAACGATTTTTAAAAAAATCTACAAAGTTTTTGTGCTAATACCTTTTCACTTTAAAGGCATTAAAGACATCACTTTATATAGTAAAATCATAATATAAATATTCCTTAATAAACATGGAAGAAATCATGTTACCCAGCGAGCTTTGTTTATCTTTTTTCTGCCTCTCCTAATATACACCCCAAGACACTTGACATGTTGGGAAACATGGGTGACAATTTGACATTCTTCCCAAATGTTGGTTAACCCTGATTCCACCCTAAATAAAATTAACCTCACTCTCCCACCACATACCCCAACCACCCTACCTAGTAAATCAACCCTCCCTCTATGCTACCTAGTATGATTCCCTCATGAGGAATCTAACCTAGATTCTAGTTTTCTTTCCTAGAAAAAAATATTTAAGAATTGTTAAAAGGCCATAAATTCATTTTGTAGGCTACTCAAAATATGACATCATGCATAGAAAAAATATTGGACTCCATGAAAACCCTAACTTTTAATAGCCACTTAAGTATTCTCTAGGGTACGAGAATGATTCTTTTCCTAAGTTAAAGCTTGAGATTTGATTTTTTTCATCGTTTCTGCTAAAATTCCTCTATTGATTCATAGATCATCTATTTTTTTGTTGACTAGACTATGTAATAATAGACCTTTGATCATGATTTTAACAGAGCTTGAATATACTAATTATAAATGAGCAATGATTATGTGATTCTTTCCTTCTAGGCACCATTGATCCCTTAAATATGACATGTGTATGTCTTCTTTTCCAACATGACTAGAAATATTTTATCATTTTCACTTTAGCTTTTTCAACCTGCAGTGCTCGTCCAAGCCAATCCGCCGAATAATAAGAGGAACAAGGCTGGCCCTGCAACCTCTCCACCTCGCCTGCAACATGGCTTTCCAAATTTGTGCGGAAGCTGGAGGGCATGCTCCACGACCGCTTATGCTTATTATTCCTGCGATTGCGAGGAGAAGGAAGCGACTGCAGGGCTGCTCCCAGCGATGACAGAAGAGAAGCCGATGTGCTCACCGTCATTGTGATTTAAATTTAACTGCTGAGATGCTGATCTATGATCTGTGATCTATCTCTACCGATGGACATTCATATATTTATATGCTAGACGATACAACTCATCTTCCTCAAACAACAAGCAGACACAAGCAAGCAAGGAATCTTGCGCAAAAGAGCAACTATCTAATTTTATAACATCACAATGAACGTGCCTGCGTGTGTCCCTGGTTCTTGTCTCCTCCTGTTTTCCATTCCCATGTGCTCTAAAGCCCCCCGTGTGCATGATTGCTTTTCATTTCAATCCAGCTTTCTATCCCCCAACCATTCAACACCTCCATGTGGGCAACTAATTTATTTAATATAATATTGCAATTGCACTTGCAGCCGTGGACAATTTGCTCGTCGAACATTGGTTTAGGTATTATTAAACAATTCTGCTGACTCACGAAAACAGCATAGCTTAGTATACACATTTCCATATCTTTCTGTGAGTCTTTGTCATTGTCCATTGCAACATAAAGGATCTTTTTTCTGTCCATCCTATAAATAAAGAAACATAAGGTTAAGATGCAGATCATGACTCCACCAGTTCTTAAATTTGTCTACCTCCAAATTATCTGCTGATAATGGCTAATATTATACATGGTATTTGTCTCTGTCTCGCACTACATAACACATCTAATCAACCCCTAATTTAGTTCTAGACAATTGCGAATTGGGAAGACTCTCTAGATGCTCTTGATTATATATATCTCTACCATTCTAGCTCGACTTATAACCCTGTTGGCGGAATGGCAACGTACGCATATAAAGATATCTAAAAACCAGCACTAATACATCCTCCCCTCACATTCCTAGTCAATATTGTTTGAAATATTGACACAAACTACAACCTTCTAACTCATGATATATCTCCTTATTTTAAAACGCATATGGACAACTTCTTTCCAATTCCGTGGTAAGCCATGCGGTCAAATTTAAGATTGTACGCTGAGAAGGTATTTGCTTTACATGGAAAGAGAGATTTTGAAATTTATTGAAGAGTGTTATGTTGATTGATTTTTTAAAAGGTTGAAAAGAAAACATTTATAATAAATAAGATTCATAGTGTTTTTTTATTGTATTGGTTTTCACGAAAGAGGAGTAAAACTATTTTGATATTTTTCGTTAAATAAGTCTTTGTAATATAATGTATAATATTTTTTTCAAAAATTATGATAAATCAAGTTAAAATTTATTGTAGAGTGTATTATCTCACAAGAACAAAGTTGTTTTGTTTGCAGTAAACGAATCCCTGATGGTGTATTTTTAGACATACATTATCTTCATTCAAAAAAAAAAAAAACAAGCTTTTTTATAATGTTAGATATGAAAATAAAAAACAAGCTTTCTTATAAGGTTAGATATGAAGAGGATATTTCAAACAGTTTATTATATTTTTGTTTAATTTTAATAAATATTCATGTGAACGGATTAAATGTTGTTATAACACTAAAAAAAAATCTATTTTATTGTTGAACAGTTCCCTTGTCGGATAAATTAAGTCATCCCATGGACTTCACCAAGGTGATTCACTATCTCTTTATCTAGTTGCTATTCTTGTAGAAGCATTAGAGATAGTTTTCTGAAAGGTCGAAAACATATTCCAATTGATGGGGGTTCACATTTAGTTTAATTGGTTGTATAGGATTGAATTAGGCAGTTCACATTACATCATCACCACATAATGGTAAGAAAACAACTTGGATACTATGCATGTATATTTGGCATATCTATAGAGAAGAAAATTATGTAGCATATATTTTAATCAATCATGTTGTTGATATTTGTCTTGGTAAAAAAATGTTAAATTTTAGAAGGAAACTGGTCAAGCATCTCTTAGTGAAAATGATGTCAAATTGTTGACCATAGAAATATATATAATTTTTTTTTATTTGTGGAAAACATCCCAAAAGGGATGCCACTTTCGGGTAAGACCCAAGGAGGCAAGGGTATCCATTCCACCAAAAACGCCCAGGACTCGGACCTGGCCTACCACCTTTGACACACTCAAGGAGCAAACAAACACACAAACCCAATTAAAAATAAGCAAATAACAACAAAAATAATAAAATAAAATAAAAAACATGCTCCTTGAGTGTGTCAAAAACAAAAGCACAACCAAACACGCACAATAAGATAAAAGAAACCACAACACAAACCACATAGAAAAACACAAGAAACACATAACAAAACACAAACAAGACAAAAACAACAGAACACTACAAAGACATAACCCAAAAAAAAAACAAGAAAAATAAACACAACCAAAACCTTAAAAATTAAAAAATAAAACAAAAATAAAAATAAAAAACAACCAACAACAGACAATAAACAAAAACAAAAAATATAGAAAACACTCACCCATAAAAACATGAAATAACACAAACAAAGAGAAACCCAAGAACAAGAACGAAAAAAACACAAGAACAATAACAAAAAACATAAAAAAAACAAACAAAACAACAAAAACACAAGAACAACAAAAAACAACACAAAGAACACAAAAACAAAACAAAATAAAAAAACCCACCCACCTTAAAAAACTAAACAAAAAAAAAAAAAGAAAAAAGAAATAAAAAATGAACAAAACAAAGACCTATCTAGACCATAAGACTATTAAGGCAAGAATCAACAGAGGAAACAAAATAAAGAATAGAATGAGCTAGGGAACTAAAAAAAATTGAATGAACCAAAGAGAAGCAAAAAAAAAAACAAGAAGAAACTAGGTACCTTCAGAACTCGGAGCCATCCAAAGAAATGATAGAAAGAAGAGCTTCCCTAATTTGAGAAGCCCACCATATAGGAGGGTGGCCATAACAAGTAAGATCACCTTTGTCCAAAGCCCAATTAGCTAAAGCATCAACACTCTTGTTTTGATCTCTGACCACATGATTGTAATCAACTTTCAAAAATCCCATCTGGATTAACTCGATCTTCTCAATAATTCTTTTTATTCTCCAATCCACCTTATGATTCTTAGAAGGATTCTTCAAGAGATTAATCATAAGTTGAGAGTCAGACTCAACTAACACCTTTTCCCATCCAACCTTAGTAGCCTCCTGAAGACCTCTGAGGATACCATACCCCTCAGCAAGGTTATTGGAAAGAATACCCAAATTCTCAGCAAAAGTAAAAACCAGGGAGCCATCTGAAAGTCTACCAATTCCTCCCACACTGGCTTTTCCAGGGTTCCCTCTAGAGGCTCCATCAGTATTGACTTTTCCAAAATCCTTAGGAGGAGGTTGCCAATTTCTATTCCTATCCAATTTACTAATACTCACATTCCCTTTAAGATGGTTGCCCTTAGAAGGTTTAATCTTCAATATTTGCATCACTTGATCCCATATTTGGTGGGAGTTTTGGGGGTGATTAAGGAGATGATGGACTGATTCAACTAAGTTGGCTATGGTCTTTTGCCAAATATAGTGAATATCCTTCCTATCTTGATTAAAAATTCGGTTGTTCCTTTCATTCCAAATATTCCAAAGAAGGATGGTAGAACCCATCCAAACTAATCGCCTAATAAAATGATCAACACCCTCTTGATTAGGCCAATCCCTCCAAAGCTGTTCAAAAGTAAAAAAATTGGACCACTGTAAGCCAAGTAAAGTGGCCATTCTCCTCCACAGCTCAGAGGCTAAAGTACACTCAATAAAAATATGGTTGATATTTTCTACATTCTCTTCACACATTTCACATCTAAAAGGGCCATGAAAACCACGCTTCATAAGTTGCTCACCAGTAAGCACCCTACGATGCAATAAAAGCCAATTAAAGAACCTCACCTTAGGCCAGAGCTTTTGAGCCCACAATTGAGAAAATATGTCAGAAGAATGGTTGGGATTATTATGGCATAAGGTCAAATAACCTTGAGCAACTGAATACTCACCCTTAGTAGTGTTGTTCCATCCAAAACAATATTTTTCATGGGACCAAGAGAGGGATCTCATATGAAGGATGCCTTGGATATCTTGTCTTTGCCTTTCTGGGATTTGAATAGGCCAGTCCTCAATAGGGATCCAATATCTACCAACCTTTGAATTACCAGTATGGTACCGATAGTAATTAGCCACCTTTATCCAATTAGCTCGGTGAAGCTCCTCCATCCAAGGCCTCCAATCGGGAAACCGAGTTATCAAAGGCTTGTGACCATCCCAAGAATCTGTCCAAAAATTTGCATGTTGACCATTATGAATGATCCAAAATAATTTTTTCTTAATCAAATCCTCACCAGTCTTAAGAACTGCTAAAATGGGAGAACCTTTGGAAGGAAGTTGATAGCGAACAAGGTCTTCAGGACTTTTGTTCTCAGCATATTTAGCACGGAGATTATTGGCCCAAAGAGCATTGGGGTTATGCAACATCCTCCAATATAATTTAGCAGCTAAAGCTTTGTTGTTATTAATTGAAGACCATAAACCTAACCCCCCTTCACTCTTAGGAAGACATAAAGTATCCCATTTCACCAAGGCCCATTTTCTTTTCTCCTTAGTACCACTCCAAAGGAAACGATGACTGATTTGATCCAATTCTCGAAGAACAACCTTTGGAATATTCAAAATGGAAGAAACATAAATAGGAATAGCTTGAAGGACTGATTTTACCAAGGTGATTCTACCCCCATAAGAAAGCCACTTGTTGGTCCACTTTCCAATTTTCTTCTTGACTTTGTCCAACAACCAATTCCAATATTTATTTTTTTGCCTTTGAATATTTATGGGAATACCTAAATAAGTGATTGGAAGAGAGGTCTTCTTATATCTTAGCTTATCCAAGACCATGGATTCCTGTCTAGCAAAGCAGTGAAAGAAAATAACTTTAGATTTGTGTTCATTGATCAACTGCCCAGTAGCCTTAGAAAAATAGCTAATGATTTGCTTAATATTAGAAGCTTCCTTAACTGTAGCTTTACCTAAAATAGTAGAGTCATCCACAAATTGAAGATGAGAGATAGGTCTAGCTCCATGAGCAATGGTAACTCCCTCAAGGGTTTTGTTTTCCTCTTTTTGGTTATAGTCCTACCCAAGCATTCAACAAGAATGATGAATAAATAAGGGGATAGCGGGTCACCTTGCCTAATACCTCTGGAAGCTGGGAAAGACCGAGAAGGCCTGCCATTGATAAGAACTAAGTAGGAAACTGAAGAGATACATCCCATAATCCAATCCATCCAATCCTTAGAGAAACCAAATTGCCTCAAAACTTTGATAAGGAAGTGCCAATCCACTCTGTCATAAGCTTTGGATAAGTCTAACCGAATGAACATGGAAGGAGAATTTTGCATATCCATGGAATGGATGGCTTCCTGAGCAAGAACTATCTCATCTACTATTTGACGTCCTTCCACATAACCCCCTTGCTCTGGGGAAATAATCTTATGCAAAAGAGGCTTCAACCTTTCTGCCATGATTTTAGTAATGATTTTGAGAAGAACATTACATAAAGCAATAGGTCTAAAAGTTGAGATATGATCAACCTCTTGAGCTTTTGGAACAAGAGTAATATAAGTTTTATTGATAACCTTCAAAATTTCTTTGGCTTTCCTGGCTTCTTCCACCACCTCTAATAAATCAACATGAAGGATATCCCAGAACTCTTGGTAGAACTCAATAGGAAAACCATCAGGACCTGGGGTTTTCCTTTTTGCATTTTAAAAACTACTTGTTGAAGCTCATTGATAGTAACAGGAGCAGTCAAAATAGAGTTCTCCTCAGAAGTGATAAGAGAAGGGATTGCTTGAAGAACATTATATTGTGAAGCTGAGTCAAGGGGAGTAGCAACAAAAATATTGGAAAAGTAATCAACAACAATAGAGTTCATGCCATCCCAAGTATAAACAACATCTCCAGAATCTGATTTTAAGGAAGAAATAAAGTTGTGAGATCTTCGAGCTAGAAGAGATTTGTGGAAAAAATTTGTGTTTCGATCTCCTTCTTTGAGCCATTGAATTCTAGATTTTTGCTTCCATAAGATTTCTTCTCTTTTTTCCCATTCCTCTAACTGAGTTGTGAGCTTAATTTCATCTGCACTTCTCTTCTCTGTGAGGCCATCTAAACGGATTTTCTTATTCAAATTTTCAAGATGAGCAATAACTTCATGTTTTTTTTATGAACATCCCCAAACTCTTTCCAGTTCCAAGTCTTGATTTTGGATTTAATGTATTGTAGTATTTTGACAAAACAGAACATCTTAGTCCCATGCCTAGGTTTACCTTCCTTCCACCATTGTTGCACATGAGGTCTGAAGGAAATGTCTCTAAGCCACATTAATTGAAAACGAAAAGGAGAGAAACTCACATTGGTTTTCCACATTTCCACCATGATCGGCCAATGATCCGAACCAACATTATTAAGAGTCTTCACTTTAGGAATGTGACCATGGATTAAGAAATTTTCAGAGAGCAAAAACCTATCCAATCTCTCCATTATACAAGCTAAGCCTTGCCTTCTGTTAGACCAAGTCATAAGGCCATTATCTAGTTGGATATCCACAAGATGGAGGTTTGCAATATATTCGCTCATGAGGTCAGTGCTTTTGTCCAAATTTCTATTTCCCCCCCTTTTCTCATCCAGAGAGAGGATGGTATTGAAATCTCCTCCGATCAAGATCCAAGCTTTAGGAAAATGAGAGATAATATGAGTAATATCCTTCCACTGTCTTCTTTTTTCCTCCAAAGAAGTCGGAGCATAAACAATAATGCAGAGCATAATCTGGTTGGAATGTCTACTTTGAATAGCTATAGCCAACAAACCCCAACTACCAACCATATGGTGAATAACTACCTCTTTTGGATCCCAAAGACAAGCAATGCCACCCGAAGTCCCTTGGGAACTGAGGGAAACCACTTTTCCAACTGGCCAAATTTTATTGGCAATTAAGTCCATATCCTCCATTGACATCTTAGTTTCTTGAAGGAAAACAAGATGTGGATGATTTACCTGAATCATTCTTCTAATTTCATTTTGTTTTGAAAGACTCCCTTTGAGTCCTCTAATATTCCAAGTGATGATCTTCATTAATACCAGGGCTAAAAAATTTGGGAAGGGCATTAATCTTACCTTCCTCTACAAGCTTTTCACCTTCTTTTACCATATGATATTGATTGGTCTTGCGACCTACTTTTTGATTAGAATCCATCTTCAATTTTTTTTTCCTCGTTTCTTGACTTATTCCAATTGAATCTGAGATGGCTTCTAACCTTGAAGAATGCTCGTACACAACCAAAATTTTACTAGATGGTTCAATAGAGTCTATATTGGGACCTGCATTATTTGAAGTTTTGACATTTGAAATATTGTTTTTCTTGTGTAAATTTTCTCCTTTTTTTTTCTGTTGAAAACCTTTGATTTGTTGGTTTGTCTCTGAGTTCTTCCCTTCATATTTAAATTGTGTTTCTAAGATTTTAGTTTCCATTATTTCCTCTTCCTCACTTGGGACATCATTTGTGGAAAGGATTTCAAACATATTAGCAGATGACTTTGATTGATCCTTCATAACTGGTTTTTTCTGAGTGTTCTTCTTCTTAGGTATTTGGAAACCTGCTAAGTTTATATCTTCTTTCTTTTGATCAAGAATTTTATTTGGGCAAGCACTGGCCAAATGACCATATTCATGGCAAATTCTACAATGAAAAGGAATGTTCTCATAGTCCACTACTTGCTCCCAAGTGTCTTCCCCAAATTGTAATGTGATATTTTTAGGTAGGGGTTTGTCAAAATCCATTAAAACACAAATCCGAGCATAAATAATATGTTCAAAATTTTGAGTACAATCAGCAATCATCATAAAAGTTCCTAAAGAGTTTCCAATTGAAGAAAAAATAGTAGGATTCCAAAATTCAATAGGGAGGCCAAAGAGTCTAACCCACACGGGAGCAATAGAAGGCATCTCTTCTTCGGATTTAAATTTAGTATGCCAGGGCTTCATGAAAAGCCCTGCCCTTCCAAAAAACCAAGGCCCCCTTGAAAATTTTTCTCTCTATCTTCATTATTAGCAAATAAAACAAGAAAATAACCATTTGGATAAATAGAGATTTGTAACTCACCTTTAGTTTTCTAGATTTTTGCAGCCTAGACTTTGAAAGCAGATAGACTCGGACGAAAACCCATGAACCGACAAATTAGTCCTCTTTTTTCCAAATCTTCAATGCCAGTCTGAATGTTATCCATATCAAGCTTAACAATAGGAGTTCCATCAGCTGCTTTAAGACATCCTGACTCCGTTTTCCTGGGATCAATCTTAGGCATTCTTAGAGGTTTATGGGAAGCCCTAATATTGATATTAGCATTGGGCTGAGGCTATCCACCACGAAGGGCATCCCTAAAATTCATTTTTGGGACTGAGTCTTCAAAATTCTTACCCTTGATAGGGTTTTTCATAGTAGAATTATTTTGTGGGTGCACCTTAGCACCAGATTCACTTGAGATATGAGCCATTTTTTGATCAACTGCTTGAAACTTGTTTCGTGATCTCTTTAATCCTTGCCCTAGACGTCGTGGAAAGGTATGGTTTTCACTTTTCTTTTGTGCAACAAATTGGAAGCCATTGTCACTCAAGTTCACAGTATGATCTGTTGAAAGACAAATTTCTAACCCATCTTGTATCTCCTGCAACATTTCTTGCTAAAATATTGAGAATAAACCACAAAATATATATATATATATATATATATATATATAATAAAAAAATAATAAATAAATAAATAAATAAAATCATCATAGAAATATAACACCTTGAGGAACATGAAGAATATATTTGATAGAAAAATGAAATGAAAAATAAATTTGATAAAAGAAGAATTTAGATATGGTTCAATTGAAATGACAATAAATGTAGTATTTTGGCATTCTTATGGGAATGACCCCCAATAGAATCCACCCATAACTTATTAAAAAAATATCATATGTTGTTTGAATAAGTACAAAAAATATATTTTGAAAGAATTATACAACTAGGGTATGTTATCAGGGTTATGCATAAGGGGTCGGACCTCAAATTTATTTATAAAAATTTGGTGAATTAGTTTCAAAATCCAAGTGAATAGTGTCCAAACACATGTAGAAGGTTCACTCTTTTTAGGGGAAATGTTGGAAATTTAATCTTAAAATGGTCAAATTATTATAAAATTGGGGTGAATCGACCCAAAAATAAATTTACACCCAAAAATTTTAGGCTAATGAGCCTTGGACAAGGGTCCTAAATATTAGTCAATTTCAAATTTTGAAAATCCTAATTTTAGCCAATTTGACGATAAATAGTTGTTATACATAACCTTGTCTATTATGTATAATAATGTTGCAAGAGAAAAAATGCATTCAAGAGCAATAGGATTTTTAACACCAAAAATTAAGTTAGCTAAAAAATAAGAAGACATAGAAATATATCTCGATGTAATAGTACAATTCAAAAATTGGTAGAGATACAACATATTTATAATGCGTTCATATTGTTAATAATAGACTACTTACCCTATCTAAAAGTTTAACTAGTATATTTTCACTCCTATCAAAAATTATCATTAGTATTTCTTTTTATCAATCACCATTCTATTTTTACAATAATTTTTATGTTGCTTTTGTAGTTTTTCTTTTTGCCCTCTATTTCAAAACTTACACTAAACAAACATTAAAATTTTTAACATCATCTCTTAATATATATTTTAGATAAAATTGAATAAAAATATTATGTAGTATACTACGCTAAAGTTGGAATCATTCTGTGCATCTAACACTATGAAGACTAACAAATTTAGCCAATTCTAATGCTTTGGTGAATATTCCATCTACATGGCAATCTATTCTACAATACTTGAAATCTAAAATACCACATTTAATCAAGTATTGATGGACTTCAATATATTTTGAGTGAACATGATAAGATTGTTTTTTTCCAGTTAAATTTCACTTTGATTACCCAATTTTTTTTTTGTTGGATGAGTTTGATGTAGACTCACTTCCTCAAGGAAACTTCTAAGTCATTATATGTTATGCTCTTCAACAAATCCTTCTCATGTATAGCTTAGTCTTATAATACCAGTTTCATCTGATCTAGTTATTTCTATTTGGAAGGGTTGTCAACTCCAATGTATCATTATTTATGAATGAATTATACTCAGTAACTCATATTATATTAAATATTTCTATAATATCATACCTTGTGTTTCTTCATATGCTTGGGTACCATAAACTAGACAACTCTAGTTAGGAAATCATAATTGGAAAAGTATTTTCCTGGACATGGTTCATATACATCATTAGTACTCCTTTTTTTGTCTAGGATGAGTCTCATCATCTTTATTGACTTCCTTTAGTGCTCTTCCCCTATTTTCAGCTATATGCTCTTTTATTTTGCTCTTCTTAATTTTTTTTTGCATATGATTGTAGTGAATAGATCCTTCAGAACATTTCTAAAAATTAGTTTGAATTCCAACATTCTCATAGGCTAGTCTAATTAAATTAACTCCATTTTTGTAATTTAATATCCTAATTAATGATACTATCATAAAATATTATTAACACAAAATCTAATGGATAATTATAGAGTTCTCCTCTCTATATTATGAGGAAAAATCTATAGGAGTATGAATGAGTGCTAGGATGATACAACTATACCATTTGAAAGATACAAGATGCACGATTTAGGACAAGATGTCCAAAAGCAATTGAAAATAATTTGAAAAATTAGATAAGGATTCCTTGGTATGACTAGAGGTATTTCAAAAAATTACATCCATTTTACATAAATGATAAAATATCACAATAATAAATTTGATCAAATATATGTCATGGACTTTTATATGAACAAAATATACTATTCATTATTTAATTTTACGCGTAGGATCACTTATGAGGATCTCAAGTGAAGGAAAAGGGTTAGAATTATTGTGAATTTTGATTTAGCATTTAAAATATTTTTTGTAGCCACTTGAAATATCATGATAGAAGTGGGATGTAGTATCAATAAATTTTATTACTAGTGTGTCTTGGGTCTAGAAATTTTTCATAGGTGGGAGAGTCATGCATTGGATTATTTCCATACTCAAGGTTGCATTGGTGCTAATACTCTATGTGTTTCCATAATAAATCTAGAATAAAGGTAAGTTAGATTGTCATATTCATATCCTATACACAATTTTATAATTTTCTTCCATAGAATTGATTTGTAAGAATTCATCCACCAACACATGTTAAAATTGGAAGAAACACTAAATCTTGATGGAAAGGAGGATTTTAGAAGAAGAGGAATTTTGAATTTTTATTTATTGTTTGAATTATTCATATCAAAATTTGAGTCTACTAATTTATTAAATAACCAATATTTTTTTATTGTTAAAAAATTTCAAATGACCTACTGCTAATCCTAGCTTAAATAATTAAAATAAGTAGTTATGTTGTGAGTGATATAGAGATCATAAGATATCTTTTTTAGATGTGATATAGTCCATAGAGTATCTTAAAGTGCTTAGGAGTACAGGTAATAAAAGAGCTTTATTGTGGTGCATACCAATGGATCATAGAAAATACTTGCAAATTTTTGGAATAAAATTATCTAGTATTGTTTCTTGTTGTACGTGAGATAAATAAAAGATGAATTATTTTATTAAGATCTCTATGAGGAGTTTAATTCATAATGATATATATTTAGAGTGATTAGATTATTTGTAACATTTCATATGCTTAATATTTTTAACAAGGCTAATTAATCAAACAAAATAGGTTTGATGGGAGTTGGGTTTTTAAAGAACATAGTCCTATATTACCTATTATGTAACGAGATAAACAAGAGGAACTAAGAGCTAGGTGGATTTATTGTCAGTATTTTTACCAAAAAAAATTGATCTCATTGAAGTCTGTATTTAATCTTTTTTCCCTATTAAAGTCGATAGACTTTATAAATCATTCACAGGGTGATATTTCTACTTGTAAGGAATCTCCATCCAAAATAATAATTATGGCCACATAAGCTACAAATACAATCAAACATAAAATATTTTTAATACATAAGCTACACTAACTTGTTTGATGACATATCCCAAGTATCCCCAAGAATGCATAGATCATAATAATAATGAACCATTCATTAAATTAGATATAAATAAGTTGAGGTTATTCCAATATCTATGACATTATTGTTGGTGTTTGTACCAAAATATTTGAACTTGTTGAAGTACTTAGATCATGTACATCCTTCCATACATTAATAAAATATGGGTTTAAACATATCATTTGCTTTTTTAGGTGATGCATGAATATGTAAAATGATATTTATCATTTTTCAATTATTTTACAGAAAATCTATATATTTTTTGCGTTAAAACATTACACTTTAAAGACATTAAAGACATCACTATATACTAAAGTCATAATATAAAATTTCCTTAATAAAAATGCAATAAATCGTGTTACCTAGTGATTTGTATATGCCTTTTGACATGGGCGACAATTTGACATTCCTCTTCAATGAATGATTTTTTCTCTAGGTTGGTGCTTGAGATTTAAGATTGGAATAAATTTGCCTAGCATTTTTGCTTATCGTACATGAGATAAACAGAAGCCTAATATTATTTTAATAAGATATCTATTAGTAGTTTAAGTCATAATGATATATATTGAGAGTTATTAGTTTATTCATAATGTTTCATATACTTAGTATTTTTTAACAAGGCCAATGAATCAAATCTAATAAGTTTGAGGTGAGAAAGTAGAACATAGTCCTATATTACTTATTATAGAATGAGATAAACAAGAGAAACTAAGAAATAGGTGGATTTACGGCCAATTCTTTTACCAAAAACATTTGATCTCATTGAATTCCTTATCTCATCCTTTTTTGTTATTAAAGTCGACAACCATAATAAGTCATTCATAGGGTGTTTTTTTCTACTTGTAAGGACTCTCCATAAAAAATAATAATGATGGCCATATAAGCTACAACTACAATCTAACATAAAATATTTCTAATTCATATACCATATGAACGTGTTTGATGACATGTCCCAAGTATCCTCAAGAATAAATAGATCATAATAATAATGAATCATCATTGAATTGGATATAAATAAGTTGAGGTTATTCCAACATCTATGGCCTTATTGTTGGTGTTTGTACCCAAAAAATTCAAACTCCTTGAAGTCCTTAGATCATGTATACCCTTCCATACATTAATAAAATATGGGTTTAAATGTATCATTTACTTTTTTAGATGATGCGTGAATATGTAGAATGATCTTTTATCATTTTTAAATGATTTTAAAGAAAATGTACAAAGTTTTTGTGCTAATACCTTTCACTTTAAAGAAATTAAAGATATCACTTGATATAGTAAAATCATAATATAAATATTCCTTAATAAACATGGGAGAAATCATGTTACCTAGTGAGCTTTGTTTATCTTTTGTCTGCCTCTCCTAATATACACCGCAAGACACTTGACATGTTGGGAAACATGGGTGAAAATTTGAAATTCTTCCCAAATTTTGGTTAACCCTTATTCCACCATAAATAAAATTAACCTCACTCTCCCACCACATACCCCAACCACCCTACCTAGTAAATCAACCCTCCCTCTATGCTACCTAGTATGATTCCCTCATGAGGAATCTAACCTAGATTCTAGTTTTCTTTCCTAGAAAAAAATATTTAAGAATTGTTAAAAGGCCATAAATTCATTTTGTAGGCTACTCAAAATATGACATCATGCATAGAAAAAATATTGGACTCCATGAAAACCCTAACTTTTAATAGCCACTTAAGTATTCTCTAGGGTACGAGAATGATTCTTTTCCTAAGTTAGAGCTTGAGATTTGATTTTTTTCATCGTTTCTGCTAAAATTCCTCTATTGATTCATAGATCATCTATTTTTTGTTGACTAGACTATGTAATAATAGACCTTTGATCATGATTTTAACAGAGCTTGAATATACTAATTATAAATGAGCAATGATTATGTGATTCTTTCCTTCTACGCACCATTGATCCCTAAAAAATATGACATGTGTATGTCTTCTTTTCCAACATGACTAGAAATATTTTATCATTTTCACTTTAGCTTTTTCCACCGTGTCAACTTTTCAATTCAACACCTACCACATGGTTTCCATTTATGTTGTTATCATTTTTGTCATCATCCTTGAAGCTACAACATGTTTGTTTGTTTTCATAAAACTTTATTAAAATACATTGAAAGTCATATTTCACTTTGAAGGTATTACTTCTTATTCTTTTGTGAAGTAATTTTTGAATATTGTTGGAGATTCTTGTTGATGGTTGAATATTGAGTCTTGAGTCCCAAATCTCGAGTATTTCATACGCTTAATTATGATTTTTGGCTTAATTGTATGCTTCTAATTAAACTGCTTGGTTATATACTAATCATTATTTTTCTTTAAGGGCTTAAGATGAAAGTGCTACCTTTGAATGAACGACTTATTGTTACTCGATCTTACTGAGCAACATGGTATATTTCATTCATTGATCAATTTAAACCTTTTGAACATACCTGTGTTCAAATATTTGATTGTGTTTCTAAAAACCTTATTCTTAAAGGTTTACTTAAGAACAATCGGCCAAAATAATTTGGCCAAATTTATAAGGAAAAAATGCTTTTCGATGCAATAAACTATATGCATTGTAATTTGGAAGGTAGTGTGGATATGGTCTAAGTTAGAGGCTAAAAACCACTAAAAATACATTTAAACGACTTGATGCATCTAAAATATCTTCTTGCACTAATTATATTCTGCATCTTCATTTATACTTTACTTAATATATATGCATCCCTCAAGCATAATTCATACATCTCATGGTATACTGAGCTTCCCAAATAAGGTACCCATCACATCACACCACAAGGAAGTCAATGGTCAACTGACCAATTTAGTTATCTTGATGAGGGATTAATTGAAAGATCAAGAGTTCAAAACTATTTTCTTTTTGGACATGCTCACTTGCTATGCTATAGGATTTAAGGATATTTCTTATGAAAGCCTTGTACCCCTTAAATCTTAGAGGTACACATGGGGAATCCATTAATCCTAACTTGCTTGACATTACTATATCTAATAAATAATGTGTTTGAGCCTCACCATCTCACTTCTATTACTAAAATGGAGAGCACTTTAACATAAATCCACCCATATAATATTATATGATGCAAGACCATCCAAAAATATTGATAGGAGTGATATAACATATTTAAATTTATCTATCTAGATAGATAGGAACACTTAATTCTTTTATATATATAAATAAATAACATGAGGTATGAAGAAGGTATTCGAAGATGAAGAGAACAAGATCACAGTTTATCTATTTTACACCTACGAATTGATTAACAAGGTATTCCTTGTTAAGGGAATACATTTTCTCACTAACTATTATATAGTAGTACTTTTGAGATGAACTAGTAGAACCCAAATAAGACGAAATGGTAAAAATTCCAATGGCTGAGCAAGTCTTCCACTTTGAAAACTAAAATTTTCCATGCCATAGATATGAGTTGATTACATGCATTGAGATTTAAATAAATGAATGCATCCACGAAATAAGTGAGAACCCCATGTGAACATAAATATCATGATCAAATATTTTGTATTTGGTATTGAAAGGATCGGCGATTTTTATCTCTACGTATTAATATATACAACGTATGTGATAGAGTATTTGTATTTGTATTTGGGTCAGCTGCAAGTGGAACAACTCTCAAGAGGAAAGGATGTTCAATAGTGAAACTCTGGAAGAGATGATAAATTTAAAGAGTTGGATGACTTTGTCATCCAAGAGTGATAGCAGTGTCCAAATCATGAAGCGCCATATTTGTGGAAGAGACTTCAAGCGAAAGCTGCAGTTTTGTGTTGGAGTTGAATGCACTATTGAGGTTTCGAAGCATGATATCCACCCTTTATAACTCACACAAAAACATGGCCGAGGATGACGATGATCTATTCCTCATATTGACTGCATATTTTAGTTTATTTTTCAGAGTGATGAGAGAAGAATTCTTGAGGGATGGCATCCGAGGTGTCTTCATCGACATGGAAGCAATAACCATAGTGCATGCCAATATGGTAATAGCCTTGGTATTATGGCCTTGGATATGCTCATGGAAGCTTCATCTAATTCTCCTCGTGCTATTCATCTCACTCTTGTTGTGAAGGCCTCAATATTGTTCAAGTTATTCACCATCCACCTCAAGGTAGACATACATTTCTCCAATTTGGACTGTGTGTCTTTGTTCTTCCTTGTCTTCATCCAACCATCAAGGGACTTGCTAGTTTTTTTAATGGTGTGGGTGTTGAATCCAAGGGCAAGGCCATGTATGATTACTTGCATACAGCTCCAATGCTTTCTAATTTCTAAGATGCTATCCTTCAACACATTGCAGACATCAAGTAAATGGACCATGTCTTCCAGATGTTGGTTTACCCACTTGCAGCCCATACCTTGAATGTCTATGGCCCTATCCCTGTGAGCCTTTGTCAAATTAGAATGAGCACCCAACGCCACCTACAATGCTCGTCTAATCCAATCCGTCGAATGATAAGAGGAACAAGGCTAGTCTTACAACCTCTCCACCCCACCTGCAACATGGCTTTCCAAATCTATGTGGAAGCTGGAGGGCATGCTCCATGACAACTTATGCTTATTATTCCTATGACTACGAGGAGAAGGAAGCGACTGCAGGGCCACTCCCAATGATGACATAATAGAAGCCGATGTGCTCACCCTCATTGTGATTTTGATTGACTATTGAGATGCTAATCTATGATCTGTGATCTATCACACCTCCCTCTCTACCGATGGATATTCATATATTTATATGCTATATGATACAACTCGTATTACTCAAACAATAGCACACACAAGCAAGTAATCTTGCATAAAAGAGTAATTATCTAATTTTATAACATCACAATGAATGTGCTTGCGTGTATTCCTTGGTCTTCTCTCCTCCTGTTTTCCATTCCCATGTGCTCTAAATCCCCTTATGTGCATGATTATGTTAGAAAAATTAACCTTGATGTTCACTCTCCGCCCAAATTTGCTCCAGAATCACACGATGCTGGGAAGAGCAAGCCAAAAATTGTAAACTTGGACAACCCACCAAAACCTTCAATGTGATGCCTTACATGTCAGTTGTCCAATAAACCTTTATTTCCCACGTACGAAATTAGGTGATTGGTTATTTCATTCATGCAAGGTAGGTGGTTGGCTCTTCATGCCCAACTATATAAACCCTTTGTTCGGCTGGAATTTGGTGATGACGAAGAAAAAAAAAGAGCAAAAAACACATTAGCGAGCATAGAGCATTTTTGACTCAGGCTCAAGCAACAGCCTTGATGTTTTTGGCTTTCCTTAGAAACCCTCATTTGAGGTACCTTGTAATTCGTTTCACATAAATAAAATTTTGCCATTTTTTAGGAAGTTTAAAGGGTTTTAACGAATCTTATTTGTGTCTCATTATCTCTCTTGCATCTCCTGACCTTAGCATATTTTTGTGTTAGTTTAACACAACCTTATTCATTGTTTGTTTTTATTACTATCTTATTTGTGGAAAATTCCTTGAATCACCCTCTAAAGAAGCAATTTCAAAAATGCTCTAAGTTTCGATAGTGCGTTGCTCCCACTAGCATAGCTCATGGTGTGCATTGCCCGACGTCTCAGTGATCTTGGATAGAGTATAGTTTGAAGATAGCAAGACTATAGGCAAGAATTTATTAAGTCTCAAGCTTGCCTATCCAACTGCACAACACAGTCTGACTATGTGAGCCTTCTTATGGACAGTCTGATAGGACAACTAGAAATTTGGCTAGGTATATTGGTCTTCGTCTAACTGTGTAACACAACCCAACTACACACACATTGACCTACATAATCAAACATTGATCAGTTAAACTACCCTCCATCATAGTTTTTAAACTCCACAACCCAATATTTTGGGACTTATTTGTGCTCTCCATAATTTTTAAAAATCAAATTTGAAACTTCAAATTGGTATTAGAGCTTATTAGTGTCTTTACACGGAGATCAAAGCAGAATGGCTTCTAGTATCAATCATTCACTACAGTTACATATCTCATGCTTCAATGACAAGAACTACGATTACTAGAGCATTCAGATGAAGATCGTGTTTAGACCTCAAGAGCTATGGGAGTTAGTCAAGAACGACTACCCATAACCGACAGATGTAGTAGCACTGGCTACCTTCCCCCAAGCTGACAAGGATCTGTTGAAAGAGAACATGAAGAAGGACCAGAAGGCCCTCTTCTACATCATGCAAGTAGTTGAGGAGACCATATTCCTACAGATCGCATTGGCCACCAAGGTGAAGTAGGCCTGGGAGATTCTGGCTAGCTCGTATCAGGGTATCAACAAAGTGAAGTTGGTGAAGTTGTAGATGTTGAGGAGAGAGTTCAAGAACCTACATATGAGTTAGTCTGAGTCCATGAGTGACTTATTCACCTAAACTATGAATATCATCAACTAGATGTGATTGAAGGAGAGATTATACAGAGCCAAAGAATCACGGAGAAGATTCTCAAAAGTTTTCCTACCAAATTTGACTGTGTCATTATTGCAATAGAGGAGTCGAAGTATATGACAACCCTCTCAACAGATGAGCTCATGGGTTCATTGTAGAAACATGAGTAGAGGATGAGTCGCTAATATCAAACCTCTCTAGAGCAGGATTTCAAGGCTTAGGTCTCATTTTGAGACAATGGCAGATAGGACTCCCACCAAGGTGTCTCTAGTTCTAAAGGAGGAAGAGGTAGAGGCAGGCGTGGGAAAGGAAATAAGCAAGAAGGTTAAACCCTAGTGAGAGAGAAACCAACTGCAACTTCCATCAACAAGGAGGAAGAGACGGTACGAAGAACCAACAAGCCAAATCTGGTCAAAAAGGACAAGTCAAAGGTCTAGTGCTACTATTGCAAGAAATTTGGCCATTACATCTTTGATTGTAGAAAATGGATGGCTAAGGAGAACCAATAGCAGGCCCATTACACAAATGAAGCCAAAAATACAGTAGGAGGGAACATTTTTTTGACTTGCAATATTGAGGAGGAAAGCTAGAAGAATATCTGGTATTTGGACAGTGGATACAACAACCACATTATAGGGAAAAAGGAGATGTTCTCACAACTTGATGAAATAATCCAGTCTGAGGTCAATATGGGGAATAATAGCAAGGTTCCTATGATGGGGAAAGTAAAGATCCTCATTCACACCAGGAACGGTGAATAGAAGTAGATTTATGACATCTATTATGTGCCTGGTCTGAAGCACTGGATAGCTCACATAGAAGGGGCATACGGTCCAGTTCAAATATGGAGTATGCACCATCAGAGAAAAGATGCATGGACATATTACAACCATATCCATGACGAAGAAAAAAATATTTCCATTGTAGATTCAAAATGAATCTTTGATGTCTCTGAGTGTAGTTGTGAAGGATGCTATCTGGTTGTGGCATCTCATATTCGGTCACCTGAGTTTCAGTGGCCTAAATCTAATGCACAAGAAGTAGATGGTGAAGGGTTTACCCCTTATTGAGTAGTAAAATTAGATTTGTGAGGGTTTCTTAGTCATAAAAGAACATCGATATTCATTCCCTTTCGAACAATCTTGGAGAGCATCACATCCATTGGAGTTGGTGCACTTAGACATCTGCAATATGATGCAGACTAGCATATTTGTTGGTAATAAATACTTCTTGACATTCATTGATGACTTTAGCTGGAAGACCTAGGTTTATCACAACAAGCTAAAGTTAGAAGCATTTGCCAAATTCAAGGAATTCAAGGTTCTTGTGGAGAAACATAGTGGATACCGATGAAAATACTCAAGAACAATGGTGGAGGTGAATACATCTCCAATGAATTCCATAATTTTTGCAAGTAGCATGGAATTCACAAGTAGCTCACTGCTAGATACAGGCCGTAGAAAAATGATATAGCTGAGAGGAAGAACTAGACCATCATGGATATGGCACGTAGTATGATGAAGGCAAAGGGATTACCACACAAATTATTGGTAGAGGTTGTAACATGTGTAGTCTACCTACTGAACAGATGTCCCACCAAAATCTTGAAGGAAAAATCCCTCAGGAGGCCTAGAGTGGTCAGAAGCCATGTGTGGCTCATTTGCGTGTATTCGGGTGCATTGCATATGCACATGTTCCAGAAGAGAAGAGATAAAAGTTGGATGATAGAGCTAAAAAGTGTATCTTCATAGGATACAGTGAGCAGGCAAAGGCATACAGGTTATACAATCCTGTGATGAGAAAGCTCATCATTAGTCGAGATGTGAATATCTTGGAAGATGAAGCCTAGAATTGGAAGTCAAAGACTTGCCAGTCAGAGCCAACAATAGTTGAGTCTATTGAATTGGAGGAGAGTAGTGTATTGCCACATGTAGCCTCAAGCAATAGCAATAGTGTCGACAATAGCAACAAGATATTTACGAGGCAACCTAAACTCATCAAGATGAGGAATATTCTTATTTTGCATTCTTTACTGAGGTTGATTAAGTGGAGTTTGAAGATGCAAATTAGAATCAAAATTAGGTGAAAGCGATGGACGAGGAGATAGAAGCCATTGAAAATAATGATACATGGTAGCTGGTAGATCTTCTAGCAGGGAAGAAGACCATTGGGGTCAAGTGGGTGTATAATACGAAGTTCAACACCCAAGGAGAAGTAGACAGACATAATGCTTTATTAGTGGCAAAGGGCTATAAGCAAAAGTTAGGTATTGATTACCATGAGGTATATGTACTTGTAGCCTGACTTGACACAATGAGGATAATCCTGGCACTAGCAGCTCAAAAGGGCTAGAGTGTTTACCAGATGGATTTCAAGTCAGCCTTCCTCAACGAAGTTTTGTAGGAAGAGGTCTACATAGACTAACCAATAGGGTACGAGATTGAAGGCCAAGAGAGCAAAGTCCTAAAGATGAAGAAGACCCTGTATGGTTTGAAGCAAGCACCCTAGGCTTGGTACAACTGGATTTACAACTATTTTCAAGAGAATGGGTTTATCAAATGCCCATATGAGCACACCCTATACATGAAGATAAATTAAGCAGGAGAGTTCATTATCATCTGCTTGTATGTGGACGATCTGATTTACACTACAAACAACAATGTCCTATTCAACCAGTTCAGAACAACCATGAAAAAGGAGTTCAAGATGACAAATTTGGGGCTGATGAAGTATTTTATCGGCATCAAAGTTGACAACGCGACACATGGGATCTTCATTTCTTAGGGTAAGTATGTGAAGGATGTCCTGAAGCAATTCAATATGGAGGACAAAAAACCTGCCATCACACCTATTGCCATAGGTTTGAAGTTGAGAAAGTTGGATCCAAGAAGGAATGTTGATCCAACCTTGTTCAAGCGGTTGGTTGGTAGTCTTATGTATTTTACCGCAGCACGACCAAACCTAATGTTCAAATTTAGCTTGATCAATCAATTTATGGAGACTTCAAAGTACATGCATTGGCAAGTAGGCAAGAGGATCTTACGCTATATCAATGGGATACACAACCATAGCCTATTCTACGTCAGACAAGACCAGTTAGATTTGGTGGGCTACACAAATAGTGACTAGGCTGGCATCATTGATAATCGAAAGAAGACCTTTGAGTATGATTTCCATATCGGATCAGGGGTAGTCTCATGGGAATTCAAGAAGTAACCTATTGTTGTGTTATCCACTGTAGAAGCAGAGTACGTCACTGCCACATCAATCGCATGCCAGGTAGTTTGGCTACCAAGAGTTTTGGGTGAACTAAACCATCCATCGGAAGGCATGACAACTGTATTTTGTGACAATTCTGCCATAGCACTATCAAATGATCCAGTGTTCCATGGTCGAACGAAGCACATTGATATTCGTTATCACTTCATTAGAGAGTTGGTGAAGTTCGATGAAATTCAGCTACAGTTCTGCAGGTCCAAGGAGTAATTGGTGGATATTTTCATGAAGCCTTTGAAGGAGGAAGACTTTAGTAGATTGTGAGAGTAGCTAGGAGTCAAAGCACTCATGAAATTAGGTTTAAAGGAGGGTGTTAGAAAAATTAACCCTGATGTTCACTCTCTATACAAATTCGCTCCACCCAACTTCGCTCTAGAATCGCATGATGCCAAGAAGCACAAGCCAAAAATTGTAAACTTGGGTGACCCGCCAAAATATCCAATGTGACACCTTACATATCAGTTGTCTAATTAGCATTTATTTACCACATGTGAAATTAGGTGATTGGTTATTTCATTCGTTTTGGGTAGGTGTTTGGCTCTTCATACCTAGCTATATAAACCCTTTGTTTGGTTGGCATTTTGGTGATGAGGGAGAAGGGAGAATAGCAGAACACACGTTAGCAAGCAGAGAGTATTTCTGACTCAGGCCTAAGCAGCATCCTCAGCGTTTTTGGATTTCCTTAGTGTTAGTCCTGCAAACACACTTGTAGATGATTGTAAACCCTCATTTGAGATACCCTGTAGTTCGTTTCACATAAATAAACTTTTACCATTTTTTCAATTAGTTTAAAGGGTTTTAACTGATTTACTTATCTCTTGCACCTCCTAATCTTAGCACATTTATGTGTTAGTTTAACGCAGCCTTATTCATCGTTTGTTTTCATTGTTGTCTTATTTGTGGAAAATTCCCTGTATCACCCTCTAAAGAAGCGATTTCAAAAATTCTCTAAGTACCGATCGTGCGCTACTCCCACTAGCGCAACTCTTGGCGTGCATCGCCTGATGTCTCAGTGATCTTGGATGGAGTACAGTTTGAATACAACAAGACTCTAGGAAAGAATTGATTAAGTCTCAAGCTTACCCGACATTGTGGGACTTATTTCCGCATTCTGTCGTTTTAAAAAATAAAATTCGACACTTTAGATTGCTTTTGATTTCAATCCAGCTTTCTATCCCCCAACCATTCAACACCTCCATGTGGGAAACTAATTTATTTAATATAATATGGCAATTGCACTTGCAGCCGTGGACAATTTGCTCTTCGAACATTGGTTTAGGTATTATTAAAAAAATCTGATACCTCACAAAAACAACATAGCTTAGTATACACATTTCTATATCTTCTGTCAGTCTTTTTCATTGTTCATCACAACATAAATAATATTTATTTTGTCCATCATATAAATAAAGAAACATAAGGTTAAGATGCAGATCATGATGCCACCAGTTCTTAAATTTGTCTACCTCCAAATTATCTGCTAATAATGGCTAATATTAGACATGGTATTTGTTTATGTCTCGCACTACGTAACACATCTAATCAACCCCCAATTTAGTTCTAGATAATTGCGACTTGGGAAGACTCTCTAGATGCTCTTGACTATATATATCTACCATTCTAGCTCAACTTATAACCCTGTTGGCGGAACGACAATGTACGCATATAAAGAGCTCTAAAAACCAGTGCTAATACATCCTCCCCTCACACTCCTAGTCAATCTTGTTTGAAATATTGACACAAACTTCAACCTTCTAACTCATGATATATCTCCTTATTTTAAAGCGAAAATGGATAACTTCTTTCCAATTTCGTGGTAAGCCATGCGGTCAAATTTAAGATTGTACACTAAGAATGTATTTGCTTTACATGGAAAGAGAAATATTTTGAAATTTATTGAAGAGTGATATGTTGATTGATTTTTAAAAAGGTTAAAAAAATATATTTATAATAAATAAGATTGATAGTTTTTTTATTGTATTGTTTTTCAAGAATAAAATTATTTTGATATTTTTCGTTAAATAAGTCCTTATAATATAATGTATAAGATTTTTTCGAAAATTATGATAAATCAAGTTAAAAAGTATTGTAGAATGTATTATCTCACAAGAACAAGGTTCTTTTTTTTGTAGTAAACGAATCCCTGATGGTGTATTTTTAGACATACTTTCTCTTCATTCCAAAAAAAAAAACCAAGCTTTCTTATAAGGTTAGATATGAAGAGGACATTTGAAACAATTTATTAGAGTTTTGTTTAATTTTGATAAATATCGGTGTGAATAGATTAAATGTTGTTATAACACTAAAAAAATTCTATTTTGTTGTTGAACGGTTCCCTTGTTGGATAAATTAAGTCATCCCATGGACTTCACCAAGGTGATACTATCTCTTTATCTAGTTGTTATTCTTGTAGAAGCATTAGAGATAGATGTTTGAAAGTCAAAATTAGAAGGTCAAAAACATATTCCAATTGATGGGGGTTCATACTTAGTTTAATTGGTTGTATAGGATTGAATTAGGCAGTCCACATTACATCATCACCACATAATGGTAAGAAAGGAACTTGGATACTATGCATGTATATTTGGCAAGATTTAAACACAAGTTTCTTTCTTGAATATCGAAGAATTTAATGGCTTGGGTTGATGCCATTTGATGAGAGCATCCTCAAATTATGATTAATGCTACCAATAAAATGGATGTGGGTATTGGATAAGAAAAAAATCATTGTTAATGTTCATAATCTAGTATTAAAGGTAACATTTTAAAAATATGAGCATATCTATAGAGAAGAAAATTAGGTAGTAGATAATTTAATCAATCATGTTGTTGATATTTGTCTTGGTAAAAAAGGTTAAATTTTAGAAGGAAACTTGTCAAGCATCCTTTAGTGAAAATGATGTCAAAGTGTTGATCATAGAAATATAACACCTTGAGGAACATGAAGAATATATTTGATAGAAAAGGAAATGAAAAATAAATTTGATAAAAGAAAAATCTAGATATGGTTCAATTGACATGAAAATAAATGTAGTATTTTGGTATTCTGATGGGAATGACCCCCAAATATCATATGTTTTTTGAATAAGTAAAAAATATATATTTTGAAGGAATTATACAACTAGGGTCTGTTATCGGGGTTAAGCATAATGGGTTGGACCTAAAATTTATTTATAAAAATTTGGCGAATTAGTTTCGAAATCCAGGTGAATAGTGTCCAAATGCATGTAGAAGGTTCACTCTTTTTAGGGGAAATGTTGGAAATTCAATCTTAAAATGGTTAAATTATTATAAAATTGGGGCGAATCGACCCAAAAATAAATTTGCACCCAGAAATTTTAGGCTAATGAGCCTTGGTCAAGGGTCCCAAATATTAGCCAATTTCAAATTTCAAAAATCCTAATTTTAGCCAATTTGGCGATAAATAGTTGTTATACATAACCCTATATGTTATGTATAATAATGTTGCAAGAGAAAAAATGCATTCAAGAGAAATAGGATTTTTAACACCAAAAATTAAGTTAGCTAAAAAATAAGAAGACATAGAAATATATCTCGATGTAATAGTACAATTCAAAAATTGGTAGAGATACAACATATTTATAATACGTTCATATTGTTAATAATAGACTACTTACCCTATCTAGAATTTTAACTAGTAGATTTTCACTCCTATCAAAAATTATCACTAGTATTTATTTTTATCAATCGCCATTCTATTTTTACAATAATTTTTATTTTGCTTTTGTAGATTTTCTTCTTGCCCTCTATTTCAAAAATTACACAAAACAAACATTAAAATTTTTAACACCATCTCTTAATATATATTTTAGATAAAATTGAATAAAAATATTATGTAGTATACTATGCTAAATTTGGAATCATTCTATGCATCTAACACTAGGAAGACTAACAAATATAGCCAATTCTAATGCTTTGGTGAATATGCCATCTACATGGCAATCTATTCTACAATACTTGAACTCTAAAATACCATATTTAATCAAGTATTGATGGATTTCAATATATTTTGAGTGAACATGATAAGATTATGTTTTTTTCCAGTTAAATTCCACTTTGATTATCCAAAAATTTCTTTGTTGGATGAGTTTGATGTAGACTCACTTCCTCATAGAAAACTCTAATTCATGCTATGTTATGCTCTTCAACAAATCCTTATCATGTATAGCTTAGACTTATAATACCAGTTTCATCTGATCTAGTTATTTCTCTTTGGAAGTGTTGTCAAATCCAATATATCATTCTTTATGAATGAATTTTACTCATATTATATTAAATATTTCCACAATGTCATACCTTATGCTTCTTCATATGCTTGGGGACCATAAACTAGACAACTCTAGTAAGGAAATCATAATTGGAAAAGTATCTTCTTGGACATGGTTCATATACATCATTAGTACTCCTTTTTTTGTCGAGGATGAGTCTCTTCATCTTCATATTGTACACATTCAATTAATTTTTATTCATTATCTTTATTGACTTGCTTTAGTTCTCTTCCCCTATTTTCAACTATATGCTCTTTTATTTTGCTCTTCATTTTTTTTTTGCATATAATTTTTTTTATTTGTGGAAAACATCCCAAAAGGGATGCCACTTTCGGGTAAGACCCAAGGAGGCAGGGGTATCCATTCCACCAAAAATGCCCAGGACTCGGACCTGGCCTACCACCTTTGACATACTCAAGGAGCAAACAAACACACAAAACCAATTTAAAAATAAGTAAATAACAACAAAAATAATAAAATAAAATAAAAAACATGCTCCTTGAGTGTGTCAAAAACAAAAGCACAACCAAACACGCACAATAAGATAAAAGAAACCACAACACAAACCACATAGAAAAACACAAGAACCACATAACAAAACACAAACAAGACAAAAACAACAGAACACTACAAAGACATAACCCAAAAAAAAACATGAAAAATAAACACAACCAAAACCTAAAAAATTAAAAAATAAAATAAAAATAAAAATAAAAAACAACCAACAACAGACAATAAACAAAAACAAAAAACATAGAAAACACTCACACATAAAAACACGAAATAACACAAACAAAGAGAAACCCAAGAACAAGAACGAAAAAAACACAAGAACAATAACAAAAAACATAAAAAAAAAAACAAAACAACAAAAACACAAGAACAACAAAAAACAACACAAAGAACACAAAAACAAAACAAAATAAAAAAACCCACCCACCTTAAAAAACTAAACAAAAAAAACAAAAAAAAAAAGAAATAAAAAATGAACAAAACAATGACCTATCTAGACCAGAAGACTATTAAGGCAAGAATCAACAGAGGAAACAAAATAAAGAATAGAATGAGCTAGGGAACTAAAAAAACTGAATGAACCAAAGAGAAGCAAAAAAAAAAACAAGAAGAAACTAGGTACCTTCAGAACTGGAGCCATCCAAAGAAATGATAGAAAGAAGAGCTTCCCTAATTTGAGAAGCCCACCATATAGGAGGGTGGCCATAACAAGTAAGATCACCTTTGTCCAAAGCCCAATTAGCTAAAGCATCAACACTCTTGTTTTGATCTCTGACCACATGATTGTAATCAACTTTCAAAAATCCCATCTGGATTAACTGAATCTTCTCAATAATTCTTTTTATTCTCCAATCCACCTTATGATTCTTAGAAGGATTCTTCAAGAGATTAATCATAAGTTGAGAGTCAGACTCAACTAACACCTTTTCCCATCCAACCTTAGTAGCCTCCTGAAGGCCTCTCGAGGATACCATACCCCTCAACAAGGTTATTGGAAAGAATACCCAAATTCTCAGCAAAAGTAAAAACCAGGGAGCCATCTGAAAGTCTACCAATTCCTCCCACACTGGCTTTTCCAGGGTTCCCTCTAGAGGCTCCATCAGTATTGACTTTTCCAAAATCCTTAGGAGGAGGTTGCCAATTTCTATTCCTATCCATCTTACTAATACTCACATTCCCTTTAAGTTGGTTGCCCTTAGAAGGTTTAATATTCAATATTTGCATCACTTGATCCCATATTTGGTGGGAGTTTTGGGGGTGATTAAGGAGATGATGGACTGATTCAACTAAGTTGGCTATGGTCTTTTGCCAAATATAGTGAATATCCTTCCTATCTTGATTAAAAATTTGGTTGTTCCTTTCATTCCAAATATTCCAAAGAAGAATGGTAGAACCCATCCAAACTAACTGCCTAATAAAATGATCAACACCCTCTTGATTAGGCCAATCCCTCCAAAGTTGTTCAAAAGTAAAAAAATTGGACCACTGTAAGCCAAGTAAAGTGGCCATTCTCCTCCATAGCTCGGAGGCTAAAGTACACTCAATAAAAATATGGTTGATATTTTCTACATTCTCTTCACACATTTCACATCTAAAAGGGCCATGAAAACCACGCTTCATAAGTTGCTCACCAGTAAGCACCCTACGATGCAATAAAAGCCAATTAAAGAACCTCACCTTAGGCCAGAGCTTTTGAGCCCACAATCGAGAAAATATGTCAGAAGAATGGTTGGGATTATTATGGCATAAGGTCAAATAACCTTGAGCAACTGAATACTCACCCTTAGTAGTGTTGTTCCATCCAAAACAATCTTTTTCATGGGACCAAGAGAGGGATCTCATATGAAGGATGCCTTGGATATCTTGTCTTTGCCTTTCTGGGATTTGAATAGGCCAGTCCTCAATAGGGATCCAATATCTACCAACCTTTGAATTACCAATATGGTACCGACAGTAATTAGCCACCTTTATCCAATTAGCTCGGTGAAGCTCCTCCATCCAAGGCCTCCAATCGGGAAACTGAGTTATCAAAGGCTTGTGACCATCCCAAGAATCTGTCCAAAAATTTGCATGTTGACCATTATGAATGATCCAAAATAATTTTTTCTTTATCAAATCCTCACCAGTCTTAAGAACTGCTAAAATGGGAGAACCTTTGGTAGGAAGTTGATAGCGAACAAGGTCTTCAGGACTTTTGTTCTCAGCATATTTAGCATGGAGATTATTGGCCCAAAGAGCATTGGGGTTATGCAACATCCTCCAATATAATTTAGCAGCTAAAGCTTTGTTGTTATTAATTGAAGACCGTAATCCTAACCCCCCTTCACTCTTAGGAAGACATAAAGTATCCCATTTCACCAAGGCCCATTTTCTTTTCTCCTTAGTACCACTCCAAAGGAAACGATGACTGATTTGATCCAATTCTCGAAGAACAGCCTTTGGGATATTCAAAATGGAAGAAACATAAATAGGAATAGCTTGAAGGACTGATTTTACCAAGGTGATTCTACCCCCAGAAGAAAGCCACTTGTTGGTCCACTTTCCAATTTTCTTCTTGACTTTGTCCAACAACCAATTCCAATATTTATTTTTCTGCCTTTGAATATTTATGGGAATACCTAAATAAGTGATTGGAAGAGAGGTCTTCTTATATCTTAGTTTATCCAAGACCATGGATTCCTGTCTAGCAGAGCAGTGAAAGAAAATAACTTTAGATTTGTCTTCATTGATCAACCGCCTAGTAGCCTTAGAAAAATAGCTAATGATTTGCTTAATATTAGAAGCTTCCTTAACTGTAGCTTTACCTAAAAGAGTAGAGTCATCCACAAATTGAAGATGAGAGATAGGTCTAGCTCCATGAGCAATGGTAACTCCCTCAAGGGTTTTGTTTTCCCTCTTTTTGGTTATAGTCCTACCCAAGCATTCAACAAGAATGATGAATAAATAAGGGGATAGCGGGTCACCTTGCCTAATACCTCTGGAAGCTGGGAAAGACTGAGAAGGCCTGCCATTGATAAGAACTAAGTAGGAAACTGAAGAGATACATCCCATAATCCAATCCATCCAATCCTTAGAGAAACCAAATTGCCTCAAAACTTTGATAAGGAAGTGCCAATCCACTCTGTCATAAGCTTTGGATAAGTCTAACCGAATGAACATGGAAGGAGAATTTTGCATATCCATGGAATGGATGGCTTCCTGAGCAAGAACTATCTCATCTACTATTTGACGTCCTTCCACATAACCCCCTTGCTCTGGGGAAATAATCTTATGCAAAAGAGGCTTCAACCTTTCTGCCATGATTTTAGTAATGATTTTGAGAAGAACATTACATAAAGCAATAGGTCTAAAAGCTGAGATATGATCAACCTCTTGAGCTTTTGGAACAAGAGTAATATAAGTTTTATTGATAACCTTCAAAATTTCTTTGGCTTTCCTGGCTTCTTCCACCACCTCTAATAAATCAACATGAAGGATATCCCAGAACTCTTGGTAGAACTCAATAGGAAAACCATCAGGACCTGGGGTTTTCCCTTTTTGCATTTTAAAAACTACTTGTTGAAGCTCATTGATAGTAACAGGAGCAGTCAAAATAGAGTTCTCCTCAGAAGTGATAAGAGAAGGGATTGCTTGAAGAACATTATATTGTGAAGCTGAGTCAAGGGGAGTAGCAACAAAAATATTGGAAAAGTAATCAACAACAATAGAGTTCATGCCATCCCAAGTATAAACAACATCTCCAGAATCTGATTTTAAGGAAGAAATAAAGTTGTGAGATCTTCGAGCTAGAAGAGATTTGTGGAAGAAATTTGTGTTTCGATCTCCTTCTTTGAGCCATTGAATTCTAGATTTTTGCTTCCATAAGATTTCTTCTCTTTTTTCCCATTCCTCTAACCGAGTTGTGAGTTTAATTTCATCTGCACTTCTCTTCTCTGTGAGGCCATCTAAATGGATTTTCTTATTCAAATTTTCAAGATGAGCAATAACTTCATGTTTTTTTTTATGAACATCCCCAAACTCTTTCCAGTTCCAAGTCTTGATTTTGGATTTAATGTATTGCAGTATTTTGGCAAAATAGAACATCTTAGTCCCATGCCTAGGTTTACCTTCCTTCCACCATTGTTGCACATGAGGTCTGAAGGAAATGTCTCTAAGCCACATTAATTGAAAATGAAAAGGAGAGAAACTCACATTGGTTTTCCACATTTCCACCATGATTGGCCAATGATCCGAACCAGCATTATTAAGAGTCTTCACTTTAGGAATGTGACCATGGATTAAGAAATTTTTAGAGAGCAAAAACCTATCCAATCTCTCCATTATACAAGCTAAGCCTTGCCTTCTGTTAGACCAAGTCATAAGGCCATTATCTCGGTTGGATATCCACAAGATGGAGGTTTGCAATATATTCGCTCATGAGGTCAGTGCTTTTGTCCAAATTTCTATTTCCCCCCTTTTCTCATCCAGAGAGAGGATGGTATTGAAATCTCCTCCGATCAAGATCCAAGATTTAGGAAAATGAGAGATAATATGAGTAATATCCTTCCACTGTCTTCTTTTTTCCTCCAAAGAAGTCAGAGCATAAACAGTAATGTAGAGCATAATCTGGTTGGAATGTCTACTTTGAATAGCTATAGCCAACAAACCCCAACTGCCAACCATATGGTGAATAACTACCTCTTTTGGATCCCAAAGACAAGCAATGCCACCCGAAGTCCCTTGGGAACTGAGGGAAACCACTTTTCCAGCTGGCCAAATTTTACTGGCAATTAAGTCCATATCCTCCATTGACATCTTTGTTTCTTGAAGGAAAACAAGATGTGGATGATTTACCTGAATCATTCTTCTAATTTCATTTTGTTTTGAAAGACTCCCTTTGAGTCCTCTAATATTCCAAGTGATGATCTTCATTAATACCAGGGCTAAAAAAGTTGGGAAGGGCATTAATCTTACCTTCCTCTACAAGCTTTTCACCTTCTTTTACCATATGATATTGATTGGTCTTGCGACCTACTTTTTGATTAGAATCCATCTTCAATTTTTTTTCCCTGTTTCTTGACTTATTCCAATTGAATCTGAGATGGCTTCTAACCTTGAAGAATGCTCGTACACAGCCAAAATTTTACTAGATGGTTCAACGGAGTCTATATTGGGACCTGCATTATTTGAAGTTTTGACATTTGAAATATTGTTTTTCTTGTGTAAATTTTCTCCTTTTTTTCTGTTGAAAACCTTTGATTTGTTGGTTTGTCTCTGAGTTCTTCCCTTCATATTTAAATTGTGTTTCTAAGATTTTAGTTTCCATTATTTCCTCTTCCTCACTTGGGACATCATTTGTGGAAAGGATTTCAAACATATTAGCAGATGACTTTGATTGATCCTTCATAACTGGTTTTTTCTAGTGTTCTTCTTCTTAGGTATTTGGAAACCTCGCTGAGTTTATATCTTCTTTCTTTTGATCAGGAATTTTATTTGGGCAAGCACTGGCCAAATGACCATATTCATGGCAAATTCTACAATGAAAAGGAATGTTCTCATAGTCCACTACTTGCTCCCAAGTGTCTTCCCCAAATTGTAATGTGATCTTTTTAGGTAGGGGTTTGTCAAAATCCATTAAAACACAAATCCGAGCATAAATAATATGTTCAAAATTTTGAGTACAATCAACAGTCATCATAAAAGTTCCTAAAGAGTTTCCAATTGAAGAAAAAATAGTAGGATTCCAAAATTCAATAGGGAGGCCAAAGAGTCTAACCCACACGGGAGCTATAGAAGGCATCTCTTCTTCGGCTTTAAATTTAGTATGCCAGGGCTTCATGAAAAGCCCTGCCCTTCCAAAAAACCAAGGACCCCCTTGAAAAGTTTTCTCTCTATCTTCATTATTAGCAAATAAAACAAGAAAATAACCATTTGGATAAATAGAGATTTGTAACTCACCTTTAGTTTTCCAGCTTTTTGCAGCCCAGACTTTGAAAGCAGATAGACTCGAACGAAAACCCACGAACCGACAAATTAGTCCTCTTTTTTCCAAATCTTCAATGCCAGTCTGAATGTTACCCATATCAAGCTTAACAATAGGAGTTCCATCAGCTGCTTTAAGACATCCTGACTCCATTTTCCTGGGATCAATCTTAGGCATTCTTAGAGGTTTATGGGAAGCCCTAATATTGATATTAGCATTGGGCTGAGGCTGTCCACCATGAAGGGCATCCCTAAAATTCATTTTTGGGACTGAGTCTTCGAAATTCTTACCCTTGATAGGGGTTTTCATAGTAGAATTATTTTGTGGGTGCACCTTAGCACCAGATTCACTTGAGATATGAGCCATTTTTTGATCAACTGCTTGAAACTTGTTTCGTGATCTCTTTAATCCTTGCCCTAGACGCCGTGGAAAGGTATGGTTTTCACTTTTCTTTTGTGCAGCAAATTGGAAGCCGTTGTCACTCAAGTTCATAGTATGATCTATTGAAAGACAAATTTCTAACCCATATTGTATCCCCTGCAACATTTCCTACTAAAATATTGAGCATAAACCACAAAAATATTGGCCGCTAGGGCCCGAAGGCCCTAAAAACCAACCTCTGGAGCTGCTTGCACTCAACCCAGATGAAACCCTCGCATAGCCGCTTGCCAAATATGTCGTTCACACATAGGGATGCGCTAGGATCTGTGTTGCTCCAAATGATATGAAAATTGGTGGAGACGTTCTAGGGTTTTTCAGGCATCTACCCTCAAAATTTTAGCTCAATCCGAGTCCGGATGAGTGAGATATGGCCAAAACGAGTTCGGAAGTTTGGGCAGTCCTGCGAAAAACGTCTCATCTATCTTTTCTTCAAATCATAAGTTCTTCCCAACGATGACCCTTTGTTCGAAGACAATAATTTCAAAACTCACATATAATTATAGTGAATATATCTTTCACAATATTTCTAAAAATTAGTTTGAATTCCAACATTCCATAGGTAGTCTAATTCAATTATATCTATCTTTGTAATTTAATATCTAATTATATCTATCATAAAATATGATTAGCACAAAAGCTAATGGACAATTAGAGAGTTCTCCTCTCTATATGATGAGAAAAACTCTATAGGAGTATGAATGAGTGAATGCTAGGATTATACAACTATACCATTTGAAAGATACAAGATGCACGATGTAGGATAAGATTTCCAAAAGCAATTGAAAATAATTTGAAAAATGTGAAATGTAAAATTAGATAAGGATTCCTTGGTATGACTAGAGGTATTTCCAAAAATTACATATATTTTATATATAATTATAAATTATGACAGTAATAAATTTGATCAAATATATGTCATGACTTTTATATGAACAAAATATAATATTTATTGTATTGATGTTACTTGTAGGATGTTATGTGGATGGGGGGGTGTGTTTTGATTTAACATTTAAAATATTTTTTGTATCCACTTGCAATATCTGTTAGAATTTCCCAATAATAGACATGCAAAGCATTACACAAAATATGAAGAGAAGAGTGGAACTGATTGATTTATTCCAAGGATCAACTTTGTATAAATAGCAAAGTTGATCATTGAGAGCCATTGGATTACAACAACTCATCAAACCTGATGAAGACACCACTAAGAGTTCTCCTGACACATGGAGGAGTGGAAACTCAAGTGTGTCTATCCTAGTAGAACTTAAGAGAATATTCACTTATTCTAACACCCCCCTTAAGTGATACTAGGGGAGGGTTGTACAAATGAGTCCCAACAACAAGGCCTGATGAGGTACTCATGTACAATGACTTATTTTTGAAGAGATGGTAAAAACCCAATGGGAAAAACCATCAATCAAAAAGGAAGTAAGAGGCTTGTCTTCGGATGGTGAAGATTGTCCTCTTAATACAATAAGAATGATGAGTCCTAGACAACATGGCCTGATGAGGTACTCATTTACAATATATAGTTGGTGAAAAAACCCCTTGGGGAAAAACCAACTATCAGAAGAAGGAAGAGGCTTGTCTTCGGATGGTGAAGATTGTCCTCTTATTAAAAAATAATGATGAGTCCCGATAACTTGGCCTGAATTAGGTACTCATATACAATATATAGATGGTGAAAAACCCCTTGGGGAAAAACCAACTATCACAAGAAAAGAGGCTTGTCTTCGGATGGCGAAGATTGTCCTCTTATTACAAAAGAATGATGAGTCCCAACAACTTGGCCTGATTAGGTACTCATATACAATATATAGATGGTGAAAAAACCCTTTGGGGAAAAACCATCTATCACAAAAAATATCCAAGATAGAGGTATGTCTTCGGATGGTGAATATTGTCCTCATAAAATACATGTTGTTGGAGATATGATGAAAAAACCACAAGGGAAAAAACCATTCTCCAACCAATATAATGAGAGGTGGAAGACCTCTATGTCAATGCAGTTGTATTACTCCAAGTTTATCTCACAACTGAAGGTAACACGGAGAAGGAAATGACTTGGTGAAGATATCTACAATTTGATTCTCAGTTGGAATATAGTCCAAGTATATATCCCCATTCTGAATATGTTGTCTTATGAAGTGCATGTGTATCTCAATGTGTTTGGTGCATTGATGCTCAACTGGATTGCATGCAATATGAATTGTGCTCTGATTGTCACACCAAAGAGTTATAGGCTTTTCATGGGAGAAACCAAATTCTCTCAGAATTTGATGAAGCCAAAGAGCTTCTTGACTAGCTAAAACTATTGCCCTGTATTCTGCCTCTGTAGAAGATAAGGCTACTGCTTGTTGTTTCTTGCATAACCAGGCTATTGGTGAAGAACCAAGGCAAAATACATAGCCTGAGGTTGAACATCTATCTTCTACTGAACCTGCCCAATCTGAATCCATGTAGCCAATGATATCCATGGATTTTCCCTTATAGAGGAGCCCAAAGTGCGTAGTGCCTTGCAAGTAATGGAGGATTCTTTTTGCTGCTTGCCAATGACTGAAGTGAGGTTGATGAGAGAATCTGGATATGAGGCCAACAACATATGAGATATATGGGTGAGTATGAGTAAGGTATAACAGACTTCCTACAAGCTGACGGTATAGAGTTGCATCACATAGAGGGGATGAGTAGGAAGTACTAAGATTAATGCCAGATTGAAAAGGGGTAGGAGAAGGTTTGCAATCTATCATTTTAAATATTTGAAGAAGATCTAGAGTGTACTTTTGTTGACACAATGAAATTCCTGCATCTGTTTGACTTATTTGGATCCCAAGGAAGTAATGAGCTAGACCTAGATCAACCATTTCAAATTTTTTAGAGAGGGAGTCTTTTATAGTCTGAATGTGAGTGAAGTTACTACCAATGAGAAGAATATCATCAACATATAGAACAAGAATGGTGATTTTGCCTTCATCTCTCCAAATGTAGATTGTGTTATCATACTCACAATGAGAAAAACCTATGGAAAGAAGGAAGGAGTCCATATTTTCATACCAAGCTCTAGGGGCTTGTTTGAGGCCATAGAGAGACTTTTTTAGCCTACAAACAAGAGAGGAGTCTTGAGTGAAACCAGCAGGTTGTTCCATGAATATTTCTTCTTTTAATTCCCCATGTAAGAAAGCACTTTTTACATCCATTTGATAGACAAGCCACTTTTGGGAAGCAGCCAGAGCAAGAACCAGTCTAACAGAATCCATTTTAGCAACTGGAGCAAAGGTTTCTGCATAATCAATACCTTCAATTTGAGAAAAACCTTTGGCTACTAGGCGAGCTTTGTGTTTGTCTATTTCTCCATTAGGCCCATATTTTGTTTTGTAGATCCATTTACAATGAACTAACTTCCTTCCTTTAGGCAAGGGAACTAAATCCCAAGTTTTATTTTTTATTAAGGAAGAAAATTCATTTTCCATGGCCTCATCCCATTCTTTAATTCTTGTTGCTTCTTTGAAGGATTGAGGATCAGAGGAAATAGACTGACAGACAAGACCAATGCCTATGGGGTTGGTTGATCTGGTTGATGGAAGATTTTGGATGTAAGGAGTAGCTTCTTTAACAATGGTGCGGGCCCATTTTGGCATAGTGGAAGGAGTAGAAGGAGTTGAAAGACATTGAGTTGGAGTTACAGGTTCCTCATCTTGATTATCAATTTCCAAGTTAACTTCAAGAGTTGGCTCTTCATAATATTGAGGTTCTACTATAGGAGAAGGCTCAATGGAGGAAGAGGGGGTTTGAGGATCTTTTTGAGGGAATGTTTCATCAAATTGGACATTCCTATGAAAGAAGACCTCATGAGTTGAGGGATCAAGGAGCCTGTATGCTTTCAATTCTTCACAATAACCGATAAATATGAGCTTTTTGCTTTTCTTATCTAGAGCCTTCCTTTTCTTCTTTGGGATGTGAGCCCAAGCAGTACACCCAAAAATATTGAAGTAGGAAACATCTGGTTTTGAGCCAGACCATGCTTCTTCAGGAGTTAAATGGTCAAGAGCTTTATGAGGTGTGCGGTTTTGAATATAATTGGCACAGTTAATAGCTTCTGCCCAAAAAATTTTTGGAAGATCTCTTGAATGGAGCATACAATTTGCCATTTCTTTTAATGTTCGGTTTTTCCTTTCTACAATACCATTTTTTTGAGGATTATGGGAGACAAAATGTTGATGAATGATGCCATGACTTGATAGAAATATGGAGAACTCATTACTGCAGTATTCCCCCCCATTATCTGTGCGAATTTTCTTGATTTTGCAAGAGGCCTGATTTTCAACTAAGGCTTTGAAAACTTTAAAGTGGGATAGAACATCACTTTTATATTTTAGGAAGTAGACCCAGGATCTTCTAGAAAATTCATCAATAAAGGTTAGAGCATACTTTTCTCCTTTGAAAGAAGGTTCTAGAAAAGACATCAAGTCACTATGGATTAATTCTAGAGGGGATGAGGCTTTTAGAGAACTACTTGGGTGGAAAGGATCTTGATGTTGCTTCCCAAGAGCACATCCAGGACAAACTCCATCAATAGAAGAGACTTGGGGTAAAATTGTTACCATATCATGGGTGCTCAAATCCTTTAGATAGTTGTAACTAAGATGACCAAACCTTTCATGCCAAATTTTGCTTTCAAGATCTCCATGAGCCACAAAATAGGAGGCCCCTTCTAGATTTTGGAATCCTTTGAAGTGAAATAGGTGAGTGTTATGATCAATATTTCCTTTGGCTATGAGAGAATGGGGATCTTGAAAGTCTCTTATCTCAACTCCTGTTGGAGAGAAGAGAACTGTTTTCCCCTTTCTAGAAGTACAAATTTGATAGACGGAGAGGAGATTTGTGGCAATGTTTGGAACATAGAGAACATTATTTATAGAGCCATCATCAATGGTTATGTCCCCCTTTCCTTTGATAGGGATAAAGGAAGAGTCACCCACTTCTATGCTACATGTAGAGCTTGAGGAGATAGAAGAGAATGACTCATCTAAAGTAGTCATGTGATGAGTAGCTCCAGAATCTAGGACCCAATAATTAGAGGAAGAATTGGAGGTTTTCCCTTGAACATTAAGGGCTTTTCCTATTTTCTTTTTATTGTCTATATTTTGATCCTTCATAGCTGCCTCTAGTTGTTGTAATATTTTCCAGCATTTGTTTGCAGAGTGACCATTCTTTTTGCAGTGAGTACAAGTTATGGGGTTCTTTTCCTTCTTTTTGAATTTTTATTTAGAAGAGGTGGAGGCTACTAAGGCTTTTGAGGAAGAGGAAGAAGAAGAGATTTCATATCTAGCAAGTTTTGTTTCTTCCCTAGTTAGTCTATCACAAAACTCTTCTAAGGAGGGCATTTTAAAGGTTGCACCAAGAGCATCTTTGGTAGATATAAAGGTGGTAGCAAAGATTTGAAAAACACCATTTAGCTTAGAAAGGATTAGATAAATGCATTCTTCTTCAGTATTAGTCTTCCCACTGCCTTTGTATTGAGTGAGGACTTCTTTGAATTTGGTGAGGAAGTCAACAATACTGCTAAAATATTCAGGAGACAAAGTTGTTAGTTCTGCTTCTAGTTGCATTGATCTTATTTGATCTACTTTCCCAAACAAGGTCTTTAGTTTCTCCCAACTTTCATGAGGAGTTTTACAATATGTAATGTGAAACCACAAACTTTCATGAACATTAGAGCTTATAATACCCATTGTTTCATGCATCTTTCCTTTATGAACAAAAATTTCATATTCTTTCTCAAATTATGGTTGCTTTTCTTCTAGCAAATGAGTAAGACCTTTTTGAGAGATAAGATTTAAAATTTTAGGTTTCCAAGTGTGAAAGTTATGAGGGGTGAGAGGTTCAATTGAATTCATCATTTTAACACAAAATAAAAGTTGAAGTTTTAACCAATATTTCCCCCCTTAGAACTTCAATATTTGGATTAATGCAATTGATTAGAAAGAATTTTATGAAGCTTTTCAATATATTAATCCTCAAAATACCCACCCTAACAAGAGGGAAACTATAAGTATTGAGGTTTGATATATTGTTGCTTTTGAAATGCCAAATCCTCTTTATGTTCTTCTCAATACCCGCCCTTACTTGAGGGAAACTTTAAGTATAGAGAAGAATTTTTCAAGGTTTGTAGGCTTGAAATGCAGTGATATCAACCAGATTTTAATTTGGACTCTCAATACTCGCCCTTACGAGAGGGAAACTATAAGTAAGAGAGATATCCAATATTGTAAAAAGGTTGATGAGAAAAATATATGCCAGGCCTTTATACCAATTGCCTCCAAAACCCGCCCTTACGTGAGGGAAACTATAAGTGTTAGAGGCAATGATACATGGAATGTAGGCAAATATATTTTGAGGGAAAACTTATAAGTTTTGAAAATATTTTCTCTATGAAAAGAGATATATTTAGAAAAGTGAAAGGATAAAGAAGATTAACACCTTTCTAAAAAAAATAATTTAAATATTATTTTTGTTTTATTTTATATGATTAAGAATAATATATGTTTACAAAAATTTAATAAACAAATATGTATTTGAAGAGGTTAAATAGTGAGTATCTTCTTTATGAAATATATAATGGAATATTTCAACAATAACACCTTTTAAATATATGCTACTTAAAAGGAACTAAATGAACTTAGAAGAAGATAGACAAAAAATATACAACCCCCCTTAAATATTAATTACTCGAGTGTTTTTTGTTTTCAAAAAATTAATAAACAAATATGTGTTTGAAGATGTTAAATAGTGAGTATCTTCTTTATGAAATATATAATGGAATATTTCAAAAATAACACCTTTTAAATGTATTCTACTTAAAAGGAATTAAATGAAATTAGAAGAATATAGAAAAAAAATTATACAACCCCCCCTTAAGAAACACAAATATGCAATAAATTGCACTAACCTCCCCTAAATAATCTTTTATTATATTGGTTACAATATTGACTCACGAATTTTGAAGAGAGCTTTTTGTGAAAAATAAAAGGCTCTTTGAAAAGGAGTCAAAAGATATGACCCTCGAAATGGAAGGATCGAATAACCTATACAAAAAGAAATAGTAAGGAGGATAATAGATTTTCTGTAAAACTGATTATGGCTTCGACAAAGAGTGGTGCTCAGAATAAATGGAGATGCCTGAAGGAACCAGATATTTTCAATCTTGTTGATTTGGTTGTAGGGTGTTCTAGCAGGCATCTCCTTATTTTTGAGTGTCAATGATTGGAACACCAAGTTATTATAGATATGGAGATACATCGCCAACAATAGTGCCAAATTCCACATGGATATTCATCGAAGATACCACGAGGTGAGTGTTCCATGTCACATCTAGAGAGGTACATCGTGCATGCCGAGCTTCAATGGGAGTGAGGATTCCCTTTTTTCTGAAGATGAGGAGCCAAAAAAATCTCTCACACAGAGTTGTCCTTCAATTTGGATTTGGTTAGAAATAAATAAACATGATAGTCGCGCAATTATGATATACAAAAATTTAAAAATTATTCCCAAACGTTGTGGGCCAAAAGAAAACTATGGAGCCACAAAATTTAAACAGGATCGCAGTGCCTACTATGAAAAGTAGAGGGCTCTAAATTTGAATCAAAGAGAGGGAGAATATTTTGAAAAAAAAAGGCTCTTTTCCTTTTAGAATATGGGCTAAAACAGTGCCAGGCACACAGAGTGTAAACCTTGTATTGAATATAAAGGAAGAGCTTAATAATATTTAAAAAAAAAATCACCCTTGAGCATGAATTCAAACACAACTTTTTTTAAAAAATATTGCAATACATATATTTTCAACAATAAATATTTTGCTGAAAGAAAAAAACCTATGGATAAAAACTGACTACTGCATTACTTTCAAGAAAGTTAGTTAAAACAAATTATCCAAAGCAAATGAACCAGATCCTAGCACCTTCAAGAAAGAATGCTAAAAAAATCTATCCTACTCTGGTACCATGTTAGAATTTTCCAATAATAGACATGCAAAGCATTACACAAAATATGAAGAGAAGAGCGAAACTGATTGATTTATTCCAAGGATCAACTTTGTATAAATAGCAAAGTTGATCATTGAGAGACATTGGATTACAACAACTCATCAAACCTAATGAAGAAACCACTGAGAGTTTTCCTAACACATGGAGGAGTGGAAAATCAAATGTGTATATCATAGTAGAACTTAAGAGAATATTCACTTATTCTAACAATATCATGAAGGAAGTGGGATGTAGTATCAATGAATTTAATTACTAGTGTGTCTTGTGTCTAGAAATTGTTCATAGGTGGGAGAGTCATGCATTGGATTATTGCCATACTCAAGGTTGCATTGGTGCCAATACTCTATGTGTTTCCATAATAACTCTAGAATTAAGGTAAGTTAGATTGTCATCTTTGTATCCTATACACAATTTTATAATTTTCTTCCATAGAATTGATTTGTAGGAATTCATCCACCAACACATGTTAAAATTGGAAGAAACACTAAATCTTGATGGAAAGGAGGATTTTAGAAGAAAAGAAATTTTAAATTTTTATTTATTGTTTGAATTCTTCATATCAAAATTTGATTCTACTAATTGATAAGATAACCAATATTTTTTTATTATTTAAAATTTTCAAATTACCTACTACTAATCCTAGCTTAAATAATTAAAAGTAGTAGTTATGTTGTGAGTGATACATAATTTTTTTTAGATGTGATCTAGTCCATAGAGGATCTTAAAGTGCTTAGGAGTAAAGGTAAGAAAAGAACTTTATTGTGGTGCATACCAATGTGTCATATGAAATACATGGAAATTTTTGGAATAAATTTATCTAGTATTGTTGCTTGTTGTACGTGAGATAAACAAAAGACTAAGATTATTTTATTAAGATCTCTATGAGGAGTTTAATTCATAATGATATAGATTTATAGTGATTAGATTATTTGTAACATTTCATATGCTTAATATTTTTATCAAGGCCAATGAATCAAACAAAATAGGTTTGAGGTGAGTTGGGTTTTTAAAGAACATATTCCTATATTACTTATTATATAACGAGATAAACAAGAGGAACTAAGAGCTAGGTGGATTTATGGTCACTGTTTTTACCAAAAAAAATTGATCTCATTGAAGTTCGTATCTCATCCTTTTGTCCCTATTAAAGTCGACAACCTTTATAAATCATTCATAGGATGATATTTCTACTTGTAAGTACTCTCCATCCAAAATAGTAATTATGGCCACATAAGCTACAACTACAATCAAACATTTAAATGACTCGATGCATCTAGAATATCTTCTTGCACTAATTATATTCTACATCTTCATTTATACTTTACTTAATATGTATGCATCCCTCAAGCATAATTCATACATCTCATGGTAGATTGTGCTTCCCAAATAAGGGACCCATCACATCACATCACATTTATAAATCATTCAAAGGGTGATATTTCTACTTGTAAGGACTCTCCATCTAAAATAATAATTATGGCCACATAAGCTACAATTATAATCAAACATAAAATATTTTTAATACATAAGCTACACTAACTTGTTTGATAACATATCCCAAGTATCCCCAAGAATGCATAGATCATAATAATAATGAATCATTCATTAAATTGGATATAAATAAGTTGAGGTTATTCCAATATCTATGGCGTTATTGTTGGTGTTTGTACCAAAAATATTTGATTTTGTTGAAGTCCTTAGATCATGTACGTCCTTCCATACATTAATCAAATATGAGTTTAAACATATCATTTGCTTTTTTAGGTGATGCATGAATATGTAGAATGATATTTATCATTTTCCAACGATTTTATAGAAAATCTATAAATTTTTTGCATTAAAACCTTACACTTTAAATACATTAAAGACATCGCTATATATAGTAAAATCATAATATAAAATTTCCTTAATAAATATGTGAGAAATCATGTTACCTAGTGATTTGTATATGCCTTTTGACATGGGCAACAATTTGACATTTCTCTTCAATGAATGATTCTTTCTCTAGGTTGGTGCTTGAGATTTGAGATTGGAATAAATTTGTCTAGCATTGTTTCTTATCGTACATGAGATAAACAGAAGCCTAATATTATTTTAATAAGATATCTATGAGTAATTTAAGTCATAATGATATATATTGAGAGTTATTAGTTTATTCGTAATGTTTCATATACTTAGTATTTTTTAACAAGGCTAATGAATCAAATCTAATAAGTTTGAGGTGAGAAAGTAGAACATAGTCCTATATTACTTATTATGGAATGAAATAAACAAGATAAACTAAGAACTAGGTGGATTTATAGCCAATGCTTTTACCAAAAACATTTGATCTCATTGAATTCCTTATCTCATCCTTTTGTTGTTATTAAAGTCGACAACCTTTATAAATCATTCACAGGGTGATATTTCTACTTGTAAGGACTCTCCATACAAAATAATAATGATGGCCACATAAGCTACAAATACTATCAAACATTAAATAATTATAATACATAAGCCACACTAACTTTTTTGATGATATGTCCCAAGTATCCCCAAGAATGCATAGATCTTAATAATAATGAATCATCATTGAATTGGACATAAATAAGTTGAGGTTATTCCAACATCTATGGCCTTATTGTTGGTGTTTGTACCAAAAAAATTGAACTCCTTGAAGTCCTTAGATCATGTATACCCTTCCATACATTAATAAAATATGGGTTTAAATGTATCATTTGCTTCTTTAAATGATTCGTGAATATGTAGAATGATGTTTTATCATTTTTAAATGATTTTAAATAAAATCTACAAAGTTTTTGTGCTAATAACTTTCACTTTAAAGGAATTAAAGACATCACTTTATATAGTAAAATCATAATATAAATATTCCTTAATAAACATAGGAGAAATCATGTTACCTAGTGAGCTTTGCTTATCTTTTGTATGCCTCTCCTAATATACACCCCAAGACACTTGACATGTTGGGAAACATGGGTGACAATTTGACATTCTTACCAAACGTTGGTTAACCCTGATCCCATCCTAAATAAAAGTAACCTCACTCTCCCACCATATATGCCAACCACCCTACCTAGTAAATCAACCCTCCCTCTATGATACCTAGTATGATTCCCTCATGAGGAATATAACCTAGATTCTAGTTTTCTTTCCTAGAAAAAAATATTTAAGAATGGTTAGAATGCCATGAATTCATTTTGTTGGCTACTCAGAATAATGACATCATGCATGGAAAAAACACGGGATTCCATGACAACCCTATATTTTAATAGCCACTTAAGTGTTCTCTAGGGTATGAGAATGATTCTTTTCCTAAGTTGGAGCTTGAGATTTGATTTTTTTCATCAATTCTGCTAAAATTCCTCTATTGATTTATAGATCAACTATTTTTTGTTGACCAATCTATGCAATAATAGACCTTCGATCATGATTTTAACAAATATTGAAGATACTAACTATAAATGAGGAATGATTATGTGATCCTTTCCTTCTAGGCACCATTGATACTTTAAATATGACATGTCTATACCTTCTTTTCCAAAATGACTAGAAATATTTTATCATTTTCACTTTGGATTTTTCCACTGTGTCAACTTTTCAAATCAATGCCTACCACATGGTTGCCAGTTATTTTGTTATCATTTTTCTCATCATCCTTGAAGCTAGAACATGTTTGTTTGTTTTCATAAAGCTTTATTAAAATACGTAGAAATTCCTATTTCACTTTGAAGGTATTCCTTATTATTATTTTGTGAAATGATTTTTGAATATCATTGGAGATTCTTGTTGATGGTTGAAGATTGAGTCTTGAGTCCCAAATCCTGAGTATTTCATACACTTAATTATGATTTTTGGCTTAATTGTATGCTCATCATTAAACTACTTGGTTATATACTAATTATTTTTTTTCTTCAAGGGATTAAGATGAAAGTGTTACCTTTGACTTAACGACTTATTGTTACTCGATATTACTGACAACATGGTATATTTCATTTATTAAATAATTTAAACCTTTTGAACATACCTGCGTTCAAAGAGTTGATTGTGTTTCTAAATACCTTATTCTTAAATTTTTATTTAGGAACAATCAGCCAAAATAATATGGGAAAATTTATAAGGCCAAAAGGCTTATTGATGCAATAAACTGTATGCACTGTAATTTGGAAGGAACCATCTCACTTCTATTACTAAAATGGAGAGCACTTTTACATAAATACACCCATATAATATAATATGATGCAAGACCATCCAAATATATTGATATGAGCGATATAACATATTTAAATTTATCTATCTAGATAGATAATAACACTTAATTATTTTATATATAAAAATAAATAACGGGAGGTGCGAAGAAGGTATTCGAGGAGAAAAATAACAAGATCACGATTTATCTATTTTACACCTATGAATTGATTAACAAGGTATTCCTTGTTAAGTGAATATATTTTCTTGCTAAATTTTATATAGTAGTACTTTTGAGATGAACTAGTAGAACCCAAATAAGATGAAATGGTAAAAATTCCAATGGCAGAGCAAGTATTCCGCTCTAAAAACTAAATTTTTTCATGCCATGGATATGAGTTGATTACATGCATTGAGATTTAAATAAATGAATGCATCCACGAAAGTGAGAACCCCATGTGAACATAAATATAGTGATCAAAGATTTTGTATTTGGTATTGAAAGGATCGGTGATGGTAATAGCCTTGGCATCATAGATGGCCCTGGAAGCTTTGTCTGATTCTCCTTGTGTTGTTCCTCTCAATCTCGCTATGGAGACCTCAAGATTGTTTAAGTTATCCACAATCCGCCTCAAGGTAGACATACATTTCTCCAATTTGGACTGAGTATCTTTGTTCTTCCTTGTCTTCATGCAACCATCAAGGGAGTTGTTGGTTCTTTCAATGGTGTGGGTGTTGACTCCAAGGGCAAGGCCACGCATGGCTACCTGCACATAGCTATGTTGTTTTGTGATTTTTGAGATGTCCTTCAACACATTGCACACATCAAGCAGATGGACCATGTCTTCCAGATGTTGGTTTACCCACTTGCAGCCCATACCTTGAATGTCTATGGCCCTATCCCTGTGAGCCTCTACCAAATTGGAATGAGCATCCAACATCACCTGTAGTGCTCATCCAATCCAATCCACCAAATAATAAGAGGAACAAGGTTGGTCCTACAACCTCTCCACCTCGCCTGCAATATGGCTTTCCAAATCTGTGTGGAAGCTGGAGGGCATGCTCTACGACCTCTTATGGTTATTATTCCTATGACTATGAGGAGAGGGAAGTGACTATAGGGCCACTCCTAGTGATGAAAAAAGAGAAGTCGATGTGCTCACCGTCATTGTGATTTTGATTGATAATATGGAGCCTAAATTTGGCTAAAAATTAGTTTTTTTCTCTCTTTTTGGTAACTAGTTGCTTTTACACATGGAAACTTTATAAACTAAAAAAATCAGTCCAAAAAATCCATAATTGATGGGTCTATCCCTGGTGTCTAATTCCAAGATAAAATCTATATAATTAATGGTTGCTTACAAATCAGTGTGATTTTTCATTGTGTGTTTTTGGGAGAGACAGTGTATGTGGAGAGGATTTCTTTGTTTTTGAGACATTGAGAGGATGTGTGCAGCTGTTAGCCTTTGGTGATTCCATATGGTGCTTGGAGGACTTAATAAGGAACTGAAATTATTCTTCGGGGATGTAGCCCACACTAGGTGAACCTCGTTACATACTGTATCAATCTATTGTGTGATTGTTTTTTGTTACTTTTATGTTATTCTAAAAAATTTGTTTAAATTAATTGCTCAATATTATTAGTTTAATAATATGTAAATACTAACAATTGGTATCAAAGCACATTGTGTTGGGTACTCAAAAGTAGGGAATTGTTTTAAGTGAGAGCAATGGCAAAGGATTCAAAGTTTTAGATACACAAGTTTAATGGGCAGAACATTACATTATGGAAAATGTAAATTGAAGATTATTTATTACTGAATGATCTGTATCTTCCTTTAGGAGGAAAAGAAAATAAATCGTTCGATGTAAAAGATGAGGCCTTGGTAGCTGCTAGACAGAAAGACTTTGGGAACAATACACTTATGCTTGGGAAGCCAGGTGGTTTTCAACATCTCAAAGGAGAAAACAACAAAAGATGTAATGGATGCCCTTACCAGGTTGTATGAAAAACCTTCTGCATCTAACAAAGTTTTCTTGATGAAAAAATTATTCAATATGAAAATGAATGAAGGTGAGTCCGTGCAGGACCATCTTAATAATTTTAATGAGGTAACAAATCAATTATGCTATATTAAAATTGAATTTTATGATGATTTCAGAGCTTTGCTTATCTTATGCTCTTTGCTAGATAGTTGGAACAGTCTAGTTATGGCGGTTAGTAATTTTGTATCTGGTTCTAATAAACTGGTATTTGATGATGTTGTTGGAGTAATTCGAAGCGAGGATATGCAAAGAAAATATTTAGGTGGAGCAACTTCATCAACTGCATTGACAATGGAGAACAGAGGTACGTAGAAGGAAAGGGGTAAAAGTCCAAGTAGAGGAAAGTCTAAAGGAAGATCAAAGTCCAGAGGAAAAAGCAAGGTTGAGTGTTGGTATTGCAAAAAGAAGGGACATCTGAAAAAGGATTTTTGGAATAGAAAGAATGCCGAACAAGGGGACAGAGAGAGTCAAGGTAAGTAGGAAGTAAATACTGCAGGTGAAATTTCATAGGATGCCTTAATTTTATCATTAGATAATAATAGTGATTATTGGGTAATAGACTCTAGAGCCTCTTTTCATGCTATATCTCACCATGAATATTTTATAGAGTATGTCCAAAGTGATTGTGGACATGTGCTATTGGGAGATGACTATACTTACAGGATTTTTCGCATGGGAAAAATTAAAATAAAGTTACCAAATGGAAATTACTAGATTTTAAATGATGTCTGACATATTCCAGACCTTAAGAGAAATTCAATTTCAGAAAGCAAACTTTACAACGAAGGATATGTCACTACATTTGGAGATCATTCTTGGAAGGTCACCAAGGGATCAATGGTGGTAGCCAAGGGTAAGATGATTGGTACTTTATATTTACTTACCAATACTTTTAATTGTACAATGAATTTAGTGGCTACAGGAGAAAGTGCAGAGTTGTGGCACCATAGATTGGGCCACATGAGTAAAAAGGGAATGAATATTCTTCACTCGAGAAAGTTGCTACCAAATCTGAAAGAGGTGGATTTAGGATTTTGTGAGGACTGCGTCTACAACAAACAGAAGAGGGTAAGATTTCTAAAATTTGGAAAAGAAAATAAAAAGGAGAAATTGGACTTGTACACAGTGATGTATGGGGACCGACTGAGGTAACTTATTTAGGTGGATTTAATTATTATGTTACCTTAATAGATGATTCTACTAAAAATAGGTGGGTATATTGCATTAGAAATAAATCTGATGTGTTTGATACATTTCAGAAATGGAAGGCATTAGTAGAGAATGAGACTGGTAAGAAGGTTAAGTGTCTCAAATCTGATAATGGTGGTGAGTACTGTTCTAATAATTTTGATAATTATTGCTCATTGAATGGAATCAGGAGGGTTAAGGTAACACCTAGAACACCTCAATATAATGGGGTGTAGGAAAGGATGAATAGGACTATTATGGAGCGTGCCAGGTGCCTTAGATTGCATGCAATATTACCTTTGTTTTTATGGGCATATTGTGTTGACATTGTAGTTTATTTTATCAACATGGGGCCTTCAAGTGCATTAGATGGTGGGATTACAGAAGAGGCATGGACTGGTAAAATCTACAATTGCTCTTTTCTTAAATTTTTTGTATGTCAGGCTTTTTCTCATATTGATAAGGAGAATAGAAAGAAGTTAGACGCAAAATCCTAGAAATGTTATTTCATTGGTTATGTGGTAGGAACCTAAGGAATTTTTAACAACCTCATATAAATCATCCCTTTATTTTTTTATTTCAAGGTCTTCAAACATAAGCAGACCCCTTCTCCGTATTAAGAAATTTATGGCATGATTTTATGAGACACGGCCCCGAAAGGTTGTATAAGCCCTTAAATCATTTATGATGCTCTTGAGTGTTGTATCCATGCGAAGTGAGAAATCACCAATGCAATCTGGTAGTTGACAGCCCATATGATACATGTGTTCATTATACCTCCAATGTTTGAGGAGTCGAAGGTCTCACCTCCAGTGCTTCAACTAATATATTATGAATTTTTTATCCAAGATAATATTCAATGACTTTACATCATGGTGGAATACAAGCTGAGATACCACAGAATGCAAAAACAATAGAGCTTCAGTTATCTCCATGGCAACCCACAGACGATACTCCCAATCCAAAGACTCCTCACCCAAGTAAAAATACTGAAACAATGTCTTATTAGGGATAAATTTGTATACCATCAATGGAAATTGAGTTTTGAAGTAGCACCCATGCAATTTCACAATGTTTTTGTGAATAATTTGAGACAGAATTATGAGTTTGTTGATAAACTGATCATCTTCCCGTGGATCAAAAATCTCCTTGCACCTTTTGATTTATACCTTTGTGCCATCTAAAATAATTCCTTTAAACACCGTTTGGTAGGCACCTCTTCCCAGTATCATATCGCTTGAAAAAATTTTGAGGCCTTTGCGAGCTTTGTTGTAGAATATATGTTCAAGTTTTCTGGTCTACCCATGGAAGCAATGCATTTATGCAACTAGATACCACATTTTTGTTGGAAATATTTGGCCTTCACAACTTTCTTGTATCATTATTCAGCCATCAAAATAGTATTTTTGTTGCCAAAGATACTCTAATGAATGAAGAAACAAGACCTATGGTTGCAGGAATGACGTATTTGTTTGACCTAGCGGACTTGCATCCACTACTATTTTGAAGGCCATATCCTACATAATCCTTTGAGCATGAACAATTGTAATTCCCAGGAAGATGATAACACGAGCCTTTGGGTGATTCAACGCACTATTTTTTTACTTTTGCATTTTTTAATATCTATGCAATCAGTGTTGTTACGGTAACCAGTTCCTTAAAATCCAAGAAGACATGCACATACGTGGCCCTACCTTGTTGATGAGTTGCTACAATGGGCCTTCTATGTGTAGGAGTAATTGGATAGTCCTTTAGTTGCTGGGCAATTCATATCACCCATACCCCAATCAAGACATAGAGCATAACGACCTATCCTAAGAATTCCTATTTCTTTCTTGGATATGTTAAAGGTAGTTGGATCTAGTATTGCCGAGAACCCACACAAGTTGCAAGAGTTCACATATTTAATTCCTCCATCGGTGAAAATTTTTACCACTTCCTATTTCCATGAATGCTAGCATCACAACAACCATAATAATTTTTAGTATTGTGGATCATATTGATTTAGACATGCTGCTTTACAACTCCCTCTGAACCCTTTCTCGTTAACAAAAGAACCACTTGAATTGTAGCCCTACAAGCCTATTGAAAGAAGAAATAGTGAAAGGGCCATTTAGGCAAAGACTAAACACCATGTATGCATCATCCATGTAGTCTTTGAATGGAATATGGTTGAAGTATTAATGTCAAGTGACATTTTTAGACCACCTTTGCAATAGGGACTTGTCACATACATGCGGATTTGCACTCTAAAATGGAAAAATATTGTGTGTTTGCTAGTTTGGGACAAATGGCACACATCCTCCTAAGCATGTACAACCTCAAGTATCCACTCCATAGTTGATCAACGATAAGTCAAGATGTAACGAAGCATACTGCAACTTCCAACGTGAGACTAGGGTTGTTTCTAGAAATCTTTGATTTTTTTTTTAAACAAATACCCGCGGCCGAGCTGCAGAAACGCTGGCGTTCTAGCTTCTATTGTCTAATAAAGTGCCCAATGCTTGGACGGAACTGATTGCAGTACATGTTTCTTATATGATTATTTCCAAGATTATAAGATATAAATAAGACTACACCATTCGGACCTACTATGTGTATGTATGTTCTTATGTTGTATGGTCTTATGATTTTCTATGAGCGCTTCAATAGACAATGATGGGGCTTCTTAAGGTGTAATTTCCACTACTCCAGGTTAACGCTCCCCATAGGAAAGTATACTTTGCTATAATTTTTAATTTAGTTGTTACATAATACAATAGTTTATGCTTGACGACGGTGAAAGAGAGTGTATCTAGTTCCACCGTCACATTTACTCTAGAAGGTATTTTGACTATGGCCTTATATGTGGATTTGGTAGACCTTCGACATCGTTCGTGGAAATATAGAAGATAAAGGATTGTCTGTCAATTTAATGATGCAACAACATCTAATTTCTGGGCACACCAGCAGTAACAGTAGTCTGTAACCTCTCCAAATATCAATGTTGCTCTTTATTTTGATCAATATTGAGCAAGCAGATGTTCTGAATGAAGTTTGAATTTGCATAATTGTAGAAAACTATAGACTCTAGAATTCATGTCCACATTTATTTACGTCTTTATTAATATGTCCTCCTTACCAACAAAGGCAAGCATTATTTTCTTTGACAACTGCAAAGTATATTGTGCAACTGTAAAGTATTTTCTTTGACTATATATTTTAGTCTTCTCTCCTTATGGCGCCATTGTGGTGGACTGTAGAGTTCTCTCCTTATTGTAGTCTTCTCTACATTTCTTTTTAACATGATGTTTGGAAATTTATATTATTTTCATCAAAAGTAATATTATGAATTGATTTTATCTTGGGAAACTGTTATGCTTTGTAGCATACTGGTAATTTGGTAACCAACCAACTCAACTTTTTATTCAACATATCCATTTTTCTTTCAATTTTTTAGTTTTTTAGTTTTACAAATCACTCTACCTTGCAGTGAATCATCACCTTGTAGTTTTGCAATTTCTAGTTAGTCAGTTGTTAGTCGGGGAGAATTGCATTATAAAATATGGTGGTGGACATGCTGGAGGACGACTGTACATTTGTAACTTAATAGGTGATAAACAACATGTCCCATATTTACCTTTTGAATTTCCTATGAACAACAGTTTGAAAACAATGTGACTTGCTGCCTTGGCCGCTTCTGCAATTTTACAATCAAAACTCACTTTTCTTTGTTCATCTTGAAACTTCATAATAGGAGAATCAAATTTCAAAATAAAAATCTGAAACAACTCGGGAAGATAAGTATCATCAAATTCTTTCACTATTGGATATAAGGTTGGGCAGACATAGTTCTTGTCGATCCAGGCCTTCTCATTAAAACTTGGATAAACCATGTATTCTATTTTTTTGGAATTATTTACCTCTTCCTTGTGGTATACTTTTGTAATGGGAAAATTTGCATTTTTAGGGTTTACTAATTTTTATCTTTCCAAAATTGCATTATATACCATTTGAAAATCTTTGCCTTCTACCTTTTCGGAAGAATTTTTTTTTCTAGGGTTTTGATTTATTTCTTTCTTCCCGGAAGATGAAATGGATACCACCTGAGATTCAATGACTATGGGCTCCTCCTCTACCTGGGATTCCATGGCTATGGGTTCCTCCTCTACATGGGATTCCATGGCTAGGGTCTCCTCTTGCATTTCCATTAAATATTGTATAATACGATCAGAATGTTCCATTTGTTTTTTTTTTTTTTTTCAATCATTCTTCTAATTTTTGCAATGTCATTTTTCATTTCCTTGACCAATATGGTTGGATCCATAAGGCTCTGATACCAAATGGTAGGAACCTAGGGTTCCTAGCACAAATATTGATAAATAAATAATAAATAACCTAAATCTAAAAGAATCACCTTTTGATATTGTCGGGAAGTCCCTTCAATAAATTATATTATATTTTATATTCATCGATATTTGAATGATAAGTTCTTACAATGTTTTATACCCACTCTAGGGTTATAGGTGAAAGGTTGCAATGCTTCCTAACCCTAATATTATAATAATATAATAATTAATATAATTAATTATTATATTATTTTATTATTATAACCTTAAGATAAAATATATTATTATTATTAATTAATGTTAGGATAGGATCCTAACATTATGGAGTTGATGGATTGGGTTACAGGTTATGGGATACTATTAAGTAGGGATGTTGTATTTAATGAGAAGAGTTTGTATAAGGACATATTGTAGTTAAAGAAGGATGATTCTCAGTATGTTGAGCTTAATGGTGAGCCAATAGTACCAAGAGTACAAGGAGATATCCATGAACAAGAGCCATAAACTTCACCACAAAGTGTTCAAGAACAATAACAACTAGCACCTCAATCTCCTATAGGTGCTGTTAGAAAATCAACTAGGACAAGTAGAATTCCCAACGTTTTTCTAATTATGTTATGTCTACAAGGGTAAGTAAGTTAGTAGACTGTTATTTCCCTATACTTAATTATGTGTTATATACTGAGTTTGGTGAGCCAGAGTGCTTGGATGAAGCTTTATAGATGAGTACTAAAAAGAAGTGGGAGCAAGCAATGAATGAGGAGATGCAGTCTCTTCTTCACAACCAAACATGGGAGTTGGTTGAGCTACCTATAGGAAAAAGAAAAATTCACAACAAATGGGTATATAGAGTCAAGGAGGAGGCAGGAGGCAATAAAAGGTATAAACTTGTAGTAAAAGGTTTTGTACAAAATAAGGGAATTGACTTTGATGAGATTTTCTCACCAGTTGTAAAAATGACCTCCATTAGAACAATTTTAAATTTAGTTGTTATTGAGAATTTACACCTTGAGCAACTTGATGTAAAGACAACTTTCCTTCATGGAGGTTTGGAGGAGGATATTTACATGCATCAACCAGAGGTATATGAGGTAAAGGGTAAGAAAAATCTTGTGTGTAGGTTAAAGAAAAGCTTATATGGCCTCAAGCAGGCACCTAGGCAGTGGTACAAGAAATTTGACAGTTTTATGGCTGAAAATGAATTCAAAAGATGTCAATCTGATCACTGTGTATATTTCAAGAGAACTAGTGATGGTTCCTTCATTATTATGTTATTGTATGTAGATGACATGTTGGTTGCAGGGTCTAACATGTAGGACATAAATGACCTGAAAGGAAAATTGACAAGCATGTTTTCCATGAAGGATTTGGGGATTGCAAAACAAATCCTTGGAATGAAAATATTAAGAGACAGGAAGAACAATTTTCTCAAATTATCACAAGAGGACTATATTGAGAAGGTGCTACAAAGGTTCAACATGGAAAATGCAAAACCAGTGAGCACACCTTTGGTAATGCATCTCAAAATGAGTAAGGGTTTATGTCCAAAGACACAGGAGGAGCAAGAATACATGACAAGAGTTCCATATGCTTCTGCAATGGTAAGTTTGATGTATGCCATGGTTTGCACAAGACCGGATATAGCCCAAGCAGTGGTAGTTGTAAGCAGGTTCAAGAATAATCTAGGAAAAGAGCATTAGCAAGTTTTTAAGTGGATATTCAGGTATTTGAGAGGTACTTCTAAATATTGTTTGAATTTTGGTGGTACTAATTTGAGTTTGCAAGGTTTTGTAGACTCTGACATGGTAGGATATCTTGATGGTGGAAGGAGCACTACCAGCTATATTTTCACTGTAGATGGAGAAGTAGTGAGTTGGATATCAAAACTCTAAAAGTTTGTAGCCCTTTCAACCATGAAAGTTGAATACGTTGCTGCTTCTAAAGCAAGTAAAGAGATTATATGGTTGTAGAGACTTATGGTGGAGTTGGGAAAAAAACAAGAAGACAGTAGGCTATGGAGTGATAGCCAGAGTGCTATCCATCTTGTGAAGAACTCAAAATTCCATTCAAGAACCAAACACATCAAGCTAAAATATCACTTCATAAGGTCAGTCATGGAGGATGGATCTCTGAAACTGGATAAGATTCACACTTCCAAGAATCCTGCAAATATGTTTACTAAATTGTTTCAAGGGAGAAGTTGAGCTTTTGCTCAGATTTAGTTGGTCTAAGGGAATAGATCAATGTTATGCAAATATTTCATTTCCTTAGCTGTAGGATGTTACATCGGTTTAGTCTCCAAGTGAGAGATTGATAAGATGGAGCCTAAATTTGGCTAAAAATCAGTTTTTTCTCTCTGTTTGGTAACTAGTTGCTTTTATACATGGAAACTTTCTAAACTGAAAAAATCAGTCCATAAAAGCCATAATTGATGGGTCTATCTTTGGTGTCTAATTCCAAGATAGAATCTAAAAAAATAATGGTTGCATAGAAATCAGTGTGATTTTTCAGTGTGTGTTTTTGGGAGAGACAGTGTATGTGGAGAGGATTTCTTTGTTTTGAGACATTGAGAGGATTTGTGCAGCTGTTGGCTGTTGGTGATTCCCTCTGGTGCTTGGAGGACTTAATAAGGAACCGAAATTATTCTCCGAGGACGTAGCCCACACTGGGTGAACCTCATTACATACTGTGTCAATCTATTGTGTTATTGTTTTTGGTTACTTTTATGTTCTTCTCAAAAATCTGTTTAAATAAATTGTTCAATATTATTGGTTTAATAATATGTAAATACTAATAATGCTCATCATCATTGTAATTTTGATTGACTGCTGAGATGTTAATCTATAATCTGTGATCTATAGCACCTCCCTCTCTCTACCGATGGACATTCATATATTTATATGCTAGACGATACAACTCATCTTCCTCAAACAACAACACACACAAGCAAGGAATATTGCGTAAAAGAGCAGGTATCTATTCCTTGCATAAAAGAGCAGGTATCTATTCCTTGCATAAAAGAGCAGATATCTAATTTTATAACATCACAATGAACGTTCCTGCGTGTATCCATGGGTATTGTCTCCTCCTATTTTCCATTCCCATGTGCTTTAAAGCCCCCCGTGAGCATGATTACTTTTGATTTCATTCCATCTTTCTATCCCCCAACCATTCAACACCTCCATCTGGACAACTAATTTATTTAATATAATATGGCAATTGCACTTGCAGTCGTGGACAGTTTGCTCTTCGAACATTGGTTTAGGTATAATTAAACAATTATGCTACCTCACGAAAACAACATAGCTTAGTATACACATTTCTATATCTTCTGTCAGTCTTTGTCATTTTCCATCGCAACAGAAAGGATCTTTTTTCTGTCCATCCTATAAATAAAGAAACATAAGGTTAAGATGCAGATCATGACGTCACCCGTTCTTAAATTTTTTCTACCTCCGATGGCTAATATTATAGATGGTATTTGTCTATGTCTCGCACTACATAACAAATCTAATCAACCCCCAATATAGTTCTAGATAATTGCAAAATGGGAAGATTCTCTCGATGCTCTTGATTATATATATCTCTACCATTCTAGCTCAACCTATAACCCCAAAGAATGTGTTGGCGGAACGACAACGTACGCATATAAAGAGCTCTAATAACCAGCGCTAATACATCCTCCCGTCACATTCCTAGCAATCTTGTTTGAAATATTGACACAAACTACAAGCTTCTAACTCATGATATATCTCCTTATTTAAAATCGCATATGGACAACTTCTTTCCAATTCCGTGGTAAGCCATGCGGTCAAATTTAAGATTGTATGCTGAAAAGGTATTTGATTTCCATGGAAAGATTTTGAAATTTATTGAAGAGTGATAGGTTGGTTGATTTTTAAAATGTTAAAAAGAAAAAACATTTATAATAAATAAGATCGATAGTTTATTTTATTGTATTGGTTTTCAAGAAAGAGGAGTAAAATTATTTTGATATTTTTAGTTAAATAAGTCCGTGTAATATAATGTATAAGATTTTTTTTTTTTTAAATTATAATAAATCAAGTTAAAAATTATTGTAGATTGTATTATCTCACACGAACAAGGTTGTTTTGTTTGGATTAAACGAATCCGTGATGGTGTAAGCATTGTATTTTTAGATATACATTGTCTTCATTCCATAAGAAAAAAACCAAGCTTTCTTATAAGATTAGATATGAAGAGGACATTTGAAACAACTCATTAGATTTTTGTTTAATTTTGATAAATATCGGTGTGAATGGATTAAATGTTGTTATAACACTAAAAAATATTCTATTTTGTTGCTCAACGGTTTTCTTGTTGGATAAATTAAGTCATCCCATGAACTTCACCAAGGTGATTCACTATCTCTTTATCTAGTTGTTATTCTTGTAGAAGTATTAGAGATAGTTTTTTGAAAGGTAAAAGCATAAGGTCGAAAACATATTCCAATTGATTAGGGTTCACACTTTGTTTAATTAGTTGTATAGGATTGAATTAGGTAGTCCACATTACATCATCTTCACATAATTGTAAGAAAACAACTTGGATACCATGCATGTATATTTGGTAAGATTTAAACACAGGTTTATTTCTTGAATGTTGAAGAATTTAATGGCTTGAGAGGATCCTCAAATTATGATTAATGCTACCAAAAAAAAGGATGTGGGTATTGGATAAAAAATACCATTGTTAATGTTCATAAGCTATTATTAAAGGTAACCTTTTAAAAATGTGAGAATATCTATAGAGAAAGAAATTAAGTAGCAGATAATTTAATCAATCGTGTTGTTGATATATATCTTGGTAAAAAAAGGTTAAGTTTTAGAAGGAAACTGGTCGCATCTCTTAGTGAAAATGATGTCAAAGTGTTGATCATAGAAATATAACACCTTGAGGAACATGAAGAATATATTTGATAGAAAAGGAAATGAAAAATAAATTTGATAAAAGAAGAATCTAAATATGGTTCAATTGACATGACAATGAATGTAGTATTTTGGTTTTAATTATGGGAATGACCCCCAATAGAAGCTACCCATAGCTTATTAAAAAAATATCATATGTTTTTTTAATAAATACAAAACAATATATTTTTGAGGAATTAAACAACTAGGGTATGTTATGTATAATAATGTCGCAAGAGAAAAAATACATTCAAGAGCAATAGGATTTTTAACACTAAAAATTTATCTAGCTAAAAAATAAGAAGACATAGAAATATATCTCGATGTAATAGTACAATTAAGAAATTGGTAGAGATAAAACGTATTTATAATGAGTTCACATTGTTAATAATAGATTACTTACCCTATCTAAAAGTTTAACTAGTAGATTTTCACTCCTATCAAAAAATATTATTAGTATTTCTTTTTATCAATCACCATTCTATTTTTACCATAATTTTTATTCTGATTTTGTAGATTTTCTTCTTGCCCTCTATTTCAAAAATTACACAAAACAACCATTAAAAATTTTAACACCATCTCTTAATATATATCTTTTAGATAAAATTGAATAAAAATATTATGTAGTATACTACGCTAAATTTGACATCATTTTGTGCATCTAACAATGTGAAGACTAACAAATTTAGCCAATTCTAATGCTTTGGTGAATATGCAATCTATATGGCAATCTATTCTTCAATACTTGAACTCTACAATGCCATCTTAAATTAAGGGTTGATGGACTTCAACATATTTTGAGTGAACATGATAAGATGGTTTTTTTTACCAGTTAAATTCCACTTTGATTGCCCAAAAATTTCTTTGTTGAATGAGTTTGATGTAGACTCACTTCCTCAAGGAAACTTCTAAGTCATACTATGTTATGCTCTTCAACAACTATTTCTCATGTATAGCTTAGTATTATAGAACCAATTACATCTGATCTAGTTATTTCTATTTGAAAGGGTTGTCAACTCCAATATATCATTTTTTATGAATAAATTATACTCATCTTATATAAAATATTTCCACAATGTCATATCTTGTGCTTCTTCATATGCGTGAGGACCATCAACTAGACAACTCTAGTTAGAAAATCATAATTGGAAAAGTATCTTCTTGGGCATGGTTCATATACATCATTAGTACTCCTTTCTTTGTCTAGGATGAGTCTCATTGTCTTCATCTTGTACGCATTCAATTATTTTTTCTTCATTATATTTATTGACTTCCTTTAGCGCTCTTCCCCTATTTTCAACTATATGCTCTTTTATTTTGCTCTTCTTCATTTTTTTTGCATATGATTGTAGTGAATAGATCTTTTAGAATATTTCTAAAAATTTTTGAATTCCAACATTCTCATAGGCTAGTCTAATTCAATTAACTCTAGTTTTGTAATTTAATATCGTGATTAATGATACTATCATAAAATATGATTAGCACAAAATCTAATGGACAATAAGAGAGTTCTCCTCTCTAAATGATTAGGAAAACTTTATAGTAGTATGAATGAGTGAATGCTAGGATGATACAACTATACCATTTGATTGATACAAGACACGCAATGTAGGACAAGATTTCCAAAAGCAATTGAAAATAATTTGAAAAACATGAAATATAAAATTAGATAAGGATTTCTTGGTATGAATAGAGGTATTTCAAAAAATTACATCAATTTTACATAAATGATAAAATATCACAATAATAAATTCAATCAAATATATGTCATGGACTTTTATATGAACAAAATATACTATTCATTGTTTAATTTTACCCGTAGGATCACTTATGAGGATCTCAAGTGAAGGAAAAGGGTTAGAATTATTTTGAATTTTGATTTAACATTTAAAATATTTTTTGCATCCACTTGCAATATCATGATGGAAGTGGGATGTAGAATCAATGAATTTTATTACTAGTGTGTCTTGGGTCTAAAAATTGTTCATAGGTGGGAGAGTCATGCATTGGATTATTGCCATACTCAAGGTTGCATTGGTGCCAATACTCTATGTGTTTCCATAATAACTCTAGAATAAAGGTAAGTGAGATTTTCATATTTGTATCCTATACACAATTTTATAATTTTCTTCCATAGAATTGATTTGTAGGAATTCATACACCAACACACATTAAAATTGGAAGAAACACTAAATATTGATGGAAAGGAGGATTTTAGAAGAAGAGGAATTTTGACTTTTATTTATTGTTTGAATTCTTAATATCAAAATTTGAGTCTACTAATTGATTAAATAACCAATATTTTTTTATTGTTTAAAAATTTCAAATGACCTACTGCTAATCCTAACTTAAATAATTAAAAGTAGTTATGTTGTGAGTGATACAAATATCATAAGAATTTTTTTTAGATGTGATATAGTCCATAGATGATATTAAAGGTCTTAGGAGTAAAGGTAAGAAAAGATCTTTGTTGTGGTGCATACGAATGGGTCATAGGAAATACATGGAAATTTTTGGAATAAAATTATCTAGTATTGTTGCTTGTTGTACGTGAGATAAACAAAACATAGATTATTTTATTAAGATCTATGTGAGGAGTTTAAGTCATAATGATATATATATATATATATATATATATATATATATATATATATATATATATATATATATATATATATATATGTATGTATGTATGTATGTATGTATGTATGTATAGAGTGATTAGATTATTTGTAACATTTCATATGTTTAATATTTTTAACAAGGCCAATGAATCAAATAAAATAGGTTTGAGGGGAGTTGGATTTTTAAAGAACATAGTCCTATATTACTTACTATGTAACGAGATAAACAAGAGGAAATAAGAGCTAGGTGGATTTATGGTTAGTGTTTTTGTCAAAAAAAAATTGATCTCATTGAAGTCCGTATTTAATCCCTTTGATCCTATTAAAGTCGACAGACTTTATAAATCATTCACAGGGTGATATTTCTACTTGTAAGGACTCTCCATCCAAAATAATAATTATGACAACATCAGCTACAAATACAGTCAAACATAAAATATTTCTAATACATAACCTACACTAACTTGTTTGATGGCATATCCCAAGTATCCCCAAGAATGCATAGATCATAATAATAATGAATCATTCATTAAATTGGATATAAATAAGTTGAGGTTATTCCAATATCTATGGCGTTATTGTTGGTGTTTGTACCAAAAATATTTGAACTCGTTGAAGTCCTTAGATCATGTACATCCTTCCATACATTAATAAAATATGGGTTTAAACATATCATTTGTTTTTTTATGTGATGCATGAATATGTAGAATGATATTTCTCAATTTTCAACGATTTTACAAAAAATATATTATTTTTTTTGCATTAAAACCTTACACTTTAAATACATTAAAGACATAGCTATATATAGTAAAATCATAATATAAAATTTCCTTAATAAACATATGAGAAATCATGTTACCTACATATTTGTATATGCCTTTTGACATGGGCGACAATTTGACATTCCTTTTCAATGAATGATTCTTTCTCTAGGTTGGTGCTTGAGATTTGAGATTGGAATAAATTTGTCTAGCATTGTTGCTTATTGTACATGAGATAAACAGAAGCCTAAGATTATTTTAATAATATCTCTATGAGTAGTTTAAGTCATAATGATATATATTGAGAGTTATTAGTTTATTCGTAATGTTTCATATGTTTAGAATTTTATTAACAAGGCCAATGAATCAAATTCAATAAGTTTGAGATGAGAAAGTAGAACATAGTCCTATATTACTTATTATGGAATGAGATAAACAAGATAAACTAAGAACTAAGTGGCTTTATGGCCAATGCTTTTACCAAAAACATTTGATCTCGTTGAAGTCCTTATCTCATCCTTTTGTCGTTATTAAAGTTGAAAACCATAATAAGTAATTCATAGGGTGAATTTTTCTACTTGTAAGGAATATCCACCCAAAATAATAATGATGGCCACATAAGCTAAATCTACAATATAACATAAAATATTTCTAATTCATAATCCATACTAACGCTTTTGATGACATTTCCCAAGTATCCTCAAGAATGAATAGATCATAATAATAATCAATCATCATTAAATTGGATATAAATAAGTTGAGGTTATTCCAACATCTATGGCCTTAATGTTTGTGTTTGTACCAAAAACATTTGAACTCCTTGAAGTCATTAGATCATGTATACCCTTACATACATTAATAAAATATGGGTTTAAACTTATCATTTGCTTATTTAGATGATGCGTGAATATGTAGAATAAAGTTTTATCGTTTTTAAACAATTTTAAAGAAATTCTAAAAAGTTTTGTGCTACCTTTCACTTTAAATGCATTAAAGACATCACTTTATATAGTAAAATAATAATATAAATATTCCTTACTAAACATGGGAGAAATCATGTTACCCAGTGAGATTTTTTTTTCTTTTGTCTGCCTCTCCTAATATACACCCCAAGACACTTGACATGTTGGGAAACATGGGTGACAATTTGACATTCTTCCCAAATGTTGGTTAACCCTGATCCAACCTTAAAGAAAATTAACCTCACTCTACCACCACATACCCCAACCACCCTACCTAGTAAATCAACCCTCCCTCTATGCTACCTAGTATGATTCCCTCAAGAGGAATCTAACCTAGATTCTAGTTTTATTTCCTGGGAAATTTTATTTAAGAATTGTTAAAAGGCCATGAATTCATTTTGTTGGCTACTCAAAATATGACATCATACATGGAAAAAAAATGGAACTCCATGACAACCCTAACTTTTAATAACCACTTAAGTATTCTCTGGGATACAAGAATGATTCTTTTTCTAAGTTGGAGCTTGAGATTTGATTTTTTCATCGATTTTGCTAAAATTCTTCTATAGATTCATAGATCATCTATTTTTTGTTGACCAGTTTATGCAATAATAGACCTTTGATCATGATTTTAATAGAGCTTGATGATACTAACTATAAATGAGGAATGATTATGCGATCCTTTCCTTCTAGGCACCATTGATCCCTTAAATATGGCATGTCTATGCCATCTTTTCCAACATGACTAAAAATATTTTATCATTTTCACTTTAGCTTTTTCCATCATGTCAACTTTTCAAATCAACACCTACCACATGGTTGCCAGTTATGTTGTTATCATTTTTCTCATCATCCTTGAAGCTACAACATGTTTGTTTGTTTTCATAAAGCTTTATTAAAATACCTTGAAAGTCCTATTTCACTTTCAAGGTATTCCTTCTAATTATTTTGTGAAATAATTTTTTAATATCGTTGGAGATTCTTGTTGATGGTTGAATATTGAGTCTTGAGTCCCAAATCCTGAGTATTTCATACGCTTCATTAAGATTTCTAGCTTAATTGTATGCTCCTAATTAAACTGCTTGGGTATATACTAATCATTATTTTTCTTTAAGGGATTAAGATGAAAGTGCTACCTTTGACTGAATGACTTATTTTTACTCGATCTTACTAAGCAACATCGTATATTTCATTCATTGAGCAATTCAAACCTTTTGAACATACCTGTGTTCAAAGAGTTGATTGTGTTTATGAATACCTTATTCTTAAAGGTTTCTTTAGGAACAATCGGCTAAAATAATCTATCCAAATTTATAAGGAAAAAATGCTTATCGATGTAATAAACTATATGCATTATAATTTGGAAGGGAGTGTGGATATGGTCTAAGATAGAGGCTAAAAACCACTAAAAATACATTTAAATGACTCGATGCATCTAGAATATATTCTTGCACTAATTATATTCTACATCTTCATTTATACTTTACTTAATATTTATGCATCCCTCAAACATAATTCATACATCTCATGGTAGACTGAGCTTCCCAAATAAGGGACCATCACATCACACCACAATAAAATAAATGGTCAATTGACCAATTTAGTTATCTTGATGAGGGATTAAGAGTTCAAAAGTATTTTCTTTTTGGACATGCTCACCTACTATGCTATAGGATTTAAGGAGATTTCTTATGAAGGCCCCATACCGCTTAGCTATTAGAGGTACACATGAGGGAATCCATTAATCCTAATTTGCTCGACATTACTATGTCCCATAAATAATGGGTTTGGGTCTCACCATCTCACTTCTATTACTAAAATGGAGAGCACTTTAACATAAATCCACCCATATTATATAATATGATGCAAGACCATCCAAATATATTGATAGGAGCGATATAACATATTTAAATTTATCTATCTAGACAGATAGTAACACTTAATTCTTTTATATATATAAATAAATAACGCGAGGCGTGAAGAAGGTATTCGAGGAGGAAGAGAACAAGATCACGATTTATCTATTTTAATTTATCTATCTAGAAAGATAGTAACACTTAATTCTTTTATATATATATAAATAAATAACGGGAGGCGTGAAGAAGGTATTCGAGGAGGAAGAGAACAAGATCACGATTTATCTATTTTACACCTATGAATTGATTAATAAGATATTCCTTGTTAAGGGAATACATTTTCTTGCTAACTTTTATATAGTAGTACTTTTGAGATGAACTAGTAGAACCCAAATAAAACGAAATGGTAAAAATTCCAATGGCAGAGCAAGTCTTCCGCTCTGAAAACTAAATTTGTTCGTGCCATAGAGATGAGTTGATTGCATGCATTGAGATTTAAATAAATGAATGCATCCACGAAAGAAGTGAGAACCCCATGTGAACATAAATATCGTCATAAAATATTTTGTATTTGGTATTGAAAGGATCGGTGATTTCCGATCTCTACGTATTAATATATACAACGCATGTGAGAGAGTATTTGTATTTGAATTTGGGTCAGCTGCAAGTGGAACGACTCTCAAGAGGAAAGCATGTTCAACAGTGCAACTCTGGAAGAGATGAGAAATTTGAAGAATTCTTGAGATATGGCATCTGAGGTGTCTTCATCGACATGGCAGCGACAAGCGCAAGATGGTAATAGCCTTGGCATCGTAGATGGCCCTGGCCATGCCCATGGAAGCTTCATCTGATTTTTCCTCTCACTCTCGCTGTGGAGGCCTAGAGAGCGAGAGCAGCGTCCAAATCGTGGAGCGCCATATTTGTGGAAGAGACTTCAAGCGGAAGCTGCAGTTTGGTGTTGGAGCTGAATGCACTGTTGAGGTCTCCAAGCGTGATATCTGCCCTTTCTAACTCACGCAACAACGCGGCCGAGGATGAGGATGATCTGTTCCTCATCTCGACTGCCTGTTTTAGTTTGTTTTGCAGAGTGATGAGAGAAGAATTCTTGAGAGATGGCATCCGAGGTGTCTTCATCGACATGGCAGCGACAACCGCAGCGCACGCCAAGATGGTAATAGCCTTGGCGTCGTAGATGGCCCTGGCCATGCCCATGGAAGCTTCGTCTGATTCTCCTCGTGCTGTTCCTCTCACTCTCCATGTGGAGGCCTCAAGATTGTTCAAGTTATCCGCCATCCGCCTCAAGGTAGACATACATTTCTCCAATTTCGACTGCGTGTCTTTGTTCTTCCGCCTCAAGGGAGTTGCTGGTTCTTTCAATGGTGTGGGTGTTGACTCCAAGGGCAAGGCCATGCATGGTTACCTGCACATAGCTCCGCTGCTTCCTGATTTCTGAGATGCTTTCCTTCAACACATTGCACACGTCAACCAGATGGACCATGTCTTCTAGATGCTGGTTTACCCACTTGCAGCCCATACCCTGAATATCTATGGCCCTATCCCTGTGAGCCTCTGCCAAATTGGAATGACCATCCAGAACCACCTGCTCGTCCAAGCCAATCCACCGAATAATTAGAGGAACAAGGCTGCTCCTACAACCTCTCCACCTCGCCTACAACATGGCTTTCCAAATCTGTGTGGAAGTTGGAGGGCATGCTCCAAGACCGCTTATGCTCCACGAAGCCGATGTGCTCAGCGTCATTGTGATTTTGATTGACTGCTGAGATGCTGATCTATGATGTGTGATCTATCTCTACCGATGGACATTCATATATTTATATGCTAGATGATACAACTCATCTTCCTCAAACAACAGCAGACACAAGCAAGGAATCTTGCGCAAAAGAGCAGCTATAAATAAATGCAGATCATGACGCGACCAGTTCTTAAATTTGTCTACCTCCAAATTATCTGCTGATAATATGTAATATTATACATGGTATTTGTCTATGTCTCGCACTACATAACACATCTAATCAACCCCCAATTTAGCTCTAGACAATTAGGAAGACTCTCTAGATGTTCTTGATTATATATATCTCTACCATTCGAGCTCGACCTATAATCCCAAAGCATGTGTTCGAGGAACGGCAACGTACGCATATAAAGAGCTCTAAAAACCAGGGATAATACATCCTCCCCTCACATTCCTAGTCAATCTTGTTTAAAATATTGACTCAAAGTACAACCTCCTATATCTCCTTAGTTTAAAGCGCATATGGACAACTTCTTTCCAATTCCGTGGTAAGCCATGCGGCCAAATTTGAGATTGTATGCTGAGAAGGTATTTGCTTTACATGGATTTCTTGTAACTTTTATTTAAAGATTTTGAAATTTATTGAAGAGTGATATGTTGATTGATTTTTGAAAAAGGTTAAAAATATATATCTTTATAATAAATAAGATTGATATTCTTTTTTATTGTATTGGTCTTCAAGAAAGAGGATTAAAATTATTTTTATAATTTTCATTAAATAAGTCCTTGTAATATGATGTATAAGTGTTTTTTCGAAAATTATGATAAATCAAGTTAAGAATTATTGTAGATTGTATTATCTCACAGAACAAGGTTGTTTTGTTTGCAGTAAATTTATCCTTACTCCGTGATGGCATAAACATTCATTGTATTTTTAGACATACATTGTCTTCATTCCATAAGAAAAAAACTAAGCTTTCTTATAATATTGGATATGAAGAGGACATTTGAAACAACTCATTAGAGTTTTGTTTAATTTTGATAAATATCAGTGTGAATGGATTAAATGTTGTTATAACACTAAAAAATATTCTATTTTGTTGCTCAACGGTTCCCTTGTTGGATAAATTAATTCATCCCATGTACTTCACCAAGGTGATTCACTATCTCTTTATCTAGTTGCTATTCTTGTAGAAGCATTAGAGATAGCTTTTTGAAAGGCAAAAGCAGAAGGTCAAAAATATATTCCAATTGATGGGGGTTCACTCTTGGTTTAATTGGTTGTATAGGATCGAATTAGGTAGTCCACATTACATCATTACCACATAATGGTAATAAAACAACTTGGATACTATGTGTGTATGGCTTGGCAAGATTTAAAGACATGTTTCTTTCTTGAATGTCAAAGAATTTAATGGCTTGGGTTGATGTCATTTGATGAGAGGATCCTCAAATTATGATTAATACTACCAACAAAATGGATGTGGTTATTGGATAAGAAAAATATAATTGTTAATGTAACCTTTTAAAATGTGAGCATATCTATAGAGAAGGAAATTAGGTAGCAAATAATTAAGTCAATCGTGTTGTTGATATTTATCTTGGTAAAAAAAAGGTTAAGTTTTAGAAGAAAACTGGTCAAGCATCTCTTAGTGAAAATGATGTCAAAGTGTTGATCATAGAAATATAATACCTTGAAGAACATGAAGAATATATTTGATAGAAAATGAAATGAAAAATAAATTTGATAAAAGAAGAATCTAGATATGGTTCAATTGACATGACAATAAATGTAGTATTTTGGTGTTCTGATGGGGATGACACCCAATAGAAGCCACCCATATCTTATTAAAAATAATATCATATGTTGTTTGAATAAGTACAAAAAAATATATTTTCAAGGAATTAAACAACTAGGGTCTATTATGTATAATAATGTTACAAGATAAAAAATGCATTAAAGAGAAATAGGATTTTTAACACCAAAAATAAAGTTAGCTAAAAAATAAGAAGACATAGAAATATATCTGGATGTAATAGTACAATTCAGAAATTGGTAGAGATACAACATATTCATAATGCATTCATATTGTTAATAATAGGCTACTTACCCTATCTAAAAGTTTAACTATTAGATTTTCACTCCTATTGAAAAATATCATTAGTATTTCTTTTTATCAATCGCCATTTTATTTTTACCATAATTTTTATTCTGCTTTTGTAGAATTTCTTCTTGCCCTCTATTTCAAAACTTACACAAAACAAACATTAAAATGTTTAACACCATATCTTAATATATATTTTAGATAAAATTGAATAAAAATATTATGTAGTATACTACGCTAAAGTTGGAATCATTTTGTGCATCTAACACTATGAATACTATCAAATTTAGCCAATGCTAATGCTTTGGTGAATATGCCATCTACATGGCAATCTATTCTACAATAATAGAACTCTACAATACCATCTTTAATCAAGTGTTGATGGAATTCAATATATTTTGAGTGAACATGATAAGATGGTTTTTTTTTATCAGTTAAATTCCACTTTAATTACCCAAAAAAATATTTGTTGTATGAGTTTGATGTAGACTCACTTCCTTAAGGAAACTTATAAGTCATGCTATATTATGCTCTTCAACAACTCCTTCTCATGTATAGCTTAGTCTTATAGAACAGTTATATCTGACCTAGTTATTTCTCTTTTGAAGGGTTGTCAACTTCAATGTATCATTCTTTATGAATGAATTATACTCATATTATATTAAATATTTCCACAATGTCATACCTTGTGCTTCTTCATATCCTTGGGGACCATCAACTAGACAACGCTAGTCACAAAATTATAATTGGAAAAATATCTTCTTGGACATGGTTCATATATATCATTAATACTCTGTTTTGTCTAGGATGAGTCTCGTTGTCTTCATCTTGTGCACATTCAAATAATTTTTCTTCATTATGTTTATTGACTTCCTTTAGCACTCTTTCCCTATTTTCAACTATATGCTCTTTTATTTTTCTCTTCTTCATTTTTTTTTGCATATGATTGTAGTGAATAGATATTTTAGAATATTTCTAAAAATTAGTTTGAATTCCAACATTCTCATAGGTTAGTCTAATTCAATTAAATCCATTTTTGTAATGTAATATCGTAATTAATGATACTATCATAAAAAATTGTTATCACAAAATCTAATGGACAATAAGAGAGTTATCCTCTCTAAATGATGAGGAAAATTCTATAGGACTATTTTATTGAAAGTAGTTAGCGCCATGTAAATTCCCTGACCTTGGTCTTCATCACACAATACCATCGCAACTCATAGGTATTTGTCCCATACCAAAACCTATGGTCATTCTTGGTAAAGTTCAATGAGTATAGTATTTATCACAGTGCTCTTTAGGAACCTAGAAAAAGTGTCCCATACAACCTTTTCGTTTTGACCTAGCCAAGTATTTTATTGACCAATTTCATCAATTGACAGCTACCTCGAACTAATTGTGTGCCTACCCTCACCCCAATATTCTTGGATGAATATCTGAATTAATCTTGGGTCAAGTTTTCCTTAGAGACTCATTACTTTATTTAATATCCATTTTTCCTAAACAAGCATTTAGGTTAACTTGAGTTGGTACTACTTCCTTTAGAAGCAACTTCATTTTAAAAGGATATGGAAAATAAATATATCTTTTTAACAAGGAACTATTATCAATCTAAGGTTTATATTTACCCATAAAACAAAGACAATTTTTAATAAATCATTTTAGAGATCTATGGACACTTTTGTTCTCTTTGGGTTCAAATTATTTTTCACTTAGCGAGCAAATTTTAAACTCAAGCCTAATCTCTTACTAAAAGATAGGTTCGGATATCTACCACACAATATTTTTTTGCACACAAAAGCTTCTTTTATCTAATTTTAAGCAAGGCCAACTTCTGGTGGACACCCATACTCGACATCACCAACCAACCTATGAAAAACAACTATACAACACTCTTAGGCATCCTTTGCCTACTTGGAATTATTAACTATTTTAATATTATATCCAAACGAATTCCAAAGCTCCCTCATTCAAACATTCAAATGAAATCATAGAAATAGAAATTGATACGACTTCATAAAGCAATACTTGGAAAACATTCAGAAAATAGAATGTATTGAAACATAAAATTAAATACGTCTTCAAAGCATTATTATATAATTGACTTTACCGCATTACAATATGTCTCAATACATAGAGAGTTTCTTAAATTTTGAAATACAAGAGGGCTCTACCCTTAAGTTTCTTTTCTCATACATGGAAGAGATATTCTATTTTTCATTCATTTACAACTTGCTTTGCTCATCATAATGAGCGATATTGCTATAGTACACTGGCCAACTACATAGACCCTATCAGGTGGATCTCAATTTATATATAGTTTATATTTACCTTTCCAAAAAATATTTTTGTAGTTATCTCCATAACGTGGGTTTAAAACTGACAACCTGTGTTCAAGGTTTTCTCATGGTACACAATGCTCTCTTCCAGACTTAAACTTGCACTGGTAACCAAACGGAGCTGCTAGGGATTACATACAACTCATGAAATTCTCATGCAACTAACATGCACACAAATTTATCTAAATTTACACGAAATGCATTGGAGCTTCACTAATCCCCTCACTCGAGATCAACACAGAAGTTTCCAATTTATTTCATTTATAAAATAACAATAGACTATATTTCCAATTTATTTTAGGTAAAGGCTTCACATTTTACATCCTATCAACTACATAACTATGCTCACAACATCATGGTGGTATAAAAAAACAAACTTCTCTAAAATCATAGAATTATACTACAACAAACCAACTTCTTCTAGCTTTCCATTGCACTCAGTATAATTCACATAGGGCATAGCAATTTATTTGAATACAACAAAGCTTTCAAATATGAAATACATAAATTCCATTATCTTCATTTTCAAACAATCATGACAACGAATTTCAAACCATCATATGTTCACATAAAAAATTTAACAAATATTTTCTCTCATATATTATAGCACAATCACACCAGCGGCTTCATTTATTACAAACTAGCGGATTCATTATCACACGTAAAAGAAGTATTAAGGCATCTTCATCACAATGAAGTTTAGTATAACCAACTGGTATACACGCTTCCTAGAATTACTCATTATAGAATGAGACAAACAAGAGAAACTAAGAACTAGGTGGATTTATGGTTAATATTTCTACCAAAAATATTTGATCTCATTGAAGTCCTTATCTCATTATTTTGTCCCTATTAAAGTCAAAACCATAATAAGTCATTCAAAGGGTGATTTTTTCTACGTGTAAGGAATATCCATTGAAGATAATAATGATGGCCACATAATCTACAACTGCAATATAACATAAAATATTTCTAATACATAAGCCACATTAACTTGTTTGATGACATGTCTCGAGTATCCTCAAGAATGCATAGATCATAATGATAATAAATCATCATTGAATTAGACATAAATAAGTTGAGGTTATTCTAATATCTATGGCCTTATTGTTGGTGTTTTTACCAAAAAAAATTGAACTCCTTGAAGTCCTTAGATCATGTATACCCTTTCATACATTAATCAAAGATAGGTTTAAACATATCATTTGCTTCTTGAGGTGATGCGTGAATATGTAGAATGATATTTTGTCATTTTTGAATGATTTTTGCGAAGTTTTTGTGTTAAAACCTTACACTTTAAAGGCATTAAATACATCACTTTATATAGTAAAATTATAATATAAATATTATTTAATAAACATGGGAGAAATCATGTTACCTAGTGAGCTTTGCTTACATAGTGAGATATGAAGAGGACACTTGAGAGGGTTCATTAGAGTTTTCAACATGATATTATCAGAATATTTGGTTTTGATAAATATGGGTGTGAATGGATTAGATGTTATAACACTAAAAAAATTCTATTTTGTTGTTTAGCGATTCCATTGTTGGATAAATTAAGACTTTCCATGAACTTCACCAATGTATTTTGCTATTTCTTTATCTAGTTGCTATTTTTGTAGAAGCATTAGAGATAGCTTTTTGAAAGGAAAAAGAGGAAGCACACAAATATATTCTAATTTATGGGGATTCACAATGTTATTTTGGTTTAAATGGTTGTATATGATTGAATTAGGCAGTACACATTACATCATCACCACATATTGGTATTAAAACAACTTGGATACTATGCATGTGTGGCTTGGCAAGATTTAAACACATGTTTCTTTCTAGAATGTTGAAGAATTTAATTGCTTGGGTTGATGCCATTTTAAGAGAGGATCCTAAAATTATGATTAATGCTACCAATAAAATGGATGTGGGTTAAAAGTATGAGAATATCTATAGAGAAGGAAATTAGGTAGCAGATAATTTAGCCAATCATGTTGTTGATATTTGTCTTGGTAAAAAAAAGTTAAGGTTTAGAAGAAAATTGGTCAAGCATATCTCTTAGTGAAAATTATGTCAAATTTTTGATCATAGAAATATAACACCTTGAGGAACATGAAGATTGTAATTGATATAAAAGGAAATGAAAAATATATTTGATGAAATAAGAGGCTAGATACGGTTTAATTGACATGATAATAAATGTAGTATTTTGGTATTATGATGGGAATGGCCCCCAATAGAAGCCACCCATAGCTTATTAAAAAAATATCATATGTTGTTTGAAGAATTACAAACCAATATGTTTTCAAGGAAATAAAAAATAGGGTTTGTTATGTATAATAATTTTGCAAGAGAAAAAATGCATTCCAATAGGTTTTTTAACACAAAAAATTAAGTTAGCTAAAATATAAGAAGACATATAGAAATATATCTCGATATAATAGTACAATTAAAAAATTGGTAGAGATACAATATATTTATAATATGTTCATATTGTTAATAATAGACTACTTACCCTATCTAAAAGTTTAACTATTAGCTTTTCACTCCTATCAAAAAATATCGTTAGTATTTTTTTTGTCAATCGCCATTCTATTCTTGCCATAATCTTTATTAAGCTTTTATAGATATTTTTCTTGCCCTCTATTTCAAAACTTACACAAAAAAAACATTAAAATTTTAACACCATCTCTTAATATATATTTTAGATAAAATTGAACAAAAATATTAGGTAGGATGCTACACTAAATTTGGAATAATTCTGTGCATCTAACACTATGAAGACTTAATATATCTTAAAATTTATTGAATTTAACCAATGCTAATGCTTTGGTGAATATGTCAGCTACATGATAATCTATTCTACAATACTTGAACTCTGCAATGCCATATTTAATCAAGTATTGATGGAATTCAATATATTATGAGTGAACATGATAAGATGGTTTTTTTGCCAATTAAATTTCACTTTGATTACCCAAAAATTTCTTTGTTGGATGAGTTTGATGTAGACTGACTTCCTCAAGGAAAATTCTAAGTCATGCTACATTATGCTCTTCAATAACTCCTAATCATGTTAATTTAGTCTTATAGAACCAATTACATTTGACCTAGTTATTTCTCTTTGGAAGGGTTGTCAACTTCAATGTATCATTCTTTATGAATGAATTATACTCATCTTGTATTGAATATTTTTACAATATCATACCTTGTGCTTCTTCATATGCTTGGGGATCATCAACTAGACAACTCTAGTCACGGGATCATAATTGGAAAAGTATCTTCTTGGAAATGGTTCATATATATCAACAAACTCCTTTTCTATTTAGGATGATTCTCGTAATCTTCATCTTGTACACATTCAATTAATTTTTCTTCATTATCTTTATTGACTTCCTTTAGCGCTCTTTCCCTATTTTCAACTATATGCTCTTTTTTTTTCTTTTTTTTATATATTTTTTAACATATGATTGTAGTGAATAGATCTTTCACAATATTTCTAAAAATTAGTTTGAATTCCAACATTCTCATAGGCTAGACTAATTCAATTAACTCCATTTTTGTAATTTAATGTTGTAATTAATGACACTATCATAAAATATGATTAGCATAGAAGTTAATGGACAATAAGAGAGTTATCCTATCTACATGGTGAGGAAAAATCTATATGAGTATTAACAAGTTATTGTTAGGATGATACAACTATACCAGTTGAAAGATACAAGATGTACGATGTAGGACAAGATTTCCAAAAGAAATTGAAAATAATTTGAAAAACATGAAATGTAAAATTAGATAAGAATTCCTTGGTATGACTAGAGGTATTTCCAAAAATTACATCCATTTTACATAAATGATAAAATGTCACAATAATAAATTTGATAAAATATATGTCATGGAATTTTATATGAACAAAAGATACCATTCATTATTTAATGTTACCCGTAGGATCACTTATGAGGATCTCAAGTGAAGGAAAAGGTTTAGAATTATTATGAATTTTGATTTAACATTTAACATTTTTTTTTATCCACTTGCAATATCATTATGGAAGTGGGATGTAGTATCAATGCATTTTATTACTAATGTGTCTCAGATCTAAAAAAGGTTCATACGTGGGAGAGTCATGCATTGGATTATTACCATACTCAAGGTTGTATTGGTGCCAATACTCTATGTGTTTCCATAATAACTCTAGAATAAAGGTAAGTTAGATTGCCATATTTTTTTCCTATACATAATTTTATACTTTTCTTCCATAGAATTGATTTTTAGGAATCCATCCACCAACACACGTTAAAATTGGAACACTAGATATTTATGGAAAGGAGGATTTCAGTAGAAGAGAAATTTTGACTTTTTATTTATTTTTTGAATTCTTCAGATCAATTTTTGAGTCTACTAATTGATAAGATAACCAATATTTTTTTATTATTTAAAAATTTCAAGTGACCTCCTACTCACCCTAGCATAAATAATTAAAAGTAGTTATGTTGTGAGTGATATGGAGATCATAAGATATTTTTTTAGAAGTGATCTAGTCCATAGAGGATCTTAAAGTTCTTAGGAGTAAAGGTAATAAAATATCTTTATTGTGGTGCATACCAATAGGTCATAGGGAATACATGGGAATTTTTGGAATAAAATTATCAAGTATTTTTTCTTGTTGTACATGAGATAAACAAAAGCCTAAGATGATTTTATTAAGATCTATGTGAATATTTTAATTCATAATGATATATATTGAGAGTGATTAGATTATTAGTAATGTTTCATACGCTTAATATTTTTTAACAAGACCAATGAATCAAATGTGATAGGTCTTAGGGGAGTTGGGTTTTTAAAGAGCGTAGTCCTATATTACTCATTATGGAATGCGATAAACAAGAGGAACTAAGAGCTAGGCAGATTTATGGTTAATGTTTTTCCTAGAAATTTTTGATCTCATTGAAGTCCTTATCTCATCCTTTTATCCCTATTAACGTTGGCAGCCTTTATAAATTATTCATAGGGTGATATTTCTACTTGTAAGGACTCTCCATCCAAAATGATAATTATGGCCACATAAGCTACAACTACAATCAAACATAAAATATTTCTAATGTACAAGCCACACTAACTTGTTTGATGACATGTTCCAAGTATCCCCAAGAATGCACAGATCATAATAATAATGAATCACCATTAAATTGGACATAAATAAGTTGAGGTTATTCCAATATCTATGGCGTTATTTTTGGTGTTTGTACAAAAAACATTTGAAGTCCTTGAAGTCCCTAGATCATGTACATCCTTCCATACATTAATCAAATATGAGTTTAAACATATGATTTTCTTCTTTAGGTGATGCATGAATATGTAGAATGATCTTTGTCATTTTTGAACAATTTTAAAGAAAATCTATAATTATTTTGTGTTAAAACCTTACACTTTAAAGACATTAAATATATTGCTATATATAGTAAAATTATAATATAAAATTTCCTTAATAAACATGGGAGAAATAATTTTGTGTAGTGATTTGTGTATGCCTTTTGACATGGGTGACATTTTGATATTCCTCTTGAATGAATGATTCTTTCTCTAGATTGGTGCTTGAGATTTGAGATTGGAATAAAATTCTCTAGTAATGTTGCTTATTATACATGAGATAAACAGAAGCCTAAGATTATTTTAATAAGATGTCTATTAGTAGTTTAAGTCATAATGATATATATTGAGAGTGATTAGTTTATTTGTAGGGTTTTTTATGCATAGTATTTTTAACAAGGTCAATGAATCAAATGTAATAAGTTTGAGGTGAGAAAGAAGAACATAGTCCTATATTAATCATTATGAAATGAGATAAACAAGATGAACTAAGAACTAGGTGGATTTATGGTCAATATTTAAACCAAAAACATTTGATCTCATTGAAGTCCTTATCTCATGCTTTTATCCCTAGTAAATTCGGCAGCCATGATAAGTCATTCACATGATGATTCTTCTACTTGTAAGGACTCTCCATAAAAAATAATAATGATGGCCATATAATCTACAAATACAATAAATCATAAAATATTTCTAATACATAATCCACACTAACTCGTTTGATGACATGTCCCAAGTATCCCCAAGAATGCATAGATCATAATAATAATGAATCATCATCAAATTGGACATAAATAAGTTGAGGTTATTCCAATATCTATGGCATTATTGTTGGTGCTTGTACCAAAAATATTAGAACTCATTGAAGTCCTTAGATCATGTATACCCTTTCATACCTTAATCAAATATGGGTTTAAACATATCATTTACTTCTTGAGGTGATGCATGAATATGTAGAATGATCTTTTATCATTTTGAACAATTTTTTAAGAAAATCTACAAAGTTTTTGTGTTAAAACCTTACACTTTAAAGGTATTTAAGACATCACTTTATATAGTAAAATCATAATATAAATATTCCTTAATAAACATGGGATAAATCATGTTATCTAGTGAGCTTTATTTACCTTTTGTGTACCTCTCCTAATACACACCCCAAGACACTTGAAATGTTGGAAAACATGAGCGACAATTTGACATTCCTCCCAAATGTTTCTCAACCCTGATCCCATTGTACAACAAATTAACCACACTTCCCCACCACCTACCCCAACCACTCTACCTAGTAAATCAACCCTCCCTCTATGCTACCTAGTATAATTCTCTCATGAGGAATCTAACCTAGAATTTAGTTTCCTTTCCTAGGAAAAAATATTTAAGTATGGTTAAAAGGCCATCATTTCATTTTGTGATGTGTTAACCCTTGAATATTTTTTCACAAGAGGTTTCGTTTGTTGGCTACTTAGAACAATGACATCATGCATGGAAAAAATATGGGACTCCATGACAACCCTAACTTTTAATAGTCAGTTAAGTGTTATCTAGGGCATAAGAATGATTCTTTCCCTAGTTTGGTGCTTGAGATTTTATTTTAATCTTCAATTTTGATAAAGTTCCTCTATTGATTCATAGATCATATTTTTTTTTTTAATCATACTATGCAATTATAGACCTTCGATCATGATTTTAATAGATCTTGAAGATACTAACTATAAATTAGGAATGACTATGTGATTATTTCCTTCTAGGCACCATTGATTCTTTAAATATGATATGTCTATATATTTTTTTTCCAACATGACTAGAAACTTTTTTGCACCGTGTCAAATTTTCAAATCAACACCTACCACATGGTTTCTAGTTATGTTATTATCATTTTTCTAATCATCCTTGAAGTTACAACATGTTTATTTGTTTTATAAATGGTTTATTAAAATAAGTTGAAAGTCTTATTTCATTTTTAATGTATTCCTTCTTATTATTTTGTGAAATGATTTTTGAATGTCATTGGAGAATCTTGTTGATGGTTGAATATTGGGTCATGAGTCCCAAATCTAGAGTATTTCATAGGCTTGATTATTATTTCTAGCTTTATTGTATGCTCCTCATTAAATTGCTTGGTTATATACTAATCATTTTTTTAAGGGCTTAAGATGAAAGTATTACCCTTGACTGAACGACTTATTGTTACCCGATCTTACTAAGCAACATGGTATTTTTTTCATTGAGCAATTCAAACCTTTTGAACATACCTGTGTTCAAATAGTTGATTGTGTTTCTAAATACCTTATTCTTAAAGGTTTTTTTAGGAACAATGAACCTAAATAATCTGGCCATATTTATAAGGTCAAAAGGGTTATCGATGCAATAAACTATATGCATTGTAATTTGAAAGGGAGTGTGGATATGGTCTAAGATAGAGGTTAAAAACCATAAAAAGTACATTTAAATGACTCGATGCATCTAGAATATATATTTGCACTAATTATATTCTATATCTTCCTTTATACTTTTCTTAATATGTATGCATTGCTCAAGCATAATTCATATAACATGGTAGACTGAGCTTCCTAAATAAGAGACCCATCACATCACACCAAAAGGAAGTCAGTGGTCAACTAAATTTTTTAGTTGTCTTGATGAGGGATTAATTGAAAGGACAAGAGTTCAAAACTATTTTCTTTTTGGGCATGCTCGCCTACTATGCTATAGGATTTATGGATATTTCTTATGAATGCCCCATACCCCTTAGCTCTTAGAAGTACACATGGAGAATCCATTAATCCTAACTTGCTTGACATTCCTATATCCAATCAATAATGGATTTTAGCCCCACCATGTTGCTTCTATTACTAAAATGGAGAGCACTTTAACATAAATCCATCGATATGATATAATATAATATAATATGATGCAATACCATCCAAATATCTTGATAGGAGTGATATACCATACTTTAATTTATATATTGAGATAGATAATAATACTTAATTCTTTTACATATAAGTAAATAATGGCATGCATCAAGAAGATATTCGAGGAGGAAGAGAAAAATATCGTGATTTATCTATTTTACACCTGTGAATTGATTACTAAGGTATTTCTTGTTAAGGAAATACATTTTCTTGCTAGCTTTTGAGAAATGCTCATTGATTCATTAATATATTCAATCTCATGATATCAAAGTACACAGCAAAATACACCCATGATATCATATTTGGATTTAACCAAATATATGAAAGAACCAAAGAATTCTGCACAACTAAAAATAAACATGATATGATAGATCAATATTCTCTTACAAATGGCTCTTATGGAGTTCTCAATACTCTATGCCTTTATATTGCATGCTCACAATATTACAATCCATTATATAGATCTCTATGTTCACTAGAAAACAATCTGGTAAACAACAAATATTATTCATGTGATCAGCCATGAAGCTAACAACCTAACAACTCAAACCACATTTGAAACAATCTTGAACAAACTCCAAAAATAGCTCAAAATAGAAACGCATCTATGTTTTGGTTGACAAAGATGAAATTCCAACATTCTCCCCCTTGATGTTGAAAGGACTCAGTTTTTGAGTTCGAGAGCATCACAAACTGGTCAACTGATCTTCTTTGATGTTTCTTCCAGTCTTGTAATAGAAAATTCAATAACACATAAATATTTTGGCACCCACCACACTTTTGTTCCTCATGCATGCTCTTAACCAAGTTTGCTTTCACTAGAAAAATAAAATTGGGTGCCTTTTGATGACCAACTCCCCCTTCATCAAAATTTTCTTCTCTTGACATTCCAACAATGCCATAGGTATTGGTTTTCAAGAACCAATATTGCAAGTGACCATCATTTACATCATTACAAAACCATACTCCACATGAGTATGTGCTGAGATTAATCATCTCACATTGATGATTGTACCAAACAACTATCTCAGCTATCTCTACACACATAATTACATAAAACATAGTCATGAAATGACCTATTACATATGCTACTTGGGAATACAACTCCTCACACAATTTTTCACTCATTACAATGGTTGTACATGCTTTCTTCTCCAAAGAAAAAATATCACATAAACTATCCCAAGTGCTGATCCATTATTGTATTCACAAAAGGAAGACTTTCCTCCAATGGTGTCTCCATAGGGCAAGTTTCAAAGCTTGCATTGCTTTCCAAAGATGTCTTGATAAGACACTCTCCAACACACATTAGAACAACAACCTCAACATAATCCATCAAACTTCTACTCAAGAAATTATCAAAAAATAAATAATCAAATAAAATAACATCACCTTTTTGCTTGTAGGAGTAGGATCCCATGTGCCTTCCTTTGTTCTTGCCAAGATGCCATGTTGTTATACATTTGCTTTTGTTTGTTTTGAAGCAACCATTAACTCTTCAAGAGTTCTTCTCCTTGATTCTTTACACATTGTTGTCTCTTCAAGATAACCATAATTTGTCACTCCAAGTGGGTGATCTTCATCCTCAACAATTGATACCTCCATAGTCATGACAACTTGAATTTCATCAATATTTGCATCTTCATTCTCTTTTTCTTTTCCTATATCTCCAATGAGATAGTCCTTTGTGTTCTCCACTTCACATAATACATTCTTCACTCTTGATGAGTGATCTCCAAACATGAAGCTAATAGCTTGCATCTCCTCTTCATCTACTTCTTCTCTTGGATCAAAATCCCACAAAATTTTTGTCTTCTCAACAAGACAATCATCATTCACTCCAAATGAGTGAGTTTCCACCTTTGCATCCACTCCATGTGAGTGGTCTTCAACAATACAACACTCCAAAGTGAGTGTTTCTCCAGCATCTTCAAGTTCTTGATCAAAAAAAAAATCCTCCATTCTTGATGAATGGTCTTCAAAACAATCTTCAATATTCTCCTCCATGAGAATGGCTTCATCAAAATTCTGATTTTTTGTCTCCTCCATGAAGCACTCTTCAAAAAATTGAGATGATATCTCATCTTTAACATATGTCTCTTCCATGAGATATTCTTACTTATCAACAATTGTCTCTTCAATGAGACATTCCTCTCTTTCATAAATAATGTGCATGCTTCCTAAATATGCTACACCCACATATTCTTTTTCTTTATCCTTTTAAGAAGAAATTCATCAAAATTACTCTCTTACATGAGAGTTACACAATACACTACACAAGGTTCCTTCACATCCTCCTCGTCAAGAAAAAATTCTCCATCATCTTCCTCTACAAGAAGGAATTATTAATTTTCATTATAAATGTCTTTCTCATAAAATATATCTCCCACAATAAGAACTTCACAAGGCTCTTCACATGAGTCTTCATAAGACTATTGAAAAGGATCTTCAAAAAACAAGGCTCCTCCTTGCTCATACAATCTTCTAGATTGTCACCCATAATCTCTTCTTGTGTGATTTTATCACACCCAAAAATATCATTCAATATTTTCCATGCTTTTGTAGCTGTTCTACAACTAGCAATAAGTGGAAAAACATTTTTCTTCATACCTTTTCTGATATCCATGAGAGCCAAGCAATTTTGATGTTGTTGCTCCTTCTTCAATATTATTTCTTTTCCTTTTAGGTTGCTCCAATCTTCTGGTTCTTCATACCCATCAACAACAATTTCCCAAAGCTCTTTTGCCATCAACAAAGTTTTCATTATGATGTTCTAGAAATAATAATCCTCTCCATTAAACTCTAGAATTTTTAATTTTGCATACATGGTGGCTATCATACCAACAACAAGTAATTTTCTTTTGTAAATATTTGATAAATCTCTACAACAATCCACAATTATATTTTGAACAATAATCTCTGAAATTACAACTCTGGAACAACCTCCAACTTAACTCTGATACCACAATGAGAAATGCTCATTGATTCATTAATCTATTCAATCTCATTACATCAAAGTACATATTGGAATACACCCAAGATCTAAGATTTAAATTTAACCAAATATATTAATGAACCAAAGAATTATGCACAACTGAATATAAACATGATTTGATAGATCAATGTTCTCTTACAAATGGCTCTCATGGAGCTCTCAATACTCTACTCCATTATGCTGCATGCTCACAACATTACAATCCATTATATAGATCTCTATGTTCACTAGAAAACAATCTGGTAAACAACAAACATTATTCTTGTGATCAGCCATGAAGCTAACAACCTAACAACTCAAACCACATTTGAAACAATCTTGAACAATTTCCAAAAATAACTCAAAACAGAAATGTGTCTGCGTTTCAGTTGACAGAGATGAAATTCCAACAACTTTTATATATTAGTACTTTTAAGATTAGCTAGTAGAACCCAAATAAAATGAAATGATAAAAATTCCAGAAAACTAAATCTGTTGATGCCATAGAGATGAGTTGATTACATGCATTGAGATTTAAATAAATGAATGCATCCACGAAAGAAGTGAGAACCCCATGTGAACATAAATATCGTGATGAAAGATTTTGTATTTGGTATTGAAAAGATCGGTGATTTTCGATCTCTACGTATTAACATATACAACGTATGTGACAGAGTATTTGTATTTGTGTTTGTGTCAGCTGCAAGTGGAATGACTCTCAAGAGGAAAGCATGTTCAACATTGTAACTCTGGAAGAGAAGAGAAATTTGAAGAGTTGGATGACTTTGTCGTCCAAGAGAGCGAGAGAGCAGCGTCTAAATCGTGGAGCGCCATATTTGTGGAAGAGACTTCAAGCGGAAGCTGCAGTTTGGTGTTGGAGCTGAATGTACTGTTGAGGTCTCCAAGTGTGATATTCACCCTTTCTAGCTCACGCAACAATGCGGTCGAGGATGAGGATGATTTGTTCCTCATCTCGACTGCCTGTTTTACAGAGTGATGGCATCCGAGGTGTCTTCATCGACATGGCAGCGACAAGCGCAGCACACGCCAAGATGGCATCGTAGATGGCCCTGGCCATGCCCATGGAAGCTTCGTCTGATTCTCCTCGTGCTGTTCCTCTCACTTTCGCTGTGGAGGTCTCAAGATTGTTCAAGTTATCCACCATCCGCCTCAAGGTAGACATACATTTCTCCAATTTGGACTGCGTGTCTTTGTTCTTCCTTGTCTTCATCCAACCATCAAGGGAGTTGCTGGTTCTTTCAATGGTGTGGGTGTTGACTCCAAGGGCAAGGCCACGCATGGTTACCTGCACACAGCTCCGCTGCTTCCTGATTTTTTAGATGCTGTCCTTCAACACATTGAACACGTCAAGCAGATGGACCATGTCTTCCAGATGCTGGTTTACCCACTTGCAGCCCATACCCTGAATGTCTATGTCCCTATTTCTATGAGCCTCTGCCAAATTGGAAAGAGCATCCAGCGCCACCTGTAGTGCTCGTCCAAGCCAATCCGTCAAATAATAAGAGGAACAAGGCTGGTCCTGCAACCTCTCCACCTCGTCTGTAACATGGCTTTCCAAATCTGTGTGGAAGCTGGAGGGCATGCTCCATGACCGCTTATGCTTATTATTCCTGCGACTGCGAGGAGAAGGAAGCGACTGCAGGGCCACTCCCAGCGACGACAACAGAGAAGCCGATGTGCTCACCGTCATTGTAATTTTGATGACTGCTAAGATGCTGATCTATCATCTGTGATCTATCTCTACCGATGGACATTCATATATTTATATGCTAGACGATACAACTCATCTTCTTCAAACAACAGCAGACACAAGCAAGGAATCTTGCGCAAAAGAGCAGCTATCTAATTTTATAACATCATAATGAACGTGCCTGCATGTATCCCTGGGTCTTGTATCCTCTTGTTTTCCATTCCCATGTGCTCTAAAGCCCCCCATGCGCATGATTGCTTTTGATTTCAATCAAAAGCTTTCTATCCCCAACCATTCAACACCTCCATGTGGGCAACTAATTTATTTAATATAATATGGCAATTGCACTTGCAGCCGTGGACAATTTGCTCGTCGAACATTGGTTTAGGTATTATTAAACAATTCTGCTGCCTCACAAAAATAGCATAGCTTAGTATACACATTTCTATATCTTTCTGTGAGTCTTTGTCATTGTCCGTCGCAACAGAAAGTATATTTTTTTGTCTATCCTATAAATAAAGAAACATAAGGTTAAGATGCAGATCATGACGCGACCAGTTCTTAAATTTGTCTACCTCCAAATTATCTTCCTGTAATAGCTAATATTATACATGGTATTTGTCTATGTCAAACATAAGTTTTAATTAAAATTGTATTTGCCGCCGTCGGGAGTGCGAAAGGCCCGAAGTCGGGTTGCGCACGGATCAAGGTGCGAAGTCGGGTTGTGCAAGGACTGAGGTGCGAAGTCGGGTTGCGCATGGATCAAGGTGCGAAGTTGGGTTGCGCACGGACCGAGGTGCGAAGTCAGGTTGTGCTGGTCAAATGCAGCGAAGTCTGACTTCACTGCAAAGTTGGGAGGACAGCTCCAGACTTAGCCAAAATTTTTCCTTGTAGATTTTTGTTGTCCGGAGGCTTACGCGGCTACGGTGTTGGTTTCCCTGGCTTGGCAAGAACTGTACGGGAGGAGAGAAACATCGAATATAAATACGATATTTCAGATCTGAGCTCAAACTTATAGAACCCGAAAGAAATCGCACTGAGGCGATTTGTACAGAGAACAACAATAGATTTTAGCACACAGAGATAACTACAAACCCTATAGATGCCTTAAACAATAGGAAATTTTATTCATATAAGATGAGGGTTACAAAAGTCCTCAACTAAGGAAAACTAACATCTGTAGGCTAAAGCTACAGGATAAACTGAGATGGAAAACAAATGTCGAGTCTGCTGCTCGGACATTAAACAAATGAGCCACACTGCTCACTAAAACAATCTCGTCTCCTACTCTGTTGTTTCTCCAAATTTCCTCCCACTCTCCTCTCTTTCTCCGCTCTCTTTCCACACCATTGTCTAAAGACCCAAACTGCCTTATATAGCCGTGGAGAGAGGAAGATAGGGGTTGTCCTCTGACAGGTTCTGATAGACCCTCAACTAGGGTTTCTGACCAATCACCGAACTGGCATTAAATCGTTGAACTAGCATTAAATTCTATGGTGTTCGAATCTATCAGACGTCACATATGTCAGAGGGTAGGTGCGACATCATGTCAAACTTTTTTTGGGATCCCTGACTGCGTGAGTGCAGTCCGATTGAGGAGTGAAATTTAGGTTAATATTTCTAACACCCTCCTTTAAACCTGATTTCACGAGCGCTTTGACTCCAAGATGCTCTCGCAATCTATTGAAGTCTTCCTCCTTCAAAGGCTTCATGAAAATATTTGCCAACTGCTCCTTGGATCTGCAAAACTGTAGTTGAATTTCTTCGGACTTCACCAACTCTTTGATGAAGTGATAACGAATATCGATGTGCTTCGTCCAGCCATGGAACACGAGATATTTTGACAGTGCGATGGCTGAATTTTTATCACAAAAAATTGTTGTCATGCCTTTCGAAGGATAGTTCAGTTCATTCAGAACTCTTCGCAACCAAATTTCCTAGCATGTGGCTGACGTGGCGGTGACATATTCTACTTTGGCTGTGGACAACACAACGATGGGTTGTTTCTTGGATGCCCATGAGATTACCCCTGATCTTAGATGGAAAGCATACCCGGAGGTGCTCTTTCGATCGTCGATACTGCCAACCCAGTCACTATCTATGAAGCCCATTAGTTCCAACTGGTCCTATTTGGCATAAAATATGCCATTGTTCTACATCCCATTGACATAGCACAAGATCCTCTTGCCTAATTTCCAGTGTGTCCTTTAGAGTCTCTATAAAATGATTGATCAGACTAAATCCAAACATCAAATCTGGTTGAGTTGCAGTCAAATACATCAGGCTGCCAACTAGCCTCTTGAACAAGGTTGGATCTACATTCCTCCCTGAATCTAGCTTGCTCAGCTTCAAACCTGTGGCTACAGGTGTGATGGCAAGTTTACTATCCTCCATATTGAACCACTTCAGGACATCCTTCGCATACTTGCCCTAAGAAATGAAGATGCCATCTGTCGATTGGTCAACTTCAATGTCGAGAAAATACTTCATCAGCCCTAAGTCCGTCATCTCAAACTCCTTCTTCATGGCTGTTTTGAACTGGGAAAATAGTGTTGTGTTGTTGCCAGTGTAAATTAAATCATCCACATATAGGCAAACGATTATGAGCTCACCTACATCATTTGTCTTCATGTACAAGGTGTGCTCATATGGGCATTTTACAAACCCATTTTGCTGAAAATAACTGTCAATCCAACTGTACCAAGCCCGAGGCACCTGCTTCAAACTGTACATGGCCTTTTTTAGCTTTAGGACTTTGCCCTCCTAGCCTTCAATTTCATAACCTTGTGGCTCGTCTATGTATATCTCTTCCTCCAACACTTCATTGAGGAATGCTGACTTGACATCCATATGGTACATCTTCCAACCCTGTTGGGCTACCAATGCTAGGATCATCCTGACTATGTCAAGTCGGGCTACAGGTGCATATACCTCATGGTAATTGATGCCTGACTTTTTCTTGTAACCCTTTGCCACTAGTCTGGCATTATGCTTGTCAACATCTCCTTGGGTGTTGAACTTTGTCTTATACACCCACTTGACCCCAATGGTCTTCTTTCCTATTGGAAGATCTATCAGTTGCCATGTATCATTCTTTTCAATGGCTTCAATCTCCTCGTCCATCACCTGCACCCACTTTTGATTCTGACTTGCATCTTTGAACTCTACTAGATCAACTTTAGTAAAGAATGCAAAGTCATAGTACTCTTCATCTACATGGGTTTGGGTTGCCTCATAGATTTCTTGCAAGCTCCTTGTCTTTGCTAGCATCACCAGGTTCTAGATTCTACTTGCACATGGAGGTGATCGAGATGGAGTGGCTATGCTACTGCTGGCACCGCTACTACTGCTAGAGGTTGCAGGTGGTCAAAATACTCTACCAATGTTGTCTCTGACTGGCTAGTCTTTGACTTCTAGTTCTAAGCTTCATCTTCAAGAAATTTCACATCACGACTGATGATGAGCTTCTTTGTCATAGGGTTGTATAGCCTATATGCCTTCGCTTGCTCACTGTACCCTATGAAAATGCACTTCTCAGCTCTATCATCCAACTTATGTCACTTCTCTTCTAGAACATGTGCATATGCAATGCACCCAAACACATGCAAGTGAGCCACACTTGGATTCACATCGCTCTAAGCCTCCTGAGGGATTTTGTCCTTCACGCTTTTGGTGGGACATTTGTTCAGCAGGTAGACTACACATGTTATAGCCTCTACCCAAAATTCATGCGGCAATCCCTTCACCTTCATCATGCTTCATGCCATCTCCATGATGGTCCGGTTCTTCCTCTCAGCTATGCCATTCTGTTGTGGCGTGTATCTAGTAGTGAACTGCCTTTGAATTTCATGCTGCTTGTAGTAGTTATGGAATTCGTTGGAGATGTATTCACCTCTACCATCTATCCTAAGAGTCTTGATCTGATATCCACTCTATTTCTCCACCAGAGCCTTGAACTCCTTGAATCTAGCAAATGCTTCTGACTTTAGCTTGATGGCATAGATCCAAGTCTTTCGGATGAAGTCATCTATGAATGTTAAGAAGTATTTGTTGTCGACAAACATGTTGGTCTACATTAGACCGCAAATGTCTGAGTGCACCAGCTCTAGTGGCTGTGATGCTCTCCAAGACTGATCGAAAGGGAATGAATCCCTATGTTGTTTTCCAACTAAGTAGCCCTCACAAAATTGATTTTGCTGCTCTATCAGGGGTAAACCCTTCACCATATGCTTCTTGTGTAGTTGATTCAGGCCACTAAAGTTTAGGTGACCAAATCTGAGATGCCACAACCAGGTAGCATCTTTCACAACTGCACTCAGAGACATCAATGATTCATTCTAAATCTATAGTGAAAACATTTTATTCTTTTTCATGGACACTATAGCAATCTACCCATGCGACTTGTCTCTGATGGTGCAAGCTCCGTCTTTGAATTGGACCGTATGTCCCTTCTGCACGAGTTGTCCAACGCTCAGCAGGTTGTGCTTTAGGCTAGGCACATAGTAGACATCACAGATCTGCTTCCGTTCATCGTGCCTAGTGTGGATGAGGATATTTCCTTTCCCCATTATGGGAACCTTATTGTTGTTCCCCATATTCACCTCAGACTGGACTGTTTCATCTAGTTGGGAGAACATCTCCTTGTTCCCCATCATGTGGTTGTTGCACCCACTGTCTAAATACCAGATATTCTTTTGGCACTCCTCCTCAATGTTGCAAGTCAACAACACATTTCCTCCTACCACATTTTTGGTTTCATCCATGTAATGGGCTTGCTACTAGTTCTCCTTGGCCATCTATTTTCTGCACTGTGAGATGTAATGGCCAAACTTCTTGTATAAATAACACTGGACCTTTGACATGTCCTTCTTCTGACCAGATCCAACTTGCTGATTTTTCGAACTGCCTCTTCCACCTTGCTGATGGAAATTACAGTTGGTCTCTCCTTCACTAGGGTTTGACCTTCCTCCTTGCTTGTTGCCTTTCCCATGCCTGCCTCTGCCTCTTCCTCCATGAGAACTAGAGGCGCCATGGTGGGAATCTTGTCTACCACTATCTCGAAATGAGACCTGAGCCCTGAATGCTTGCTCTAGAGAGGTCTGAGATGAACGGCTCAACCTTTGTTCATGTGTCTACAATGAACCCATGAGCTCATCTATCGAGAGGGTTGTCAGATCCCTCGACTCTTCGATTGCTATCACAACCAAGTCAAACTTGGCAGGGAAGACTTCTAAGAATTTTCTCCACGATTCTCTAGCTCTGCACAATTTCTCCGTTCAACCGCATCTAGTTGATAATGTCCATCGTCCGGGTGAAGAAATCACTCATGGACTCGGACTCACTCATCTGTAGATTTTCAAACTCCCTCTTGAGCATCTGTAGCTTCACCAACTTTACTTTATTGGTGCCTTGGTATGAGCTGGCCAGAATCTCCTAGGTCTGCTTTGCCTTGGTGGTTGATGCGATCCATGGGAATATGGACTCCTCGACCGCTTGCATGATGTAGAAGAGGGCCTTCTGGTCCTTCTTCGTGTTCTCTTTCAATAGGTCCTTGTCTGCTTGAGAGAGGGCGACCAGTGCTGCTACATCTATCGGTTCTGGGTAGCCATTCTTGACTAACTCCCATAGCTCTTGAGATCCAAATAGGATCTTCATCTAGATGCTCCAATAATCATAATTTTTCCTATTGAAGCACGGGATCTACAACTGCAAGTTGTTGCTACTGGAAGCCATTCTGCTTTGGTCTTCGCATCAAGGGATCAGTGGCTTTGATACCAATTTGAAGTTTTAATTAAAATTTTATTTGCCACTGTCAAGAGAGCGTAGTGCGAAGTGTGAACTGTGAACTGTGAACTGTGAAGTGTGAAGTGCAAAGTGCAAAGTGCGAAGTGGGGAGGGCTCGAAGTCGGGTTGCGCATGGATCAAGGTGAGAAGTCGGGTTGTGCATGGACCGAGGTGCAAAGTCGGGTTGCGCACGGATCAAGGTGTAAATTTGGGTTGCACATGGACCAAGGTGTAAATTCGGGTTGCGTACGGACCGAGGCATGAATTCAGGTTGTGCTGGTCAAAGGCAGCGAAGTACGATTTCATTGCAAAGTTGGGAGGATAGCTCCAAACTTAGCCAAATTTTTGCCTTGTAAATTTTTTTTGTTCGAAGGCTTGCACGGCTATGGCATTGGTTTCCCTAGCTTGGCAAGAACTATTCTAGAGGAGAGAAACACCGAATCTAAATACGATATTTCAGATCTGAGCTCAAACTTATAGAACCCAAAATAAATCGCTCTGAGGCAATTTGTACAGAGAACAACAACAGATTTTAGCACATAGAGATAACTGCAAACCCTACAGATGCCTTAAAAAACAAGAAATTTTATTCATATAAGACGAGGGTTACAAAAGTCCTCAACTAAGGAAAACTAACATCTGCAGGCTAAAGTTGCAGGATAAACTAAGATGGAAAACAAATGTTGAGTCTACTGCTCGAACATTAAATAGATGAGCCACACTGCTCACTGAAACGATCTCATCTCCTACTCTGTTGTTTCTCCAAATTTCCTCCCGCTCTCCTCTCTTTCTCCGCTCTCTTTCCACACCAATGTCTAAAGACCCGAACTGCCTTATATAGCCATAGGGAGAGGAAGATAGGGGTTGTCCTCTGATAGGTTCTGACAGACCCTCAACTAGGTTTTTTGACCAATCGTCAAACTGGCATTAAATCACCGAACTGGAATTAAATTCTATGGTGATCGGATCTGTCAGACATCACATCTGTCAGAGGGTAGGTGCGACATCATGTCAAACTTTTGCCGGGATCCCCGACTGTGTGAGTGCAGTTTGGCTGAGGCATGAAATTTGGGTTAATTTTTCTAACAAAACATAAGGTTAAGATGTAGATCATGATGCGACCAGTTCTTAAATTTGTCTACCACCAAATTATCTGCTGATAATAGCTAATATTATACATGGTATTGTTCTATGTCTCGCACTACATAACACATGTAATCAACCCCCAATTTAGTTATAGACAATTGCAAATGGGGAAGACAATTTAGTTCTAGATACTCTTGATTGTATATATGTCTACCATTATAGCTCGACCTATAACCCCAAAGCATGTGTTGGCAGAATGACAACGTACACAAACCAGCGGTAATACATCCTCCCCTCACATTCCCAGTAAATCTTGTTTGAAATATTAACTCAAACTACAATCTCCTAACTCACGATATATCTCCTTAGTTTAAAGCGCATATGGACAACTTCTTTCCAATTTCGTGGTAAGCCATGCAGTCAACTTTAAGGTTGTATGGTGGCAAGGTATTTGCTTTAGATTGATTTCTTGTAGTTTTTTTTAAATATTTTGAAATTAATTTAAAAGTGATATGTTGATTTATTTTCATAAAAGGTTAAAAAAACATTTATAATAAATAATATTGATAGTCTCTTTTATTGTATTGATTTTAAAGAAAGAGAAGTAAAATTATTTTCATAATTTTCGTTAAATAAGTCTTTGTAATATAATGTATAATATTTTTTTCGAAAATTATGATAAATCAGGTTAAAAATTATTGTAGATTGTATTATCTTATAGGAACAAGGTTGTTTTGTTTGTAGTAAATGAATCCTTTATGGTGTAAAAATTGCATTTTTAGACATACATTGTCTTCATTCTACACAAAAAAACAAGCTTTCTTATAACATTAGATATGAAGAGAACATTTGAAATGGCTCACTAGAGTTTTGTTTAATTTTGATAATTATCAGTGTTAATGGATTAAATATTGTTATAACACTAAAAAATATTCTATTTTGTTGTTCAACGGTTCCCTTGTTGGATAAATTAAGTCATCCCATGGACTTCACCAAGGTGATTCACTATCTTTTTATCTAGTTGTTGTTCTTGTAGAAGAATTAGAGATAGCTTTTTGAAAGGCAAAAGTAGAACGTAAAAAATATATTCTAATTGATGAGGGTTCACTCTTGGTTTAATTGGTTGTATAGGATTGAATAGGCAGTCTGTATTACACCATCACCATATAAAGGTAATAAAACAACTTGGATACTATGCGTGTATGGCTTGGCAAGATTTAAAGATAGATTTGTTTCTTGAATGCCAAAGAATTTATTGGCTTTGGTTGATGCCATTTGATGAGAGGATCCTCAAATTATGATTAATTCTACCAACAAAATGGATGTGGGTATTGGATAAGAAACATATTATTGTTAATGTTCATAATATTTTATTGAAGGCAACCTTTTAAAAATGTGAGCATATCTATAGAGAAGGAAATTAGGTAGCAGACAATTTAGTCAATTGTGTTTTTGATATTTTTCTTGGTAAAAAAGAGGGTTAAATTTTAAAAGGAAACTGGTCAAGTATCTCTTAGTGAAAATGATGTCAAAGTGTTGATCATAGAAATATAACACCTTGAGGAACATGAAGAATATATTTGATAGAAAAGGATATGAAAAATAATTTTGGTAAAATAAAAATCTAGATATGGTTCAATTGACATGACAATAAATGTAGTATTTTGGTATTCTGATGGGAATGACACCCAATAGAAGCCACCCATAGCTTATTAGAAAAAATATCATATGTTGTTTGAATAAGTATAGAATAATATATTTTCAAGGAATTAAACAACTAGGGCCTGCTATGTATAATAATATTGCAAGAGAAAAAATGCATTCAAGAGCAATAGGATTTTCAACATCAAAAATTAAGTTAGCTAAAAAATAAGAAGGTATAGAAATATATCTTGATGTAATATTACAATTAAGACATAGAAATATATCTGGATGTAATAGTACAATTCAGAAATTAGTAGAGATAAAACATATTTATAATGCATTCATATTGTTTAATAATAGACTACTTATCCTATCTAAAAGTTTAACTATTACATTTTCATTCCTATCAAAAAAAATCTCATTAGTATTTAATTTTATCAATCACCATTCTATTTTTGCCATAATTTTTATTCTACTTTTATAGATTTTCTTCTTGCCCTCTATTTCAAAACTTGCGCAAAACAAACATTAAAATTTTTAACACCATATCTTAATATTTATTTTACATAAAATTAAATAAACAATTTATGTAGTATAGTACGCTACATTTGGAATCATTTTGTGCATCTAACACTAGGAAGACTACCAAATTTAGCCAATGCTAATGCTTTGGTGAATATGCCATCTACGTGGCAATCTATTCTACAATAAGTGACCTCTATAATGTCATCTTTAATCAAGTGTTGATGGACTTACGCTCCACGACCGCTTATGCTTATTATTCCTGCGACTGCGAGGAGAAGGAAGCGACTGCAGGGCCGCTCCCAACGACGACAGAAGAGAAGCCGATGTGCTCACCGTCATTGTGATTTTGATTGACTGCTGAGATGCTGATCTATGATCTATCTCTACCGATGGACATTCATATATTTATATGCTAGACGATACAACTTATCTTCTTCAAACAACAGCAGACACAAGGAATCTTGCGCAAAATAGCAGCTATCTAATTTTATAACATCACAATGAACGTGCCTGCGTGTATCCCTGGGTCTTGTCTCCTCCTGTTTTTCATTCCCATGTGCGCAATAAAGCCCCCCGTGCGCATGATTGCTTTTGATTTCAATCCAGCTTTCTATCCCCCAACCATTCAACACCTCCATGTGGGCAACTAATTTATTTAATATAATATCGCAATTGCACTTGCAGCCGTGGACAATTTGCTCTTCGAACATTGGTTTAGGTATTATTAAACAATTTGGTTGCCTCACAAAAACAACAAAGCTTAGTATACACATTTCTATATCTTTCTGTGAGTCTTTGTCATTGTCCATCGCAACAGAAAGGATCTTTTTTTCTGTCCATCCTATAAATAAAGAAACATGACGCGACCATGACGCAGATGCAGATCATGACGCGACCTGTTCTTAAATTTGTCTACCTCCAAATTATCTGCTGATAATAGCTAATATTATACGTGGTATTTGTCTATGTATCGCACTACATAACACATCTAATCAACCCCCAATTTAGTTCTAGACAATTACGAATTGGGAAGACTCTCTAGATGCTCTTGGTTATATATATCTCTACCATTCGAGCTTGACCTATAATCCCAAAGCATGTCCGAGGAATGACAACGTACGCATATAAAGAGCTCTAAAAACCAGCGGTAATACATCCTCCCCTCACATTCCTAGTCAATCTTGTTTAAAATACTGACTCAAACTACAACCTCCTAACTCATGATATATCTCTTTAGTTTAAAGCGCATATGGACAACTTCTTTCCAATTCTGTGGTAAGCCATGCGGTCAAATTTAAGATTGTATGCTGAGAAGGTATTTGTTTTAAAAGGCCATCAATTCATTTTGTTGGCTACTAATGACATCATGCATGGAAAAAACATGGGACTCCATGATAACCCTAACTTTTAATAGCCACTTAAGTGTTGTCTAGGGTACGAGAATGATTTTTTTCTTAAGTTGGAGCTTGAGTTTTGAATGTTTTCATCCATTTTGCTAAAATTCTTTTATTGATTCATATATCATCTATTTTTTGTTGACCAGACTATGCAATAATAGAAATTCGATCATGATTTTAATAGAGCTTGAAGATACTAACTATAAATGAGGAATGATTATGTGATCCTTTACTTCTAGGCACCACTTATCCTTTAAATATGACATGTCTATGCCTTCTTTTCCAACATGAATAGAAATATTTTATCATTTTCACTTTGGCTTTTTCCACCTTGTCAATTTTTAAAATCAACACCTACCACATGGTTTCCAGTGATATTTTTATCATTTTTCTCATCATCCTTGAAGCTAAAACATGTTTGTTTGTTTTCATAAAGTTTTATTAAAATACGTTGAAAGTCCTATTTCACTTTGAAGGTATTCCTTCTTATTCTTTTGTGAAATGAGTTTTGAATATTGTTGGAGATTCTTGTTGATGGTTGAAGATTGGGTCTTGAGTCCCAAATCCTGAGTATTTCATACACTTTATTATGATTTTTGGCTTAATTGTATGCTCCTCATTAAACTGCTTAAGATGAAAGTGCTACCTTTGACTGAATGCTCCTCATTATATACTAATCATTATTTTTATTTAAGGGCTTAAGACGAAAGTGTTACCTTTGACTGAATGACTTATTATTACTCGATCTTACTGAGAAACATGGCATATTTTATTCATTGAGCAATTCAAACCTTTTAAGTCCAAAAGGCTTATAAATGTAATAAACTATATGCATTGTAATTTTTAAGGGAGTGTGGATATGGTCTAAGATAGAGGCTAAAAACCACTAAAAATACATTTAAATGACTCGATGCATCTAGAATATTTGTTTGCACTAATTATATTCTACATCTTCATTTATACTTTACTTTATATGTACGCATCCCTAAAGCATAATTCATACATCTCATGGTAGACTCAGCTTTCCAAATAAGGGACCCATCGCATCACACCACAAGGAAGTCAATGGTCAACTAACCAGTTTAGTTATCTTGATGAGGGATTAATTGAAAGATCAAGAGTTCAAAAATACTTTATTTTTGGACATGCTCACCTACTATGCTATAAGATTTAAGGAGATTTCTTATGAAAGCCCCATACCCATTAGCTCTTAGAGGTACACATGGGGAATCCATTAATCTTAACTTGCTCGACATTACTATGTCAAATAAATAATGGGTTTGAGCCTCACCATCCCACTTTACTAAAATGGAGAGCACTTTAACATAAATCCACCCATTTAATATAATATGATGCCGGACCATCCAAATATATTTATAGGAGCGATATAACATATTTTAATTTATTTATCTAGACAGATAGGAACACTTAATTCTTTTATATATATAAATAAATAACACGAGGCCTCAAGAAGATATTTGAGGAGGAAGAGAATGATTTATCTATTTTACACCTATGAACTGATTAATAAGGTATTCCTTGTTAAGGGAATACAATTTCTTGCTATCTTTTATATATTAGTACTTTTGAGATGAACTAGTAGAACCCAAATAAAACAAAATGGTAAAAATTCCAATGGTAGAGCAAGTCTTCTGCCCTAAAAACTAAATTTGTTTGTGCCATAGAGATGAGTTGATTATATGTATTGAGATTTAAATAAATGAATGCATCCATGAAAGAAGTGAGAACCCCATGTGAACATAAATATCTTGATCAAAGATTTTGTATTTGGTATTGAAAGGATCGGTGATTTTTGCAGATGAGGTTGATTTATTCCTCATCTCAAATACCTATTTTTGTTTGTTTTGCAGAGTGATGAGAGAAGAATTCTTGAGATATGGCATCCGAGGTGTCTTCATTAACATGGCAGTGACAACCGTAGCACATGCCAAGATGGTAATAGCCTTGGCATCATAGATGGCCTTGGCCATGCTCATGGAAGATTCGTCTGATTCTCCTCGAGATGTTACTCTCACTCTCGTTGTTGATACCTAAAGATTGTTCAAGTTATTCATCATCCGCATCAAGGTAGACATACATTTCTCCAATTTGGACTATGTGTTTTTGTTCTTCCTTGTCTTCATCCAACCATTAAGGAAGTTGCTGGTTCTTTCAATGGTGTGGGTGTTGACTTTTGGGTTCTTGTGTATTTCAATACACCCTTAAAAATCCTAATTACTATGGCAATCAAATGAGAACTTGCAAAAATAAAAAAACACAACAAACCACAGAAAGAGAGAGACAAGAGTTTGACGAGGTTCACCCAATCCTTCTGGGCTACGTCCTCGGAGAAGCCTTTCAATATTACTTTATTTCTCCTCCAAGCCACAAACAAGAGATACAACAGTAGCAATACCTTGCTATAAACTTCTCTCACACACAACCTCACTTCGAATAGTTTCACTCTCTAAAATGTGAACAACACAAAACAGTCTCACAATAAAACTCACACAGCATGCCCCCTCAATCCAATCCATCCCACATGGATTTAAACAAATTCATAGACACACAAGGACATCTATTTGGTTATAACATCCTCTACAAATAGTGTCTATTTTACAAGAGACTAAACAAAATCATAGTTAACAATTTGTTTTGGACGAGCTATTGTGATATTCCACCTTCCATTTGTTGACACTTCGAGAGTTCGTGGAACCTGTCTTACACAGTGGAAGACTCACCATGTTTTTCATTATTTGGTCATGTGGAATGTATCGCCATTTAGTTTCACAACTGTGTAAGTACTCAGCTTCATGAAGACTCCACGTGTTTGTTGGTTACTCTCTTATGTGAAATTATTTTTGAATATCGTTGGATATTCTTGTTGATGGTTGAATATTGGGTCTTGAGTCCCAAATTCCAATAATTTCATATGCTTGGTTATGATTTCTGTCTTAATTTTATGCTCTTCATTAAAAATTTTGGTTATATACTAATAATTTTTTTTTAAGAGCTTAATATGAAAGTGCTACATTTGACTGAATGACTTATTGTTACTCGATCTTACTGAGAAACATGGTATTTTTCATTCATTGATAAATTCAAACCTTTTGACCATACTTGTGTTCAAAGAGTTGATTGTGTTTCTACATACCTTATTCTTAAATATTTCTTTAGGAACAATCAACCAAAATAATATGGCCAAATTTAAAAGGCCAAAAGGCTTATCAATGTAATAAACTATATGCATTATAATTTGGAAGGGAGTGTGGATATGGTCTAATATAGAGGTTAAAACCCACTAAAAATATGTTTAAATGAGTTGATGCATCTAGAATATCTATCTACATTAATTATATTCTACATCTTCATTTATACTTTACGTAATATGTATGCATCCCTCAAGCATAATTCAATTAACTCATGGTAGACTGAGCTTCCCAAATAAGGGACCCATCACATCATACCACAAGGAAGTCAATGGTCAACTTACCAGTTTAGTTATCTTGATGAGGGATTAATTGAAAGATCAAGAGTTCAAAACTATTTTCTTTTTGGGCATGCTCACCTACTATACTATAGGATTTATGGAGATTTCTTATGAAATCCCCGTACCCCTTAGATTTTAGACCTACACATGGAGAATCCATTAATCCTAACTTGCTTGACATTCATATGTCCGATAAATAGTGGGTTTGAGCCTCACCATCTCACTTCTATTACTAAAATGGAAAGCACTTTAACATAAATCCATCCATATAATATAATATAATGCAAGACCGTCCAAATATATTGATAGGAGCTATATAACATATTTTAAATTTATCTATCTATATAGATAGTAACACATAATTCTTTTATATATATAAATAAATAACGCCATGCATCAAGAAGATATTCGAGGAGGAAGAGAACAAGATCATGATCCATCTATTTTACACCTAATAATTGATTAATAAGGTATTACTTGTTAAGGGAATACATTTTCTTGCTAGCATTTATACATTAGTACTTTTGAGATGAACTAGTAGAACCCAAATAAAATGAAATGGTAAAAATTCCAATGGCAGAGCAAGTATTTCGCTCTAAAAACTAAATTCCAATGGCAGAGCAAGTCTTCCTCTCCAAAAATATTTAAACTCGTTGAATTACTTATATCATAAACATCCTTCCATACATTAATAAAATATGGTTTTAAACATATCATTTGCTCCTTTAGATGATGTGTGAATATGTAGAATGATATTTTATCTTTTTTAAATGATTTTAAAAAAAAATTACAAAGTTTTTGTGCTAATACCTTTCACTTTAAAGGCATTAAAGACATCACTTTATATAGTAAAATTATAATATAAATATTCCTTAATAAACATGGAAGAAATAATGTTATCTAGTGAGCTTTGTTTATCTTTTGCCTGAATCTCCTAATGCACACCCCAAGGCACTTGACATATTGGGAAACATGGGCGATAATTTGACATTCTTCCCAAATGTTTATCAACCTTGATCCCACCCTAAAGCAAATTAACCTCACTCTCCCACCACCTACCCCAACCACCCTACCAAGTAAATCAACCCTTCGTCTATGCTACCTAGTATGATTTCGTCATGAGGAATCTAACCTGGATTCTAGTTTTCTTTCCTAGGAAAAATTATTTAAGAATGGTTCGAAGTCCATCAATTCATTTTGTTGGCTACTCAAAATAATGATATCATGCATGGAAAAACATGGGACTCCATGACAACCCTAACTTTTAATAGCCACTTAAGTGTTCTCTAGGGCACAAGAATGATTCTTTTCCTAGATTAGAGATTGAGATTTTATTTTATTCATCAATTCTTCTAAAAGTCCTCTATTTATTCATAGATCATCTATTTTTTTTTTACCATACTATCCAATAATAGACCTTCGATCATGATTCTAACAAAGCTTGAAGATACTAAGAATAAATAAGAAATGATCATGTGATCCTTTTCTTCTAGGCATCATTGATCCTTTAAATATGACATGTCTATGCCTTCTTTTCCAATATGACTAGAAATATTTTATCATTTTCACTTTTTCTTTTTCCATCGTGTCAACTTTTCAAATCAACACCTACCACATGGTTTCCAGTTATATTGTTATCATTTTCTCATCATCCTTGAAGCTACAACATGTTTGTTTGTTTTCATAAAGCTTTATTAAAATAAGTTGAAATTCCTATTTCACTTTGAAGGTATTCCTTCTTATTATTTTGTGAAATTAATTTTGAATATCATTGGATATTCTTATTGATGGTTGAAGATTGGGTCTTGAGTCCGAAATCTCGAGTATTTTATATGCTTGATTATGATTTCTGGCTTAATTGTATGCTCCTCATTAAACTTCTTGGTTATATACTAATAATTATTTCTCTTTAAAGGCTTAATATGAAAGTGATACATTTGACTGAATGACTTATTGTTACCCGATCTTACTGAGCAACATGGTATTTTTCTTTATTGAGAAATTCAAACCTTTTGAACATACCTGTGTTCAAAGAGTTGATTATGATTCTAAATACCTTATTCTTAAAGATCTCTTTAGGAACAACGACTAAAATAATCTAGCCACATTTATAAGGCCAAAAGGCTTATCGATGCAATAAACTATAAGCATTGTAATTTGGAAGGGAGTGTGGATATGATCTAAGATAGAGGCTAAAAACCACTAAAAATATATTTAAACGACTCAATGCATCTAAAATATATGTCTTACTAATTATGTTCTACATATTCATTTATACTTTACTTAATATGTATGCATCCCTCAAGCATAATTCATACAGCTCATGGTAGACTGAGCTTTCCAAATAAGGGACCCGTCACATCACACCACAAGGAAGTCAATAGTCAACTAACCAGTTTAGTTGTCTTGATGAAGAATTAATTGAAAGATCAAGAGTTCAAAACTATTTTCTTTTTGGGCATGCTCACCTACTATACTATAGGATTAATGAAGATTTTTTATGAAAGCCCCATACTCCTTAGATTTTAGACCTACACACGGAGAATCCATTAATACTAACTTGCTCGACATTCCTATGTCCGATAAATAATGGGTTTGAGCCTCACCATCTCTCTTCTATTACTAAAATGGAGAGCTGATATAATACAAGACCGTGCAAATATATTATTAGGAGCTATATAACATATTTTAATTTATTTATCTAGACAGATAGTAACACTTAATTCTTTTATATATATAAATAAATAACTCCATGTGTCAAGAAGATATTCGAGGAGGAAGAGAAGAATATCACGATTTATCTATTTTACACCTAATAATTGATTAATAAGGTTTTAATTGTTCAGGAATACATTTTCTTGCCAACTTTTATATATTAGTACTTTTGAGATGAACTAGTAGAACCCAAATAAAACGAAATGGTAAAAATTCCAATGGCAGAGCAAGTCTTCAGCTCTGAAAACTAAATTTGTTCGTGCCATAGAGATGAGTTCATTACATGCATTGAGATTTAAATAAATGAATGCATCCACGAAAGAAGTGAGAACCCCATGTGAACAAAGATTTTGTATTTGGTATTGAAAGGATCGGTGATTTCCGATCTCTACGTATTAATATATACAACGTATGTGACAGTGTATTTGTATTTGTATTTGTGTCAGCTACAAGTGGAACGACTCTCAAGAGGAAAGCATGTTCAACAGTGCAACTCTGGAAGAGATGAGAAGTTTGAAGAGTTGGATGACTTTACGTCCAACAGAGCGAGAGCAGTGTCCAAATCGTCGAGCACCATATTTGTGGAAGAGACTTCAAGCGGAAGCTGCAGTTTGGTTTTGGAGCTGAATGCACTATTGAGGTCTCCAAGTGTGATATCCGCCCTTTCTAACTCACGCAACAACGCGGCCGAGGATGAGGATGATCTGCTCCTCATCTCGACTGCCTGTTTTAGTTTGTTTTGCAGAGTGATGAGAGAACAATTCTTGAGAGATGGCATCCGAGGTGTCTTCATCGACATGGCAGCGACAACCGCAGGAGCACGCCAAGATGGTAATAGCCTTGGCGTCGTAGATGGCCCTGGCCATGCCCATGGAAGCTTCGTCTGATTCTCCTTGAGCTGTTCCTCTCACTCTCGCTGTGGAGGCCTCAAGATTGTTCAAGTTATCTACCATCCGCCTCAAGGTAGACATACATTTCTCCAATTTGTACTGCGTGTCTTTGTTCTTCCTTGTCTTCATCCAACCATCAAGGGAGTTGATGGTTCTTTCAATGGTGTGGGTGTTGACTTCAAGGGCAAGGCTACGCATGGCTACCTGCACACAGCTCCGTTGCTTCCTGATTTCTGAGATGCTGTCCTTAACACATTACAGGGGTCAAGCAGATGGACCATGTCTTCCAGATGCTGGTTTACCCACTTGCAGCCCATACCCTGAATGTCTTGTTGGAGCTTGACTGATTTATATTATTAGTGTGTTTTTCTATTTTCATGAGGCAATATTCCCTGTGAATATCTCCAGTTGTAATAGGTAATATTTAGGTGGTTTGGTGTGATGTTGAGAACATTTGATTCTCATATATTTGTTTTCTTTACCCACTTGGAAGATTCGTTCAGTCTTTTACTAACTTGGGAGATTCTTTAGTTACATTCGCAAGCTATATATATATATTGTAATGAATTATCATAAATAAATCAGTTCAGACTAATTATGGTTCACATGTGATATCAGAGCATGTTTGATCTGACTGGTTAAAGAAAACCTATAGAATTTCAGATATGAAAACGTGGAGGATTGATCACGCCAAAGGAAGGCTCAATCCTTCCAATTCAGAGACATCACCAGTTGTATGAGAGAATAGACGGGAGGAGGAGACTCGCGTAGTTTGTGAAAGTACCTAGTGGAAGCCCAAATCAGTGTGGTGTGAAATACTGTTGGAAGTGCGTGTGTGGAAGTATGTAGAGAGACCTGTGTGCGTGGAAAGAAGCATATATCAGATCAGACTCTTCTATAGCGACTAATAAACGGACTGACGCATCCAAGCACCGTCCCTGCTTTAAATCTGACGTAACACAGATTTGTTACCTGCGACAACACCTGAATACGAAGCTAGAGGCTCACAAATTCACGTGGATTAAACATGGTCTTGATGGGGGGTTTGTTTTGCAATTGACATAGTTGGCACATGTGTGAGCGAAACAACATCTGCAGGATTTGAATATGCTCAGTCATGGTGCTAAAAATTCTAGCAGAACTCAAAGCACGGTCTTGAAAACTGAAGCTTTGCCTCCTCTGCTTAGTTTGTTGTAACACGACGCCTGAGGCACATGATTCAAAGCCTCATGCATAATTGGAAAGAGGATGATATTTTTGTTGTGCAGACCTGGCGGTGATAGAATAGTAGTTGTTGTTGATTGCTTTATTTGGTAAATTGATTTTTGAGTAATTTAATTTTTTTTTGGTGAGTGTTGTTGATACACTGCATGGAGACAGCGTTTGGAGTATATATAAAAAAAAGGACAGAGGTATACGTGATCTTAAGAAAATGGAAGTGGTGATCATGAGGCGGTAGTCCCCACAAACAGTGAAAAGGATGTGCAGTGGACGAAAAGTGCAATGGCATAAGACCCGATGTCCGACCAATAATGTATACGAGCTGCCAGTATTTGGAAGACAACAAGCAATTGATTGGTTGAATTAGTGAAACCATGTCTCCGTTGGTAGCTGGGAAAAAGTATGATAGGTGGCCCTTGTTGTAATATCTAACATTTTCGTAAGTTTAAGTATTAAGGATTTATTAAGTCCTTACAAAAGGAAATGGACATCATGTTTGAAGGCTTGGAGGTGCCCAAATTTGATGGGTGCCACTATTATTTCTGGAGTAATAAAATGAAGCACTGGCTCATTGCAAAAGGACTTTGGGAGATCGTTGAAGAAGGATACAAAGAACCTGCAAATTGGAGATCTCTTGAAAAAGAGGAGAAGAAATTGAAGAAATAGCAGCAATATCAAAATTGCTTGGCTCTCATGGATTTGAGGAGAGGTATGAAAGAGACAACTTTCCCTCTCATTGTAAAATGTAGAACAGTCCAAATGGCTTGGAAAGCATTGCAAGATGATTATGAAGGAGATATGTGTACCAATCCCCAAAGCAAGGAGGAGCCTTGTTCCTTTGAAGAAATTTTTGAAGAGTCTTATTGTGAAGACATGTCTTATGAAGAAGGCATGCATGATGAATTCTTCCTTATAGAGGAAGATAATGATGAATTTCTTCTTGAATAAAATATAGAAGAAGATGAAGATTTAACATGTTTGACAAGCATGTACATGAATGAGAAATACCTCCTGGAGAAGGCATATTGTGAAAAATGTCTCACAGAGGAGGCATATGAAGAAGAGTGTCTTATGGAGAAGACACCAAATCGACTATTTTTTGAAGAGTGCTTCATAGAGGATGCATAAAATTTTGATGAAGCCATTCTCATGGAGAAGAATGATAAAGACAAGCCATGGCAAGATAAAGATGATGGAGAAACACTCATCATGGAGTGTTTCATAGCTAAAGACCACTCAAATGGAGTGGAGACAAATGAATATGCCAAGGAGAAAGGTCACTTATATGGAGTGAACACTAACAAGGCTCAAGTTATGTGGGATGTTGATCCACATGAAAAGATTGATGAAGAGGAGATGGAGGCTATAAACTCTATGTTTCAAGATCACTCATCAAGAGTGAAAACTATTTTTTATGAGGAAGACTATCTCAAAGGGGAGATAGAAAATAGTGAGATAGTCATTGATGGACTTCATGGTGTAATAGAGGCAATTATGGATGGAGATCACTCACATGGATTAAATACAGTGAAGGATGATGGTTGTCTTGAAGAGGCAACATTGTGTGAAGAATCATCATTGCAGTAATATGGCATCTTGGCAAAAACAAAGGGAGGCTTGTGGATATCTACTCAACAAATCATTGGAGGTGATACTTTTTTGTTATTTGATTAGTTTTTTATTGATTTATTTGATAGATGTTTCATGGATAGTTTTGGAGATGTTGTTTTGAATAAGAAATATGGAGAATGTCTTATCAAGACATCATATGAAAAATTGCATTATTGGCAAGAGGCACATCTCTCATGGAGAGCACAATTAGCAAGTTTTGAGACTTGTCTTATGAAGATTTCTTTGAAGACAAAGTTTGGGAGCTTGAATCACTTGGACTCAAATGAAGGCAAAGAAAATGATATGTTCAAAATTCCTTGGAAGGAGGAATATTGTAAAGACATTGTGAGGTGTGATTTTTTGAGTGATGATATGTGTGAGGTTGCATATGTAATAAGGTATTTCATGTTCATGTTTGTTTTGATTTTTTGTGTGGAGATTTGTGAGAGAGTAGTTTGGTATAATCATCAGGCATGACTGATTTCTATTATTAGTGTGTTTTTCTATTTTCATGAGGCAATATTCCCTGTGAATATCTCCAATTGTAATAGGTAATATTTAGGTGGTTTGGTGTGATCTTGAGAACATTTGGTTCCCATGTATTTGTTTTCTTTACTCACTTGAAAAATTCGTTCTGTCTTTTACTAACGGAGATTCTTCAGTTACATTCCCAAGCAATATATTGTAATGAATTATCATGAATAAATCAGTTCAGACTAATTCTGGCTCACATGTCTATGGCCCTATCCCTATGAGTCTCTACCAAATTGGAATGAGCATCCAGCGCCACCTGCAGTGCTCGTCCAAGCCAATCCGCCGAATAATAAGAGGAACAAGGCTGGTCCTGCAACCTCTCCACCTCGCCTGAAACATGGCTTTCCAAATCTGTGCGGAAGCTGGAGGGCATGCTCCACGACCGCTTATGCTTATTATTCCTGCGACTTCGAGGAGAAGGAAGCGACTGCAAAGCCGCTCCCAGCGACGACAGAAGAGAAGCCGATGTGCTCACCGTCATTGTGATTTTGATTGACTGCTGAGATGCTGATCTATCTCTACCGATGGACATTCATATAGACGATACAACTCATCTTCCTCAAACAACAGCAGACACAAGCAAGGAATCTTGCGCAAAAGAGCAACTATCTAATTTTATAACATCACAATGAACGTGCCTGCGTGTATCCCAGGGTCTTGTCTCCTCCTGTTTTCCATTCCCACGTGCTCTAAAGCCCCCCGTGCGCATGATTGCTTTTGATTTCAATCCAGCTTTCTATCCCGCAACCATTCAACACCTCCATGTGGGCAACTAATTTATTTAATATAATATGGCAATTGCACTTGCAGCCGGACAATTTGCTCGTCGAACATTGGTTTAGGTATTATTAAACAATTCTGCTACCTCACGAAAACAGTATAGCTTAGTATACACATTTCTATATCTTTCTGTGAGTCTTTGTCATTGTCCATCGCAACAGAGGATCTTTTTTTCTGTCCATCATATAAATAAAGAAACATAAGGTTAAGATGCAGATCATGATGCGACCAGTTCTTAAATTTGTCTACCTCCAAATTATCTGCTGATAATAGCTAATATTATACATGGTATTTGTCTATGTCTTGCACTACATAACACATCTAATCAATCCCAATTTAGTTCTACGCAATTGCGAATTGGGAAGACTCTCTAGATGCTCTTGATTATATATATCTCTACCATTCGAGCTCGACCTATAATTCCAAAGCATGTGTTCGAGGAACGACAACGTACGCATATAAAGAGCTCTAAAAATCAGCGGTAATACATCCTCCTCCCCTCACATTCCTAGTCAATATTGTTTAAATTATTGACTCAAACTACAACCTCCTAACTCGTGATATATCTCCTTAGTTTAAAGCGCATGCGGTCAAATTTAAGATTGTATGCTGAGAAGGAATTTGCTTTACATGGATTTCTTGTAACTTTTATTTAAAAATTTTGAAGTTTAACGAGGAGTGATATGTTGATTGATTTTTGAAAAGGTTAAAAATAAAATAAAAATTTTATAATAAATAAGATTGATAGTCTTTTTTATATTGGTTTTCAAGAAAGAGGAGTTTGATAATTTTCGTTAAATAAGTCGTTGTAATATGATGTATAAGCGTTGTTTCGAAAATTATGATAAATTAAGTTAAAAATTATTGTAGACTGTATTATCTTACAGGAACAAGGTTGCTTTGTTTGCAGTAAATGTATCCTTATTCCCTGATGGTGTAAACATTGTATTTTTAGACGTACATTGTCTTCGTTCAAAAAAAAAAAAAAAACCCAAGCTTTTTTATAAGATTAGATATGAAGAGGATATTTGAAACGACTAATTAGAGTTTTGTTTAATTTTGATAAATATTTGTGTGAATGGATTAAATATTGTTATAACACTAAAAAAATTTATTTTGTTGTTGAACGATTCCTTTGTTGGATAAATTAATTCATCCCATGGAATTCACCAAGGTGATTCACTATCTCTTTATCTAGTTGCTATTCTTGTAGAAATATTAGAGATAGCTTTTTGAAAGGTAATTCATCCCATGGAATTCACCAAGGTGATTCACTATCTCTTTATCTAGTTGCTATTCTTGTAGAAATATTAGAGATAGATTTTTGAAAGGTAAAAGCAGGAGGTCAAAAATATATTCTAATTGATGGGGGTTCACTCTTGTTTTAATTGGTTGTATAGGATTGAATTAGGCAGTCCCCATTACATCATCACCACATAATGGTAATAAAACAACTTGGATACTATGTGTGTTTGGCTTGGCAAGATTTAAAGACGTGTTTATTTCTTGAATGTCGGAGTATCTAATGGCTTTGGTGTATACCATTTGATGAGACGATCCTCAAATTATGATTAATGCTACCAACAAAATGGATGTGGGTATTGAATAAGAAAAATATCATTGTTAATGTTCATAAGCTATTATTGAAGGTAACCTTTTAAAATGTGAACATATTTATAGAGAAGGAAATTAGGTAGTAGATAATTTAGTCAATCGTGTTGTTGATATTTGTCTTGGTAAAAAAAAGGTTAAGTTTTAGAAGGAAACTAGTGAAGCATCTCCTAGTGAAAATTATGTCAAAGTGTTGATCATAGAAATATAATACCTTGAGGAACATGAAGAATATATTTGATAGAAAAGTAAATGAAAAATAAATTTGATAAAATAAGAATCTATATATGGTTCAATTGACATGACAATAAATGTAGTATTTTGATATTCTGATGGGAATGATACCCAATAGAAGCCACCCATAGCTTATTTAAAAAAATATCATATGTTGTTTGAATAAGTACAAAATAATATATTTTCAAGGAATTAAACAACTAGGGTCTGTTATGTATAATAATGTTGCAAGAGAAAAAATGCATTAAAGAGCAATAGGATTTTTAACACCAAAAATAAAGTTAGATAAAAAATAAGAAGACATAGAAATATATCTAGATGTAATAGTACAATTCAAAAATTTGTAGAGATGCAACATATTTATAATGCATTCATATTTTTAATAATAGACTACTTACCCTATCTAAAAGTTTAACTATTAGATTTTCACTCCTATCGAAAAATATCATTAGTATTTCTTTTAATTAATTGTCATTCTATTTTTACCATAATTTTTATTTTGCTTTTGTAGATTTTCTTCTTGCCATCTATTTCAAAACTTACACAAAACAAACGTTAAAATGTTTAACACCATCTCTTAATATATATTTTAGATAAAATTGAATAAAAATATTATGTATACTACGCTAAAGTTAGAATTATTTTGTGCATATAACACTATGAAGACTACCAAATTTAGCCAATGCTAATGCTTTGGTGAATATGCCATATACATGGCAATATATTCTAATATACTTGAACTCTATAATGCCATCTTTAATCAAGTGTTGATGGACTTCAATATATTTTGAGTGAATATGATAAGATGGTTTTCTTTTATAGTTAAATTACACTTTGATTACCCTAATTTTTTTTGTTGGATGATTTTGATGTAGACTCAATTCCTCAAGGAAAATTCTAAGTCATGCTACATTATGATCTTTAACAACTCCTTCTCATGTATAGCTTAGTCTTATAGAACCAGTTATGTCTGACCAAGTTATTTCTCCTTGGAAGGGTTGTCAACTCCAATGTATCATTATTTATGAATGAATTATACTCATCTTATATTAAATATTTCGACAATGTCATACCTTGTGCTTCTTCATATGCTTGTGGACCATCAACTAGACAACTCTAGTCAGGAAATATCAATTATAAAAGTATATTCTTGGACATGGTTCATATACATCATTAGTACTCATTTTTTGTAAAGGATGAGTCTCATCGTCTTCATATTGTACTCATTCATTTAATTTTTATTCATTATCTTTATTGACTTCCTTTAGGGCTCTTCTCCTATTTTCAACTATATGCTCTTTTATTTTGCTCTTATTCATATTTTTTGCATATAATTTTAGTGAATAGATCTTTCAAAACATTTCTAAAAATTAGTTTGAATTCCAACATTCTCATAGGCTAGTCTATTTCAATTAACTCTAGTTTTGTAATTTAATATCGTAATTAATGATACTATCATAAAATATGATTAGCACAAAATCTAATGGACAATAATATAGTTCTCCTCTATACATGATGAGGAAAACTCTATAGGAGGATGAATGAGTGAATGCTAGGATAATACAACTATATGATTTGAAAGATACAAGATGCACGATGTAGGACAAGATTTCCAAAAGCAATTAAAAATAATTTGAAAAACATGAAATGTAAAATTAGATAAGGATTCCTTGGTATGACTATAGGTATTTCCAAAAATTACATCCATTTTACATAAATGATAAAATATCACAATCATAAATTTGATCAAATATATGTCATGGACATTTATATGAACAAAATATACTATTCAAAATTTTAATGTTACCCGTAGGATCACTTATGAGGATCTCAAGTGAAGGAAAAGGGTTAGAATTATTGTGAATTTTTATTTAACATTTAAAATATTTTTTGTATCCACTTGCAATATCATGATGGAAGTAGGATGTAATATCAATGAATTCTATCGCTAGTGTCTTGGGTCTAAAAATTATTCATAGGTGGGAGAGTCATGCATTGGATTTTTGCCATACTCAAGGTTGCATTGGTGTCTATAGTCTATGTTTTTCCATAACAAATCTAGAATAAAGGTAAGATTTTCATCTTCATATCCTATACATAATTTTATAATTTTCTTCCATAGAATTGATTTGTAGGAATTCATCCACCAACACACGTTAAAATTGGAAGAAACGCTAAATCTTGATGGAAAGAAGAATTTTAGAAGAATAGGAATTTTGACTTTTTATTTGTTGATTGAATTCTTCATATCAAAATTTGAGTCTACTAATTGATAAGATAACCAATATTTTTTTATTATTTAAAAATTTCAAATGACCTAATACTAACCCTAGCTTAAATAATTAAAAGAAGTAGTTATGTTGTGAATGATACATAAATCATAAGCTAATTTTTTAGATGTGATCTAGTGCATAGAGGATCTTAAAGTGCTTAGGAGTAAATGTAAAAAAGGAGCTTTATTGTTGTGCATACCAATGGGTCATAGGAAATACATAGGAATTTTTGGAATAAAATTATCTAGTATTGTTGCTTGTCGTATGTGAGATAAACAAAAGACTAAGATTATTTTATTAATATCTTTGTGAGGAGTTTAAGTTATAATGATATAGATTTAGAGTGATTAGATTATTTTTAACGTTTCATATGCTTAATATTTTTAACAAGGCCAATGAATCAAACAAAATATGTTTGAGTGGAGTTGGGTTTTTAAAGAACATAGTCCTATATTACTTATTATGTAACGAGATTAACAGGAGGAACTAAGAACTAAGTGGATTTATGGTCAATGTTTTTACCAAAAACTTTTGATGTTATTGAAGTACGTATCTCATCCTTTTGTCCCTATTAAAGTTGTCAGCCTTTATAAATCATTCACGGGGTGATATTTCTACTTGTAAGGACTCTTCATCCAAAATAATAATTATGGCCACATAAGCTACAACTACAATCAAACATAAAATATTTATAATACATAAGCCACACTAACTTATTTTATGACATATCCCAAGTATCCCCAAGAATGCATAGATCATAATAATAATGAATCATTCATTAAATTGTATATAAATAAGTTGATATTATTCCAATATATATGGCGTTATTGTTGTTAGAATTTCACAATAATAGATATGCAAAGCATTACACAAAATATGAAGAGAAGAGTGGAACTGATTGATTTATTCCAAGGATCAACTCTGTATAAATAGCAAAGTTGATCATTGAGAGTCGTTGGATTACAACAACTCATCAGACCTGATGAAGACACCACTGAGAGTTCTCCTGACACATGGAGGAGTGGAAACTCAAGTGTCTATCCTAGTGGAACTTAAGAGAATATTATCTTATTCTAACACCCCCCTTAAGTGATACTAGGGGTGAATCGTACAAATGAGTCCTGGCAACAAGGCCTGATGAGGTACTCATGTACAATGACTTCTTTTGAAGAGATGGTAAAACCCAATGGGAAAAAACCATCAATCAAAAGGAAGTTAGAGGCTTGTCTTCGTATGGCGAATATTGTCCTCCTAATACAATAGATAGTTGGTAAAAAAACCCTGTGGGGAAAAACCAACTATGAGAAGAAGAGAGGCATGTCTTCGTATGGCGAAGATTGTCCTCTTTAACAAGAAAGAAATATGAGTCCCGACAACTTGGCCTGATTAGGTACTCATATAATATAGTTGGTGAAAAAACCCCTGTGGGGAAAAACCAACTATGAGAGGCTTGTCTTCGTATGGCGAAGATTGTCCTCTTTATACAAGAAAGAAATATGAGTCCCGACAACTTGGCCTGATTAGGTACTCATTTACATAATATTGTTGGTGAAAAAACCCCTATGGGGAAAAACCAACAATGAGAGGCTTGTCTTCGTATGGCGAATATTGTCCTCTTTATACAAGAAATAAATATGAGTCCCGACAACTTGGCCTGATTAGGTACTCATATACAATAAATAGTTGGTGAAAAACCCCTATGGGAAAAAACCAACTATTAGAAGAAGAGAGGCTTGTCTTCGTATGGCGAAGATTGTCCTCATAAAAGCAATCAATGCAGCTGTATAACTCCAAGCTTATCTCACAACTGAAGGTAACGTGGAGAAGGAAATGACTTGGTGAAGATATCTACAATTTGATTCTCAGTTGGAATATATTCCAAGTGTATGTCCCCACTCTGAATATGTTACCTTATGAAGTGCATGTGTATCTCAATGTGCTTGGTTCACTGATGTTCAACTGGATTTCATGCAATATGAATTGTGCTTTGATTGTCACACCAAAGAGTTATAGGCTTCTCATGGGTGAAACCAAATTCTCTCAGAATTTGATGAAGCCAAAGAGCTTCTTGACTAGCCAAAACTATTGCCCTGTATTCTGCCTCTGTAGAAGATAGAGCTACTGCTTGTTGTTTCTTGCATAACCAGGCTATTGGTGAAGAACCAAGGCAAAAGACATAGCCTGAGGTGGAACATCTATCTTCTACTGAACCTGCCCAATCTGAATCTGTGTAGCCAATAATATCCATGGATTTTCCCTTGTAGAAGAGCCCAAAGTGAGTAGTGCCTTGCAAGTAATGGAGGATCCTTTTTGCTTGCTTGCCAATGATTGAAGTGAGGTTGATGAGAGAATCTGGATATGAGGCCAACTGCAAATGAGATATCTGGGTGAGTATGAGTAAGGTATAGCAAACTCCCTACAAGTTGATGGTATAGAGTTGCATCACATAGAGGGGATGAGCAGGAAGTACTAAGATTAATGCCAGATTGAAAGGGTGTAGGAGAAGGTTTGCAATCTATCATTTTGAATCTTTGTAGAAGATCTAGAGTGTACTTTTGTTGGCACAAAGAAATACCTGCATCGGTTTGACTTATTTGGATCCCAAGGAAGTAATGAGCTTTACCTAGATCAACCATTTCAAATTTTTTAGAGAGGGAGTCTTTTATAGTCTGTATGTGAGTCAAGTTACTACCAGTGAGAAGAAGATCATCAACATATAGAACAAGAATGGTGATGTTGCCTTCATTTCTCCAAATGTAAACTGTGTTATCAGACTCACAATGAGAAAAACTTGTTGAAAGAAGGAAGGAGTCCATCTTCTCATACCAAGCTCTAGGGGCTTGTTTGAGGCCATAGAGAGACTTTTTGAGCCTACAAACAAGAGAGGAGTCTTGAGTGAAACCAGCAGGTTGTTCCATGAATATTTCTTCCTTTAAGTCTCCATGTAAGAAAGCACATTTTACATCCATTTGATAGACATGCCACTTATGGGAAGCAGCTAGAGCAAGAACCAATCTTACAGAATCCATTTTAGCAACTGGAGCAAAGGTTTCTGCATAATCTATGCCTTCAATTTGAGAGAAACCTTTGGCCACTAGACGAGCCTTGTGTTTGTCTATTTCTCCATTAGGCCCATATTTTGTTTTGAAGATCCATTTACAATGAACTAATTTCCTTCCTTTAGGTAAGGGAACTAAATCCCAAGTCTTGTTTTTGATCAAGGAAGAAAATTCATTTTCCATGGCATCATCCCATTCCTTAATACCTGAGGCTTCTTTGAAGGATTGAGGATCAGAGGAAATAGACTGACATACAAGACCAGTGCCTATGGGGTTGGATGATCTAGTTGAAGGAAGATTTTGGATGTAAGGAGTAGCTTCTTTAACAATGGTGCGGGCCCATTTTGGCATAGAGGAAGGAGTTGAAGGAGTTGAAAGACATTGAGATGGAGTTACAGGTTCCTCATCTTGATTATCAATGACCAAGTTAACTTCAAGAGTTGGCTCTTCATAATATTGAGGTTCTACTATAGGAGAAGGCTCAATGGAGGAAGAGGGCTTTTGAGGATCTTTTTGAGGGAATGTTTCATCAAATTGGACATTCCTATGAAAGAAAACCTCATGAGTTGAGGGATCAAGAAGCTTGTATGCTTTCAATTCTTCACAATAACCGACAAAGATGAGCTTTTTGCTTTTCTTATCAAGAGCCTTCCTTTTCTTCTTTGGGATGTGAGCCCAAGCAGTACACCCAAAAATATTGAAGTAGGAAACATCTGGTTTTAAGCCAGACCAAGCTTCTTCAGGAGTTAAATGGTCAAGAGCTTTATGAGGTGTGCGATTTTGAATATAATTTGCATAGTTAATAGCTTCTGCCCAAAAAAATTTTGGAAGATCTCTTGAATGGAGCATACAATTAGCCATCTCTTTTAATGTCCGGTTTTTCCTTTCTGCAATACCATTTTGTTGAGGATTATGGGAGACAAAATGTTGATGAATGATGCCATGACTGGATAAAAATATGGAAAACTCATTACTACAGTATTCCCCCCATTATCTGTGCGAATCTTCTTGATTTTGCAAGATGCCTGATTTTCAACTAAGGCTTTAAAAACCTTAAAGTGGGATAGAACATCACTCTTATATTTTAGGAAGTAGACCCAGGACCTTCTAGAAAAATCATCAATAAAGGTTAGAGCATACTTTGCTCCTTTGAAATATGGTTCAGGAAAGGTCATTAAGTCACTATGGATTAAATCTAGAGGGGATGAGGTTTTTAGAGAACTACTTGGGTGGAAAGGATCTTGATGTTGCTTTCCAAGAGCACATCCAGGACAAACTCCATCACTAGAAGAGACTTGGGGTAATCTTGTAACCATATCATGGGTGCTCAAATCCTTTAGGTAGTTGTAACTAAGATGACCAAACCTTTCATGCCATATTTGACTTTCAAGATCACCATGAGCCACAAAATAGGAGGCTCCTTCTGGATTTTGAAAACCTTTGAAGTGAAAAATATGAGAGTTATGATCAATATTCCCTTTGGCTATAAGAGAATGGGGATCTTGAAAATCTCTTATCTCAACTCTTGTTGGAGAGAAGAGAACAGTTTTCCCATTTCCAGAAGTACAAATTTGATAGACGGATAGGAGATTGGTGGCAATGTCTGGAACATAGAGAACATTGTTTATGGAGCCACCATCAATGGTTATATCCCCTTTTCCTTTGATAGGGATGAAGGAAGAGTCACCCACTTCTATGCTACAAGTAGAGCTAGAGGAGATAGAAGAGAAAGACTTATCTGAAGCAGTCATGTGATGAGTAGCTCCAGAATCTAGGACCCAGATAATTAGAGGAAGAATTGGAGGTTTTTCCTTGAACATTAAGGGCTTTTCCTATTTGCTTTTTATTTTCTATCTTTTGATCCTTCATAGCTGCCTCTAGTTGTTGTAATATTTTCCAGCATTTGTTAGCAGAGTGACCATTCTTTTTACAGTGAGTACAGGTTATGGGAGTCTTTTCCTTCTTTTTGAATTTTTCTTTAGAAGAGGTGGAGGCTACTAAGGCTTTTGAAGAAGAGGAAGAAGAAGAGATTTCATATCTAGCAAGTTTGGTTTCTTCCCTAGTTAATCTATCACAAAATTCTTCTAAAGAAGGCATTTTAAAGGTTGCACCAAGAGCATCTTTGGTAGATATAAAGGTGGTAGCAAAAATTTGAAAAACACCATTTAGCTTAGAAAGGATTAGATAAATGCATTCTTCTTCAGTCTTAGTCTTCCCACTGCCTTTGTATTGAGTGAGGACTTCTTTGAACTTAGTGAGGAATTCAACAATACTACTAAAATATTCAGGAGACAAAGATGTTAGTTCGGCTTCTAGTTGCATTGATCTCATCTGATCTACTTTCCCAAATAAGGTCTTTAGTTTCTCCCAACTTTCATGAGGAGTTTTGCAATCTGTAATATGAAACCACAAACTTTCATGAACATTAGAGCTAATAATACCCATTGTTTCATGCATTTTTCCTTTATGAACAAAAATTTCATATTCTTTATCAAATTTTGGTTGCTTTTCTTCTAACAAATGAGTAAGACCTTTTTGAGAGATAAGATTTAAAATTTTAGGTTTCCAAGTGTGAAAGTTATGAGGGGTGAGAGGTTCAATTGAGTTCATATTTTTTTAACACAAAAGAAAAGTTTGAAGTTATAATTAACCAATATATCCCCCCTTAGAACTTCAAATTTTATTAATGCAAATGTTTGAAGGGAAAAAATGAAGCTTTTCAATATACTAAAACTCAATATACCTGCCCTAACGAGAGGGAAACTATAAGTAAATTGAGGTTCGAATATTGTTTGCTTGAGAAATACCAAGTCCTTTTAGTTCCTCTCAATACCCGCCCTTACTTGAGGGAAACTGTAAGTATAGAGAAGAATTTGTCAAGGGTTGTAGGCTTGAAATGCAGAGAGTTCAACCAGTTTATAATTTTGGATTTTCTCAAAACTTGCCCTTACTAGAGGGAAACTATAAGTGAGAGAGATATCCAAAAAAAAAAAATGGATGAATGAAAAATATATGCCAGGCCTTTATACCAAGTACCTCCAAAAACCCGCCCTTACGTGAGGGAAACTATAAGTTTTTAGTGGTAATGATACATGGAACGTAGGCAAATATATTTTGAGGAAGAAGACTTAAAATTTTATTAAAACATTATAGAGTTTTCTTTTAAATATACTTAGAAATGATAAATACCAAAATATTAACATACATAAGAGAGTATATTAAAAAAATTTCTTGAAGTATATTATGAGAAGAAAGAAATCTAAGGGGATATTTCCTTTTTGAAAAGAGATATATTAAATGAAAGAAGAATAACACCTTAAATAATTATAATTTATTTGAGATTATAAAGCTGAGAATTATAAAAAAAAATAATTAAAATTAAGGTGTATTAAACTTATACCTCTTTAAATAATATAGAATTTTTTCAGAAAAAAATTTGAATAATTAAAAATATCTAAAGGTAAAAAAAATAACAGTAGTTCCCCTTTAATTAATAATTACCCATAATTGTGAAAAAAATTTAATATAATTGAGAGGAGAATTGAAATTTGCTTAGTGAAATATATATTGAATATATCTAATTATCACCTATTAAATAATTTACTCTAAAAGGAAGTAAACGAAAATAAGAAGATAGACAATATACAACCCCCCTCAAAAAATGACAAGTGTGCAATTAATTGCACTAGCCCCCCCAATTTACAATATTCACTCACTTTTCAAAAAGTGCCTTTGATAGAAATATAAGGCTCTTGCGAAAGGGAGGCAATTTGAAAGACCTTCGAAAATGAAGGAAATGTAAGATTAGACAAATAGTATTAATGAGGATTAAAAAGGAGTATACGGGTCCTGAAAGGATGGCACTTTGAAAAGGAGACGACCGAAGGAACAGAGGGGAATGGAAGCAGAGGGCATAGAACCAATGAGCTCTGAAGCTGAGGGTGAAGAACCAGTGAGCTTAGAGGTACTCAAATTATGTTCGAAGAGTTAGCGAGCTTATGTGGTGAAGAACCAGCGAGATATGAGGCTACGAATACATCGTTTTGAAGATGCTACACCTCAAGCTAATCTAAAGGTGCTTTCTACGAGGAGAGGTTAAAAAAACCATAAAATATTACAAAATAAATAAATATAAAGTTATACCTTTAATTCATATGAGTGTCAGAAGAGGTCATATTGGATAGCACCTTATCAAAAATAAATATTCAGTCATGTGACATACCAGGAAGCCTCTCGAATGTGAACTTTGTGAACTGGAAGATGTCAGAGTAGAGAGCGGAAGGAAAATCCCATCTGACGAACTAGGGAACCTACAAAAAAATCTTAAAATATAGAACAATAGAATAATGAATCTACCAGAATCAATATTATCCGAACCAGATAGAATAGCAGAACAATAAAAAATGAATTTTTTTGATTAGATTTAGGAGATAAATAGACCTTCAAAGATAGAGAGTGTCTGGATGACTTGGAGATAACTACTAGAGAACACAGATTTGGAAGAGTTGGAGATACTTTGTGAATAGTAGTGCCACTCCACATGGAAAATAGTGGGGACACCGTATCCAGAAAAACTCCGATATCATTAGAGTTATTTTTCCAAGTAAAGCACTACTTCAACATGGTTATGTGGCTAGAACATCGTATCTTGTGAACATCGATATCTCATATAAGGAGATACGCTGCTAAGGATAGGACAAAGCACCTGTTACAAAAGGATAGGGCTAAAAAAAAATTAAGAGAGGGAATAATAAAATATATAAGGAAATTAAAAGACTCTTGCTTTTAGAATAGTGCCATATACAGGGAACCTTGGTGTGGAAAAAAAGAAGAGCTTTTAAATTAAAAAAAAGAAATCCCTCACGAATGAATTCAACACAGCTTTCAAAAATTTCAATATATATTTTCCAACAATAAATATTTTGCTAAAAATAAAAAAAGGAGACTATGGATAAAAAAGAGACTACTACATAAGTAACTTAGCCAAAAAATTATCCAAAGCAAACGAACCAGATCCTAGAACCTTCAAGAGAGAATACTAGAAAAATCTATCCTAATCTGGTACCATGTTAGAATTTCACAATAGATATGCAAAGCATTACACAAAATATGAAGAGAAGAGTGGAACTGATTGATTTATTGCAAGGATCAACTCTGTATAAATAGCAAAGTTGATCATTGGGAGCCGTTGGATTACAAAAACTCATCAGACCTGATGAAGACACCACTAAGAGTTCTCCTGACACATGGAGGAGTGGAAACTCAAGTGTCTATCCTAGTGGAACTTAAGAGAATAATCCCTTATTCTAACAATTATTAGTGTTTGTACCAAAAAAAATTGAACTCGTTGAAGCCCTTAGATCATGTACATCATTGCATACATTAATAAAGGATAGGTTTAAACATATTATTTGCTTTTTTAGGTGATGCATGAATATGTAGAATGATATTTATCATTTTTGAATGATTTTAAAGAAAATATATAATTTTTTTTGTGTTAAAATCTTACACTTTAAAGACATTAAAGACATTGCTATATATAGTAAAATCATAATATAAAATTTCCTTAATAAATATGCGATAAATCATGTTACCTAATGATTTGTATATGCCTTTTGACATGGGTGACAATTTTCCTCTTCAATGAATGATTCTTTCTCTAGATTGGTGCTTGAGATTTGAGATTGGAATAAATTTGTCTAGTATTGTTGCTTATTGTAAATGAGATAAACATAAGCCTAATATTATTTTAATAATATCTCTATGAGTAGTTTAAGTCATAATGATATAGGTTGAGAGTTATTAGTTTATTCATAATATTTCATATACTTAGTATTTTTTAACAAGGCCAATGAATCAAATCTAATAAGTTTGAGTTGAGAAAGTAGAACATAGTCGTATATTACTTATTACAGAATGAGATAAACAAGATAAACTAAGAACTAGGTGGATTTATGGTCAATGATTTTACCAAAAATATTTGATCTCATTGAAGTCCTTATCTCATCCTTTTGTCGTAATTAAAGTTGAAAACCATAATAAGTCATTCATAGGGTGATTTTTCTACTTCTAAGGACTCTCCACCGAAAATAATAATGATGGCCACATAAGCTACAACTAAAATCTAACGTAAAATATTTCTAATTCATAATTCAAACTAACACATTTGATGACATGTCCCAAGTATCCTCAAGAATGCATAGATCATAATAATAATGAATCATCATAGAATTGGACATAAATAAGTTGAGGTTATTCCAAAATCTATGGCCTTATTGTTGGTGTTTGTACCAAAAATATTTGAACTCCTTGAAGTCCTTAGATCATGTATACCCTTCCATATATTAATAAAATATGGGCTTAAACATATCATTTGCTTCTTTAGATGATGTGTGAATATGTAGAATGATGTTTAATCATTTTTAAACGATTTTAAAGAAAATCTACAAAGTTTTTGTGCTAATACCTTTCACTTTAAAGGCATTAAAGACATCACTTTATATAATAAAATCATAATATAAATATTCCTCAATAAACATAGGAGAAATCATGTTACCTAGTGAGATTTGTTTATCTTTTATCTGCCTCTCCTAATATACACCCCAATACACTTGAAATGTTAGGAAACATGGATGACAATTTGACATTCTTCCCAAATGTTGGTTAACCCTGATTCCACCCTAAAGAAAATTAACCTCACTCTCCCACCACATACCCCAACCACCCTACCAAGTAAATCAACCCTCCCTCTATGCTACCTAGTATGATTCCCTCATGAGGAATCTAACCTAGATTCTAGTTTCCTTTCCTAGAAAAATTTATCTAATAATGGTTAAAAGGCCATCAATTCATTTTGTTGGATACTCAAAATAATGACATCATGCATGGAAAAAACATGGGACTTCATGACAATCCTAATATTTAATAGCCAATTAAGTGTTCTCTAGGGAATGAGAATTATTCGTTTCCTAAGTTGGAGCTTGAGATTTGATTTTTTTCATCGATTCTGCTAAAATTTTGTTATTGATTCATATATCATCTATTTTTTATTTACAAAATTATGCAATAATAGACCTTCGATCATGATTTTAATATAGATTGAAGATACTAACTATAAATGAGGAATGATTATGTGATCCTTTCCTTCTAGGCACCATTTATCTTTTAAATATGCCATGTATATGCCTTCTTTTCCAACATGACTAGAAATATTTTATCATTTTCACTTTGGCTTTTTCCGTCGTGTCAACTTTTCAAATCAACACCTACCACATGGTTTCTAGTTATGTTATCATTTTTCTCATCATCCTTGAAGCTACAACATGTTTGTTTGTTTTCATAAGCTTTATTAAAATATGTTGAAAGTCCTATTTCACTTTGAAGGTATTCCTTATTCTTTCGTGAAATAATTTTTGAATATCGTTGGAGATTCTTGTTGATGGTTGATGATTGAGTCTTGAGTCCCAAATCCCGAGTATTTCATACACTTTGGTGTTGGAGCTGAATGCACTGTTGAGGTCTCCAAGCGTGATATCCGCCCTTTCAATCTCACGCAACAACGCGGCCGAGGATGAGGATTGATAGTCTTTTTTATTGTACTGGTTTTCAAGAAAGAAGAGTAAAATTATTTTGATAATTGTGGCAATTTCACTTGCAGCCGTGGACAATTTGCTCGTCGAACATTGGTTTAGGTATTATTAAACAATTCTGCTGACTCACGAAAACAACATAGCTTAGTATACACATTTCCATATCTTTCTGTGAGTCTTTGTCATTGTCCATCGCAACAGAAAGGATCTTTTTTCTGTCCATCCTATAAATAAAGAAACATAAGGTTAAGATGCAGATAATGACGCGACCAGTTCTTAAATTTGTCTACCTCCAAATTATCTGCTGATAATGGCTAATATTATACATGGTATTTGTCTATGTCTCGCACTACATAACACATCTAATCAACCCCCAATTTAGTTCTAGACAATTGCGAATTGGGAAGACTCTCTAGATGCTCTTGATTACATATATCTCTACCATTCTAGCTCGACCTATAACCCCAAAGCATGTGTTGGCGGAACGACAACGTACGCAAACCAGCGGTAATACATCCTCCCCTCACATTCCTAGTCAATCTTGTTTGAAATATTGACTCAAACTACAACCTCCTTAGTTTAAAGCGCATATGGACAACTTCTTTCCAATTCCGTGGGAAGCCATGCTGTCAATTTTAAGATTGTATGCTGAGAAGGTGTTTGCTTTACATGGATTTCTTGTAAATTTTTTTTTTTTAAATATTTTGAAATTTATTGAAGAGTGATATGTTGATTGATTTTTGAAAAGGTTAAAAAAAAAAAATTATAATAAACAAGATTGATAGTTTCTTTTATTGTATTGGTTTTCAAGAAAGAGGAGTAAAATTATTTTGATAATTGTCCTTGTAATATGATGTATAAGATTTTTTTTCGATAAATCAAAATAAAAAGTTATTGTAGATTGTATTATCTCACAGGAACAAGGTTGTTTTGTATAAGATTAGATATGAAGAGGACATTTGAAACTGTTAATTAGAGTTTTTTTTTTTTTTTAATTTTGATAAATATCGGTGTGAATGGATTAAATGTTGTTATAACATTAAAAAATATTCTATTTTGTTCTTCAAAGGTTCCCTTGTTGGATAAGTTAAGTCATCCAATGGACTTCACCAAGGTGATTCACTATCTCTTTATCTAGTTGCTATTCTTGTAGAAGCATTAGAGATAGCTTTTTGAAAGGCAAAAGCAGAAGGTCAAAAATATATTCCAATTGATGGGGGTTCCCTCTTGGTTTAACTGGTTGTATAGGATTGAATTAGGCAGTCCACATTACATCATCACCACATAATGGTAATAAAACAACTTGGATACTATGCGTGTATGGCTTGGCAAGATTTAAAGACATGTTTCTTTCTTGAATGCCGAAGAATTTAATGGCTTCGGTTGATGCCATTTGATGAGAGGATCCTCAAATTATGATTGATGCTACCAACAAAATGGATGTGGGTATTTGATAAGAAAAATATCATTGTTAATGTTCATGAGCTATTATTGAAGGTATCCTTTTAAAAATGTGAGCATATCTATAGAGAAGGAAATTAGGTAGCAGATAACTTAGTCAATCATGTTGTTGATATTTGTCTTGATAAAAAAGGGTTAAGTTTTAGAAGGAAACTGGTCAAGCATCTCTTAGTGAAAAATGATGTCAAAGTGTTGATCATAGAAATACAAAATCTTGAGGAACATGAAGAATATATTTGATAGAAAAGGAAATGAAAAATAAATATGATAAAAGAAGAATCTAGATATGGTTCAATTGACATGACAATAAATGTAGTATTTTGGTATTCTGATGGGAATGACACCCAATAGAAGCCACCCATAGCTTATTAAAAAAAATATCATATGTTGTTTTAATAAGTACAAAATAATATATTTTCAAGGAATTAAACAAATAGGGCCTGTTATGTATAATAATGTTGCAAGAGAAAAATGCATTCAAGAGCAATAGGATTTTTAACAACAAAAATTAAGTTAGCTAAAAAATAAGAAGACATAGAAATATATCTCGATGTAATAGTACAATTCAAAAATTGGTAGAGATACAACATATTTATAATGTGTTCATATTGTTAATAATAGACTACTTACCCTATCTAAAATTTTAACTATTAGATTTTCACTCCTTTAAAAAAATATCATTAGTATTTCATTTAATCAATCGCCATTCTATTTTTGCCATAATTTTTATTTTGCTTTTGTAGATTTTCTTCTTGTCCTCTATTTCAAAACTTACACAAAACAAACATTAAAATGTTTAACACCATCCCTTAATATATATTTTAGATAAAATTAAATAAAAATATTATGTAGTATACTACACTAAAGTTGGAATCATTTTGTGCATCTAACACTATGAAGACTACCCAATTTAGCCAATGCTAATGCTTTGGTGAATATGCCATCTACATGGCAATCTATTCTACAATAATTGAACTCTACAATGCCATATTTAATCATGTGTTGATGGACTTAAATATATTTTGAGTGAACATGATAGGATGGTTTTTTTTTCCAGTTAAATTACACTTTGATTACCCAAAAATTTCTTTGTTGGATGAGTTTGATGTAGACTCACTTCCTGAAGGAAACTTCTAAGTCATGCTATGTTATGCTCTTCAACAACTCCTTCTCATGTATAGCTTAGTCTTATAGAATCAGTTACATCTGACCTAGTTATTTCTCTTTGGAAGGGTTGTCAACTCCAATGTATCATTCTTTATGAATGAATTATACTCATATTATATTAAATATTTCCACAATGTCATACCTTGTGCTTCTTCATATGCATGGGGACCATCAACCAGACAACTCTAGCCACGAAATCATAATTGGAAAAGTATATTCTTGGACATGGTTCATATATATCATTAATACTCTTTTTTTTTTGTCTAGGATGAGTCTCGTCCTCTTCATCTTGTACGCATTCAATTAATTTTTCTTCATTATCTTTATTAATTTCATTTAGCGCTCTTCACCCATTTTCAACTATATGCTCTTTTATTTTGTTGTTCTTCTTTTTTTTTGTATATGATTGTAGTGAATAGATCTTTCAGAACATTTCTAAAAATTAGTTTGAATTCCAACATTCTCATAGGCTAGTCTAATTCAATTAACTCCATTTTTGTAATGTAATATCTTAATTAATGATACTATCATAAAATATGATTAGCACAAAAGCTAATGGACAATAAGAGAGTTCTCCTTTCTACATGATGAATAAAACTCTATAGGAGTATGAATGAGTGAATGCTAGGAAGATACAACTATACCATTTAAAAGATACAAGGTGCACGATGTAGGATAAAATTTCCAAAAGCAATTGAAAATAATTTGAAAAACGTGAAATGTAAAATTAGATAAGGATTCTTTGGTATGACTAGAGGTATTTCCAAAAATTACATCCATTTTACATAAATGATAAAATATCACAACAATAAATTTGATCAAATATACGTCATGGACTTTTATATGAACAAAAGATACTATTCATTATTTAATGTTACCCGTATGATGACTTATGAGGATCTCAAGTGAAGGAAAAGGGTTAGAATTATTGTGAATTTTGATTTAACATTTAAATTTTTTGTATCCACTTGCAATATCATGATGGAAGTGGGATGTAGTATCAATGAATTTTATTACTAGTGTGTCTTGGGTCTAAAAATGGTTCATAGGTGGGAGAGTCGTGCATTGTATTATTGCCATACTCAAGGTTGCATTGGTGCGAATACTCCGTGTTTTCATAATAACTCTAGAATAAAGGCAATTTAGAATGTCATCTTCGTATCCTATACACAATTTTATAATTTTCTTCCATAGAATTGGTTTGTAGGAATCCATCCACCAACACACCTTAAAATTGGAAGAAACACTAGATCTTGATGGAAAAGAGGATTTTAACAGAAGAGGAACTTTGAATTTTTATTTATTGTTTGAAAATTTCATATCAAAATTTGAGTCTACTAATTGATAAGATAACCAATATTTTTTATTATTTAAAAATTTCAAATGACCTACTATTAACCCTAGCGTAAATAATTAAAAGAAGTAGTTATGTTGTGAGTGATACAAATATCATAAGCTAATGTTTTTAGATGTTATCCAGACCATAGAGGATCTTAAAGTTCTTAGGAGTAAAGGTAAAAAAATATATTTATTGTGGTGCATACCAATGGGTCATAGGAAATACATGGAAATTTTTGGAATAAAATTATCTTGTATTGTTGCTTGTTGTACGTGAGATAAACAAAAGACTAAGATTATTTTATTAAGATCTCTATGAGGAGTTTAAGTCTTAATTATATAGATTTAGAGTGATTAGATTATTTGTAATGTTTCATATGCTTAAATATTTTTAACAAGGCCAATGAATTAAACGTAATAGGTTTGAGGAGAGTTGGGTTTTTAAAGAACATAGTCCTATATTACTTATTATGGAACGAGATAAACAAGAGGAACTAAGAGGTAGGTGGATTTATGGTCAATGTTTTTGCCAAAAAAATTTGATCTCATTGAAGTCCTTATCTCATCCTTTTGTCCCTATTAAAGTCGACAACCTTTATAAATCATTCACAGGGTGATATTTCTACTTGTAAGGACTCTCCATCCAAAATAATAATAATGGCCACATAAGCTACAAATACAATCAAACATAAAATATTTCTAATACATAAGCCACACTAACTTGTTTGATGGCATATCCCAAGTATCCCCAAGAATGCATAGATCATAATATTAACGAATCATCATTAAATTGGACATAAATAAGTTAAGGTTATTCCAATATCTATGGCATTATTGTTGGTGTTTGTAGAAAAAATATTTAAACTCGTTGAAGTCCTTAGATCATGTACATCCTTCCATACATTAATCAAATATGGGTTTAAACATATCATTTGCTTCTTTAGATGATGCGTGAATATGTAGAATGATCTTTTATCATTTTTAAACGATTTTTAAAAAAATCTACAAAGTTTTCGTGCTAATACATTTCACTTTAAAGGCATTAAAGACATCAATTTATATAGTAAAATCATAATATAAATATTCCTTAATAAACATGGAAGAAATCATGTTACCTAGTGAGCTTTGTTTATCTTTTGTCTGCCTCTCCTAATGTACACCCCAAGACACTTGACATGTTGGGAAACATGGGTGACAATTTGATATTCTTCCCAAATGCTGCTCAACCCTTATCCCACCCTAAATCAAATTAACCTCACACTCCCACCAGCTACCCCATCCACCCTACCAAGTAAATCAACCCTCTATCTATGCTACCTAGTATGATTCCCTCATGAGGAATCTAACCTAGATTCTAGTTTTCTTTCCTAGGAAAAATTATTTAAGAATGGTTAAAATACCATTAATTCATTTTGTTGGCTACTTAGAATAACGAAACCATGCATGGAAAAAACATGGGACTCCATGACAACCCTAACTTGTAATAGCCACTTAAGTGTTCTCTAGGGCACAAGAATGATTTTTTTGATACATTGGAGCTTGAGATTTGATTCTACTCATCGATTCTGCTAAAATTCCTCTATTGATTCATAGATCGTCTATTTTTTGTTGACCAGACTATGCAATAATAGACCTTCGATCATGATTTTAATAGAGCTTGAAGATACTAACAATAAGTAAAGAATGATTATGTGATCCTTTTCTTCTAGGCACCATTGATGCTTTAAATATGGCATGCCTATGCCTTGTTTTCAATATGACTAGAAATATTTTATCATTTTCACTTTGGCTTTTTCCACCGTGTCAAATTTTCAAATCAACACCTACCACATGGTTGTCGGTTATGTTGTTATCATTTTTCTCATCATCCTTGAAGCTACAACATGTTTGTTTATTTTCATAAAGCTTTATTAAAATACGTTGAAAATCTTATTTCACTTTGAAGGTATTCCTTCTTATTATTTTGTGAAATGATTTTGAATATCGTTGGATATTCTTGTTGATGGTTGAAGATTGGGTCATGAGTCCCAAATCCCGAGTATTTCATACTCTTGATTATGATTTCTGGCTTAATTGTATGCTCCTCATTAAACTGCTTGGTTATATACTAATCATTGTTTTTATTTAAGGGCTTAAGATGAAAGTGCTACCTTTGATTGAATGACTTATTATTACTCGATCTTACTGAGCAACATGGTATTTTTCATTCATTGAGCAATTCAAACCTTTTGAACATACCTGTGTTCAAACAGTTGATTGTGTTTCTAAATACCTTATTCTTAAAGATTTCTTTAGGAAAAATCGACCAAAATAATCTGGCCAAATTTATAAGGCCAAAAGGCTTATCGATACAATATACTATATGCATTGTAATTTGGAAGGGAGTGTGGATATGGTCTAATATGGAGGCTAAAAACCACTAAAAATACATTTAAACGACTCGATGCATCTAGAATATTTGTCTGCACTAATTATATTCTACATATTCATTTATACTTTACTTAATATGTATGCATCCCTCAAGCATAATTCATACAGCTCATGGTAGACTGAGATTCCCAAATAAGGGATACATCACATCACACCACAAGGAAGTCAATGGTCAACTGACCAGTTTAGTTGTCTTGATGAGGGATTAATTGAAATATCAAGAGTTCAAAAATATTTTCTTTTTGGGCATGCTCACCTACTACACTATAGGATTTATGGAGATTTCTTATGAAAGCCCCATACCCCACAGCTTTTAGACGTATTCGTCCAAGAGAGCGAGAGCAGTGTCCAAATCGTGGAGCACCATATTTGTGGAAGAGACTTCAAGCGAAAGCTGTAGTTTGGTGTTGGAACTTAATGCACTGTTGAGGTCTCCAAGCATGATATCTGCCCTTGTTCCTCATCTCGACTGCCTATTTTTGCATGCCAAGATGGTAATAGCCTTGGCCATGCACATGGAAGCTTAGTTTGATTCTCCTCGTGCTGTTCCTCTCACTCTCACTGTGGAGGCCTCAAGATTGTTCAAGTTATCTGCCACCCGCCTCAAGGTAGACATACATTTCTCCAATTTGGACTGCGTGTCTTTGTTCTTCCTTGTCTTCATCCAACCATCAAGGTATTTGCTGGTTCTTTCAATGGTGTGGGTGTTGAATCCAAGGGCAAGGCCACGCATGGCTACCTGCACACAGCTCCGCTACTTCCTAATTTCTAAGATGTTGTCCTTCAACACATTGCACATGTCAAGCAGATGGACCATATCTTCCAGATGCTGGTTTACCCACTTGCAGTCCATACCCTGAATGTCTATGACCCTGGTTTAGATCATGATTTTAATAGATCTTGAAGATACTAATAATAAATAAGGAATGATTATGTGATCCTTTCCTTCTAGGAACCATTGATCTTTTAATAATGACATGTCTATGCCTTCTTTTCCAATATGACTAAAAATATTTTATCTTTTTCACTTTGGCTTTTTCCATCGTGTCAACTTTTCAAATCAACACCTACCACATGGTTGTCAGTTATGTTGTTATTATTTTTTTCATCATCCTTGAAGCTACAACATGTTTATTTGTTTTCATAAAGCTTTATTAAAATACGTTGAAAGTCCTATTTCACTTTGAAGGTATTCCTTCTTATTCTTTTGTGAAATAATTTTTGAATATCATTGGATATTCTTGTTGATGGTTGAAGGTTGGGTCTTGAGTCCAAAATCCTGAGTATTTCATATGCTTGATTATGATTTCTAGCTTAATTGTATGCTCCTCATTAAACTGTTTGGTTATATACTAATAATTATTTTTCTTTAAGGGCGTAAGATGAAAGTGTTACATTTGACTAAACGACTTATTGTTATTCGATTTTACTGAGCAACATGGTATTTTTCATTCATTGAGCAATTCAAACCTTTTGAACATACCTGTGTTCAAAGAGTTGATTGTGTTTCTAAATACCTTATTCTTAAATATTTCTTTAAGAACAATCGGCCAAAATAATCTGACCAAATTTATAAGGCCAAAAGACTTATCAATGCAATAAACTATATGCATTTTAATTTGGAAGGGAGTGTGGATATGGTCTAAGATAGAGGTTAAAACCCACTAAAAATATATTTAAACGACTCATGCATCTAGAATATCTATCCGCACTAATTATTTTCTACATCTTCATTTATATTTTACGTAATATGTATGCATCCCTCGAGCATAATTCATACAGCTCATGGTAGATTGAGCTTCCCAAATAAAAAACCCATCACATCATACCACAAGGAATTTAATAGTCAACTGACGAGTTTAATTGTCTTGATGAGGGATTAATTGAAATATCAAGAGTTCAAACAACAGTAGAAAGCAAACAAGGAATCTTGCGCAAAAGAGCAGTATCTAATTTTATAACATCACAATAAACGTGCCTGTGTGAATCCCTCGGTCTTGTATCCTCCTGTTTTCCATTCCCATGTGCTCTAAAACCCCCCGTGCGCATGATTGCTTTTGATTTCAATCTAGCTTTCTATCCCCCAACCATTCAACACCTCCATGTGGTCAACTAATTTATTTAATATAATGTCGTAATTGCACTTGCAGTCATAGACAATTTACTCTTCGAACATTGGTTTAGGTATTATTAAGCAATTATGCTACCTCACGAAAATAGCATAGCTTAGTATACACATTTCTATATATTCTGTGAGACTTTGTCATTGTCATTTTTTCTATCTATCTTATAAATATATAAACATAAGGTTAAGATGCAGATCATGACCCACCCAGTTCTTAAATTTGACTACCTCCAAATTATCTGCTGATAATGGCTAATATTATATATGGTATTTGTCTAATCAACCCCCAATTTATTTCTATACATTGACAATTGCGAATTGGAAATATTCCCTAGATGCTCTTGATTATATATCTTTATCATTCTAGCTCGACCTATAACCCCAAAGCATGTGTTGGTGGAACGGCAACATATGTAAATAAAAAACTCTAAAAACCAGCGGTAATACATCCTCCCCTCATATTCCTAGTCAATCTTCTTTGAAATATTGACTCAAACTACTATCAATCTAACCCCATGATATATTTCCTTAGTTTAAAGCGAATATGGACAACTTGTTTCCAATTTCATAGTAAGCCATGTGGTCAAATTGTAACGAACCACCTCACACTATTATTGGTTAATAAGTAAAATTGATAATAATCTTATATTTTCTTGAGAATTGTGGTCCTGTAGATAGTTACTGTGAGTGCAGGACCAGATTCAAGTTGTCGTCGAACGAAAGCAAGTCAATGTGAAAAAGGTAAGAAAGGAAGTGATGATTCGATCCGTGAACACATGGAAACTTCTGCCTTGCATATCATATAGGTGCATTCTAAAATATTTGCATTATCATGTGAATCATGTTTGAATGCTTATTGTTTGTTAAAAATGCTATGCTTGCATATTGGGTGATGGTAAGAAAAATGCTATAAAAAGTATGGGAGCCATGGTGTTGATTATGAATTGATTATTGTTTGTTTGTGATTGGAAAATATAAAGTTTATTAAAGTTAATTGATAAATATAAAATTAAAAATTAAAATAAAGGTAACACCATTTGATTTGCGAGTGGGTTGAGTGACGTGGTGTGCATTCGGTAGAGAAAGTGGATATGTGTGTTTTTAATGATTCTTTTACCCCTTACTCTAGTGAGGATGAAGGAGAGTTAGTTGGGAGTGGTTTATGCACGCTTTTCCATAGGTAAAATAAAGACGAATATTTGTACTTTTAGAGAGTGCTGGTAGCTGGTAAAACTTGGTAAGCAATTGGAAAAGGTTGAATAGGAGTTTTCATATCAAGTATCGAGTTCAGGTGTGTTTTCTAGAAAATTTACAAGATATTGTTGGTAGTGTTTTAAAATAGTGCATGCCTAAATTCTCTGTATGGAAATGTTTATGAGAGCTTCTGAATGCTTGAAACTTGTATTGTGATGTTTCAATGAAATATGTTATGGATTATATTATTTATGAGGAATTTGAGTGCATGGAATTCATCTTGAGACATTTGATTATTGTGCTTTTGGAAAATGAACAATGTGGTTCATTTGTGTTTGCTAAAATGTTATTTTCTTGGGTAGCGATGTTTTTTTTGATGAAAAACAGTTGAGAAACTAAGATAGGAAATTGAATCCTTCATGTAGTCACCGTATGTTGAAAATTCGTGTTTCACTCATAGAAAAATTGATGTAATACCTAAGTGGTTATTGTTTTGTGTATAACTGAAAGGTCTGCTACTTTGTATTGTAAACTGGTTGAGTGTATGAATTTCTATTGTATTCAGGATGGAGATACAATGTTGGGCTACCATAAATAAACCATACAATTCTTTGTATTTAATTCATACAATAACCTAGAAAGAGTGGCAAGATTGAAAGTGGAATTTTATATGTTTATATTTTTTTTAATTTTGAATTATGGGAACTTGCATGGCAGATATATTTTTCCCAAAATATAGTCATAGGGAATTCTAGACATCATACTAGCATGAAATGGATCGACTCTAATCCCTTAATCAGCTACCCTTGTGATGGTGTCGAGGACCGACACGAAGAGGATTGGGGCTGCAATAAATGCAGTTGGGAATAAACATTTTGTTAGTTGATATCTGAAGCATTTCCTTGTAGAAGGAATGGGGTTCGCAAAAAGTCTAGTAACCCTGTTGTAAATTGAAACATTAGCTTTTCATTGAAATTATAAAACCTTCTGAGATTCATGGAGAAGTTTTGAATATGAGCTAGGTTGGGCTCCATATATTCTTTAAATGCAATAATTGTTTGTATTTTACTCTCAAAGTTGAGAGAAACTGTAGGTTAATGCTTTGCTTATACAAGGAAAAGATCATTGGAGAACAAAATTTTAAATCTGGAAAAGCCCTTGTGCATATTGTGATTGAGGACTTCCGTGGAGCTATTGTCTAGAAAACAAAAGAGTTTTTAGATGATTAAAACTCTGATTAATACCATTTTAAAACGAATATAAAAGTTATGTTGTCATTGGTTAATGAAAACAAATTCAAAAGGAAAGGTTTTACTTTTTCTCTTTAATAGTTTCAAAAAAAATATTGTTAAAGTTTATGAGGCTGAATATTCATTTTATAAGATAGGAAATTAGAATACCTAAGCTTAAATTGAGTACAAATTGTTGTTGGTAAATATTAGTGACCCTGTAAAGTTTAACTGAGGTCTAATGTAGAGAGTTAACCATAACCTCCAATGCTGGTCAGTGTAACCATGTTTCCTTGATGCGTAGCTAGGTATGAAAGAATTTAATTACTTTGTAAAATAAATAAATGATCTCCTTTGTATAGTTAAGGTGGAGTCAAGTTGAGACCGCATGGAAACAAATATTGAATTTGGTGTTGAAAACATAGTTTAAATTCCATAACATTTGATAATGGTTTGGGGTAGAAACCACCAGAATCTAATAAACTTTGCTATTAACATATTTAGCATTCCAATGTTATTAATATTGTGGTTTACGATATAATTTTACCTTGTGATGGAATTATTAAATTTATAAAGAAACCTTAAAAAGAACATGGAACATATTTGATTCTAAATTGCCTTATTATATGATGACACATTTGGTTCCGAAAATGGGTATAAAGGAAAAGAAAGTAAATGATTTGGTTATTTAATTTTGATTCTAATTTATAAATAAAAAGACTCATTGTATAGTGCTTGGTTTGGGAAGAAAACCTAATTAATAGTTGGAAGTCTTTCTAAGACACTATTAATAAGAAAAATTGGGGCTGAGCAAAACATAGTTGGTTTATAGTAAGATAGTCTAATAGCAATAGAGAGGAAATTGAATTAAATATGTTAGATGGATTCTTTATTATTTAAGATCTTATGCCTTAAACCAGAAACAAAATTTGAAAATGAAATTCTTTCAAAATGTCATCGGGGAGGGATGACCAATTAAATGGACACCCAATGTAGTTGAGGTGTGGGTATGCACGCAACTATTTTCGAGGCAACTGTAGAGTGATGGATTTGGTCTAGATAAGTGACTAAGTCAGTACTTTTAATGGGGAGCGGTATGGGATGCCACCCCTAGGTTACTACTCAGATAGTATTGTGATAAGTCCTATGTTCATTTGACTTAGCTAACTTAGCCACATCGTTTGGTATGGGATAAACAATCATGAGTCATAATGAGCATGTGTGATGAAGTCCAAGGTTAGGGTATTGACATGGCACTAACTGACTTCGGAAGGGGAAAAATCAATTAGTCATAGAGGCATATGTATGCTATTTTCCTTTCATACAATTAAATGGACAAGTCGACCAAGTAGTTAAAGGTTCAGTATGATAAGGAATGGGGAAGTAAGCATCCACCCTCTAGGTGTTATGGGCCCTAGAGGATAACCCCTATCATGGATCGACCCTCATGCTAGAACATGAGGATGATAAATGAGATAAGTCAACTCCACTAATGGCACCTTCACGAGATTTGGCTAATCTCATCCACTTGGGTGACTATCTACAACAGTCTAGAACCCAAAAGTGGTATAATATACCTGTACTAACTAAAGTTTATATTTAATATTTATTGGGTGAAACATATTTGCTATGAACTTGAAAGCAATCTTATGAATAAAAATAGTAGTTGAAAATGAAAAAATTACCCTATGTTTATGCTTGCTTATTTTTAGTGGTACAACCAAGTGAGTAGACTTGGGTTGTTACATATGGTATCAGAGCAAAAGTGATTCTAAGTTGTAGACTCTGATTAAGAAATTGGTTGATGTAATGTAAAAACTAATAATAATTTACCTCTTTCACCTATAGGTCAAATGGTATGAATGTTGCGAGGTGGATCTTTAGGAAATCCTATGGGAGGTAGGGAGGAAGAAACCATTGAAGGACCTACTAGGGGACCAAGGTTTGGTTTAAGATGAGAAGGTCCTCAACATGAAAGAAGGATGAAATGATTAAATGAACCACCTCCTAATGAACCTATTAGAGAGGAGGGAAATCTTGCAAAAGTTGTTCAATTATTGCAAATTCACATGGAACATCAAAGGGAAGAGATGGCCCAATAGAAAACCCATATGGCCCAGCAATAAGAATTTATTGTCCAACAATAACGGGTCATAGAAGACTTAGCTAGGGGAAGAGAAACTGGATTAGGCAGGGTAGAGGAGGCACCTAGAGAACCTGAGGGATCCAGTTCTGGAAGGGCTAGGGTAAGTAAAGAATTGGATAGAAACCTGAAAAAAGTTGTAATCTCCAAGTTTAATGGGAAAGGTGATGGGGATTCAGTAGAAAATTAGCTAAGTGAACTAGAGTCATATTTTTCTCTAGTAGTTTTATCCTCTGAATCTAAGACTACTTTGGCAGTTATGAATATGATTGAAATTTCCCTAGATTGGTGGAAATATTATAAGAAAGGGCATAATATAGAAGTTGTAGATCTTATATGGGAGGAGTTTGTCAAAGAATTTAGGGATAGATTTTTGACCAAACAATATTATGTAGAGAAATTTGGGGAGTTCTCTAATTTGCATCAGGAAAGCATGTCAGTGTGTGATTACCACCAAAATTTTATTCAACTATTAAAATATGCATCTCAATATGAAAGCAATGAAGAAATGAAGACTCAAAAATTCATTCTAGGATTACATCCTAGAATCATGATGATGGTAAACATGCACAACCTTGTTAATCTACCTACAACATTTGATTTGGCAAGAAAAGAGGAAGCCAATTAGGAAACTAGAAAGACATATTTTAACTATCAAAAGTTTATCTAAAAAGGAGAAAGATGAACTCAGGAAGTGGAAAAGTGTTGGGTTTATGAGATGGGAAAAATATCAAAATAAGAAACCCAAAGGAGGAGACCAGAATAGGCAAGGTGGCAAAAATAAACCTAACTACCAGGGTGGTAAGTTCAAGAAGGATGGTAGAGAGTTTCCCAAAAGACAAGATTAAAAACCAGTAGGTCAAGAAAAGACTAGGGAAACTGTACCTCATGGATAGAAATGAGAGTAGTAACAAGGGAAATAGAGCTCCACCAAATGGATGCTATATATGTCAAGGAGCTCATTATGCCAATAAATACCCCCATAGAGCTGATCGATGTTAGAAAGCACTAGAGGAGGCCACCCATAGGATCTTTGCAGCCATAGGTAGTTCTAAACTTGATGGTCAAATTACTCCTTTCTTAATAAATGGAAATTTTTTGATAAAGATGTGCAAATTTTGATAGATAGTGGATCAACTGATAGCTTTATTTCTACTAGATTAGTGAGGGACTTACCTGTTAGACCTAGGTTTTTGGCAAATGGTTGGAAGGTAGAGTATGGGTCAGGGTAAACCTACCAAGTTAACCAATGTCTGTTTGACCCTCACATCACTTTGCCATAAGGAAAAACTAATTGGCATCTGTATGTGGCACCTTTGCATGCATTTGATATTATTTTAGGAGTTGATTAGTTAAAGGTGCATAAGGCTCTTCTAAATTTTGAAGAGAGATGGGTGGAATTTATGGATGAATCTAATCAAAGGGTTAGGATTTTTTATGGTCGAAGTGAAGTTAAACCACATTTATTATCTACAATGCAGATAAAGAAAGTTATTAGGAAGAGGGGAATGATCTTCATAGTTAATATGAATAAGAAAGAGGAAACTGAAATGGAATCTAACCTCTTCCAAAAGCATCCTGTATTGGGAGAATTCAAGGATGTGTTTCTGAAGGACCTTCTAGGGTTACCTCCTTAGAGGGAATTTGATTTTTCTATTGAGTTACTACCTAGAGTTGCACCTATTGCAAGAGCACCATATAGAATGACTCCTATAGAGCTACAAGAGCTCAAAATGCAACTTCAAGATTTTTTGGAAAAAGGGCTAATCAAGCCAAGTGTGTCACCTTGGGGAGCTCCTATCTTGTTTGTTAAGAAAAAATATGGTACCTTGAGGATGTGCATAGATTATCGAATGTTGAATAAGGTTACTATCAAAAATAGGTATTCATTACCTAGAATTGATGATTTATTTGATCAATTAAAAGGAGCAACCATCTTCTCAAATATTGACTTAAGATCTGGTTATCATCAGTTGAGGATACGAGAAGAAGACACTTCTAAAACAACATTTAGAACAAGGTATGGATATTTTGAATTTACTATCCTACCTTTTGGGCTAACTAATGCCCCAACCGCATTCATGAATCTCATGAATAGCATTTTTAGAGAGCAATTGGACCGATTTGTGCTTGTATTTTTGGATGACATATTGATCTATTCCAAGAACAAGGAGGAACATGATCAACATATGAGAATTGTGCTTGAGATTCTTAGAAAGAATCGATTATATGGAAAATTATCAAAGTGTGAGTTTTATACTCTACAAGTATAGTATCTGGGACATATTGTCTTTGCAAAAGGGATTGTAGTAGATCCCAAGAAAATAGAAGCAATTATTGATTGGCCAACACCTACTAATGTGTCTGAGGTACAAAGTTTTATGGGGATTGTAGGATATTATAGGTAATTTATCAAAGGATTTTCAAGAATTGCCCAACCCATTACAAACCTTCAAAGGAAAGGAAAATCCTTTAAATGGATAGAATAGTGTGAAGAGGCTTTTTGAGTTTTGAAATAAAGGTTGACAACCACACCAATCCTACAATTGCTTGATCCTAATAAGTATTTTATAATTTGTATTGACACATCAATTGAAGGGTTAGGTGGGGTTTTGACCCAAGATGATGTGGTTATTGCCTATGAGTCTAGGAAACTTAAGAGGCATAAGGTAAATTATGCCACTCATGATTTGGAGTTGGTAGTGGTTGTACATGCTCTAAAAATTTGGAGACACTATTTGTTGGGAAAACCATTTGAATTGAAGATAGATCACCAGAGTCTAAAATACCTATTTACTCAACCCTTATTGAATGTCAGACAAAGATGTTGGATGGAATTTCTAGTTGAGTATGATTTTGGCATTGAGTATATTAATGGTAAGGAGAATAAGGTTGTTGATGCTCTGAGTAGGAGAGGGCGTATCAATGAAATGACAAAATGTCATTATGATCTGTTAGACCAAATTAAGGAATTCCAAGGAAAGGATAAATTTTTCCAATCCTGTAATGATCAAGTTGAGCAAGAACCTAGAAAGGATATAGATTTTGTATTTAAGGATGATCTATTATTTTATAAAAATAGGTTAGTAGTCCCAAGATTAGGTGGGTTGAGAGAAATAATCCTTAAGGAGGCTCATAATACTCCTTATTCTATGCACTCGAGAGGGGTAAAAATGTGCGAGAATTTGAGAAAAGCTTATTATTAGCTAGGAATGAAAAAGGATATCACTAATTATGTGGCTAGATGTTTAGAATGTCAAAGAGTGAAAGTGAAACATCTACATCTAGTTAGAAAGTTGTACCCACATGAGATACCTACACAAAAATGGCAAGTGGTATCAATGGATTTTATAGTGGGATTGCCTAAAACAAGATTCAGGCATGATGCAATCTTGGTAGTTGTGGATAAGTTAACCAAGGTTGCACATTTTATACTAGGCAATGTGTAAGATGATGCACCTATAGTAGCAAGTAAGTTTTCTAGGGAAGTGGTAAGACTACATGGTTTTCTAGAGGTGATAATCTTTGATAGAGATTCTCGTTTACCTCTAAATTTTGGTAAGTATTGCATCAAGCATTAGGAACCAAATTGAATATTAGTATTGCTTATCACCTTGATATAGATGGTAAACTGAGAGGGTGAATTAGGTACTGGAAGATATGCTAATAATGTACTGCATGGATCAACATACAAAGTGGGAAGACTATTTATACCTAGTAGAATTTACATACAATAATAGTTATCATGCATCACTAGGTATGGCACCTTTTGAAGCCCTATATGGGAGAAGATGTAGAACTCCCTTATCTTGGGATAATCTAGAGGATCGGGTAGTGATCAAACTAAAAATGGTAAAAGAAATGGAAGAACAATTGAAAAGAATTCAACAGAAGTTGAAAGAGGCCATAGATCACTAGAAGAGCTATGCGGACCTCAAAAGAACATCGAGGGAATATTTTATGGGAGATAAGGTATTCTTAAGGGTGAAACCAACTAAAAGTTCCATAAAATATTCTAAAATTGACTCCAGATATGTGGGTCCATTTGAAATTATAGCTAAAATAAACCTTATTGCTTACAAACTTGCTCTACCACCAAGCCTATCCAAAATTCACAATGTCTTCCATGTGTCCCTCTTTAGAAAATATATTTCTGATCCTACTCATGTTTTGGATGTCTCCAAATTGCAGATGACCAATCCACTAAATATTGAAGTTTGACCTATTCACATACTTGGTTTTAGAACCAAGAATCTGAGGAAGAGAAGCATAGAGCAATGTTGGGTCCAATGGGACCACTACTTAGATAGAAATACCACGTGGGAGGATGTGGCAGATATGCAACAATAGTTTCCTTATTTGTTTGAGTAGATATAGACTTTTTTCAAAAAAAAATTTTATATGATTTGATGATATATGTATATATGCAATGGAGTATGATACTGGATACTAAGTAGAGTAGTTTATGTTTGTTTGAGTTACTGAGTAGAGTAGCTTGTATATATTTTGCATTACTAAGTAAAGTAGTTTTGAACATGTGATGGTGTATGTTTTGATTGAATGAAATATGACATATTATATGATTTGGTTATATGCCCAAATGTGAGTAATTGTGATTCTATGATGATTATGATGATTGGGATATCTTTTGTAATGAGAACACTAAATTTGTTGATTACTTTTGATATTGGTAAAAATTTATATGTGAAAGTATTGCTTTGATTAACCTTGTCTAAAATACAAGGACTATGTTTGTTTCTAGTGGGTGAGGATGTAATGACCCACCTCACACGATGATTGGTTGAAAAATAAAATTTGATAATAACCTTACCTTTTTCTTGTGAATTGTGGTACTGCCGATAGCTACTATGAGTGCAAGACCAGGTTCAAGTTGTCGATGAATGAAAGCAAGTCGACACAAAAAGGTAAGAAGGGAAGTGATGATTCAGTCTCACGAGTACATGGAAACTCGTGCCTTGCATATCATATAGGTGCATTCTAAAATATTTGCATTATCGAGTGAATCATGTTTGAATGCTTGTTGTTTTTAAAAATGATATGCTTGCATATTGGGTGATGGCAAGGAAAATGCTATAAAAAGCATGGGAGCCATGGTGTTGATTATGAATTGATTATTGTTGTTTGTGATTGGAAAATATAAAGTTTATTAAAGTTAATTGATAAAAATAAAATTGAAAAAAATAAAAAATAAAGGTAACACCATTTGGTTTGTGAGTGGGTTGAGTGACATGGTGTGCATTCGAAAGAGAAAGTGGATATGTGTATTTTTAATGATTCTTTTACCCCTTACTCTAGTGAGGATGAAGGAGAGTTAGTTGGGAGTGGTTTATGCACGCTTTATCATAGGTAAAAGAAAGAGGAATATCTGCATTTTTAGTGCGCTGGTAGCTGGTAAAACTTGGCAAGTGATTGGAAAAGGTTGAATAGGAGTTTTCATATCAAGCATCGAGTTCAAATGTGTTTTCTAAAAAATTTGCAGGATATTTCTGGTAGTGTTTTAAAATAGTGCATGCCTAAATTTTCTATATGGAAATATTTATGAGAGCTTTTGAATGCTTGAAACTTGTATTGTGATGTTTCAATGAAATATGTTATGGTTTATATTATTTATGAGGAATTTGAGTGCATGGAATTCGTCTTAAGACATTTGATTATTGTGTTTCCGAAAAATGAACAATGTGGTTCATTTGTGTTTGCTAAAATGTTGTTTTCTTGAGTAGCAATGTTATTTTGATGAGAAATGGTTGAGGAACTAGGATAGAAAATTGAATCTTTCCTATAGCCATTGTATGTTGAAATTTTGTGTTTCACTCATAGAAAACTTGATGCAATACCTAAGTGGTTGTTGTGTTGTAAGTAACCTAATGGTTTGCTGCTCTGTATTGTAAATTGGTTGAGTGTATGGATTTCTATTGTATCCATGGTGGAGATACAATGTTGTGCTGCCATAAATAATCCATACAATTCTTTGTATCAAATTCATACAAGAACCTGGAAAGAGTAGCAATACTGAAAGTGGATTTTTATATGTTTATGTTTTCTTTTAAAGACAATTGTTGGGAACTTGCATGGCATTATTGGAAATATTTTTTCCAAATTTTATAGTCATAGAGGATTCTAGACATCATATTAGCATGAAATAGATTTATTTTGATCCCTTAATCAGCTACTCTTGAGATGGTGTCGAGGAATGACATGAAGAGGATTTGGGTTGCATCGAGTGTAGCTGACAATTAACTTTTGGTTAAATATTTTTTTAGCTGATATCTGAAGCATTTCCTTGTAGAAGGAATGGAGTTCGTAGAAAGTATAGTAACCCTGTTGTAAATTGAAATATTAACCTTTTATTGAAATTATAGAAGCTTTTGAGATTCATGGAGAAGTTTTTAATATGATCTAGGTTGGGCTACATATATTCTTTAAATGTAGTAATTGTTGTATTTTATTCTGGAATTTGAGAGAAAGTATAGCTTAATGCTTTGCTTATACAAGGAAAATATTATTGGAGAACAAAATTTTAATTCTGTAAAAGTGCATGTGTATCTTGTAAATAAGGATTTCCATAGAGCTGTTGTTTGTAAAAAAAAAAAAAAAAAATTAGATGATTAAAACTTTGATTAATACCATTTTTAAATGGATATGAAAATTGTGTTGTTGCTAGTAAAAGAAATCATATTAAAAAGGAAAGGTTTCCTTTTCCCCTTTAATAGCATTGGAAAAAATATTGTTAAAGTTATGAGGGTGAATATTTATTTTATAAGATAGGAAAACAAAATACCTGAGCTTAAGACCGCATGGAAATAAATATTGAATTTGGTTTTGAAAACAAAGTTTAAAATTTCAAAACATTTTTTAGTGGTTTGGGGTAGAAAACCACCGGAATCTACTAAATTTTTCTACTAATGTATGTAGCATTCCAATGTTATTATTATTGTGGTTTACTATACGATTTGACCTTGTGATGGAATTACTAAACTTATAAAGAAACCATGAAAAGAATAAGGAACACATTTGATTTTGAATTACCCTATTATTTGGAGTCCCAATTGTTTCAAGCACACATTTCATCCCAAAAATGGGTATAAAGAAAAATAAAGTAAATGATTTTGTTATTTACTTTTGATTCTCATTTATAAAATAGAAGACTTACTATATAGTGCTTGGTTTGGGAAGAAAACCTATTTATTATTTTGAAGTATTTCTAAGACACTATTAATAAGAAAAATCAGGATGAGAAAACATAGTTGGTTTATAGTAAGATAGTCTAATAGTAATCAAGAGGCAATTGGCTTAAATAGGTTAGATGTATTCTTTATTATATAGAATCTGATACCTTAAACTTGAAATCAAATTTGAAAATAAAATTCTTTCAAAGTGTCATCGGGAAAGGATGACCAATTAAATGGACACCCAATTTAGTTGAGGTGTGGGTATGCATGTAACTATTTTTGAGGTAACTATAGACTGATGAATTTGGTTTGGATAAATGACTAAGTTAGTACTTATAATGTGGGGCCGTATGGAATTCTACCCCTAGGTTGCTAACCGGATAGTATGGTGATAATTCCTATGTTCATTTGACTTTTCTAACTTAGCCATGTCGCTTGGTATGGGATAAGCAATCATGAGTCATAATGGGCATGTGTGATGAAGTTCAAGTTCAGGGTATTGACATGGCATTAAATAACTTTGGGAAGGGGACAATTAGTTAGTCATGGAGGCATAAGTACGCTATTTTCCTTTCATACAATTAATCAAACAAGTCAACCGGGTAGTCAAAGGTTCAGTATGATAAGGAAGGGAGAAGCAAGTATCCACCCTCTAGGTGTTATGGGCCCTAGAGGATAACCTCTATCATTGTCTGACCCTCATGCCAGAAAATAGGGACATTAAATGAGACAAGTTTGTTGAGCAAGGTGCAGCAACAATATTGTCATTGTTGTCAACACAATCAGATAGATCTGTTGATGCAATGGACAGGAGTTCAAAGGTTATTCAGAGTATGTACAATGATTTTCCAAGAAGACCGAAGTGGCCCATATGCAAAAGATCAAAGAAAAATACAAGTAAGAAAAGTGTCGCGATATCGCGACATATACAACAGGCAAGAAAAACTGTCACGATTTCATGACATGTTGGAAGAGAGAAAAAGCAAGAAAAACTGTCATGATTTCGTGACATGTTGGAAGAGAGAGAAAAAGCAGGAAAAACTGTCATGATTTCATGACATGTTGGAAGAGAAAAAGGCAAGTGGAAAAACTGTCATGATTTCGTGACATGTTGGAAGAGAAAAAGGCAAGTGGAAAAACTGTCACGATTTCGTGACATGTTGGAAGAGAAAAAGGCAAGTGGAAAACTGTCACGATTTCGTGACATGTTGGAAGAGAAAGAGAAAGCAAGTGAAAAACTGTCATGATTTCGTGACATGTTGGAAGAGAAAAAGGCAAGTGGAAAAATTGTCACGATTTCGTGACATGTTGGAAGAAAAAGAGAAAGTAGGAAGAAGTGTCACGATTTCGTGACAAGTTCGAAGAAAGAGAACAAGTAAGAAAAGTGTCATGATTTCGCGACATGTCGCATTTTCATGACTAAAATAGGAGAGAGAAAGTAAGTTGGAAAAGTGTCACGATTTCATGACATGTCACATTTTCACGACTAAAATAGGAGAGAGAAAGTAAGTTGAAAAGTGTCAACTTGTGACATGTCACATTTTTACGACAAAAGAAAGAGAGGAAGCGTACGGAAGTAGAACTATCATGATTTCATGACAAAAGTAGAAAGCAAGACTTCGAAGGAGTGTCATGATTTCATGACAAAAGCAAAGAAGTAAAGTACGAAAGTAGAAGTGTCATGATTTCATGACAAAAGCAGAGAAGAAGACTTCGAAGATAGAAGTGTCACGATTTCATGACAAAAGCAAAGAAGTAAAGTATGAAAGTAGAAGTGTCACGATTTCATGACAAAAGCTAAGTTGAAGACTGGTGTAGAAGTGATATATTCAGACAAAAGCAAAGTCGAAGTCTATGGAAGCAAAAGTGTCACGATATCATGACAAAAGAATAGAGAAAGCGTACGGAGGTGAAAGTGTCACGATATCGTGACATGTATTTTCATGGGCCAAAGCTAAGAGAAAGAGCAAGGAGAAAAAGTGTCACGATATGTTTAGATGACATGTAGCATTTTTTTGGTCCGATGCAAAGAGAAAGAGAGAAAGAAAAAGTGTCGTGATATCAGGACATGTATTTTTGGGGCCAAAGCAAGGAGAAAGAGAGAGAAAGTGAAAGTGTCATGATATCGTGACATGTTGTATTTTTGTGGTTGAGTTGAAGCCGATGAAGACCGATGATAGTCGACTAAAATTAGGGTTTACAGTTGTCATGAAAGTCGACTAAGATTAGGGTTTACAGCCGACTAAGATTAGGGTTTTCATCACAAAAATTTTGTTATAAAAGGAGGGTTGTTTGGAGATTTGATGAGATGTTGATGTGTGTGAAGTACGGTCGTTGTGCATAGAGAGCAAGTCGTGTCGAATGATGCTAAGTGCAAAATTTGTAAAGAGAGCAAAGTGCACAAAAGGGAGAAGATGATCGTGAAGTTTGACTGTAATGAAGTAGAGTGTGCGAAGTGATGGTGCAGAGAGAGCAGAGTGCGTAGAGAATGCAAAGGTGAAGAAGACTAGTCAGGGTCTTGCAAAAGCAAAGGTATCTTACTGTTAAACCTATAGATTCAAATTGAAGTCCAGGTTGGTGCTTGGCATTAGGGGTTGGTGCTCCTTCCAGTTGGTGCTGGTAAATCAGGGGTTGGTGCTCCTTTAGTTGGTGCTGGTAAATCAGGGGTTGGTGCTCCTTTCTGTTGGTACAGATAAATTAGGGGTTGGTGCTCCTTCTAGTGTGTGTTGGTAAATTGATTGTAAAGTTGGTGCTTTGCAAAGGCTGGATTTGGATGGTAGTCCAAGCAGTCAATTTTTGAGGAGTAGCCACATTGGTGAACCTCGTTAAATCTTGTGTTGTGTGATGCTCTTTTGTTATACTTGTTGTATCTAGTAATAAGTGTTAATTGCTATAGTATTAAGAACTATAAAGTTAAGTTTAAAGAGCTACACTGATTCACCCCCCCTCTCAGTGTCATTGTGAGACTAACAATTGGTATCAGAGCTAAGTTCCTGTACAAGCTTAACCAGCTAGGGTGATCTTGGAAGTAACACAATGGCAGGTGGTGAAGGCTTCTCATCAAACAAAGCACCATTGTTTGATGGATCTAATTACGCATTCTAGAGAATCAGGATGCAGACATATCTCTCTGCTTTGGGATACGACATCTGGGATTCAGTGAGTTAGTGGATACACAATACCCATCACTCCTACAAAAGAGGCTGATGAAAAGAAACTATTTGAAAATAACTCAAAAGCAAAGAATGCTCTCATGTGCGGATTAGCGAGATAGTGAACTAGTAAAGATCATGAGCTATAAAATGGCAAAAGAGATATGGGACAAACTGAGGAGTATTCATGAAGGAGATGATAAGATCAAGGAGGCCAAGTTATAGACACATCGAGCTCAGTTCGAAGCATTAAAGATGAATGACGATGAAAACATTGAGGCATATATGCTGAGAGTTAATGGAATCATTAATGCGATCAGAGGACTCGATGAGGATATCGAAGACTCTGCCATCATGAAAAAGGTATTAAGATCTCTTCCTCAAAGGTTTGATTCTAAAGTCTCAGCGATAGAAGAAGCTAAAAATCTAAATTATTTTAGTATAGATGAGATGTATGGTTCTTTGACTGCATATGAGATGAGGATAGGAAGATCTAAACCCACAGACATAGAAGCGGCTTTTAAAGCCCTTAAGAATAAAAATGCAAAACAAGAGTCCGAGGAAGAAGAGACATCAGATGAAATGGAAGCAAACTTTGTTAGAAAACTAAAAAGGGGAAAAGGAAAATACAGAGGAAAGCTACCGCTTAAATGTTTCAACTATGGAGGCATTGGGCATTTTGTGACTAAATGTCCACTTAATGAGAAGAACAAAAATGATGAAGGATCACACCAAGAAAGAAGTGACTGGAAGAAGAAAATGAATTTCAGAAAAGGCAACTTCAAGAAGAAAAGTTTCATCTCTAGGAATGCCAGTTCATCAGAAGACAGCTCTGGTGAGGATTCTGAAGAGGAAACAGGTGAAGCTCTTTTCATGGCATTTGAAGAAGTAAAATCAGAAAAGGAAGAAGGAGTGAACTCTGAAGTATGTGGTGAAAACCTTGAGGCTGAAGTAGATCTAGAAGGTGAGTTGATCTCTGCACTTGAAGAGTGGAAGATAGAAAGGAAAAAGAATAAGAAAATTTCAAGAAAGCTTGAGGATGCAAATGAAATCATAACTAGTTTGAAAGTACAGATAGAAGAATCCAAGAAAATCTTCGAAGATCTCGAAGTGCAAATAACCATGAAAATAGATTATTGCAGCAAGCTAGAAGAAGAGATTGTTGGTTTAAGAATGCAGCTAGAAGAGATGAATAAGAAAATTAGTTGTTATCACAAATGTGAAGAAAGTTCTATGAATCTGGATAAGATCATAAATGACCAAAGGCCTGCAGGCATCAAATTTGGTCTGGGTTTCATCGAAGGAGAATCATCAAATGGATCAAAGGCCAAAAATGTAGAATCCATAAAGAATGAAGATAAGAAACAGGTTGATCAAGGAAAAATATCTCATGCAAAAGAAAGCAATAATGCCAGGCATGAAAGGAGAATTGACAATGATGGATTCACCAATGTCACACATCAAAGAAGAAGAAGACCTATGGCTCCTACGACAACATGGCAAAGACCATCACCCAGGTTCAATTATCCCTTTTCTGGTTTCTATTTTAAATGCAATGGCTATGGACATAAAATCTCAGACTACAAATATAATGTAAGACCAAGGAATTTCACCAGTAGAAATGCTTTTTCTCCTCTGATGAATTATACAGTAGAATGTTATAACTGTCATAATTTTGGGCACATTGCAAGAAACTATAGAAGTACATTTGCATCAAATCAGTTTTAGGGAAGAAAATTTCAACCAAATAGGATGAGACAAAATAGAAAACTTCTCGAAAAACATGCACAAGCTATTGATAAGGGAAAGGCAAAACAAGAACCCAAAACTACTATCAAAATGGAGTGGAAAGGAAAAGAGCGACTTAAGGAAGAAAAGGAATCCTTAATCGTACAAACAACATTTAAAGCACAGAATAAATATGTACCATGGATACTTGATAGTGGATGCTCCAGTCATATGACAGGTGACAAACAAAAATTTGAGAAGTTACAAAAATATGAAGGTGGTTCAAGAAAGTTTGGAAATAATGATGGAGCTAAGATAGTTGGCAAAGGTTCAGTTAAAATTAGTGATGGAAAAATTAAGTCGAAGAAGTCTTGTTTGTGGATGGTTTGAAACATAACTTGTTGAGCGTAAGTCAGATTTGTGATAAAGGTCATGAAGTAGTATTTATGAAGCATGGTTGTGAAGTCAAAAAAACAAATAGTGGAAAATTGATAGCAACTGGATCAAGGACATCTGGCAACCTGTACACGCTCTCAGAGACTTCAAAAGGAGCTTGTTTTATTGGACAAGAAGAAGAAAATTGGTTGTGGCACAAGAGACTCGGTCATATCAGTTTTGATAATCTAGTAAAAATCACCTCAAAAAGGGTAGTGAGAGATATTCCCACCATCAGCAAACCCGCAAACAACATTTGTGCTTCATGCCAAAAGGGGAAGCAAACTAGAGTCACATTCAAAACAAAAGAGTACTACACAAGCAAACCTTTGGAACTAATACACACTGATTTATGTGGACCCATGAGAACACAAAGCATAAATGGTGACAAATATTTTATGTTGTGCATTGATGACTATTCCGGAATGACATGGATATTTTTCTTGAAGCATAAATCGAAGCTCTTGATATGTTCAAGATTTTCAAAAACCATGTTGAGAATGAAACAGGAAAGAGGATCAAATGTTTAAGATCAGATAGAGGAGGAGAATTCATTTCAGAGGAGTTTACAGAGTACTATGAAAAATACGGTATTAGGAGACAATTTTCAGCAGCCAAGACACCTCAACAGAATGGAGTGGTAGAAAGAAAGAACAGGACAGTGCAGGAAATGGCACGGACTATGTTGGCTGAAAGTAGAGTAGCAGACAGATTTTGGAAAGAAGCAGTCCATACTATGGTGTATATCCAAAATAGGTACATGCTGAGAACACATGAAAGCAAAACTCCTTATGAGTTGTGGTTCGGTAAAAGGGCAACAACAAAATACCTCAAAGTTTTTGGCAGCAAGTGCTACATCAAAAGAACTGAAGATAATCTTGGTAAGTTTGAAGATAGAGCGGATGAAGGTATTTTTGTTGGTTATTCATCAAAAAGCAAAGCTTACAAATGCTACAACAAGAGGCTAAAGAAAATTGTGGACGAGTGCCGATGTTAAATTTGATGAAGGTAGAGAACGAGTAATTAGCTATGAAACGAACTACCCAATTTATGAAGAGGTTATTGAAGGAGATGAGGAAAACGAAATGGAAAAGATACAAAAAATTGACTCAGATGATTTAAGTTGTGATTCAAAAGTGGAAGAAAATAAGAAATTCAAAACAGGCAGCTGGCAAAAAAATCATCCTAGAGAGCAAATAATTGGAGACCCCAAAGTTGGTGTTCAGACAAGAAGAAGAGTAGTAAGTAACTACTCTCTATTATCCAGCATTGAGCCCAAAAATGTTGATGACGCAAGCAAAGATGAAAGTTGGATGAAGGCAATAAATGAAGAATTAGATCAGATCGAGAAAAACGAAACTTGGGAGTTAGTACCTAGACCTGCAAATAAAAATATAATCGGGACTAAATGGATTTTTCAAAACAAATTGAATGAAGACGGACAGGTAGTCAGAAATAAAGCAAGATTGGTATGTAAGGGTTATGCACAAGTTGAAGGCATTGACTTTGAGGAAACTTTTGCACCAGTAGCTAGACTAGAGGCAATTAGAATGTTTCTGGCTTTAGCAGTCTACAAGAATTTCAAAGTTTATCAAATGGATGTGAAATCAGCGTTTTTGAATGGGAAACTTGAAGAAGAGGTTTATATTGAGCAACCAGATGGTTTCCAACTTGGTGATGATCCCAACTTTGTTTGCAAGTTGAAGAAAGCATTATATGGCTTAAAACAGGCACCCCGAGCATGGTATGCAAGGCTAGACAACTATCTCACCCAACAAAGGTTTAAGAAAGGTATGGTGGATAGTAATTTGTATGTCAAAACAGAAAATGGGCATCTTATTGTTCTTGTTGTATATGTAGATGATATCATATTTGGCAGCAGCAAAGATGAGTCATGTAAAGATTTAGCAAATAAGATGCAGAAAGAATTTGAAATGTCAATGATTGGTGAACTTTCGTATTTCCTCGGGTTGCAAGTTAATCAAAATAAGAAGGGCATATTTATTTCTCAAGTTAAATATGTGAAAGAGATGTTAAAAAATTTCACAATGGAGGATTGTAAGCCAGTTAGCACTCCCATGATGACAAGTTGCAAGTTGAGCAAGGATGACAAATCTCCACCTGTTGATCAAACCATGTACAGATCTATGATTGGAAGCTTACTGTATCTGACAGCTACCAGACCAGATATTTTGCAGGCAGTATGCATGGTAGCACGATTTCAGGCTAATCCCAAGGAGACTCATGTGACAACAGTGAAAAGGATTCTTCGGTACCTCAAGGGTACTATGGAATATGGGTTATGGTATCCGAAAGGTAAAGACTTCACCCTTATTTCGTATTCAGATGCAGATTGGGCAGGATGTGTAGATGACAGAAAGAGTACCAGTGGAGGTGCATTCTATCTTGGAGACAGATTGGTCGCATGGCATAGTAAGAAACAAGAGTCAGTTTCTTTATCGATAGCAGAGGCAGAATATATTGCAGCGACAACATGTTGTACGTAGGTATTATGGATGAAACAAACCTTGAAAGATCTTGGTATTAGCTTCAGTGAGCCAATATCAGTTAAGTGTGATAACACCAATGCCATTAACATCTCCAAGAATCCGGTTATGCATTCACGCACAAAACACATTGCTATCAGGTATCACTTTTTGAAGGAGAAAGTTGCAGAAGGTGAGGTTAAGTTGGATTTTGTTCCAACTATAGAGCAAGTAGCAGATATCTTCACAAAACCATTGCCCAAGGAAGTTTTTGAGTACCTTCACAATAAATTGGGAGTGGTCACACTTCCCAAGAATTGACTAGCTACAGGGATCACATTCTCAGGGGAGCATTTAAGTATTTGATTATCTTTTTGCTCATGTTCATGATTTTTGCTAAGTGTAATAAATTGTGCCTGAGAATGTTGTGCATGGACTCATGGGGAGTCTGCAGTAGCCCTTTGGTATTATTGTCAAAGGGGGAGAAGAGTTACAGGAAATTGCACATGTGTTGCCAACAATTCCAAAGGGGGAGATTGTTGAGCAAGGTGCAACAATAATATTGTCATTGTTGTCAACACAGTCAGATAGATCCGTTGATGCAGTGGATAGGAAGTTCAAAGGTTATTCAGAGTATGTACAGTGATTTTCCAAGAAGACCGAAGTGGCCCATATGCAAAAGATCAAAGAAAAAGACAAGTAAGAAAAGTGTCACGATATCGCGACATATACAATAGGCAAGAAAAACTATCGTGATTTCGTGACATGTTGGAAGAGAGAGAAAAAGTAAGAAAAACTATCATGATTTCGTGACATGTTGGAAGAGAGAAAAAGCAGGAAAAACTGTCACGATTTCGTGACATGTTGGAAGAGAGAAAAGAAGTAGGAAAAACTGTCATGATTTCGTGACATGTTGGAAGAGAAAAAGGCAAGTGGAAAAACTATCATGATTTCATGACATGTTGGAAGAGAAAAAGGCAAGTGGAAAAATTGTCATGATTTCGCGACATGTTGGAAGAGAAAAAGGCAAGTGGAAAAACTGTCATGATTTCGTGACATGTTGGAAGAGAAAGAGAAAGTAGGAAAAACTGTCACGATTTCACGACATGTTGGAAGAGAAAAAGGCAAGTGGAAAAACTGTCATGATTTCGTGACATGTTGGAAGAAAAAGAGAAAGTAGGAAGAAGTGTCACGATTTCGTGACAAGTTCAAAGAAAGAGAACAAGTAAGAAAAGTGTCACGATTTCATGACATGTCGCATTTTCGTGACTAAAATAGGAGAGAGAAAGTAAGTTGGAAAAGTGTCATGATTTCGTGACATGTCACATTTTCGCGACTAAAATAGGAGAGAGAAAGTAAGTTGAAAAGTGTCACGATTTCGCGACATGTCACATTTTCATGACAAAAGAAAGAGAGGAAGCGTACGGAAGCAGAACTGTCATGATTTCATGACAAAAGTAGAAAGCAAGACTTTGGAAGCAGAAGTGTCACGATTTCATGACAAAAGCAAAGAAGTAAAGTACAGAAGTAGAAGTGTCATGATTTCATGACAAAAGTAGAGAAGAAGACTTTGAAGGCAGAAGTGTCACGATTTCATGACAAAAGCAAAGAAGTTAAGTATGGAAGTAGAAGTGTCATGATTTCATGACAAAAGCTAAGTTGAAGACTACGAAGGTAGAAGTGTCACGATTTCATGACAAAAGCAAAGTCGAAGTCTTTGGAAGGAGTGTCGTGATATTGTGACAAAAGAAAAGTGAAAGTCTATGGAAGAAGAAGTGTCATGATATCACGACAAAAGAATAGAGAAAGCGTACGGAGGTGAAAGTGTCATGATATCGTGACATGTTATTTTTGTGGGCCAAAGCTAAGAGAAAGAGCAAGGAGAAAAAGTGTCGGTATCGTGATGTATTTTTTGAGCAAGAGAAAGAGCAAGGAGAAAAAGTGTCGCGATATCGCGACATGTAGCTTTTTGCGGTCCGATGCAAAGAGAAAGAGAGAGAAAAAAAAGTGTCATGATATCGTGACATGTATTTTTGGGGGCCAAAGCAAGGAGAAAGAGAGAGAAAGTGAAAGTGTCATGATATCGCGACATGTTGTATTTTCACGGTTGAGTTGAAGCCGATGAAGACCGATGACAACCGACTAAAATTAGGGTTTACAGTTGTCATGAAAGCCGACTAAGATTAGGGTTTACAACCGACTAAGATTAGGGTTTTCATCATAAAAATTTTGTTATAAAAGGAGGGTTGTTTGGAGATTTGAGTGATGTTGATGTGTGCGAAGTTCGGTCGTAGTGCGTAGAGAGCAAGTCGTGTCGAATGATGCTAAGTGCAAAATTTGCAAAGAGAGCAGAGTGCACAAAAGGGAGAAGATGATCGTGAAGTTCGACTATAATGAAGCAGAGTGTGCGAAGTGATGGTGCAGAGAGAGCAGAGTGCGTAAAGAATGCAAAGGTGAAGAAGACCAGTCAGGGTCTTGCAAAAGCAAAGGTATCTTACTGTTAAACCTATAGATTCAAATTGAAGTCCAGGTTGGTGCTTGGCATTAGGGGTTGGTGCTCCTTCTAGTTGGTGCTGGTAAATCAGGGGTTGGTGCTCCTTCTAGTTGGTGCTGGTAAATCAGGGGTTGGTGCTCCTTTCTGTTGGTATAGATAAATTAGGGGTTGGTGCTCCTTCCAGTGTGTGTTGGTAAATTGATTGTAAAGTTGGTGCTTTGCAAAGGCTGGATTTGGATGGTAGTCCAAGCAGTCAATTTTTGAGGAGTAGCCACATTGGTGAACCTCGTTAAATCTTGTGTTGTGTGATGCTCTTTTGTTATACTTGTTGTATCTAGTAATAAGTGTTAATTGTTGCAGTATTAAGAACTGTAAAGTTAAGTTTAAAGAGCTACACTGATTCACCCCCCCTCTCAGTGTCATTGTGAGACTAACAAAGTTGACATCACTAATGATACCTTCACGAGATTCATCTAATCTTGTCCACTTGGGTGATTGTTTGCAGTAGTCTAGAATGCAAAAGTTGTATAATATGTCTGCACTAACTAAATTTTATATTTAAGATTTATTGGGTGAAACATATTTTCTATGAACCTGAAAGCAATCCTACAATTAAAATAGTTGTGGAAAATGAAAAAAATACCCTATGTTTTCGCTTATTTTTTTAGTGGTACAACCATGTGAGTTAGGCTTGGGTTGTTACATAAATTTAGGATTGTCTATTGATGAGGTATTTGGTTTAAGTGGATTTTTTTTTTAAATTCTAAATATTTTGAAATTTATTAGAGTGATACCTTCATTGATTTTTGAAAAGGTTTTAAAATATATATATATTGGTTTTCAAAAAAGAGGAGATAAATTATTTTGATAATTTTCATTTAATAAAACATTTTAATATAATGTATAATATTTTTTTCAAAAATTATGATAAATCAAGTTGAAAATCATTGTAGACTGTATTATCTCAAAGGAAAAGGGTTGTTTTGTTTGTGGTAAACAAATTTTTGATGGTGTAATCATTGTATAGGAGGACATATATTGTATTTATTCCATGAAAAACCAAATATTATTGTAAGTTTAGTTATGAACAAGACACTTGGGAGTTTTCAACATGATATTCTCATAATGTTTAGTTTTTATAAATATTGGTGTGAATGGATTAAGTGTTGTTATAAAACTATAAAATATTCTATTTTATTGAGTGGTTCCCTTGTTGTTTATATTAAGTCATCCCATGGACTTCACCAAGGTGATTCACTATCTTTTTCTCTCGTTGTTATTCTTGTAGAAGCATTAGAGATATTTCTAAAAGGAAAAAATGGAAGGATGAAAATATATTCTAATTGATGGGGATTCACAATGTTCTTTTCGTTTAATTGGTTGTACAGGATTGAATTAGGCAGTCATAATACATCATCACCACATAATGGTAATAAAAGAACTTGGATACTGTGTACATGTTGTTTGGCAAGACTTAAACACATGTTTCTTTCTTGAATGTTGAAGAATTTAATTGCTTGGGTTGATGCAATTTGATGAGGGGATCCTCAAATTATGAACAATGCTACCAACAAAAATGGATGTGGGTAATGGGTAAGAAAAATATAATATCTATAGAGAATTAAATTAGGTAGCAGATAATTTAGCCAATCGTGTTGTTGATATTTGACGTGATAAAAAAATCAAGTTTTAGAAGGTAATTTGGTCAAGCATATTTTAGTGAAAATGATGTGATGTAGGAGCATCTAGCAGCACCTGCAGCAGAAGCATCCAGTTGCGGGGGAGCCACTTCATAAGAGTCAGCTCAAGGAGAAGAAGAAGGCACAAATTTTTTTTCTAAGGCAGAGGAAGAAAATGGCAGCGAAATCGCGACATCGCGATTTTGCGACGTCGCAAAATTATGACATCTCGACCAGGCGAAAGCGGAGGAGGAAAGTTGCAACGAAATCGCGATGTCACGATTTTGTGACGTCGCGAAATCACGACATCTCGGCCAGGCAAAAGCGGAGGAGGAAAGTTGCAGTGAAATCACGACGTTGCAAAATTGTGACGTCACGAAATCGTGACATCCCAACTAGGCAGAAGCGATGGTGGATTGAGGAAGATAGCACGCAGAGAGTGTGTGAAGACCAAGCCGAGCGCTGGTCATTGTAAAGCCTATGGGCTATGTTTGTATGTATTTTTCAGATCAATGCATGAACATTTGGAAATTGCGTAAGTGAGTTTGCATGTGTCCTTCTTGATCCCACATCGGTGGTATCAGAGCTAATGTTCTTGAGTGCATAAACAGATCACCGATTGTGAGGCAGTTTGCGCCAAGATCTGTGGGAGGGTTCTGAGAAAGGAGAGAGAGTTTAGGATTCCTAAGCATGTTAGCAGATCGTCGGGCGTGAGGCAGCTACACCGGAATCAGTTGAGCTTTGTTAGTAAAGCTGAGAAAAATAAAATGCATCCCCGAAGAAGTTGGGATAGCAAGGAAGATATGGTATCGGAGGAAGAATTCTTTGCATTGCAACAACAATTTCAAGCCCTGCAGGATGAATGGCTCAGCATAAAATTGTGAGAGCAAGAGGAGAAGCGTAAAAGGTGAGAAGAAAGAGACGAAAGAGAGATGCTGGAGTGCATCAGAATTTGAAGCTAAAGAAGGCTGCAGAGGTGTGCAGCAGTGTCGAAACCTGCCCGAAAGAAAACATAAATTTTTTTGTGCAAAAGGAGGAGTTGAAGCAAGCTGCAGATGAAGAAGTGTGCAGTAGTATAATCTGTCTGGAAGAAGATAGAAGTTGTGTGGACCAGGAGACGAGGTTGAAGCAGACTATAGAGGTAGAGGAGTGTCTGGAGGTGTTGCAGGAGGCAGCAACCAAACCATTTAGAAGTGAATATCACTTCTCCACTTACCTCGGGTGTCTGATGTAGGAGCATCTAGCAGCACCTATAGCAGAAGCATCCAGTTACGGGGGAGCCACTTCAGAAGAGTTGGCTTAGGGAGAAGAAGAAGAAGGCACGAAATTTTTTTCTAAGGCAGAGGAAGAAAACGGCAACGAAATCGCGACATCGCGACATCACAAAATCATGACGTCTCGGCCAAGCGGAAGCGAAGGAGGAAAGTTGCAGCAAAATTGTGACGTCACAATTTTGCGACATTGCAAAATCATGACGTCTCGGCCAGGCAGAAGCAGAGGAGGAAAGTTGTAGCGAAATCGCGACGTCGCAATTTCGTGATGTTGCAAAATCGTGACGTCTCGGCCAGGTGGAAGCGGTGGTGGATTGAGGAAGATAGCATGCAGAGAGTGTGTGAAGACCAAGCCGAGCGCTGGTCATTGTAAAGCCTGTGGGCTATGTTTGTATGTATTTTTTAGATCAATGCATGAACATTTGGAATTTGCGTAAGTGAGTTTGCGTGTGTCTTTCTCGGTCCCCCATCATGATGTCAAAGTGTTGATCACATAAATATAGCACCTCAAGGAAGATGAATAATATATTTGATATAAAAGGAAATAAAAAAATATTTGATAAAAGGAGAAGCTATACATGGATTAATTGACAAGACAACAAATGTAATATTTTGGTATTCTAATGGAAATGGCCCCAAATTGAAGCCACACATAGCTTATAAAAAAAATATCATATGTTGTTTGAAGAAGTAGAAAACAATATTTTTTCAAGGAATTAAACAACTAGGGTCTCTTATGTATAATAATGTTGCAAGAGAAAAATGCATTCAAGAGCAATAGGTTTTGTAACACAAAAAATTAAATTAGCTAAAAAATAGAAAGATATATAGAAATATATCTTGATTTAATAGTACCATTCAAAAATTAGTAGAGATACAACATACTTATAATATGTTGATATTGTTAATAATAGACTACTCACCCTATCCAAAGGTATAACTATTACCTTTTCACTCCTATCAAAAAATAACGTTAGTATTTTTTTTATCAATCACCATTCTATTTTTGCCATAATTTTTATTCTACTTTTGTAGATTTTCTTCTTGCCCTCTATTTCTAAATTTACACAAAACAAACATTAAAATATTTAGAACCATCCCTTAATATATATTTTAGATAAAATTAAACAAAAATATTATGTACTATACTACACTAATGTTGAAATCCTTTTATGCATCTAACACTATGAAGACTTACTATGTCTTAAAATTTATCAAATTTAGCCAATGCTAATGCTTTGGTGAGTATGCCAGCTACATGACAATATATTCTACAATACTTGAACTCTATAATGTCAACTTTAATCAAGTCTTTATGGACTTCAATATATTTTGAATGAATATGATAATATGGTTTTTTACTTTGATTACCCAAAAATGTGTTTGTTAGATGAGTTTGATGTAGACTCACTTCCTCAAGTAAACTTTGAAGTCATGCTATGTTTTGCTCTTCAATAACTCCTTCTCATGTTAACTTAGTATTTTAGAACCACTTACATCTGATCTAGATATTTCTCTTTGGAATGGTTGTCAACTCCAATGTATCATTCTTTATGAATGAATTATACTCATCTTATAATAAATATTTCCACAATGTCATACCTTGTACTTCTTCAAATACTTGGGGACCATCAACTAGACAACTCTAGTTACGAGATCATAATTGGAAAAGTATCTTCTTGTACATGGTTCATATATATCATCAATATTCCTTTTTTATCTAGGATGAGTCTCATTGTGTTCATCTTGTACACATTCAATTAATTTTGCTAAATTATCTTTATTGACTTCCTTTAGCGCTCTTCCCCTACTTTCAACTATATGCTCTTTATTTTTCTCTTATTCATTTTTTTTTGCATATGATTTTAGTGAATATATGTTTTGGAATATTCCTAGAAATTAGTTTGAATTCCAACATTCTCATAGGTTAGTCTAATTCAATTAAATTCATTGTTGTAATTTAATATCGTAATTAATGATACTATCATAAATTGTGATTAGCACAAAAGCTAATGGAAATTAAGAGATTTCTATCTACATGATGAGGAAAACTCTATAGGAGTATTAATGATTGAATGGTAGGATGATACAACTATACCATTTGAAAGATACAAGATGAACATGTAGGACAAGATTTCTAAAAGCAATTAAAAATAATTTGAAAAAAGTGAAAAGTAAATTTAGATAAGGATTCCTTGGTATGACTAGAGGTATTTCGAACAATTACATCCATTTTACATAAATGATAAAATGTAACAATAATAAATTTGATCAAATATATATCATGGAATTTTATATGAACAAAATATGCTATTTATTATTTAATGTTACCCATAGGATCCTTTATGAGAATCTCAAATGAAGGAAAAATGATAGAATTATTGTGAATTTCGATTTAACATTTAATATATTTTTTGTATCCACTTGCAATATCATGATGGAAGTGGGATGTATTATTAATTACTAGTGTGTATCAAGGCTATAAAAGGTTCATAGGTGGCAGACTCATGCAGGATTATGCATAAGGGGTTGGAATCAAAATGTACTTGTAAAAAAATGGTGAATTCTAATCGAAATCAAGGTAAATCAAGGTGAATCCTAAGCAAATCAAATCAATCATCTTCACACCAAAATTTGGGGTATTTGAATCCCTAAAATGTAATTTCATATTTGGGGCAAATTTTGACCTATAAATCACCTTATAACTTCATACAATTACCACCACTAGATCAGTCTCAAAAAGAGTTTTCCAACAAGTACAAATATGCCTATGTTTGGATAATTATTTTGGTGAATTTATCCTAAGAAAAAATTGGTCCTAAAAATATTGGGCAAATGGGTCGACTTCGAGGGTCCTCATATTCATCAATTTTCAATTTTGGAAATCCTAATATTCACCCCATTTGTGAATATTCACCATTGTGCTTGGAGTCTTGCATTGGATTATTATCATACTCAAGGTTGCATTGGTGCCAATAATCTATGTATTTCCATAATAACTATAGAATAAAGACAAGTTAGATTGCCATCTTTGTATCCTATACACAATTTTATGTTTTTCTTCCATAGAATTGATTTGTAGGAATCCATCCACCAACACAAGTTCAAATTGGAAGGAATACTAGATCTTTATGGAAAGGAGAATTATAGCAGAAGAGGAATTTTAATTTTTTGTTTATTCTTTGACTTCTTCACATCAAATTTTGAGTCTACTAATTGACAAGATAACCAATTTATTTTTATTATTTAAAAAATTATAAGTGACCTACTACTAACCCTAACGTAAATAATCAAAATAAGTAGTTATGTTGTGAGTGATATGAAGATCATAAACTAATTTTTTTAGATGTGATCTAGTCCATAGAGGATATTAAAGTGATTAGAATTAAAGGTAATAAAATAACTTTATTGTGGTGCATAACAATAAGTCATAGGGAATACATAAAATCTTTTGGAATAAAATTGTCTAGTATTGTTGCTTGTTTTACTTGAGATAAACAAAAGCCTAATATTATTTTATTAATATCTCTATGAGAATTTAAAGTCATAATGATATAGATTAAGAGTGATTAGTTTATTCCTAACGTTTCATATGCTTAATATTTTTTAACAAGGCCAATGAATCAAATGTAATAAGTTTGAGGTGAACTGAGTTTTAAAGAAGAACATAGTCCTATATTACTCATTATGAAATGAGATAAACAAGAGGAACTAAGAACTAGGTGGATTTATGGTCAATGGTTTTACAAAAAATATTTGATCTCATTGAAGTCCTTATCTCATCCTTTTGTCCCTATTAAATTTGGAACCCCTAATAAGTCATTCATAGGGTGATTTTTCTACTTTTAAGGTGTCTCCAACCAAAAGAATAATGATGGCTACTTAAGCTACAACTACAATCAAACATAAAATATTTCTAATACATAAGCCATAATAAATCATTGGATGACATATCCCAAGTATCCCCAAGAATGCATAGATCATAATAACAATGAATCATCATTGAATTGGACATAAATAAGTTGAGTTTATTCCAATATCTATGGCCTTATTGTTGGTGTTTGTACCAAAAATATTTAAACTCGTTGTAGTCCTTAGATCATGTACTTACTTCCATACATTAATCAAATATGGGTTTAAACATATCATTTGCTTCTTTACGTGATGCATGAATATGTAGAATGATATTTATCAGTTTTGAATGATTTTAAAGAAAATCTACAGTTTGTTTGCATTAAGACTTTACACTTTAAAGACATCACTATATATAGTAAAATAGTAATATAGATTTTTCTTAATAAAAATGGGAGAAATCATGTTGCCTAGTGAGTTTTGTATGCCTTTTGACATGGACGACAATTTGACATTCCTCTCTAATGAATAATTATTTCTCTAGTGTAATGACCCTCCTCACACACCCTTTTGATAGCAAATTAGTATGATTTAAACTTACCTTTTTATTTGAAATGTGGTACTGCTAATGGTTGTGTGTATGCAGGATCTAAGGTATTCCTTTGACAGATGAGTGAGGTCAAAAAAAAAGGTAAGTAGGGGGAAGTGATGATTCGGTTTGTGAGTACATGAAAGCTCACGCAGGTGAGTTTCATATAGGTGCATTGGAAATGAAATGCATTTTGTGTGCTTTGTTTGAAATATTTGTTGGTTGTTTGATATGAGTATCCATATATTGAAGGATGACAATGAAAATTCCAAAGGCATGGGAGTCTACCTTCATTGAGTGATTGATTAGATGAAGTTTGCGTGTGTGTTTTATAATAAATCTGGTCTTTATTGAGCGTAGATGAAATGGATATTGCTTCAGTATAATTATAAATACATTTGATAGAAAGAGATAATTAAATATAGGTAAGTAAATATGCATATGGTCTTTCAAATAAAATATGGGGAAAATGAACATATATTCCATACATATCATATATGCATTTTTTAACAAAAAGAAATATAAATATTTAGCCTCCATTGCCTTGACCAAAAGTGAAGGAGTGGAAGTGTGATTATGGAGAAATTTTCGTGATACTGTGGAATGGTAATGATTGCTTTAGGAAAAACTACTTTAGAAGTTAGTAGGCGCGAGTGGGAGGTGGTTAAAAAAAGAAAGGAATAGGATATTCTGGACAAAAGGGGAATATAGAGATGCACAAAATTTATATTTGGAATAGCTAGGAAAATTGGGTAAAATGGAGATAGGATAAAAATATTAGCATCAAATTCTAGGTAAAATTTATTCATATGACTATTTGTCTATTGTGCTTGTTTTTGTTTTCTTTTGAAATGCTTGAGAAAGAATGAAACGCGTTTTTGTGGTAAAAACTTTTTATTTTGTGCATATGTGGAAGGTGGTTTTGTATTTAATATGGGATTTAATATTTTTGCAATATACACTAATGCTAGAAACAAGCATACCATATTGTATAAAATTGTATTTTAATTTGTTGAGTATGGTAAAAAATTATTAAAGTTATCATGAAAATAATTTCCGTATGCATAAGCTAAATTATTATAGTTCTTGATGCTTGGAAACTTTGAAAGACAATGATTTATCTAGCATGTGGATTGCACAACAATATGAAACATTGTTTGTTGTTGTGTGTTAGCATAGGTATTGCCTGTTGAAACATTTAGTGGTAGAATGTAGATATGCATTCATGATAGAACCGATTATGATCCCCCTTTCAATATAATCTCAATGGGTTAACAATTCATGGTGTTAGTGGAAGGGATTTGCAGCCAAGAATAAATATTATATTATGTTATCATCAAGATACCTTATGGATGTTCATGAAAACCATACTGGAACTGGGTTGAAGGAATATTCAAGAAAATATTTTCTAGTTGTGGCTGAGTTATGGTTGGCTGGTTAAAGAGTGAATCTCATACTAAAGTGCTTTTCTGAAAGCTTTAGTCATGATTGTACTAAGTTGATAGTCGGCTAGGTAAAAGGGGAGGAGAACTTCACCAGTTTACATATTATTTTGAGACTTTACAATGTAAAATTTATTGAGAAAGGAAGATATAAAAGTTGTAACTAGTCTTTCCTTTAAGTACAATGAAGTTGTGTTTATTTTTATTCCAATTATATTGCATGTTGTGATTATAATTTAAGAGCTATGGAATTTAGTAGCAGTACGAATCAAACATGTATCTCCCCATAGTGTATTATGAGAAAACTGAATTATTTCCAAAAGACTAGTGTAGTCCTTGTCGTGTTATGTGGGTGAGCAAGATAGTGATTCATACTCAACCTATGGTTTGAGAATGCTTATTAAAAGTTTTCAATATTGTTATAATATGTTAAAACTCCATTATTCAGAAAAACCATTATAGTTATTAAGGAATTACCTTTTTACCAAATGATATGATGTACAAACATATTTCATGAATGGTAACTTGTTTCCCATATGTGAAATCCAGGTGGAATGAACGTATTCTAAATTCCATTATAATCCTCATAAAAAGAAATGGAAAATCTATGCAGCGATGTTAATATATTGAAAACTATAGTAAACTTTATGGTTCAGGAACCAAATGAAATTTATTGTGTTTTATTTGGGGTAGAAACTAAGACATTAGGTAGAGAGTGTAGTCTAGAAACTATGACTTGATATATAAATAAACAAGTTAAAGCTAAAATAAACATTATGTTCTACCACTATTGCTGTTAGTGAAATCACCTAGCTAAATACCTGACAACTATTGTAATGAATGTGGACTAAAAATGGGTTCCTGTCAATTGGTCTACACAGTAATAAATCATCATATTTAAAAATCAGTAAGGGATTATCTTATTTATGGTCAATGCCAAAGACATTTTAAAAAGAAAGAAAATTTAATTCCTTGTCCAAGTAATTCTGGCGAAGGATTTAGGTTAGTTAGGTAAAGTTGGATCTATGCCCAATGAATAGATTACGTGCTTGGATTGGAGTTTATAGAAGTAAGCTTAGATTATTCCAAGTGTCTTAATAAACAAACCTCAATTTGAGATTCTTAGTGTGTAGAACGGTGGTATTAGTAAGTTAATAATATTTAATATCTTTTAAAGATAGTTCGATATTTTTAAAGAGCATTAAATGGGTGTTAGTACAAGTGGTTAATTATTAAACTATAAGTTTGAACCTTGTTTTCTCTATTACTTAAGAATTGTAGGGGTTTCTTTATAGAATGCTATATTTGGCAGTCTAAATAATTAGATAGAATCAAAAGCTTATTTTTATAAGTTTATCTCTAATATAAAGGAAAATTGGTATTATAAGTATTTAGCTCAGTTAATTGAATAAAAAAATAGTTGTATTTTGGTTGAGAATTAGTTTAAAGGAATAGAATAAACATGAAGTTTATATAAGAGCAGCATATGCAATCCTTTATTGGAAACCTTGAGATTACCCTTCAAGATATAAATAACTTATAGAAAATTATAAGCCTAGTGTATCCCATATTGATAATAATATTGATCTATTCATCGAAAATGGATGAATAATAAAACAATGTGATCACCCAATTTTGTTGTGGTGTGAGTATGTACACAACTAGTCTCTGGGTAATTATAGACTGGCAGAATTGGTCATAATGCATGACTAGGTTAGATCTGGTTACAAGGGATGATATGGGATACCACCTCCAAGTTGCTATCTAAGTAGTATTGTGATACATTCCATGTCCACTTAACTTAGCTAGATGGACCACAGAGTTTAGTATGGGACAAGCAACTATGAGTTATAGTGGGTATATGATATGAAGTTGAAGGTCAGGGTATTGACATGGCACTAATTGACTCCTAGAAGGGAACAATCGATTAATCATGGAGGCATCTATACTCTAATTTGTTTCATATAAGTGAACATGGCAACTAAATGTCGAAGGTTTAGTATGATAAGGAGTGGAAAAAAGCGTCCACCCTTTAGGTGTTATGGGCCCTAAAGGATAACCCCTATCATGGTTTGACATGTATGACATAAATAAGGAAAATTGAATCCACATAATGGCACCATCATGGTATTTGGTTGATCTCATCCACTTGGATGGTTTTATGCAGTAGTCTTGAACCTAAAAAGTGGTAAAATATGATTGTACTATTTATAGTATATGTTAATAGTTTATTGGGTAAAGTAAAACTACTATGTACCTAAGAGCATTCTCATAAACAAAACTATAGTTGAAAATAAAACAAAAACTACCTTGTGAAAAAACTTGTTTTTTTAACAACACAACCAAATGAGTAGACTTGGGTTATTACATATGGTATTAGATCAAAAGTGATTCTAAGTTATAGACTCTAAATGAGTCATTTTTTTAAGTAAAATGTAAAACTAATAATCTACTTCTTTCACCTTCAGGTTAAATGGTACCGATACTATGATGTGGATCTTCAAGAAATCCTATTGGAGGCAAGGAGGAAGAAACCACTGAAAGACCTGTAAGGGGACCAATAACGGTGTAATACGAGAAGGTCCTCCATGTGAAAAAATGATGAAACGGTTAAATGAACATCCTTCCAATGAATCAGATAGAGAGGAGGAAAATCTTGCAAAAAATGTTCAATTATTGTAAACCCACATGGAACGACAAAAATAAGATATGGCCAAAAAAAAATCACATGGCCCAAAAACAAGAATTCATAGTCCAACAATAGTAGGTCATATAATACTTAGCTAGGGGAAGAGAAACTAGATTAGGCAAGGGAGAGGAAGCACCTAGAGAACCTTAAGGATCCCGTATTGGAAGGGCCAGGGTGAGTAAAGAGTTGGATAGGAACCTGAAAAGGGTCATAATATCTAAATCTAATGGAAAATGTGATGGCGATTCAAAAAATTTTTGGTTGAGTGAACTAGAGTCATATGTTTCTCTAGTTATTTTATCCTCTGAATCTAAGACTACATTAGTAGTTATGAATAACACTGAAATAGCTCTAGATTGGTGAAAATATTATAATAAAGGGAATAATATAGAAGCTACGAACCTCATATGGGAGGATTTTGTCAAATAATTCAGAAATAAACTTTTGACTAAACAATACTATGTGGAGAAATTTGAGGAGTTCTCCAATTTGCGTCAAGAAAGCATGACAGTGCGAGACTACTACTAAAATTTCATTCAACTATTAAAGTAAGTGTCTCAATATGAAAGCAATGATGAAATGAAGACTCAATAATTTATTCGGGTATTACATCCTAGAATTATGACGATGGTAAACATGCACAACCCTGATAATCTTCCTACTACCTTTGATTTGGCAAGAAAAGAGGAAGCCAATCAGGAAACCCGAAATTTATATTTTAATTATCAAAAGCTAACTGAGAAGGAAAATTATGAACTTAGGAAGTAGAAAAGTATTGGTTTTACGAGATGGGATAAATATCAAAACAAGAAACCCAAAGGAGGAGAGAAAAATAGGCAAGGTGGCAAAAAAATCCAATTATCAGGGTGGTAAGTTCAAAAGGGATGGTAAAGAGTTTCCTAAAATATATGACTAGAAACCAGCAGGTTAGTAAAATACTAGGGAAACTATACCTCTGGAAAAAAAATGAGAGTAGTGTTAGGGGAAATAGAGCTCCACCAAAAGGATGTTATACATGTCAAGGAGCTCATTATGCCAACAAATGCCTCCACAGAGCTGATCGATGTTAAAAATATCCAGAAGAGGTCACCCATAAGATATTTGCAGCCATAGGTAGTTCTAAACTTTATGGTCAAATTAGCCCTTTCTTAATAAATGGAAATTTTTTGATAAATATGTGTAAATTTTGATAGATAGTGGATCAACCAATAGCTTTAACTTTACTAGATTAGTTAGGGGCATACCTGTTAGATCTAGTTTTTTGCTAATTGTTGGAATGTAGAGTACAGGTCATGACAAACCTACCAAGTTAACCAATGTTTGTTTGATCCTCACATCACTTTTCCACAAGGAAAAACTAATTGGCATATGTATGTCGCACCTTTGCATGCATTTGATATCATTCTAGGGGTTAACTAGTTAATGTTGCATAAGGCTCTTCTAAATTTTGAGGAGAGATGGATCGAATTTATCAATGAGTCTAATCAAAAGGTTAGGAATTGTTGTGGTCAAAATGAGGTAAAACCACATTTATTTTCTCTAATGCAGGTAAAGAAAGTTATTAATAAGAAGGGGATGATATTCATAGTTAAGATGAATAAGAGAGAGGAAACTAAGAAAAAATTTGACCTCTTACAAAAGCATCATGTGTTGGGAGAATATAAGGATGTGTTTTTGGAGGACCTTCCAGAGTTACCTCCTTAGAGGGAATTTTATTTCTCTATTGAGCGGCCTATTGCAAGGGCACCATATAGAATGACTCCCATTGAGCTACAAGAGCTCAAAATGCAACTTCAGGATTTGTTGAAAAAATGGCTAATCAAGTGAAGTGTGTCGCCTTGGGGAGATCTTATCTTATTTTTTAAAAATAAATATGGTACCTTGAGGATGTGCATATATTATCAGATGCTGAATAATGTTACTGTAAAAAATAGGTACTCCTTACCTAGAATTGATTATTTTTTTGACCAATTGAAAGGAGCAACCATTTTCTCAAATATTGACATGAGATCTAGATATCATCAGTTAAGGATATGAGAGGAAAATACCTCTAAAACATCATTTAGAGAAAGATATGGGAATTTTAAATTTATTGTTTTACCTTTTGGGCTAACTAATGCCCCATCCGCATTCATGAACCTCATGAATATCATTTTTAGAGAGCAGTTGGACTGGTTTGTTCTTGTATTTTTATATGATATATGGATCTATTCCAAGAACAAGGAGGAACATGATCAACATATGAGAACTATACTTGATATTCTTAGAAAGAATCAATTATATGGAAAAATATCAAAATATGAGTTTTATACTCTACAAGTATAGTATCTAAGATATGTTATCTTTATTGAGAGGATTGTTGTAGACCCCAAGAAAATAGAAGCAATAATGGATTTTCCATCATGTACTAATGTGACTAAGGTGCAAATTTTTATGGGAATTATAGGATATTATAGAATATTTGTTAGAGGATTTTCAAGAATTGCCCAACCCATTAAAAACCTTCAAAGGAAGGGATAAGCCTTTGAATAGACAAACAATGTGAAGAGGATTTTAAGGTTTAAAAAAAAGGTTGACAACCACACCTATTTTGCAATTGCCTAATCCTAATAAGTATTTTACAATGTGTACAGACACATCAATTTAAGTTTTAGGCAAATTTTTGACCCAAGATGATGTAACTATTGCCTATGAATCCAGGAAACTTAAGAGGCATGAGGTAAATTACACCACTCATGATTTAGAGTTGGCATTGACGGTACATGCCCTGAATATTTAGAGAAACTATTTTTTTGAAAAAACCTTTTGAATTGAAAATAGATCACTAGAGCTTAAGGTACATATTTACTCAACCCTTATTGAATTCCAAACAAAGATGTTGGATGTAATTTCTAGTCGAGTATGTTTTTGGCATTGAGTATATAAAGGATAAGGAGAATAAATTAGTTGACACTCTGAGTAGGATAAGGTGCATTACTACAATGACAAAATGTCATTATGATATGTTAAGACCGAATTAAAATAATGCAAGAAAATGATGAATTTTACTAGTCTTGTAAGTTTTCGATTGAGCAAGAACCTAGAAAGGATACAAATTTTATAATAAAATAAAATCTATTATTCTATAATAAAAAATTCGTAGTTCCAATCTCAGGTGGGTTAAGGGAAATGATCCTTAAGGAGGCTCACAATACTCCTTATTCTGCACACCTGGGAGGGGTAAAAATGCGTGAGAATTTGAGAAAAACTTACTATTGGCCAAGAATGAAAAAGGATATTACCAACTATGTGACCATATATTTAGAATGCCAATGAGTGAAAGAAGAACATTTACATCCAATTGGAAATATGTACCCACAAGTGGTATTAATGGATTTCATCGTAGGATTACCCAAAATAATATGTAGGCATGACGCTATCTTGGTAGTTGTGGATAATTTAACTGAGGTTGCATATTTTATACCAGGTAATGTACAATATGATGCACCTATTGTAGCTAGTAAGTTTGCTAGGGAAGTGGTAAGATTGCACGATTTTCCAAATGTTACAATATTTGATAGAGATTCTTGTTTTACCTCTAAATTTTGAAAAGTATTGCATCAAGCATTGGAAACCAAATTGAATATTAGTACTGCTTATCACCCTGAGACAGATAGAAAAATTAAGGGAGTGAATCAGGTACTAGAGGATATGTTAAGAATATATTGTATTGATCAGCATACAAAGTGGGAAGATTATTTATTCTTAGTCAAATTTACATACAATACTAGGTATGGCACCTTTTGAGGCCCTATACAATAGAAGATGTAGAAATCCCTTTTCTTGGGATAATATGAAAGATTGGGTAGTGATCCAACTGGAAATGGTTAAAGAAATGGAAAAAAAATAGAAAATAATTAGCGTAAGCTGAAAGAGACCGCATATCGTTAGAAGAGCTACGCAGACCTCAAAATAACATAGAGGAAATATTATAGGGGATACAGGGTATTCTTAAGGGTTAAACCAACTAAAAATTCTAAAAATATTCTAAAATTGACTCTAGATATGTGGGTCCATTTGAAATTGTGGCCAAAATGATCCTAGTGTCTTATCAACTTGCTCTACCACCAAACCTATCCAAAATTCATAATGTCTTCCATGTGTCCCTCTTGAGAAAATATATTTCTGATCTTACTCATGTTTTGGATGTCTCCAAATTACATATGATCAATCCACTACGAATTGAAGTACGACCTATTTGCATACTTGGTTTCAGAACCAATAACTTGAGGAAGAGGAGTATAGAACAGTGTAGGGTCTAATGGGACCTCTACGTACATAAAAATACCATGTGGAAGGATGTGGTAGATATGCATCAGTATTTTTCATATTTTTTTGAGTATAAAAAGGAGTTTTTTAAGATAATTTATATAATTTGATGATACGTGTATATATGCTTATAGATATGAAACTAGACACTCAGTAGAGTAGTTCATGTATGTTTTGAATTACTGAGTAAAGTAGCATTGTGCATATTCTGGATTACTAGGTAGAGTAGATTTTCTTATGTGATGATGAAATTTTTTATTTTTGCATGTATATGTGTTTCATGGCAATATAAAGTATCATGTGATTGGATTATGCAGATAATTTGTGATATCTAATAGTTATGAATGAATGGCATTACATGATGTATGGAATGTTAAAAATATAATATGAATGAGTATGCAAATGAAAATATATATTTTTTAAAATTGTGCTAACCATGAAGGAAACATCAGAACTGTGTTTGTTCCTAGTGGGGGAGAATGTAACGACCCTACTTGCACACCCATTTGGTAGTAAATTAGTTGATGATTTAAACTTACCTTTTTCTTCAGAATGTGGTACTGCTAATGGTTCTATGTACACAAGATCTGAGGCATTCCTTCAACAGATGAGTGATATCAATAGAAAAATGTAAGTAGGTGGAAGTGATTATTCGATTCGTAAGTACATGAAAGCTCACACAGGTGAGTTTCATATAGGTGCATTGGAAATAAAATGCATTTTGTGTGTTTTGTTTGAAATATTATTGGTTTTTTTATAAGAGTATCCATCTATTTAAGGATGACCATGAAAATTCTAAAGGCATGGGATTCTACCTTCATTGAGTGATTGATTATATGGAGTTTGCTTATGTGTTTTATAATAAATTCATTATTTATTGAGCATAGATGAAATGCATATTGCTTCAGTATAATTGTCAATATATTTGATAGGAAGAGACAATTAGATATGGGTAAGTAAATATGCATATGGTCTTTGGAATAAAATGTGGGGAAAATGAACATATAAATAATATATCATATATGCATTATTTAAGATATATATATATATATATATATATATATATATATATATATATATCTTTAGCCTCCACGTCGTTTTCCAAAAGTTAAGGAGTGGAAATTTGATGATGGAGCATTTTTTGTGATACCGTGTAATGGTAATGATTGCATCAGGGAAATCACTTCAAAAGTTGGAGGGCACGAGTGGTAGGTGGTTAATAAAAAGAGGAAGATGATATTTTGGATAGAAGGGGAAGATAGAGATGCACAAAAATGATTTCTCGAATAGCTGGGAAAATTGGGCAAAAGGGAAATAGGACAAAGCTCTTTGGATAATTTTTTTTTTTAAGCAAAAAACCCCTTGTGGAGCTGCCTTGGTCTGAGATACAATTAACAGGGGGTTCTACACCGTCAAAGTCACCCGAGAGTCACACCCGACCCTGCCTACACCAACATTATCAATTGTATTTTGGATACCCAATTCAGCTTTTTGGTAGGGTGGAGATTTGAACCTAGGACCTCCCTTGGAGGATTTCCCTCTCCTCTCCAACTCACCTACAACACCTAGGTGAGGATAAAAATATTAGCATCAAATTCTAGGTTGAATATTTAAAAACTTGTTCATATGACTGTTTGTCTACTGTGATTGTTTTCATTTTCTTTTGAAACGCTTGAGAAATAATGAAACATGATCTATGGTAAAAACTTTTTGTTCTATGCATATGTGGAAGGTGGTTTTGTATTTAATATGGGATTTAATATTTACGTAATAGAGACTAATGCAAGAAATGAGTATGCCTTACTGTATAAAATTTTATTTCAATTTGTTGAGTATGGTAAAAACTTATTAAATTTATCATGAAAATAGTTTTTTGATGCATAAACTAAATTGTTGTAGTTATTGATGCTTGGAAATTTTGAAAGGCAATGATTTATCTAGCATGTGGATTGCACAACAATAGGAAACATTTGGTAGTTGTTGTGTGTGTTAGCATAAGTATTGCATGTTCAAAATTTTAGTGCTAGAATGTATATATTCATTCATCATGGAATTGATTTGATCCCTCTTTTAATATAATCTCAATGGGTTAAATATTTTGGTGTTAGCAGAAGGAATGTACAACTGAGAATAAGGAATATATTATGTTGTCATCAAGATACCTTCTAGAAGTTCGTGAAGACCATATTGGAACTAGGTTGAAGGAATCTCCAAGAAAATATTTTTTGGTTTTGGTCGAGTTATGGTTGGCTGGGTAGAGAGTGAATCTCATACTAAAGTGCTTTTCTGAAAGCTTTACTCATGATTGTCCTAATTTGATAGTCAACTAGGTAAAAGGAGAGGGGAACTTCATTAGTTTACATATTATTTTGAGACTATACAATATAAAATTTGTTGAGGAAAGAACTTATAAAAACTGTAATTAGTCTTTACTTTAAATGCAATGAAGTTGTGTTTATTTTCATTACGATTATATTCCATGTTGTGATTATAATTTAAGAGCTATGGAATTTAGCAATAGTAGGAATCGAACTTGTCCCTCCCCACAGTGTATTATAAGAAAATTGAATTATTTCCAAAATACTAGTGTAGTTGTCTTTTTGTGTGGGTGAGAAAGATAGTGATTCTAACTCAACCTATGGTTTGAGAATGCTTATTAAAAAAAATTATTGAAATAATGCTTTTTTATTAATAAATGAATAAAAAATACATCAAAATCAGCAACAAGCAATTGGATCTAACATTCTTATTTAATTTAATATATTGCTTAAAAATAGCCTCCCTAAAGGCCGTCACTTGGCAAGAAACTTGATTACAACGTCCTTTCTAGATACTGAAAAGGATAGAGATCCTGATGATATGCCAAAACACAAGGTGAAAAGAAGCACAGTCCAACTAATCCCCAAAAATAACACTCTTCTAGCTGATGAAGCTAGAAAACACACCGCTATAAAGCCAGGAAGAATTCCTCCAGATCCACCTAGACTTAGGGAACTCCCAAAAAATAAGCTTGACAGTCTCTCTTTGCGCACATGAAGAACAAGTATCTGAAATACATCCACTTAGCCATACACGTCTTGCTTTGAAAACCTTGCATAATAACACTTTCAATTGAAGTGAAACTTGTTCCTCCACTTCTGATTAGTGCAATTGAGACCCCACCTGGCCAATAGAAATTTAAACATCCAAATGGGCTTCCCATAGAACCACCACCAATATTTCCAAATAAGACCCTGCAACCCGCTTGAAAGCTTATATAATTTCTCCAGAGGAATAAGACTCTGAATCTACTGCACTGCATACTTATCTAAATATTTCATCTTAAATCTAACAAGAAGTTGTTACCAAGGTAAGCCAATATAGTTATTAAGGAATTACCTTTTTACCAAATGATATGGTGTATAAACATATTTCATCTTAAATCTAACAAGAAGATGTTACCAAGGTAAGCCAATATAGTTATTAAGGAATTACCTTTTTACCAAATGATATGGTGTATAAACATATTTCATGAATAGTAACTTGTTTTCCAGATGTGAAATCCAAGTGGAATGAACGTATTTTGAATTCCATTATGAACCCCACAAAAATAAATGAAAATTTGATACAGTGATGTCAATATATTAAAAACTTTACTAAAATTTATGGTTCATGAACCAAATGAAATATGTTGTGTTTTATTTGGGACAGTAAGTAAGACCTTAGGTAGAGAGTGTAGTCTGGAAACTATGACTTGATATACAAATAAACAAGTCAAATCTAAAATAAGCATAATGCTCTACTATTACTGGTGTTAGTGAAATCACCTAGCTAAATATATGACAACTATTATAATGAAGGTGAATCGAAAATGGGTTCCAGTAAATTGGTCTGCATAGTAATAAATTATCATTATTTGAAAATCATTAAGGTATTATCCTATTTATGGTCAATGCCAAATACTTTTGAAAAGAAATAAAACTTAATTCCTTGTCGCAATAAGCCTATTGAAGGATTTAGGTTAGCTGGGTAGAGCTGGATATACATCCAATGAATATATTAAGGGTTTGTATTGGGGTTTGTAGAAGTAAGATTAGATCCTTCCAAGTGTATTAATAAGTAAACCTTAGTTTGAGATTCTTAGTGTGTATAACGGTCATGTTAGTAAGTTAATAATATTTAATATCTTTTAAATATAACTCAATATTCTTTTAAATAACACTAAATGGGTGTTAATACTAGTTGCTAATGATTAAACTATAAAGAGCAGTTTGAACCTTGTTTTCCCTATTGCTTAAGAATTGTAGGGATTGCTTTATAGAATGCTATATTTAGTACTCTAAATAATTAGATAGAATAAAAAGCTTATTTTTATAATTTTATCTCTTATATAAAGGAAAATTATCATTATAAGTATTATGTTTAGTTACTTGAATCAAAAAATATGTGTATTCTTGTTGAGAATTAGTTTAATGGAATAGAATCAATGTGAAGTTTAGATAAAAGCAGCATATGTAATACTTTATTGTAGACCTTGAGATTACTCTTCAAGATATAAATAACTTATAGAAAATTATAAACCTAGTGTATCTCATATTGAAAATAATATGGATCTATATATCAGGAAAGGATGAATAATAAAACAATGTGATCACCCAATGTTGTTTTGGTGCGAGTATGCACACAACTAGTCTTAAGGTACCTATAGACTAACATAATTGGTCAGAAAACATGACTAGGTTAGATCTAGTAATGAGGGATGATATGGGATGCCACCTCCAGGTTTTAATCCATGTAGTACTGTGACACGTTCCATGTCCACTTAACTTAGCTAGATGAGCCACAAATTTTGGTATGGGATAAGCGACCATGAGTTATAGTGGGCATGTGAGACAAAATCCAAGGTTAGGGTATTTACATGGCACTAACTAACTCTGAGAAGGGAAAAATTGGCTGGTCATGGAGGTATATATATGCTAATGGCATCATCATGGGATCTGGTCGATCTTATCCACTTGGGTGGTTGCCTATAGCAGTCTTGAAACCCAAAAGTGTAAAAATATGCCTATACTATTTAGAGTGTACGTTAATGATTTATTGGGTGAAGTAAAATTTTTATGTACCTAAAATAATTCTCATTAATAAAACTATTGTTGAAAACAAAATAAAAATTACCTTGTGAAAATACTTGTTTTTTTTAACGACATAACCATGTGAGTAGACGTGGGTTGCTACATCTAGATTGGTGCTTGAGATTTGAGATTGGAATAAAATTTTCTAGTATTGTTGCTTGTTGTAAATGAGATAAAAAAGCCTCCTAAGATTATTTTAATAAGATCTCCATGAGTAGTTTAATTCATAATGATATACATTGAGAGTGATTAGTTTATTTGTAATGTTTCATATGCTTAGTATTTTTTAAAAAGACCAATGAATCAAATGTAATAATTTTGAGGTGAGTTGGGATTTTAAATAAGAACATAGTCCTATATTACTCATTATGGAATGAGATAAACAAGAGGAACTAAGGACTAGGTGGATTTATGGGCAATGGTTCTACCAAAAACATTTGATCTCATTGAAGTCCTTATCTCATCCTTTTATCCCTATTAAAGTCAGTAGACTTAATAAGTCATTCAGAGGGTGATTTCTTTTTCTACTTGTAAGGACTCTCCAACAAAAATAATAATGATGGTCACATAAGCTATAACTACAATCAAACATAAAATATTTCAAATATGTAAGCCACACTAACTCGTTTGATGACATGTTCCAAGTATCCCCAAGAATGCACAGATCATAATAATAATGAATCATCATTGAATTGGACATAAATAAGTTGATATTATTCCAATATTAAGGCCTTATTGTTGGTTTTTGTACCAAAAACATTTAAACTCCTTCAAGTCCTTAGATCATGTATATCCTTCCATACATTAATCAAAGATAGGTTTAAATATTTTATTTGCTTCTTTAGCTTATGCGTGAATATGTAGAATGATCTTTGTCATTTTTGAATGATTTTAAAGAAAATATACAAAGTTTTTATGATAAAACCTTACACTTTAAAGGCATTAAATACATAATAACATGGGATAAATCATGTTACTGTTAGGTTAAAATAGGTAGTATATTGCATTATACTACATAGGTTATTACATTTACTTTTCTACCATAGGATATAGTTACTATGCTATGAATTACTTTCTATTTACTATGGTTAATAACTAAATATCTTATGATATTTAGTTATTTTGTTAGAATAATCTATTATTAAACGACATTAGCGCTTCTAATGCTAAGTCATTAAATAATCTATTTTGTAACCTATTTATAATTTGAAGTTAATGGCAAATCCTAATGTTCGATTGATTATTTCCTAATCTAATTCTCGTTCATTTTACATCATTGGTATCCTCACTAGGGTGGATAACACGAGCATCGCTCATTCCACCTGGTTACCTAACATCTGTGTTGCCTCCTCCCTGCTGACTCTTCTACACCGTTAGGCCTGTTGTCTCCTCGCATGGATTCCCAAGAAGTTTTTGGATCTCTACCACTCTCCACGAGGCTCGTAGGCCCGTAGGTCTAGATCATAGGAGCAGCCCTGCTGGCCCCCATATAGGTGGCGCATAGGCCCTCTAGGACCCACATGCAATGCATAGGCTCACCAAGCCCGCACGCATCGCATAGGCCCACTAGACCCCCTACAACAGCTTGTTGGCCCTATAGGCAATGTGCAGGCCCTTCAGGCCCGCATGCATCATGCAGGCCCACAGGCTTACCCGTAGACCCACGTGTCCTCCATAGATCTAGGAGGTTTGAGAGGGCAGGAGCACCCTCGCCTCCCAGCTGGACACACATGTGGGCCACAATATTAGGATTTGAGAGGGTAGCAGCGTCCTTCAATCCCTGACCACCTTGAGATCTATGAGGGTAGGAGGCCCTATAATCCTTGAACCTGACCAATCATGACACGACAAGTGGTAATATCTAACAATCTCTGGACCACACGCACCTCAAGGCACAACTTGGACCATTGACTAGGTAACACATGGCACCACAACCATGCACCACCTGGATACTAACTAGGAAACATGTGGCACAAATACCATGTGCCACCTAGATACTGATTGGATCAGAGGACTGACTTGAACTCGACACATGGCAAACAACCACTGGACGACTTGGACTCGACTTGGACTCGACTAGGCCCACCCCTAGCACCACGTGGCAACGTCCAAAAAGGGCAGGTGAGACTCATCGATTGCCCATAGGAAATCGACATTGGATGGGAGTGTCGTAGCTTATAAAGTCTTATGCATACCATTTTGGGATGCATGTGGTATAAATCCCACAAAGGCTCATCACCGTCATGGCCACCTTAAGTTGTAGCTGCGCCGGAGACATTTTCAACTAGGAGATGGCTCTGTTGGCTAGTGCAGCCACCTAGAATCCATGGAGGCACTAGTTCGATTCCCAGCGCCTCCAAATACAAAGGTTTTTAATCAATTTCACAAAAAAAAATTGAAAATTTTTAATTTTTTACAAAATTTTCAGCATTAAAATATTATTTTTTGACTTTTTTTATAATTTATTTTCAAATTGGACCATTTTTTTTCCAATTTTTTCCTAAATTATAGAAATTTCATCTTAAATACATATTTTTTTTGCTTTATCAAACTTAGAGAACTTGAAATCCAAACAAAAATTTTGCCTTAAATGTTCCAAAAATCAAATAGTGTTTTCTCTCAATTGGAGACAAAAGAAACATAGGAACCTCTTTTTGGTAAATTTTAAAAACCTGCTTCAACATTTTTTTTCAATAAACTCCACAAAAGTTCTATAGTTTTCTTCATTCATTTTTGGAGATATAATACATAGAAACTCAAAAATTCTATTTCAAAACACATAGCATGCCATGATTGAGGAAGCACAAAGGTTATCTCATTTTCCACAAACCTTCAAACTTTTCTTTTGTTCTCTCCTTCAAGAAAGGAGACATAAAACATAGAATAGCAATTTTTTTTTGTAAACTTGAGATCTATTCAATCCTATTTTTTTTTTCTCCTCATGCTTGAGTGTGGAAGACAAAAACCAAAGTCGTGTGTCAACTGGTTTGGAACCCTTTCAAATGCGGGTCGTGTGTCGACTTGCTTGAAATTAGTGCTCTAATTTTTCAATTTTGTAAAAATTAAGGGGGGATAGAAGTCATATCTTGTGATTCTATTTTTTTGAAAAATTGTAAAGAGAAAGGGGGGCTATTTCAAAGCAAGAAAGGTGCATTCTCAATTGTACTTGACACCTTCTCTTAAAAATTGACTATACTAGGTGCAATTTCGGTTGCATCCAACACCTAAAGTGATAATAATTTGGGTTGCTCTCTTGTTTTTTATTATTGCACTAACAATCATGTTTTTTGTGTGCAATTAAACAATCAGATAGAACATGGAAGGAGCATTTCACAAAACCCAAAATTCACTCCAAATTGTGCTAAACCTTGCAAAAATTAAAACAAAGTCAATTTTATTCCCCATCAAAAGTCAAAATTCAAAACACCTTGATTAACTCTATTTTTTGGCTTAATTTACTCAAACTTTCCATCCTTCTTGAAGGGTGTTAAGGCAGGTGCCATTAAATATCCTAGAGAGCACAATCAGAAGTCTTTCAAAACCTACCCCTTTAATTTGCTCTGATACCAATGATGTAAAATGAACGAGAATTAGATTAGGAAATAATAAATGGATATCCTTTTGATAATTCATCATATCCAAGAAAAACACATGATAGGGACTTGTCATCTAATTTCTTTCTTTTCTCCTTGGGTATATGCATAAAATCCTTACACCCAAATACCCGTAGATGAGATATGGAGGGTTTCCTTCCACTCCATGCTTCCTGAGGAGTCATACCTTCAAGAGTTGTTGTGGGTGCTCTATTTAGAAGATATACTGTAGTTTGAACAACTTCATCCCAGTAAATTTTCTCAAGATTGGATCCCTTAAGCATACATCGAACCATTTCCATAATGGACCAATTTCTTCTCTCAGCAACTCCATTTGATTGAGGAAAATAGGTTGTGGTCAACTATATTTTTATCTCATGTGTCTGTAAAAATGAGGAAAATTCCTTTGATGTGTATTCCCCCCCCTCGATCTGAATGGAGGGTCTTGATCAAACATCCTAATTCTTTCTCAACTAGAATTTTGAACTATTGAAAATAGGTAAATTCTTTAGACTTCAAATGCAAGAATAAGACCCACATCTTGCGTGAGTGATCATCTACAAACAATTGAAAATACCATTTTCCTCCACAACTAGTAGACATGGGACCACAAAAATCTATGTGAACCAACTCCAAAGGTACCTTAGCTCGAAAGGAGCTAGGTTCAAAGGGTACTCTATGTTGCTTTCCTAACAAGCAATCTGAGCACACTAATAAAGTATATGAAAGAGTAGGCAGTCCTTTCACCATTTGATATTTACTGATTTCTAGTAAATATCCTGAACTTAAATGCCCAAATCTCTTATGCCATAGAGATATGGCCTCTTTTGTGGTTACTACCATTGCAGTATGTGTTGAGGTAATTGCATCTAAGATAAACAAACCATGTTTGTATGAACCTGTTGCTATATGTTTTCCTTTCTTAGTGATAAAGCAATGTTTCTTTTATTTGTCCACCCTGAAATTGACATTCATGTGATTGTCCAGGATTGCAAAACTGACAAGAGATTATTTTTCAATCCTGGTACATAAAGAAATTTTTGAATTTTACATTCTCCATCTGGAAGGGAGATAGAAACACTTCCTTCTCCTTGAACTCGATAGGTTTGATCATCAGCAATGGTGACCGGTCTACCTTCTCGAGCCTCAAATATCTCAAACTAAAACTTATCGCCAGTCATATGCTTACTAGCACCTGAATCTATGTACCACATAGTGTCCTTGTGATGGGAATCTGTATGTGTCATGAGCACCTTGTGTGCTCGTTCAGAGTTTGAACTAGAATCTTCAGTTGCAATGTGTCCTTGTTTTTGTTTATTCTTATTCTTTGGTTTGCCTTTGCCCTTCTTGTTTCCTTGTTCATTGGACGGTTTGTTCTTAAACCAACATATTTTGGTTTCATGAGTGTCCTTGTCGCAAATATTACAATACTGGTTCTTCTTCTGAGTCTCTTTGTCTTTACCCTTGTATTTATAAGAAGAAGAACATTTTTGTTGATTCCACTCTTTCTTACCACCTTGTCTATTTGAGAAAATAGCATTGTTGGATACCTCATATATATCTTTGGAGTTGATTAGCTTCTTATGTTTGAAGCATATTTACCAACTCGACAAAAGTCACTGTCCATCCAGAGACTTGGAATGAAGTGATCAACATTTTGTAGGAGTCGAGAAGAGCCCTCAAAATGATAGAGTTCAAGACTTAGTCTTCCATTTTTTCTCCTAAGTATTGTAGTTTTGTTTTTAATTCTACCACTCTATAGAGGAATAGCTCTATTGTTTCTCCTGATTTCATATGAAGAGTATGAAACTGTGTTTGGAGGTGAAGAATCATTGATTTATTCTTCCCCATAAATATGGTTGTTAAGGCATCACATGCCTCCTTAACATTCTTAGCTTCATTGATATGAGGTTGGATATCATCATTAATAGCTAGCAAGATCATTAAGGATAGTTTTCTATCCTTTTTATCAAATGCTATTTGATTTTCTCTTGCTGATTGAGGTCTAGTTTCACTTCCATAAACTATAGACCATAGATCCTCTACAGTTAACATAGCTTTCATCTTAGTATTCCATGCAGAATAATTTGAACCTTTGAGCAATTGGCTCTTAGTGAGATACTTGTGCATCATGGCCATGGTGAAGGTTTCAAATTGATAGGACTAAGATGGTTGTATCTTGCACTATACCCTCAAAAGAGTATATGGAAGATGTTTAATTTACTTCTATAATATATTTAATAGTACCTGCCTTAACACCCTTAACAAGGGATGACCACCATTCGAGTTATTTGTGCTATGGCAACACAATTCGGATGAAAATTACATCAGATGGATGTAAAAAGCACCTTTCTAAATGGTGACTTAAAATAAGAAGTGTACATGACTCAACATCCTATATTTGTTGAGGAAGGTCATAAGAAACAAGTTTCCAAGTTGGTCAAATCATTATACGGGCTAAAACAAGCCCCAAGAGCATGGTACATAAAAATGGATAGTCACCTACTACAACATGGATTTAAGAGAAGTCCATCTGATGCAAATATCTATATCAAGAACACAGGTTTTGAAATAGTGATTCTTGTGTTATATGTAGATGATCTGATCATCACTGTAAATTCATAGAAATTTATTAAAGTCATGAAAGATGACTTGAAAGAGTCATTTGATATGATAGATATAGGACTTCTCCACTACTATCTTGGCCTTGAGATAGAACAGAAGAATAATCATCTTAGGGTGACTCAAAAAAAGTATGCCAAGACTTTAGTAGAAAAATATCGTATGACTGATTGTAAGACCAAAGCAACACCGATGGAATCAGGGCTTCAGTTATCACAATATGATGACTCATCAAAGGTAGATGGCACACTATATAGATAGATGATTGGAAGCCTCATCCATCTGAATAATACTAGACCAGATACTACTTATGTTGTAAACTATATTTCACAGTTCATGCAAGAACCAAAGGGCTCTCATTGGAAAGCAGCTAGGAGGGTTCTTCACTACATTCAGGGTAGTGCAAATTATGGTCTACATTATAAGAATAATAATTCATTTTTCTTACAGAGTTACACTGACTTTGATTATGCTTGATCCATAGATTATAGAAAATCAACATCAGGGTATGTATTTTATCTTGGATCTGGTCCTGTCTCATGGCATAGTAAAAAGCAACAAGTGGTTGCTTTATATTCAATGGAGGCATAGTATTGCTCTACACGTGGAGTTGTGTGTGAAGCGATATGGTTAAGTCACATCTTGGCTACCATGGGCCTACCAAAGAAACTTCCTATTCACATGTTTTGCGATAACTCAGGTGTTTTGAGCTTGGTCAATAATCCAATCCATCATGAAAACATAAAGTATATTGACACAGATTGTCATTTCATTTGTGATGAAGTTCCTAAACACAAGCTCCAATACATTCCCACCGACGTACAGGTTGTTGACATCTTCACAAAGGCACTTGGACATGTCAAATTTGAACTGTTCTGAAATAAACTTTTTATATCAAAGTAATGTAATAAAGGGGGGATGTTAGGGTAAAATAGGTAGTATATTGCATTATACTACATAGGTTATTAAATTTACTTTTCTACTATAGGAGATAGTTACTATGCTACGAATTACTTTCTAGTTACTATGGTTAATAACTAAATATCTTATGATATTTAGTTAGTTTGTTAGAATAATCTATTATTAAACGACGTTAGCGCTTCTAATGCTAAGTTTTTAAATAATTTATTGTGTAACCTATTTATACTTTGAATTTAATGGCAAATCCTAATGTTTGATTGATTATTTCCTAATCTAATTCTCATTCATTTTACATCAGTTTTCTATTGAGCTTTGTTTACCTTTTGTGTGCCTCTCCTAATATACACTCAAAGACACTTGACATATTGAGAAACATGGGTGATAATTTGTCATTCCTCCCAAATGTTGCTCAACCCTAATCCCATCCTAAAGCAAATTAACCCCACTCCCCCACCACATGCCCCAACCATGCTACCTAGTAAATCAACCCTCTCTCTATGCTACCTAGTATGATTCCCTAATTATGAATCTAACGTAGAATCTAGTTTCCTTTCCTAGGTAGAATTATTTAAGAATGGTTAAAATGTCATCAATTTATTTTGTTATGTATTAACCATTGAATATGTTTTTTGCAAGAGGCTTAATTTTTTGGATACTCAGAATAATGATATCATGAATGGAAAAAATATGAGACTACATGATAACCCTAACTTTTAGTAGCCACTTAAGTGTTCTCTAGGGCACAAGAATGATTATTTTCCTATATTGGTGCTTGAGATTTTATTTTATTCATTGATTATGCTAAATTTCCTCTATTGATTCATAGATGATCTATTTTTATTTTACCAAGCTATGCAATAATAGACCTTTGATCATGATTTTAATAGAGCTTGAAGATACTAACTATAAATGAGGAATGACTATAAGATCCTTTTCTTCTAGGCACCACTGATCCTTTAAATATGACATGTCTATGCCTATTTTTTCTAACATGACTAGAAATTTTTTATCATTTCCACTTTGGCTTTTTTCACTGTGTCAACTTTTCAAATCAACACCTACCACATGGTTACCAGTTATATTGTTATCATTTTTCTCATCATCCTCAAAGATACAACATGTTTATTTGTTTTCTAAAAACTTTATTAAAATATGTTTAAAGTCTTATTTCACTTTGAAGGTATTCCTTTTCATTCTTTTGTGAAATGATTTTTGGCTATTCTTGGAGAATCTTGTTGATGGTTTAATATTGTATCATGATCAGTCCCAAATCCTAAGTATTTCATATTCTTGATTATGATTTCTAGATTTATTATATGCTCCTCCTTGAACTGCTTGGTTATATACTAATCGTTGTTTTTCAATTCTTGAGATGAAAGTGCTACCTTTGACTGAACAACTTATTATTACTCGATCTTACTGAATAAAATGGTATTTTTCATTTATTGAGCAATTGAAACCTTTTGAACAGATCTGTTTTTAAAGAGTGGATTGTATTTCTAAATACCTTATTCTTAAATGCTTCTTTAGGAACAATCAACCAAAATAATCTGGCAAAATTTATAATTCCAAAAGGCTTATTGATGCAATAAACTATATGCATTGTAATGTGGAAGGGGATGTGGATGTGGTCTAAGATAAAGGCTAAAAACCACTAAAAATACATTTAAATGATTCGATGCATCTAGAATATATGTTTGCACTAATTATATTCTACATCTTCCTTTATAATTTACTTAATATTTATGCATCCCTCAAGAATACTTCATACATGTCATGTTAGACTTAGATTTGCAGGTAAGGGACCCATCACATCACACCACAAGGAAGTCAATAGTCAAATGACCAATTTAGTTATCTTGATAAGGGATTAATTGAAATTTCAAGAGTTCAAGACTATTTCATTTTTAGGCATGCTCACCTACTATGCTATAGGATTTGTCAATATTTCTTATGAAAGGCCCATACCCATTTGGCTCTTAGAGGTACATACGGAGAATTCATTTATCCTAACTTGTTTAGCAATCTTATTTCTAATAAGTAATGGGTTTGAACCTCACCAAATTGTTTCTATTAATAAAATTGAGAGCATTTAACATAAATCCTTTGATATAATATAATAGGATGCAAGACCATCCAAATATATTGATAGGGGTGATATAACATATTTTAATTTATCTATCTAGATAGATAGTAACACTTAATTATTTTATATATACAAATCAATAACACATATTGGAGAAAGAGAATAAGATTGCAATATATCTATTTTACACCTATGAATTGATTAATAAGGTATTTCTTGTAAAGGGAATAAATTTTCTTTGCTGAATTTTATATATTAGGACTTTTGAGATGAGCTAGTAGAACCCAAATAAAACAAAATGATAAAAATTTCAATGGTAGAGGAAGTATTCCGCTCTGAAAACTAAATTTTTTCATGCCATAGAGATGAGTTGATTACATGCATTGATATTTAAATAAATGAATACATCCACAAAATAAGTGAGAACCCCATATGAAAATAAATATCGTGATCAAATATTTTGTATTTGGTATTAAAAGGATCAGTGATTTTTGATCTCTACATATTAATAGATACAACATATGTGACAGAGTATTTGTATTTTTATTTGTGTCAACTACAAATGGAACAAATCTCAAGAGGAAAGCATGTTCAACAGTGCAACTTTGGAAGAGATGAGAAATTTGAAGAGTTGGATGACTTTATCGTCCAAGAGAGAGAGCAGTGTCCAAATCGTGGAGCATCATATTTGTGGAAGAGACTTCAATCAAAATATATAGTTTGGTATTGGAAATTAATGCATTTTTGAGATCTCCAAACATGATATCCACCCTTTCTAAATCATGCAACAACATGGCCAAGGATGAGGATTATCTGTTCCTCATCTCGACTACCTATTTTAGTTTATTTTGTAGAGTGATGAGAGAAGAATTTTTGAGAGATGGCATTCGAGGTGTCTTCATTGGTATGACAACAACAACCGTAGTGCATGCCAATATGGTAATAGCCTTGGTGTCATATATGGCCCTGGCCATGCCCATGTAAGCTTCATATGATTCTCCTCATGTTGTTCCTCTCACTCTTGTTGTGGAGACCTCAATATTGTTCAAGTTATCTACCATCTACCTCAAGGTAGACATACATTTCTCCAATTTGGATTGTGTGTCTTTGTTCTTATTTGTCTACATCCAACCATCAAGGGAGTTGTTGGTTCTTTCAATGGTGTGGCCTTGACTCCAAGGTCAAGGCCACCACACATGGAAGGATATAAGGACATTTCCACCAATCACATAAATTTTACATGAATAATAAAATTTCACTATTATAAATTTGATCAAATAAATGTCATGGAATTTTATATGAACAAAAGATACTATTCATTATTTAATGTTACCCGTAGGATCACTTATGAAGATATCAAGTGAAGGAAAAGGGTTAGAATTATTATGAATTTTGATTTAACATTTAATATGTTTTTTTTGTATCTGCTTGTAATATCATGGTGGAAGTGTAATGTAGTATCATTGAATTTTATTATTAGTGTGTAACAACCCTAATCTACTCACCTGGTTTTACCACAAAAAACAAGACATACTTTTCACAAGGAATTTTTTTTCATCAAAATTTTAATGTAATAGTTTATTTATTCTTACATACTTAATAACAAAATAGATCCACCCATGAATAAAGATCATTTTTTTAAAATTAGTATTGGCATATCGTACCACATTTGGGTTTAGGACTACTACAGACAACCACCCAAGTGGAAGAGATTGGCCAAATCCTGTGGAGGTTCCTTTATGTGGTTTTGATTGTCCTCATTTACTTTTGTTGTTTTTGGTATGAGGGCCGAATCACAATGGAGGTTATCCTTTAGGGTCCATAATACCTAAAGGGTGGATACTTTTTCTTCATACACTATCATACTAAACCTTTTACTTTGAGTTGGCTTGTCTAAATCTGTATGAAAGGTAATATGTATATATACGATTATCCATTTTTTGGATTCAATTAGAGCCATGTCAACACTCTGACCTTGGTATTGTTTAGTCGTGCTCATTGTGACTCACACATGTTTATCCCATATCAAATGATGTGTTAGACTTACAATGGCACTGAGAGGGGGGTGAATCAGTGTAGCTCTTTAATCATGAATTAACAGCTCTTAAAACAATAGCAATTAAAACTTATAAACAGATACAACAAGTACAACAAGAGAACATCACACAACACAAGATTTAACGAGGTTCACCAATGTGGCTACTCCTCAAAAATGACTGCTTGGACTACCATCCAAATCCAGCCTTTGCAAAGCAACAACTTTTACAAACAGTTTACCAGCACCCACTGGAAGGAGCACCAACCCCTGATTTATCTGTACCAACAGAAAGGAGCACCAACCCCTGATTTGCCAGCACCAACTGGAAGGAGCACCAACCCCTTATGCCAAGCACCAACTTGGACTTCAATTCTGAAACTAGAAGAATGATAGTAAGATACCTTTGCTTTTACAAGACCCTGACAGGTCTGCTTCACTTTTTTGTCCTCTGCGCACTCTGCTCTCTCTGCGCTATCACTTCGCACAATCTGTTGCTTAACTATCGAACGATTGTCTTCTCCCCTTTGCGCACTCTGCTTCCTTTGTGATCTTCGCACTTAGAATGATTCGACGACTTGCACACTGCACACTACGACCGAACTTCGCACTCTATGCACTCTCTCCAAATTTTGCACTTTTCAACCTTTCCAACTCTTCAAATAACCTTCCTTTTATAACAAAATTTTCAAGATCAAAAACTCTAATCTTAGTCGGTTGTAACCCTAATCATAGTCGGCTGCAAACCCTAATCTTCATCGGCTACAAACCCTAATCTTCGTCGGCTTACATCGGTCTTCGTCGGCTTCAACTGCCCCTATAACTCTTTTGTTGTTGTCGTGAAAACACAACATGTCGTGATATCGTGACACTTTCACCTCCGTACGCTTTCTCTTAGCTTTGGCCCATGAGAATATAACATGTAGCGATATCGCTACACTTTTTCTTTTCTTTCTCTTACTTTAGAATACGTAGATATCGCACTTTTTTCCTTCTTCTTCTGTATCGCAACTTTTTCCTTACTTTCTCTCCTTTAGGTCGTGAAAATGCGACATGTCGCGATATCGTGACACTTTTTCTCCTTAGCGCTTTATCTTGCCTTTGGGTCATGAAAATGCGACATGTCACGATATCGTGACACTTTTTCTCCTTAGCGCTTTTCTTGCCTTTGGGTCGTGAAAATGCGACATGTCACGATATCGCGACACTTTTTCTCCTTAGCGCTTTTCTTGCCTTGGGTCAAAAACGACATGTCGCGATATCGTGACACTTTTTCTCTCGGACTCTCTCTCCTGCAACATGTCATGAAATCGTGACACTTTTTCTTTCGGACTCTCTCTCCTGCAACATGTCATGAAATCGTGACACTTTTTCGTCCGTACAACCTTCCTTGCAATATGTCACGAAATCGTGACACTTTTTCGTTCGTACAACCTTCCTTGCAATATGTCACGAAATCGTGACACTTTTTCATCCGTACAACCTTCCTTGCAATATGTCACGAAATCGTGACACTTTTTCGTCCGTACAACCTTCCTTGCAATATGTCATGAAATCGTGACACTTTTTCGTCCGTACAACCTTCCTTGCAATATGTCACGAAATCGTGACACTTTTTTTCTTCTCTCTCCTTCAACATGTCGCGAAATCGTGACACTTTTTCTTTCTTCTTCTCTCTCTTCCAACATGTCATGAAATCGTGACAGTTTTTCTTTCTTCTTCTCTCTCTTCCAACATGTCACGAAATCGTGATAGTTTTTCTTTCTTCTTCTCTCTCTTCCAACATGTCGCGAAATCATGACAGTTTTTCTTGCCTGCTGTATATGTCGCGATATCGTGACACTTTTCTTACTTGTCTTTTTCTTTGATCTTTTGCAAGTGGTCCACTTCGGTCTTCTTGGAAAATCACTGTACATACTCTGAGTAACCTTTGAACTCCTGTCTTCTGCATCTGACTAGCTTTTGAACTTCCTGTCCATTGCATCAACAGATCTATCTGACTGTGTTGACAACAATGACAATACTGTCGTTGCACCTTGCTCAACAATCTCCCCCTTTGGAATTGTTGGCAACACATGTGCAATTTTCTGTAACTCTTCTCCCCCTTTGTCAATAATACCAAAGGGCTACTGCAGACTCCCCCTGAGTCCATGCACAACATTCTCAGGCACAATTTGTTACACTTAGCACAAATTATGAACATGAGCAAAAAAATAATCAAATACTTAAATGCTCCCCCTAAGAATGTGATCCCTGTAGCTAGTCAATTCTTGGGAAGTGTGACCACTCCCAATTTGTTTCAAAGGTACTCAAACACTTCCTTGGGCAATGGTTTTGTGAAGATATCTGCTACTTGTTCTGTGGTTGGAACAAAGTCCAATTTAACCTCACCTTCTGCAACTTTCTCCTTCAAAAAGTGATACCTGATGGCAATGTGCTTTGTGCGTGAATGCATAACCGGATTCTTGGAGATGTTAATGGCACTGGTGTTATCACACTTAACTGATATTGGCTCACTGAAGCTAATACCAAGATCTTTTAAGGTTTGTTTCATCCATAATACCTGTGTACAACATGTTGTCGTTGCAATGTATTCTGCCTCTGTTGTCGATAAAGAAACTGACTCTTGTTTCTTACTGTGCCACGCGACTAATCTGTCTCCAAGATAGAATGCACCTCCACTGGTACTCTTTCTATCATCTACACATCCTGCCCAATCGACATCTGAATACGAAATAAGGGTGAAGTCTTTACCTTTCGGATACCATAATCCATATTCCATAGTACCCTTGAGATACCGAAGAATCCTTTTCATCGTTGTTACATGAGTCTCCTTAGGATTAGCTTGAAATCGTGCTACCATGCATACTGCCTATAAAATATCTGGTCTGGTAGCTGTCAGGTACAGTAAACTTCCAATCATGGATCTGTACATGGTTTGATCAACAGGTGGAGATTTGTCATCCTTGCTCAACTTACAGCCTGTCGTCATGGGAGTGCTAACTGGCTTACAGTCCTCCATTGTGAACCTTTTTAGCATCTCTTTTACATATTTAACTTGAGAAATAAATATGCCCTTCTTACTTTGATTAACTTGCAATCCGAGGAAATATGACAGTTCTCCAATCATTGACATTTCAAATTCTTTCTGCATATTATCTGCTAAGTCCTTGCATGACTCATCTTTGCTATTGCCAAATATGATATCATCTACATAGACAACAAGAACAATAAGATGCCCATTTTCTATTTTGACATACAGATTACTATCCACCATACCTTTCTTGAACCTTTGTTGAGTGAGATAGTTGTCTAGCCTTGCATACCATGCTCGGGGTGCCTGTTTTAAGCCATATAAAGCTTTCTTCAACTTGCAAACAAGGTTGGGATCATCACCAAGTTGGAAACCATCTGGTTGCTCGATGTAAACTTCTTCTTCAAGTTTCCCATTCAAAAATGCTGATTTCACATCCATTTGATAAACTTTGAAATTCTTGTAGACTGCTAAAGCCAAAAACATTCTAATTGCCTCTAGTCTCGCTACTGGTGCAAAAGTTTCCTCAAAATCAATGCCTTCAACTTGTGCATAACCCTTGCAAACTAATCTTGCTTTATTTCTGACTACCTGTCCGTCTTCATTCAGTTTGTTTCAAAAAATCCATTTAGTTTCGATGATATTTTTATTTGCAGGTCTAGGTACTAGTTCCCAAGTGTCATTTTTCTCTATCTGATCTAATTCTTCATTTATTGCCTTCATCCAGCTTTCATCTTTGCTTGCATCATCAATATTTTTAGGCTCAATGTTGGATAGTAGAGAGTAGTTACTTACTGCTCTTCTTCTTGTCTGAACTCCAACTTTGGGATCTCTGATGATTTGCTCTCTAGGATGATTTCTCTGCCAACTACCTATTTTGAATTTCTTATTTTCTTCCATTTCCGCATCATCATCTGAGTCAATTTTTTGTATCTTTTCAATTTCATTTTCCTCATCTCCTTCAATAACCTCTTCATAGATTGGGTAGTTTGTTTCATAACTAATTACTCGTTCTTTACCTTCATCAAACTTAACATCAGCACTGTCCACAATTTTCTTTAGCCTTTTGTTGTAGCATTTGTAAGCTTTGCTTCTAGATGAATAACCAACAAAAATACCTTCATCTGCTCTATCTTCAAACTTACCAAGATTATCTTCAGTTCTTTTGATATAGCACTTGCTGCCAAACACTTTGAGGTATTTTGTTGTTGCCCTTTTACCGAACCACAGTTCATAAGGAGTTTTGCTTTCATGTGTTCTCAGCATGTACCTATTTTGGATATACACCGCAGTATGGACTGCTTCTTTCCAAAATCTGTCTGCTACTCTGCTTTCAGCCAACATAGATCGTGCCATTTCCTGCATAGTCTTGTTCTTTCTTTCTACCACTCCATTTTGTTGAGGTGTCCTGGCTGCTGAGAACTGTCTCCTGATACCGTATTTTTCACAGTATTCTGCAAACTCCTCTGAAATGAATTCTCCTCCTCTATCTGATCTTAAACATTTGATCCTCTTTCCTATTTCATTCTCAACTTGGTTTTTGAAAATCTTGAACATATCAAAAGCTTCTGATTTATGCTTCAAGAAGAATATCCATGTCATTCTAGAATAGTCATCAATGCACAACATAAAATATTTGTCACCATTTATGCTTTGTGTTCTCATGGGTCCACATAAATCGGTGTGTATTAGTTCCAAAGGTTTGCTTGTGTAGTATTCTTTTGTTTTGAATGTGACTCTAGTTTGCTTCCCCTTTTGGCATGAAGCACAAATGTTGTTTGCAGGTTTGCTGATGGTGGGAATATCTCTCACTGCCCTTTTTGAGGTGATTTTTACTAGATTATCAAAACTGATATGACCAAGTCTCTTGTGCCACAACCAATTTTCTTCTTCCTGTCCAATAAAGCAAGCTCCTTTTGAAGTCTCTGAGAGCGTGTACAGGTTACCAGATGTTCTTGACCCTGTTGCTATCAATTTTCCACTATTTGTTTTTCTGACTTCACAACCCTGCTTCATAAAGACTACTTCATGACCTTTATCACAAATCTGACTTACACTCAATAAATTATGTTTCAACCCATCCACAAATAAGACTTCTTCTGATTTAATCCTTCCATCACTAATTTTGACTGAGCCTTTGCCGACTATCTTGGCTCCATCATTATTTCCAAATTTTACTGATCCTCCTTCATATTTCTGTAACTTTTCAAATTTTTGTTTGTCACCTGTCATATGACTGGAGCATCCACTATCTAGTATCCATGGTACATATTTATTCTGTGCTTTGAATGCAGTTTGAACGATTAAGGATTCCTTTTCTTCCTTCAGTCGTTCTTTTCCTTTCCACACTATTTTGATAGTAGTTTTGGGCTCTTGTTTTGCCTTTCCCTTATCAGTAGTTTGAGCATGTTTTTCGGAAAGCTTTCTATTTTGACTCATCCTGTATGGTTGAAATTTTCTTCCCTGAAACTGATTTGATGTAAATGTATTTCTACAGTTTCTTGCAATGTGCCCAAAATTATGACAGTTATAACATTCTACTGTATAATTCATCAGAGGAGAAAAAACATTTCTACTGGTGAAATTCCTTGGTCTTACATTATATTTGCAGTCTGAGATTTTATGCCCATAGCCATTGCATTTAAAATAGAAACCAGAGAAAGGATAATTGAACCTGGGTGATGGTCTTTGCCATGTTGTCGTAGGAGCCATAGGTCTTCTTCTTCTTTGATGTGTGATATTGGTGAATCCATCATTGTCAGTTTTCCTTTCGTGCCTGGCATTAATGCTTTCTTTTGCATGAGACATTTTTCCTTGATCAACCTGTCTCTTAGCTTCATTCTTTGTGGATTCTATATTTCTGGCCTTTGATCCACTTGATGATTCTCCTTCGATGAAACCCAGACCAAATTTTATGCCTGCAGGTCTTTGGCCATTTATGATCTTATCCAACTTCATAGAACTTTCTTCACGTTTGTGATAACAACTGATTTTCTTATTCATCTCTTCTAGCTGCATTCTTAAACCAACAATCTCTTCTTCTAACTTGCTGCAAAGATCTATTTTCATAGTTAATTGCACTTCGAGATCTTCGGAGATTTTCTTAGATTCTTCTATCTGTACTTTTAAGCTGGTTATGATTCCATTTGTATCCTCAAGCTTTCTTGATAGTTTCTTATTCTTTTTCTTTTCTATCTCCCACTCTTCAAGTGCAGATATCAACTCACCTTCTAAGTCTACTTCAGCCTCGAGATTTTCACCACAAACTTCAGAGGTCACTCCTTTTTCTGATTTAACTTCTTCAAATGCCATAAAAAGAGCTTCATCTCTTTCTTCTTCGGACTCTTCACCGGAGCTGTTTTCTGATGAACTAACATTCTTGGAGATGAAACTTTTCTTTTTGAAGTTGCCTTTTCTGAAATTTGTTTTCATCTTCCAGTCACTTCTTTCTTGGTGGGATCCTTCATCATTTTTGTTCTTCTCTTTCAGTGGACATTTAGTCACAAAATGCCCAACGCCTCCACAGTTGAAACATTTAAATGGAAGCTTCCCTCTGTATTTTCCTTTCCCCTTTTTTAGTTTTCTAACAAAGTTTGCTTCCATTTCATCTGATGTCTCTTCTTCCTCGGACTCTTGTTTTGTGTTTTTATTTTTAAGGGCTTTGAAAGCTGCTTCTCTGTCAGAGGGTTTAGATCTTCCTATCCTCATCTCATATGCAGTTAAAGAACCATACATTTCATCTATACTAAAATAATTTAGATTTTTAGCTTCTTCTATCGCTGAGACTTTGGAATCAAACCTTTGAGGAAGAGATCTTAATACCTTTTTCATGACAGCAGAGTCATCGATATCCTCGTCGAGTCCTCTGATCGCATTGATGATTCCATTAACTCTCAACATGAATGCCTCAATGTTTTCATCGTCATTCATCTTCAATGCTTCGAACTGAGCTCGATGTGTCTGTAACTTGGCTTCTTTGATCTTATCATCTCCTTCATGAACACTCTTCAATTTGTCCCATATTTCTTTTGCCGATTTACAGTTCATGACCTTTACTAGTTCACTGTCTGCTAATCCACACAAGATGGCATTCGTTGCTTTTGAATTATTCTCAAACAGTTTCTTTTCATCCGCTTCTTTTGGAGGAGTGGTGGGAATTGTGTATCCACTAACTACTGAATCCCAGATGTCGTATCCCAAAGCACAGAGATATGTCTACATCTTGACTCTCCAGAATGCATAATTAGATCCATCAAACAATGGTGCTTTGTTTGATGAGAAGCCTTCACCACCTGCCATTGTGTTATTTCCAAGATCACCCTAGCTGGTTAAGCTTGTACAGGGACTTAGCTCTGATACCAATTGTTAGACTTACAATGGCACTGAGAGGGGGGTGAATCAGTGTAGCTCTTTAATCATGAATTAACAGCTCTTAAAATATAGCAGTTAAAACTTATAAACAGATACAACAAGTACAACAAGAGAACATCACACAACACAAGATTTAATGAGGTTCACCAATGTGGCTACTCCTCAAAAATGACTGCTTGGACTACCATCCAAATCCAGCCTTTGCAAAGCAACAACTTTTACAAACAGTTTACCAGCACCCACTGGAAGGAGCACCAACCCTTGATTTATCTGTACCAATAGAAAGGAGCACCAACCCCTGATTTGCCAGCACCAACTGGAAGGAGCACCAACCCCTTATGCCAAGCACCAACTTGGACTTCAATTCTAAAACTAGAAGAATGATAGTAAGATACCTTTGCTTTTACAAGACCCTAACTGAGGGTCTGCTTCACTTTTTCATCCTCTGTGCACTCTGCTCTTTCTGCGCTATCACTTCGCATAATCTGCTGCTTAACTATTGAACGATTGTCTTCTCCCCTTTGCGCACTCTACTTCCTTTGTGATCTTCACACTTAGAATGATTCGACGACTTGCACACTACACACTACGATCGAACTTCGCACTCTACGCACTATCTCCGAACTTCGCACTTCTCAACTTCAACTCTTCAAACAACCTTCCTTTTATAATAATATTTTCAAGATCAAAAACTCTAATCTTAGTCGGTTGTAACCCTAATCATAGTCGGCTGCAAACCCTAATCTTCGTTGGTGCAAACCCTAATCTTCGTCGGCTTACATCGGTCTTCGTCGGCTTCAACTACCCCTGTAACTCTTCTATTGTTGTTGCCATGAAAACACATGTCATGATATCGCGACACTTTCGCCTCCGTACGCTTTCTCTTAGCTTTGGCCCGTGAGAATACAACATGTAGCGATATCGCTACACTTTTTCTTCGTAACTTTCTCTTACTTTGAAGAATACAAATGTCGATATCGCAACTTTTCTTCCTTTCTTCTTTGTCTGTGATATCACTTTTCTTCTCTTCTTAAAATGTGACATGTCATGATATCGCGACACTTTTTCTCCTTAGCGCTTTATCTTGCCTTTGGGTCGTGAAAATGTGACATGTCGCGATATCGTGACACTTTTTCTCCTTAGCGCTTTTACTTGCCTTTGGGTCACGAAAATGCGACATGTCGTGATATCGCGACACTTTTTCTCCTTAGCACTTTTTCTTGCCTTCGGGTCATGAAAACCCGACATGTCGCGATATCGTGACACTTTTTCTCTCAGACTCTCTCTCCTGCAACATGTCATGAAATCGTGACACTTTTTCTCTCGGACTCTCTCTCCAACATGTCACGAAATCGTGACACTTTTTGTCCGTACAACCTTCCTTGCAATATGTCGTGAAATCGTGACACTTTTTCTTCGTACAACCTTCCTTGCAATATGTCATGAAATCGTGACACTTTTTCGTCGTACAACCTTCCTTGCAATATGTCATGAAATCGTGACACTTTTTGTCCGTACAACCTTCCTTGCAATATGTCACGAAATCGTGACACTTTTTCTTCTGTACAACCTTCTTTACAATATGTCAGTGAAATCGTGACACTTTTTTTCCTCAACCTTCCTTGCAATATGTCATGAAATCGTGACACTTTTTCATCTATACAACCTCTCTTCAACATGTCGTGAAATCGTGACACTTTTTCTTTCTTCTTCTCTCTTCCAACATGTCACGAAATCGTGACAGTTTTTCTTTCTTCTTCTCTCTCTTCCAACATGTCGTGAAATCATGACAGTTTTTCTTTCTTCTTCTCTCTCTTCCAACATGTCACGAAATCGCGACAGTTTTTCTTGCCTGCTGTATATGTCGCGATATCGCGACACTTTTCTTACTTGTCTTTTTCTTTGATCTTTTGCAAGTGGTCCACTTCGGTCTTCTTGGAGAATCACTGTACATACTCTGAGTAACCTTTGAACTCCTGTCTTCTGCATCTGACTAGCTTTTGAACTTCCTGTCCACTGCATCAACAGATCTATCTGACTGTGTTGACAACAATGACAATACTGTCGTTGCACCTTGCTCAACACAATGATGTGTCTCATACATAGTCAAATGAGCAAGGGACTTATCACAATACTTATGTTAGAATTATTCACTATTGAGTTGCCATTGATGTCAAAGGTTGACTTGGTTGCTAGCAAACAATGGTATGCTTGGGTGAATTATTCAAGTAAGATATATCTTCAAGGGTGATTTAATTATAGGTGTATGCTTTAATATTTAAATTAAATATTTAAATATTAAAGTGATGTTTCAAATATAATATAAAAGTTTGATATATTTAAATCAAATATTTAAATATTAATATGGAGCAAAATATTGCATATATGTTCTAACCTCTTGGGTGCCAAAATCTAGAAAATGAAAAGTTTGAATATATAAATATAAAGCCAAAATTCATTTGGATATATGCTTTTTGATAAAAGATATTCGATTAAGATGAGCAAACATGCAACGATATTGAAGTGGATATCAAGGCTAATGAATAATCTAAACCTGAGAAGAGCACTATGATAAAAAAATACAATAGACAAATAGGCATTAACATACACTAAAAATCCCATCATTCTAGCCATTATCAAGGACTTTTGAACTTACAAAAGAGAATAAAGGGGACCTGTTATTCTTGGAAACCACCTAGGCAAGGAGAAAGGAGTTGACAGTGAATGACTCTGGAATCGTCTACAACATAGGAGAAATTATGATAAAGGACCTGCTATTCTTGGAAATTGCCCTAGCAAGGATAAATGAGTTGATGGTGAATGGATTTGGAATCATCCGTAGCATAGGAGAAATCATGATAGAGGACCTGCTATTCTTGGAAATCACCTAGGAAATGAGAAAGTAGTTGATGATAAATGGCTCTGGAATTGTTCGCAGTGTAGAAGAACATGATTGAGGAGGATAAACGGTTAGAACAATCATCATATATATTGGATAGTAGCAATCTAGAAGGAGAGAGGAGAATATTTGTTGACCATTCAAGACACACACAAGCAATAGATTGTTGGGTTATCATCTTGTAGGAATCCAGAGCATCAAATCATATCGAAGTGGGACTTTAGCCATGACTACATCATAATAATACAATGAAAATATCAATCTCATTGGAGTTGTTATATTCTAGCTGAAGAAGTGCACAATGTGGGGTTTCAAAACACAAATGTGAACATCTATGTAATTCTTACACAAGGTAAACCGTAGCATATCAAATTTCAATAGGATCGCATAGTAATTAAAGGCTATCATTGACTATTAGATTTCATAATAAGCATCGTGTAATCGTTATGGTTTAAGGATTGGTACAAGAATACACTAAGCATTATAGCCTAGGCAAAGAAGAAAATTTTAACTACTAGAGTTTATGAAATGGTCATCTAGGTTGTGGTGCACCAACCTGGAAATATTACAGCAAGCCTAGAATTAGGATAGAAGCCATGTGGATGCATCAATTTTTCTACCTAATAATTGTTGCAAAATATTATCACCAAAGATAAAAGGAGAGCACTAACCATTGAAGTATTAGAATTGTACGAGCGTAGTTTTTACTAGATATCTACTAGTGAACCAATTAGCCTTCAATGCTAACACATCTACATATTGAAATAGTGATACACATGAGAAGTTTTGGTCTTAATTAGCATTGGTTGGGAAGGATGCGTAAAAAACTATATTCTGATAGTTCACATCGACAAACAATAACAATTTTCATTATTTTCCCAGAATCAAAATAGACCAATACCATGCATATTTTTGAGGTAAAGTTATAATTTATTAAACGACTTAATATTTCTAAAGTTATGGAGAAATAAGGTTATAATAGGTTTTTTTATTGATTATTTACAAATTAATTATATTATTGGAGAGATAAGGTACCTAATTGGAAACAAGGTACAACATGGATTATAACATCTTGATGAGCAGGGATTAGAGTGCAGATCCAAGAATACAATTGTGAGCAAAAGTTAATGATCAATTTTTGGAGCAGACCTATGTAAGTTTGTTGATCAATTTTGTATTTGAAGGTTGGTGCCTTCAGATCTGAGGTTGGTTCCTCAAGGATATTGGTGTCTCCCATAGGTTGGTTCCTATGTTATTGTAATAAGGAGATTGGTGTCTCTCGTAGGTTGGTGCCTACATTGTTGTAATAAGAAGATTGGTTTCTCCTATATATTGGTGTCTACGTATTTGTACAAGGGGATTGGTGTCTCCTGTGGGTTGGTTCCTACAAATATTTTGAAGAAATAAAAGCAATATTTTTCCATGGTTTTCTCCCAAGAGGGTGTTTCCATGTAAAATCCTTGTCTCTTATGTGTGTGGTTTTCTATGCATTGATTCATTATTGCATTCATATTATTGCAGTTATTATTTGGAAGGAAAAGTTTTATTTTATACTATTCACCCCACCTCTCAGTATAAGCATGTATTTCTTCAATTGGTATTAGAGTGAATTCCTTCATGAAAGCCTAACCGTTTGAAGGAAGATCTTACAAGAACACACATGGCTTACCAAGAAGGTTTTTTTTCAAGTAGGACTCCATTGTTCGATGGAACTAACAATACCTTCTGGAGCATGAGGATGCAAACCTAATTGATGGCACATGGCTATGATATATGGCAATATGTTGTGGATGGTTTCAAACCACCTACAATCCCTCTCATGGATCGATATGGCAAGAAATCATTTGAAAATAATGCTAAAGCAATGAATGTAATATTAAGTGGGTTATGTGAATAAAAATTTGTAAAATTTATGCATTGCACCTCTGCAAAATAAATATGGGAAAAGTTACAAAGAACATATGAAAGAGATGACAACGTTAAAATGGAAAAACTTCAAACCCACAAGAGGGAGTTCAAATACTTAAAGATGAAATATGAGGAAAATATTGCCAAATATATGCTTTGTGTTGATGAAATTATCAATACAATTTATGGACTTGGAGAAAATATTGAAGACTCTATTATTGTTCAGAAAGTCTTAAGGTCACTTCCCATGAGGTTTTATGTGAAGGTCTCGATGATTGAAGAAATGAAGGATCTTAAAACTTTAAGCATGGATAAGCTACATGAAATTCTTAGAGCCTATGAGATGAGGACTAAAAGAGATCAAAAATCCAAATGGGAGGCCACATTTAAAGTTTCAAAGAAGATAAGGAGTAAGGAACTAGAGTCAAGTGAAGGATCAAGCAGTGAAGAAGAAGCTAACTTTGTGTGAAGGGATAAGAAGGGATCAAGTAAACACAAAGGTAAATATACTTTGAAATGCTTTAATTATGGTAACATTGGTCACTATCTAGCTAAATATCCACAAGATGAAAGTATTAGTAGTGAAGAAGAAGAAGAATACAAGAAAAAAAAGGAAAAAAATATCATGATGAAAAGAAAAGGAGGCACGATCAAAGCAAACATGAGAAGATATATCGAAGGCATAAGAAGAGTATTTATGTTGAAGAAGCAAGCAGTTATTCCAACAGCAGTGACGAAAGCCACTTCGATAGTGAAATAGAAGAAATTCTATTTATGGTTACGGAGGTGAAAGAATATGCTTTTGTTGTCAAAAACCAAGAAAATGAGAAAGATCCAAAAAATGAAGAGGAAGCCATAGTTGACATAGAAGAGGAACTTGTTTTTTCTCTTGAAGAGGTGAAGAGGCTTAGAAATAAGAACTCAAGATTGAAGACTCAAGTACAAGAGGATGAGAAGACAAAGGTAAATTTTTCACAAGAACTCATCAACTTAAAAGTTAAAATTGAAGAGGCAAAGTGAATTGAATAAGTTATGACTGAGCAATTAAAGGTAAAAGTGTTGGAATTTGAAAAACTAGAACACGAGATTGTCTCTCTAAGGAAGGAAGTGGAAAATCTAATGATAAGCTACAACAAAATATCAGTTGTGATAGAAGCACAAAAATCTTGGATGATATCATTAAAGCATAGAGATATTCATTTATAAATACTAGACTTGGTTGTGAAGAAATTCAAAATAAACAAAAGGAGTCAAGATCAAAAGGAATAGAGGCATCAAATAAAATAATTAAAGAAGAGCCTAAGACCTATGTTGATGTGTTGAGAAGTGGAAGCATCAATAGGAAGAAAATAAAGCATCATCATGGACCAAGGTCCACCACAGAAACAATAATGAGAGAACCATGTGGCCATATCCTCCAAAGCAATCAAAAAAGTTTCAATATTTATTTTGATATTATTGCTTTTCATGTCATAAATTTGGTCATAGAGTTGTAAAATTTAGGGTTCGTGCTAAAAATGACTTTGGCTTCACCAAGAGAAATTCCAATTCATTTACACCTCTCATGGACTACAACAACATTTGTTACAAATGTAATAATTTTGGGTATAGATCTAAATTGTGTAGAATGGTGTTCCCTAAACTTCCAAAATCAAGTAAGAAGGAGGATGGTCAAAAGGATATGTCCTCCAAAGTTTGGAAAAATAAAATGGAACAATAAAATGAGACATCTAAGTTGGGAGTAGTTTTACTCTCATATCATCATTGAACGTCTCAGTTAGAGTAGTTAGTAAGGGGGAGTTGTCCAGTGCCTTATCCTTTAGACCTGAGAAGCCTTTCTCATCGATGTCAAATGGGGAAAATTTTAGTAAGGGGGAGAAACGTGTAATTTCAGTAAGAGGGAGCGACTTGTTAGGGGAGCAACTTGTGATCCTGTTGCTATAAACGATAGTTTCTTTGTAGGGTTACCATCAATGACAAAGGGGAAGATTGTTAGAATTATTCATAATTGAGTTGTCATTGATGTCAAAGGTCGAATTGGTTGCTAGAAAATAGTGATGTGCTTGGATGAATTATTAAATGCATATATATCTTCAAGGGCAATTTAATTATAGGTGTATGCTTTAATATTTAAATTAAATATTTTAATATTAAAGTGATGTTTCAAATATAATATAAAATTTTGATATATTAAAATCAAAGATTTAAATATTAATATGGAGTGAAAGATTGCATATATGGGCCGACCTCCTAGGCACCAAAAGCTAGAAAATGAAAAGTTTACATATATAAATATAAGGCCAAAATTCATTTTGACATATGCTTTTTGATAAAAAATCTTCGATTCAGATTAGCGAACATGCGACAGTATCGAAGTGGATATCAAGGCTAAGGAATAATCTAAAACCGAGAGGAGCGCTATGATAAATAAATATAGTAGAAAAATAGGCATTAACATAGACCAAAATATCATCATTATAGCCATTATCAAGGACTGTTGAACTTGTGAAAGAGACTAAAGAGGACCTACTATTCTTGGAAACTGCCTAGGCAAGGAGAAAGGATTTGATGATGAACGACTCCAGAATCATCTACAACATAGGAGAAATAATGATAGAGGACCTATTGTTCTTGGAAACTACCTAGGTAAGGAGAAAGGATTTGATGGTGAATGGCTCTAGAATTGTCAACAATGTAGCATAAATCATGATAGAGGACCTATTATTCTTGGAAACCGCCCAAGCAAGGAGAAAGGAGTTTATGGTGAATGGCTCTGGAATTGTCTACAACATAGGAGAACATGATAGAGGAGGAGAAGCGATTAGGGTAGTCACCATATATATCAAACAATAGCAATTTATAAGGATAAAGGAGAAGCTTTGTTGACCATTCAAGATGCACACCAGCAATAGATTTTTGGTTTGTCATCTCACAGGAATCTAAAGCATCAAAGCAGATCAAAGTAGTACTTTAGCCATGACTACATCATAATAACATAGTGAAAATATTCAGGTCATTGGAGTTGTTATATTCTAACTTAAGAAGTGCACAATGAGTGGGGTTTCAAAACATAAATATGAACATCTATGTAATGCTTACATGGGGTAAACCGTAGCATATCAAATTTCAATAGGACTGCACAGTAATTGAAGGCATTGACTATTAGAGCTCATCATGACCATCATGTAAGCATTAGGGTCTAAGGATCATTACAATAATACACTAAGAAACACACCCTAAGAAAAGAAAAAATTGACTATATCACCATCCCAAATTTGCATGGAGATTGCACTGAAGTTTTTAAAACAATCATCTAGGTGTTGGTGCACCAACTTGGAAATATTAAAGCGAGCCTAGAATTAGGATAAAATCCATGTGGATGCATTAGTTTGTCCACCTAAGAATCATTGCAAAATATTCTCATTGAAGATAAAAGAAGAGCACTAACCATTTAAGTATTCAAATGGTGAGAGCACAATTTTGACTGGATATCTGTTGGTGAGCCAATTAACCTGTAGTGCTAACATGTCTACACATTACAATAGTGATACACATTAGAGGGTTTGGTATTCATTAGGAGATGGCCTACAATCCATGTGACAAGGAGAGATGTCTATAGTTGGTTGGGAAGGACGTGTAACAAACTATATTCTGATCATTCACATTGACAAACAGTAACGGTATTCATTATTTCCTCAAAATCAAAACAAACTAAGACCGTGCATATTTTTAGGTAAATTTTTAATTATTTAAAAGACTTAATATTGCTAAATTTATGGAGAAGTAATCTTATAATAGGTTTGTTGATTGATTATTTACAAATTAATTATATTATTGGAGAGATAAGGCACCCAATTGGAAACAAGGAATAACAAGGATTATAATATCTTGATGAGTAGGGATTAGAGTGCAGATCCAAGAAAACAATTGTGAGCAAAAGTTAATGATCAATTTTTGGAGTAGACTTGTGTAAGTTTGTTGATCAGTTTTGTATTTGAAGGTTGGTGCCTTCAGATCTGAGGTTGGTTCCTCAAGGAGATTGGTGTCTCCCATAGGTTGGTACCTATGTTATTGTAATAAGGATATTGATGTCTCTCGTAGGTTGGTGCCTACATTATTGTAATAAGGATATTGGTGTCTCCTATAGGTTGGTGCCTACGTATTTGTACAAGGGGATTGGTGTCTCCTGTGGGTTGGTGCCTATAAATATTTTGAAAAAATAAAAGCAATATTTTATCGTGGTTTTCTCCTAAAAGGGTGTTTCCATTTAAAACCCTTGTCTCTTATGTGTGTGGTTTTTTGTGCATTGATTCAATATTGTATTCATATTATTATAGTTTTTATTTGGAAGGAAAAATTTTATCTTATACTGTTCGCCCCCCCTCTCAGTATAAGCGTGTGTTTCTTCAACTTCTCGAGAAGCAATCTAGAGAAGGTGTCACATACCACCTCTCATTAATAGATATGACCTGGTCATATACTCTAACCCATATCATTAGTCCATAATTACTCTAAAAAAAATTTGAGTACATGCTTATGCTACGACAACCTTGGGTGATCTCATTTAGTTGTCCCTTCTTGAAGACTCTTAAAAAGTTTCCATTTTTCCTTCTAGAGTAAAAGTTAATGGTTTAAGATCAAGAAAGGTTTTATTCTCTAAATTTTGAAATAGATAATTCAATTCCAACAATAGATCTAAATCTATACCTCGATCCACCTATTTAAATATGTAAAGATGTGCATTCTTTTTATACATCTAAAAATATTTAGGCAACCAAAACCCATATAAATAGGTTTACTCATACTCAAACAACTCATATTTACAAGAGTATCTTATAGTTAAATAACCCCTTGTAATGTTTAAAGAACCTCTAATTTCAATTTTTGGACCTAATAATATATATTTTCTCTCTAGAAAGAAGTTGAGTTCTCTAGGTTATTCCAAATTTTCCTTCGGCAGTCAACAAGATTATTTTTTTTTTTGCTATGCTACCAAGACATTTCTTGCTTTGGATTTAACTTGAATATTTCACATAAAGCAACCACAAGCTTTACTACTCATTTAACAATATCTATGAATCTTATTCAGACACATGGGCAAATTGCAAATGTTTTGACTACATACTAACTTATAACCTTTCATTGCAATAAAATCTAAAGGTAAAGGTTTGCGCTTAACAAGGTAATTGATGAACTACTCCTTCCCCTAAACCATGTTTACTCACTTTGGGGTAGGTGAATGATTTACTGGTAAAATTTATACTCATACATGGTTGGACGAAGAGAAAACATAAGTCTATTCCACCCTCTTTAACATCAATCGGGCATCTAACATGCATAAGTGCTTAAGTATTCAAATTTATTTTACACTGGAAAATTTAATAAACTTTCCCTTCCTAAAATTCATTTAAATAATTACAAAAGCTCAAACAAAAAACCACATATCCAAATATTCAGAACATTTTTAGGCTTATACTTTTTCTTATGAATGTACAAGATATATTCGATAGTCAGAAGCCATATCCACAAGAAAACGTTCTTTACAAATAGGATGTATTCTAACTACAAATCATATGATATCCACTACACAGATAGCTATTTGTTATTACAGGTAAGATGTCTATTTACATAGACTATTTGAATCAGATTTCCTAATTGTTTAACTGGTCTTACAAATATGTATCTTTAGTTTGGTTTTTATAATATCCATCTTCTGCTGCACCCAACCAATCAACTTCTTCAGTAGCTTCAGGTTGGACTAGGGTAGTCATCATACAAATCTCCTTAATTTGTGTTGGACATAGCATCAATAACAATTAATCTCTATCATCTCCTCATCCATTTACAAGAGGGACAGGTTCTATGAAGGCATTTCTACTATTAATCTTCTTCAGAATTAGTCGTTTGCACTAGAATGTCGTATCTCTAGCTTCATTAAGTTTTTATTAACCCTATCTTCATCCGTCTTGCCATTATTTGGGATCAAAATCAGCTATATTATGCATACATACTACTAATGCATTTACTCTATATGCCACACAATAGATATTTGCAAGACATAAAACCAAATCAACATAATTTATAAATTCATATGCATACAACTATTTTCATTCAGTTGTTTGGATTTTCGAGGTAGTTTTTTATGATTCCTATTTCATTATCTAAATTAAGGATATGACACCCATTTTAACCCCTTTTTACACAAGCAAAGTTCAAGTCGAAACATATAACACACAACACTAATTACACGTTTCTTTTTTCCAAGTGAAGATCAATTTTTTGGAAGCAAAGCCAATAGAACAAACATAGCGAATACACTTTTAGATAACAAATATCGTTTATAAAAACTAGTGGAAGACAATAATCAGGAAAAAAAATTCATATCCTTTACAAGCATTTACCAAAAGAAGAGTAAACCAACCCAACCTAGAAATTGATGTGCAGTATTCTAACCACTATGTAATCCAATTGTGTGTTTAACTAGCTTCTCCTATCAACGTCTAGCATAATAACTTCCCCTTACACTTTTTCCATATGCTTGTTACTAGTGAAAACTCTCTTCAAAACTATATCTCCCCTTTTTTGTTTCAATGTTGACTCCCTATATTCTTTTCACAACTCCCTAAAATCTAGGCTTCTTATCTAAAATTAAGGACATGCATAGATCCCATTTGGAAATGCATTATTGATCCTCATAACCACACGATCACCATCATCATAATAGGGCATTGTGAAATGAATTCTTCAGCCTATTCTTAACTTTATTCCCACGTACTTTTATACCACAAAACAACCATCAACAATCATATAGTATAAATTATATGTTATATGCCCAATCCATAAGAATTTCATTTTTTTAATTTATTACTGTTCTAACTTAATATTCATCACTTTCCAAAGCAAATTAATCATAATTATGGGGACCGAAGAATCAAACCTTCACAATTTTCAAACTTTTCATTAAAATCTTTTGTTTACAATACATACATCAAAATGAAACAGCCCGCAGGCTTTACAATGACCAAGCTCAGCTTTGGTCTCTCTCACTGTACTACTTCTCCCCATTCTCCAGTCCACCACCCCCAACTGTTACCAAAATTCAAGTTTTTATCGAGGTCTCGGTGCTCTAGGCAATTAATTGCCCCGCCTAACAAAAATTCAAATTTGATTTTCCCCCTCGATCGAGATTTCAAATTTGTCTGCCATAAATGGGAAACTGCTCGATCTGCTATGAAGCTTGCATTAATGGTCTTCTTTGACCTGCAACCGCCGTCCCATCCTTTATGTCCATCGCCTATAATTGTTGTTTGCCAGAAATAATAATAAAAGAAACCTATGCGAGGTCGACATCTTTCTTTTTCAATTACGTGGCCCTCATCTTTGACTTAATACATGTATGCTTCTGCGTGTCAATTCCGACCTTACCCCCAACTAGTTGCGTTACTTTTAACACACGTGGCAGCCACGTGTCAAATTTGGCCTTGCCTGGCCGTCCATGTGCAAACTTCGGTTTGTCTTCTTATTGGCCATGATATCGCGACCAAAAGCGCCTTCACCCTGCCGAGCCCATTGGGGTCGTGATTTCATGACATGTCACGAAATCATGACATGTCACGATTTCGTGACCCCCTCTTGCCTTCGTCATGCTGAGCCACTTGGGGTCGCGATTTCACGACATGTCACGAAATTGTGACATGTCATGATTTCATGACCCCCCACCCTTGCCTGCACCTTGCTGAAGCCTTTAGCCTTGTTTTTTGCCTCGCTTTGGAAACACTACCATGTGGCAGCTTACCACTAGTCGTGATATCGCAACGGGACTTCCCCCTTGCCTTAGTCTTTGTAATACCATCGCGATATCACGATGAAACTCGCCAATGTCTCACCGCAGCCTTTGAGGTCGCGATTTCGTGACCCCTCCCCCCTTGCTTTACAAAACTTCCTCCTTGGGGAAAAAAATTCAAAATGTAAAGTACTTAGAAAAATTTGAATTTTTTTTAGAAAATGCAAGATTGCTCTACTGTCACTGGATGCTCCTGCATCAGACACCCGGGGTAACAAGGAGAAGTGACCTTCACTTCTATGTTGTTCTATCCGCGTCTTCTGTAACACCTCCAAACAGTCATCTGCCTTTGCAACCTACTCAAATTTTGTCTCTTGGCAAAAAAAAATTTTGCCCTCTACCAGACAAATTTTGGCATTGCTGCACACCTTCTCATCCACTGTCTGTAATGGCTTCAACTTGTGCCACACTCCATATTTCATCAAGGAGTACGTATTTGCACGACCATCATGCACTGCACTCCTATCAAACTGCCATGGCCTTCCCAATAGCAAATGGTGAGCATCCATGGGGAAAACATCACACAGGACCTCATCCTGGTATCTCCCAATCTAGAACATGACTAAACACTGTTCACGGACCCATGCTCTGTGGTCCTTCCGCAACCACGCAATCCGGTATGGATGCGGGTGTCTCCTTCTCTCCAACTGTAACTTAGCAACCATCTCCTCGGAGACTAAGTTATCTGTACTTCCATTGTAACATGCTCTGATACCACTAACGGGGACCCGGGAAACACACTTTGTTCAAACCCTACTTTTTCATTAATAAATCTAAAAAATACATGCATACAGCCCGCAGGCTTACAATCACCAGCCCTCGGCTCAATTTTTCTCTCATGCACTCTTCTACATATTAAATTTGAAAATCATACATCAAACAGCCCGTAGGCTTACAATAGCTAACTCTCGGCTTAGCTTTCTGCTTCTGCACTTCTACGTTCTAAGTGCATTCCCCGATCCACCGTCCCGAAAAATACAATAAACTGGGTTTTTATAGAGGCCCCGACCCTCTGAAGCATCAACTCCCGCCTAAAAGGATTCACCAACCCGATTAATTACATTCACAAAAATTGGGACACCAACCCGATTAAAGACCCGCACTTTGCACGGCCCTGTTACGGCTGATCCCTGTCAGAATACCCTACGCGCCCATCCTTTTTGTCTCCCATGCTTCTTGGTATTTGTCTACCATTTACTGCACCCTGGGTGCCACGTGTCATTCTGCAACAATTTTGAAAATACCGCCTATCGTGGTTCCCACCACCTCTTTCTCCTTCTCCGTCGCATCTTTCTCTCTCCATCGCGATATCGCGACATGTCGTGATATCGCGACGTTTCCTCATCCCTGCGCTTGCTTCTCATTTTGGTCGCGATATCGTGACATGTCGCGATATCGCGACCATTTTGCCTTTGTACCTACTTTTCAAATTTTTGTCATGATTTCGCAACGTCGCAATATCACGACGTCGTGATATCACAACCGTTTTGCCGCTCGCTCCTCTGCTCACAATTTTGTCATGATTTTGCGATGTCATGAAATCACGACGTCACGATTTCGCTACTGAATTCTGCCTCACTCTGCTCTCTCCCTTGTCGTCGTGATTTCGTGACGTCACAAAATCGCGACGTCGCGATTTCGCTACTGCTTCCTGCCTTTGCCCCTCTACTATTTTGCTATCACAATTTTGCGACAGTCACGATTTCATGACATGTCACGAAATTGTGACCTCTCCACTGCCTTTGCTACGCCACTGCTTCGCTGTCGCGATTTCGTGACATGTCGTGATTTTGTGACATGTCACGATTTCACGACATGTCGCGAAATCATGACATATTTCCTACTCTGCCTCCTCTTCCGCTACGATGTCGCGATTTTGCGACGTCGTGAAATCGCGTCGCGATTTCGCTACACTTTTCGGATTTTGCCTTAGAAATTTTTTTTTAGCTTTCTTCCTCTTCTTCCCGAGCCGACTCTTCAGGAGTGGCTCTCCCGCAACTTGATGCTTCTGCTGCTGGTGCTGTCAGATGCTCCTGCATCACATAATATTTTCATTTCATCACAGTTTATAAAAAGGTGGCTCCCATGACATAACATCTTCATTTCCACACATAAAAGATAACAACATATAATGATAAACCAAATTTATACAAACAATATGCAACATAAGGGCAATACATATGACTAATGTATTCCCTTTTCTTATGCACCTACATGAAATATTTTACTGTGAAATTCCATGTGTTCACTAAGCCGAATCATCACTTCCCCAACTTTTTCCTTTTTTGACGAACTTACTTGTCTACCAACAAAATATTCCTATCCTACACACATAGGACCATTAGTAGTACCACATTTTGAAGAAAAGATAAATTAAATATCATTAATTTTATTTGCTATCAAGGGTTGCGCAAGGAGGTCATTACATCCTTCCCTACTAAGAACATCACAGTACCTGTGTTTGATACATGGTAAATAGAATTCAAAATATAGAGTACATGTCTGCAAAAAATTATAGAAAAGAAACAAGAGATATTTATATTCCAAACAACATGTAAGTGCGTATAAACAAAATCCATCCATAGACCAACTTATTTATATAACCACTCACATAATATTTCATACTATCTCAACCATAAATACATGCATTTCTTAAAATCATACATCATTATAAAAGAATAAAATACTCTACTCATTATCCTATAGCATTTGTAGAACAACTCTACTCAATGTCTAGTTTCACATCCATGCATAAATACATTATTAATTATCAAAAATGTTTTTGTAATATCTCTATCTACTCAAAAAAATAAGGAAATAGTTGTTGCATATCTGCCACATCCTCCCATGTGGAATTTATGTCCTAGTAGTGGTCCCATTGGACCTGGCATTGCTCTATGCTTCTCGTTCTCAGGTTCTTGGTTCGAAAACTAAGCACACGAATAGGTCAAACTTCAACTTTTAGTGGATCGATCATCTATAGTTTGAAAACATCTAAAACATGAATTGGATCATAAATATATTTTCTAAAGAGGGACACATGGAAGATATTATAGATTTTAGATAAGCTTGATGGTAGAGCTAGTTTGTATGCAACAGGGCTTATCTTGGCCATAATATCAAATGGCCCTACAAAATGGGGATCATTTTTGGAAGATTTTATTGAACTTTTAGTCAGTTTAATCTTTAATAATACCCTGTCTTCCACATAATATTTCATTGGTGTTATTTAAAGGTCCGCATAGCTTTTATGGCAATCTGTAGCTTCTTTCAACTTCTATTGAATTCTTTTTAGTTGATCTTCCATGTCTTTCATAGTTTCTAATCTGATCACTACCCTATCTTCTAGATTATCCCATGATAAGAGGGTTCTACATCTTCTCCCATATAAGGTTTCAAAATATGTCATACCTAGTGATGCATAGTAATTGTTATTGTATGTGAATTCCACTAGGTATAAACAGTATTCCCACTTTGTATGTTTGTCCATGCAATACATTCTTAACATATCCTCAAGTACTTGATTCACCATCTCGGTTTGGTCATCTATCTCAGGGTGATAAGCAGTACGAATATTTAATTTGGTTTCCAAAGCCTCATGTAATTCTTACAAAATTTTAGAAGTAAAACGAGAATCTCTATGAGAGAGTATGAATTCTAGAAAACTGTGCAGCCTTACCACTTCCCTGGTAAACTTACTCGCTACTGCAGGCACGTTATCTTACATATTTCCTAGTATAAAATGTGCAACCTTGGTTAACTTATCCACAACTACCAAGATCGCATCATGTTTGAACCTTGTTTTAGGCAATCCCACTATAAAATCCATTGATACCACTTGCCATTTTTGCATAGGTATCTCATGTGGGTACAAATTTCTAGTTGTATGTAGATGTTCTTCTTTCACTTTATAACACTCTAATCATATAGCCACATAATTAGTGATATCCTTTTTTATTCCTAGCCAATAATATTTTTTTTTCAAATTCTCATGCATTTTTGTTCCTCTCGGGTGTGTTGAATAAGGAGTATTATGGGTCTCCTTTAGGATTGTTTCTCTCAATCCACCTATGCTTGGAACTACCAATCTATTTTTGTAAAATAATAGATTACATTTCAATACAAAATTTGTATCTTTTCTAGGTACTTGCTCAATCTGATTATTATGATATTGGAAAATTTTATTTTCCTTGTAAATGCACAATTTGGACAAATAGATCATATTGATATTTGGTCATTGCAGTAATATGCCCCATCCTACTTAGATCATAAGTGACCTTATTCTATTTTTTATTAATATACTCAACATCAAAATCATACTCAACTAAAAATTCCATCTAGCATCTTTGCATGACATTCAATAAAGGTTGAGTAAATATATACCTCAAACTTTGGTGATATATCTTTAACTCAAATGGTTTAATGTTGATCATAAATCCAACAACGTATGGAGGGCAGGTGTGAACCAACACCAACATCAAATGGTTGTCAAGTTAGAACGAGTGGTCAATCTTTGGAGGAGATTGACTCCTCAAGGGTAGTTCCAACTATGTACGCTGCAGAGTGAGAAAAGAGAAAAGGGAGGAAAGATATGGGAAAATGGTTGTAGCCAAAACTCACAAGGATGGTTATAGGAACATCAAGACACATGTAAGCATAGGACCACAAGAAAAAATACATACACAACACCTAAAAAATCATTCTATGATGCCTTCATCAAGCTCTTAGAATTGGTGGGCGAAGAGTGAATTCCAGAACCAGTGAATAGGTGCATGAAATATAAGATGTAGGATTAGAGCTCTCCTATCTGATTAGCTTTAGCAAAAATAAACCTCCAACCTGTATTTATAAATGCACACTTCCGAGTCACTAAGCAAATCCCATGAAATCTAGACTACAAAATAATATGAGATATACTCTAATAACCAAAGAAGAAGCAAGCATTCATATATTTAATAAAAAACATGAAGGCAAAATCAGAGACCAAACAGTGATGAATCTATATTTACATAGTGGTAAAAAACCTTACATATGAATTGTAATGGCTAAATATTTACCCTTGTGAATGAACATAATTCCACTATTTATAGGTATTTCATATTAAAATTCAAAATTTAAACATTAATGGAAGTATGCAGGAAGACAACACTGGAATCTCATAAGTGCTTAACTAGTACGCTACTCCTCAAGATGGCACTGATCTTCTAGAAGGAGGTAGAGGCATTTGCTTTAGTTCGGGACATTGGATTCACTGATATTTTTGTGCAGTTCATTAATTTCCATCTACCTCATCCTTTACTCGATTGGTGATCCCTTGGTTAGGCAATGAGTAACTAGCATTAATCACCTTGGGAGTAATGTGCCTCAAATCTATCACTTTTGCGTACAAGCACCAGGTACTAGAGAGTTGTGGCAACGGGTACATCTTCTACTTGAATTTTGGATTATTATAGGAGCTTTACATGTCGAGTGGGTTCTTTGTTTATCCTAGTTTTTTTCCGAGGGAGAAATTAGGGAGGAGGGCAAAAGTTTATCTAAAGTTTCACCTAGTTTGTGCTCACATCTTTCGCCCAATATGGGTGGGAGTTTCTGTCTTCCCCCAAGGGTAGGGTTATATGAATTTTCCACCCTTGCTAGCTACTTGAAAGGTCCACCCAATTAGTGGGCATGCATTTTAGATAATTTCACCCAAGGTATAGGGCTGATCGTTCATCCATTTTATCATTTTCCCTACTTCAACCTGCTATTCACCTGATATTTGTATCCACCCTTTATTACTACCATCGCTACTTGCCTTCTACCCATCCATCAGTATTCTAAAAAATTGGTGAACTCCTTTTGAACAAAGGAAATCACTTCTATAAGGGAAGAGTGGGTGAAGGGTATAAAATTTTACCCACACTCTTGGTGACTCACAAGGATTTTCCATATTTGTGGAAAAAAGAAACCCTAAAGGATAAGGAAATGTAACAACCAAATAGAAGGACAAAGGAGAGGAGAGAAGGATGAAGAGGAAAGGAGGATACGAAGATAGAGGCAACACAAGGGGAATATTGGGCATGAAAATATGTTAGAAGAAGTGATACATTCAACACGGTGAAAAGAAGAGCAAAGGAAAAGGAATATGAACACAACCAAGGAGAGCAGAAAGGGTGAATAAGGAAAATAAAGCCAGATGAATAGGGCTAAAATAGATAATACAGAGAGGACTTCTACGTATAAGAGCAGTAGGAAGACAAGTAGTGGAAGAAACAAGTAAATACTTGAAAAACTTGTTGGAAGATACATTCAAGAAGAAGGAGAAATAGGAAACAGTTGAGACAAAGAAACCTTTGTTACCAACTAATAGAGTTACAGGCAACAAATGGGAAAGAAAGGCAAAAGAAAGGGCAGGGTAGAGGAAAATGTATATATGAAGGGAAAAGCAATCTAAAGCTTATCAAGTGAAACTGATAGAGCATGGACCCTTTTCCACTAGGCATTCTTATAGATTGAATCCCATTAAATGTAACCCATCAAGGATCTAATACATTCCAATTGTAGATAGATTACCATTATTTTTATCTCTTCTATCCTAGACCTTATTTTTCACACAATCCAACAATTATTCTCTTTTAATGATTGTTATCTACTAGGAGGCCATTTTGTTTTGACCATGATTTGTGGTTTACACTCTTTGGTATCATCTATATCTAACCATAGGGGGCTATTTATAGCATATTCACCTTACCTTGTGCTTACATTTGTGAGTTCCAAGGCTTGTTACAACTCTCGAGGATGAGTTAAGAGGCCTTGAAAATTGTTGGATGCATCCATTGGGCTATGGGGTCATGACAACAACAAATAGAAGAATAGAAAACTAGAATGACAACACAGAGACGAAGTAGGAATGTTACATTTTCTAGACACTTCCTAGGGAATCCCTTCTTGATGCTTTCCACTGCCTGACTTTACCTAGTGGTCACTGATAAAATTTGTGATACCCAATGCATTGGTCATGCATAATGCAAGGCTTTATTTACTGGATGTAAAATTGTGGTGTGAATGGCATGCCTGAGCTAGGTTATCATATGAAAATCATCTTGTAAATTTGTAGTGGTCAGAACAAATCATGTTGTATTTAAGGTATTTCTTGTAATTAATCTAGCACTATCCACACTGGCTTAGAATTATGATGAAAATGTAATTCTTATTATTTTGCTTGAACTTTTGGATACTCAGGCTTTTGAAACCTAGGGTGGAAACTGCTTTTGCCATTGTATTCTGCCCTTCAAATAGAACAACTAATCCTCCGATGTAAATCTATTCAAGCATAAGATTAATGGAATGGTTGATTTCAGAGTTAACAGAACTTTACCACAGAAATTCAGAATAAGAATTAGAGCAAGCAATATTCAATCTAACCTTAATTAGCAATCAACAATCCATACATACTTGATAATACACCAGTGGACCAGAAACCAGAATGGATGATCTTTTATTAGCTTTCAGAAGTCTATGTACATCACCTTGTAAACATCTAAGAGCCGACCTTTTGTTTAGGTCACTCATCCTATATATAATAGTTTTACATAATAGAAAAACTGAAATTTGTTACAACATTATGCCCGTAGGCTCATTCTGGTAAAGAGGCAGTTAGGAGAGCATGGAGTCTTCAACTGGAAATGGTTAAGATCTTCTTGTTACAATGATCCTCCTTTATCTCTTTAGAGGCATCATGGTCCAACTATCTTTATCTTCAAAATGTCACACCATCATGACTTTTGGTCTTTGCTTAGCCCTTGGCCTTCAAAATGTCATGCTGTCATGACTATTTCCCTTAGCTCACCTTGATCTTCAAAATGTCATGCTATCATGACTTTTGGTCTTTGCTTAGCCCTTGGCCTTCAAAATGTCATGTTGTCATGACTTTTTGCCTTAGCTCTACCTTGATCTTCAAAATGTCATGCCATCATGACTTTTGGTCTTTGCTTGGCCCTTGGCCTTCAAAATGTCATGTTGTCATGACTTTTTGCCTTAGCTCCACCTTGATCTTCAAAATGTCATGCTATCATGACTTTTTGTCTTTGCTTGGCCCTTGGCCTTCAAAATGTTATGCTATCATGACTATTTGCCTTAGCTTCCTTCATCTTCAAAATGTCATGTTATCATGACTTTTGGTCTTTACTTGGCTCCTTGGCTTCAAAATGTCATGTTGTCATGACTTTTTCCTTAGCTCAGTCCTTTGATCTTCAAAATGTCGTGTTATCATGACTTTTGTCTTTGCTTGCCCTTGGCCTTCAAAATGTCGTGTTGTCATGACTTTTCCTTAGCTCCCTTTACTTCAAAATGTAGTGCCATCATGACTTTTGTCTTTCTCCTTGGTTCAAAATGTGTGTCATGACTTTTCTTAGCTTCCTATCTTCAAAATGTCATGCTGTCATGACTATTTTCTATACTTAGTGAAATCTTGAGAAGACTTACTCCTTACTCCCCTGGATGTGGTCATTTTGACCAACATTATTGGTGCCTCCTAGGGTAATTCTACTAGTGGAATGTTAGAATCTAGAGCCTTTATCCATTGGGGAATGGAGTAAAAAGAACAACTAAGAAAAATAAGGGAAGAAGGGAATGATACCAAGCAAAAATATGCTTCTTGCTCTATGCGGTCATTCCTCTGGAGTGTCTTCTTTAGTGGATTTCTCTGTTTCATCCTGGCCTTGAGTTGTTGCTTTGCTTGATGAGGCTTTCTTAGCTTTTTCTTGCTTATCCTTTTCTTGGATGACTTCATTATAGGTGGTGCAAGCTTTTCTCCAAGTCTCTTCATCCATATCTGAAGTCTCTTTGAAGGTTAAGTATAAATATTCCAACTCTTCAACCTTGTCATATGATAGGATTTTTGACTTCATGTATAGTTCATGTAGGTAGGAGTTGATCTAGGTAATATCTTGAGCCATACTAAATATTTGTTCCTCTTGAATTGGCTCTTCCCAACTATCAATCTCTGACTCATCTTCCATAAAATATTTCCATGAAGCCTTCAATTCATCTTCTGATAGGAAATTTGAATCTTTGTCCCAGAAGCTAGGCATTCCATAGTTTTCTGCTATGCTCACATGTTTCAAAATCCCCTTAGCTTCTACCTTGAGCTCTTGCATTAGCTTAGCACTTTCTGTTACCATCTTGTGTCTCTTGAAAAAGTTCCTGGTAGCTAGCTTGGCTTGGGACCATTTTTCATCCCGTGCTCTATATCCAAGTATTGCTTGTGTGCTTTCGGCTAAGACTTGAATCTTTGTAGTTGCTGATAACCTTGCTTTTAGGAGCTTGATTGATGTCTCAAATTCATCTTCCACTCGCCCAACGTTTCTTTAATCTTGACCAGGTATAACAGTGTAGGCCTTGCCTTCATGATCATCTTTTGGATACTTCCAATCATTTCTTTTCTGATCATCCTTACCTTTTCCTTAGATAACCCATTGGTCTTGTCAGTACTATCTAAAAGTTGCTTCTTGAGGTCTTCAACTTGTTGGTTCAATAGTTGGATTTGTTCTTCGACCTTCTCAACTTTCTCCTTATAGGGGGCTGCTTCATTGAACATCAGCTCCCACTTTTTTGCTTCATTCTTCAAAGCCTTCTCGATTGTCTTTTGTTGGTTTAAGGCTTCTTCTAAATGCTTTCTCGCTTGCTCAGCTCTGAGGTACTTTTCTTTGTAGTATTCAATATTTAGGTATATGGTTCCCATGTGAGCTTGGGCCTTTCCCCACTCATCCTCCATTGGTAGCTGAGTGATATCTTCTATAGTTATCTCAGCTTGGTAGTCTTCTAGGGTCATTTCTCCTTCTGGATTTTGGATGAGTGGTGTCATTTTTATAGTGGAACATTGCATGTTGATGGGATCTAATGCTATCCCTTCCTTGGTGTGGGCTATATCTTTAGAACTTTGAGTGTTACATGATTTCAACCAGGTAGTAACATTCAAGGTTACCTTTTTTAACTTTTTCAACTTGGCAATGGTAGGGTTGCTTTTAGAAGAAGAGGTAGGAATGGTTTGGAAGTTTGGGAGATTGGTTGTATAAGGAAATGGAATAGTGGCTAGAGAGGCATCCACATTTGTTTGTTTAGTGAGAGAATCTGTGGGAATAATTGAGGATGCTTTTGGATCATTTTGGGTAGATGGTGGTGATGGTGGAGGTTGGTGAGTGGAGGTAGGAGAGGCATCACCTTGACCTTCAGAATGGGAGGGGAATTCCTCTGGGGGTGTGAAGAAGAAGAAGTTAAGTTTATAGGAGATATACCTGGATCCTTTGATGGATTGGTGTCTTCAGTTTTTGGTGCCTTCTTAGGAGCTTCTGTATAAGTTTCTTCTATTTGCTTCAAGCTCGAATCACCAGTATCAGTTGCAGCTTTTGTTAGGACCTATTCTTTGCTAGGGGCTTCTTCTGTGGGAGTAGGTTTTTTGGTCATATCGACCACTTCTTGTTCATCTATCCCTTGGTGCTCAAAATTTTTCTTGAAGCTTTCCTCTATTTTCTCTTGGTCCCCTATTTCTTCTTGTTCCCCTATCTCTTCTTGTTCCTCTGTTTCTTCTTGTTCCCTTGTTTCTTCATAGGGTGTCTCTTCTTGCTTTCTTTTCTTTTGTTCTCCTCATTTTTTGATTCTGCTTTCTACTTCCTATGGATGAGAAGAGTATCATCATCAGACTCTATGTCTGATGTGGAAGGGGGAATGAATTTTTGAGATGCCTTTTTGGGAGCTTCTGTTTGCTCAGTGGTAATCTCCTTTCCTTTGCCTTTGTCTATGTCTACCTTTGTTGCAATGGGCTTAATGGGGATGCCATTGATGCCTAGAGGTACTTTATCTATAAGAGTGTTGGACCATGTGTCATGGTGATTGTCATATCTTTCAGAAAACTCCTTGTCAATATTTGTTCCATATCTGGTATATGTTTGTATATGACATCTCATCTGCCACCATGCTAATATTTTGGCATGATCCCAATATTCCCTTTTTTCTTCATCCTTTCGATAACCTTTTCATCTAGCTTGTGGGTTGGGTTCACATCAGGGCTCTAGTCTACTAGGTGTTCATAGAAATCATGCCATGGAGGTAATGGTTGCATCTGTTCAATGTGCCATTCTAATGGTTGATCCTCCTCATTGTTCCTGCCCTGTTTATCAATTTGCCTATTTGATGCATGAAATTTTTTGAAGGGGGCTCGATTAAGGGTGGCTTACTTTTGAGTAAATTTGTCTATAGGGTCATATTTCCATTTTTGTGGTAACTCAATCAATTTCAAATTTTTCAAAGTTTGAGCGATTCGCTCGTGGTCCCCTTTCTTTGATACTGATACACCTTAAAATTGAAAGGGCATGAGGCATGTACCTATCTTACCAGTACCTGTGCTAAATTTTTTATTGATGAACTCAGTTTACCTCATGTATTCTAGAGTGAACAATCACTTAGTGACGTAATAAGGTAGTAAAAAGGCTTCCTTGTGAAGCCATATAGTCTGATGACCACTCCTTGGGTCAAAATAAACCAATCCCCTTCTTCTGTGTGGATGTGTTGTAGAGTATCCCACATATTTTGGGGAATTCTTGGCATGGTGCCATACATGATTTTTAATGTAGGACCCAAGAATTCCATATTAAAATGGTAATATGATTCTACTTTTGAAAGGAGCGGTGTCCACTCATACACAGGCAGGATGTTTCCATCTTGGTCCTTTGTTGTGGTAGAGATGAAACTTAAATTCTTTGCCTGAAAGAAAAAGAAAAGCCATACTAGGTAAGAAGAAAACTTGAAGGTATCAGGGAGGTCTCTCTGGATCTTGAAGAGGCCTACATGCAGTTATTGGGCCAAGTATGTTGGCTAGTCGAAGTAGAGTGGCACTATTTTTTGGTCTACATATGCAGCATCATAGAATTTGGGGTTTGATATGCATTGTGCTACCACAACCTACCATCCGTAGACCTATGTATCTGTTTCTAACCCTACCACCATGGCTAACATGGAAAAAAGCTCCTTGTTCTTGAATTTGGATAAGGGAATTGGAGACTTTGGCATGGTTTCCTTGGGAGGAGAATCTATCAAATGCTCTTGCAAAAATAATCTGATGTTGAGGGTGTTGGTATAAAATTTATTGAATTGATGGGGTCAAAAGGGATAGGGTTTACTATAGGATTTCTACCATAGTTGAAGGTGGCCCTAATTGCATCAGTGTCGAGAGTAAATATGACCTCTCCCTTAGAATTTCTCATAATTTTATGCTTGACATCATAGAATTCTGCCATGGCTCTAATTAATTTAGGGTAGGGGTGGACCTAGGTGCAGATGTACCAAGAGAGTAGGGAGTGGTAGGAAAATGTGCTTGGGCATGATGGTGTGACATTCTTGGTGACCCTGGCTTCTATGTCCTTTCGAATTTGTTCTGGGTCTTTCCATGTTACCTGGTATCAGTGATGTGGATATCTGGGTCTATGAAACCACTCTCACTCTTAGTCGACTTGTGTTTCCCTTTAGTAGTTGGTGGAGAAGCCGTCATGGTTGCCTATTATGATTTGGACATGGAAAAAGCTTGGAATGTGCTTAGCAAAGTTTTGAAGGATTTTTTGAGAAAGTAGGGAGCACAGCAAGCAAAAGGAAAATAATGTAGAGGATAAAGAAGTGATAAAAAAGCTTCTATGGTATAAGTGGATGTGCATGCATGTGCCAAGGTGACATGCAATAACTATGGTTGGTGTCGCACACCCCACTACTAATTTTGAACATTGTCTGATGCTTTGGTTCATGTGCCACCTTCAAGAAACCAACTGCCATGCATTACCATTTTGCTAGGGCCAATGGCATCACTTTGCTGCTATCCTGGGCCAATAAATTTGTGTCACCTCTACTCTGGGCCAATAGGCTAGTATGGTACCTTAAAAAGTAGGTTTTTAAAATTTTAAGAAAATTATTTTTCCTAAAAGCTTATGGTCTTCAATAATTTGAGGTGGCCTTTGGGTGAAATGTTGCTTGAAATTAAAAATTTTAATTTAATTGAGGTGGCCTTTGGGCACCGAAATGTTGTTCCATCATGAAAATTTCCTTGGAGTGGCTAATGAAATTGATTAGGGTGGCCTTTGGGAAATATTATGCCATCATGAAAATTTCTTAAAATATTAGGTTAAAATCATGATAATTTGTCTTGAGGTGGCCTTTGGGTACCGAAATGTCATGCCATCATGAAAATTTTCTTGGAGTGGCCATTGATCATGAAATATCATGAAATCATGACAATTTGCATTGAGGTGGCCTTTGGGTATCGAAATATCATGCCATCATGAAAATTTTCTTGGTGGTAAATTTGAATCATGATAATTTATTGAGGTGGCTTTGGAAATGTTGATCATGAAAATTTCCTTGGAGTGGCCATCGATCATTGAAATATCATGAAATCATGATAATTTGCATTGAGGTGGCCTTTGGGTACTGAAATGTCATGCCATCATGACAAATTTCCTTGGAGTGGCCATCATCATAGAAATATCATGAAATCATGATAATTTGCATTGAGGTGGCCTTTGGGCCCGAAATGTCATGCCATCATGACAAATTTCCTTGGAGTGGCCTTTTGAAAGAAAATAGAATATATTTACATAAAATACATACAAAGTAGAGGGAAACCTTTTACTTATAGTACAACTTCATATGGAAGCCATTGATGGGGATGGGTTGAACCTGACCCTATTCATTTCTCAACTGGAAGGAGTTTTGCTATTTTTCTTCAATTACTTCGAAGGGGCCTTCCTAGAATGCATCAAATTTTTGATGATTTTTGGGTTTCACCTTCTTTTCATTCCACCTTAGGACCAAGTCTCCCACTTTGAAATTTCTCAGAGTGGCCTTTTTGTCGAACCATTTCTTCGTGGTGACCATATATTTTTGATAATGGTCGTAGGCTTGTTCCTTCTATTCTTCTAATTGGAGGAGTTGGATCAACCTATTCTCCATTGGTTCTGCCTCTTCTGTGCTAGTTTGATTGAGCAATTTAAAGTTAGCATTTCTATGTGTATTGGAAGAACTACTTCTTTATCGTAGACTAAAGAGTAGGGAGATGTGTTGATAGACTTCTTGATAGTTATTCTATCAGCCCACAATGCTTGGTTTATCAGAGAGTGCCAACTTCTCTTATTGTCCTTCAGAGTCTACTTCAAGATCCTAAGCAAGTTTTTGTTTGTTGATTCAGCTAATCCATTTCCCTATGGATAATAGTTCGAGGATGTTTTCAAGTAAATCCCATATTTACATGCAAATTCAATCATCTTGGTACCTATGAAATATGAGTCATTTTCTATGACCAATGCATCTGGGATGCCAAATCTTGTGATCAAACTTTCCATGAATTCCATCACAACTTCTTGGTCTACTTTTTTAGTGGGTATTGCTTCGGCCCACTTAGTGAAATAATCAGTAGCTATCAGGATGTATTTATGCCCAATGGATGAGTTGGGCTCTATTATTCCAATGAAATCCAATCCCCATTGTTGAAAAGGTTCTTCAACTTGAATGGATTTTAGAGGTATAGAAGCATTTCTATTTCTCCCAATGTATCTCTGGCACTTCTCATAGTTTCTTGTTACTCTAAAAGTGTCTACAAAGATGGTTGGCCAATAACATCTAGTCTTGATGATATTCAAAGTAGTGGTCCTTCCTGAGTAGTGTCCTCCTGATGGGCCTCCATGGAATTCCTCCAAGATCTTCTATTTTTTATCATCCTTTATACATCGAAGCAATACTCCATCCAAATTTTTTTGTACAACCCTTCAGGTAGCAGAGTGTATTTCAAAGCTTGGATCTTGTATCTTCTTCTCTATGAAGCATTCAAACTTATTGGACACTTTCTAGTCTGGAAGTACCTGATTAGTTCATCAGCCCAATCAAGCTGCTCTAAGGGTTGATCATCATCTGAGGCTACTTCTTGAGTTTGGCAAGCTATGTATTCTGATGAGGCTTGCTTGGTGAGTTCTTGGCATAGTGCTCTACCTCTTACTAGCTTGGTTGGATGTATTTCAATATCATATTCTTGTATCTTTGACACCCAACCAACTCTTTTATCATCAAGTTCCCCTTGTATGATGAAATTTCTAATGTCGGGGTGAACCACATAAACTATAGTCCTACTCTGTGAAAGGAAATGCCTAAATTTTTTTAAAGACTTCATTATTGCATAAATCTATTTTTCTATGAAGTTATACTTCTCTTCATGTTCTTGCATAGTCTGACTTAGAAAAGCTATAGGCCTTTCTTCATTGTCAGGCCCTTTTTGAGTGAGTACTATGGCGTAGCTCTCTTGTTCACCTACAACATATAATATGAAACCCTTGGAGTAGTCTGGGTTTACCAAGATGGGGGCTTGGGCTATTTGTTCCTTAATTTTCTGGAAAGCCTATTTCCTTGAGTCTGTCCACTTGAACTCAACATCCTTCTTCAATAATTTGGTCATGGGTTTGACAATTTGTGCAAAATCTGCTATGAATTTGTGCATGAAGTTGATTTGGCTAAAGAAGGATTGTAAGCCTTTTTTGTTAGGGGGTAGAGGGAGTTCTAATAGTGCTTTCACCCTGTTAGGGTCTATAGCTAGCCCAGTCTTAGAAATGACATGGCCTAGTAAGAGTCCTTCTTCTATAGTGAAGATGGATTTCTTTGGGTTTAGAGAGATGCCAAACTCTCTACATTTTTTGAATATACTCCTAATATGTTCGATGTGATCTTCCTTTTGATGGGAGAACACTATCATATCATCTAGATATATCACTATTATCTTGTTGACAAGTTCTCTGAAAGCCACGTCCATCGCTCTTTGAAAGGTTACCCCAACATTAGATAATCCAAAGGGCATCCTCTGATAGGCAAATGTCCCCCACTTGGTTGTGAATGTAGTCTTGAATTGATCTTCATCCTTGACCCACACCTGATTGTACCCAGAGAACCCATCTAGGAGTGAGAATATTTTTGCTCCTGCTACTGTATGTAGGATCTGGTCGATCTATGGGAGGGGGTAATGGTATTTTAATGAAGCCTTATTCAAGTTATGAAATTCGATGCACAACCTGATATCTCCATTCTTTTTTCTAACTAGGACTAGGTTAGCTACCCAAGTTGAATGCTTGATCGGGTAAACAATCTTAGCTTCAAGCAATTTTAGTAGTTCTTGCTTCATCAAAGCCTCGATCTTAGGATTCATCGGTCTTTGCTTTTGTCGGAATGGCTTTGCACCTTCTTCAAGTTCAATCGTATGTTGGATCATCTCTTTGGAGTAGACTTTAAGATCACCATAAGTCCAGGCTATGATGTCTAGGAATTCCTTGCATAATCCCCTGATTTGGTCTAGTTCTTCTTCTGTAGTGTTTACTCCCACTTTGATGGATTTATCAGGTCCCATTTGAGCTTCTCTATATCTATGCTTGTCAACTTTCATTTTATGGCTAGTTGACCTATCATTGTTATCAAATAAGCTTTCAAGGGTGATCAACCCTTTTGGGATGTGGTTGTTTTTTAACTGGATCATGCCTGTATCTTCTTCATCTTTGGATATTCTATTATTCGAGCAGTTCATTTCGTGAATGAGGAAGTCCACTATCTATTCATCATTTTTGAATACCTACCAAAAGGTATCTCTATCTAGCATGGAGGGCCTATAGATTAGCCTAACTATTTTGGACTTCTGGATGACATTGTTGATAGGGCAAAAATTTACCCCTATCGAAGCTAACAAATCTGCATGAGTGTTCTTTTCCCTTGGGATTGCTTTGAGATTTAAATATTCAAAATATTCTAGCAAGTCCCAAACCTTATTCCTGTAAGCTTTAAGGTAATGTTGCTTGCTTACACATTTCTCAGTGACTTGATTCACTATTAATTCAGAGTCTCCAAATATCTGTAGTTGTTTGATACCCATATTTTTAGCTTTCTTAAGGCCTAAGCAGAGTGCTTCATATTCTGCTGCATTGTTAGTGCAACTCTAGGTTAATCGATAAGAAAAAACTTTCTCTTTGCCTATTGGAGAGATTAGAACAATACCTACTCCTGCTCCATTTTTGCATCTAGCACCATCGAAGAAAAGTTTCCATAGTTGATTAGTAGGTTGGTCTACCTGAGGGAGAGGAGTAGGGTTACTCTTCTTGGGATTTACAATTGTGTAGCTCCCCATATCTGTTTCGATCATGGCATTGAAGTCTTGGAGAGAGAACTGGTCTTCCTCTTGCAACACATTTAGAGCTTCTTCCATCAAGTTCAAATCTCCTAGTTCTTCTATCATCATATTCACTGTAGTGGTTGATTTACCTTCTTCTTCAAGCTTTTCAATGTGGAAAGTCGAAGGTTTCTCATTGAATACTTTTACTCTTTTTCCTTTGAATGGGATTTCTAAGTGTGAGAAATCTAATGATAAATATCCTCCTATTTTAGTAGTGAACTCTCTGGAGAGGCACATACCAAAATAAGGTTCTAGATCCACTACTACTACCTCTTGTATAATTGTGAGTTGAGGTAGTCTATGAAGAACAATTGGGATATCTTTAATTACCCCTACAATTTTGATAGGGGTTCCATCTAATTGTAAGACACTAGGACTGCTCCTTGTGTATTCCATTCCCATGATATCACATACTACCTTGGGCATCACAGTGGTTGCAGCTCTAGAATCTATCATACAGTTGTGAACTACCCATCCTTCCATCTGAAGAGATAGATAGAAGGGAGGGGGTCTATTTTTTCCTGAAGTGGATGTTAGGCTAGCTTGTGCAGAATCTAATTGAGCTGGGGTTCTATTCTTATTTTTCATAGATCTCAAGGATTCTTGCAACAAGTCGATCTACCCTAGGAATTGCAAAGCTTCATACATAGTCGCTTTGGAGGGAGTTTTCTTCATTTCTTCGACTATGTTGAATGGGAGGGGTTCGACACTTTTCTCTTTTACAATGTGTCATACTTATTTCTGTACCCCTGAGTAGCATCTATCCTTTGATGCTTAGTTAGTGAGGGGTATCTCAATTTATCTCTAGCTTGTTCCTATGTCTCTGCTTCCTTCTATCGAGGTGCTTCTTTATGAGTTTTTGCTCCTTTTTGACTTGAATTTTGGGAGCTTTCTCGTAGGAGGTTCTTTTCTCAATAGGGTCTCTTATAGGTGAAGGCACTTTCAAGGGGTTAAGCTCTTGGGGATCAACCTGCAAGGGTTTCTTTCTCGATCTGGTTAGAATAACTACTTGTTCAATAGAAGGCATCATGAAATTTTGATTCTCTTCTCTGATCATATTAACCTGACCCTTGAGGGTTCTCTCAGCCTTTTTAATAGCTACCTTCTAGACATGATGTTGATGAATCATGCAAGAAGTTTCACCATGTGGATCATTACATGTGGAACACCAAAAGTTTGACTCTATCGAAGTGTTAGTGGGTTCACTATCTTCATTGGCGTAAACCATGTTAGATTTATCATAGCTTCTACCACTTGTGGAGGCTTGATATTTTGTTACTTGTGGAAACCTCCTTGGTTGGAAATTCCTTTCTACTTCTCTTCTTTCCATTGAGGTCATCTTATTCGTCAGAGTTTTCATGGATGCTTGCAGATCTTGTAAAGCTGCAAGTGGAAGATCTGGAGTCGATGGAACTATCGCTATAGGGAGTGCAGGAATGGTAGGAAGCATTGGAGGAGTGAGAGGTGCCTGTATCACTAGGATATTAGGCTGCCTAATCCATTTAGGGAGACTTGCATTAGGAGTGGGAGCAGGAGTTGGGAAAGTAGTATTTGATGCTTGTGGTAGATCTAGAAAAATAGGCATTATCATTTTTGTAGGGAACCTTCCAATAGCGATCAGATCTCTTTCTACCTTTTGAGCTTCTTGGTAAATCTTTGGGAAGGTAAATATTTGGGATTTCTTGATAGCCATACTTATATCTGAGTTGAAAGCTCTCAGATAGTAATACATTGATTGTTCATTTGTCGGTCTCAATCCATCAGGTACTCTTTACCAAGTTTGATTGAATCTGATGTTAAAGTCGACTATCTCTTCTTGAGGGTGCTTCTGGATGATGGTAAACTGATTTAGTAGGGAGAATGGGTCTGCATGTTCATTGAATTCTTCCACTAGTTTACCAGCAAGTTGGGCCCAAGTAGATATACTTTGGTTGTCAAGGGCTCTGTACCAATAGAGCATTTTTCCTTTCAAGGAAATGACTAGCAATCTTATCATAACATCTTCTTCAGTGATGTTATGTATCGGGGTGAGTGCTACATCTTGGTAGTGTTCATAGGTTATCTTTCTAGTACCATCATACTAGGGTAATGCTTTCAAGGCCACTACTAGAATCGGGTGTTGAGCTACCAGATTTAGAGGGCCTGTATGGTTCCATAAAGGGTAAGGTAGATTTGGCTGATTTACGGCCATTGCAATTATGGTTCTACTAGATATTATGGGTATATGGGTAGTTGGAGTTAAAGTTCCACTAGCAGTAGTACTAGGGAAGGTTGTAGGGGAAATATTTGTGTATCTTGTATTGATAGTATATGAAGAAGTTGTTCTAGCAACTAAAATAGGATTAGCTCTGAGGCTACCAAGGTGTAGTTCAAAGAACTCGATGGGTTCTTCTAAATTTTTTGCTTTAGATCTGGTTATCATAAAATATGGTATTTAACCAAAAAGTAGGTAAAGGCTTTCTTAGGGTTCCTTTCTTGGGCGGAGTCGCCAGGTGATTCATAAAAAATAAATAGGGCAAAGGTAATCACCAGAACTTTGATCTGTATACTACGTGGGATTGGGTCCCACCGGGCATGCCAAAAATTATTGGTGCAAAATCTACCTTTGGTTACGTTTGCGCCCAAGACTTTGCCAACATTGAAAGATCAGGTTAAAATAGAGTTTTACCCGGTTCAATCTCTAGAGGAGGTTGGTTCCTTGCTTCTTTTAGGAAAAGGGAGAGAGAGGTAAATGCATAAAGAGAGGGAAATATAGCTAGTGCTAGAAGCATTTAAAGGTACATATTAGATAACAACAAAGCAACTTCAACAACACTTTTCAGAGAAGCATCTATTTGAACCATCAAAATAGAGCAACTAATCCTCCGATGTAAATCTACTCAAGCATAAGATTAATGGAATGGTTAATTTCAGAGTTAGCAGAACTTTACCGTAGAAATTCAGAATAAGAATTAGAGCAAGCAATATTCAATCTAACCTTAATTAGCAATCAACAATCCATACATACTTGATAATACACCAGTGGGCCAAAAACTAGAATGGATGATCTTTTATTAGCTTTCAGAAGTCTGTGTACATTGCCTTGTAAACATCTAAGAGCCGACCTTTTGTTTAGGTCGCTCATCCTATATATAATAGTTTTACATAACAGAAAAACTGAAAGTTGTTACAACAATATGCCCGTAGGCTCATTCTGGTAAAGAGGCAGTTAGGAGAGCATGGAGTCTTCAACTGGAAATGGTTAAGATCTTCTTGTTACAACGATCCTCCTTGATCTCTTTAGAGGCATCATGGTCCAGCTATCTTCATCTTCAAAATATCGTATGATCATGACTTTTAGTCTTTTCAAATGGACATTGAAGTCTGTCACACATTAAAGAGGGTCCCTCTTTGTAAATGTGAATTGGTTTAGATGCTAGGAGGGATCTTCTAGTTCACCAAACATATCCATGATAGGATCTACCAGATATACCCATGTAGATATGTTCCTAGGTTGTAGGTATTTTTACCAGAGCCATGCTCTACCTTCAAGGGAAGTGACTAGCAACCTGATCATTATATCCTCGTGCATGATATTGTGAAGGGTGGCTAGAGAATCCATATTTTCAAGGTTTTCCTTCACAACTCCCTTTATACCACTATATTTTTTTAGAGAATCGAAGGCAGCTTCTGGAATATCATATCAATCAAGGAGGAATAAAGGACTAGAATCATTCCAGTGCAAGAAATTCATGGTGGTACTGGTATTCAAATATCCCATCGATGCCAAAGTTAGATTCACCAAATGAACATACTATTTTTTCTATCAAGATCAAGGTTGTTCATCGTACCTTGAGTCCTCCAAGATGTTTGAATATTTAGCATGAGAAGGCAACTAATCTCATGATATAGATATACCTCATAGTTGGATTCGCTAGGTGATTTTGAGATAATATAGGTAAATCATAGTGTCACCAAACTTTGAATTATTGAAACATAGAAACTAAGTGAGTTCCCCAATAGAGTTGCTAAAAATTGTTGGTCATCAATCTAGTATCATGCGGAGGGTAGGGGCAGACCAATGCCAACATCGAATGGTTACCAATTTGGGACAGGGCAATTGGTCTTTTGAGGAGGTCAGATCCTCAAGGGTGATTCCAACTATATACATCACAGAGTGGAAAAGGAAAAATGGAGGAAAGATATGGGAAAATGGTCATAGTCAGAACTCATAAGGATGGGTATAGACTCATTAAGAAACATCCAGGCATAGGACCATAGGTAGAAACATAAATACAACACCTAATATATCATCCTATGATACCTTCATCAAGCTCTTCGAAGCATTGGGTGGAAAGTGAATTCCAGAACCAACGAATAGGTGCATGAAATACAGGATCTAAAATTAGAGCACTCCTATCCGATTAGCTTTACCATAAATAAACCCCAACCTATATTTATAAATACACACTCTCAAGTCATTAATAAAATCCCATGAAATTTATATTACAAAATAATATGAGACCTACTCTAATAACAAAATTAGAAGTAAGCATTCATACATTTAATAAAAAATAGTGATGAATATATATTTACAAAATGGTAAAAAACCTTACATATGATTTGTAATAGCTAAATATCCACCCTTATAAATAACCAAAATTCCACTATTTGTAAGGTATTTCACATAAAATTCAAAATTTAAACATTAATGGCAGTAGGTGGGAAGACAACACTTGAAACTGATAGGCACTCAACTGGTATGTTGCTCCTCGAGATGGCATTGATATTCTAGAATGAGGTAGAGGTAAGTTTAATCTGGGCCTTTGAATTCACTAATATTTCTTCCCAATTTATTAATTTCCATCTACCTCATCATTTACTCGGTTGGCAATCCCTTGGTTAGGTGGTGAATTACTGGCATTATTCACCTTGGGGGCAATGCACCTCAAATCTATCACTTTTATGTACAAGCACTATGTACTAGAGAGCTGTGGTAGCGGGTATATATTCTACTTGAGTTTTGGATGATGGTAAGAGATTTACATGTCAGGCGGGTTCTTTTTTTATCCTTTTTTCCACCTAGGGAGATAATAGGGAGGAGGGTGAACATTTGTTCAAATTTCCATCCAGATTGTGCTCACATCTTCCACCCAATATGGGTGAGAGTTTTTATCATCCCCCAAGATCAGGGTTATATGAATTTTCTATCCTTGCTATCTACTTGAAAGGTTCACCCAACTAGTGGGTAAGCCTTTTGGATAATTTTACCCAAGGCACAGGGTAGATCGTTTGCCCATTTCATCATCCACACTGCTTAAATCTGCTATTCATCTAATGTTTGTATTTGCATTTTATTGCTATTGTTGCTACTTGACTTCTGCCCATCCATCAATATTCTAAAAAATTGGTGAACTTCTTCTGAACCAAGGGAATAACTTCCTAAAGGAAAGAGTGGGTGAAGGGTGTAAAATTATACCCACATATACTGAATAAATAATATCTCCAAATTTTTAGGGCATGAACAACCGCTGCCAACTCCAAATCATGAGTGGCATAATTTATCTTATGCCTCTTAATTTTTTTGGACTCATAGGCAATAACCCCATCATCTTGGGTCAAAACCCCTCCTAACCCTTCAATAGAGGTGTTAGTACAAACTGTAAACCTCTTATTAGGATCTGGCAATTACAAAATCAGTGTGGTGGTTAGCCTTTATTTCAAAACCCAAAAAGCCTCTTCACATTGTTCTATCCATTTGAAGGCTTTTCCCTTCCTTTGAAGGTTTGTAATGGGTTGGGAAATTCTTGAAAATCCTCGAATGAATCACCTATAATATCCTACCATACCCATAAAACTTTGCACCTCTATCACATTAGTAGGTGTTGGCCAATCAATAATTGCTTCAATTTTCTTGGGATCTATTGCAATCCCTTCTGTAGAAATAATATGTCCCAAGTACTATACTTGTGAAGTGTAGAATTCACACTTGGATAACTTTCCATATAATTGATTCTCTCTAAGAATCTCAAGAACAATCCTCATATGTTGATCATGTTCTTCCTTGTTCTTGGAATAAATCAGTATGTCATCCAAAAATACAAGCACAAACTGATCCAACTATTCTCTAAATACGCTATTCATGAGATTCATGAATGTGGTTGGGGCATTAGTTAGCCCAAAGGGTAGGACTATAAATTCAAAATATCCATACCTTGTTCTAAATGTTGTTTTAGAAGTGTCTTCTTCTTGTATCCTTAACTGATGATAGCCAGATCGTAAATCAATCTTTGAGAAGATGGTTGCTCCTTTCAGTTGATCAAAGAGATCATCAACCCTAGGTAACGAATATCTATTTTTGATAGTTACCTTATTTAGCATTCGATAATCTATGCACATTCTCAAAGTACCATCCTTATTTTTAACAAACAAGATAGGAGCTCCCCAAGGTGACACACTAGGCTTTATTAGCCCTTTTTCTAGTAAATATTGAAGTTGCATTTTGAGCTCTTGTAGCTCAATGGGAGTCATTCTATATGGTGCCCTTGCAATAGGCACAACTCCCAATAATAATTCAATAGAAAAATAAAATTCCCTCTGAGGAGGTAACCCTGGAAGGTCCTCTAAAAATACATCCTTGAATTCTCCCAACACAGGATTCTTTTGGAATAAGCCAAATTCCATTTTAGTTTCTTCTTTCTTATTCATCTTAACTATGAAGATCGTTCCCTTCCTCCTAATAACTTTCTTTATCTGCATTGTAGATAGTAAATGTGGTTTAACCTCATCTCGACCACAACAAATTCTAATTCTTTGGTTAGACTCATCCATAAATTCCACCCATCTCTCTTCAAAATTCAGAAGAGCCTTATGTGCCCTTAACCAATCAACTCCCAAAATAATATCAAATGCATGCAAAGGTGCCACATATAGATGCCAATTAGTTTTTCCCTATGGCAAGGTGATGTGAGGATCAAACAAGCATTGGCTAACTTGGTAGGTTTGCCCTGACCCGTACTCTACCTTCCAACCTTTGGCCAAAAACCTAGGTCTAATAGGTAATTCCCTCACTATTCTAGTGGAAATAAAACTATCAGTTGATCCACTATCTATCAAAATATGCACATATTTACCAAAAAAATTCCATTTAATAAAAAAGGAGTAATTTGACCATCAAGGTTAGAACTACCTATGGCCGCAAAGATCTTGTGGGTGGTCTCTTCTATATATTTTTATCATCGATCAGCTCTGAGAGGACATTTACTAGCATAGTGAGCTCCCTGACATACATAACATCCATTTGGTGGAGCTTTATTTCCTTTGTTGTCATTCTCATTTCTGTTTTGAGGAATAGTCTCCTTGGCCTTTTCTTGATTTATAGGTCTCTGATCTTGTCTTTTAGAAAATTCTCTGCCATCCTTTCTGAACTTATTGTTTTGAAAGTTACCTTGATTTCTACCTTCCCGCCTATTATGATCTCCTCCTTTAAGTTTCTTATTTTGATCTTTCTCCCATTTCATAAACCCAACACTTTTTCGCTTCTTGAGTTCATCCTTCTCCTTTTCTGATAGCTTTTGATAGTTAAAATATGTCTTTCTAGTTTCTTGATTGGCTTCCTCCTTTCTTGCCAAATCAAAGGTTGTAGGTAGATTAATAGGGTTGTGCATGTTTACCACCATCATGATTCTAGGATGAAGTCCTAGTAATAATTTTTTGGGTCTTCATTTCTTCATTACTTTCATATTGAGATGCATATTTTAACAGTTGCACAAACTTCTGGTGGTAATCATGGACTGACATATTTTCTTGTCGTAAATTAGAAAATTCTCCAAAATTCTCCACATAATATTGTTTGGTCAAAAATCTATCTCTGAATTCCTTGGAAAACTCCTCCCACCCGAGGTCCGCAACTTCAATATTATGTCCTTTCTTATAAGACTTCCACCAGTCTAGAGCTACTTTAGTCATATTCATAACTACCAAAGTAGTTTTAGATTCAGGTGATAGAACCACCAAAGAGAAATATGACTCTAACTCATTTAGCCAATTTTTTGTAGTATCTCCATCACCCTTTCCATTAAATTTGGATATCACAATCTTCTTTATATTCTTGTCCAATTCTTTGCTTACCCTAGCCCTACTAGTACTGGATCCTACAGGTTCTCTAGGTACCTCCTCTATCCTACCACTTCTAGTTTCTCTTCCCCTAGCTAGATATTCTATGACCCTTCGTTGTTGATCAATCAATTCTTGTTGTTGGGCCATATCTTGCACTTTGTTGATCCATTTGTGTTTGCAATAAATGCACTACTTTTGACAAACTTCCCTCCTCTCTATCGGGTTCATTTGGAGGAAGTTCATTCATTTGTTTCATTCTTCTCTCACGTTGAGGACCCTCCCATATTATGCCTATCCTTGGTCCCCTACTAGGTCTTTCTATGGCTTCTTCCTCTCTACCTCCCGTAGGATTTCTTGAAGAGCCTCCTTGCATCATTCGTACCATTTGAACTATCAGTGAAAGAAGCAATTTAGTTTTATAAGCTTTCATTAATCTAGCCAATATTATTTAATTAAACAATTAGAGTTACACAACTTAGGTTTCTTCTTCTCTGATACCATATGTAACAACCCCGGTCTACTCACTTGGTTGCACCACTCAAAACAAGATAGACTTTTCACAGGGAATTTTTTTCCACCAAAAGTTTAATGTGACAGTTTTATTTATGCTTACATGCTCAATAACAAAATAGATCCACCCAAGAATTAAGATCATTATTTTAAATTAGTACTGGCATATCATACCACTTTTGGGTTTAGGACTATTGCAGATAGCCACCCAAGTGGACGAGATTGGCCAAATCTCGTGGAGGTGCCTTTATGTGATTTTGATTGTCCTCATTTACTTCCACTGTTTTTGGCATGAGGGTCGAATCATGATGGGGGTTATCCTTTAGGGCCCATAACACCTAAAGGGTGGATGCTTTTTCCCCATACCCTATCATACTAAACCTTCGACTTTGAGTCGACTTGTCTAAATCTGTATGAAAGGTAACAACGTACATATGCCCAATGTCTAACTGATTATCCCCTTCTTGGATTCAATTAGAGCCATGTCAATACACTGACCTTGGTCTTGGTCACTCATGCTCATTGTGACTCATGCATGTTTGTCCCATACCAAATGATGTGGTGTGTCTCGCATAGTCAAATGAGCAAGGGACTTATCACAGTACTTCTTGAGAAGCAACCTAGAGAAGGTGTCCCATACCACCTCTCGTTAAAAGATCTGACCTAGTCACATACTCTGACCCATCTCGTCAGTCCACAATTGCTCTAAAAAACTGTTGAGTACATGCTCGTACTACGACAACCTTGGGTGATCTCATTTAGTCGTCCCTTCCCAAAGACTCTTACAAAGTTTCCATTTTTCCTTCAAGAATCAAAGTTAATGGTTTAAGATTTAGAAAAGGTTTTCTTTTCTAAATTTTGAAATAGAGAATTCAATTCTCAACAACAGTTCTAAATTTATACTTCAAATTACCTATTTAAAGATGTAAAGATATGCATTCTTTTTATACATCTAAAAATATTTAGGCAACCAAGGCCCATATAAATAGGTTTATTCATACTCAAACTACTCATATTTACAAGAGTGTCTTATAGTTAAATAACCCCTTGTAATATTTAGAGAACCTCTAATTTCATTTTTTGGACCTTATGAATATATATTTACTCTCTAGAAAGAAGCTGAGTTCTCTAGGTTATTCTAAAGTTTCTATTGGCAGTCAACAAGATTCTTTTTTTTTCTATGCTAGTAAGACATTTCATGCTTTGCATTTAACTTGAATATTTCACATAAAGCAACCACAAGCTTTAATACTCATTTAACAATACCTATGAAAATCATTTAGAAATATGGGAAAAAAATGAAAGGCTTTAACAACATACTAACTTATAACCTTTCACTGCAATAAAATATAAATTTAAAGGTTTGCACTTAACAAGGTAAGTGACGAACTACTCCTTTCTCTAAATTGTGTTTACTCACTCTAGGGCAACGAATGGTTCACTGGTAAATTTTTTGTTCATACATGGTTCGACAAAGAGAATATATAAGTCTATTCCACCCTCTTTAACATCAAGCGAGCATCTAACCAACACAAGTGCTTGAGTATGGAAATTAATTTTTATTCCAAAGGTATTATACATTTTTTATTTACTATTTGTCTATGAGGATGAATATTCAAATTTATGTTACACTAGGAAAATTGAATAATATTTCCCTTCCTGAAATTCATTTAACTAATTATAGAAGCTCAAAAAAAAGCCACATATTCATATATTCATAACAACACTAGGATTATGTTTTTTCTTTATGCCTGTACAAGATATATTCGATAGTCAAAAGCCATTTCCACAAGAAAACATTCTTTACAAAAAGGATGTATTGCTATTTATAAAGCGGACGTTCTCCACTACACATATAGCTATTTAATTTTACAAGTAAGATGTCTATTTATATAGGCTGTTTAAATCATATTTCTTGATTGTTTGTCTAACCGGTATTACAAACATGCTTCTCTTGTTTGGTCTTTATGATATCCATCTTCTGTTGCACCCAACCTATCGACCTCCTCAGTAATTGCAGGTTGGACATGGGAAGTCATCATACAACTCTCCTTGAGCAAGGTTGGATGTAGCATCTACAACAATGAACCTCAGTCATATTCTCATCCATTTTTACAATAGGGACAAGTTCTATGAAGGTATTTTCGCTATCATTATTCTTTAGAATTGACTGCTTGCACTCGATTGACATGCCCCTAGCTTCATTAAGTTTTTATGGACCCTATATTCATACATCTTGCCTTGATTGGGGATCAGAATCGACTATAATATGCATGCATACTACTAATGCATTTACTCTACATGCCACACAACAAAGTTTTGCAAGACATATAATCAAATCAACTCAATTGGTAAATTCATTGCATACAACTATTTTTCATTCAATTGTTTGGAGTTCCCAGGTAGTATTTTCTACTTCCTATTTCATTTTCCAAATTAAGGATATGACACCCACTTTTAACCCCTTTTACATAGGCAAAGCTCAATCCGAGATATATAACACACAACACTAATTACACTTTTTGTTTTTCCCAAGTAAGGATCAATTTTTGGAAGCAAAGCCAACAAAACAAACATGGCGAACTCATTTTCAGATAACGAATATTATTTACAAAAACCAGTGGAAGACAACAATAAAGAAAACATTACCATATCATTTACAAGCATTTCAACACACGAAAAGAAGAGAAACCCAACCCAACCTGGAAATTGGCGTGCATTATTCTAACCATTGTGTAATCCAATTGTGCATTGAACTAGCTTCTCCTGTCAACGTCCGATGCAAGAACTTCCCCTTCCACTTTTTCCACACAATCGTTACCAGCAAAAACTCTCTCCAAAATTATTATCTTTTTTTCTTTTTGTTTCAATGCCCACTCCCTATCTTCTCTCCACAACTTCCTAAAATCCAGGCCTCTTATCCAAAATGAAGAACATGCATAACTCCCATTTGGAAAGGTATTATTGATACCCATAACCACACGATCACCATCATCATGACAGGGCATTGTGAAGTGGAAGCTTTGGCCTATTCTTAACTTTGTTCCCACGTACTTTTATACCACAAAACAAACATCACCAATCATATAATATAAACTATATGCCATATGCCCAATCCATAAGCATTTCATTTTTTTAATTTATTAATATATTTTTATATCATAATATTCTAACTTAATAATCATCACTTTCCAAAGCAATTTACACACAATATTTTTAGTCCATCACAACTTATAAAAAAGGTGGCTCCCATGACATAGCATCTTCATTGCCACACATAAAAAGATAACAACATATAATGATAAACCAAATTTATACAAACAATATGCAACATAAGGGCAAGACATATGACTAATGCAGACCCTTTTCTTATGCACCTACATGAAATATTCCACCGTGAACTTCCATGTGTTCACTAAGCCGAATCATCACTTCCTCAATTTTACCTTTTTTGATGACTTTACTTGTCTGCCAATGGAATGTTCCTGATCCTGCACACATAGGACCATTAGCAGTACCACATTCCAAAGAAAATATAAATTAAATATCATTAATTTTATTTGCTATCAATGGTTGCACAAGGGGGTCATTACAGTGTGTCTCAGGGCTAAAAAAGGTTCATAAGTGGGATATTCATGTGTTGAATTATTTTCATACTCAATGTTGCATTGGTGCCAATACTCTATGTGTTTCCATAATAACTCTATAATATAGACAAATTAGATTGTCATATTCATATCCTATACATAATTTTATACTTTTATTCCATAAAATTTATTTGTAGGAATCCATCCACCAACACAAGTTAAAATTGGAAGGAACACTAGATCTTGATGGAAAGTAGGATTATGACAAGAAGAGTAATTTTGACCTTCTATTTATTGTTTGATTTCTTCACATCAAATTTTTAAAATTTCAAGTGACCTACTACTAACCCTAGCATAAATAATCAAAATAAGTAGTTATGTTGTGAGTGATACGAAGTTCATAAAATATTTTTTTATATGTGATCTAGTCCATAGAGGATCTTAAAGTTCTTAGGATTAAAGGTAAGAAAAGAGCTTTATTGTGGTTCATACCAATGGGTCATAGGAAATACATGGAAATTTTTGATATAAAATTATCTAGTATTGTTTCTTGTTGTACATGAGATAAACATATGCCTAAGATTATTTTATTAATATCTCTATGAGGATTTTAAGTCATAATGATATAGATTGAGAGTGATTAGTTTATTCATAATGTTTGAGATGCCTAATATTAACAAGGTCAATGAATCAAATGTAATAAGTTTGAAGTGAGTTGGTTTTTTATTAACATAGTCTTATATTACTCATTATGGAATGATATAAACAAAATGAACTAAGAACTAAGATGATTTATTATCAATTTTTTTTTTAATTTTTCTTTATCTCATTGAAGTCCTTATCTCATCCTTTTGTCCCTATTAAAGTAATTATCCTTTATAAATCATTCACAGGGTGATTTTTTCTACTTGTAAGGACTCTTCATCCAAATTAATAATGATGGCCACATAAGCTACAACTATAATCAAATATAAAATATTTCTAATACTTAAACCACACCAACCCATTTCACGATATGTCCCAAGTATCCCCAAGAATGCATAGATCATAATAATAAATCATCATTGAATTGGAAATGAATAAGTTGAGGTTATTCCAATATCTATGGCCTTATTGTTGGTGTTTGTACCAAAAATATTTAAACTTGTTGAAGTCCTTAGATCATGTATAGCTTTCCATACATTAATCAAAGATGGGTTTAAACATATCATTTGCTTCTTTAGGTGATGCATGAATATGTAGAATGATCTATCATTTTTGAACAATTTTTAATAAAATTTACATTTTTTTGTGTTAAAACCTTACATTTTAAAGACATTAAAGACATCCGTATATATAGTAAAATCATAATAAAAATTTTCCTTAATAAAAATGGGATAAAGCATGTTTCCTAGTGAGTTTTGTATACCTTTTGGTATAGGCGATAATTTGACATTCGTCATGAATGAATGATTCTTTCTCTAGATTGGTGTTTGAGATTTGAGATTGAAATACAATTATCTAGTATTGTTGCTTGTTGTACATGAGATAAAAGGAGCCTAATATTACTTTAATAATATCTCTATGAGTATTTTAATTCATAATGATATAAATTGAGAGTGATCATATTAGTCGTAATGTTTCATATGCTTAGTATTTTTTAACAAGGTCAATAAATCAAATGTAATAAATTTGAGGTGAGTTGAGTTTTTAAAGAAGAACATAGTCCTATATTATTCATGATTACTCATTATAGAACAAGATAAACAAGAGGAATTGCGAACTAGGTGGATTTATGGTCAATGTTTTTACCAAAAATATTTGATCTCATTGAAGTCGTTATCTCATCCTTTTATCCCTATTAAAGTCAGCAACCTTTATAAGTCATTCATAGGTTGATTTTTTCTGCTTGCAAGGACCCTCCATACAAAATAATAATGATGGTCACATAAGCTACAACTAGAATCAAACTTAAAAAAATTCTAATATGTAAGCCACACTAACTAATTTTATGACATATCCCAAGTATCCCCAAGAATGCATAGATAAATCCACTATTTGAACACAGGTCTGTTCAAAAGGTTTTAATTGCTCAATAAATAAAAATACCATTTTGCTCAATAAGATCGAGTAATAATATATTGTTCAATCAAAGGTAGCACTTTCATCTTAAGCTATAAAAGGAAAATAATGATTAGTATATAACCAAGCAGTTCAAGGAGGAGCACACAATAAAGCCAAAAATCATAATCAAGAATATAAAATACTCATGATTTGGGACTGATTATGACCCAATATTAAACCATCAACAAGATTATCCAAGGATAGCCAAAAATCATTTCACAAAAGAATAAGAAGAAATACCTTCAAAGTGAAATAGGATTTTTAATGTATTTTAATAAAGATTTTAGAAAACGAATAAACATGTTGTAGCTTCGAGGATGATGAGAAAAATGATAACAATATAAGTGGTAACCATGTGGTAGGTGTTGATTTAAAAAGTTGACACGGTGAAAAAGCCAAAGTGGAAATGATAAAATATTTCTAGTCATGTTGGGGAAAAAAAGCATAGACATGTCATATTTAAAGGATCAATGGTGCCTAGAAGGAAATGATATTATAGTCATTCCTCATTTATAGTTAGTTTCTTCAAGCTCTTTTAAAATCATGATTGAAGGTCTATTATTGCATAGTATGGTGAAAGAAAAATAGATGATCTAGGAATCAATAGAGGAACATTAGCATAATGGATGAATAAAATCAAATCTCAAGCACCAATCTAGGGAAAGAATCATTCTTGTGCCCTAGATAACACTTAAGTGGTTATTAAAAGTTAGGGTTGTCACGGAGTCCATATTTTTTCCATGCATGATGTTATTATTCTGAGTAGCCAACAAATGAAACCTCTTGTGAAAAAAAAATCAATGGTTAATGTTGGGATTGAAAAATAAGGCACACTTTATTTACAAGTTATCTTACAATATATAAGCATCAAGCTTAGGAGGGAGATATGACAAGTGTCATAAGCTCCACTCCAAGTGTCTTTCAGAAGACACCACTCCAACTCAAACTGAAGACAGGGACAAGTGGCAGAAGACAAATGTCAACCTGTCAATTATAGGCATAGTGCACATTATAACAATAATAATATTCTAACATTCCCCCTTAATGTGCACTATCCTAAAAAGATAAATCAACATTAGATAACATTCCCCCTTAATGTTGACTTCTTTTACATAGATATAGCAAATTGCTAAACTGAGAAAACTTGTCTTTCCCAAGTGACTTGGTGAAGATGTCTGCCACTTGATATTGAGTTGGTACATACTCCATGTGTATAATGTCTTCTTGGACCATTTCTCTAATGAAGTGATGATGGATCTCAATGTGCTTTGTTCTAGCATGGAAAACTGGATTCTTGGTCATCTTGATGGTACTTTGATTGTCACAATATATATATGTTGGACCATGTATGAATAGCCCAATATCCTGAATTAATTGCCTCAACCATATTGCCTCCTTAGTTGCCTCAACTGCTGCTCTATATTCTGCTTCTGCTGAAGATAGTGAAACTGTGTTCTGCTTCTTTGTGCTCCATGAAATAGAGCCTTGGCCTAATTGAAAGCAATAACCTGATGTAGATCTTCTAGTTTCAGGACAACTGGCCCAATCTGAATCTGTGTATCCAATCAAAGAAAAATTATCACTTGATTTATACATAAGGCCATGATGAGGTGTGGCCTTTAGGAATCTCACAATCCTCTTAGTTGCTATCCAATGGCTCTTCTTAGGATCCTGCATGAATCTGGAAATAAGGCCAACTGAATAGCAAATATCTGGTCTAGTTGAAGTTAAGTAGATCAAACTTCCAACTAGTTGCCTGTAAAGTGTACCATCAACCCTTTCTTCTTCATCATTATTTACCAATTTCAATCTAGTTTCCATGGGAGTTAGAGAGGGCTTACACTCCTCCATGCGAAACCTCTCCAAAATAGACTGAATGTACTTAGACCGTGAGATAAAAATCTTACCAGGTTGTTGCCATACCTCTATTCCTAAGCAATAGTGGAGGAGGCCTAAATCTGTCATCTCAAAGTTCTTGCATAAGTCCTCCTTGAGCAACCTTATTCCTTCTATGTCATCACCTGTAATGAGAAGATCATCCACATACAATGTAACCAAAATGATGCGGTTCCTCCAATGTTTCACATAGAGAGTAGATTCTGCTGTAGATCTAGTGAAACCAAGGTTGAGAAAATAGGAGTCAATCTTTGCATACCAAGCTCGGGGTGCTTGCTTCAACCCATATAGAGCTTTCTTTAATCTGAGGACTTTGTTGTTTTGGCCTTCAACTGTGTACCCTGGTGGTTGTTTCACATACACTTCCTCCTTCAAATGACCATTGAGAAATGCACTTTTGACATCCATTTGATATATTGGCCAATGTTTTTGAGCTGCCATAGCAATAACTGTCCTGATTGTAGTCATCTTAGCCACAGGAGCAAAGGTCTCCTCATAATCAATTCCCTCTTGTTGCTTATAGCCTTGAGCTACTAGGCGAGCCTTGTAGCGATCTAGTGAGCCATCTGCTTTATATTTTGCTTTGTATACCCATTTTGTGCCAATGGTATATTTTCCTTTGGGTAAATCAACTAACTCCCAAGTGTGATTTTTTTCAATGGAATCTAATTCTTGATCCATGGCATGAACCCATTTAGGATCACCAAGTGCTTCTTTGACATTAGAAGGTTCAGGTTGGCTAAGGACTTTGGCCATTAGGGCATAATTCACTTGGTGTCTTAGGGCTGAAGGCCTTTTACCTGTATAGGTGGGCAAATGATTTTGGGCTTCATCTATTGTGGCTTGAACCCACTTGGGTAAAGGATTGGATGATGTTACTTGATCATTAGGAGGAGGAGATGGAGGACATGGATCATTTGTAGGAAGTTCTTCTTGTGGATGAATTTCTTGATTTATGAGTGAAGGAGAAGGACTAGATGATATTGTATGCATGAATGGAGCAACTATTTCATTAGTTATTTCTAAAGTGGGGGCCTTAGGAGGATTAGATGGGGGATACTCATGAAAGGTAACATCCCTAGATAAAATGATTTTCTTGGAAATAGGTTCATATAATTTATATGCATTGGCACTATCACTATAGCCAACAAAGATGCATTTTTGGCTCTTATCATCAAACTTCTTCCTTTTCTTATGAGGAATATGAGCATAGGCATCACATCCAAAGATTCTCAAATGGCCCACATAGGGCGTCCTTCCACTCCATGCTTCTTCAGGTGTTCTTTCATGTAAGGCCTTTGTGTATGACCTATTAGTCAAGTATGCAGTAGTAAGAACAACTTCTCCCCAAAATGAGTTAGGTAATATAGCAACATGTAACATTGATTTTGCCCTATTTGTGATTGTTTGATTCATCCTCTCAGCAACTCCATTTTGTTGTGGGGTATAAGGGGTTGTGAATTGCCTCCTTATCCCATGATACTTACAAAAATTAAAGAATTCATTGGAGACATATTCTCCACCATTATCTGATCTTAAGGTGGAGATTTGATAGCCACTTTCTCTTTCAACAAGTGCGATGAATTCTTTGAACTTATCAAGGGCTTGCCACTTATATTGAATTAGGTAGATCCATACCTTTCTGCTGTAATCATCAATGAAAGTGATGTAGTATTTAGCCCTAGTATAATATTGAACAGACATTGGCCCACAAATGTCTGAATGAACCAATTGCAAAGGTCTATTGGCTCTCCATGCCTTTCCTATTTCAAATGGTTGCCTATGGTGTTTGGCTATTACACATGGCTCACAAAAACATTTTGACTCCTTAAGATGTGGAAGTCCTTTAACTAATCCTTTTGTAGCCATCATTTGAAGATTATTAAAATTTAAATGTCCCAATATTTCATGCCACATGTACTCCAAAGAGAAAGTAGTTGTTGTATGCAAAGATGTTTGTGTTACAGATTTTGTAAGGAGGTAGTAAACACCATCCTTTTTCACTCCCATGGCCTTGACATTGCCATTGGGTTCCTTAATGTAGCATTTGTCTTTTTCAAAATAGACATTATAGCCCTTATCTGTAAGTTGTCCAATAGAAAGAAGACTCCTTTTAAGACCAGGCACATACAAAACATCTATTGCAGGAACATTATTACCATCATGCAAAGTAAGTGGTGCCTCCCCAACACCTTCAATGGGTAGAGCACTTTCATCACCAAAAGTAATGAATTGATTTGATGTAGGTTGAACCTTGGTCAACCAATCTTGCCTTCCTGTCATGTGCTTTTCTGCTCCAGAATCAATATACCAACATTCTTTATCTTCAACATTAACTTGGTTGGCTGCATACAATGTGTTCAGATTATTATTTTGTGGTTCTCCCTATTCTCTTTGCCTTTTATAGCAATTAGCAACATTATGATTCCATTTTCCACAATATTCACACCCTTGTTGATTGTTGTTTTGACCCCCTTGAGGTCTTGTTTGCCATCTTTGTTGTTGTTGGTACTGCTATTGATGTGGTTACTGATTTGGTTGTTGTTGGTACTATTGCTGACGTGGTTGCTGTTGGTACTATTGATTTGGTTGCTATTGGTACTGTGTGTATCTCTGATGTTGTCTACCCCTTTGATTCTGATTATGCTGATTTTGACCCTTGTTTTGTTTAGGCTGTAAAGTTGCCTTGGTGGCAAAAGTTGCTGATGTGGCTTCAATTTCTTCATCTTTGATTAGGGCTTGCTCATGTTTCTTAAGTAGGATCTCAATATCCTCAAGTGTGGAATTCATTGTTTTACCACTCAAGTCTAACATGGTAGCATAGGAGTGAAACTTTGAAGGAAGACCATGCAACATTATTGGAATTAACTCATTATCATCTAGGGTTTTACCAACAGACTAAGAAATCATTCTTAATAGACTTCACTTCCATAAGATAATCGGTAAGTGAGCCTTTCATACATAGATTGTGCAATTTTTGTTTGAGATACAAAATATTATCTTGACTTGGCCTATCAAACAATCTATTGAGAGCATCCCATGCTTGTTTAGGTGTTTTTGCAGCCCTTACAGTTTCTCTGCATTGAATTCCTGTAGCTAGCTTGATTAGACTTAAAGCTATATTGGAATTCTTCTCAAATTGTGCTTTTTCTTTAGGGTCTATAGGTGCAGTGAGTGGGTCTTCATTAGCTTGCCTATCTTTCACAAAGTCCCACATGTCATTCATCATTAATATTGATTCCATCTCATACTTCCAATTTGCAAAAGTTTGTGCTCCTTCAAGTTTCTTTGTAAGTCCACTTAATAGATTTGTAGTAGCCATGATTTAGAAAAGGATCAAAAGAAAAGGGAGCTCAACAAAGGATGAAGTAAGAATGACAAATGCCAAATTAGAGCCCTCAAAAAAATCTAGGGTACACCGTTGAAGATCCAGAGGAGGGTTCGCCTAGTTTTTCCACTCTGAATCTTCAAGTGATTCCAATAAGTGGGAGGGTTAAGTTGAACATAAGTGCCTTTTTCTATCCAAAGAGAGTAAGAATTAGAATTTTTCCAGACCTTTATACCAAACTTCTCAATATACCCGCCCTTACGTGAGGGAGACTATAAGCATTTGAGCAGTTGATACGTGGAACATAGGCGATTCTGAAAGGGAATAACCTGCTAGACCTTTATACCAAACTACTCAATATACCCGCCCTTACGTGAGGGAGACTATAAGTATTTGAGCAGTTGATACGTGGAACATAGGCGGTTATAAAAATGTGATGCTTGCTTTTTGTAGAATTGTTACAATAGATGTGCCAATGTATTATTGCTTTATAAGAATTTGCCTGTATGTGTTTGCTTGCTTGTATATGGCTTAGTGTCAAGTGTGTATGAAATGGAACTACACTTGATTACAATTATAAAACCCAAAGTCATGCAAGGGTAATAGCAAGCATAAAATGTAGACAAAGCCCAAATAGAAGATGCAAGCAACAAACACCTAGTGGCCAAGAGAGTGCCACAAAATGTCTCCACAAGCAAGAGGCAAGGGGCCCTAAATCACCCCTTGATAGAATGATTTGTATTGGAAACTTGGCTAAAAAAAATTAGCCCCAAATGTACCTCCAAAATATTGTACAAGATCAATGCCTTCACTTACAAGATTACCTCCAAACTTGCCAAATTCAATGAATAACTTGGCATAATGTCCCCCCAAAGACTTAAAATTTGAGCCCCTCACAATTTTGCAATTTTTCACCCAAGAGTGTCGGATGCTACCGAAAATGCACTTTGTTTTACAATCTCAACTTCAAGTCAAAATTCAGCTGAGTAAATGATCTCAAAACTGAAAACTAATTTCACCAATGGATCCCCCTCAAAATTCTCTTTCCAACGACTATATATAAGCCTATAGTCGGATACAAATTGATGCTTCAACAAAACAAAAAACAATGACTCTCAAAATGTGTGCAGCTCCAGGACATTCCCAAGTAGTCACCCTTCCGAGTTGTGTTCTAGACAATAATGCTTGACTTGGGAGTTTTTATAAAATGCAACACCAATAAAAACATTACAATTTGTTTGGAACTTTAGTGCATGTCTTCAATGTTTTAAATAAGCTTCCGTGGCTTAATATGGTATGACTACACTCAAACATTTATACTCAAACTCATTTAAAAAACAAAAGGACCTTGCCACGAACTCTGCCACGAACTAAGTGAAGCACGACTCAACTGCAGCGTCAAAGGCATCGGAGCTCTCTCAACGGCTTCACACTTCTTCAAAGTTTCCACCTGTCCATTCTTCCATGGAATCTACGGCAAGCGGTTTCAAATGTCAAGTCAGGCAGTATCACAACAAACTAAAAATATCCAGACCTGGAATGACGATCCGCTGCTTTCGGTAATGCGTTTCTCTCCTCTGTCAGATGCGTAAAGCTACTGCACGAGCCAGAACTACGCTGGGAAATTGCAAATGCAGAGCAATTTGGATGGTCTGGCCATGAAGCTGGACCTGAATCTCCACGATTGCGGTCTGCTGGTGAAAACCGGGGTCCTGGGCGAGGCGACGCTGCCGTTAACTTTCATGTGGTCTGCCTCTAGGGTGCGGCATAGGCAGCTATTGATGCTATTGATGTTAAGAGTAAAACTAATGAGATGTGTATTGATACAAATGGATTACATATATAGGCAAAAGGCCTATTTGATAACATGACAAGTGTCAAGTGAAACTGACAAGTGTCAAGGTGAAGGCATAGTGCACTTTAATTCTAACATTACCCCTTTAAGTGCACTATCCTAACTAAAGAAAAAAACAAGTCAACATTAGGTAACATTCCCCCTTAATGTTGACTTCTCTAAAAGCAACCTATCATCTTATTTTATTGCTGATTTGGTCTAGGCTCGTGCTCCTTGCGCTTGGCTCTCCAACTATGATTAATGCTAGATTCACTATGTATATATCTCGATTTGTTGCCTCAAGGTCAACCACATCTACGGGTCTTTTGCCACTGTGTCAGTCATCTAAGTGCCTCAGGGTCATCATGGGTGCCTTAGGGTTAACCATTTCTAGGTTTGTTGCCTCTATAGGTCATCCTCAGAGGATGTTGCCACTCGTAGGTCACTGACTAGATCCACCATGATTATCAAATACCTCCTCATGGTGAAATCAATTTAGAAGGTGTCGGTCTCTACCGAAAATGCACCTTAATACATAAGAAAAAACGAGCCATGAAATACAATAAAATGAGCCATAGAAGCCAAATATGGAGGAGAAGAAGAAAGAAGAATAGAAGAGAATCTTCTGAAGTGTCTTCGTCTATAGTCTTCAGAAGTAGATCTGGAAAAAAAACCTCGGATAGAGTCTAGGGTGTCTATGTCTGTAGTCCCTAGAATAAGTGTCCTTATGGTGACCATGTCATCCCATCGAAATGCATGGGTAACCATCCGTTGTATTCACCAAGTGTATAGAAAAGATAACTAGGTACAAGGATAACATACACAATTACCTTGGGAGTGTCGGGTACAACTGAGAGTGCACTCCAAGGTATAAAAATTTGAGGCTAAAAAACTCAAATGAAATAGTCTCAAAATTACAAATGGACACCACCATTGTGTTCATCGCGGAAAAATATTTCCAATGACTATAAATACCCCTATATTCCACCATCAAAGGTATATTCATAATATGAAAAAACAACATGCCTCTCTAAGGCAGCAAAATCAAACATTGCACAATAACGACATCACTCTCTGGTGGAAAAAACAACATCAATATCCCTCACAGGGGAATTACAAGGGCCATGTGGACTGTCACATTTTAAAAATACAATAAGGGGGCCATGTGGCCCTTCCACTCCCTTGTGGAAATACATTAAAAAATGGCCAAAGGGGCCATATTATCGGCCAATAGGCATGGGCACTCTCCAAGTGTCATAAAGTGGTCTCTTCACTTTATAAAAAAAAACAATGCCCCTCACTAAAAAACTGAGCCCACCCACTATGGACAAATACAAATATAAAAAATAAAAGGAATGATTCCTTTTAATTTAAATGCTCCCTTCTTAAAATAAATATCCCCATGATTTTGAATAAATTGCCCCCCACTACAATGACATTAAATTAAAAAAATAGTTGGGCCCATTATGGTAATAGTAGGAATTTTCAAATTAGGCCCATACATGAATAATGGACCCCTCTAAAAATAATTCTGCTTCATAAAATAGTAATAGTAGTCATCTATCATCCGTTCGGTTGCCAACAGGCTGTCATCGTTGGCAAAACTAGCACTAACGCCATGCCACTTGGTACGCACAAGACTCATACCATGCAAAATGTGATTCTGTCAGTAAATAGTCAGAAAGTGCACATGGCTTTCGTCTATATTTAACAATGAATGCAACATCTCCAAGCCAAACGCAGAGTGTCAAAAAATAAAAAAATGCAATCCTGCTCTCTCTACAGATCCCGAACAACAGCAAAAAAACTTCATATGTAGAAAAAACATAGCTCCACCTCACTTAGCATCTTCGTCTAGATCCTCTGAAACATCATTGTCGTCATCTACGCATCACTAAAAACATCATATTCGATGATTTTATCATCAATCAAATCGCATTCCCTTGGCATTTTGTAGCGGTTGCAGGTTTAACAAAGGAATTAAAATGTCAGGGCATGGGAAGGGGGGAAAGGGTTTAGGGAAAGGAGGTGCGAAGAGGCACAGGAAGGTGCTCCGCGATAACATCCAGGGCATCACCAAGCCCGCCATTCGCCGCCTTGCCAGGAGAGGCGGTGTTAAGCGTATTAGTGGTCTCATTTACGAAGAGACGCGTGACATTCTCAAGATATTTTTGGAAAATGTCATCCGAGACGTCGTCACCTATACCGAGCATGCTCGCAAAAATACTATGACCACCATGGACGTGGTCTACGCCCTTAAGAGGTAAGGCAGAACAAACATCCAACAACTTTCAAAATCACATTCGCATCTTCTTCACAATTGCCTTATCGCCAGCGCACTCCCAGGCTATTCATCGCCATTAAATTCAAGCAGCACAGAGCTTGATAAAAGTAGATATGGGATACATCTTCGTCGAGCCAGATTGCACCAGGAGCAGCAGATTTGACATTGTTCATAGCTTATGCTGCTATTATGGTGATTTAGATTCACTACCGGCTACAAAAAATACTCCTTTGCCCTTCACTAAATATTCCAACTCCCTAACCTTGCTAGCGGGTCTTATTCTGAACAACATTGATTTAAAAAAATGTTATCTCAGCCTGGATGAAAATGTGAACAACAAGTTGAGATTTCCTTCTTTGGAATTCATAGCGTGCACCAGAAGCAAGTAACAAAAATATGCGTCGCTATTTCTTTCGCTTTTCTGATCTGAAATAGTCGATCGAAGAAGACGCGTCGCTATAGCAGCCAGACATCCCTCCGCTCTTCAGTCAGGGTTTCGAATCCTCACACGCCTCTATTGATTTTGATGGAGTTTTTTTTTTAACGAGCCTCCAAACACAGCGATGGCTCACAGAGAAGATTACGGAGAAATCTATGTTTTGACCAAATCTCCACATAATTTCCAAGATCGTGGATATATTGAAGAACATGTAATGGCCACGCATATTTGAAAAATCCACAACCACAGCTAATGGCTGTAGACTGCAAGCTATTGTAAAAATAAAAAATAAAAACTCCTATCTTCACTCGATGCCCACAGATCCAACATCGATAAAAGATGTGCTAAGCATCACCATCTGAAATTTTTAACCATCTAGTTTTTGATCCATCAAAAAATGGAAAGCATACTCCCTCGGTAAAAAAATATGAATAGTGGAGAGGAAAAAAATAAGGGGATTAATGGGGGGAGGGAGGATTTCCATGAGGGAAATCTCCCCTCAAGGGTTTACACAGGGCAAGAAAGCGACTAGGCTCTGATACCAAATGTTCAGACTGAAAAATAAGGTACGCTTTATTTACAAGTTATCTTACAATATATAAACATCATGCTTAGGAGGGATATATGACAAGTGTCATAAGATCCACTCCAAGTGTCTTTCAGAAGACACCACTCCAACTCAAACTGAAGACAGGGACAAGTGGCAGAAGATAAATGTCAACCTGTCAATTATAGGCATAGTGCACAATATAACAATAATAATATTCTAATAGTTAACACATCACAAAATGAATTGATGTCCTTTTAACCATTCTTAAATAATTTTTCCTAGGAAAGGAAATTAGATTCTATGTTGTATTCCTCATGAGGGAATCGTACTAGGTAGCATAGAGGGAGGGTTGATTTACTAGGTAGCATGGTTGGGGTAGGTGATGGGGAGTGGGATTAGTTTACTTTAGGGTGGGATCATGATTTAGCAACATTGGGGAGGAATGTTAGATTATCATCCATGTTTCCCAACATGTCAAGTGTCTTGTGGTGTACATTAAGAGAGGCACACAAAAGGTAAAAAAAGCACACTAGGTAACATGATTTCTCCTATTTTTATTAAGGTAGATTTATATTATAATTTTACTATATATAGTGATGTATTTAATGCATTTAAAGTGTATGGTTTTTGCACAAAAAATGTGTAGATTTTCTTAAAAATCATTCAAAATTACAAAGATCATTCTACATATTCACGCATCACATAAAGAAGCAAATAATATGTTTAAACCTATATTTGATTAATATATAGAAGGATATAAATGATCTAAGGACTTCAAGGAGTTTAAATGTTTTTAGTACAAACACCAACAATAAGGCCATAGATATTGGAATAACCTCAACTTATTTATATCCAATTCAATAATGATTCATGTAACAATCCATAATTCTCAATCAATATATTTTTTTAGCCTAGATTCATGAACCGCTTATGGAACATCACCGATCTTCCACATCCATATTTATCACATCCACCATTTGCAAGCAAATGAGTGGATAGTTCACTTAACTAGTCAACCATTTCTTCTCTTGAAGACTTATGGTTTGCCACCCCTCTATTTATTTTGAAAGGCATCCCTGAATCTAGATATTCTACATAAGTATTCCTATGTAGAAGTTTTCCTTTTCCATATTTGAAAATAAACTCCCAACCCATCATACCACACAAGTCTTTTAGTGTAGAAGTCTTCTTTTTCTATCCATAAAAAGGGATTGTACAAATTACTATAAGCTACATAGGCTAGTCTATGTAGTTGCACTATTTACATAATGAAAGGTTATCCCTTCACCTGTTGAGAGCCTGGTCTACTCAACAAAAACCATCTTTTACATATTTTTACTAGAAATAGGACTAAAGTTATCAAAATATAATTGACTCGATGGTATTTGGCTCATCTAAGACTAAGCTTACTTTACTCCATAAAAAAGATATCCTCATGTCTCTTAAAGAGCACGTATACTGAAGTTATAATTCCAGACTAACTTCTAATATACCTCATGAAGCAACATGGCTTCAGAACTATAGCTTTACATAGTCATTCGAAGCATTCAAATCTCAAGGATTTTTCATACTATTTTTGAAGCACAAGGTGGTCACCTGCTTTAATCAAAGCTCCATTCTGAATTAAGTCGCGTCACCAAAAAATTGACCAAATAAATATCTTAATACTGAATTCGAGGTAGGAAGAGATATGCTTTAGAAATTTCTAGTCTTTCATACATCCAAACAATCTCACGTCGTATGTCTAGCATGGATTAAAATTCATCTCATTTCTTTTAGAGTGATTAACATCATTTCATTAAAGTCTTTGAAGGTATAAGGAAAACCTTCCCTGATTATCCATTCCCTCTATAAGTCACTTGCATAGTTCTTATATATGGAAGGAAATATCTTAGATGCTTGACAACATCATTTGAAGCATTCTCTACTAAAGATTTACTCTCATAAAAATAATGCAAAAGAATAGTCAACAAACACAAATAGTTTAAAAACAACTTTACAATAAACATCACAATTATACCTTACAATATATGAGGTTCTAGAAACAACGTCCATCTTAAAATTACAGAAGATATTTCCACATAAATTTTAATTACATCTACATACTACTACAAATCTCTTCAAAAATCTTTACAACGTAAATATACCAGCGATACTAAAGCTAGCCGACATAATTAAATCATGAAAAAAAAAGCTTTCTTTATACACTAGCGAAAGGCACCCTTTCCCATATCTAATTGAGACTCAACTCGAGGTCTTGTTATTTATCCTTTGTTGCTACCCTCGACAACCATTCTTGTAGCGATACATATCCATGTGAGAATTCTCTTGGTCGTAGGAAAGAGAATATCCACTCATCGGGATCAGATATGACACCCAAGAGAATCAAAGATTTGCAAGTTTTCAAATAAAAATAAATACTTTGCATGCAACAAAAACATCTACAAGCATACCTCAATACATATTCTCTACTTATTTTTGATGAAGCATTCAATATTTTCAACCTATACAAACTTATTAATCACAGTCAATATTCATTACACGGATACGAATGACAGGAAAAAATCATAAATCATTTTCTTCATTTGATGCAAACGTTTACTATTTTTCCTTTAACAAAAAACACAAGTTCATTTATACATATCTATTTTTCCTTCAAGTTACTATTTTCCTTCAACAAACATCTAGGAGGATATATACATGAACAACAACACACAAAAACTCAGATATAATTTTTGCTTCTTTTTAGAAACTTATAGCAGTTTTCTTTAAATATATCCTACAAGTTTTCCATTCAACAACTCAACTTACTCTACCATCCTACTACAAATATATGTAGTTCTTATTAACTCTCCATTAGCTCATAGTTCTAAATTTCTAGGCAGTCAAACTTAGAAAACAAAACATGTTCTCTAAAACTTAGCAGCAAAATTTTACCCAAATATTCTATTCTTCTAAAACCAAGTTTTATGTTGGAACAAAATGCTCATGTGGAGTAGAAATATTCAATTCTCAAACAACTCGTTTACTAATCCTTTACACAAGAAAATTTTCCTAGTTTTCCAATATGCACGACTTCAAGAAAAATACAAATCAATTAAATAATCATGATATTCAAGGTAAGTTTCAGTTTTTGTCACTTCAATTCCTAAAATGTGGTCAAAAGCACAAAATCTCTACTGCAATTAAATATATAAGAAAATACCACTTTCATTATTCATTTTGTAGCTGACACAATAGATTATTTTCCCAAGAAAAATAATGGCTGACCAAAGAAGAACTTACTCCTACAAACAAATTTCACACAATATATCATTCTAGCATGCTTTCTTTAAAGAATTCTACTTGATGTTCATCGCAATTATTTCAAACCTTCTTACCCAATGCCTCTTTTCTTTATTCTCCACTAGATAGAATATCCTCCAATACGCTTTCTTTTCTTCCAAGATAAATCCCCCAAAAAATAATAATCTTCACAAACCTCTTCCCTTCACTTACAAAACCATTCCACCTCTTGCAAGCTTCTCACTACCCAAAACATTACTCCACTTGCTCGACACGATTCCATTCTTTTATCGGTAGCCATGGTCATTAATTAAATTCTTTTTAACACAAAGGTGGTGGAAAACAACACTTCACATAATTCTCATGATTGCACACTCAACAACCAAGCCAAAATATAGCTACGAGCAAAACTATGTTTTCTCCAAAATATTTCATGTTAAAAACAACCGTGAAGCGAATAAATCAAAATAACAATTATACGAGGTTCAAGCTCATATAATACTAGAAACAAGAAATTATTTTTTATCATTATTGTCTTTATTTACTAATAAATATTTCCTTTCTAGATTCTACTCTAGAAATGTTATTTTTAAACATATGCTTCCTTCTTCTAAAAAGAATTAATAGTGAACAAGGATTTCCATAACCACTATAATTACACCAAAAAACAAACTACTATAATATATGTAATCTTTAGCTAAAGATCAATATGATTAGTTTCTTTTATGCAAATCATGTTATGCATATTCATTAAATAAGCACTCATTTGTGTTGCTTCCCAATACTTTATCAAATAACCCATAACATCATTTCCCTTGGACATTCCCTTTCTCGGTAACCAATTATTTCTGCACCAATAGCAAACTCATTCCTGCAAAAGTAAATTTCCATTAGCAGAATATTATCCTTCCATAAAATATAGCCTTAATAGAAACTTAAATATGATATGATCAATCATTTCACTATACACTTTTTACCAAAATACATGTTTTACAAGATAAATTAAAATAATAGTCCATCATCTCATCAGAAGAAGCAATAGAAAAACATGAAACCATCCAAATAAAAGGTTTGCCAAGGGAGGATCATGACAATTCATTATAATTATGATCTATGCATTCTTGGAGATAATTTGGACATGTCATAAAACGAGTTAAGTGTGGCTTATGTATTAGAAATATTTTATGTTTGATTGTATTTGTGGCTTATGTGGCCATCATTATTATTTTGAATGGAAAGTCCTTACAAGTAGAAAAAATCACCCTGCGAATGACTTATTAACATTGTCGACTTTAATAGGGACAAAAGGATGAGATAAGTACTTCAATGAGATCAAATTTTTTTGGTAAAAACATTGACCATAAATCCACCTATTTCTTAGTTCCTCTTGTTTATCTCATTCCATAATGAGTAATATAGGACTATGTTATTCTTTAAATACCCAAATCACCTCAAACTTATTGCATTTGAATCATTGGCCTTGTTAAAAAATAATAAGCATATGAAACATTATAAATAAACTAATCACTATCAATCTATATCATTATAACTTAAACTAGTCATAGAGATATTATTAAAATAATATTAGGCTTCTATTTATATCATGTACAACAAGCAATAATACTAGAGAATTTTATTCCAATCTCAAGCACCAATCTAGAGAAAGAATCATTCATTCGTGAGGATGTCAACTTGTTGACCATGTCAAAAGGTATACAAAACTCACTAGGCAACATGAGTTCTCCCATGTTTAATAATAAAAAACTAGATTATTATTTTAGTATATATAGCAATGTCTTTAATGTCTTAAAAGTGCAAGGTTTTAACGCAAAAAATTGTAGATTTCTTAAAGTTCATTAAAAAATGATAAATATCATTCTATATATTTATGCATCACGTAAAGAAGCAAACGATATGTTTAAACCCATATTTGGTTAATGTATGGAAGAATGTACATGATCTAAGGACTTCAACAAGTTTAAATATTTTTGGTACAAACAACAATAATAAGGCCATAGATATTGGAATAACCTCAACTTATTTATGTCCAATTAAATTATGATTCATTATTATGATCTATGCATTCTTGGGGATACTTGGGACATGTCATCAAAAAATTTAGTGTGGCTTACATATTAGAAATATTTTATATTTGATTGTAGTTGTAGCTTATATGACCATCATTATTAAATTGAATGGAGAGTCCTTACAAGTAGAAAAATTATCCTATGAATGACTTATAAAGGCTATCGACTTTAATAGGGATAAAAGGATGAGATAAGGACTTCAATGAGATAAAATATTTATGGTAAAAATATTAACCATAAATCCACCTAGTCCTTAGTTCCTCTTATTTATCTCATTCCATAATGAGTAATATAGGACTATGTTCTTTAAAAACCCAACTCACATCAAACTTATTACATTTGATTTATTGGTCTTGTTAAAAATATTAAGCATAGGAAATATTACGAATAAACTAATCACTCCCAATCTATATCATTATAACTTAAAATCCTCACCGAGATCTTAATAAAATAATATTAGGCTTTTTTTATCTCATGTACAACAAGAAACAATACTAGACAATTTTATTCGAAAAAATTCTATGTATTTCCTATGACCCGTTGGTATGCACCAATAATAAATATTTTTTTTACCTTTACTCTTAATCACTTTAAGATCCTCTATGGACTAGATCACATGTAAAAAAATCAGCTTATAATCTTCGTATCACTCACAACATAACTACTTATTTTGATTATTTACGCTAGGGTTAGTACTAGGTCACTTGAAATTTTTTAAATAAGAAAAATAAATTGGTTATTTTATCAATTAGTAGACTCAAATTTTGATGTGAAGAAGTCAAACAACAAATAAAAAATCAAAATTCCTCTTCTACTAAAATCCTCCTTTTCATCAAAATCTAGTGTTCCTTCCATTTTTAACTTGTATTGGTGGATGGATTCCTATAAATAAATTGTGACCCTCCTCACACGATCATTGATTATAGATTGATTGATGGAATATACTCACCTTTTCCTATATAATGTGGTACTTTATGTATGTAGGATCAAGTACATTCCTTCGACCACTAGAAGAAGGGTGGTAGGAAAAGGTAAGTGGGAAGTGATGATTCAACTCGTGAGTACATGGAAGCTCATGCATTAGTATATCATGTAGACTTCATGATTGATTGGATAATGTGTGTGCTTTGTTTTGAATATTTGTTTGTTGCTTGATTAAATATGATGCATTCATAAATATTTTAGTGGCAATGAAAGTGCTAAAAGCATGGGAGCCTTTCATTAGAAAGCATTTGGTAAAATAGAGATTGTTTATATGCTTATAAATAAATTTAAAAAAAAATAATATTAGTATATATATATATATATATATATATATATATATATATATATATATATATATATATATATATATATAAATAAATATATACAAGGAGAAAAATGAGAATGGGTGGTTTGTTTTGGTAAATAATTTTTGGAAAGGGGGGGGGGGGTTTTGGGGGGGGGGGTTTTTTTTTGTTTTTTGGGAAAGAAAAAAGGGGGGGGGGTTGGGGTTTTTTGGTGTTTTTTTTTTTTTAATGTGTCTTGCCAGAGAGAAGTCTCATTTGGAATTCATCTTCAACTAATTGTTATAGGTGTGCTTACTATATTCTACTATGAATTAACAAATGTTGAAATAGTTTGATTAATTGTTGTGAAAGAAAGAGATGTTTTAATTTTAATTGTGGATTGAGAAATATTGTATGAAAATCTATAAGGAGTACCTACAAATGCTATGTTTTTTTCTTAAATATTGAATTACTCACAATGCAGTAATGTGGATAAATGTGAGCTTTGGTGTAATTCAAATAGCTAAGCACCCTTTTTCCTATTGAATGATGTGATGAAGATAGTTACTTGAAACTAGAAATGGTATGTTTGTTGTGAAGTAATTGTAAAAGGAAGTTTGATATTTAAACCAACTTTTGTTCGTATTATGAACCTGAATATGATAAATTGGGGAAATAAACCCATTTGAGTTTGTTTGGGTAATGTTAAATCTAGCAAGACAAGATATATTTAGGTAGATTCACATGTAGAATAATGACTTATTGTGTGTCTCTAAGTGATAGTTGGAATGGGTTTAAAAGAGCTGATTTTTTAATGTGCCTATATTTTATGCTTTGTTACTGTGAATGACGATGCATGTTTGAATGTGATTGAAATTTACATGTAGATATGGTTGAAATAGGCATAACTGATTTTATGAGTCATAATCTAATCCCTTGCATCATCACTTGAGACCCTAAATGGTGATTATGATTTGTGATATTTTGTTCAAGCTAAGGATGAAATGGAAGCCATGCAAGACAACATTCAAAATTGGAAATGTAACACAGTTGTGTTATGACAGTACACAGGAAGTCTTCGTGACTGTTTTGTGATAGTGCACAAAACATTGCAAATGTAAAATCAGTATTTCAAGGAATACAAACTCATTGTAGAGATTGAGGTTTGAAATACGTCTGAATATTTTAGTTGAGTGCAAGAGATATTGAACAAAGAGGATAAAGTTTTTTAGAAAAATTGTTTGTTTGATAACCTTGTGTATCATTGAACTACAAAAGTATTAAACTCAAAATTATATTGAACTCAATTTGTGTAGGTTGGTATTAGTAATCCCTTTTTCATTTGTGGAAAAGAAATTTGATCAACCTAGGTTTTGTTCAATTGTGGATGCTAGTATGGATAACCTAAAGAGACACTGAGTAACTTCATGTAATTGAGATATTTTCTGTTATAATGTTTCAGTAGAAAATTATATAAAGATGTGTTTTTGTATATCCACTTTTTATCCTTTGAATAGTTTTGATGGATGAAAGTATCAATGAGATATGAGTTGGTATGTTATCTTATTGTAAGAACCTTGATGTTCGTATTTCATTAGTAGCTTTAAATCATTGAATTCAAAAAAATATTGGCAGTAGACTACCTGAGAATGGATGTTAAAGGAACCCCAAAAATGTGTTAAACATATAAGCTTTTGCTTGCTCTTCAAAAGTTGCTTTGTTATTGGTGAAAATGAATCTTTGTAAAATAGCTAAGAGCCACCCAATTCGGTTATGAGATGACCAGAATGGTGGTAGAGAAGCTCAACTATAGTAAACTTGAAGTATTGAAAGATAAATAGGAAATGTGGAAATTTACCTTCATGTGTAGAGTAATGGTGTAACCTCTAAGAGTTAAGTTAGAAGGTCTTGACGTCCACTAGGTCTGGTAAATAACGTTTGGATTATATAAGAATCTTTTATTCTCCCCTTTTGTTACAACCGAACTTAATAAAATAGTTCAAATGTATTTTGAAGGAAAGCTTGTGTTGAATATTAATAATTATTAAGATATAGGTATACTTCCAACGTAATGTGTACATTACTATTGAGAAAATATGTGGTGGTAAAACTATTTTAAAAGAGAGTCCTTGTAGTAAGTTATTTTAAAAGCTTAATAATCCAAGACCTAGTACCTTGAGATATAAAGCAAATAACTTAGGTTTATAATCTTTTATACCAATTTTTGGGACATATCTTCTAGGTAGAATGGAATTAAATGTTTATAAATCTTTTTAGTATGGAATAATATTTCATGATGACTAGTGAAAAATATAGTTTCATATCATGTGCTATTACTTTGATTTGGATACTAAATTTTCCAATGTGGAGAAAATAAATCATAATATTATGTTTGTATAAGTAATAATAAGTTAGAATTTGGAAAGGAATCTAGTGCTTTTCTGATATCATGGATTAAATAAGTGTTAGTAAGATTCTATATGGGATAGAGATAGGATCAACTTGGGTAAAAATATCAAAGGTAAATCCTTTCTTAGAAACCTTGAGATTCCTTATAAATGTAGAGAAACTATTATAAAATAAACCTTTGTGGAACAACATGAAAAAGGTGGAAAATATACACCCAATGTCATTGAGATGTGGGTAAGCATGCAACACGACTTGAGAATGATCATTTTATAGCAAGAATAAGGTTGGTCTAAGTGATCTTGTCAAAAATTATAACAAGGGGTGGTATGGGATGCTTCCTATAGGCCATTTACCAAGAGTATGGTGATAAATCTATGTACCATCTAACTAGAACTGGGATAGCATGAATCTATAGCTAGTATAGCCATGATTTTTGGTATGGGATGAAGAATCGTGAGGCAGATTGTGCATTTAATACCAATTCTAGTGTCAGGGTAATGACATGGCTCTAGCTGACTCCAAGGAAGAGGATGTTCAACTAGACACTAGGCATATGTATGCTAACCCCTTGCATAATTAATTTGAACAAGTTGGTCGGTTAAGTTGAGGTTCAATATGCTAAGGGATGAGGAGAGTATGTATCCACCCTTTAGGTGTTATGGGCCCTAAAGAATAACCCCAACCATGGTTCAACCCTCATGCCAGAAGAAGAGGATGTTAAATGAGATAATTCAATTCCATAAAATGGCACCTTTTATAGGATTTGGCCAATCTCGTCCACTTGGGTGATTGTCTACAGCAATATTGAAATCCAAAAGTGGTATGATATACCTATACTAATTGAATTTTTAAATTAATGAATCATTGGGTGAATTATAATTGCTATGAACATGAAAGCTCTTTTTAGGATAAATGATAAACTTAGGTGAAAAAAAATTACCTAGAAAATTGCTTGGTTTATTTATGTGGTGCAACCAGGTGAGTAGACTTGGGTTGTTACATGTGGTATTAGAGCAAAAGAGATCCTTATGTTGTAGGACTCCGAATAAATATTTTTGTTAGATGAATTTAAACCAATAAATTAACATGCTTCTTTTACCTATAGGTCTAATGGTGCACATGTTGCGAGGTGGATCTTCAAGAAATCCCATGGGATCTAGGTAGGAAGAAACCACCATAAGACCTCCAAGGGGACCAAGGATAGGGGTAAGGAAAGAAGGTCCTCAAAGGGAAAGAAGGATGAAATAGTTGAATGAACCTCCACCAAATGAGCCTAGTAGGGAGGATGGAAGTTTGGCAAAGGTAGTACAATTGTTGCAAACTCATATGGATCAACAAAAATAAGAAATGGTACAATAGAAAGCACACATGGCCCAACAACAAGATTTAATAGTCCAACAATAGAAATTAATTGAGGACTTAACCAGGGATAGGGAAACTATAGGTAGAACAGAGGGAGCATCTAATGAGCCTATAGGAACTAGTACTGGTAGGGCCAAAGTGAGTGTAGAGTTGGCCAAGAACCTAAAGAAGGTTGTGATTTCCAAGTTTAATGGAAAAAATGATGGAGATGCAGTAGAGAATTGGCTGAATGAACTAGAGTCATACTTTTCCTTGATAGTTTTATCATCTGAATCAAAAATTGCATTGGTTGTCATGAATATGGTAGAAGTAGCCCTGGACTGGTGGAAAACCTTTAAGAGAGGGTAGGGCATTGAAGCTATAGACCTCAAATGGGAGGACTTTGTTAAGGAATTTAGAAAAATATTTCTAACTAAGTAGTACTATGTGGAGAAATTTGGGGAATTTACTAACTTGCAACAAGAATCAATGATAGTCCAAGCCTATCATCAAAATTTATCCAACTGCTGAAATATGCAACCCAGTATGAGAACAATGAAGAGATGAAAGTTCAAAAGTTCATTTTGGGACTTCATCCCAAAATCTAAACTGTGGTAAATATGCATAATCCTGAAGACCTTCCTAAAGCTTTTGATTTAGCTCATCAAGAAGAAGCAAATCAAGAAGAGAAAAGGACATATTTCAATTACCAAAAGCTATCTAAAAAATATAAGGAAGAGCTTAGGAAGCGTAAGAGTGCATGATTTATGAAGTGGGAAAAAGAACAGAGCAAAAATCCAAAAAGAGAGGACCAAAGTAAGTAGGGAAGAAAAAATAGAAATAACTTCCAAGGCAATAAGTTTAGAAAATATGGTAAGGGGTATCCTAGAAGGAATGATTAGAGACCATCAGGTCAGGAGAAGGCTAAGGAAGTTGCACCACAAGGTAGGAATGAGGATAGAAATAGGGGTAGTAGAGCTCCTGCAAATGGATGCTATGTATGCAAAGGTCCCCACTTTTCCAACAAGTGTCCCCATAGAGTTGACCTTCATCAAAAAGCTTTAGAAGAAACAACCCATAGGATCTTTGCTACAATAGGTAGTCCCATTCTTGATGGACAAGTTACTCATTTTCTAATAAATGGTAAAATTTATGATAAGGATGTATGTATTTTGATAGATAGTGGATCTATTGATAGTTTTATTTCCACTAGTTTAGTGAGGGACATACTGGAAAGACCCAAATTTTTGGCTAATGGTTGGAAAGTGGAGTATGGGTTAGGGCAGACCTACCAAGTAAACCAATGTTTATTTGACCCTCACATTACCTTACCCCAAGGTAAAACCAACTAGAATTTGTATGTGGCACCTTTGCATGCCTTTGACATCATTCTTGGTGTTGATTGGCTAAAAGTCCATAAGGCTCTTTTGAATTTTGAAGATAGATGGTTGGAGTTTATAGATGAATCTAACTAGAGAATTAGAATTCTTTGTGACCATGGTTCTATTAAACCACATCTATTGTCAAAAATGCAAGTAAAGAAGGCAATAAGGAAGAGGGGAATGATCTATGTAGTTAATATGAACAAGAAAGAAGAGACTAAAGCTGATTCTGACCTCTTCTAGAAGCATCCTATTTTGGGTGAGTTCAAGGATGTATTTTTGGAGGACCTACCAGGTTTACCTCCTCAAAGAGAGTTTGAATTTTCTATAGAGTTATTGCCTAGAGTTGCACCCATTGCTAGGGCACCATATAGAATGACCCCATAGAGTTACAAGAACTCAAGACACAACTTTAGGATTTGTTAGAGAAAGGGCTAATAAATCCTAGTGTGTCACCATGGGGAGCTTTTGTTTTATTTGTTAAAAAGAAATATGGATCCCTGAGAATGTGCATAGACTATTGGATGCTAAATAAGGTTACCATAAAGAATAGATATTATTTACCAAGAATATATGATCTTTTTGATCAGCTGAAAGGAGCTACCATATTCTCAAAAATTGACCTTAGATCAGGTTACCATCAACTAAGAATTCAAGAAGAAGACACATCTAAAACTACTTTTAGAATAAGGTACAAATATTATGAGTTTATAGTCCTACCTTTTGGGCTGACTAACACCCTAGATGCATTCATGAATCTCATGAATAGTATTTTTAGAGAGTAGTTAGACCATTTTGTGCTCATGTTCCTTGATGACATATTGATCTATTCTCGAAATAAGGAGGAACATGATCAACATATGAGAACTGTGCTTGATATTCTTAGGAAGAATCAACTATTTGGGAAGCTATCAAAGTGTGAATTCTACACTCCACAAGTACAATATTTGGGACACATAGTATCTATTGAGGGGATTGTTGTAGATCCCAAAAATATTGAAGCAATTATTGATTGGCTTGCACCCACAAATGTAATTGAGGTGCATATTTTTATGGGGTTAGTACACTACTATAGATGGTTTATCAGAGGTTTTTTAAAGATTTCTCAACCTATTACAAACCTTCAAAGAAAATGAAAGGATTTTAAGTGGACAGATCAGTGTGAGGAAGCCTTTCAAACTCTAAAAGAGAGGTTGATGACCGTACCAATTCTATAGTTACTTGATCCTTCTAAGAGGTTTACAGTGTGTATTGATGCATCAATTGAGGGATTAGGAGGGGTTTTGACCCAAGATGAAGTGGTCATTACCTTTAAATCAAGAAAATTTAAGAGACATGAGGTAAACTATGCCACTCATGACTTGGAGTTGGTAGTTGTTGTGCATGCTCTTAAGATTTGGAGGTACTATTTGCTTGGAAAATCATTTGAACTCAAGACAGATCACCAAAGTTTAAGGTACATTTTTACTCAACCCTTGTTGAATGCTAGACAATATCGATGGATGGAGTTTCTAGTTGAGTATGATTTTAGAATTGAATATATCAAGGGTAAGGAGAATAAGATTGTTGATGCTCTGAGTAGGAGAGGGTGTATTTCTACAATGACAAAGTGTCATTATGATCTGATAGATTAGGTCAAGGAAATGCAATAAAAAGATGAATTTTGTTAGGAATGTAATGCTCAAATTAAGCAAGAACCTAGAAAAGATACAAGTTTTATGTATAGGGATAATTTGTTGTATTATAAGAACAAATTAGTTGTTCCAATAATGGGTGGATTGAGAGAAACAATCCTTAAGGAGGCACATAATACTCCTTATTATGTGCATCTTGGTGGGGCAAATATGCACGAGAGCTTGAGGAAGGCCTATTACTAACTAGGTATGAAAAAGGATATTAATGATTATGTGGCTAGGTTCTTGGAGTGTCAAAAAGTTAAAGCGAAACACTTACATCCGGTAGGTCATTTGTACCTGCACAGACATTCCTACGTAGAAATGGTAGGTGGTTTCAATGGAATTTATAGTCGATTTTCCTAAAATAAGGTTTAGGCATGATGCAATCCTAGTGGTTGTGGATAAGTTAACCAAGGTTGCACATTTCATAATAGGGAATGTACAAGATGATGCACCTGCTATAGAGAAAAATTTCCAAAGAGATAGTGTGACTACATGGGTTTCCTAAAGTTATAATATCTAATAGATATTCATGCTTTACCTTAGAATTTTGGTAGGTTTTGCATGAAGTGTTGGATACCAAACTAAATATCAATTCAACCTATCACCTTTATACAAATGGATAGATTAAGAGGGTGAATCAGTTCTTAGAAGATATGTTGAGAATGTATTGTATGGATTAGCATACTAAATGGAAATATTACTTATACCTAGTTAAGTTTACATATAATAAAACTATCATGCATCACTAGGTATGGCACCTTTTGAAGCCTTGTATGGAATAATATGTAGGAATCCCTTATCATGGGATAATACGAAATATCGAGTAGTGATCGGACTAGATATTGTAAAAGAAATGGAAGATCAATTGAAAAAAATTTAGAAAAAGTTGAAGGAGGTCATAGATCACCAAAAGAGCTACATGGACCTCAAAATAACATCAAGGGAATACTCTGTGGAAGACAAGGTGTTCTTAAGGGTGAAATCTACTAAAAGTTCTATAAAATATTCCAAACAAAAAGTCAAAATTTTTCTTCTACTAAAATCCTCCTTTCGAACAAGATCTAGTGTGCCTTCCAATGTTAATGTGTGTTGGTGGATGGATTTCTACAAATCAATTATATGGAAGAAACTTATATAATAATGTATAGGATACAAATATGTAAATCTAACTTACCTTTATTCTAGAGTTATTATGGAAAAACATAGAGTATTGGCACCAATGCAACCTTGATAATGGCAATAATCCAATGCATGACACTCCCACCTATGAACCTTTTTTAGACCCAAGACACACTAGTAATAAAATTCATTGATACTGCATCCCACTTCCATTATGATATTGCAAGTGGATACAAAAATATGTCAAATTTTAAATAAAAATTCATAATAATTCTAACCCTTTTCCTTCACTTGATATCTTCATAAGTTATCCTATGGGTAACATTAAATAATGAATAGTATCTTTTGTTCATATCAAAGTCCATGATATATAATTGATCAATTTTTTTGTCTTTCTGGTCTCCTTCAACAGTGTCTGTTTCAGGTTGTGGGAGCCTCTCAAAACCCTCCTTTTAATTATAAAAAGTTGGATGATATTATATCATTCATGTAAAATAGATGTAAATTTTGGAAATACCTCTAGTCATACCAAGGAATCCTTATCTAGTTTTATATCTCACATTTTTCAAATTATTTTCAATTGCTTTTGGAAATCTTGTTCTACATCGTTCATCTTGTGTCTTTCAAATGGTATAGTTGTTTCATACTAGCATTCACTCATTCATACTCCTATAGAATTTTCCTCATCATGTAGATAGGAGAACTTTCTTATTGTCCATTAGATTTTGTACTAATCATATATTATGATAATATAATCAATTATGATATTAAATTACAAAAATGGAGTTAATTGAATTAGACTAACCTATGAGAATGTTGGAATTCAAACTATTTTTCAGAAATGTTCTAAAAGATTTGTTTACTAAAATCATATGCAAAAAATATAATAAGAGCAAAATAAAAGAGCATATAGTTGAAAATAGGGGAAGAGTGCTAAAGGAAGTCAATAAAGATAATGGAGATAAATTAATTGAATGCATACAAGATGAAGATGATGAGACTCATCCTAGACAAAAAAAGGAGTATTGATGATATATATGAACCATGTCCACGAAGATACTTTTCCAATTATGATTTCATGACTAGAGTTGTCTAGTTGATGATCCTAAAGCATATGAAGAAGCACAAGGTATGACATTCTGGAAATATTCAATATAAGATGAGTATAATTCATTCATAAAGAATGATACATTGGAGTTGAAAACCCTTCCAAAGAGAAATAATTAGGTTATATGTAACGGGTTCTATAAGACTAAGTTAACATGAGGAGTTATTTAAGAGCATAAGTTAGCATGAATTAGAAGTTTCCTTAAGGAAGTGAATCTACATCAAAGAATTTTTTGGTTAATCAAAGTGTAATTTAACTGAAAAAAAAACCATCTTATCATGTTCACTCAAAATATATTGAAGTCCATTAAAATTTGATTAAATATGAATTTATAGAGTTCAAGTATTGTAGGATAGATTTTCATGTAGCTGGCATATTCATGATAGCATTAGCATTGGCTAAAATTGATAGTCTTCATAGTGTTAGATGCAAAGAATGATTCCAACTTTAGTGTAGTATACTACATAATATTTTTGTTCAATTTTATCTAAAAGATATATTAAATTGTGGTGTTAAACATTTTAATGTTTATTTTGTGTAAGTTTTGAAATAGATGGCAAGAAGAAAATCTACAAAATCAAAATAAAAATTATGGTAAAAATAGAATGGTGATTAATAAAAAAATACTAATGATATTTTTTGATAAGAGTGAAAAGTTACTAGTTAAAATTTTAGGTAGGGTAAGTAGTCTATTATTAACAATATGAACATATTATAAATATGTTGTATCTCTACCAATTTCTAAATTATACTATTACATCGAGAAATATTTCTATGTCTTCCTATTTTTTAACTAACTTAATTTTTGGTGTTAAAAATCCTATTTCTTTTGAATGCATTTTTTTTCTTGCAACATTATTATACATAACAGACCCTGGTTGTTTAATTCCTTGAAAACATATTATTTTGTACTTCTTAAAACAACATATGATATTTTTTTAATAAGCTATGGGTGGCTTCTATTGGGGTCATTCCCATAATAATGTCAGAATACTACATTTATTGTCATATCAATTGACTCATATCTATCTTCTTCTTTTATCAAATATATTTTTCATTTCCTTTTCTATCAAATATGTTTTTCATGTTTTTCAAGGTGTTATATTTCTATGATCAACACTTTGACATCATTTTCACTAAGATATGCTTGACTAGTTTCATTCTAAAACTTAATTTTTTTTACCACGACAAAGATCAACAACATTCATGGCTAAATTTTTGCTACCTAATTTCCTTCTCTATAAATATGCTCACATTTTTAAAAGATTAACTCTAATAATAGCTTATAAACATTAACAATAATATTTTCTTATCCAATACCCATATCCATTTTTTTGGTATCATTAATTATAATTTAAAGATCCTCTCATTAAATGGTTGGGGGATAGAAAGATGGATTGAAAGCTTTCTATGGTTGGACCTAGAATGGTAGAGATATATATAATAAAAAGCATCTAGAGACACAATTGTCTAGAAATAAATTGGGGGTTGATTAGATGTGTTATGTAGTGTGAGACATAGACAAATACCATGTATAATTTTAGCCATTATCAACAGATAAATTGGAGGTAGACAAATTTAAGAACTGGTCACGTCACGATCTGCCTCTTAACCTTATTTTTCTTTATTTATAGGATGGACAAAAAAAATCCTTTCTGTTGCAATGAACAATGATAAAGAATAAAAAAAGATATAGAAATGTGTATACTAAGCTATGTTGTCTTTGTGAGGTAGCAAAATTGTTTAATAATACCTAAACCAATGTTCAAAGAGCAAATTGTCCACAGCTGCAAGTGCAATTGCGATATTATATTATATAAATTAGTTGCCCACACGGAGGTGTTGAATGGTTGGGGGATAGAAAGCTGGATTGAAATAAAAAGCAATCATGCACACAGGGGGCTTTAGAGCACATGGCAATGGAAAACAGGAGGAGACAAGACCCAAGGATACACGCAGGCATGTTCATTATGATGTTATAAAATTAGATAGCTGCTATTTTGCACAAGATTCCTTGTTTGCTTGTGTCTGTTGTTTTTTGAGGAAGATGAGTTGTATCGTCTAGCATATAAATATATGAATGTACATTGGTAGAGATAGATCACAGATCATAGATCAGCATCTCAGCAATCAATCAAAATTACAATGATGGTGAGCACATTAGCTTCTCTTTTGTCATCGCTGGGAGCGAACCTACAGTCACTTCCTTCTCCTCGCAGTCGCAAGAATAATAAGCATAAGTGGTCATGGAGCATGCCTTCTAGATTCCACACAGGATTTGGAAAGACCTATTGTAGGCAAGGTGGAGAGGTTGCAGGACCAACATTGTTCCTATTATTATTTGATAGATTGGCTTGGACGAGCATTGCAGGTGGTGTTGGATGCTCATTCCAATTTGACAGAGGCTCACAGGGATAGTGACATAGAAATTTAGGGTATGGGCTGCAAGTGGATAAACCAACATTTGGAAGACATGGTCCATATTCTATACATGTGCAATGTATTGAAGGATAGCATCTCACAAATCAGGAAGCATGAGGAGAATCAGACGAAGCTTCCATGGGCCATCTACAATGCCAAGGCTATATATATATGGCCATAGGAGAGGTACCAAAAGGGTTGATAGACAAAAAGAAATATCAATTTAGATGGAAAGCAACACACTATTACTAACATAATGGTGTCCTTTTTAAGAAAGGGTGTGATGGTGTCTTGTTATGCTACATTTAAGAATAAAGGAAAAGGACCCTAATTAAACAATATCATGATGAAGGAGAGCATTACTCTATGCCTACCATAATTTATAAAATCCTATAGGCTAGATATTAATGGCCTACTATATTTTATAATTGTTACTAGTGGGTTAAGGATATTAGATCATAATACATGTTCAAATGAAGGAAGAGAAGATCACTAATCTCGTAAAATCCATTATCATGACTAAAACTTTCCAAAAATAGGGTTTAGACTTCATAGAAAAAATCATTATGTTGTCAAGTGCAAGGTATGGATAGATTCTCATTGTTGTAGATTACTTCACTAAATAGGATGAAATAATATCATCCAAGATGGATAATTACAAGACAATGGTCTAATTGTTTGAATATATCATCAACAAATTTGGGGCTCTAGTTATCATAGTCATAGATAATAACTTCTACTTCAAGGGGGCTAATATGAAATCACTATCCCTAGGTCAATGGGTTGGTTGAATAAACTAAAAAATATATAATGAGGATCCTAAAAAGAATCATTTCACAATAAAAATGGAATGATATACTAAGATTTGTAAACCACTATAAGAAGATTGAGTGACACCAAAAACATCCAAGGGATTGTTGCCCTACAAGTTAGTCTAAGAAAAGGAGGTTATTCTAGAAATTAATTTAGAGATCCATTCCCTCTAAATGACATAATAGCCTAAGGTTTAAGACATTTACATTGAGCTCATACAAGGAAGGTTGAGTGCTTTGTTGTCCCTAAAGGAAGAAATAGAAAAGGCTTGTAAAAGAACAATGTAACACCAAGAGGTTATCAAAATATTTTTCAACAAAAAAGCCATGGATATGGACTACAAAGAAGAATACTTTATATTTAAATGGGATGAAGATCAAGAAAAACTAGAGGAACACAAGAATTTTGATTTATTTTAGAATAGTCCCTATCAAATTTTGAATACCAAGGGCCCTAATCCCTAGAAAATTGCCATCAATAGGAGAATTATACCTATTTATATGAATGGATAACACCTCCACCCAATTTAGTAACAATTATTCTAGCCAAAATATTATGTATATATGTACACATATCCCTAGTTGAAATTATTTCAACAATTATTCCTCCTTTTTCTTCTACAAATTCCCACTTCAATAATTCCCTTTCTTCCTGCACTAGTAATTATAATGTCATATTCTTTTCTCTTCTTCTATAAATCTAGGAATTGTTCATATCATTATACATCATGCTATTTATGTTAAAAAATAAGGCTTTCAAATGAATGAAAAACTCATCACACTAAGCCAAGAACTCGTCTAGTGGGTGTGGCCCATGCCAACTAGTGGTAGGGGTGAATCGACCCTTAATGGGTTGGCCACCCTACCCAATAGGCATATGCTAAGGTGCAAGTAGGCACAACCTACAAGGGTATATAGCCCTTGGAGGGACTAAAGGACCTCCATGTTTATACATGCCATGCAAAGTCCCATATTTTATTATATTTCTTCATTCACTACAATCATTCTATTCACCATCTAAGCCTATATTACTCAAGAAACTCTCAAAGTAGCATACATGTGCTTTACACATAATTTGGGTAATGTTATACTTCAAACCAAGAAAATGAAAACTTCCTTGAGAAAATTTACTCGAGTGTAAAAATCAAGCCTTCCTATTAGTAAGTTGCTAGCAATATTGAGTGAATCAATCAATTTTTACAGTCAATCATCCCATGGTCAAATATTATCTAAGTCCTCTAGGGTAAGCAAACTACTTTTCCATTAAAAAAAATAACTTTTTTAAAAGAGCATATTTCTTTTAGGATCAATTTGAAGCTCTATGAAAATCATATTATCTTGCTTCACACCATGTAAACTTACCGAAAGTATTCGTAAATGATTGATTATTCCCAATACATAGCAAACCAAATTGATAACTAGTTGAAATACTTTGGGTAAGAGATAAAGGTCAACTACATCTCCTACTTGTCTAGCTCATCATATACTAGAAATATTGGTTCCCAACACTCTAGGTAGACCTAGTAGGAGAAAATGGCTAATCCCTTTTAGTGGTTGAATGCATAGATATATCCTATAGAGAAGTGACCAAGATCTCCTATTGCTTCTATGACAAGTTGCATAAGGTAATCATGGAAAATATTAGGGGTAAATTACTAAGATTATTAGATGAAGCACGACAAAGCATAAGGCGAGGGGAATGGCCAAGTGAAGATTTATACTAGAGAGGACAAAACCTTCATCCACCTTTGTGGATTTTTGGCCATGCCTTTTGAGTTTCCTGTATGAGTATCTAACTACATGTTCAAACTAGAGTACATGTGATAACTTGATTATATGAACCTAAAGTATTTTAAGGGGTAGAATAAAACTACTTTCTACACACTCAAGAAGTCCATTATGAAGATAACACCAAATTTGCATGGGTTTCACTAGGTGGAAGAGGTAAGTATGAGATAAATAGGAGTGGATTAGCTATAATATCATTGGTCCTATGGTCCTTAAGTTTAATTTTAAAATACACTAAGGAGCAATAAGTTGGATACTTTATTTACACATGAAAAATATATAACATCTAGAAGCAGGAAAATCCTAGCAAATAATTAACCTTGGCTAGTTTTTGGAATATCAGTGGATATAAAGATGAAATCCCAACCCACTAGAGTAACATACCTTTTACACCAAAGAGAAGGGTGAATTTGAATTAAATATAAAAATGAACCATCAAAAGCTAGGGGTACTAAGAAAATTGGGGTATATAAATAGGAAAATCCTAGCATGGTAGAAGATGAGATATGAGATAGGTATAATCACAAATCCTACTAGATATTACCTATTTGATTATGGATTATCCATCATATAGGATATAAAGCATCCAAAAATGCAAAAATGACCAAGATCATTGTTAAAACAATGGTCAAATCCTCAAGCTTCTAGAGACTAAGGAAGAGGGAAATGCCTAAAATAAACGTTTTCTACACCTACAATTATAGCAATGGTTATTTTGGAATTAAGGAAGCATATAATTAATGGGAAAATGGATTTTGAGAGGTATGGATCACTGTTTGACAAGGTTTCAATGATGAAAGAGCAACCACATTAGACAAACCAACTTAATTAAGGAGAAATCCCTTAAGGAATATCCCATCCTAAGTTGAGAACAACCAAAATTGTGGTCGCTACTAATACCACCTTTACTTCCCTACCATCATCCACTACTCTCCCTTATTTATCTAACCATTCTTATTTTATTCTCTCTTATCCTCTCCCTTCCTATTCTTTTTCTACCCTTCTACTTTCCACTTCCAATTGTCCACCTCACCCACCATCTCAATCCAAAAAAATCCTCCTATATAAAATGATGCCCACATCCCTAGCTCAAAGGGCTAAGTCTATAGGAGCACCCTCATAAACTAGCATAGTTTTTAGGAAGCATGGTGTTTTCATGGAAGATAGTATATAAGATTAAGGAGACATATGTTATCAAGGTGTTTGATGTCCTTGTTTACCAAGAGAAGAAATGTAAGAAATAACACAAGTGGCTGAAGGGAAATACTTCCAAGCTTCTATACTAATGCATTCATGGTTGGTAAGAAGGGGGATACAATATATATCCAAATCCATAAAATCTAATCCTTAAAAAGTGTTGACAATTCATACCAACTTGACTACCATAGTATCCAAGCTAGATATAAATAGGATGGACCCATATCAATTGGTCTAGCTTGTAAACCAAATCACTCTTGGGATAACAATAAAATTTGGTCAACCAATGATTGATAATAAAGCAATTTAAAAATAAATTTTAAGCTCAAAGCAAAAGTGGTGTAGCTAAAACATCAAAGAGATAATCTCCAATAAGAGAACAAAGCTCTAAAAGGAATCATTTCAAAGAAATATCAACTAAAGAAGCAAGTCAAAGATCTTAAATCCTAACTTGTTGAGGATAAATAGAACAAAAAACAAATTGAATACATCATAGAACAATTCATGAAAGAGTATGGTCAGATAGAACAACTTTAAGAGACCTTAAGAGTAAAATATAAACAGATTATAAAGTTGAAAATCCCAAGATATGTGGAAATAACTATAAACCCTAAGGTAGCACATGAGATCCAATGAGTCATTTCCCTCTAGGATGAGATCAATGAAGAAGTAAATAATATTTATTAATACTTTTTATTATCCTCCTTTGTAGAATAGATCCTAGAAAATGTAGCAAAAATGATTGAATGGGTGTGAGAACAACTATTTATAAGGAGTGAGTACCAAGAGGTCCTTAAACTTCTCTCCTCCATGATAGTGTCACAAGAAAAACAATATAAAATGGATAAAAAGGATCTAGTTAGAAATTTAATAATGATCTTAGATGTTTAGAGAAACCTCTAAACCTACAAAGACAACCTGCATCTCTAAAGGTCCAAGCAATAAAAACAAGAAAATAAATTTAAGGATTATTTACTATCATAATGACTGATATGTTTGATCCACAAATGAAGATCTTAAATGATGGCATCATTAATATTATATTTTAAAATTAAAAAGACCAATCCAATTTCTAGGATTATTGCCTTAAAAGACAAGATATATATATTTTTTAAACATGATGGAATTAGTAGCCGCCACGAATCCGGGAAGGATGTACAGTTTTTTATGGCCACAACAGTATTCTACATTGTCGATCCTAGAAGATGCCACATAGATCTCCACATAGTCTGCCCCTATAACCACCATGCCACGATCATTTTAAACCTTTTACACCATTGAAAGCACCAGGAAAGTGACAAGCGTTCAGTACAACAAGGCCTGAGATTTGAACCTTGGACCTCCATACCCCTTATGAGATTTGTGGGAACCAAATGGTCTGCACCTCGGACCTATATGTACAAGATATAGAGAACCAAAGAATTGATAATTTTATCATAGAGGTCCTAATTTTACAAACTTTATACCCAAGGATAAATATTGGATCTATGATCTCATGTCTATAAAGCTTGTCACCCCATGAAGTTGCTAGAAAAACATAGTACCCAACATAATTTGGGATTCATAAATTTTGAAGGAGCACGAAGTAGAGAAATCAAACATCAAACATCTCAAAGAACCCTATAAAATTTGTCTAAGTCTAGTATATGTGCTAATCTGCTTGCAAAATATATTAATTGGCACTAGGGAGTAATCCACTAGCAAAATGGTTTGATTGCCTCTACGGAGTGATTTTCTCTAAGGAAGGTAGCAATTTGCTTACAAAAGCAAGCGATTCACTCACTAACTGGAGTGAATCACTTGGAAAAACTCAAGGAGGTAAATTTGAAGGCATGAATCCTAAGGTAAATATTTTGAAAGCAACATTTTGGCATGTAGTGGAATACTAAGTTATTTTGAAAGTCTTCTAAGCTTGTTAAAGGTATAATTAGAGGTATGTAATATTTTATGATGCATTAGTTTTCTAAATATTCCCTAAATATCTACTTTTATTATGAGTAATTACATCCCACCCCAAGTAACTCAAACATAAACTTCTACTATAAATACAATCCTAGGCCTCCATTGTATTCATCATTTGACCATGAGAATTCAAAGCTACACTTTATGAAACCCACATTGTACTTTAAACTCATGATATTGTAAGGAATTGGCAAGTCCTTATGTAGTACATTAGTGGGACCTCCCTCCTAGTTTGTTAAGTGTAAGGCAATTATGGTATTGTCCTTTTAGCCCATCTTGTCATTTACTTATCAATTTCATATTTAATTAATGTGTGGATATTGATGTTTTTTATTTTTATGTGTTTATTGATCAAACTCTTTCCTTCCTACAATTTAAACTCACATTTCTTTTGAATCACTCAGAACCTAACTTTCATGCATTTTTATTTTCAGACTTTACTTTCTACCCTTTATTTTTTTATGAAAGTTAGTATAGGCTAGCATAAGAGTATTTTGCAAGTATAGTATGAAGTTGAATTAAATCAAGAGGTTGGTAGAAGCCATTGGAAATTTGAAACTAGAATTGGGCTGCAAATCTTTAATTAGAAGTCAAGATAATTCCCTAGTTCAATACTACTTGATTTCCTTCTTTATAGTTATGCTCACATGTTTATAAGATTACCTCCAACAATAGTTGATGGACATCACTAATAATGCTATTTTTTGATAACACTCTAATAATAAAATAAGGAATGGAGAATGTGCTTAAGCAAGCGACACTCATTCAAGGATGAAAGCGGTTGAATTCAAGCAAGAATCTTGATCTAGACTAGGAAGAGGAAGAGCTACAACAGTGCCAATTTTGATTCTATTAGCTATATTTTATGCTTGGACCTAGTTTTAGGACAAGGGTTCATGCCACATGATGCATTATTCTTTGCATACCCACATATGGTAGTTATTGTTAATATTTGTATCTTTTTGTAGTTATTTATCTTAAGATTTTTTGCTTCTTCATTTGTTGGTTTCCTCTACTTTTGCTTTTGATTTCATGGTTATCCATGAATTTAACAAAGGAAAGTGAGCCAAGAAATAAAATCTCTAATATTTTGGTGAGGGTTTTCTCTTTTGCTTTATATTGGAGTTTGGTCACCTCCAAAGACCTATCATGGCAATGTTGGTAGGGAATATCCCTCCCCACACCAAACCCTCCTTCTAGAATGTTACCATGATGACTGCCTCCATGCTCAAGAACATTGAACATGGCTAATTTTTCTTGTTCTCACTACCTCATCTATTCGACTAATCAAAACTAGAAAATATGACCTAAGATTTGAAGGCAAGGAGACCACAACAGTCCCAACCAAGTAACAAAGGATGCTTTGTTCCTAATTTTTATTATGCTCTAGTGGTGGATATTCCTCTAGACTATATTCAAAGCTTAATCCTCATCCTAATTGAGAGAGATATTGCTTGTAAATTTATAGGTATTTTACCTAGCCCAACAACCATTCAAATATGGATCATCTCTTCTTGGGGATTTAAAATATCTAGCTATGAATTCATGGTGGAAAGGAAAGGGTATTTCATATTTATTTTCTCCTCCATAGAGGAAAGAGCTAAAATATTTCAAGGAGATCCCTGGTTCCTTGGATCAAGCCCTCTCTACATGATGCTTTGGTCAATTAGTTTTGAACCACAAGTACAAGAGAAAAAAGAAGTCTTGATTCTAGTAAGACTACCATTTTTACCCCTACATTTATGGAATAAACCAACTATTGACATGATAGGGAACTCTAGTGGCACATTTGTAGATCAGGATCCTTTGAAGGCCATTAATGCAACTTGTGCTATTTTGTGTGTTCAAGTTAATCTAAAATAAGGGCTTTCTAAAAATATAGTTATCAAAGTCTTAGATTGGATCCATATCGAGTCATTAGATTATGAGTACATTCAATTTAAATTTATTACTTGTCATCAACATGGTCATTTCTCAAGGAACTATCCCACTAAGGTACAACAAGAGACAAATGAGGAAGATCAAATTCCAAACAATAAAAATAAAACAACAAAGATATAGAAGTAGGAGGCCTCAAACATAGCCAAAAAAGATAAAACAATAATGATTTATTTATTTTATCATAAAATGAGTAAGAGAAACATCTAGGGATATCTAAAAAAGAGGAAGATCTATTAGATCCTAAAATAGAGGATCAAGTGGAGGAAACTCAAGCTACCAAAGAAAACCTTCACAAATAGGATATTGAAGAAATATAAGAGATTCAATTAGTAGCAAAAATGATTCCAAAAGGCATCCCAACCACTATATTTTCTACTAGAGGGAGGAAAACTAATCAAGGGGTAAGAACAATATAAACATATATAGAGATTAAAAAGAAAGCATGGTCAAAATTTTACTTCAACAAGGCTAAGAAGCCACTTAATAATTGAAGGTTCTCTCATGGAATAGAAGGGGATTGGGTAGTCACCTAAAAAAAAATTCAAATAATAGCCCAAAAATATCCAATGGCTATTTGCATTCAAGAAACTAAATTGATAGAGCAATTATCAAGAATAGAATGGAAAAATATATGGAGATCCTTAGACCTAGAAGTAATAGATTTTTTAGGTGCTTTAGGGGGGCTTCTCCTTGCATGAGATCCATAGGCCCTACTATGTATTAATAAAAAAAGACACTAAAAGTGGATAGAAGCTTCTTTCTCCTCTCCATAAGGACATACTTGGACCATAGTCAATTTTTATGGACCAAATAACTCAGTCTTAAAACACGAGGCCTAGAAAAGTCTTCAACATTGGAAAGATCTCAAAATTTAATTATATCAAAGGACTTGAATGTGAATTTATCCCAATGAGATAAAAATGAAACATTACCTCAAAAGACCCTTCTAAGGTCCTAGTTATGCAAATTATAACTAAGTAGAAACTTCAAGACATAAACCCCAAAAATAGAAAACTCACATGGACAAATAGAAGAGTTGGGGTTAAATTCATTACAGAAATATTAGATAGATTCTTGATATAATAAGATATACTAGTTAGGTATCCACTTGTATCAAGAGGTATAATTCAAATTTCAATCTCAAATCATAAGCATATCTATTTGGATACAGGTGATAGTGCTCTTTGAAAAAGAAATACTCCTTTCAAATATAATCTAGAAGGGATGGTATATGAGGAGTTTGCACCTTTAGTAGAAAGTATTTGGAAGCAACATGTCTATGCAAATAGTCCCCACGAGGTATGGAAAATGAAAATTTCCAATCTCAAGAAATCCATTAGGTGATGGATTTACAATAAGACTAAAGTTCAAAATAGATAAAGCATATTAATACAATAGATGGAGGAAGTAGATAAAGATATAGGTGATCAACCTGCAACTCCTCAACAAGAATATAGAAGACTCAAGTTGAACCAATAAATGGATCAAGCTTTCAGATAAGAAGAGACACATTGGAGACTTTGATCAAGAATGATTTGGCTAAAGAAAGGAGAAAAAATTATAAATTAATTTCATCAAAAAATAATGCAACACTACAAATGAAATATAATTAGTGAGATTCACAAAACTAAAAAAATTTATTCTGATCAAGCAATCATAAAGGAACTAGCAAGAGATTGTTACTCAACCCTTCTCACAAAGACAACAATAAATCAACAAGCTCAGGTCACTCTTCAATAGTAACCAAAGAAGAGTTGGAAGAAGCTATACATTCATTGTCCAAGGACAAAGCTCCAGCACAATATGGCTTCGCCGATAATTTTTATCAGTAGTTTTATGAGATTATAGGAGATGACTTATTGGAAATTATAGAAGAGGCAAGGATAAGACATAAACTATCTAGGGTAATCAACTCTACTTTCTTCGCTTTAACTCCAAAATAAAATATGTAGTTACTTTTGATAGATTTAGATCTATATATTCGTGTATTGATCTTATAAGATAATGACTAAAATAATAGCAAATAGAATTAAAAGGAATATTAATGATTTGATAGGGCTAGAACAAGGGTATTTTATTCCAGGATAACAAATATATAACAATATTATAATGATTTATGAAGCCTTACACTCAAATTCCAAGTCCAAAAAGAAAAGAATATCCATTAAACTTGATATGGCTAATGCCTTTGATAAAGTAGACATTGGCTTTTTAACACAAGTGTTAGCCAAATTTGGATTTCTAGCTCAAATGATAGACTAGATAAGAGCTTGCATAGAGGGACCTTAGATAGACCCACTAACTAATGGGTAACCTACTAATTTCTTTAAAACCACTCAAGGATTAAAGCAAGGATGTCCTCTCTCCCCTTACCTTTATTTCTTCTAGCTCAAACTTTAGGGAGGTCCTTCACCAAATTGAGAAGAAGGAAATAAATCTTGGGAATTAGAGTAGCTACATGATATAAAACAATTACTCATGCTCTATTTGTAAATGACACTATTTTACTAGGGGAAGCAACAAACTGAATGTCAAGTTAATCAAAGAAGTTTTAGGTTGTTTCTCTTCAACCAAAAGGGAAGAGATAAACACCCAAAAGAGCATTTTTTACACTATAAATACTTCAACAGTAGAAGATAGAGGTTTCTCTCAGATTTTGGAATTTTACAAAGGTAATGATACAATTACCTACCTAGGTGTTCCTATAGGCTTCCTTAAAAAAACAAGAAACTTGAAATATAATTCTAGAAAATATGTCAAGGAGAATACAACAGTATATCAATGGTTGGTTGAGTTTGGTTGGAAGAATTATTTTAATCTAATCAATATTAGAAATTCTTCCCATATATCAATTGTTGGTGTATCATGAACCCTTATATATCTTGCAGAAGTTAGATGCAATGTTAAGAACTTTCCTATGACAAGGGGGAAGGAAATAAAATAGGAAAAAGTTCCATTTGGTCAACTGGGAGTTTTTTACCAATACAAAGGAGTAGGAAGGCCTAGGAATCATAAAAACAATAATTGTTAGTAAGGCACTAAGAGTCAAGCTACTTTGGAATATGCTCACTCCACTAGACTCTCAATGGAAGCAAATCTTAAAATGTAAATATCTTAACAATTCTAATGGGTTCCAACTCACAATAAGTGTGAAAAGTATAGCAACCTCCTCATCAATATGGAAATATATTATGGAAGCTAAAGATATTCTATTAAATTATACCTGTTGGATTCTAGAGGATGGTAAAAACATTAATATATGTAATGATCCAGTCTTGAAAATAATTCTTAATAATTGGAGGACCTCAAATTATTAAGAATTATTTTCCAAAAATAAAAGCAAATCTACAATAGTTGGGTGTTAACTCTCTTGGAAGCTTAATTGAATGGGTGAGATATCCACCCCTAACACATTTTAATTAAGACTCATGGAGACAACTACACATCCAAACTAAAGGGATTAAACATTCTCTCTAAATTTCAAATTAGCTTAGGTGTTTATACAATTATACAAGGGGTGTTATTCCTCCCAAACTTCAAGCCTTTCTTTTGTTGGTGCTCCAAAATAATATTCTTACTAGAGACAACATCATTAAGAGGAATATCATGGGATCTCATATTTGCTATAGGTGTCTTAAGAAAAATGAAATAATATCACATCTATTCTTTTAGTGTACATAAGTAGTTAAAATCTAGATTGAAATAACTCAACAACTAGGATAAGCACTATTAATAACCTTCAACTCAAAAAATTGCCTAACCAATTAGGGCCAAATGTATAAATGGAGACTGAAGGATAAGAACCTTATTAGGCATATATGGTATTCAGTGTCAATATTTATCATTTGGCACATATGGAAGGATAGTAACAAGATAATATTTTATGGCAAAAAACTAATTTTCAAGTGTTAATCAATAGAGTGTTAAGGGAGATAGTATCAAACACAAAGCTATAGATCATAAACAACAAGACATTAGGAGATTAAAAAAGAGATACAACTATTACACCAAATGGATCTCATAATTATCCTAAATTTTGAGCCACATGTTAGAACAACCAAATCTCCAGAGATAAATTTCCCTACACCTTTCTTTGATGGATCCTCTATATCAAATCTCGACCATGTAGTGTCTAGTTGTGTGATACTAGTGGCATCACATTATGAAATGCTTCAATCCAAAATCAATTTGGGAAACAACCAATAATGTTGCAAAATTGATAGGTTGTGAAATGGAAAAAAAATGGCTTAAGAACAAGGTATTAAACAACTTCATGTGTATGGTGATTCGAGACTTGTGATATCTACCCTATCTAAGAGAAAGGATTTCTCATTAGTCAAACTACAAATAGTTCAAAGAATACTAAGAAAATTGGAGTATAAGTTTGCATATATAAAATACTACCACATTGGAAGGAGGCATAATATGGTGGTTAATCATCTTGAAAATGAGGCCATAAACATAGCCTATTTGCATCTCAAAGTAATAAGAAAAAATAAAATTAGACAACATGAGTGGCATAGATGATAGAAAGTATATGGCAATTTTGGAGCCTTTGGAGATTTTAGATCCTTTGAATATTTTGATGCCCTTGGAGATTTTGATACCTCTAGACAACCTTGGAATATTGTGTGATTATGGAGCTTTTGGTGTTTCAAGTTTTTTTTAGTGACTATGGTACGCTTTACATCTCTAGTAACCCTTGGCATACCATTGCATTTTTTAAAGTTTTAAAATTTGCTTTATTGTTTGTTCCTCTTTTGGACAATAATATTGTGACCTCTAAGTTGCTTGTTGGATAATTATTCTTTGCAAATTTGAATATCAATATATAACTTCTTTTCTTTTAAAAAATATCATTGTTATCCAAACCCACATCCAATTTTCATAATAGCATTAACAATAACGTATTCTTAACGTTAATGTATTCTTTCATATATAATGGATTCAATTTTTTAAAATATATATTTAAAGTTTATATAATTTTAAAATTATTTAATTAAACTAATTTATATCAAAATCATAGTAAATAAATTTGAAAAGTATCATGCATGTCTAGAGAAACGAATCATTTCTATATTTGCAAGAATACAGTTAATTTATTAAATATTTAGAATAAAAATAGAAAAAATAATATCTTATCAAATTATATATATATATATATATATATATATATATATATATATATATAATAATTGTCTTTGCTCTCTTATCAAGGAGACATAACTTTGAATTACGAGAAGATTACTCTCTTGTGCCCTTAGTTATACTTCACATCCTACTTCAAAAAAAGTGTAATATGTAACAACATGACCATTAAGGTAATATGTGATAACATGGTCATAAAGGTAGATTTGCTTCAATACCATATAACTAATTTAAAAAGTAAATACAAATATGTTTGCAATTGAAGAAGATGTTTGCAACTTTGGCTCTTCATCGAGATGTCCAAGGTTCAAACCATAGCATGGCTGAGTGTGTGATGGGGTGTGTGTATGGTTGTGTATTTGGATCCTATTGATAAGCTCATATCTCACCCTTATCATAGTTCATGGTTGGGATGGGGATGCCCAACCCTAAGCATTGGTTGTAGGGGTTTCTCACACTAACCTCAATAAAAAAATAAAAATAAAAAGGCTTAAATATAAGTAAAATATTAAATTTATGAAAATAAATAAATAAATACAAATTAATGATGGTTTAGAATTAAATGTAAAAATACAACTATATTTTTCATATTTGTTAATAAATGTGAAGTTAAATTAGGGTATCCTTGTAGGATAATTATTCATTATCCATTATAAGGATAAAATAAATATTACCTTGTATAATATGGAAAACAATTCATAACTAATACCTATAAATAAAAATATTTATAAATATAAATAAAAAACTATGTTGCTCCTCTTGAAGTTAAAGAAAGAGAAAGCACAAATAGGGTGGAATTTTATCAATCTAACATTACACAAGACAAAGACAACAAATCCAAATATTTTTGTTTTTTAAAGACTAATGTAGAGTATTAGACTAACATCATCCTTGAAAAACCTAATTTTTTTAAGGTAAATTTAGTCTCAAAGGAAAATTAGGTAAAGACTCATACTTACAATAAAATAAGTTATAACAAATTTTACAAAAAAGAGACTCAATAAGGATCAAAATAACATGGTTGGGGTCACTTAGTTTATGGACTCACTAGTAGTCTATAGTCTTAGGGAGAGTTTGAACACTATTTTAAAAAATATTTTTGGAGTTTAGAGTCAAAGGGCATTCCCTAAGAGGAATGGATGATAAATCTAATTATAGCTTGAGTGCATTTCCTCTATAATTTTTTGTATTTACAATGCATTTTCAACTATGATAAATTGAAGAAGCAAAAAAAAGCACTTTTAGATCAAGCATTCCGAAAAACATGTATCTTCCTATATGGCTTTGCAAAAATATGTACTTAAAATTAGGATGACACATGGATAATGTTCATTAATTATACAATATTTGTCAACAAGATTATATTAAATAATTTCTATCCTTTTCTAAGGCTAGATGCAATCTAAATGGCATATGGATAGCTTTAGTCCTAATTAGCATTGGAACCATGGTCTAATAGCTTGATCCAAAAGATACTTAATAAATACTAAAACACTTTCAAATTCTATATTAAATAAAAATTTGAATGGATTTAAATTTATTTCATAAGTTGGTTAAAATTTATTTCATAAGTTGGTTAACCACATCTAATAAATACTCAAAAGATTTTTCATTTCTTGAGCATATGCATAATGATGCACCTTCTACTGGAATAATTATCACAACCTTATAATAAGTTATCTTAACATCGCATTATTCATATGAAATTTAGTTTTAAAGGATCTAGTAGCATATTTGAACCTCTCATGAATCTACTCAATTTTGATTTCCAAGTGCTTATATGTAATGTTAGAGAGATAACTCACATGGTCCTAATGATGAAGGTTTGGGTAATTAGATAAGAGGTTTAAAGTTTAAATTTGGAGGAGGTAGGGTATGTACACCCAATAAGTGGATAACACAACATAGATGCCTCCTATTAATAATGGACCCAATGATCTAACATCATAATAGTTGTAAATCTAAAAAAATAATTAACTATCAATGATTAGAATGATGAAAAATAATTATTTCCATTTATCTCACCAAAGAGAAGTATCATGTAAAACTAAAATATAATAACTCCTCCCTTAGAATGCCCATGAACCCTTCAATTTCAAAATCAATTAAAACATATTTCTACATTACTCCTATATGTAGTTTTTCATTAAAAAATTTAGTGTCATATTAGAATTACTTTTTGAAGGATTTTTTCTTCCTTCTTACTATCCCATATTATTTTTTTACAAAATTTTACCCCCCCAAAAATAAAATAAATCCTTAATACTTTATGGCTTTTCTTTTATATGGAAGATAAAGTGAATGGTTGAAAGAGATAGAAAATTAAAAATATATACAATTGATTTAAAATATATTTAAAAATAATGACATATATTTTCTATTAAATAGTAACTATTCAATTGGTTAGTTTGTTCACTTTTAACCTTGAGAAGGTTATGTATGTCTAATTGTAAAAATAATATAATGATGTGATAACATTGCCATGATAAAGGTAAAATGGTAACATTGTTTTTAACATCTAGGATACCATAGGCTATATGGATCATAGGACTATAGGCCATATGAGACAAACCTCGTAGAGGATGTTATTTAACTAAAATATGTTTATCTAATGAAGATGTGCCTCATAAAGGGCTTATTTATAAAAAAGGGCTTATTTATTTAATATATGTTTATTTAACCAAAATATGGTTACCGATGTATGGTGCAAACATTTATCCCATTCGATTTGAACCTTCTATTTGAAGTTATAAAATATTAGCATTAGGCCCACCTAGGTTGTACTATGAATAGGGCTATTTCAATCCCATATAACCAATTTAACAGATCTAATTTTTTGTTTAACACACTCACACACCCACCACATGGATTGAACTTGGATATCCATGATGAGAACAAAAAAATAATTTTTATGATATATAATAGCAATCAAATTAATATTAGATAAAACTTGATTTACAATAAATTTGGTTAAGTAAATAAAATTTCATCATTTAATTATATAATATAAATCTATAATAATTTGGGATAGAAAAAATTACATTATAGATCAATAATCCAATCTCATCAACCCATTGAAGAACCTTATTGTTTAGTCCAATGACATTAATTAAAATGGTTAAAAATTGGAGAGATTAAAGCTATACAAAACATTGGCATTGACATCATTGTGATAAAAACATCTATTTGTACCAAAATAAAAACTTTTTTTAATGGGTTATATGGAATTGAAATAAGCCCCACTGTATTACATCATGATTACATGGTGGTATTACAATAGTTAAGGAATTATGCATATATCATTTAGCAAGATTCTAACCTTGGTATCCTTGAAAATAGAGGAATTTAACCAATTGACCTAATGCCTTTTGATAAAATGTTAAGATTTCCCCATGGGATTTGAACTTTGGTCTATGGTGTGAAATATTTACTCCTAACCACTTGGTTTGAGACCCATGGACCAAAATAAACACTTTAAAATATAAATTTTATTGTTATTATAATTATTTATCGTCAAATTATGGAGTGGAGTTACTTATGCTACATATACCATCAAAAGGGCATCATTTAGGCAATCAAAAGGTACATCACCTCTTAAAATATTGATAGGGGTTACACTTGATGTTTCACTTTTCCCTATATTTCAACCACTTGCATAGGATTATATCCTAATGAGAATTTGATGAAGCTTTAAGCTAAGAGTCATTAGTGTATTCATTTTGGATATATTGATAATTTTAAATCCTATGGTCTCTATGATGACACCACTATAGATATTCTTATTCAACATGATGTGGAGTTTGATGAGATCCTTACTTTGGTTTCCTCTAGTTCACTTCTTACTCTTTTAACCGATTATTCCTTCCCTCTGATTGATTCTCCTCCCTCTAGGTGATTTTCCTCTAGTTGCATCTATCATAGGTATTCCATATTATTATATTTTGTATCCTATTTTATTGTGGAAATTAATGATACAATTGTTAGTACTCTATACTCTCCACTAGCATTTGTTTTTCCTCTAGTTTTCGATCCCCCTTAGATGAACTTGATCTTCTTATGCATTGTGCAATGTCGTTAGTAGTGTTGCTGATTTTAAGGATTTTATAGCCTATTTAGTTCCTTCTTCTATTGATACCTCAGTATAGGATGTTCCCAAATCCTCTATATATTTTCAATGCTCAAGTGGAATTGGACTCTTCTTCAAGATGCATCACCCATTCTTGCACATAGATGTCATCAAAATCCTCCTTCTTAAGCTTTGTTTTCAAATTTTGATTAATATGGAGATCCTATCACTTATTTTTAGATTGAGGGGTGTCCTTAGAAGGAAGATATTATTTTAGAAAATTATGAGCCTTTGATGAAGAATTAAACTTGGGAGTTGGTTCCTCTACTGAAAGGTAAACAAATAGTTAGTTTTAAGTGGGTCTCTAAGACCAAATCCTATGTAGAAGATCAAATTGAGAAGCACAAGACATGCTTTGTTGCTAATATTTTATATTAGAAGGAAGGAGCTAACTACTTTGAGATGTTTTTTTTAGTAGTTTATATAGATTAAGTGTAAATATTCTTTCTATTGTCACTTCCTATGGATGAGAAGTTCATTAGATGGATGTGAAGAGTGATTTTATTCATGTGGAAATTTATATGGAACAACCACCTAAATTTGTTGTGGATGGCCTACTTCTCTAATTTTTTTGACTCAATGAGTCCTTATATAGGATTTAATAGGTCCTTCTTGCTTCATATGAGAAGATACATTTTTTCTTAGTTTTGGCTTTCATAAATGTGAGGAAATGCATGGTTTTTATGTCAAGCATTATGGTTGGAACAGTTTATTGTCATGACACATGTTGATGACCTTCTCATCATGGAAAGCTTACATATTTGATTTATGGGATAAAACTATGATGTCAAGACACTATGAGATTTCATATGTAGGTTTTATTTGCTACCTTTATGGATTTAAATTTATGATGCAGCTCAAGGATTATTATTTCACAGCCTATATTTGACTTGGATATTCTACAACTATTAAAAATTAAGGATTGTGATATTTATTAAAAACATTTAATTTGTTTTTCTCTTATATGGTTTTGGTCTATAGTGAGAGTCATTTTTGCTTTGCATTAGGGTTCCCTTAGCTTTCTAGGGTTTTCCATGACCCTTGAACTTGATGGACCAACAACTATTGCCAATGCCATAGGAGAGAAGGCAAATTAAAATGGCACCTATAGAGTGTCCCAAGAAATTACTTCTAATGGAGAGTCATGTGGTATGTTTAGTCTACCTCTACCTAAGTTTGATAATGTCTGTCAATGACTAGAATATTTTACCCTTATTGAGTATTTTATAGGATATATTCCCAATGAAGCGATGTTGTACTCTTGGGTTAGCTTGACTAAGGATTGACTTGGGATCCTCATGGAGTAAAGGTCGAGTTTATTCAGAACCTAAAAAAGGGTTTTTTCTCTTTTGATTTGTAAAAGTTGCTCATGCAAAGGAAGTTTATGAGCACATGCCTTATCCATGAGAAGCTCCTTAGTGGTCTTCCTTCCATAGACTTGATATTTTTCAATTTTTTAGGAAAGAACCTTCAAGGTCCTAGTCTGGTTTGAGTTCCTTCTTCTTCCCCTACCCCTTTGGACATTTTTGAATCACATGGTGATAGTCTTAGGGCATGTCTTATTGGTTGAATATGACAAGTTTTTCAATGCCTACCCATAAAAAAGGGTTTATGTTGAGATCGATCTATATAAGAACCTATAGGAGGTTATCGAGATACAGGTGAGGCACACCACTATTTTGTAAAGAGTGGTGTATATTAACTTGTTGGATACCTACTTTATATGTCAAGCATAAAACCATTAGGTTAAGTATTATTTGCTTATTCCTCACAATAAGCCAAATCTAGCCCCCACACCAACCACTATGTCTCCTCCCTAGGACAAAGAGGATGGTTGGACCATGATGGGAGGGCAAAAAAGTCATGTGCACCTATAGCAAAAGTGCAGAAACCTCAACCAACAATAAAGGTTTTTTTTTTTCAGTTTGACAGTCCTAAAAAATAATGGAAGAGCATCTAGGTGCATGGCCACCAATGATTGAAATGGTGATCACCAAGGATCATCCACCTTGGCAAAGCCACACCCCAATAGCTAATATAGAAATGGTGGTCACTAAGGCTCCTCCTCCTCCTCACACAAATTCTCATCATTCTCATAGTCCTAGGTAGGAGAAATATGTAGGGGACTTCCTACTAGAGAAATGGAGCCATATTTCCAATCCTTGGTTGGAAATATCCAAACATAAAAACTTTGGGGCATTGGATTTACTTGAATAGAAGTAGTACGATGAAGAATCAACGAAGATGAAATCTTTAGATTTACTCCTAGGGGTACCCCTTAGAATGATTGGGCTAAATTCAAATGCAATTGAAATCTATAAATTTTTTATTAGCAGTTTTTAGATCTAGATCTCACGTAGTTAAAATATGTAGAGTTTTTTATTTTTAGTTTATCAACAGTTTTTAGATCAAAAAATCATGCAGCTAAAATTTGCAGAGTTTTTTGTTTTCAATTTATCAATAGTTTTCTATTCTAGGTATCATGCAACTAAAATCTATAGAGACTTTTGTTTTTAATTTGACATTTATAGGTGTGCTTCCATACCACCCGCATTTTATTTTGTGATCAGTGTAACTAACATTTTTTAGTTATACAAGGAACTTTTCAATTTAAAAAAATGGAGGATTGTAATCTTACTTGTATTTCAATTGCTTTAGATTTGAATATTTGAAAAAATTATCTTATTCCTTTGGTTGATGCCACTTTGTGTTGGTCTCTTGTTGGGGTCTTCTTTGCCTCACACAATAGACAAATGTTACTTTAATGTTATCGATTATTCAAGGTATATGTAGTCATATTTTAAGAGTCGAATAAAAACTAAGTAGACTTTTTGGTATATCAAACGTACCTATCATATGGGAATTTTTTATTCTTCTAAAAATCTTGTTGTTCTATAGGGTTACTTTGGTGTAGATTGGGAAAGTGATCTCAATCAATGATGATCTACTATCAAATTTATGTTTTATCTTAGTTATGGACCTATATCTTGATCTTGTTGTTGGTATTCATTATGTCTTATTTATCGATGAAGTTTGAACATTATGTTACTAGTGAGGCCACCAAATTTATGTTCTATATTGGTTACATACCTATCTCTTGGTATTTTTGTTGACATTCATCATATCTTACTTATCCAGGAATTCTAAACATTATGGTACTAGTGAGACCACCAAACATATTTGACGGATGCTAATGATTCTTGAGGAATTCAGGCTTTCTCAATAGTTTTATGTCACTCTATTTTATAATAATCAAAGATCCATAAAGTGTGTATCTTAGCACATTGAGGTTAAAAATTTCATTGCATTCATTCTTGTGGGATGCTCAATCTAGTTTATGCACCTTTAACAATGTAGTTTGTAGATATATTAATCAAGGTTATGCTAAAGATGAGCTTTTATTGTGATTGTGGGAGAATATTGGTATAGGAAAGCATCCCTTTGGAGGGAATCACTATAAAGGGTATTTATTTGTGTCCCACGTTCAAATTAAGGGAGAATGTTGAAATAAGTATTAATCTTCATTTGAGGCCACAAATGACCTTAATATTTAGGTTAGTTCCTTAATTGTAACCCTGAGTGAAAGCAAAATGATAGTTTATTAGAGTTCAAAGGAGGAGGATGCCAAAATATTCCTAGCATGTAGATGATAGTGCATATCTAGGATCTTTCCTATACATGCTATTACAAAACCAACTTATGGTATCATTATTTTCATGGTGCCATAAATTCTCAAGTGTTAATGTTAGGGATGCTAACACATAGATACAAATGAAGCACATTGAGGTGTGGTTGCAATATGTTCATTACACTCATACTTGTGGGATGCTCAATATAGTCTATGCACCTTTATTAAAGTATTTTTAGATATATTAATCAAGGTTTTGGTAAAAGTGAGCTTTTATTGTGATTGGGGGAGAATATTGATGCAGGAAATAATATATTTAGAGGGGGTCACTAATAAGAGTCTTTCTTTGTATCCCTTGCTCAACTTAAGGAAGAATGTTAAAATAAGTATTAATACTCATTTTAGGCCATCACTGATCTTAATATTTAGGTTAGTTCTCCAACGATGACCTTGGGTGATCTAAGCAGAATAATAGTTACTTAGATTCCAAAGGAGGAGGATGCCAAAACCTTCCTAGCATGCAAATGCTAGTACCTATCTAGGATATTTTCTAGACAAGCTATTGCAAAGTCAACTTATGGTGTCATTATTTTCATGGTGTCATAAATTCTCAAGTACTAATTTTAGAGATTGTAACACATAGATATAAAAAAATTAAGGTTTCAAATCCATGTCTCCATCTAGCATTAGATACACAAAGGACATTATAATTTCAAATGCTTGACACCTCTTTATGCATGACTAGTTTTGCTACCAATCATTTTAAATCCCAATGCCATATGTAGAGGAAGTTGAAGAGGCATTTTCCCAACTATTTTTAAAATTTCTTAATTAGTTAGAAGCTAAAAAATTTTACCTTCCAATTGTTTTATAACTTATGTACACACCTATTACAAAGCATTGTATAGAAACTCTTTTCGAGTTTTTTTATTATTGATTTCCTTCCAATTCCTTTCTATTCCCATTTTCTTTTCTAGACATATGTTGTTCATGTTTCCAAAGTAAAACATAGTTTCCTACACCCTATAGTACCACACCCTTGTATCAAACATTTATATATTTGCTCTTAAAATTTGGGCCTTATATTCTATATTATATTTATACATTCACATCATCATTATTGATTGAATTTCTTTATTTGCACAAATTGCATTTCTTCATCATAATTAAAAGGGATTGTGCCTTACCTCTTTTCATACAATATTGAACGTAAATTCTGGATACTATAAGCTAGTTCTCAAAATTATGGTGTGGATCAAGTAGTATCAAAGCTATATTGCTTTTTTATTTCTTTAATTCATTGATCTTTTTTGCAATCATCATTGTACACAATATAGCCTTCTATTAATCTTCATCATTGTATGGCTATTCATATATCTTCATGGGATGAGAAGAAAAGTGTCACAACTTATTTTATATCAAAGTACCTTAAATCATGGCATACCTAAGTAAAAATAAAAAAGACAAGGCCTTCATAATATTAAAGCCAAAGTCATAGGATGTCGAAAAGATCATTTGAGACACCCTAGAAGAATAAAAATTATGCTCTTCAAGCAACTATGGGATTTAATGAACAACATCAAAGCCTTGTTTTCAACTACTAATTTTGTTCCATTCTAGAGTCATAGAGTCTATGAAGGTACAAATCAACATTGGCATTCCAATATTCTCAAGATAGATTAATACCAAAGAGTGGGGTATTTTATTTTAATGGCTTGAGGTCTACTATGCTACTAATCAAGTTGTGACTCAAGCAATATTTCTTTTATAGTCTTAAAGATGACAAAATTGGTTGTTTTTTGATAGGAGACTACTCCTAGTAGGCTCACAATTGAAGGATACCTAGTTATTTCATGAAAATCCTTCGTCAAGTTGGTTTGTGAGAGTTTCTACTGCTTGCACCACTATGAAGATGAATATATGTGATTTTAACAATTACACTAGCACAAATACCAATCTATTTGGAAATATACTAATGAGTTCAACAAACTTCTTAGTAACATTTTCATTGGCAATGATGAGAAGCACTAGGTCTTGAAATATGTCAATAGACCATAGCACTATTTTCACTTAGATATGGGTTGATTTCAATGGACTCATTGGCATACATATTTCTCTTTACATAAAAATTGGAAGAGAGATCATGACCCAAGTAAATAATTCTCATATAGAAAAATGATGCCAAATCCAAAGTCACAAATTACTTCACTATGTTAAGATCCTATCCTAACATAAATATGTACTTGTCTACATTGGTGTATATTTGTACCATGGGTACCTAGTGTGCATGGATCCATTATAATGTAATATTTACTTTATTGTAAATAGGAATTAGTAGCTCATGTCATCTCTTTAATGTGGTCTAATCCTTGATCATTAGGGATAGGGTAATTAAGATTATTTATAAGGATATGGGTTGGAGTAGAAAGGCATATCATATTTTCTCTCTTTTGTATCAGATCTCTACTTCCAAGGAGGTTGTCCCTTCAAAGAGGCTTGAGATATCTCTTTTGCTTGATTAATATAATTTGGTATTTTCATTCAATTATTTTTCATGAGCACTTATGTTATTTTATTTCATGGTCATTTAGTTTATGAGCATTTCCATTATTTATTGCATTGCTACTTTAGCTATGCTTATTTTTGTATAAAATTTACTAATAAGTGGTATCAAAGATCTTTCTAGGGTCGTGTTTGGCAACAATAACAATAGTTATTTTCCTTTTGTCCATTTTTTATTATGCAATTTTTTTAATTTTTAATTTTTCATTAAAGTATGTATTATATATATATATATATATATAACGAAGCTTCCATGTACCCTAGGGTATAAAGGGATACCTCCTATGAATAGGAGATATTTTCACCATAGAAATATATTGGTTGTTTGAGTCCTATGGTGCACTAGTAAGTAGTTAGCCTAAGAAGTTACTTTTATAGTACCCTAAGAATATATAGTGTGGCTACATGTATGATGGAACCCTCCATAGTTAGAGCTCTAAAATATTGGGTTGGCCACTAATCATGAATGAGATTGTATATCAAAGAGCCCACAAAATCAAACACAACTTGACTTATGTTATCCATATTGAAACCTTATCTCAATCCTTTTATATTAAAAAATAAAACCAAATATAACTATACTATAGAAGATATTACTCTGGTTATAGTCTGGTAGTGGAGAGAATATATGGTGTGATAGTACAAAGAATATAAAGTTTGATAGTATAGAGAACATATAGTCTGACAGTATAAAGAATATCCATTCTAACAATGTAGAGAATATCTAATTGACCATTTTGATAATGTAGAGAATATAGTATGGCAATAAAAGCAATCAATTCTTGATAGTCATCCAATGAAAAATAGTCCAAAAAATCTAAAATTCACAATTTTGTGAGATGGCCCATTATGAGCCCCTTCTCGAGATGGTCATTTTGAGATGTAACTTTGGAAACCCATTTTTTGAACCCTACCTTCTAAAAATTATTGTTTTTGGTATAGGCCATTTTGATCCTCTCTTTGATCCAATTGTTCTAATATATAACTCCTATAACTTTTTTTAAGAACCTAAAGTAACAAAATGGCTAGTGGTACTAGAGCTAACAAAGATTTGGAGTGATTGACCAAATAGGTGAAATAAATTAAATATTATTAGTCATGAATCCTTTACACATTATCCAAATTAGAAAAATTGGATAAAATTGATGACCTCAAAAGTCATTTAACAGGCCTAAATGCAAAGTAAAATGCTTTGGCAAGACAATTATGAGGGATTCAAGGTGCTAGATCCTAGGGAGAAACACAAAACACCCTACCTCTAGATACAAATCATAGAATTCCCATGTTAGACCTTCCAAAATTTGATTGTGATGATCCAACTAGTTGGTTGTATCGGGTTGAACAATATTTTTCTCTTTATGCCACTTCCTATAATAAGAAGCTCATAGTTGCATCCTTTAATATTGAATAAGAAATAATTTAGTGGTTCTAATGGTTAGAAGATATAAACCTGTAGCTCACTTGGATTTAATTTGAACATAAATTACTCATCCATTTTTGAGAAAAATAAATACTTTACAAGATATCTCATCATGTTAAGATAGACGACATCTATCTATTATTACTAAACACGATTTGAAAAGTTGGCAAATCACACTAGAGATTGAGTGCAAAGTTTTTCCAAAGTATTTTCATTAATAGATTAAAGGAAGATATTTGTGTTGAGGTCAAAGTGTTCAAGCCTAACATCATGATGGCAATGATAGGATTGATTAGGCTTGTTGAGGATAAATTCATAGCACAAAGGCATACTTTTAAATTGTCATAGACTCAAATATTATTTTAGTCCCAAGCACCCTCAAACTTAGGAAACAAACCACCCTAGGTTAAACATATAACCCACAAAGAAATAAATGCACATCAAACATAGGGTCTATGTTACAACTTTGATGACAAACATTCTCTAGGCCATAAGTGTGTATAACAAAAAATATTTACCAGATGTAGACAAACCTTCCACCATGAAACCACATGATGAAGGGGTCCAAATAGAGGGAGATTAACTTGAATACTTTGAACCGATAGAGGAACCACTACCTAAAATTTTAGTACATGCATTAGTTAGGATTTCTTCTCCTCGGACCATGAACATGGTGGGGTATTTCAAAGGCCAAAGAATTATTATCCTCATTGATTATAGAAGTACCCATATTTATATTGATCCTTAGATAGCTAAACAAGCAACTTGTTACATCTATTGTTGCAATTTATTGTAAGTCATGGTGCCAATGGGGGTACTCTATAGTACAAGGGAAAATACAAAAATGTTAAGGTAACAATGAGAGACTACAACCTCAAAGTAAGCTTGTTTACCCTTATTTTGGGAGGTTATGACATTATGCTGGGATATCAATGGTTTCACACCTTGGAACCAATAGTATGGGAATTTTATGATCTATGGTTGCAATTCATCGAACATGGGAAGTAATACACTCTATGAGATAGGACCATAGGTCCTATCCAACTCATCAACTCACATCACATGGAAAAACTTATGAAGAAATTGTCTCAAGTGGTAGTGGAATAATTGTTTGCACTACATGCTTTGAATATTAATGATATAGTTCACTTAGTCTGATTACAAAAATTTATGGATAAACATACCCATGTATTTGTTGAACCATGAGGGTTACCACCATGATGCTCCTATGATCATGCTATTGAGCTTGTCCTAAGAAGCTTACCATGAAATATTCATCACTACTAGTACTCATATATGTGGAAGATTGAAATTGAGAAAATGGTATATGAGTTATTAGCAGGAGGGATCATTCGACTAGGTGTCAACCCGTATTCTTCTCTAGTAGTTTAGGTTCATAAGAAAGACATGTCTTGGTTATTATGTGTGGATGAACTCCACATATAATGAGTTAGAGATTTTTCATTCTTGTCATTAATGAGTTAGTAATCAAAAAGCTATTTAACTAGTAAAATAACATCATATCATGTTCACTCAAAATATATTGGAGTCCATAAACACTTGATTAAATATGGCATTGCAGAATTCAAGTATTGTAGAATAGATTGTCATGTAGTTGACATATTCACCAAAGCATTAGCATTGGCTAAATTTGATAAATTTTAAGACATATTAAGTCTTCATAGTGTTATATGCAAAGAATGATTCCAAATATAGTGTAGTACAATACATCATACTTTTGTTCAACTTTATCTAAAATATATATTAAGGGATAGTGTTAAACATTTTAATGTTTATTTTGTGTAAATTTAGAAATAGAGGGCAGGAAGAAAATCTACAAAAGTAGAATAAAAATTATGGTAAAAATAAAATGACGATTGATTAAAATAAATACTAATGATATTTTTCGATAGGAGTGAAAAGGTAATAGTTATACTATAGGATAGGATCAGTAGTCTATTATTAACAATATCAACATATTATAAATATGTTGTATCTCTACCAATTTATGAATGGTACTATTACATTGATATATATTTCTATATATCTCCTATTTTTTAGCTAATTTAATTTTTGGTGTTAAAAAACCTTTTGCTCTTGAATGCATTTTTTCTCTTGCAACATTATTATATACAAGAGACCCTAGTTGTCTAATTCCTTAAAACATATTTTTTTGTACTTCTTCCAACAACATATGATCTTTTTTTAATAAGTTATGGTTGGCTTCTATTAGGAGCCATTCCCATCAGAATACCAAAATGCTACATTTATTGTCATGACAAGTAAACCATATCTAGCTTATCCTTTTATCAAATATATTTTTCATTTCCTTTTCTATCAAATATATTCTTCATGTTCCTCAAGGTGTTATATTTATGTGATCAATATTTTGAGATCATTTTCACTAAGAGATGCTTGACAAGTTTCCTTCTAAAACTTAACTTTTTTAAGACAAAGATCAACAACACGATTGGCTAAATTATATGTTACCTAATTCCCTTCTCTATAGATATGCTCACATTTTTATAAGATTACCTCTAATAATAGCTTATGAACATTAACAATAATATTTTTCTTATCCAATACACATGATTCATTTTAATTAACAATAATATTTTTCTTATCCAATACCCACATCCATTTTGTTGGTAGCATTAATCATAATTTGAAGATCGTCTCATCAAATGGCATCAACCCAAGAAATTAAATTCTTTGACATTCAAGAAAGAAACATGTGCTTAAATCATGCCAAGCCACACATGCATAGTATCCAAGTTGTTTTAGTACTAATATGTGGTGATGATGTAATTGTTTTTGCCTTTCAAAAATATATCTCTATTGCTTCTACAAGAATAGCAACTAGAAAAAAAGATAGAAAAAAGGATAGTGAATCACGTTGGTGAAGTCCATGGAATAACTTAATTTATCCAACAAGGGAACCACTGGACAACAAAATAATATATTTTCTAGTGTTATAACAATATTTAATCGATTCACACCACCAAAACTTATTAAAAATAAACATTTTAAAAATATCATGTTGAACCTTACACCAATGAACCCTACAAATGTTGTGTTCATATCTAAGACTACTTGGTTTTTTTTTAATGAAGACAATGTATGTCTAGAAATACAATGATTAGTTGTTGTCGTAAACAAAACAACGTTTTTTTTTTAACCTTTTAAAAAAAAAATGGAAAATATCATTCTCCAATAAATTTCAAAATCTTTAGAAAATAGTTACCAGAAATACATGTAAACCAAATACCTTCTCAGCATACAATCTTAAATTTGACCGCATGGCTTACCATGGAATTGGAAGGAAGTTGTCCGCATGCGCTTTAAACTAAGGAGATATATCATGGAGTTAGGATGGTTGTAGTTTGAGTCAATATTCCAAACAAGATTGTCTAGGAATGTGAGGGGAGGATGTATTACCGCTGGTTTTTAGAGCTCTTTATTTGCGTACGTTGCCGTTCCGTCAACACATGCTTTGGGGGGTATAGGTCGAACTAGAATGATCAAGAGCGTCTAGAGAATCTTCCTAATTCGCAATTGTCAATGTATAGAAATAAATTGGGGGTTGATTAATTAGATATGTTATGTAGTGCGAGACATAGACAAATACCATCTATAATATTAGCCATGATCAGCAGATAATTTGGCTGTAGATCAATTTAAGAACTGGGCGCGTCATGATCTGCATTTTACCCTTATGTTTTTTTGTTTATAGGATGGACGGAAAAAAGATTCTTTCTGTTGCGATGGACAATGACAAAATCTCACAGAAGATATAGAAATGTGTATACTAAGCTATGCTGTTTTCGTGAGGCAGCATAATTGTTTAATAATACCTAAACCAATGTTCGAAGAGCAAATTGTCCAAATTGTCCACGGCTGCAAGTGCAATTGCCATATTATATTAAATAAATTAGTTGCCCACATGGAGGTGTTGAATGGTTGGGGGATAGAAAGCTGAATTGAAATCAAAAGCAATCATGCGCACGGGGGGTTTTAGAGCACATGGGAATGGAAAACAGGAGGAGACAAGACCCAGGGATACACGCAGGCACGTTCATTGTGATGTTATAAAATTAGATAGCTGCTAGTTTGCCCAAGATTCCTTGCTTGCTTGTGTCTGCTGTTGTTTGAAGAAGATGAGTTGTATCGTCTAGCATATAAATATATGAATGTCCATCGGTAGAGATAGATCATAGATCAGCATCTCAGCAGTCAATCAAAATCACAATGACGGTGAGCACATCGGCTTCTCTTCTGTCGTCGTTGGGAGCGGCCCTGCAGTCGCAGGAATAATAAGCATAAGCGGTCGTGGAGCATGCCCTCCAGCTTCCACACAGATTTGGAAAGCCCTGTTGCAGGCGAGGTGGAGAGGTTGCAGGACCAGCCTCGTTCCACAAATAAGCCTTGATTTGAAAAGTTGACCCGGTGGAAAAAGCCAAAGTGGAAATGATAAAATATTTCTAGTCATGTTAGAAAAAAAGGCATAGACATATCATATTTAAAGGATCAATGGTGCTCAGAAGGAAAGAATCTTATAGTCATTCCTCATTTATAGTTAGTATCTTCAAGCTCTGTTAAAATCACAATCAAAGGTCTATTATTGCATAGTATGGTAAAATTATTTAGGAATCAATAGAGAACTTTAGCAGAATCAATGAATAAAATCAAATCTCAAGCACCAATCTAGGGAAATAATTATTTTGTGCCCTAGAAAACACTTAAGTGGCTATTAAAATTTAGGGTTGTCATGGAGTCCCATATTTTTTCCATGCATGACGTCATTATTTTGGGTAGTGAACACACAAAACCTATTGTGAAATATATTCAAGGGTTAACACATCACAAAATTAAGTGATGACCTTTTAACCATTCTTAAATAATTTTACCTAGGAAAGGAAACTAGATTCTAGGTTAGATTCCTCATGAGGGAATCATACTAGGTCGCATAGAGGGAGGGTTTATTTACTAGCTAACATGGTTGGGACAGGTGGTGAGGGAGTGGGGTTAATTTGCTTTAGGGTGGGATCAAGGTTGAGCAATATTTTTGAAGAATTTCAAATCGTTGCCAATGTTTTCCAACATGTCAAGTGTCTTGGGGTGTACATTAGGAGAGGCACAAAAAAGGTAAACAAATATCACTAGGTAACATGATTTCTCCTGTGTTTATTAAGGTAGATTTATATTATGATTTTACTATATATAGTGATGTCTTTAATGACTTTAAAGTGTAAGGTTTTAACACAAACATTTCATAGATTTTCCTTAAACTCTTTCAAAAATGACAAAGTTCATTCTACATATTCACGCATCACCTAAAGAAGAAAATGATATGTTTAAACCTATCATTGATTAATATATGGAAGGATATATATTATATAAAGACTTCAAGGAGTTTAAATTTTTTTAGTACAAACACCAACAATAAGGCCATATATATTGGAATAACCTCAACTTATTGATGTCCAATTTAATGATGATTCTTTATTATTATGATCTATGTATTCTTGGGGATACTTGAGACATGTCATCAAACGAGTTAGTATGGATTACATATTAGAAATACTTTATGTTTTATTATAGTTGTAGCTTATGTGGTTATCATTATTATTTTGAATGGAGAGTCCTTCCAGGTAGAAAAAATCACCTTGTGAATGACTTATTAAGGTTGTCGACTTAAATAGGAATAAAAGGATGAGATAAGGACTTCAATGAGATCAAATGTTTTTAGAAAAAATAATTATCATAAATCCACCTAGTTCTTAGTTCCTCCTGTTTATCTCATTTCATAATGAGTAGTATAGGACTATGTTCTTCTTTAAATACCCAACTCACATCAAACTTATTACATTTGATTCATTGGCCTTCTTAAAAAATACTAAGCATATAAAACATTAGGAATAAACTAATCACTCTCAATCTATATCATTATGACTTAAACTACTCATACAAATATTATTAAAATAATCTTAGGCTTCTGTTTATCTCATGTACAACAAGCAAAAATACTAGAGGATTTTATTCGAATCCCAAATCTCAAGCACAAATCTATAGAAAGAATCATTCATTCGGAAGGAATGTCAAATTTTTGCCCATGTCAAAAGGAATACAAAACTCACTAGGTAACATGATTTCTCCCATGTTTATTAAGGAAAATCTATATTATTATTTTACTATATATATAGTGATGTCTTTACTGTCTTTAAAGTGTAAGGTTTTAACAAAAAAATTATAGATTTTCTTAAAAATAATTCAAAAATGACAAAGATCATTCTACATGTTCATGCATCACGTAAAGAAGCAAATGATATATTTAAACCCATATTTGATTAATGTATGGACGGATGTACATGATCTAAGGACTTCAACAAGTTTAAATGTTTTTGGTACAAACACCAATAATAAGGTCGTAGCTATTGGAATAACCTCAACTTATTTATGTCCACTTCAATGATGATTCATTATTCTGATCTATGCATTCTTGGGGATACTTGGGACATGTCATCAAAAAAGTTAGTGTGGCTTACATATTAGAAATATTTTATATTTGATTGTAGTTGTAGCTTATGTGGCCATCAAAGGTTTTTGGCAAAAACCTTCACCATAATTTTCCTAGTTAGAAATATTTTATGTTTGATTGTAGTTTAAGATAAGGACTTCAATGAGATCAAAGGTTTCTAGAAAAAAACTTCACAATAATTTTCCTAGGTCTTAGTACCTCTTATTTATCTCGTTCTATAATAATTAATATAGGACTATGTTCTTTAAAAACCCAACTCACCTCAAACTTATTACATTCGATTCATTGGCCTTACTAAAAAATATTAAGCATATGAAACATTACAAATACACTAATCACTATCGTACTATATCATTATGACTTAAACTCCTCACAGAGATCTTAATAGAATAATATTAGGCTTTTATTTATCTCATGTACAACAAGCAACAATACTATACAATTTTATTCTAAAACATTCAATGTATTCTCTATGACACGTTGGTATGCACCACAATAAAGCTTTCTTCTTACCTTTACTCCTAAGAACTTTAATATCCTCTATGGACTATACCACATCTAAAAAATATAGTTATTTATCTTCATATCACTCACAACACAACTACTTTTGATTATTTACGCTAGGGTTAGTAGTAGGTCACATGAAATTTTTAAATAAGAAAAATAAATTGGTTATCTTATCAATTAGTAGACTCAAAATTTGATGTGAACAAGTCAAACAATAAATAAAAATTTAAAATTCGTCTTCTACTAAAATCCTCCTTTCCATCAAGCTCTAGTGTTCCTCCCAATTTTAACTTGTGTTGGTGGATGGATTCCTACAAATCAATTGTATTGAAGAAAAGTATAAAATTGTGTATAGGATGCGAAGATGTCAATCTAACTTGTATTTATTCTACAATTATTATGGAAACACATAGAGTATCGGCACCAATGCAACCTTGAGTATGTTAATAATCCAATGCATGATTTTGTCACGTATGAACCGTTTTTTAGCTTCAATACACACTAGTAATTGATACTACATCCCACTTCCATCATGATCTTACAAGTGGATATAAAAAATATGTTAAATGTTAAATCAAAATTCACAATAATTCTAACAATTTTCCTTCACTTGAGATCCTCATAAGTGATCCTATGGGTAACATTAAATAATGAATAGTATCTTTTGTTCCATATAAAATTATATGACATAAATTTGAACAAATTTGTTATTGTGACATTTTATCATTTATGTAAAATAGATGTAATTGTTGGAAATACCTCTAGTCATACCAAGGACTCCTTATCCAATTTTACACTTCACTTTTTTCAAATTATTTTCAACTACTTTTGAAAATATTGTCCTACATTATTCATCTTGTATCTTTCGAATGGTATATTTGTATCATCCTAGAATTCACTCATTCATACTCCTATAGATTTTTCCTCATCATGTAGATAGGAGAACTCTCTTATTTACCATTATCTTTTGTGCTAATCACTTTTTATGATAGTATCATTAATTATGATATTAAATTATAAAAATAGAGTTAATTGAATTAGACTAACCTATGAGAATGTTGGAATTCAAATTAGTGTCCAGAAATGTTCCAAAATATCTATTCGCTACAATCATATGCAAAAAAAATTGAAGAGCAAAATAAAAGAGCATATAGTTGAAATTAGGGGAAGAGGGCTAAAGGAAGTCAATAAATATAATGAAGTAAAATTAATTGAATGTGTACAAGATGAACACGATGAGACTCATCCTAGACAAAAAAGGAGTATTGATGACATATATAAACCATGTCCAAGAAGATACTTTTACAATTATAATATCGTAATAAGAGTTTTCTAGTTGATGGTCCCCAAGCATATGAACAAGCACAAGGTATTACATTATGGAAATATTCAATATAAGATGAGTATAATTCACTGATAAAGAAAGATAGATTGGATTTGACAACCCTTCCAAAGAGTAAAACCTAGATCATATGTAAGTGGTTCTACAAGACTAAGTTAACATGATAAGGAGTTATTGAAGAGCATAACGTAGCATGACTTAGAATTTTACTTGAGGAAATGATTCTACATCAAACCCGTCCAATAAACACATTTCTAGGTAATCAATGTGCAATTTAACTGAAAAAAAAAACTATCTTATCATGTTTGCTCAAAATATATAGAAGTCCATTAATACTTGATTAAATATGGCATTTCAAAGTTCAAGTATCGTAGAATAGATCATCATGTAGCTGGAATATTCACCAAAGCATTAGCATTGGCCAAAATTGCTAAATTTTAAGACTTATTAAGTCTTCATAGTGTTAGATGCATAGAATGATTCCTACTGTAGTGTAGTACAATACATCATATTTTTGTTCAATTTTATATAAAATATATATTAAGGTATGGTGTTAAACATTTTAATGTTTTTTTATGTAAATTTAAAAATAGAGGGCATGAAGAAAATCTACAAAAGTAGAATAAAAATTATGTCAAAAATATAATGGCGATTGATTAAAAAAATTCTAATGATTTTTTTCGATCGGAGTGAAAAGGTAATAGTTATACCTTAGGATAGGATGAGTAGTCTATTATTAACAATATCAATGTATTATATATATGTTGTATCTCTACCAATTTCTTAATGGTGCTATTACAACGACATATATTTCTATGTCTTCCTATTTTTTAGCTAATTTAATTTTTGGTGTTAATAAATATTTTGCTCTTGAATACATTTTTTCTCTTGCAACATTATTATATACAAGAGACCCTAGTTGTCTAATTCCTTGAAAACATATTGTTTTGACAACATATGATATTTTTTTAATAAGCTATGGGTGGCTTCTATTGGGAGCCATTCCCATCAGAATACCAAAAATACTACATTTATTGTCAAGTCAAGTAAACCATATCTAGCTTCTTCTTTTATAAAATATATTTTTCATTTCCTTTTCTATCAAATATTTTATGTTTGATTGTAGTTTGAGATAAGGACTTCAATGAGATCAAAGGTTTCTAGCAAAAACCTTCACAATAATTTTCCTAGGTCTTAGTTCCTCTTATTTATCTCGTTCTATAATAAGTAATATAGGACTATGTTCTTTAAAAACCCAACTCACCTCAAACTTATTACATTCGATTCATTGGCCTTATTAAAAAATATTAAGCATATGAAACATTACAAATACACTAATCACTCTCATACTATATCATTATGACTTAAACTCCTCACAGAGATCTTAATAGAATAATATTAGGCTTTTATTTATCTCATGTACAACAAGCAACAATACTATACAATTTTATTCCAAAACATTCAATGTATTCTCTATGACACGTTGGTATGCACCACAATAAAGCTTTCTTCTTACATTTACTCCTAAGAACTTTAAGATCCTCTATGGACTATACCACATCTAAAAAATATAGTTATTTATTTGAAAGCACGAGGATACGGAAGCAAAATGGCGTACCGGGTGCGATGCAAACAAAAGCAAGAAGTAACGCTAAGTCCTACGAACGAAAATGCATGAAAAGGGGAAAACAAGCGAAATGAAACGAGATGTAAAGCAAATGTAAAGTGCAGCCCTTTATTTTATTAATTTTCTCGAGATCAGGTTACAATACGTCTCCTCCCTTTTCAGGGGCTAGGAGCGTTAAACATAGTTTTGTCACACCACGGATGGTACGCTTTCTTTCGCGTGCCCACATGTGAAATGGGCGGGCCAAACGTCATCGCCGCTTGCGTGAATGCATCTGTGCTTCCTTGCTGCCCCTCCGGTGTCGAGATCCTACATTCAAAAAAATAGCAAACGATTAAAAGCACCTACGGATGGAGGGAAACATGCGATCCCCAAGGCCTCCGGTTAATGCATGCATAAAATAATTAAAACTATAATCAAAACATATCAGAATGAGCTAAAATTTGGATAGAGGCATGAAAACATTACCAAGAACACACTGCAAAAGGAACAGTCAAGAAATCTACCACATATTTCTAATCGCTCCGGGGTGGGACGATTAGGACTGTCACAAGACGTCAGAAAGTGACCTCCTAAATGTCCCATCCAGGGGCCTCCAAAACACCTACAAAGTTGGGGTTAGGCAAAACGGGGCATTTTGAGATGACCCAGAAGGTCGGATTTTGCAAATTCTGCCTCGATCGCCCTATATCCGATGATGCTCCCTGTATGTTAATGAAAATGGAAAACACTGAAAACACAACCAATATTCATCAGAATGACATGAAATTTGAATGGCAGCCTATATGAGTGACCTAAAATGAAATGCAAATGAAATAGTAAAGAAATATACTACATATTTCTAATCACTCCGGGGTGGGGCGATTAGGACTACAGTAGTGCGAGGGGCACCCGGGGGCAGGACGCCCACCGTTTGGGGCTTGGTTTCGGCACCAATCCACTTGGGATGGGTCCAAAACCTCCTAGGGGGTTGTGTCAAAAAATTGGGTGGGGTATTATGGCCAAATGTTTGGGTTTTGGGTCCGGATTGCGCTTCCAATGATCACCCAATAACCTCCCTTCCAAAAGAGAGATCAAGGATGTAAGAAGCACAAGCGATGGGTGAGGATGTAATTCGGCAGCACTCCATTGCTCCAAATGCTCCTACTCTCCCCTTTTTTGGGGTGAGAAGACTCACCATTTTATAGACCTGAGGGTCTCTTGTGAATGAGCATGCAGAGGCGCCACTTGGCCATCATGCCTTGTCAGGGGAGAGAAGATTCCTCCCTGATTAAGGGCTCCATGACTGCCTCTATGATTGCCTCTTTGAGCTCAAAAATGCTCACTCGCACTCCCATGCATTGAAGGTGGAGTTGAGTGGTGGATCTGAGCTACCATTTGTCAAGGTTTGACCTTTTTCCCATCAAACCTGCTATTCGCCCCACCCTGGAGCGAATGCTGCTAATCATCCCGGGGTGGGACGAATACCAGTTTGTAATCGTCCTAGGGTGGAACGAGTAGGGAGCAGAGTGCCTGAAAGGTGCCAAATTGACCTCTGACCTTCCAAAACTATTGTGGGAGTGGTTAGGACCACTGTTTAACCTTTGGGGGCTGCCCTAGGGGCTATGTATGTCAATTCGATCAGTGCTTGTCGTCACATAATCGGATTGGTGTTGTTTTGGTGTCTATAGATGCCCCTTTTTGGGATGTGCTGTGCGTGGCGCAGTGCTTGAGAAAAAATAGATAACCAAAGCACTAATGATTAGGGTTTCTCAGTAACCTAACCAAATTTTGATGCCCCAAGTATGGAAAGGGCATGCATTCTTGAATCCTTGCTTCTGACGAGCTAAGGAGCTTAATTCAAGTGTTAACCTTTTTCGGTGAGGTGTTACTTGATCTTGGACATTGTTCAGTCATGAATAGGCAAAGGGCGCAACCTTTTGTCTATGGGAACCTTGAGTTCATGATTCTTGAATGCCAAGTGTTTGATCAGCTTGTGATTATTGCTTGTTTGCTGCCCCAAGCAGGAGCGTGATTGTCTTTGTCAATGATTCTTTGAATGCATGCCATTTCCTTGATTGGGTGTGTATTTGTTGATTGGTGACTAAGTGTGACTACCCCCTCAAGTGACGAATCGATGAGGGAATGACCGACATGAGAAAAGCGATGAGTCGCTTGACCCAAGATGACTTTTGTAAGGGTGCCTTCAGTTGTTTTTCATTGAACGCTTATGCAGTTTTCGAACAATTTGACCTATTTTTGGTGGGTTTTAACCCTCTTTGTGACGTATTTTGGAGCTAAAATTGTCAAAAATCCGTCCTCTCGTGGAGTGGTCCGGCTATGGTAGCCTTCTTAGGGAGTAGGATATTGATAATTTGTGACCCCAATATCGGTTTTGTATGCCAAGAATGTCAGGCACAAAGGCGCCTTTGTTCAGCAATTTTATTGCTATTTTTGGGTGGGTTTGGACCCTTTTGTGACGTCGTTTGGGGATGAAATTCTCGAAAATTCGTCCTCCCGTGGAGCGGTCCGGCTATGGTAGCCTTCTTAGGGAGTAGGATAGTGAGGATTTGTGACCCCAACATCAGTTTTGCATGCCAAGAATCAGGCGCAAAGGCGCCTTTGTTCGGCAAGTTTATTGTTATTTTTGGTGCATTTTGGATGCAGTTTTTGTTGTTTTTGATTTTCTTGCTCTGTAATCGTCCCAGGGTGGGACGAATACCAGTTTAGTAATCTTCCTAGGGTGGGACGAGTTCTAACTAGAGCGCTCATCCTAGGGTGGAATGATTACAGGCCTAAAAGCCTATATAAGGGCCAAAACTAGGTTTTGGGCTCATTTGCACTTTGTTTTTCTAGCGATTTGGAGCTTAGGAGGAGGAGGTCGAGTTCGCGTAGCGGAGCACTATCGAATTTTCATGGACACAATGAGTTCATGGACTGGATCATCCAGTGGTGAGCGAGGCGAGACCCGTGAGTGCTCCTCTTTATTTTGCTTGTTTTTATTTTTTTTTTTATCTAGATTAAACCTAGTTAAATTGTTTTTTTTTTTGTTTTGTTAAATGTTTAGTGTAATTTGTTAAATGTTTTGTTGTAATTGTTAAATGTTTTTTTTTGTTAATTTTTTTTGTTGTCATGTTTTTAATGTTTTTGTGTTGTTTTTGTTTTGCAGGTGGTGAAGAGTCGGTACCGTCAGTCGACGGTGTTTTTGGATGCATGGGAGGCGTTGACTATGGTGGACTGGGAGTGGCTTGATGCCCTTGGGCTCAAGCAGGTGACTCGGTTAGAGCCTGTGGTGGGGGATCGGGCATATCTGATTGCCCTGATCAATTTGTGGGATCCTTACACCAACACCTTTCATCTCCCAATAGGGGAGATGATAGTGACTCTTGAGGATGTTTATCGAATTCTATGGATTTTGATAGATGGGTTGCCCATTCGGATTACTCCGCGTGATCAGCGAATGATGATGTTGACATGGTGCTTTGGGCATGGGGTGGAGATGGGGGTGGATGAGTCGGGTGGAGAGGGCAGAGGGGACTGCCTGATTGGCAAGATTTTGGTGCGGTGGTGGTTGGAGAAGGGCATGTTGGGGGTGAGGCATGCATTGCTCATGACCCTCATCTCCAACATGTTGCTGCTCGACTCATCTAGTGTGAGGTTCCCTTGGAACCTACTGGAGGTAGTTTTTAGACTTGTGGAGTGTCCGATGGAGGCACCCCTGATTATGAGGTGGGGTCAGACGCTACTGGCATAGCTTTATGATGAGTTGTACGAGGTCCGCTGTTAGAGGTGAAAGGGGATTGGGTGCAGCTACCTATTGTAGTGTTGGGGGTGGCAGCACATAGCTATGGAGTGGCCATAGGGTTTGCCATGGACCACTCGGGTAGAGATGGTGGATAGGGAGATAGGGTATGTGGCTCTATGGTGGAGGTCAGAGGAGTAGGGGTAGAGTCGATGGTGGGCAGGTGTCGTAGGGCACTATGTCGATGCCTTCTCGTGCCTTGCTCTAGGGGAGGTGTTCTGGCATCCATATCGGGATTCCCTGCTCGAGGTTGGGGAGTGGCTTCGACGGGTGCGTAGGGGGAGGTGGCTGATCAGGCAGCATGGGACCGAGTAGGAGTACTTCCCATACGTTCGAGTGACTCGATAGTTTGGGGTGCACCAGGGATTGCTTGGTGAGCCTTTGATCTATCGACGTCGGGGGATGAGAGGACTCTGGCCTAGCCGATCATTGAGCCATTGGGTGAGGAGTCGAATGTAGTGATCGATGTCCCTGACGTGGACAATGTCGGGTGACTATAGAGTATGACCAGTGGTGGAAGATGCGGATGGGGGTGAGGGGCATAGGAGGGTTGGGGCACTCTGCATGATGATGCAGATATGGTGGAGGTTGATGACTTGACTAGGGATGACCTAGGGGTTCTGGAGCAGCTAGATATATAGGACGTTCTAGAGTAGTGGGTGCCGGAGTAGCCCACCATCCCGGAGATGCCCATGCCTCAGGTAGTCCTAGGGGACATGGAGGCTAGGTATCACATGAGATAGCATGATTGGAGGATCTACTATGGAGATGAGATGAGGAGCATGGGGAGGTTCTATAGGAGAGGGATCTCCTACGGACTCAGTTGGCAGAGTGGGAGAATGCATTGGCTGCGTACCACCGATGGGATGGGGACACAGATGCTTCATGGGAGAGGGATCTCCTACGGACTCAGTTGGCATAGCGCGATGATGCATTGGCTGCATACTATCGATGGGAGATGGATTTGGTCCGACATCGGTTGGAGTTGGAGGCAGAGATTATCCACCTCGATGGGCAGTTACCTGAGCTCACTGGAGGTGGATCTTCATGCCAAACGAGAGACAGTGAGACTGAGCAGTCTGCTTCCTCTCATCGCAGGTGGGTGGGTGAGGGTAGCGCTAGTGGGCATGATGCGGGGGCTAGCAACAATCGCCTGAGAGGTCCCATAGGACCCACACCACTAGGGGTAGTTCCAGTCGCACCGATCCTACGTGATCATGGTGGCCGACTCCCTAGGCTTGGGGTTTTTGAGTTTTTGATGTTTTTGTGAGGTCAGAGGACCGATTTATTGTAGCCTACGGGCATTTTGATGATATATATACATGACTTTCTTTGTGTTTATACACTTGTTATGGTTTAATTTTATGCACATTTTAGTTAGTTGATGTATGCATGTGTTATTATGAATGCGATGTTTCTAATTATATGATGTATGCATATGGAATGGATGGAATGATTTGTTGATAACTTGTCGGTGGCACCATAGACTGTACAGGATTTACTGGCTTTCTGTACTATGTGATGACTTTGTGGAATGACTTTGCATGTGTGAATTTTTTTTTTGTATTTTTTGATGGTGATGTAAGAATGGACATGTACAACATTTGTTTTAGAATGTAGTTAAGGTTTTTCCGAGACTCAGATGTTTTAACTAACTAGCCAAGACTGTACATTTATCTTACAAGACTTTTGAACAAGGTATGAATCAGACTTGAGTTTGACCAAGTTATTTCACATCCTTGTGTGTGCGATTGAATTTGTTTATGTGGTATTTGTCAGGATACCGCTAGTGCCAGGTAGGCTGTCCACCAAACCTGTATTGAGGATCACCTAATTAGCTCCACTAACTCCTTTGTTGTATTTAGTAAGATTAATCCATAGGACAATCTAAGGTACCATAAGCTAGCTCATCCACATGCAAACATTGGTCTGCTCACACGCAAAGCTAATGTGATAGACATATCGTCATGCATTTAGGATACCGCCATTGCTAGGTAGGCTGTCCACCAAACCCGTAATGAGGATCACCTAGATGGTTTTTTGAATGCTGAGAATTCCAGGGATTCAAGCTCAGGCGTCTTTCGGTTGCTCAACTTGTTGGGATACTTGCTCTCATACATAGTGATAAAAATCACTGTTTATTTTTCTCTTTTGTTTTTCTTTTTGAGCAAGGGGTTTGAATAGTGGTGATAACCACTGTTATTTGATTTTGCATTTTTAGGTTTCAAAGTTGAGCTCGTAGGTTTTTGGCTTGCGAATGGAATTGATCCTTTTTGGCTTTGGGGATGACTACCCATCCTGTTTAGGGACGTGTAGTACGAATCCTTACGACTTTGGGGACCAAAGGTGATTGGGGATGTTACTATGTAATGGCATTGATATTTTAGGCCTTGGGGATGACTACCCATCCTTGTCAGGGGCATGTAGTATGAATCCTTATGACTTTGGGGATCAAAGGTGATTGGGGATATGATTATGTAATGGCATTGATCTTTTAGGCCTTGGGGATGACTACCCATCCTTGTCAAGGGCATGTAGTACGAATCCTTATGACTTTGGGGACCAAAGGTGTTTGGGGTTTTTGATAGTGGTGAAGACCACTATTTATTATGGGGAATTGGATGGGGAAGAGCTTGTCCTTTTGTCAATTCTCAGCATTCTCGAACCATTCACACAGGGGGATGAGCAGGCTAACCTTTCACCTATGGTACCCTAGATTGCTTTGTAGGTTTCTCTTGCATTCACACAACTTGGGAATTTTTTTATGTGTTTTAACTTGTGTGGGGATGCTACGTAACGAGGTGTGATCCAAGTAAAACTCTACCTTTGTAAAAATCTGTCTGACTTTGTACAGTTTTTGGCTAGAAATCTAAAGACAATTGAATGACGAAAACCCTAAATACATTAGGAGACAATTGACTATGATAAAAAAAATGTGGATGGTGTTATTTTGGATGGATGTGTTTACAAAATGTACTGAATGTAGAAAATGATGGAATTGCCTAGCAATTACAGTCTATGGTGCTTATGACGTGTATGACCAACAAATATGCCATGTATGGATGCGATGCCTAAATGCAGTTTATTATATTTTTATTTTTAAGAGTATGCATGGAAGTGAGATGCAATTTTTTTTTTATTTTTTATTATCTTTTGTTTTTGTTTGTTTTTGAATATTTGTTTTTGACCAAGCGATTGTGGGAACCCTTGGAGCTTTTGGTTTGACCAAAGAGTTTATGGATACCTTTGGGGCGTTTTGGGTTGACCAAGTGATTGTGGGAATCCTTGGAGCTTTTTGGTTTGACCAAAGGGATTTATAGATACCTTTGGGGCATTTTTGGGTTGACCAAGTGATTGTGGGAATCCTTGGAGCATTTTGGGTTGACCAAGGATTTGGATCTTGGGGATTTTGGGTTGACCAAGGATTGTGGGAATCCTTGGAGCATTTTGGGTTTGACCAAAGGGATTTATAGGATACCTTTGGGGATTTTTGGGTTGACCAAGCGATTGTGGGAATCCTTGGAGCTTTTGGGTGACCAAAGGGATTATGGATACCTTTGGGGCATTTTGGGTTGACCAAGCGATTGTTGGAATCCTTGGAGCTTTTGGGGTGGGCTATGGCTCTCTAAATGTGGAATGGCCTCAAATGACTGATGTTCAAGGGTTCTAGTTCCTTGATTCCTTCAAGAGAGGCGAGCCAGTATGTTCCAGGTCCTATTTTACTATCAATGACATAGGGACCTAACCAGTTTGCCATGAACTTGTCCCTTAGATGGGGCGGCAAGTTAGAATTTTGTTGGTTCTCTTTTAAGACCAAGTCACCAACCTGAAAGTCCCTCGGGTGAACTTTCATGTTGTATGCTTTCTTAAGTCACTCTTGATAGATACGTAAATGCTCGAGAGCATTGATGCATCGTTCATCGAGCAACGTAAGCTGGTCTAACCGGGCCTACCATGTAGTGTCATCATCGATGAACTCTTGCATTGATATGCATAGGGAAGGTATTTCCAACTCGAGAGGCATGACTGCCTCAGAGCCATACACCAATGAAAATGGAGTTGCCCCAGTGGGCATCCGAATGCTAGTGCGATAAGCCCAAAGAGCAAGTGGTATTTGAATGTGCCAATCCTTATGACTATCTATGACCATATTTTTAAGGATGGCAACTAGCATTTTGTTTGACGCCTCTGCTTGCCCATTTGCCTGTGGATAATAGGGTGTTGAAAAATTATGCTGAATTTTGTACTTTGTTGTCAAAGCATGCACATCTTTGTTCTTGAATGACGTCCCATTATCCGAGATGATCTTGGATGGAATACCAAAATGACATATGATGTTATGTAAAATAAACTCCATAATGCGGGTTCCAGTCGTAGAGGTAAGCGAAATTGCTTCCACCCACTTGGTGAAGTACTCTATGGCCATTATGATAAACGTGTGATGACCTGATGATGTAGGGGAGATCTTTTCGATTAGATCTAAGCCCCACTATGAAAATGGCCAAGCCGATTGGATCGACTGCAAGGCCTGAGAAGGTACATGTGTCAAATTGGCATGGTGTTGACACTTCATGCACTTCCTTACATACGTGCAACAATCTCGCTCTAAATATGGCCAATAATAGCCCATGCGAAGAATGCACTTTGCGATGGCCATACCGCTGAAGTGGCCACCACATGTACCATCGTGCGCTTGGGTGATCACCCAAGCGGACTCCTGTTGGTCCAAGCAATGGAGGAGGATCCCTTCGTAGCTTCGACGGTACAAAATGTCTCCTAGCAAGACATGTTTTGCCACTTTCTATTTGAATGATATTTTCGTGGCATGCATCAATCCAAGTGGGAGGTTACCTAGCTTGAGGTAGTCTCTTATGGGTGTGTACCAATCCTGCTGATCAGAAACCTCGATGGTATGAACTGCCAATCCCTCTTGAAGTTCATCCCTAGCAAAAGTTGAGCGGGAATGGACTTGTAAGAATAGCGTTGTGTTGCTATTAAGAGGGGTCGGGGAGAACAAGGACCCCCAGTTGGCATGATTCAGACTATCATGGATTTGAGAGAACTTATCCTGAGATGGTTCAATCTGGATCAGGTGGATTCCTGGCATTAGGTCAGAGCTTGCACGCTCCATCATGGATTGCGATAGTGTTTTGACTTGAATGGTTGTCATCTCACCGGAAGGGTCTTGCGGGATTAGTGACCCCAAGGAGGCCATAGTGTCTGCAAAATGATTCGATGATCGAGGGAGTGCCTCGATGTCGTACCATTCAAGATTTTCTAAGAATTTGTCCACAAGGGCTTTGTAGGCCTACAGAACTGGGCATTTACATTGGAATACCCCTTTTACTTGGTTGACAATTAATAGTGAATCACCAAAGATGTTCAAGCATTTGATGTTCATGGTGATTGTTGTCTGAAGACCTATGAGCAAGGCTTCGTATTCGGCATTGTTGTTGGTGCACGAGAAATCTAGTTTAAATGATAGAGGCATTGGAGCCCCTTGTGGTGTGAAGAATACAATTCCCGTGCCACCCCCTTGCTCACATTTAGAACCATCAAAAAATAGGGTTATGTCGGCTTGTGACTCAGGCACATCAAGAATCTGGCGATTCTGAGACATGGAAGACCCCATCATCGGGTAGCTCTATGGTCAAAGGCTGATCGTCTTCGAGAGGAGCCTCTGCTAGTTGATCGATGATGACTTGACCTTTGATGGACTTCTGTCCAATGAATTCGATGTCAAACTCCATCAACAACATGATCCATTTCGTCGTGCGGCTACTGTGATAAGTATGACTCATCATGTACCGCAATGGATTCTCCTTAGACACAACATACGTCGTATTGCTCAACATGTAGTGGCATAGCTTTTTGGTAGCAAATACCACTGCTAAGCATAGCTTCTCGACGTATGCATAGTTAAGTTCATAACTGACCAAGGTGCGGCTAAGATAGTAAGTAGCCTGTTCTTTGTGTAGTTCATTCTTCTGGGCTAGCATGGCACCCAGTGCCACCTCAGTAGCTGAGATGTATAAGTAGAATGACACTCCTGGTCTAGGTGGTGCCAATACTGGCGGTGAAGCCAAGTATTGTTTGATGTCATCGAAGGCTGACTGGCACTCGTCATCCCAGTGAAATGCTACCCCCTTGTGTAATAATTTATTCATGGGTCGGCACTTGTCAGATAGCTGCGCTATGAAGCGCTTGATTGACGTGACCTTTCCCTACAGGCTTCTGAGCTGCTTGATGGTGGTTGGGGGAAGCATTTCAAGGATTGCCTTGACTTTGTTTGGATCTACCTCGATTCCTCATTTTGAGACTATGAAACCCAAGAGTTTTCCAGATGTGATGCCAAATACGCACTTCTTGGGGTTTAGTCCGACTTTATGTTCGATGAGGCGATCGAGGATCTTGCTTAGGTCATCGAGATGATCTGGGCGCAAAAGAGATTTGGCCAACAGATCATCCATATAATCTTCCAAAGTTTTATGCATGTGATCATGGAAGATGTATGTCATAGCACGTTGGTAGGTGGCGCCAACATTTTTAAGGCCAAAGGGCATGACCTTATAACAAAATGTCCCCCAAGGCATTGTGAATGCCATTTTTAGTTGATCATCGAGATTGATACGAATCTGATTGTATCCCGAGAAACCATCCATGAGGGAAAGCATTTCATGGCCTACTGTAGCGTCTACCAATGCATCGATGCTAGGCAAGGGGAAATCATCCTTGGGACTCGCTTTGTTTAGATCTCAAAAATTGGTGCATATGCGAATCCTCCCATCGGGCTTCTTGATGGGTACCATGTTGGACAACCATGGTGGGTAATCCATGCAGATGACAAACTATGCATCCAACAACTTTTGTAGCTCATATTTGACCATTAAGGCTACTATTGGGTGCATCTTACGTAGTTTTTGCTTGACTGGCTTGACTGTCGGATCAAGCGTTAGATTATGCATGACTAGCTATGGGTCTAGCCCCGGCATGTCTTTGTAGGACCATGCAAAAACCTCCTTCTTCTCTTTGAGAAGGGCAATGTAATCGGCTTGCTCTTCGGGGGATAGACTTACCCCTAGCTTGATGATTTGTGGATTCATTGGATCAAAGCCGATGTCTACGTCAGTCGTCTCTTCGACTAACATGTGGGACCCGTCCTCCAACTGGTGTGGAGTTGGGATCAGGTGGATATCATTCGCTGAATTTAGATCTACGTTTGGAACATCGGGTTCCTCTTCAGCATGGAAGATATCCTGAGTTGGTCCTGGGGTGAAATGAAGCATCTCACCGCAAGGCCAGTACTCTGATGGGGATGGTGGTGAGTCAGCGTGATCCCAGTCTATAGCATCTAAGTCTAGATACAATGGTCATGTTGGATCGGCTGGATTGCGGATGGGGGTGGTTAAGTCAATGGAGATCATGTTGATGAAATGATTTTGGTCTCCATTACCATGGGTGTGGTGACTCGGACTTCCTTGGTGATATTTGTGCTCCGGATCTGGCTCTGGGGGTATTGGCACAAATGGATCAGCCCTATGTGTGGATAATAGGATGGGGTCTACCCTTGGCACTGATGGCTCTATGGGGTCTCTGGGTGGAAGGTGCTCTCTGTATACCTAAAGTGGCGGGTGAAGCAGTTGGTCCAACTGTGCTTGGTTTAGGTGCCACCTATGCCTTGGCCCCATGTTTAGTTGTTCAAACATGTCATCAATGTCCATGGGGTATTGTTGTTGCCACATATGATTGAGATATGCCATCTCAGTCTCATCTTCATAATCACTATCAGAGATCCATAGGCCTTCATTGGCTCCGATAGCTATTTGTGACATGTGAGGCTCGTCTTGCTCGAGCAAATTGATCTGGTCCCATCGAGGTTGTTTCGCTCTCTATGGGAGGACCTAATTTTCTTGAGGTGGCACTTGCTCGATTGGAGCATTCAAGGGGAACATTGCCAATAAGCTTTCTTGATAGTCATCCATGGGGGTCACTTGCGAATGATTGCTATCAGATTCGAAAGGGTCCCACGGTGCTACCTCATACTCTGACTCATCTTCTGAAGATCCTTCTTGACCTTGTCTATATCCCTCTTGTAGGTGAGTCCTCGAACTTTCTCCTTTCTCGATCAAAGGGAAAGGGTTGTTGAGGTCAACAAGGTTGGTTGTTAACAATGGGAGATAATCCCCCAATGTATATGTTGTGTTAGGATTGGCATATGGATCTTGTGCCAACCCATCCTTGTTGCCTATCCCTAGGCCTTGCATGTTCTCCACCAAGATGTCAAGGGGCAAAGGGTGGTTGAACCCTACTCCTGATTTGTCGTATGACATCTGATATCTTGGTTGGCAAAGAACGCGCACTCCTTGTTCATACCTGCCCAACCCATATCCATGCCAATTACATTGGCCAAGATATCTCAAAGCGAAGTCTGGGTTGGACAAATAGTTGACATCCTCAACAAAGGGCTCTTCATCTTCTTCCTCTTGCAGGTAAGGTTCAATGCCATTATCGAGGCCCCCATATACAAAATTTGTCTGGTTGGGCGGGTAGCCTAGAGGAACAATAGTGTCGATGGGGAGGCGAGGTCTCCCCATGTCCTGCATGGACTCAAGTGCGGGTGTTGCTACAATGTTCCACACTAGGTACTCCCCCAGGCCCGTATTGGCCATCTCAATGGTGATCGTTGGTGGTTGAGGGGGAGGGAATGGGAGTTCTTCCTGAGTCCACTCCATGTCGGGTGAACTAGGCATCTCGACTTCCATTCGGCTAGGCATCTCTTCGGTAGAGATGGTTGAGACTAATGGCGGTGCCTCTTCCAGGGGTTTCTTCCCATTGTCCTTCGATGTGGCCACCGTAGGTGGCATCGTTGGTGAAGGACCAGATGATGAAGATGGACCCGACTGGGGATTTGAGGGACTTAACAGTGGGGATGCATGCGGAATCGGACCCTGTTTAGATGGATTCAACTAAAAATCCAAATGTGTCGATGGAAGGGTCGATTGCGGCATCAGCTGCACCGCATTGCAATACTTGAAGGGCTCTAAGTCTATCGAGACTACATGCACCTGCCCTTCGAATGTGTACTTTAGGCACTGATGAGCTATCGAAGGGACACACTTCATGTCCCTGATCCAAGGCCGACCCAACAAGATATTATAGGCCATCTCACCTTCCAAGATGTGGCACAACGTAGGAATAGTCTTTTGTCCCTACTTGGATGGGTAGGACAATTGTGCCAACCGTCGAGCATATCGCATCATTGAATGCTCGAAGAGTATAGGTGGAGGCCACAATGTGAGATGCTAGCAACTTGAGGTGTTTCAAAGCCACTATTGTGATTATATTACTGGATGAGCCAGTGTCCACCAACACCCTCTTATATGGAATCTCGTTGACCCATGCAATGACGTGCAGGGGTGGATCTGCCATATCACCAATCATCGATTTTAGCTCATCTTCTCTAAAGGTGATGATTGGCTCGGTACATCATTTTACATGTCCCACAAAGTTGTTGAAAGAGTTTGCTTCATGGGGCTGCAGCTCGATGGCTTTTAATATCTCCATTAGAGCCTCCCGATGGGGCGATGATTGTTGGATGAGCTCGTAGATGGAGAGCCTAGCCGACGTGGTCCTTAAACTTTGGGTAAGTTTAGTCTAAATCGTGGCCACTGGTCTAGGTGGGGGAGGTTGTGTAGGGTGTTGTTGAGGTTGTGACATTGATGGAACCTCTCCTGTAGCTACCGTAGGGGCAGCTGTGCTTGGGTACCTCTTGTTCCGAGTCACTATGCTTATCATCCCTACATACCCCTGCATGGGGCAGTTCTGTGTCACCTCATTGACTTGAAGGGTCTTTGCCTACACATCATGGGTAGGCAGGGGGTCTTTGAAGACCTCCATCTATTGGTTGTTTGGCACAATGGGATTATCCACCGCTAGCATCTTGTTGTCTATTAGGTCTTGCACTAAGCTTTTGAATTTCCAACATGCATAAAGGTCATGTCCCTTCTACCGATGAAACCTATAGTACAAGTCTTCCCTATAACCCTTGGGTTTTGGCATGTTGGGGTCTACGGGTCGACTCTCTGGTAGGTTTATCAAGTTTGCCACTGACAAGCGGTCAAACAAGGAGTCTTTAGACTCTGTGAATGGTGTGAATTGTCGCCTAGGGTGACGCTACTGATTTTGCTCTTGCCTATGATTTTCTCTTTCATAGCTGTCAAGAGGCACTACCTGATAATTAGCCTTTTGGGGCTGTGTTGCTTGTGTAGGCTTTGGTGCGTTGATAGCAACCTGATTGACCATAGTGGGTTTCGGTTGCGTGGTCCCTATTTTGGCATTTTTGGGCCACTCTTTCTTGCGTGGCTTGGCAATCTCGCCATCCTGTATCTTGATCTCCTCAATGATTCTGGCTTGTGCCAGGGCTTCCTCGAGAGTGGCATATTGTTGCAGCTACAATAGCATGGAGATCGACCTCAAACAACTTTTTGAGAACATTTGGGTCAGGTCGGCCATGGGAGGGAGGTAAGGTAGCTTTGAAAGCAACGTCCTCCACTGATTTCCATAAGCCACCATGGTCTCTTCCTCATACTTCCTGAGGCTAGCTAGGTCACTTAATGATGCCTTCTTCTTGGTATTGAAGGTGAAACATTTGAGGAACGTGTCCACTAGCTGGTCCAGGTTACTGATGCTATGCTTCGACAACTGGGTAAACCAGTCCGAGGTAGGGCCTATGAACGTGGTTATAAATGTTCTTAGAAGCAAAGCATCATTGTCCTGAATGCCAAAGCATTGGCTCAGGAATCTTGTCACGTGCTCTTGGGCATCCTCCTCCCCTCTAAATATTGCCAATTGAGGCATTTTAAAGTGTTCAGGGTATGGGGGTGCAGGCATTGAAGGATGCACAGGGTGACTACGGAGCTGGCATAAAGTGGGATTTTGGGGCCCATAAGTCTTGGTCTCCATAGACTCTAAGCGCTCTAGCAGCGCTTTGTATGCATCGAAATATTTGATCTCTTCCTCCTTGGTTTGTTCCCATTGCGAATTATGGGGAACTTGAGGCCTATGGAGGGGTAATCGGGTAGCACCCCCCTGCCTTGGTAGGGCATTTCAGCCCACTCTTCTTCTTGCTCGAATTCCTCATAGGCTTCTTGAGGAGTTCTTGGGCATGACCTATAAACATGGGTGGGTGCCCATGGAGGGTGCCCATCATTGGCTCTAGGGGTGGTCTCCCGCTCAGGTCTAGGAGGTCTTGGAGGCAGCATTTGATAAGGTCATGGAGACCTGTCTCGCACCAAGGGGTTGTGCCTCTCATACAACTCTGTCCTATGCATGCGAGGGGTTGGGACCCTCTCAGGCATAGTGTTCTGGAGCAACTCATCTGTCTGACGCCTAATGCACTCTTTGCTAAGGCGATACAGGTGCTCTAACTATTGTTGATCTTGCTCAAGCTACATGATTTGCGCTCGGTGGGCGACATGTTTGGCAAATGCCAAGTCAATTTGTTCCATCGTCTTGAGTCTAGGAGGCCTAGATGCCTCCCCTACACATCTATCTCGGTCATGGTGATCCGAGATCTCTATAGGTCACTTCCCTCTATCGAGGTTAGCGGCATTCACCCGAGGCTCTGGCCTCAGTAGGTGATCTTGATAAATAGCAGGTGCGGAAGCGCATTGTTCCCATGCTGTGTATTGCTCTTGAGGAATGTAGTGGTCTTCCTCATGCTCCCTTTCGTATATGTGAAAGGGGCGGGCAGAGTTGGCTCGCCCTGTCTGAAGAGCCTTGTGCTCTGGATTTGGCCTATTGTTTCTGATAGTAATAAGGGGTAGAGGAGGGATGATGTAATCATGTGGCCCCTCCTTATGGACCCTATGTTGTTCTAGCACTTCATTGCATGGTGGCCACTCATAACGAGTGTCTAAGGGAGCCTTCCCATTTATGTTGAGTGCCACGTGTAAGGACTCTTCCTGAAAGGGTCTATGTTGAATGGGAGTGCCCCTCGAAGGGGTGCCTCTATAGTCCCATTCCGTCATGGTATGATGTGGACTATTTTGTGGGTCAGGCCGCCAAGGTGGTATGACCAAGTCCTTGGGGCTATAGCGGAGGTGACTTGTGCCCCCTTGTACACTTTTCGTAGCTTCTGCCCATGATTGGGCTTGGCTACGGGTGTACACCATGGTGGTGTCTCTCTACAAGATACGTAGGTTTTTATCTTCTTTACAATTTTTTATGCTACACTAAACAAATAGGAGCCACACAAACAAAGAAGTGATTATCTCGTTTATAGATTAAAGGTGTGCCCTAGATCTGGTTTAGTGTGTTTTGATTTTTGTTTTGAAAGCTTTGTAAAGAAAATTTTGTTGTATATGCAATATGAGGGCTCTTATGTCTCCCAAAATGGTCGCCCCTTCAATATACCACTACCAGGCCATTATACCGAACCTCTCAATATACCCGCCCTTACGTGAGGGAAACTATTGGTATGCGAGAGCAAAACAGTACGTGGAACATAGGCGGTATGAAAGGGGAATCACTCTATTTTTGACACCTACCATAGAAGACTTATCCTCATGCACTGGGAATCACCCCAACTACACTTGGTCAGCTTTCATCAGGATTTACGTCTAGCAATAGTAGCGATCGGGGTTATGTATGCAAAAATTCAAGCCAAGGTGGTGATGAAATCCACCGTTGGTCTTGATCAAGTGTTGGGGTTTTACGACCAACTCCTTGATGTTTAAATTACCACGTGGTGTGTGGGGTTATTTTTACTTGCGCAAAGAAAGAAAACATGCAGTAAAACTTTTTTATGCAAGCAAAGAAACTAAAAATTATAGAGACAGAAAATAAAAAATGATAGAGAGTGTTCAGACAACCTACCTCTTCTCTGCCCACACCAGATGCCCCTGAGTTTCTGCTCAAAAATTGCATAGAGAGCTAATCATCCTGGGGTGGGATGAATAGCAGATCTGTATTCATCATAGGGTGGGATGAATGCCTTATTCATCCTAGGGTGGCATGAATTCTAGTCTGTATTCATCACAGGGTGGCACGAGCAGCAGTCCAGCGCTTGAAGGATTAACACCTGAAAGCAAAAACACACAATTTTGATCAAAAATTTGATCTCAAAATCAAGGGACAGGGTCCCACCATGATCGCCACTGAAAGCACGAGGATACGGAAGCAAAATGGCGTACCGGGTGCGATGCAAACAAAAGCAAAACGTAACGCTAAGTCCTACGAACGAAAATGCATGAAAAGGGGAAAACAAGCGAAATGAAATGAGATGTAAAGCAAATGTAAAGTGCAGCCCTTTATTTTATTAATTTTCTCGAGATCAGGTTACAATACGTCTCCTCCCTTTTCAGGGGCTAGGAGCGTTAAACATAGTTTTGTCACACCATGGATGGTACGCTTTCTTCCGCGTGCCCACATGTGAAATGGGTGGGCCAAATATCATCGCCACTTGCATGAATGCATCTGTGCTTCCTTGCTGCCCCTCCGGTGTTGAGATCCTACATTCAAAAAAATAGCAAATGATTAAAAGCACCTGTGGATGGAGGGAAACATGCGATCCCCAAGGCCTCCGGTTAATGCATGCATAAAATAATTAAAACTATAATCAAAACATATTAGAATGAGCTAAAATTTGGATAGAGGCATGAAAACATTACCAAGAACACACTGCAAAAGGAACAGTTAAGAAATCTACCATATATTTCTAATCGCTCCGGGGTGGGACGATTAGGACTATCACAAGATGTCAGAAAGTGACCTCCTAAATGTCCCATCCAGGGGCCTCCAAAACACTTACAAAGTTGGTTTTAGGTAAAATGGGGCATTTTGAGATGACCCAAAAGGTCAGATTTTGCAAATTCTACCTCGATCACCCTGTATCTGATGATGCTCCCTGTATGTTAATGAAAATGAAAAACACTGAAAACATAACCAATATTCATCAAAATGACATGAAATTTGAATGGAAGCCTATATGAGTGACCTAAAATGAAATGCAAATGAAATAGTAAAGAAATATACTACATATTTCTAATCACTCTAGGGTGGGGCGATTAGGACTACAATAGTGCAGGGGGCACCCGAGGGCAGGACGCCCACCGTTTGGGGCTTGGTTTCGGCACCAATCCACTTGGGATGGGTCCAAAACCTCCTAGGGGGTTGTGTCAGAAAATTGGGTGGGGTATTGTGGCCAAATGTTTGGGTTTTGGGTCCGGATTGCGCTTCCAATGATCACCCAATAACCTCCCTTCCAAAAGAGAGATCAAGGATGTAAGAAGCACAAGCGATGGGTGAGGATGTAATTCGGCAGCACTCCATTGCTCCAAATGCTCCTGCTCTATCCTTTTTTGGGGTGAGAAGACTCACCATTTTATAGACCTGAGGGTCTCTTGTGAATGAGCATGCAGAGGCGCCACTTGGCCATCATGCCTTGTCAGGGGAGAGAAGATTCCTCCCTGATTAAGGGCTCCATGACTGCCTCTATGACTGCCTCTTTGAGCTCAAAAATGCTCACTCGCACTCCCATGCATTGAAGGTGGAGTTGAGTGGTGGATCTGAGCTGCCATTTGTCAAGGTTTGACCTTTTTCCCGTCAAACCTGCTATTCGCCCCACCCTAGAGCGAATGCTGCTAATCGTCCCGGGGTGGGACGAATACCAGTTTGTAATCATCCCAGGGTGGAACGAGTAGGGAGCAGAGTGCCTGAAAGGTGCCAAATTGACCTCTGACCTTCCAAAACTATTGTGGGAGTGGTTAGGACCACTGTTTAACCTCTAGGGGCTGCCCTAGGGGCTATGTATGTCAATTCGATCAGTGCTTGTCGTCACATAATCGGATTGGTGCTGTTTTGGTGTCTACATGATCTTCATATCACTCACAACACAACTACTTTTGATTATTTATGCTAGGGTTAGTAGTATGTCACATGAAATTTTTAAATAAGAAAAATAAACTGGTTATCTTATCAATTAGTAGACTCAAAATTTTATGTGAACAAGTCAAACAATAAATAAAAATTTAAAAATTGTCTTCTACTAAAATCCTCCTTTCCATCAAGCTCTAGTGTTCCTCCCAATTTTAACTTGTGTTGGTGGATGGATTCCTACAAATCAATTGTATTGAAGAAAAGCATAAAATTGTGTATAGGATGCGAAGATGGCAATCTAACTTGTATTTATTCTACAATTATTATGGAAACACATAGAGTATTGGCACCAATGCAACCTTGAGTATGTTAATAATCCAATGCATGACTCTATCACCTATGAACCATTTTTTAGCTTCGATACACACTAGTAATTGATACTACATCCCACTTCCATCATGATCTTACAAGTGGATACAAAAAATATGTTAAATGTTAAATCAAAATTCACAATAATTCTAACAATTTTCCTTCACTTGAGATCCTCATAAGTGGTCCTATGGGTAACATTAAATAACGAATAGTATCTTTTGTTCCATATAAAATAATATGACAAAAATTTGATCAAATTTGTTATTGTGACATTTTATCATTTATGTAAAATAGATGTAATTTTTGGAAATACCTCTAGTCATACCAAGGACTCCTTATCCAATTTTACACTTCACTTTTTTCAAATTATTTTCAACTACTTTTGAAAATATTGTCCTACATTATTCATCATGTATCTTTCGAATGGTATATTTGTATCATCCTAGCATTCACTCATTCATACTCCTATAGATTTTTCCTCATCATGTAGATAGGAGAACTCTCTTATTTCCCATTATCTTTTGTGCTAATCGCTTTTTATGATAGTATCATTAATTAAGATATTAAATTACAAAAATGGAGTTAATTGAATTAGACTAGCCTATGAGAATGTTGGAATTCAAATTAGTGTCTAGAAATGTTCCAAAATATCTATTCACTACAATCATATGCAAAAAAAAATGAAGAGCAAAATAAAAGAGCATATAGTTGAAAGTAGGGGAAGAGGGCTAAAGGAAGTCAATAAAGATAATGAAGTAAAATTAATTGAATGTGTACAAGATGAACACGATGAGACTCGTCCTAGACAAAAAAGGAGTATTGATGACATATATAAACCATGTCCAAGAAGATACTTTTCCAATTATAATCTCGTAATAAGAGTTGTCTAGTTGATGGTCCCCAAGCATATGAAGAAGCACAAGGTATTACATTATGGAAATATTCAATATAAGATGAGTATAATTCACTGATAAAGAAAGATAGATTGGAGTTGATAACCCTTCCAAAGAGTAAATCCTAGATCATACGTAAGTGGTTCTACAAGACTAAGTTAACATGAGAAGGAGTTGTTGAAGATCATAATGTAGCATGACTTAGAATTTTAGTTGAGGAAGTGATTCTACATCAAACCCGTCCAATAAACACATTTCTAGGTAATCAATGTGCAATTTAACTGAAAAAAAAAAAACCATCTTATCATGTTCGTTCAAAACATATAGAAGTATGTTAATACTTTATTAAATATGGCATTGCAAAGTTCAAGTATTGTAGAATATATTATCATGTAGTTGGCATATTCACCAAAGCATTAGCATTGGCAAAATTTGCTAAATTTTAAGACATATTAAGTCTTCATAGTGTTAGATGCATAGAATAATTCCAACTGTAGTGTAGTACAATACATCATATTTTTGTTCAATTTTATATAAAATATATGTTAAGGTATGGTGTTAAAATTTTTAATGTTTTTTATGTAAATTTATAAATAGAGGGCATGAAGAAAATCTACAAAAGTAGAATAAAAATTATGGCAAAAATAGAATGGCGATTGATTAAAAAAATTCTAACGATTTTTTTCGATAGGAGTGAAAAGGTAATAGTTATACTTTAGGGTATGATGAGTAGTCTATTATTAACAATATCAATGTATTATAAATATGTTGTATCTCTACCAATTTCTTAATGGTACTATTAAATCGAGATATATTTCTATATGTCTTCCTATTTTTTAGCTAATTTAATTTTTGGTGTTAAAAAATATTTTGCTCTTGAATGCATTTTTCTCTTGCAACATTATTATATACAAGAGACCCTAGTTGTCTAATTCCTTGAAAAAATATTGTTTTGACAACATATGATATTTTTTTAGTAAGCTATGGGTGGCTTCTATTGGGAGCCACTCCCATCAGAATACCAAAAATACTACATTTATTGTCAAGTCAAGTAAACCATATATAGCTTCTTCTTTTATCAAATATATTTTTCATTTCCTTTTATATCAAATATATTCTTCATGTTCCTCAAGGTGTTATATTTTTGTGATCAGCACTTTGACATCATTTTCACTAAGAGATGGTTGACCAGTTTCCTTCTAAAACTTAACTTTTTTACCAAGACAAAGATCAATAGCACGATTGGCAAAATTATACGCTATCTAATTCCCTTCTCTATATATATGCTCACATGTTTAAAAGATTACCTTTAATAATAACTTATGAACATTAACAATAATATTTTTCTTATCCAATACCCACATTCATTTTCATTAACAATAATATTTTTCTTATCCAATACCCACATCTATTTTGTTGGTAGCACTAATCATAATTTGAGGATCCTCTCATCAAATGGCATCAACCCAAGCAAGTAGATTCTTTGACATTCAAGAAAGAAACTTGTATTTAAATCTTGCCAAGCCACACATGCATAGTATCCAAGTTGTTTTAGTACTAATATGTGGTGATGATGTAATTGCTTTTGCCTTTCAAAAATATATCTCTATTGCTTCTACAAGAATAACAACTAGAAAAAAATATAGTGAATCACCTTGGGATGACTTAATTTATCAAAAAAGAGAACCATTGGACAACAAAATAATATATTTTCTAGTGTTATAACAATATTTAATCGATTCACACAAATACTTATCAAAAATAAACATTTTAAGAATATCATGTTGAAAACTCCAATGAACCCTACAAATGTTGTGTTCATATCTAATCTTATAAGACTGCTTTGTTTTTTTTTTTTTTTTTGTTGGAATGAAGACAATGTATGTCTAGAAATACAATGATTAGTTGTTGTCGTAAACAAAACAACGTTTTCTTTTTTAACTTTTCAAAAAAAATTGAAAATATCATTCTCCAATAAATTTCAAAATCTTTAGAAACCAAATACCTTCTCAGCATACAGTCTTAAATTTGACCGCATGGCTTACCATGGAATTGGAAGGAAGTTGTCCGCATGCGCTTTAAACTAAGGAGATATATCGTGGAGTTAGGATGGTTGTAGTTTGAGTCAATATTTCAAACAAGATTGACTAGGAATGTGAGGGGAGGATGTATTACCGCTGGTTTTTAGAGCTCTTTATTTGCGTACGTTGCCGTTCCGCCAACACATGCTTTGGGGGTATAGGTCGAACTAGAATGATCAAGAGCGTCTAGAGAATCTTCCTAATTCGCAATTGTCAATGTATAGAAATAAATTGGGGGTTGATTAATTAGATATGTTATGTAGTGCGAGACATAGACAAATACCATCTATAATATTAGCCATGATCAGCAGATAATTTGGAGGTAGATCAATTCAAGAACTGGGCGCGCCATGATCTGCATTTTACCCTTATGTTTTTTTGTTTATAGGATGGACGGAAAAAAGATTCTTTCTGTTGCGATGGACAATGACAAAGTCTCACAGAAGATATAGAAATGTGTATACTAAGCTATGCTGTTTTCGTGAGGCAGCATAATTGTTTAATAATACCTATACCAATGTTCGAAGAGCAAATTGTCCACGGCTGCAAGTGCAATTGCGATATTATATTAAATAAATTAGTTGCCCACATGGAGGTGTTGAATGGTTGGGGGATAGAAAGCTGAATTGAAATCAAAAGCAATCATGCGCACGGGGGGCTTTAGAGCACATGGGAATGGAAAAGAGGAGGAGACAAGACCCAGGGATACACGCAGGCACGTTCATTGTGATGTTATAAAATTAGATAGCTGCTATTTTGCGCAAGATTCCTTGCTTGCTTGTGTCTGCTGTTGTTTGAAGAAGATGAGCTGTATCGTCTAGCATATAAATATATGAATGTCCATCGGTAGAGATAGATCAGCATCTCAGCAGTCAATCAAAATCACAATGACGGTGAGCACATCGGCTTCTCTTCTGTCGTCGTTGGGAGCGGCCCTGCAGTCGCTTCCTTCTCCTCGCAGTCGCAGGAATAATAAGCATAAGCGGTCGTGGAGCATGCCCTCCAGCTTCCACACAAATTTGGAAAGCCCTGTTGCAGGCGAGGTGGAGAGGTTGCAGGACCAGCCTTGTTCCTCTTATTATTCGGCGGATTGGCTTGGACGAGCACTGCAGGTGGCGCTGGATGCTCATTCCAATTTGACAGAGGCTCACAGGGATAGGGACATAGACATTCAGGGTATGGGCTGCAAGTGGGTAAACCAGCATCTGGAAGATATGGTCCATCTGCTTGACGTGTGCAATGTGTTGAAGGACAGCATCTCAGAAATCAGAAAGCAGCGGAGCTGTGTGCAGGTAGCCATGCGTGGCCTTGCCCTTGGAGTCAACACCCACACCATTGAAAGAACCAGCAACTCCCTTGATGGTTGGATGAAGACAAGGAAGAACAAAGACACGCAGTCCAAATTGGAGAAATGTATGTCTACCTTGAGGCGGATGGCGGATAACTTGAACAATCTTGAGGCCTCCACGGCGAGAGTGAGAGGAACAGCTCGAGGAGAATCAGACGAAGCTTCCATGGGCATGGCCAGGGCCATCTACGACGCCAAGGCTATTACCATCTTGGCGTGCGCTGCGCTTGTCGCTGCCATGTCGATGAAGACACTTCGGATGCCATCTCTCAAGAATTCTTCTCTCATCACTCTGCAAAACAAACTAAAGCAGACAGTCGAGATGAGGAACAGATCATCCTCATCCTCGGCCACGTTGTTGCGTGAGTTAGAAAGGGCGGATATCACGCTTGGAGACCTCAACAGTGCATTCAGCTCCAACACCAAACTGCAGCTTCCGCTTGAAGTCTCTTCCACAAATATGGCGCTCCACGATTTGGACGCTGCTCTCGCTCTCTTGGACGACAAAGTCATCCAACTCTTCAAATTTCTCATCTCTTCCAGAGTTGCACTGTTGAACATGATTTCCTCTTGAGAGTCGTTCCGACACAAATACAAATACAAATACAAATACTCTGTCACATACGTTGTATCAACTAAATACGTAGAGATCGGAAATCACCGATCCTTTCAATACCAAATACAAAATCTTTGATCACGATATTTATTTTCACATGGGGTTCTCACTTCTTTCGTGGATGCATTCATTTATTTAAATCTCAATGCATGTAATCGACTCACCTCTATGGCACGAACAAATTTAGTTTTCAGAGCGGACGACTTGCTCTGCCATTGGAATTTTTACCATTTTGTTTTATTTGGGTTCTACTAGCTCATCTCAAAAGTATTAATATATAAAAGTCAGCAAGCAAATATATTCCCTTAACAAGGAATACCTTATTAATCAATTCATAGGTGTAAAATAGATAGGTTGTGATCTTGTTCTCTTCCTCGAATATCTTCTTGATGCATGGCTTTATTTTAAGTGTTATTATAAATTAAAATGTTATATCATTCCTATCAATATATTTGGATGGTCTTGCATCATATGGATGGATTCATGTTAGGTACTCTCCATTTTAGTAATACAAGAAGGTGGTGAGGCTCAAACCTATTACTTATTGGACATAAGATTGTCGAGCAAGTTAGGATAAATGGATTTTCCATGTGTACCTCTAAGAGCTAAGGAATATGGAAATCTCCATAAATCCTATAGCATAGTAGGTAAGCATACCCCAAAAAAAAAAAAAATAGTTTTGAAATTTTGACCTTTCAATTAATCCCTCGTCAAGACAACTAAATTGGTCAATTGATTTTTGACTTCCTTGTGGTGTGGTGTGATGTGATGGGTCCCTTATTTGGGAAGCTCAATCTACCATGAGTTGTATGAATTATGATTGAGGGTTGTATACATATTAAGTAAAGTATAAAGGAAGATGTAGAATATAATTAGCGCAAACATATATTCTAGTCACATTGAATCATTTAAATGCATTTTTAGTGGTTTTTACCCTTTGTCTTAGACCATATCCACATTTCCTTCCAAATTACAATGCACATAGTTTATTGCATTTATAACCCTTTTGGCCTTATAAATTTGATCAGATTATTTTGGTCGATTGTTCCTAAAGAAGATTTTAAGAATAAGGTAGTTATAAACACAATCCACTCTTTGAACAAAGGTCTATTCAAAATGTTTAAATTACTCAATGAGTGAAAAATACCATGTTGCTGAGTAAGATCAAGTAATAATAAGTCATTCAGCCAAAGGTAGGACTTTCATCTTAAGCCCTAAAAGTAAAACAATGATTAGTATATAACCAAGAAGTTCAAGAAGGAGAATACAACAAAGCCAGAAATCATAATCAAGAATACAAAATACTCGGGATTTGGGTGCCGACCCAAACACAACAAGATCTCCAAGGATAGCCAGAAATCATTTCACAAAAGAATAACAAGGAATAGCTTCAAAGTGAAATAAGACTTTCAACGTATTTTAATAAAGCTTTTAGAAAACAAATAAACATGTTGTAGCTTCGAGGATGATGAGAAAAATGATGACAACATAACTAGAAATCACGTGGTACGTGTTGATTTGAAAAGTTGACACGGTGGAAAAAGCCAAAGTGGAAATGATAAAATATTTCTAGTCATGTTAGAAAAAAAGGTATAGACATGTCATATTTAAAGGATCAATGGTGCCCAGAAGGAAAGAATATTATAGTCATTCCTCATTTATAGTTAGTATCTTCAAGCTCTGTTAAAATCACAATCGAAGGTCTATTATTGTATAGTATGGTAAAATTATCTAGGAATCAATAGAGGAACTTTAGCAAAATCAATGAATAAAATCAAATCTCAAGCACCAATCTAGGGAAAGAATCATTATGTGCCCTAGAGAACACTTAAGTGGCTATTAAAATTTAGGGTTGTCATGGAGTCCCATATTTTTTCCATGCATGATGTCATTATTCTAGGTAGCGAACACACAAAACCTATTGTGAAAAATATTCAAGGGTTAACAAATCACAAAATTAAGTGATGACCTTTTAACCATTCTTAAATAATTTTACCTAGGAAAGGAAAATAGATTCTAGGTTAGATTCCTCATGAGGGAATCATACTAGGTCACATAGAGGGAGGGTTGATTTACTAGGTAGCATGGTTGGGACAGGTGGTGAGGGAGTGGGGTTAATTTTCTTTAGGGTGGGATCAAGGTTAAGCAATATTTTGGAATAATTTCAAATTGTTGCCCATGTTTTCCAACATGTCATGTGTCTTGAGGTGTACATTAGGAGAGGCACAAAAAAGGTAAACAAATCTCACTAGGTAACATGATTTCTCATGTGTTTATTAAGGTATATTTATATTATTATTTTACTATATATAGTGATGTCTTTAATGCCTTTAAAGTGTAAGGTTTTAGCACAAACATTTCATAGATTTTCTTTAAAATCGTTCAAAAATGACAAAGTTCATTCTACATATTCACGCATCACCTAAAGAAGAAAATGATACGATTAAACCTATAATTGATTAATGTATGGAAGGATATATATTATCTAAGGACTTCAACGAGTTTAAATGTTTTTGGTACAAAAACAAACAATAAGACCATATATATTGGAATAACCTCAACTTATTGATGTCCAATTTAATGATGATTCGTTATGATTATGATCTATGTATTCTTGGGGATACTTGAGACATGTCATCAAACGAGTTAGTATGGATTACATATTAGAAATGCTTTATGTTTTATTATAGTGGTAGCTTATGTGGTTATCATTATTATTTTGAATGGAGAGTCCTTACAGGTAGAAAAAATCACCTTGTGAATGACTTATTCAAGTTTCCAACTTAAAAATAGGAATAAAAGGATGAGGTAAGGACTTCAATGAGATCAAATATTTTTAGAAAAAATAATTATCATAAATCCACCTAGATCTTAGTTCCTCTTGTTTATCTCATTTCATAATGAGTAGTATAGGACTATTTTCTTCTTTAAATACCCAACTCACCTCAAACTTATTACATTTGATTCATTGGCCTTGTTAAAAAATACTAAGCATATAAAACATTAGGAATAAACTAATCACTCTCAATCTATATCATTATGACTTAAACTACTCATACAAATATTATTAAAATAATCTTAGGCTTCTGTTTATCTCATGTACAACAAGCAAAAATACTAGAGGATTTTATTCGAATCCCAAATCTCAAGCACCAATCTATAGAAAGAATCATTCATTCGGAAGGAATGTTAAATTGTCGCCCATGTCAAAAGGAATACAAAACTCACTAGGTAACATGATTTCTCCCACGTTTATTAAGGAAAATCTATATTATGATTTTACTATATAGTCATACCTTCAAAGTGAAATAGGACTTTCAACGTATTTTAATAAAGCTTTTAGAAAATAAATAAACATGTTGTAGCTTCGAGGATAATGAGAAAAAGTGATGTCTTTACTGTCTTTAAAGTGTAAGGTTTTAACAAAAAAATTATAGATTTTATTAAAAATCATTCAAAAATGACAAAGATCATTCTACATGTTCGTGCATCACGTAAAGAAGCAAATGATATATTTAAACCCATATTTGATTAATGTATGGACGGATGTACATGATCTAAGGACTTCAACAAGTTTAAATGTTTTTGGTACAAACACCAATAATAAGGTCGTAGATATTGGAATAACCTCAACTTATTTATGTCCACTTCAATGAAGATTCATTATTATGATCTATGCATTCTTGGAGATACTTGGGACATGTCATCAAATAAGTTAGTGTGGCTTACATATTAGAAATATTTTATATTTTATTGTAGTTGTAGCTTATGTTGCCATCAAAGGTTTTTGGCAAAAACCTTCACCATAATTTTCCTAGTTCTTAGAAATATTTTATGTTTGATCGTACTTTGAGATAAGGACTTCAATGAGATCAAAGGTTTCTGGCAAAAACATTCACAATAATTTTCCTAGGTCTTAGTTCCTCTTATTTATCTTGTTCTATAATAAGTAATATAGGACTATGTTATTTAAAAACCCAATTCACCTCAAACTTATTACATTCGATTCATCGGCCTTATTAAAAAATATTAAGCATATGAAACATTACAAATATACTAAGCACTCTCATACTATATCATTATGACTTAAAATCCTCATAGAGATCTTAATAGAATAATATTAGGCTTTTATTTATCTCATGTACAACAAGCAACAATACTATACAATTTTATTCTAAAACATTCAATGTATTCTCTATGACACGTTGGTATGCACCACAATAAAGCTTTCTTCGTACCTTTACTCCTAAGAACTTTAATATCCTCTATGGAATATACCACATCTAAAAAATATAGTTATTGATCTTCATATCACTCACAACACAACTACTTTTGATTATTTACGCTAGGGTTAGTAGTAGGTCACATGAAATTTTTAAATAAGAAAAATAAATTGGTTATCTTATCAATTAGTAGACTCAAAATTTTATGTGAACAAGTCAAACAATAAATAAAAATTTAAAATTCATCTTCTACTAAAATCCTCCTTTCCATCCAGCTCTAGTGTTCCTCCCAATTTTAACTTGTGTTGGTGGATGGATTCCTACAAATCAATTGTATTGAAGAAAAGCATAAAATTGTGTATAGGATGCGAAGATGGCAATCTAACTTGTATTTATTCTACAATTATTATGGAAACACATAGAGTATTGGCACCAATGCAACCTTGAGTATGTTAATAATCCAATGCATGACTCTATCACCTATGAACCGTTTTTTAGCTTCGATACAAACTAGTAATTGATACTACATCCCACTTCCATCACGATCTTACAAGTGGATACAAAAAATATGTTAAATGTTAAATCAAAATTCACAATAATTCTAACAATTTTCCTTCACTTGAGATCCTCATAAGTGATCCTATGGGTAACATTAAATAATGAATAGTATCTTTTGTTCCATATAAAATTATATGACATAAATTTGATCAAATTTGTTATTATGACATTTTATCATTTATGTAAAATCAATGTAATTGTTGGAAATACCTCTAGTCATACCAAGGACTCCTTATCCAATTTTACACTTCACTTTTTTCAAATTATTTTCAACTACTTTTGAAAATATTGTCCTACATTATTCATCTTGTATCTTTCGAATGGTATATTTGTATCATCCTAGCATTCACTCATTCATACTCCTATAGATTTTTCCTCGTCATGTAGATAGGAGAACTCTCTTATTGCCCATTATCTTTTGTGCTAATCGCTTTTTATGATAGTATCATTAATTATGATATTAAATTACAAAAATGGAGTTAATTGAATTAGACTAGCCTATGAGAATGTTGGAATTCAAATTAGTGTCTAGAAATGTTCCAAAATATCTATTCACTACAATCATATGCAAAAAAAAATGAAGAGCAAAATAAAAGAGCATATAGTTGAAAGTAGGGGAAGAGGGCTAAAGGAAGTCAATAAAGATAATGAAGTAAAATTAATTGAATGTGTACAAGATGAACACAATGAGACTCGTCCTAGACAAAAAAGGAGTATTGATGACATATATAAACCATGTCCAAGAAGATACATTTCCAATTATAATCTCGTAATAAGAGTTGTCTAGTTGATGGTCCCCAAGCATATGAAGAAGCACAAGGTATTACATTATGGAAATATTCAATATAAGATGAGTATAATTCACTGATAAAGAAAGATAGATTGGAGTTGATAACCCTTCCAAAGAGTAAATCCTAGATCATACGTAAGTGGTTCTACAAGACTAAGTTAACATGAGAAGGAGTTGTTGAAGAGCATAATGTAGCATGACTTAGAATTTTACTTGAGGAAGTGAGTCTACATCAAACCCGTCCAATAAACACATTTCTAGGTAATCAATGTGCAATTTAACTGGAAAAAAAACTATCTTATCATGTTCGTTCAAAACATATAGAAGTCCATTAATACTTGATTAAATATGGCATTGCAAAGTTCAAGTATTGTAGAATAGATTATCATGTAGCTGGCATATTCACCAAAGCATTAGCATTGGCAAAATTTGCTAAATTTTAAGACATATTAAGTCTTCATAGTGTTAGATGCATAGAATAATTCCAACTGTAGTGTAGTACAGTACATCATATTTTTGTTCAATTTTATATAAAATATATGTTAAGGTATGGTGTTAAACATTTTAATGTTTTTTATGTAAATTTATAAATAGAGGGCATGAAGAAAATCTACAAAAGTAGAATAAAAATTATGGCAAAAATAGAATGGCGATTGATTAAAAAAAATTCTAATGATTTTTTTCGATAGGTGTGAAAAGGTAATAGTTATACTTTAGGGTATGATGAGTAGTCTATTATTAACAATATCAATGTATTATAAATATGTTGTATCTCTACCAATTTCTTAATGGTACTATTAAATCGAGATATATTTCTATGTCTTCCTATTTTTTAGCTAATTTAATTTTTGGTGTTAAAAAATCTTTTGCTCTTGAATGCATTTTTCTCTTGCAACATTATTATATACAAGAGACCCTAGTTGTCTAATTCCTTGAAAACATATTGTTTTGACAACATATGATATTTTTTTAATAAGCTATGGGTGGCTTCTATTGGGATCCATTCCCATCATAATACCAAAAATACTACATTTATTGTCAAGTCAAGTAAACCATATATAGCTTCTTCTTTTATCAAATATATTTTTCATTTCCTTTTATATCAAATATATTCTTCATGTTCCTCAAGGTGTTATATTTCTGTGATCGGCACTTTGACATCATTTTCACTAAGAGATGGTTGACCAGTTTCCTTCTAAAACTTAACTTTTTTACCAAGACAAAGATCAATAGCACGATTGGAAAAATTATATGCTATCTAATTCCCTTCTCTATATATATGCTCACATGTTTACAAGATTACCTTTAATAATAACTTATGAACATTAACAATAATATTTTTCTTATCCAATACCCGCATTCATTTTAATTAACAATAATATTTTTCTTATCCAATACCCACATCTATTTTGTTGGTAGCACTAATCATAATTTGAGGATCCTCTCATCAAATGGCATCAACCCAAGCAAGTAGATTCTTTGACATTCAAGAAAGAAACTTGTATTTAAATCTTGCCAAGCCACACATGCATAGTATCCAAGTTGTTTTAGTACTAATATGTGGTGATGATGTAATTGCTTTTGCCTTTCAAAAATATATCTCTATTGCTTCTACAAGAATAACAACTAGAAAAAAATATAGTGAATCACCTTGGGATGACTTAATTTATCCAAAAAGGGAACCACTGGACAACAAAATAGTATATTTTCTAGTGTTATAACAACATTTAATCGATTCACACCAATACTTATCAAAAATAAACATTTTAAGAATATCATGTTGAAAACTCCAATGAACCCTACAAATGTTGTGTTCATATCTAATCTTATAAGACTGCTTTGTTTTTTTTTTTTTGGAATGAAGACAATGTATGTCTAGAAATACAATGATTAGTTGTTGTCGTAAACAAAACAACGTTTTCTTTTTTAACTTTTCAAAAAAAATTGAAAATATCATTCTTCAATAAATTTCAAAATCTTTAGAAACCAAATACCTTCTCAGCATACAATCTTAAATTTGACCGCATGGCTTACCATGGAATTGGAAGGAAGTTGTCCGCATGCGCTTTAAACTAAGGAGATATATCGTGGAGTTAGGATGGTTGTAGTTTGAGTCAATATTTCAAACAAGATTGACTAGGAATGTGAGGAGAGGATGTATTACCGCTGGTTTTTAGAGCTCTTTATTTGCGTACGTTGCCGTTCCGCCAACACATGCTTTGGGGGTATAGGTCGAACTAGAATGATCAAGAGCGTCTAGAGAATCTTCCTAATTCGCAATTGTCAATGTATAGAAATAAATTGGGGGTTGATTAATTAGATATGTTATGTAGTGCGAGACATAGACAAATACCATCTATAATATTAGCCATGATCAGCAGATAATTTGGAGGTAGATCAATTTAAGAACTGGGCGCGTCATGATCTGCATTTTACCCTTATGCTTTTTTGTTTATAGGATGGACGGAAAAAAGATTCTTTCTGTTGCGATGGACAATGACAAAGTCTCACAGAAGATATAGAAATGTGTATACTAAGCTATGCTGTTTTCGTGAGGCAGCATAATTGTTTAATAATACCTAAACCAATTTTCGAAGAGCAAATTGTCCACGGCTGCAAGTGCAATTGCGATATTATATTAAATAAATTAGTTGCCCACATGGAGGTGTTGAATGGTTGGGGGATAGAAAGCTGAATTGAAATCAAAAGCAATCATGCGCACGGGGGGCTTTAGAGCACATGGGAATGGAAAAGAGGAGGAGACAAGACCCAGGGATACACGCAGGCACGTTCATTGTGATGTTATAAAATTAGATAGCTGCTATTTTGCGCAAGATTCCTTGCTTGCTTGTGTCTGCTGTTGTTTGAAGAAGATGAGTTGTATCGTCTAGCATATAAATATATGAATGTCCATCGGTAGAGATAGATCAGCATCTCAGCAGTCAATCAAAATCACAATGACGGTGAGCACATCGGCTTCTCTTCTGTCGTCGTTGGGAGCGGCCCTGCAGTCGCTTCCTTCTCCTCGCAGTCGCAGGAATAATAAGCATAAGCGGTCGTGGAGCATGCCCTCCAGCTTCCACACAAATTTGGAAAGCCCTGTTGCAGGCGAGGTGGAGAGGTTGCAGGACCAGCCTTGTTCCTCTTATTATTCGGCGGATTGGCTTGGACGAGCACTGCAGGTGGCGCTGGATGCTCATTCCAATTTGACAGAGGCTCACAGGGATAGGGACATAGACATTCAGGGTATGGGCTGCAAGTGGGTAAACCAGCATCTGGAAGATATGGTCCATCTGCTTGACGTGTGCAATGTGTTGAAGGACAGCATCTCAGAAATCAGAAAGCAGCGGAGCTGTGTGCAGGTAGCCATGCGTGGCCTTGCCCTTGGAGTCAACACCCACACCATTGAAAGAACCAGCAACTCCCTTGATGGTTGGATGAAGACAAGGAAGAACAAAGACACGCAGTCCAAATTGTAGAAATGTATGTCTACCTTGAGGCGGATGGCGGATAACTTGAACAATCTTGAGGCCTCCACAGCGAGAGTGAGAGGAACAGCTCGAGGAGAATCAGACGAAGCTTCCATGGGCATGGCCAGGGCCATCTACGACGCCAAGGCTATTACCATCTTGGCGTGCGCTGCGCTTGTCGCTGCCATGTCGATGAAGACACTTCGGATGCCATCTCTCAAGAATTCTTCTCTCATCACTCTGCAAAACAAACTAAAGCAGACAGTCGAGATGAGGAACAGATCATCCTCATCCTCGGCCACGTTGTTGCGTGAGTTAGAAAGGGCGGATATCACGCTTGGAGACCTCAACAGTACATTCAGCTCCAACACCAAACTGCAGCTTCCGCTTGAAGTCTCTTCCACAAATATGGCGCTCCACGATTTGGACGCTGCTCTCGCTCTCTTGGACGACAAAGTCATCCAACTCTTCAAATTTCTCATCTCTTCCAGAGTTGCACTATTTTCTTCTTTATCCACTCCCTCAACTTATTCTTTGTTCTTGGCCTTGTTAAATCTACAATCCCTCTCTCTCTCTTTGACTTAAACTCTCATCAAATATTATTAAAATAATCTTAGGCTTCGTTTCTCTCATGCACAACAAGCAAAAATACTAGAGATTTATTGAATCCCATCTCAGCACCAATCTATAGAAAGAATCATTCATTCGGAAGGAATGTTAAATTGTCGCCCATGTCAAAAGGAATACAAAACTCACTAGGTAACATGATTTCTCCCACGTTTATTAAGGAAAATCTATATTATGATTTTACTATATAGTCATACCTTCAAAGTGAAATAGGACTTTCAACGTATTTTAATAAAGCTTTTAGAAAATAAATAAACATGTTGTAGCTTCGAGGATAATGAGAAAAAGTGATGTCTTTACTGTCTTTAAAGTGTAAGGTTTTAACAAAAAAATTATAGATTTTATTAAAAATCATTCAAAAATGACAAAGATCATTCTACATTTTCGTGCATCACGTAAAGAAGCAAATGATATATTTAAACCCATATTCGATTAATGTATGGACGGATGTACATGATCTAAGGACCTCAACAAGTTTAAATGTTTTTGGTACAAACACCAATAATAAGGTCGTAGATATTGGAATAACCTCAACTTATTTATGTCCACTTCAATGAAGATTCATTATTATGATCTATGCATTCTTGGAGATACTTGGGACATGTCATCAAATAAGTTAGTGTGGCTTACATATTAGAAATATTTTATATTTGATTGTAGTTGTAGCTTATGTGGCCATCAAAGGTTTTTGGCAAAAACCTTCACCATAATTTTCCTAGTTCTTAGAAATATTTTATGTTTGATTGTAGTTTGAGATAAGGACTTCAATGAGATCAAAGGTTTCTGGCAAAAACATTCACAATAATTTTCCTAGGTCTTAGTTCCTCTTATTTATCTCGTTCTATAATAAGTAATATAGGACTATGTTATTTAAAAACCCAACTCACCTCAAACTTATTACATTCGATTCATTGGCCTTATTAAAAAATATTAAGCATATGAAACATTACAAATATACTAATCACTCTCATACTATATCATTATGACTTAAACTCCTCACAGAGATCTTAATAGAATAATATTAGGCTTTTATTTATCTCATGTACAACAAGCAACAATACTATACAATTTTATTCTAAAACATTCAATGTATTCTCTATGACACGTTGGTATGCACCACAATAAAGCTTTCTTCGTACCTTTACTCCTAAGAACTTTAATATCCTCTATGGAATATACCACATCTAAAAAATATAGTTATTGATCTTCATATCACTCACAACACAACTACTTTTTGATTATTTACGCTAGGGTTAGTAGTAGGTCACATGAAATTTTTAAATAAGAAAAATAAATTGGTTATCTTATCAATTAGTAGACTCAAAATTTTATGTGAACAAGTCAAACAATAAATAAAAATTTAAAATTCATCTTCTACTAAAATCCTCCTTTCCATCTAGCTCTAGTGTTCCTCCCAATTTTAACTTGTGTTGGTGGATGGATTCCTACAAATCAATTGTATTGAAGAAAAGCATAAAATTGTGTATAGGATGCGAAGATGGCAATCTAACTTGTATTTATTCTACAATTATTATGGAAACACATAGAGTATTGGCACCAATGCAACCTTGAGTATGTTAATAATCCAATGCATGACTCTATCACCTATGAACCGTTTTTTAGCTTCGATACACACTAGTAATTGATACTACATCCCACTTCCATCATGATCTTACAAGTGGATCCAAAAAATATGTTAAATGTTAAATCAAAATTCACAATAATTCTAATGATTTTCCTTCACTTGAGATCCTCATAAGTGATCCTATGGGTAACATTAAATAATGAATAGTATCTTTTGTTCCATATAAAATTATATGACATAAATTTGATCAAATTTGTTATTATGACATTTTATCATTTATGTAAAATCAATGTAATTGTTGGAAATACCTCTAGTCATACCAAGGACTCCTTATCCAATTTTACACTTCACTTTTTTCAAATTATTTTCAACCACTTTTGAAAATATTGTCCTACATTATTCATCTTGTATCTTTCGAATGGTATATTTGTATCATCCTAGCATTCACTCATTCATACTCCTATAGATTTTTCCTCGTCATGTAGATAGGAGAACTCTCTTATTGCCCATTATCTTTTGTGCTAATCGCTTTTTATGATAGTATCATTAATTATGATATTAAATTACAAAAATGGAGTTAATTGAATTAGACTAGCCTATGAGAATGTTGGAATTCAAATTAGTGTCTAGAAATGTTCCAAAATATCTATTCACTACAATCATATGCAAAAAAAAATGAAGAGCAAAATAAAAGAGCATATAGTTGAAAGTAGGGGAAGAGGGCTAAAGGAAGTCAATAAAGATAATGAAGTAAAATTAATTGAATGTGTACAAGATGAACACAATGAGACTCGTCCTAGACAAAAAAGGAGTATTGATGACATATATAAACCATGTCCAAGAAGATACATTTCCAATTATAATCTCGTAATAAGAGTTGTCTAGTTGATGGTCCCCAAGCATATGAAGAAGCACAAGGTATTACATTATGGAAATATTCAATATAAGATGAGTATAATTCACTGATAAAGAAAGATAGATTGGAGTTGATAACCCTTCCAAAGAGTAAATCCTAGATCATATGTAAGTGGTTCTACAAGACTAAGTTAACATGAGAAGGAGTTGTTGAAGAGCATAATGTAGCATGACTTAGAATTTTACTTGAGAAAGTGAGTCTACACCAAACCCGTCCAATAAACACATTTCTAGGTAATTAATGTGCAATTTAACTCGAAAAAAATCTATCTTATATCATGTTCCTTCAAAACATATAGAAGTCTATTAACACTTGATTAAATATGGCATTGCAAAGTTCAAGTATTGTAGAATAGATTATCATGTAGCTGGCATATTCACCAAAGCATTAGCATTGGCAAAATTTGCTAAATTTTAAGACATATTAAGTCTTCATAGTGTTAGATGCATAGACTAATTCCAACTGTAGTGTAGTACAGTACATCATATTTTTGTTCAATTTTATATAAAATATATGTTAAGGTATGGTGTTAAACATTTTAATGTTTTTTATGTAAATTTATAAATAGAGGGCATGAAGAAAATCTACAAAAGTAGAATAAAAATTATGGCAAAAATAGAATGGCGATTGATTAAAAAAATTCTAACGATTTTTTTCGATAGGAGTGAAAAGGTAATAGTTATACTTTAGGGTATGATGAGTAGTCTATTATTAACAATATCAATGTATTATAAATATGTTGTATCTCTACAAATTTCTTAATGGTACTATTAAATCGAGATATATTTCTATGTCTTCCTATTTTTTAGCTAATTTAATTTTTGGTGTTAAAAAATCTTTTGCTCTTGAATGCATTTTTCTCTTGCAACATTATTATATACAAGAGACCCTAGTTGTCTAATTCCTTGAAAACATATTGTTTTGACAACATATGATATTTTTTTAATAAGCTATGGGTGGCTTCTATTGGGAGCCATTCCCATCAGAATACCAAAAATACTACATTTATTGTCAAGTCAAGTAAACCATATATAGCTTCTTCTTTTGTCAAATATATTTTTCATTTCCTTTTATATCAAATATATTCTTCATGTTCCTCAAGGTGTTATATTTATGTGATCAGCACTTTGACATCATTTTCACTAAGAGATGGTTGACCAGTTTCCTTCTAAAACTTAACTTTTTTACCAAGACAAAGATCAATAGCACGATTGGCAAAATTATATGCTATCTAATTCCCTTCTCTATATATATGCTCACATGTTTACAAGATTACCTTTAATAATAACTTATGAACATTAACAATAATATTTTTCTTATCCAATACCCGCATTCATTTTAATTAACAATAATATTTTTCTTATCCAATACCCACATCTATTTTGTTGGTAGCACTAATCATAATTTGAGGATCCTCTCATCAAATGGCATCAACCCAAGCAAGTAGATTCTTTGACATTCAAGAAAGAAACTTGTATTTAAATCTTGCCAAGCCACACATGCATAGTATCCAAGTTGTTTTAGTACTAATATGTGGTGATGATGTAATTGCTTTTGCCTTTCAAAAATATATCTCTATTGCTTCTACAAGAATAACAACTAGAAAAAAATATAGTGAATCACCTTGGGATGACTTAATTTATCCAAAAAGGGAACCACTGGACAACAAAATAGTATATTTTCTAGTGTTATAACAACATTTAATCGATTCACACCAATACTTATCAAAAATAAACATTTTAAGAATATCATGTTGAAAACTCCAATGAACCCTACAAATGTTGTGTTCATATCTAATCTTATAAGACTGCTTTGTTTTTTTTTTTTTTTTGGAATGAAGACAATGTATGTCTTGAAATACAATGATTAGTTGTTGTCGTAAACAAAACAACGTTTTCTTTTTTAACTTTTCAAAAAAATTTGAAAATATCATTCTTCTATAAATTTCAAAATCTTTAGAAACCAAATACCTTCTCAGCATACAATCTTAAATTTGACCGCATGGCTTACCATGGAATTGGAAGGAAGTTGTCCGCATGCGCTTTAAACTAAGGAGATATATCGTGGAGTTAGGATGGTTGTAGTTTGAGTCAATATTTCAAACAAGATTGACTAGGAATGTGAGGAGAGGATGTATTACCGCTGGTTTTTAGAGCTCTTTATTTGCGTACTTTGCCGTTCCGCCAACACATGCTTTGGGGGTATAGGTCGAACTAGAATGATCAAGAGCGTCTAGAGAATCTTCCTAATTCGCAATTGTCAATGTATAGAAATAAATTGGGGGTTGATTAATTAGATATGTTATGTAGTGCGAGACATAGACAAATACCATCTATAATATTAGCCATGATCAGCAGATAATTTGGAGGTAGATCAATTTAAGAACTGGGCGCGTCATGATCTGCATTTTACCCTTATGCTTTTTTGTTTATAGGATGGACGGAAAAAAGATTCTTTCTGTTGCGATGGACAATGACAAAGTCTCACAGAAGATATAGAAATGTGTATACTAAGCTATGCTGTTTTCGTGAGGCAGCATAATTGTTTAATAATACCTAAACCAATGTTCGAAGAGCAAATTGTCCACGGCTGCAAGTGCAATTGCGATATTATATTAAATAAATTAGTTGCCCACATGGAGGTGTTGAATGGTTGGGGGATAGAAAGCTGAATTGAAATCAAAAGCAATCATGCGCACGGGGGGCTTTAGAGCACATGGGAATGGAAAAGAGGAGGAGACAAGACCCAGGGATACACGCAGGCACGTTCATTGTGATGTTATAAAATTAGATAGCTGCTATTTTGCGCAAGATTCCTTGCTTGCTTGTGTCTGCTGTTGTTTGAAGAAGATGAGTTGTATCGTCTAGCATATAAATATATGAATGTCCATCGGTAGAGATAGATCAGCATCTCAGCAGTCAATCAAAATCACAATGACGGTGAGCACATCGGCTTCTCTTCTGTCGTCGTTGGGAGCGGCCCTGCAGTCGCTTCCTTCTCCTCGCAGTCGCAGGAATAATAAGCATAAGCGGTCGTGGAGCATGCCCTCCAGCTTCCACACAAATTTGGAAAGCCCTGTTGCAGGCGAGGTGGAGAGGTTGCAGGACCAGCCTTGTTCCTCTTATTATTCGGCGGATTGGCTTGGACGAGCACTGCAGGTGGCGCTGGATGCTCATTCCAATTTGACAGAGGCTCACAGGGATAGGGACATAGACATTCAGGGTATGGGCTGCAAGTGGGTAAACCAGCATCTGGAAGATATGGTCCATCTGCTTGACGTGTGCAATGTGTTGAAGGACAGCATCTCAGAAATCAGAAAGCAGCGGAGCTGTGTGCAGGTAGCCATGCGTGGCCTTGCCCTTGGAGTCAACACCCACACCATTGAAAGAACCAGCAACTCCCTTGATGGTTGGATGAAGACAAGGAAGAACAAAGACACGCAGTCCAAATTGGAGAAATGTATGTCTACCTTGAGGCGGATGGCGGATAACTTGAACAATCTTGAGGCCTCCACGGCGAGAGTGAGAGGAACAGCTCGAGGAGAATCAGACGAAGCTTCCATGGGCATGGCCAGGGCCATCTACGACGCCAAGGCTATTACCATCTTGGCGTGCGCTGCGCTTGTCGCTGCCATGTCGATGAAGACACTTCGGATGCCATCTCTCAAGAATTCTTCTCTCATCACTCTGCAAAACAAACTAAAGCAGACAGTCGAGATGAGGAACAGATCATCCTCATCCTCGGCCACGTTGTTGCGTGAGTTAGAAAGGGCGGATATCACGCTTGGAGACCTCAACAGTGCATTCAGCTCCAACACCAAACTGCAGCTTCCGCTTGAAGTCTCTTCCACAAATATGGCGCTCCACGATTTGGACGCTGCTCTCGCTCTCTTGGACGACAAAGTCATCCAACTCTTCAAATTTCTCATCTCTTCCAGAGTTGCACTGTTGAACACGATTTCCTCTTGAGAGTCGTTCCACTTGCACCTGACACAAATACAAATACAAATACTCTGTCACATACGTTGTATCAACTAAATACGTAGACATCGGAAATCGCCGATCCTTTCAATACCAAATACAAAATCTTTGATCACGATATTTATTTTCACATGGGGTTCTCACTTCTTTCGTGGATGCATTCGTTTATTTAAATCTCAATGCATGTAATCGACTCACCTCTATGGCACGAACAAATTTAGTTTTCAGAGCGGACGACTTGCTCTGCCATTGGAATTTTTACCATTTTGTTTTATTTGGGTTCTACTAGCTCATCTCAAAAGTATTAATATATAAAAGTCAGCAAGCAAATATATTCCCTTAACAAGGAATACCTTATTAATCAATTCATAGGTGTAAAATAGATAGGTTGTGATCTTGTTCTCTTCCTCGAATATCTTCTTGATGCATGGCTTTATTTTAAGTGTTATTATAAATTAAAATGTTATATCATTCCTATCAATATATTTGGATGGTCTTGCATCATATGGATGGATTCATGTTAGGTACTCTCCATTTTAGTAATACAAGAAGGTGGTGAGGCTCAAACCTATTACTTATTGGACATAAGATTGTCGAGCAAGTTAGGATAAATGGATTTTCCATGTGTACCTCTAAGAGCTAAGGAATATGGGGCTTTCATAAGAAATCTCCATAAATCCTATAGCATAGTAGGTAAGCATACCCAAAAAAAAAAAAAAATAGTTTTGAAATTTTGACCTTTTAATTAATCCCTCGTCAAGACAACTAAATTGGTCAATTGATTTTTGACTTCCTTGTGGTGTGGTGTGATGTGATGGGTCCCTTATTTGGGAAGCTCAATCTACCATGAGTTGTATGAATTATGATTGAGGGTTGTATACATATTAAGTAAAGTATAAAGGAAGATGTAGAATATAATTAGCGCAAACATATATTCTAGTCACATTGAATCATTTAAATGCATTTTTAGTGGTTTTTACCCTTTGTCTTAGACCATATCCACATTTCCTTCCAAATTACAATGCACATAGTTTATTGCATTTATAACCCTTTTGGCCTTATAAATTTGATCAGATTATTTTGGTCGATTGTTCCTAAAGAAGATTTTAAGAATAAGGTAGTTATAAACACAATCCACTCTTTGAACAAAGTTCTATTCAAAATGTTTAAATTACTCAATGAGTGAAAAATACCATGTTCCTGAGTAAGATCAAGTAATAATAAGTCATTCAGCCAAAGGTAGGACTTTCATCTTAAGCCCTAAAAGTAAAACAATGATTAGTATATAACCAAACAGTTCAAGGAGGACCATACAACAAAGCCAGAAATCATAATCAAGAATACGAAATACTCAGGATTTGGGACTGATCATGACCCAATCTTAAACCATCAACAAGATTCTCCAAGGATAGCCAAAAATCATTTCACAAAAGAATAAGAAGGAATACCTTCAAAGTGAAATAAGACTTTCAACGTATTTTAATAAAGCTTTTAGAAAACAAATAAACATGTTGTAGCTTCGACGATGATGAGAAAAATGATGACAACATAACTAGAAATCACGTGGTACGTGTTGATTTGAAAAGTTGACATGGTGGAAAAAGCCAAAGTGGAAATGATAAAATATTTCTAGTCATGTTAGAAAAAAAAGGTATAGACATGTCATATTTAAAGGATCAATGGTGCCCAGAAGGAAAGAATCTTATAGTCATTCCTCATTTATACTTAGTATTTTCAAGCTCTGTTAAAATCACAATCGAAGGTCTATTATTGTATAGTATGGTAAAATTATCTAGGAATCAATAGAGGAACTTTAGAAAAATCAATGAATAAAATCAAATCTCAAGCACCAATCTAGGGAAAGAATCATTATGTGACCTAGAGAACACTTAAGTGGCTATTAAAATTTAGGGTTGTCATGGAGTCCCATATTTTTTCCATGCATGATGTCATTATTCTAGGTAGCGAACACACAAAACCTATTGTGAAAAATATTCAAGGGTTAACAAATCACAAAATTAAGTGATGACCTTTTAACCATTCTTAAATAATTTTACCTAGGAAAGGAAAATAGATTCTAGGTTAGATTCCTCATGAGGGAATCATACTAGGTCACATAGAGGGAGGGTTGATTTACTAGGTAGCATGGTTGGGACAGGTGGTGAGGGAGTGGGGTTAATTTGCGGGATCAAGGTTGAGCAATATTTTGGAATAATTTCAAATTGTTGCCCATGTTTTCCAACATGTCATGTGTCTTGAGGTGTACATTAGGAGAGGCACAAAAAAGGTAAACAAATCTCACTAGGTAACATGATTTCTCATGTGTTTATTAAGGTATATTTATATTATTATTTTACTATATATAGTGATGTCTTTAATGCCTTTAAAGTGTAAGGTTTTAGCACAAACATTTCATAGATTTTCTTTAAAATCGTTCAAAAATGACAAAGTTCATTCTACATATTCACGCATCACCTAAAGAAGAAAATGATACGATTAAACCTATAATTGATTAATATATGGAAGGATATATATTATCTAAGGACTTCAACGAGTTTAAATGTTTTTGGTACAAACACCAACAATAAGACCATATATATTGGAATAACCTCAACTTATTGATGTCCAATTTAATGATGATTCATTATGATTATGATCTATGTATTCTTGGGGATACTTGAGACATGTCATCAAACGAGCTAGTATGGATTACGTATTAGAAATGCTTGATGTTTTATTATAGTGGTAGCTTATGTGGTTATCATTATCATTTTGAATGGAGAGTCCTTACAGGTAGAAAAAATCACCTTGTGAATGACTTATTCAGTTTTCCAACTTAAAAATAGGAATAAAAGGATGAGGTAAGGACTTCAATGAGATCAAATATTTTTAGAAAAAATAATTATCATAAATCCACCTAGTTCTTAGTTCCTCTTGTTTATCTCATTTCATAATGAGTAGTATAGGACTATTTTCTTCTTTAAATACCCAACTCACCTCAAACTTATTACATTTGATTCATTGGCCTTGTTAAAAAATACTAAGCATATAAAACATTAGGAATAAACTAATCACTCTCAATCTATATCATTATGACTTAAACTACTCATACAAATATTATTAAAATAATCTTAGGCTTCTGTTTATCTCATGTACAACAAGCAAAAATACTAGAGGATTTTATTCGAATCCCAAATCTCAAGCACCAATCTATAGAAAGAATCATTCATTCGGAAGGAATGTTAAATTGTCGCCCATGTCAAAAGGAATACAAAACTCACTAGGTAACATGATTTCTCCCACGTTTATTAAGGAAAATCTATATTATGATTTTACTATATAGTCATACCTTCAAAGTGAAATAGGACTTTCAACGTATTTTAATAAAGCTTTTAGAAAATAAATAAACATGTTGTAGCTTCGAGGATAATGAGAAAAAGTGATGTCTTTACTGTCTTCAAAGTGTAAGGTTTTAACAAAAAAATTATAGATTTTATTAAAAATCATTCAAAAATGACAAAGATCATTCTACATGTTCGTGCATCACGTAAAGAAGCAAATGATATATTTAAACCCATATTCGATTAATGTATGGACGGATGTACATGATCTAAGGACCTCAACAAGTTTAAATGTTTTTGGTACAAACACCAATAATAAGGTCGTAGATATTGGAATAACCTCAACTTATTTATGTCCACTTCAATGAAGATTCATTATTATGATCTATGCATTCTTGGAGATACTTGGGACATGTCATCAAATAAGTTAGTGTGGCTTACATATTAGAAATATTTTATATTTGATTGTAGTTGTAGCTTATGTGGCCATCAAAGGTTTTTGGCAAAAACCTTCACCATAATTTTCCTAGTTCTTAGAAATATTTTATGTTTGATAGTACTTTGAGATAAGGACTTCAATGAGATCAAAGGTTTCTGGCAAAAACATTCACAATAATTTTCCTAGGTCTTAGTTCCTCTTATTTATCTCGTTCTATAATAAGTAATATAGGACTATGTTATTTAAAAACCCAACTCACCTCAAACTTATTACATTCGATTCATTGGCCTTATTAAAAAATATTAAGCATATGAAACATTACTAATCACTCTCATACTATATCATTATGACTTAAACTCCTCACAGAGATCTTAATAGAATAATATTAGGCTTTTATTTATCTCATGTACAACAAGCAACAATACTATACAATTTTATTCTAAAACATTCAATGTATTCTCTATGACACGTTGGTATGCACCACAATAAAGCTTTCTTCGTACCTTTACTCCTAAGAACTTTAATATCCTCTATGGAATATACCACATCTAAAAAATATAGTTATTGATCTTCATATCACTCACAACACAACTACTTTTTGATTATTTACGCTAGGGTTAGTAGTAGGTCACATGAAATTTTTAAATAAGAAAAATAAATTGGTTATCTTATCAATTAGTAGACTCAAAATTTTATGTGAACAAGTCAAACAATAAATAAAAATTTAAAATTCATCTTCTACTAAAATCCTCCTTTCCATCCAGCTCTAGTGTTCCTCCCAATTTTAACTTGTGTTGGTGGATGGATTCCTACAAATCAATTGTATTGAAGAAAAGCATAAAATTGTGTATAGGATGCGAAGATGGCAATCTAACTTGTATTTATTCTACAATTATTCTGGAAACACATAGAGCATTGGCACCAATGCAACCTTGAGTATGTTAATAATCCAATGCATGACTCTATCACCTATGAACCGTTTTTTAGCTTCGATACACACTAGTAATTGATACTACATCCCACTTCCATCATGATCTTACAAGTGGATCCAAAAAATATGTTAAATGTTAAATCAAAATTCACAATAATTCTAACGATTTTCCTTCACTTGAGATCCTCATAAGTGATCCTATGGGTAACATTAAATAATGAATAGTATATTTTGTTCCATATAAAATTATATGACATAAATTTGATCAAATTTGTTATTATGACATTTTATCATTTATGTAAAATCAATGTAATTGTTGGAAATGCCTCTAGTCATACCAAGGACTCCTTATCCAATTTTACACTTCAATTTTTTCAAATTATTTTCAACCACTTTTGAAAATATTGTCCTACATTAATCATCTTGTATCTTTCGAATGGTATATTTGTATCATCCTAGCATTCACTCATTCATACTCCTATAGATTTTTCCTCGTCATGTAGATAGGAGAACTCTCTTATTGCCCATTATATTTTGTGCTAATCGCTTTTTATGATAGTATCATTAATTATGATATTAAATTACAAAAATGGAGTTAATTGAATTAGACTAGCCTATGAGAATGTTGGAATTCAAATTAGTGTCTAGAAATGTTCCAAAATATCTATTCACTACAATCATATGCAAAAAAAAATGAAGAGCAAAATAAAAGATCATATAGTTGAAAGTAGGGGAAGAGGGCTAAAGGAAGTCAATAAAGATAATGAAGTAAAATTAATTGAATGTGTACAAGATGAACACGATGAGACTCGTCCTAGACAAAAAAGGAGTATTGATGACATATATAAACCATGTCCAAGAAGATACATTTCCAATTATAATCTCGTAATAAGAGTTGTCTAGTTGATGGTCCCCAAGCATATGAAGAAGCACAAGGTATTACATTATGGAAATATTCAATATAAGATGAGTATAATTCACTGATAAAGAAAGATAGATTGGAGTTGATAACCCTTCCAAAGAGTAAATCCTAGATCATACGTAAGTGGTTCTACAAGACTAAGTTAACATGAGAAGGAGTTGTTGAAGAGCATAATGTAGCATGACTTAGAATTTTACTTGAGGAAGTGAGTCTACATCAAACCCGTCCAATAAACACATTTCTAGGTAATTAATGTGCAATTTAACTGGAAAAAAAACTATCTTATATCATGTTCGTTCAAAACATATAGAATTCTATTAACACTTGATTAAATATGGCATTGCAAAGTTCAAGTATTGTAGAATAGATTATCATGTAGCTGGCATATTCACCAAAGCATTAGCATTGGCAAAATTTGCTAAATTTTAAGACATATTAAGTCTTCATAGTGTTAGATGCATAGAATAATTCCAACTGTAGTGTAGTACAGTACATCATATTTTTGTTCAATTTTATATAAAATATATGTTAAGGTATGGTGTTAAACATTTTAATGTTTTTTATGTAAATTTATAAATAGAGGGCATGAAGAAAATCTACAAAAGTAGAATAAAAATTATGGCAAAAACAGAATGGCGATTGATTAAAAAAAATTCTAACGATTTTTTTCGATAGGAGTGAAAAGGTAATAGTTATACTTTAGGGTATGATGAGTAGTCTATTATTAACAATATCAATGTATTATAAATATGTTGTATCTCTACCAATTTCTTAATGGTACTATTAAATCGAGATATATTTCTATATGTCTTCCTATTTTTTAGCTAATTTAATTTTTGGTGTTAAAAAATCTTTTGCTCTTGAATGCATTTTTCTCTTGCAACATTATTATATACAAGAGACCCTAGTTGTCAAATTCCTTGAAAACATATTGTTTTGACAACATATGATATTTTTTTAATAAGCTATGGGTGGCTTCTATTGGGAGCCATTCCCATCAGAATACCAAAAATACTACATTTATTGTCAAGTCAAGTAAACCATATATAGTTTCTTCTTTTATCAAATATATTTTTCATTTCCTTTTATATCAAATATATTCTTCATGTTCCTCAAGGTGTTATATTTCTGTGATCAGCACTTTGACATCATTTTCACTAAGAGATGGTTGACCAGTTTCCTTCTAAAACTTAACTTTTTTACCAAGACAAAGATCAATAGCACGATTGGCAAAATTATATGCTATCTAATTCCCTTCTCTATATATATGCTCACATGTTTACAAGATTACCTTTAATAATAACTTATGAACATTAACAATAATATTTTTCTTATCCAATACCCGCATTCATTTTAATTAACAATAATATTTTTCTTATCCAATACCCACATCTATTTTGTTGGTAGCACTAATCATAATTTGAGGATCCTCTCATAAAATGGCATCAACCCAAGCAAGTAGATTCTTTGACATTCAAGAAAGAAACTTCTATTTAAATCTTGCCAAGCCACACATGCATAGTATCCAAGTTGTTTTAGTACTAATATGTGGTGATGATGTAATTGCTTTTGCCTTTCAAAAATATATCTCTATTGCTTCTACAAGAATAACAACTAGAAAAAAATATAGTGAATCACCTTGGGATGACTTAATTTATCCAAAAAGGGAACCACTGGACAACAAAATAGTATATTTTCTAGTGTTATAACAACATTTAATCGATTCACACCAATACTTATCAAAAATAAACATTTTAAGAATATCATGTTGAAAACTCCAATGAACCCTACAAATGTTGTGTTCATATCTAATCTTATAAGACCGCTTTGTTTTTTTTTTTTATGTCTACAAATACAATGATTAGTTGTTGTCGTAAACAAAACAACGTTTTCTTTTTTAACTTTTCAAAAAAATTTGAAAATATCATTCTTCAATAAATTTCAAAATCTTTAGAAACCAAATACCTTCTCAGCATACAATCTTAAATTTGACCGCATGGCTTACCATGGAATTGGAAGGAAGTTGTCCGCATGCGCTTTAAACTAAGGAGATATATCGTGGAGTTAGGATGGTTGTCGTTTGAGTCAATATTTCAAACAAGATTGACTAGGAATGTGAGGAGAGGATGTATTACCGCTGGTTTTTAGAGCTCTTTATTTGCGTACGTTGCCGTTCCGCCAACACATGCTTTGGGGGTATAGGTCGAACTAGAATGATCAAGAGCGTCTAGAGAATCTTCCTAATTCGCAATTGTCAATGTATAGAAATAAATTGGGGGTTGATTAATTAGATATGTTATGTAGTGCGAGACATAGACAAATACCATCTATAATATTAGCCATGATCAGCAGATAATTTGGAGGTAGATCAATTTAAGAACTGGGCGCGTCATGATCTGCATTTTACCCTTATGCTTTTTTGTTTATAGGATGGACGGAAAAAAGATTCTTTCTGTTGCGATGGACAATGACAAAGTCTCACAGAAGATATAGAAATGTGTATACTAAGCTATGCTGTTTTCGTGAGGCAGCATAATTGTTTAATAATACCTATACCAATGTTCGAAGAGCAAATTGTCCACGGCTGCAAGTGCAATTGCGATATTGTATTAAATAAATTAGTTGCCCACATGGAGGTGTTGAATGGTTGGGGGATAGAAAGCTGAATTGAAATCAAAAGCAATCATGCGCACGGGGGGCTTTAGAGCACATGGGAATGGAAAAGAGGAGGAGACAAGACCCAGGGATACACGCAGGCACGTTCATTGTGATGTTATAAAATTAGATAGCTGCTATTTTGCGCAAGATTCCTTGCTTGCTTGTGTCTGCTGTTGTTTGAAGAAGATGAGTTGTATCGTCTAGCATATAAATATATGAATGTCCATCGGTAGAGATAGATCAGCATCTCAGCAGTCAATCAAAATCACAATGACGGTGAGCACATCGGCTTCTCTTCTGTCGTCGTTGGGAGCGGCCCTGCAGTCGCTTCCTTCTCCTCGCAGTCGCAGGAATAATAAGCATAAGCGGTCGTGGAGCATGCCCTCCAGCTTCCACACAAATTTGGAAAGCCCTGTTGCAGGCGAGGTGGAGAGGTTGCAGGACCAGCCTTTTTCCTCTTATTATTCGGCGGATTGGCTTGGACGAGCACTGCAGGTGGCGCTGGATGCTCATTCCAATTTGACAGAGGCTCACAGGGATAGGGACATAGACATTCAGGGTATGGGCTGCAAGTGGGTAAACCAGCATCTGGAAGATATGGTCCATCTGCTTGACGTGTGCAATGTGTTGAAGGACAGCATCTCAGAAATCAGAAAGCAGCGGAGCTGTGTGCAGGTAGCCATGCGTGGCCTTGCCCTTGGAGTCAACACCCACACCATTGAAAGAACCAGCAACTCCCTTGATGGTTGGATGAAGACAAGGAAGAACAAAGACACGCAGTCCAAATTGGAGAAATGTATGTCTACCTTGAGGCGGATGGCGGATAACTTGAACAATCTTGAGGCCTCCACGGCGAGAGTGAGAGGAACAGCTCGAGGAGAATCAGACGAAGCTTCCATGGGCATGGCCAGGGCCATCTACGACGCCAAGGCTATTACCATCTTGGCGTGCGCTGCGCTTGTCGCTGCCATGTCGATGAAGACACTTCGGATGCCATCTCTCAAGAATTCTTCTCTCATCACTCTGCAAAACAAACTAAAGCAGACAGTCGAGATGAGGAACAGATCATCCTCATCCTCGGCCACGTTGTTGCGTGAGTTAGAAAGGGCGGATATCACGCTTGGAGACCTCAACAGTGCATTCAGCTCCAACACCAAACTGCAGCTTCCGCTTGAAGTCTCTTCCACAAATATGGCGCTCCACGATTTGGACGCTGCTCTCGCTCTCTTGGACGACAAAGTCATCCAACTCTTCAAATTTCTCATCTCTTCCAGAGTTGCACTGTTGAACATGATTTCCTCTTGAGAGTCGTTCCACTTGCACCTGACACAAATACAAATACAAATACTCTGTCACATACGTTGTATCAACTAAATAAGTAGACATCGGAAATCGCCGATCCTTTCAATACCAAATACAAAATCTTTGATCACGATATTTATTTTCACATGGGGTTCTCACTTCTTTCGTGGATGCATTCGTTTATTTAAATCTCAATGCATGTAATCGACTCACCTCTATGGCACGAACAAATTTAGTTTTCAGAGCGGACGACTTGCTCTGCCATTGGAATTTTTACCATTTTGTTTTATTTGGGTTCTACTAGCTCATCTCAAAAGTATTAATATATAAAAGTCAGCAAGCAAATATATTCCCTTAACAAGGAATACCTTATTAATAAATTCATAGGTGTAAAATAGATAGGTTGTGATCTTGTTCTCTTGCTCGAATATCTTCTTGATGCATGGCTTTATTTTAAGTGTTATTATAAATTAAAATGTTATATCATTCCTATCAATATATTTGGATGGTCTTGCATCATATGGATGGATTCATGTTAGGTACTCTCCATTTTAGTAATACAAGAAGGTGGTGAGGCTCAAACCTATTACTTATTGGACATAAGATTGTCGAGCAAGTTAGGATAAATGGATTTTCCATGTGTACCTCTAAGAGCTAAGGAATATGGGGCTTTCATAAGAAATCTCCATAAATCCTATAGCATAGTAGGTAAGCATACCCAAAAAAAAAAAAAAATAGTTTTGAAATTTTGACCTTTTAATTAATCCCTCGTCAAGACAACTAAATTGGTCAATTGATTTTTGACTTCCTTGTGGTGTGGTGTGATGTGATGGGTCCCTTATTTGGGAAGCTCAATCTACCATGAGTTGTATGAATTATGATTGAGGGTTGTATACATATTAAGTAAAGTATAAAGGAAGATGTAGAATATAATTAGCGCAAACATATATTCTAGTCACATTGAATCATTTAAATGCATTTTTAGTGGTTTTTACCCTTTGTCTTAGACCATATCCACATTTCCTTCCAAATTACAATGCACATAGTTTATTGCATTTATAACCCTTTTGGCCTTATAAATTTGATCAGATTATTTTGGTCGATTGTTCCTAAAGAAGATTTTAAGAATAAGGTAGTTATAAACACAATCCACTCTTTGAACAAAGTTCTATTCAAAATGTTTAAATTACTCAATGAGTGAAAAATACCATGTTCCTGAGTAAGATCAAGTAATAATAAGTCATTCAGCCAAAGGTAGGACTTTCATCTTAAGCCCTAAAAGTAAAACAATGATTAGTATATAACCAAACAGTTCAAGGAGGACCATACAACAAAGCCAGAAATCATAATCAAGAATACGAAATACTCAGGATTTGGGACTGATCATGACCCAATCTTAAACCATCAACAAGATTCTCCAAGGATAGCCAAAAATCATTTCACAAAAGAATAAGAAGGAATACCTTCAAAGTGAAATAAGACTTTCAACGTATTTTAATAAAGCTTTTAGAAAACAAATAAACATGTTGTAGCTTCGACGATGATGAGAAAAATGATGACAACATAACTAGAAATCACGTGGTACGTGTTGATTTGAAAAGTTGACATGGTGGAAAAATCCAAAGTGGAAATGATAAAATATTTGGGTTCTACTAGCTCATCTCAAAAGTATTAATATATAAAAGTCAGCAAGCAAATATATTCCCTTAACAAGGAATACCTTATTAATCAATTCATAGGTGTAAAATAGATAGGTTGTGATCTTGTTCTCTTCCTCGAATATCTTCTTGATGCATGGCTTTATTTTAAGTGTTATTATAAATTAAAATGTTATATCATTCCTATCAATATATTTGGATGGTCTTGCATCATATGGATGGATTCATGTTAGGTACTCTCCATTTTAGTAATACAAGAAGGTGGTGAGGCTCAAACCTATTACTTATTGGACATAAGATTGTCGAGCAAGTTAGGATAAATGGATTTTCCATGTGTACCTCTAAGAGCTAAGGAATATGGGGCTTTCATAAGAAATCTCCATAAATCCTATAGCATAGTAGGTAAGCATACCCAAAAAAAAAAAAAAATAGTTTTGAAATTTTGACCTTTTAATTAATCCCTCGTCAAGACAACTAAATTGGTCAATTGATTTTTGACTTCCTTGTGGTGTGGTGTGATGTGATGGGTCCCTTATTTGGGAAGCTCAATCTACCATGAGTTGTATGAATTATGATTGAGGGTTGTATACATATTAAGTAAAGTATAAAGGAAGATGTAGAATATAATTAGCGCAAACATATATTCTAGTCACATTGAATCATTTAAATGCATTTTTAGTGGTTTTTACCCTTTGTCTTAGACCATATCCACATTTCCTTCCAAATTACAATGCACATAGTTTATTGCATTTATAACCCTTTTGGCCTTATAAATTTGATCAGATTATTTTGGTCGATTGTTCCTAAAGAAGATTTTAAGAATAAGGTAGTTATAAACACAATCCACTCTTTGAACAAAGTTCTATTCAAAATGTTTAAATTACTCAATGAGTGAAAAATACCATGTTGCTGAGTAAGATCAAGTAATAATAAGTCATTCAGCCAAAGGTAGGACTTTCATCTTAAGCCCTAAAAGTAAAACAATGATTAGTATATAACCAAACAGTTCAAGGAGGACCATACAACAAAGCCAGAAATCATAATCAAGAATACGAAATACTCAGGATTTGGGACTGATCATGACCCAATCTTAAACCATCAACAAGATTCTCCAAGGATAGCCAAAAATCATTTCACAAAAGAATAAGAAGGAATACCTTCAAAGTGAAATAAGACTTTCAACGTATTTTAATAAAGCTTTTAGAAAACAAATAAACATGTTGTAGCTTCGACGATGATGAGAAAAATGATGACAACATAACTAGAAATCACGTGGTACGTGTTGATTTGAAAAGTTGACATGGTGGAAAAAGCCAAAGTGGAAATGATAAAATATTTCTAGTCATGTTAGAAAAAAAAGGTATAGACATGTCATATTTAAAGGATCAATGGTGCCCAGAAGGAAAGAATCTTATAGTCATTCCTCATTTATAGTTAGTATTTTCAAGCTCTGTTAAAATCACAATCGAAGGTCTATTATTGTATAGTATGGTAAAATTATCTAGGAATCAATAGAGGAACTTTAGCAAAATCAATGAATAAAATCAAATCTCAAGCACCAATCTAGGGAAAGAATCATTATGTGACCTAGAGAACACTTAAGTGGCTATTAAAATTTAGGGTTGTCATGGAGTCCCATATTTTTTCCATGCATGATGTCATTATTCTAGGTAGCGAACACACAAAACCTATTGTGAAAAATATTCAAGGGTTAACAAATCACAAAATTAAGTGATGACCTTTTAACCATTCTTAAATAATTTTACCTAGGAAAGGAAAATAGATTCTAGGTTAGATTCCTCATGAGGGAATCATACTAGGTCACATAGAGGGAGGGTTGATTTACTAGGTAGCATGGTTGGGACAGGTGGTGAGGGAGTGGGGTTAATTTGCTTTAGGGTGGGATCAAGGTTGAGCAATATTTTGGAATAATTTCAAATTGTTGCCCATGTTTTCCAACATGTCATGTGTCTTGAGGTGTACATTAGGAGAGGCACAAAAAAGGTAAACAAATCTCACTAGGTAACATGATTTCTCATGTGTTTATTAAGGTATATTTATATTATTATTTTACTATATATAGTGATGTCTTTAATGCCTTTAAAGTGTAAGGTTTTAGCACAAACATTTCATAGATTTTCTTTAAAATCGTTCAAAAATGACAAAGTTCATTCTACATATTCACGCATCACCTAAAGAAGAAAATGATACGATTAAACCTATAATTGATTAATATATGGAAGGATATATATTATCTAAGGACTTCAACGAGTTTAAATGTTTTTGGTACAAACACCAACAATAAGACCATATATATTGGAATAACCTCAACTTATTGATGTCCAATTTAATGATGATTCGTTATGATTATGATCTATGTATTCTTGGGGATACTTGAGACATGTCATCAAACGAGCTAGTATGGATTACGTATTAGAAATGCTTGATGTTTTATTATAGTGGTAGCTTATGTGGTTATCATTATCATTTTGAATGGAGAGTCCTTACAGGTAGAAAAAATCACCTTGTGAATGACTTATTCAGTTTTCCAACTTAAAAATAGGAATAAAAGGATGAGGTAAGGACTTCAATGAGATCAAATATTTTTAGAAAAAATAATTATCATAAATCCACCTAGTTCTTAGTTCCTCTTGTTTATCTCATTTCATAATGAGTAGTATAGGACTATTTTCTTCTTTAAATACCCAACTCACCTCAAACTTATTACATTTGATTCATTGGCCTTGTTAAAAAATACTAAGCATATAAAACATTAGGAATAAACTAATCACTCTCAATCTATATCATTATGACTTAAACTACTCATACAAATATTATTAAAATAATCTTAGGCTTCTGTTTATCTCATGTACAACAAGCAAAAATACTAGAGGATTTTATTCGAATCCCAAATCTCAAGCACCAATCTATAGAAAGAATCATTCATTCGGAAGGAATGTTAAATTGTCGCCCATGTCAAAAGGAATACAAAACTCACTAGGTAACATGATTTCTCCCACGTTTATTAAGGAAAATCTATATTATGATTTTACTATATAGTCATACCTTCAAAGTGAAATAGGACTTTCAACGTATTTTAATAAAGCTTTTAGAAAATAAATAAACATGTTGTAGCTTCGAGGATAATGAGAAAAAGTGATGTCTTTACTGTCTTCAAAGTGTAAGGTTTTAACAAAAAAATTATAGATTTTATTAAAAATCATTCAAAAATGACAAAGATCATTCTACATGTTCGTGCATCACGTAAAGAAGCAAATGATATATTTAAACCCATATTCGATTAATGTATGGACGGATGTACATGATCTAAGGACCTCAACAAGTTTAAATGTTTTTGGTACAAACACCAATAATAAGGTCGTAGATATTGGAATAACCTCAACTTATTTATGTCCACTTCAATGAAGATTCATTATTATGATCTATGCATTCTTGGAGATACTTGGGACATGTCATCAAATAAGTTAGTGTGGCTTACATATTAGAAATATTTTATATTTGATTGTAGTTGTAGCTTATGTGGCCATCAAAGGTTTTTGGCAAAAACCTTCACCATAATTTTCCTAGTTCTTAGAAATATTTTATGTTTGATCGTACTTTGAGATAAGGACTTCAATGAGATCAAAGGTTTCTGGCAAAAACATTCACAATAATTTTCCTAGGTCTTAGTTCCTCTTATTTATCTCGTTCTATAATAAGTAATATAGGACTATGTTATTTAAAAACCCAACTCACCTCAAACTTATTACATTCGATTCATTGGCCTTATTAAAAAATATTAAGCATATGAAACATTACTAATCACTCTCATACTATATCATTATGACTTAAACTCCTCACAGAGATCTTAATAGAATAATATTAGGCTTTTATTTATCTCATGTACAACAAGCAACAATACTATACAATTTTATTCTAAAACATTCAATGTATTCTCTATGACACGTTGGTATGCACCACAATAAAGCTTTCTTCGTACCTTTACTCCTAAGAACTTTAATATCCTCTATGGAATATACCACATCTAAAAAATATAGTTATTGATCTTCATATCACTCACAACACAACTACTTTTGATTATTTACGCTAGGGTTAGTAGTAGGTCACATGAAATTTTTAAATAAGAAAAATAAATTGGTTATCTTATCAATTAGTAGACTCAAAATTTTATGTGAACAAGTCAAACAATAAATAAAAATTTAAAATTCATCTTCTACTAAAATCCTCCTTTCCATCCAGCTCTAGTGTTCCTCCCAATTTTAACTTGTGTTGGTGGATGGATTCCTACAAATCAATTGTATTGAAGAAAAGCATAAAATTGTGTATAGGATGCGAAGATGGCAATCTAACTTGTATTTATTCTACAATTATTCTGGAAACACATAGAGCATTGGCACCAATGCAACCTTGAGTATGTTAATAATCCAATGCATGACTCTATCACCTATGAACCGTTTTTTAGCTTCGATACACACTAGTAATTGATACTACATCCCACTTCCATCATGATCTTACAAGTGGATCCAAAAAATATGTTAAATGTTAAATCAAAATTCCCAATAATTCTAACGATTTTCCTTCACTTGAGATCCTCATAAGTGATCCTATGGGTAACATTAAATAATGAATAGTATCTTTTGTTCCATATAAAATTATATGACATAAATTTGATCAAATTTGTTATTATGACATTTTATCATTTATGTAAAATCAATGTAATTGTTGGAAATGCCTCTAGTCATACCAAGGACTCCTTATCCAATTTTACACTTCACTTTTTTCAAATTATTTTCAACCACTTTTGAAAATATTGTCCTACATTATTCATCTTGTATCTTTCGAATGGTATATTTGTATCATCCTAGCATTCACTCATTCATACTCCTATAGATTTTTCCTCGTCATGTAGATAGGAGAACTCTCTTATTGCCCATTATCTTTTGTGCTAATCGCTTTTTATGATAGTATCATTAATTATGATATTAAATTACAAAAATGGAGTTAATTGAATTAGACTAGCCTATGAGAATGTTGGAATTCAAATTAGTGTCTAGAAATGTTCCAAAATATCTATTCACTACAATCATATGCAAAAAAAAATGAAGAGCAAAATAAAAGAGCATATAGTTGAAAGTAGGGGAAGAGGGCTAAAGGAAGTCAATAAAGATAATGAAGTAAAATTAATTGAATGTGTACAAGATGAACACGATGAGACTCGTCCTAGACAAAAAAGGAGTATTGATGACATATATAAACCATGTCCAAGAAGATACATTTCCAATTATAATCTCGTAATAAGAGTTGTCTAGTTGATGGTCCCCAAGCATATGAAGAAGCACAAGGTATTACATTATGGAAATATTCAATATAAGATGAGTATAATTCACTGATAAAGAAAGATAGATTGGAGTTGATAACCCTTCCAAAGAGTAAATCCTAGATCATACGTAAGTGGTTCTACAAGACTAAGTTAACATGAGAAGGAGTTTTTGAAGAGCATAATGTAGCATGACTTAGAATTTTACTTGAGGAAGTGAGTCTACATCAAACCCGTCCAATAAACACATTTCTAGGTAATTAATGTGCAATTTAACTGGAAAAAAAACTATCTTATATCATGTTCGTTCAAAACATATAGAATTCTATTAACACTTGATTAAATATGGCATTGCAAAGTTCAAGTATTGTAGAATAGATTATCATGTAGCTGGCATATTCACCAAAGCATTAGCATTGGCAAAATTTGCTAAATTTTAAGACATATTAAGTCTTCATAGTGTTAGATGCATAGAATAATTCCAACTGTAGTGTAGTACAGTACATCATATTTTTGTTCAATTTTATATAAAATATATGTTAAGGTATGGTGTTAAACATTTTAATGTTTTTTATGTAAATTTATAAATAGAGGGCATGAAGAAAATCTACAAAAGTAGAATAAAAATTATGGCAAAAACAGAATGGCGATTGATTAAAAAAAATTCTAACGATTTTTTTCGATAGGAGTGAAAAGGTAATAGTTATACTTTAGGGTATGATGAGTAGTCTATTATTAACAATATCAATGTATTATAAATATGTTGTATCTCTACCAATTTCTTAATGGTACTATTAAATCGAGATATATTTCTATATGTCTTCCTATTTTTTAGCTAATTTAATTTTTGGTGTTAAAAAATCTTTTGCTCTTGAATGCATTTTTCTCTTGCAACATTATTATATACAAGAGACCCTAGTTGTCTAATTCCTTGAAAACATATTGTTTTGACAACATATGATATTTTTTTAATAAGCTATGGGTGGCTTCTATTGGGAGCCATTCCCATCAGAATACCAAAAATACTACATTTATTGTCAAGTCAAGTAAACCATATATAGCTTCTTCTTTTATCAAATATATTTTTCATTTCCTTTTATATCAAATATATTCTTCATGTTCCTCAAGGTGTTATATTTCTGTGATCAGCACTTTGACATCATTTTCACTAAGAGATGGTTGACCAGTTTCCTTCTAAAACTTAACTTTTTTACCAAGACAAAGATCAATAGCACGATTGGCAAAATTATATGCTATCTAATTCCCTTCTCTATATATATGCTCACATGTTTACAAGATTACCTTTAATAATAACTTATGAACATTAACAATAATATTTTTCTTATCCAATACCCGCATTCATTTTAATTAACAATAATATTTTTCTTATCCAATACCCACATCTATTTTGTTGGTAGCACTAATCATAATTTGAGGATCCTCTCATCAAATGGCATCAACCCAAGCAAGTAGATTCTTTGACATTCAAGAAAGAAACTTGTATTTAAATCTTGCCAAGCCACACATGCATAGTATCCAAGTTGTTTTAGTACTAATATGTGGTGATGATGTAATTGCTTTTGCCTTTCAAAAATATATCTCTATTGCTTCTACAAGAATAACAACTAGAAAAAAATATAGTGAATCACCTTGGGATGACTTAATTTATCCAAAAAGGGAACCACTGGACAACAAAATAGTATATTTTCTAGTGTTATAACAACATTTAATCGATTCACACCAATACTTATCAAAAATAAACATTTTAAGAATATCATGTTGAAAACTCCAATGAACCCTACAAATGTTGTGTTCATATCTAATCTTATAAGACTGCTTTGTTTTTTTTTTTAATGTCTACAAATACAATGATTAGTTGTTGTCGTAAACAAAACAACGTTTTCTTTTTTAACTTTTCAAAAAAATTTGAAAATATCATTCTTCAATAAATTTCAAAATCTTTAGAAACCAAATACCTTCTCAGCATACAATCTTAAATTTGACCGCATGGCTTACCATGGAATTGGAAGGAAGTTGTCCGCATGCGCTTTAAACTAAGGAGATATATCGTGGAGTTAGGATGGTTGTAGTTTGAGTCAATATTTCAAACAAGATTGACTAGGAATGTGAGGAGAGGATGTATTACCGCTGGTTTTTAGAGCTCTTTATTTGCGTACGTTGCCGTTCCGCCAACACATGCTTTGGGGGTATAGGTCGAACTAGAATGATCAAGAGCGTCTAGAGAATCTTCCTAATTCGCAATTGTCAATGTATAGAAATAAATTGGGGGTTGATTAATTAGATATGTTATGTAGTGCGAGACATAGACAAATACCATCTATAATATTAGCCATGATCAGCAGATAATTTGGAGGTAGATCAATTTAAGAACTGGGCGCGTCATGATCTGCATTTTACCCTTATGCTTTTTTGTTTATAGGATGGACGGAAAAAAGATTCTTTCTGTTGCGATGGACAATGACAAAGTCTCACAGAAGATATAGAAATGTGTATACTAAGCTATGCTGTTTTCGTGAGGCAGCATAATTGTTTAATAATACCTATACCAATGTTCGAAGAGCAAATTGTCCACGGCTGCAAGTGCAATTGCGATATTATATTAAATAAATTAGTTGCCCACATGGAGGTGTTGAATGGTTGGGGGATAGAAAGCTGAATTGAAATCAAAAGCAATCATGCGCACGGGGGGCTTTAGAGCACATGGGAATGGAAAAGAGGAGGAGACAAGACCCAGGGATACACGCAGGCACGTTCATTGTGATGTTATAAAATTAGATAGCTGCTATTTTGCGCAAGATTCCTTGCTTGCTTGTGTCTGCTGTTGTTTGAAGAAGATGAGTTGTATCGTCTAGCATATAAATATATGAATGTCCATCGGTAGAGATAGATCAGCATCTCAGCAGTCAATCAAAATCACAATGACGGTGAGCACATCGGCTTCTCTTCTGTCGTCGTTGGGAGCGGCCCTGCAGTCGCTTCCTTCTCCTCGCAGTCGCAGGAATAATAAGCATAAGCGGTCGTGGAGCATGCCCTCCAGCTTCCACACAAATTTGGAAAGCCCTGTTGCAGGCGAGGTGGAGAGGTTGCAGGACCAGCCTTGTTCCTCTTATTATTCGGCGGATTGGCTTGGACGAGCACTGCAGGTGGCGCTGGATGCTCATTCCAATTTGACAGAGGCTCACAGGGATAGGGACATAGACATTCAGGGTATGGGCTGCAAGTGGGTAAACCAGCATCTGGAAGATATGGTCCATCTGCTTGACGTGTGCAATGTGTTGAAGGACAGCATCTCAGAAATCAGAAAGCAGCGGAGCTGTGTGCAGGTAGCCATGCGTGGCCTTGCCCTTGGAGTCAACACCCACACCATTGAAAGAACCAGCAACTCCCTTGATGGTTGGATGAAGACAAGGAAGAACAAAGACACGCAGTCCAAATTGGAGAAATGTATGTCTACCTTGAGGCGGATGGCGGATAACTTGAACAATCTTGAGGCCTCCACGGCGAGAGTGAGAGGAACAGCTCGAGGAGAATCAGACGAAGCTTCCATGGGCATGGCCAGGGCCATCTACGACGCCAAGGCTATTACCATCTTGGCGTGCGCTGCGCTTGTCGCTGCCATGTCGATGAAGACACTTCGGATGCCATCTCTCAAGAATTCTTCTCTCATCACTCTGCAAAACAAACTAAAGCAGACAGTCGAGATGAGGAACAGATCATCCTCATCCTCGGCCACGTTGTTGCGTGAGTTAGAAAGGGCGGATATCACGCTTGGAGACCTCAACAGTGCATTCAGCTCCAACACCAAACTGCAGCTTCCGCTTGAAGTCTCTTCCACAAATATGGCGCTCCACGATTTGGACGCTGCTCTCGCTCTCTTGGACGACAAAGTCATCCAACTCTTCAAATTTCTCATCTCTTCCAGAGTTGCACTGTTGAACATGATTTCCTCTTGAGAGTCGTTCCACTTGCACCTGACACAAATACAAATACAAATACTCTGTCACATACGTTGTATCAACTAAATACGTAGACATCGGAAATCACCGATCCTTTCAATACCAAATACAAAATCTTTGATCACGATATTTATTTTCACATGGGGTTCTCACTTCTTTCGTGGATGCATTCGTTTATTTAAATCTCAATGCATGTAATCGACTCACCTCTATGGCACGAACAAATTTAGTTTTCAGAGCGGACGACTTGCTCTGCCATTGGAATTTTTACCATTTTGTTTTATTTGGGTTCTACTAGCTCATCTCAAAAGTATTAATATATAAAAGTCAGCAAGCAAATATATTCCCTTAACAAGGAATACCTTATTAATCAATTCATAGGTGTAAAATAGATAGGTTGTGATCTTGTTCTCTTCCTCGAATATCTTCTTGATGCATGGCTTTATTTTAAGTGTTATTATAAATTAAAATGTTATATCATTCCTATCAATATATTTGGATGGTCTTGCATCATATGGATGGATTCATGTTAGGTACTCTCCATTTTAGTAATACAAGAAGGTGGTGAGGCTCAAACCTATTACTTATTGGACATAAGATTGTCGAGCAAGTTAGGATAAATGGATTTTCCATGTGTACCTCTAAGAGCTAAGGAATATGGGGCTTTCATAAGAAATCTCCATAAATCCTATAGCATAGTAGGTAAGCATACCCAAAAAAAAAAAAAAAATAGTTTTGAAATTTTGACCTTTTAATTAATCCCTCGTCAAGACAACTAAATTGGTCAATTGATTTTTGACTTCCTTGTGGTGTGGTGTGATGTGATGGGTCCCTTATTTGGGAAGCTCAATCTACCATGAGTTGTATGAATTATGATTGAGGGTTGTATACATATTAAGTAAAGTATAAAGGAAGATGTAGAATATAATTAGCGCAAACATATATTCTAGTCACATTGAATCATTTAAATGCATTTTTAGTGGTTTTTACCCTTTGTCTTAGACCATATCCACATTTCCTTCCAAATTACAATGCACATAGTTTATTGCATTTATAACCCTTTTGGCCTTATAAATTTGATCAGATTATTTTGGTCGATTGTTCCTAAAGAAGATTTTAAGAATAAGGTAGTTATAAACACAATCCACTCTTTGAACAAAGTTCTATTCAAAATGTTTAAATTACTCAATGAGTGAAAAATACCATGTTCCTGAGTAAGATCAAGTAATAATAAGTCATTCAGCCAAAGGTAGGACTTTCATCTTAAGCCCTAAAAGTAAAACAATGATTAGTATATAACCAAACAGTTCAAGGAGGACCATACAACAAAGCCAGAAATCATAATCAAGAATACGAAATACTCAGGATTTGGGACTGATCATGACCCAATCTTAAACCATCAACAAGATTCTCCAAGGATAGCCAAAAATCATTTCACAAAAGAATAAGAAGGAATACCTTCAAAGTGAAATAAGACTTTCAACGTATTTTAATAAAGCTTTTAGAAAACAAATAAACATGTTGTAGCTTCGACGATGATGAGAAAAATGATGACAACATAACTAGAAATCACGTGGTACGTGTTGATTTGAAAAGTTGACATGGTGGAAAAAGCCAAAGTGGAAATGATAAAATATTTCTAGTCATGTTAGAAAAAAAAGGTATAGACATGTCATATTTAAAGGATCAATGGTGCCCAGAAGGAAAGAATCTTATAGTCATTCCTCATTTATAGTTAGTATTTTCAAGCTCTGTTAAAATCACAATCGAAGGTCTATTATTGTATAGTATGGTAAAATTATCTAGGAATCAATAGAGGAACTTTAGCAAAATCAATGAATAAAATCAAATCTCAAGCACCAATCTAGGGAAAGAATCATTATGTGACCTAGAGAACACTTAAGTGGCTATTAAAATTTAGGGTTGTCATGGAGTCCCATATTTTTTCCATGCATGATGTCATTATTCTAGGTAGCGAACACACAAAACCTATTGTGAAAAATATTCAAGGGTTAACAAATCACAAAATTAAGTGATGACCTTTTAACCATTCTTAAATAATTTTACCTAGGAAAGGAAAATAGATTCTAGGTTAGATTCCTCATGAGGGAATCATACTAGGTCACATAGAGGGAGGGTTGATTTACTAGGTAGCATGGTTGGGACAGGTGGTGAGGGAGTGGGGTTAATTTGCGGGATCAAGGTTGAGCAATATTTTGGAATAATTTCAAATTGTTGCCCATGTTTTCCAACATGTCATGTGTCTTGAGGTGTACATTAGGAGAGGCACAAAAAAGGTAAACAAATCTCACTAGGTAACATGATTTCTCATGTGTTTATTAAGGTATATTTATATTATTATTTTACTATATATAGTGATGTCTTTAATGCCTTTAAAGTGTAAGGTTTTAGCACAAACATTTCATAGATTTTCTTTAAAATCGTTCAAAAATGACAAAGTTCATTCTACATATTCACGCATCACCTAAAGAAGAAAATGATACGATTAAACCTATAATTGATTAATATATGGAAGGATATATATTATCTAAGGACTTCAACGAGTTTAAATGTTTTTGGTACAAACACCAACAATAAGACCATATATATTGGAATAACCTCAACTTATTGATGTCCAATTTAATGATGATTCGTTATGATTATGATCTATGTATTCTTGGGGATACTTGAGACATGTCATCAAACGAGCTAGTATGGATTACGTATTAGAAATGCTTGATGTTTTATTATAGTGGTAGCTTATGTGGTTATCATTATCATTTTGAATGGAGAGTCCTTACAGGTAGAAAAAATCACCTTGTGAATGACTTATTCAGTTTTCCAACTTAAAAATAGGAATAAAAGGATGAGGTAAGGACTTCAATGAGATCAAATATTTTTAGAAAAAATAATTATCATAAATCCACCTAGTTCTTAGTTCCTCTTGTTTATCTCATTTCATAATGAGTAGTATAGGACTATTTTCTTCTTTAAATACCCAACTCACCTCAAACTTATTACATTTGATTCATTGGCCTTGTTAAAAAATACTAAGCATATAAAACATTAGGAATAAACTAATCACTCTCAATCTATATCATTATGACTTAAACTACTCATACAAATATTATTAAAATAATCTTAGGCTTCTGTTTATCTCATGTACAACAAGCAAAAATACTAGAGGATTTTATTCGAATCCCAAATCTCAAGCACCAATCTATAGAAAGAATCATTCATTCGGAAGGAATGTTAAATTGTCGCCCATGTCAAAAGGAATACAAAACTCACTAGGTAACATGATTTCTCCCACGTTTATTAAGGAAAATCTATATTATGATTTTACTATATAGTCATACCTTCAAAGTGAAATAGGACTTTCAACGTATTTTAATAAAGCTTTTAGAAAATAAATAAACATGTTGTAGCTTCGAGGATAATGAGAAAAAGTGATGTCTTTACTGTCTTCAAAGTGTAAGGTTTTAACAAAAAAATTATAGATTTTATTAAAAATCATTCAAAAATGACAAAGATCATTCTACATGTTCGTGCATCACGTAAAGAAGCAAATGATATATTTAAACCCATATTCGATTAATGTATGGACGGATGTACATGATCTAAGGACCTCAACAAGTTTAAATGTTTTTGGTACAAACACCAATAATAAGGTCGTAGATATTGGAATAACCTCAACTTATTTATGTCCACTTCAATGAAGATTCATTATTATGATCTATGCATTCTTGGAGATACTTGGGACATGTCATCAAATAAGTTAGTGTGGCTTACATATTAGAAATATTTTATATTTGATTGTAGTTGTAGCTTATGTGGCCATCAAAGGTTTTTGGCAAAAACCTTCACCATAATTTTCCTAGTTCTTAGAAATATTTTATGTTTGATCGTACTTTGAGATAAGGACTTCAATGAGATCAAAGGTTTCTGGCAAAAACATTCACAATAATTTTCCTAGGTCTTAGTTCCTCTTATTTATCTCGTTCTATAATAAGTAATATAGGACTATGTTATTTAAAAACCCAACTCACCTCAAACTTATTACATTCGATTCATTGGCCTTATTAAAAAATATTAAGCATATGAAACATTACTAATCACTCTCATACTATATCATTATGACTTAAACTCCTCACAGAGATCTTAATAGAATAATATTAGGCTTTTATTTATCTCATGTACAACAAGCAACAATACTATACAATTTTATTCTAAAACATTCAATGTATTCTCTATGACACGTTGGTATGCACCACAATAAAGCTTTCTTCGTACCTTTACTCCTAAGAACTTTAATATCCTCTATGGAATATACCACATCTAAAAAATATAGTTATTGATCTTCATATCACTCACAACACAACTACTTTTGATTATTTACGCTAGGGTTAGTAGTAGGTCACATGAAATTTTTAAATAAGAAAAATAAATTGGTTATCTTATCAATTAGTAGACTCAAAATTTTATGTGAACAAGTCAAACAATAAATAAAAATTTAAAATTCATCTTCTACTAAAATCCTCCTTTCCATCCAGCTCTAGTGTTCCTCCCAATTTTAACTTGTGTTGGTGGATGGATTCCTACAAATCAATTGTATTGAAGAAAAGCATAAAATTGTGTATAGGATGCGAAGATGGCAATCTAACTTGTATTTATTCTACAATTATTCTGGAAACACATAGAGCATTGGCACCAATGCAACCTTGAGTATGTTAATAATCCAATGCATGACTCTATCACCTATGAACCGTTTTTTAGCTTCGATACACACTAGTAATTGATACTACATCCCACTTCCATCATGATCTTACAAGTGGATCCAAAAAATATGTTAAATGTTAAATCAAAATTCCCAATAATTCTAACGATTTTCCTTCACTTGAGATCCTCATAAGTGATCCTATGGGTAACATTAAATAATGAATAGTATCTTTTGTTCCATATAAAATTATATGACATAAATTTGATCAAATTTGTTATTATGACATTTTATCATTTATGTAAAATCAATGTAATTGTTGGAAATGCCTCTAGTCATACCAAGGACTCCTTATCCAATTTTACACTTCACTTTTTTCAAATTATTTTCAACCACTTTTGAAAATATTGTCCTACATTATTCATCTTGTATCTTTCGAATGGTATATTTGTATCATCCTAGCATTCACTCATTCATACTCCTATAGATTTTTCCTCGTCATGTAGATAGGAGAACTCTCTTATTGCCCATTATCTTTTGTGCTAATCGCTTTTTATGATAGTATCATTAATTATGATATTAAATTACAAAAATGGAGTTAATTGAATTAGACTAGCCTATGAGAATGTTGGAATTCAAATTAGTGTCTAGAAATGTTCCAAAATATCTATTCACTACAATCATATGCAAAAAAAAATGAAGAGCATATAGTTGAAAGTAGGGGAAGAGGGCTAAAGGAAGTCAATAAAGATAATGAAGTAAAATTAATTGAATGTGTACAAGATGAACACGATGAGACTCGTCCTAGACAAAAAAGGAGTATTGATGACATATATAAACCATGTCCAAGAAGATACATTTCCAATTATAATCTCGTAATAAGAGTTGTCTAGTTGATGGTCCCCAAGCATATGAAGAAGCACAAGGTATTACATTATGGAAATATTCAATATAAGATGAGTATAATTCACTGATAAAGAAAGATAGATTGGAGTTGATAACCCTTCCAAAGAGTAAATCCTAGATCATACGTAAGTGGTTCTACAAGACTAAGTTAACATGAGAAGGAGTTTTTGAAGAGCATAATGTAGCATGACTTAGAATTTTACTTGAGGAAGTGAGTCTACATCAAACCCGTCCAATAAACACATTTCTAGGTAATTAATGTGCAATTTAACTGGAAAAAAAACTATCTTATATCATGTTCGTTCAAAACATATAGAATTCTATTAACACTTGATTAAATATGGCATTGCAAAGTTCAAGTATTGTAGAATAGATTATCATGTAGCTGGCATATTCACCAAAGCATTAGCATTGGCAAAATTTGCTAAATTTTAAGACATATTAAGTCTTCATAGTGTTAGATGCATAGAATAATTCCAACTGTAGTGTAGTACAGTACATCATATTTTTGTTCAATTTTATATAAAATATATGTTAAGGTATGGTGTTAAACATTTTAATGTTTTTTATGTAAATTTATAAATAGAGGGCATGAAGAAAATCTACAAAAGTAGAATAAAAATTATGGCAAAAACAGAATGGCGATTGATTAAAAAAAATTCTAACGATTTTTTTCGATAGGAGTGAAAAGGTAATAGTTATACTTTAGGGTATGATGAGTAGTCTATTATTAACAATATCAATGTATTATAAATATGTTGTATCTCTACCAATTTCTTAATGGTACTATTAAATCGAGATATATTTCTATATGTCTTCCTATTTTTTAGCTAATTTAATTTTTGGTGTTAAAAAATCTTTTGCTCTTGAATGCATTTTTCTCTTGCAACATTATTATATACAAGAGACCCTAGTTGTCTAATTCCTTGAAAACATATTGTTTTGACAACATATGATATTTTTTTAATAAGCTATGGGTGGCTTCTATTGGGAGCCATTCCCATCAGAATACCAAAAATACTACATTTATTGTCAAGTCAAGTAAACCATATATAGCTTCTTCTTTTATCAAATATATTTTTCATTTCCTTTTATATCAAATATATTCTTCATGTTCCTCAAGGTGTTATATTTCTGTGATCAGCACTTTGACATCATTTTCACTAAGAGATGGTTGACCAGTTTCCTTCTAAAACTTAACTTTTTTACCAAGACAAATATCAATAGCACGATTGGCAAAATTATATGCTATCTAATTCCCTTCTCTATATATATGCTCACATGTTTACAAGATTACCTTTAATAATAACTTATGAACATTAACAATAATATTTTTCTTATCCAATACCCGCATTCATTTTAATTAACAATAATATTTTTCTTATCCAATACCCACATCTATTTTGTTGGTAGCACTAATCATAATTTGAGGATCCTCTCATCAAATGGCATCAACCCAAGCAAGTAGATTCTTTGACATTCAAGAAAGAAACTTGTATTTAAATCTTGCCAAGCCACACATGCATAGTATCCAAGTTGTTTTAGTACTAATATGTGGTGATGATGTAATTGCTTTTGCCTTTCAAAAATATATCTCTATTGCTTCTACAAGAATAACAACTAGAAAAAAATATAGTGAATCACCTTGGGATGACTTAATTTATCCAAAAAGGGAACCACTGGACAACAAAATAGTATATTTTCTAGTGTTATAACAACATTTAATCGATTCACACCAATACTTATCAAAAATAAACATTTTAAGAATATCATGTTGAAAACTCCAATGAACCCTACAAATGTTGTGTTCATATCTAATCTTATAAGACTGCTTTGTTTTTTTTTTTAATGTCTACAAATACAATGATTAGTTGTTGTCGTAAACAAAACAACGTTTTCTTTTTTAACTTTTCAAAAAAATTTGAAAATATCATTCTTCAATAAATTTCAAAATCTTTAGAAACCAAATACCTTCTCAGCATACAATCTTAAATTTGACCGCATGGCTTACCATGGAATTGGAAGGAAGTTGTCCGCATGCGCTTTAAACTAAGGAGATATATCGTGGAGTTAGGATGGTTGTAGTTTGAGTCAATATTTCAAACAAGATTGACTAGGAATGTGAGGAGAGGATGTATTACCGCTGGTTTTTAGAGCTCTTTATTTGCGTACGTTGCCGTTCCGCCAACACATGCTTTGGGGGTATAGGTCGAACTAGAATGATCAAGAGCGTCTAGAGAATCTTCCTAATTCGCAATTGTCAATGTATAGAAATAAATTGGGGGTTGATTAATTAGATATGTTATGTAGTGCGAGACATAGACAAATACCATCTATAATATTAGCCATGATCAGCAGATAATTTGGAGGTAGATCAATTTAAGAACTGGGCGCGTCATGATCTGCATTTTACCCTTATGCTTTTTTGTTTATAGGATGGACGGAAAAAAGATTCTTTCTGTTGCGATGGACAATGACAAAGTCTCACAGAAGATATAGAAATGTGTATACTAAGCTATGCTGTTTTCGTGAGGCAGCATAATTGTTTAATAATACCTATACCAATGTTCGAAGAGCAAATTGTCCACGGCTGCAAGTGCAATTGCGATATTATATTAAATAAATTAGTTGCCCACATGGAGGTGTTGAATGGTTGGGGGATAGAAAGCTGAATTGAAATCAAAAGCAATCATGCGCACGGGGGGCTTTAGAGCACATGGGAATGGAAAAGAGGAGGAGACAAGACCCAGGGATACACGCAGGCACGTTCATTGTGATGTTATAAAATTAGATAGCTGCTATTTTGCGCAAGATTCCTTGCTTGCTTGTGTCTGCTGTTGTTTGAAGAAGATGAGTTGTATCGTCTAGCATATAAATATATGAATGTCCATCGGTAGAGATAGATCAGCATCTCAGCAGTCAATCAAAATCACAATGACGGTGAGCACATCGGCTTCTCTTCTGTCGTCGTTGGGAGCGGCCCTGCAGTCGCTTCCTTCTCCTCGCAGTCGCAGGAATAATAAGCATAAGCGGTCGTGGAGCATGCCCTCCAGCTTCCACACAAATTTGGAAAGCCCTGTTGCAGGCGAGGTGGAGAGGTTGCAGGACCAGCCTTGTTCCTCTTATTATTCGGCGGATTGGCTTGGACGAGCACTGCAGGTGGCGCTGGATGCTCATTCCAATTTGACAGAGGCTCACAGGGATAGGGACATAGACATTCAGGGTATGGGCTGCAAGTGGGTAAACCAGCATCTGGAAGATATGGTCCATCTGCTTGACGTGTGCAATGTGTTGAAGGACAGCATCTCAGAAATCAGAAAGCAGCGGAGCTGTGTGCAGGTAGCCATGCGTGGCCTTGCCCTTGGAGTCAACACCCACACCATTGAAAGAACCAGCAACTCCCTTGATGGTTGGATGAAGACAAGGAAGAACAAAGACACGCAGTCCAAATTGGAGAAATGTATGTCTACCTTGAGGCGGATGGCGGATAACTTGAACAATCTTGAGGCCTCCACGGCGAGAGTGAGAGGAACAGCTCGAGGAGAATCAGACGAAGCTTCCATGGGCATGGCCAGGGCCATCTACGACGCCAAGGCTATTACCATCTTGGCGTGCGCTGCGCTTGTCGCTGCCATGTCGATGAAGACACTTCGGATGCCATCTCTCAAGAATTCTTCTCTCATCACTCTGCAAAACAAACTAAAGCAGACAGTCGAGATGAGGAACAGATCATCCTCATCCTCGGCCACGTTGTTGCGTGAGTTAGAAAGGGCGGATATCACGCTTGGAGACCTCAACAGTGCATTCAGCTCCAACACCAAACTGCAGCTTCCGCTTGAAGTCTCTTCCACAAATATGGCGCTCCACGATTTGGACGCTGCTCTCGCTCTCTTGGACGACAAAGTCATCCAACTCTTCAAATTTCTCATCTCTTCCAGAGTTGCACTGTTGAACATGATTTCCTCTTGAGAGTCGTTCCACTTGCACCTGACACAAATACAAATACAAATACTCTGTCACATACGTTGTATCAACTAAATACGTAGACATCGGAAATCACCGATCCTTTCAATACCAAATACAAAATCTTTGATCACGATATTTATTTTCACATGGGGTTCTCACTTCTTTCGTGGATGCATTCGTTTATTTAAATCTCAATGCATGTAATCGACTCACCTCTATGGCACGAACAAATTTAGTTTTCAGAGCGGACGACTTGCTCTGCCATTGGAATTTTTACCATTTTGTTTTATTTGGGTTCTACTAGCTCATCTCAAAAGTATTAATATATAAAAGTCAGCAAGCAAATATATTCCCTTAACAAGGAATACCTTATTAATCAATTCATAGGTGTAAAATAGATAGGTTGTGATCTTGTTCTCTTCCTCGAATATCTTCTTGATGCATGGCTTTATTTTAAGTGTTATTATAAATTAAAATGTTATATCATTCCTATCAATATATTTGGATGGTCTTGCATCATATGGATGGATTCATGTTAGGTACTCTCCATTTTAGTAATACAAGAAGGTGGTGAGGCTCAAACCTATTACTTATTGGACATAAGATTGTCGAGCAAGTTAGGATAAATGGATTTTCCATGTGTACCTCTAAGAGCTAAGGAATATGGGGCTTTCATAAGAAATCTCCATAAATCCTATAGCATAGTAGGTAAGCATACCCAAAAAAAAAAAAAAAATAGTTTTGAAATTTTGACCTTTTAATTAATCCCTCGTCAAGACAACTAAATTGGTCAATTGATTTTTGACTTCCTTGTGGTGTGGTGTGATGTGATGGGTCCCTTATTTGGGAAGCTCAATCTACCATGAGTTGTATGAATTATGATTGAGGGTTGTATACATATTAAGTAAAGTATAAAGGAAGATGTAGAATATAATTAGCGCAAACATATATTCTAGTCACATTGAATCATTTAAATGCATTTTTAGTGGTTTTTACCCTTTGTCTTAGACCATATCCACATTTCCTTCCAAATTACAATGCACATAGTTTATTGCATTTATAACCCTTTTGGCCTTATAAATTTGATCAGATTATTTTGGTCGATTGTTCCTAAAGAAGATTTTAAGAATAAGGTAGTTATAAACACAATCCACTCTTTGAACAAAGTTCTATTCAAAATGTTTAAATTACTCAATGAGTGAAAAATACCATGTTGCTGAGTAAGATCAAGTAATAATAAGTCATTCAGCCAAAGGTAGGACTTTCATCTTAAGCCCTAAAAGTAAAACAATGATTAGTATATAACCAAACAGTTCAAGGAGGACCATACAACAAAGCCAGAAATCATAATCAAGAATACGAAATACTCAGGATTTGGGACTGATCATGACCCAATCTTAAACCATCAACAAGATTCTCCAAGGATAGCCAAAAATCATTTCACAAAAGAATAAGAAGGAATACCTTCAAAGTGAAATAAGACTTTCAACGTATTTTAATAAAGCTTTTAGAAAACAAATAAACATGTTGTAGCTTCGACGATGATGAGAAAAATGATGACAACATAACTAGAAATCACGTGGTACGTGTTGATTTGAAAAGTTGACATGGTGGAAAAAGCCAAAGTGGAAATGATAAAATATTTCTAGTCATGTTAGAAAAAAAGGTATAGACATGTCATATTTAAAGGATCAATGGTGCCCAGAAGGAAAGAATCTTATAGTCATTCCTCATTTATAGTTAGTATTTTCAAGCTCTGTTAAAATCACAATCGAAGGTCTATTATTGTATAGTATGGTAAAATTATCTAGGAATCAATAGAGGAACTTTAGCAAAATCAATGAATAAAATCAAATCTCAAGCACCAATCTAGGGAAAGAATCATTATGTGACCTAGAGAACACTTAAGTGGCTATTAAAATTTAGGGTTGTCATGGAGTCCCATATTTTTTCCATGCATGATGTCATTATTCTAGGTAGCGAACACACAAAACCTATTGTGAAAAATATTCAAGGGTTAACAAATCACAAAATTAAGTGATGACCTTTTAACCATTCTTAAATAATTTTACCTAGGAAAGGAAAATAGATTCTAGGTTAGATTCCTCATGAGGGAATCATACTAGGTCACATAGAGGGAGGGTTGATTTACTAGGTAGCATGGTTGGGACAGGTGGTGAGGGAGTGGGGTTAATTTGCGGGATCAAGGTTGAGCAATATTTTGGAATAATTTCAAATTGTTGCCCATGTTTTCCAACATGTCATGTGTCTTGAGGTGTACATTAGGAGAGGCACAAAAAAGGTAAACAAATCTCACTAGGTAACATGATTTCTCATGTGTTTATTAAGGTATATTTATATTATTATTTTACTATATATAGTGATGTCTTTAATGCCTTTAAAGTGTAAGGTTTTAGCACAAACATTTCATAGATTTTCTTTAAAATCGTTCAAAAATGACAAAGTTCATTCTACATATTCACGCATCACCTAAAGAAGAAAATGATACGATTAAACCTATAATTGATTAATATATGGAAGGATATATATTATCTAAGGACTTCAACGAGTTTAAATGTTTTTGGTACAAACACCAACAATAAGACCATATATATTGGAATAACCTCAACTTATTGATGTCCAATTTAATGATGATTCGTTATGATTATGATCTATGTATTCTTGGGGATACTTGAGACATGTCATCAAACGAGCTAGTATGGATTACGTATTAGAAATGCTTGATGTTTTATTATAGTGGTAGCTTATGTGGTTATCATTATCATTTTGAATGGAGAGTCCTTACAGGTAGAAAAAATCACCTTGTGAATGACTTATTCAGTTTTCCAACTTAAAAATAGGAATAAAAGGATGAGGTAAGGACTTCAATGAGATCAAATATTTTTAGAAAAAATAATTATCATAAATCCACCTAGTTCTTAGTTCCTCTTGTTTATCTCATTTCATAATGAGTAGTATAGGACTATTTTCTTCTTTAAATACCCAACTCACCTCAAACTTATTACATTTGATTCATTGGCCTTGTTAAAAAATACTAAGCATATAAAACATTAGGAATAAACTAATCACTCTCAATCTA